>OY992510.1:9807434-11108934 GCA_963921215.1 Scoparia ambigualis
TTGGAAGGATTCAATGTACTATGTCGGAAAACTGAGCAGTAAACAGCAGTGCTTGAGAAAATACGTTTTTAAAAATATAAAACAATCTGTAAACAAACACAAGTAATTAGGGAGTTTGTTAGTTCTAACTTAATATTCATTATTTAAAATACACATGCTTGAATTAAACGGAATTATAGTACTTTTACTTACTTTTTTTTTAAATTAATTGTAAGATTATGTTTGCACGGCTTGCGTGTTCTTGTTGTTGTTAAAGTATACCGAAAGAGGATCAAGTGGTTTTTTTTTTTAATTTACCGCCGACTAATGCCGTCGACGCCTGTCCTGGTCCGTCTAGTCCTTATATCTGCCTCTATTTATTTATTTATTTAATCTTTATTGCACATAAAAACAGCAAAAGGCGGACTTAACGCCACAAGGCATTCTCTACCAGTCTCTCTATTATTTTTTTTATTTAATCTTATATGTAAGTACTCGGGGAAATGAGTGATAACCTTACTATTCTGGTTCATGTGTTGGGTGTTGGTCTAAAATGATGTAAAATTGGTTTGTATAGAGTTGTTAAACCCGACCAAGACACATTGGGACATGGGATATGCGTGACCCGATTACGCACTGCTTTTATTTACATGTAGAATAAATAATTTGTCGATCAATAGGATGCTAATTGTACCCACAGAACAGTTCTACTGTTCTGTGATTGTACCTATACACACACGATTTTTGTACGTACAGTCAGCCTCAGAAGTAGCTAAACACTGTAGTACCATGTTATACCAACTACTATCATCCTACCACAGACTGAAGGTACATTGTTCATGTTTCCATGTTCACATGGTTCATGATAACTAAATAATAATGGTAATGTCGGACGTACACACTCTCGCGAGACAGTACTCGAACATCGACGCACGCTTTCATGACGATATCAGGTCCACCGACCACAAAATGTCAATTCGTCAATAAAATAATGTTGCACTTTATGTTTTGGGTATACCTATATAAGGAAAAATATCGACTATGTGACTATGAATATGACAGTTTTGGGTGTGTACACAGCTCGCCTTGTCACGTCCGAGAGTGTACAGCCGATATAATAGTCTGATGTTTTGATACGGTTGCCAAACTCTCTGAATATTTAATGTAGTTAGATTATTTTTCTCAAAGTAATATTACTACTTAGGGACGTTTGTTGCTGTATTTTATTAGACTCCCATAACACAGATGCTAAAACCCAGTATAATTCAAGTGGAACTGTCCCTATTTGCCAGGCCCAAAAATAGAAAAGCCAGACTCAGATTCATATTTAGCCGTACATTTTGCCGTGTCCGGTTAAAGCCGGACATCTGGCAACCCTAGTCCCAATACCATTCTTAATTTTTTCTTAGCGTACTCCAAATCTCTTTCCGAATGTTTCATTGTACCGTATCAGTCTTATGCTTGGTATAACGACAACGTAAGATAAGCTGTCGTTTTCATTCTCCATTTTACCTTACAGAGTCACCGCGGTTCGTCTCCCGCCATCCGCACCTTCGCCCCCGACGGTCGTACCTTAGAAGCTGGCGGTACTGGAGTGCCAAGGTCGCCATCGCCGCTCCGAGCTGCCTCTCTGGACGTGCGAGCAGCGCCCTTAGTACACGGCTCGCTCGCCTCACTTCAGGACTCGCCAGCGCCGCCGAGTCCTAGACATTTGCCACCACGATGCCTCTCCCCTCTGCTGATGCCGCCAAGGTGAGATACTTAGATAATTAGCGTTCCTTTTTATTTTTTTTATGAACCCGGCAAATTCACCTGATGTTAAGTTTAAATGAAGTCCAGGCGGAAGACAACCCTCCGTGCTTTGGAAGGAACGTAAAGCCTTAGGTTCTTTTGGTTGTCATAAGATGGCAGTTATAACATTGGGCAAGAGGATGGGACTTTTATTAAAGTGCAGTTCCACAGTCCACGTTTCACCAAATAATAACTGCACATGTGCTCGCGTGATAGGTGGTGTGTCTATCGCCGCTCTATGCTGTTGGATGTATGTGCAGTCAGGTGCAGTCTTTATTCTGTTAGTCGTCTTTTACGACACCCAATGGAAGAGCTGGGTTGTTATTCTATGTATGAGCTGCCACCACACAGCTGATCCTTACAACTACGTCAAGAACTTTATTTGCCTTGTGAAATAAGTTGTTACGAGAGATTTTCTTACATCTCGAAAGAACACCTAGAAACATCCTAAAACATTTATGTAGGTACATAAGCTAAAGGAAAGTTGTCCCCGGCAAAAATATGTCGGCAAAGCATCCGCTTCAAACGATGTGAAGGACTTTGCACATCGGCAAGGTGAAACGACAGCTTGTGACATTTTTATGCTACACTGGCCGGCGACGCGTCTGTATTTTACTTTCCACTTAAAATCGGTTACAGTCGAGTTATCTGCCGAGCTTTGATCACGTTTTGTATGAAAACAAATTTAATTATCTCACGGCTGATCCAGTGACTCTTGTTGCAGAGTGTGACTTACCTTCGCCTCTCATTACATGTCAAACTAAGATTTGATTATTATTAAATTATACTTTGTACGATTCTGTCGTTTCAATCAAAGCCTCTCCCGGTTCCCTCATTGCAATGTCGTTCCACTAAACAATTCGTTTTTATCGTTTCGACATTCAGCTGTAAGTCTAGAACGACTTAGGGCTTATGGTGGAAATCACGCAATGGAGCCATTTGTAAGAAAACTAATTTTCGATATGTGGTTTAGACGGTTCATATTAGGTGGTGAAGTAGATTTCCTATCGTCATCGTCAGTCGTCGGAAGTTTCGATTTTAGATAAGAGTAACTTTAACATCATTTTTAACCGACTTCAAAAAAAGGAGGAAATTCTCAATTCGTTGAAATAAAATTTATTTTTTTAGTTTTTATGTAAGTATGTTCACTAATTACTTAAAGACGCTTGGACCGATTTGGAATATTTTTTTTGTCTGAAAGGGTATACCTCATCAGGTCAGGATCTGATGATGGGTTCCTGGAGAAATCGAGGGAACTCTTCAAATATTATAGGCACACCTAAAGCGATTTAGGTATTATTTGCAATAACCTGGGCACTTGTCCTCGGGAAGCACCACTTGGTGAAGTGGAAGTGATGATGAAGACCACAGACGGCCACCGGAACTACTAAATATAATTTACAGTATTTGGTGTTTGCTATACGATTACAACTTTAATGTGGTTGCTAAGCAATTTATGCTCGCCACATTGCATCATGGTCAAGTGAAGCAAATGGTAAACAACCAAGAGAACCCCTCAAGAATTAACGTCCCTGCATATCGGAGAAAACAATATTTTGTACAAAGTGATAAGCAATTGACATTAGGATATTGTAAATTGAAAAAAAATACTAACCAAGCCAATAAATGTGACAAATAAATAATACTATAATATTACTTACTACTACTACTACTTTTTTATTTTTTTTGTGTAAACGTAGGTACAGTGACATAACAACAGTTGTGAATAATCAATTATTACGAGTAGGTAGATAGGCAGTATTCTTCAGCGGCAGCTGAACCCGGGTAAAATTCATCATCTTATTAACACCTACCATCAAGTGAGACACAAACCAAGACTTATTATTATTTAAGCTAATTTTTTATGAAAAATTAACGTGATTAAGGCGCGACGCGGGCAAAAGCTATAGATGTCCATAATTTCAACGTTTTAGTGTAATAAAATTTATCATTCAGTATTCTTATTGCGTTTTGAAAGCTTAGGTAATAGATTACATACATACATTTATAATCACTACTATTGTCCTCAAAGGTTTATAATAAATAATAAAATTTCTTTATTATTCCTTCACAAACATTACAAAATTACATAGGGTCTTATAATACGAAGTAACCTAAACTTGTGAAGGACTGGTGCCTGAAATGGGTTTGCAACAAAACAAGCCTATACCACAGGTCACAGGTCACCACCAGGCCCCTCCCGCAGAAAGGATGCAGAACTAATTTGTGACAGGAGTATTAAAATTCAAGGGAGAGATGATGTTGAATTAAATTATTCAAAAATAAAAACACAAAAAATAAAACTCAGGTAGAGTTATACAATAAAACTAATTTAAACTAAAGCTAGCCAAACCATAGAGTACCAATAATTCACCAAAAAGCTACTCGCCAATCGCTGCTCTATGCTGTTGAATGCATGTGCAGTCTTTACTCCGTTAGTCGCCTTTTACGACACCTAAGGGGGTAGTTAGCCGCTACGCGACACGTCGATAATATTATTAAATTGTCACACAGACAAAATAATCTGAAATAGGTAAAAAAACAGGTAGTTTTCGGTTCTATTTACTCGTTGCAAAGATAATTTAAACGTAACGTCTGTATGAAAGTTGTGTTGATTAAATAAACCTTTCGACAGTTTTAGAAATATCAACAAACCCCCAACTTTCGTTCGGTTAACTTATACGAGTAGGTACGCTAACGTAATTTGGTCTGACTTTGCCGCTTTAAAGGGAAGGTTTCGCTGACTACATGTTCAATAGTTTTGGTCGATGGATAAGTTTAATAAAGATTGTTTACTAAAGCATGTTTACTATTTTACAAGACGTTTTTATATCATTATATCAATATAGTTGATTTTTTTCTTGCGTGTGTGTGACTTACCTAACTTCAGAGGTTTTAAGCATTTCGATTTCCCATACAAACTTTCAAGTAAGTACAAAAATGTACAAGCCAATAAGCCAATCTTAATGAAACTTTGCATGCAAAATACAGTGATCTAAATAGTATTATGCGATGCCGATGAAGTAAGTAGGTACATCCGTAATCATAACACATGCTCTAAAAAGAAGAAGACCTCTTTCTTTCCTTATGTGCACATGCTAAATACTTTTCCAAAATTTATAAAACCCAAACACATGGAGTGTTTGGGTTTTATAAAATTTGAAATATTGTAAATGGCAGGAGGCTCATTATTATTCTAAAAATAGATATTCTAACGCACCCTACGAAATTGATTAAAAGCTTTCCGGCAGTGACTAAGGTTTTTATATAGCTGTTGCAATTAGTAGTAATTAGTAAAATTTTGCCGCTGCGGACAGCCGGTTGTAAGTAGGTAGGTATATCTGCAGAGCTGAGGGCTGAGGGTTCTTGAGTAGATACCTCAACCTTGCCTCGGAAAAGTGTACCCTTATCTCGCATTTAGGGAGGGCAAAGGGATCTAGCCTTTACAGTCTCCACATAGAAAGTTTTTGTTTTTTGATAGTGTTAGGTGATGATGAAAGATTGAATAATGATGAACGAGAATCGATGTGCGATAAACAAATAATGATATTCGATCCGACCTCTTTAGAGCTTCAGTAAATTTTGTAGTTTCACTGGAATTGTTAAGAGAAATTAAAGTGACGTATCATCATCATTCGCCTGCCCTGTTCCCATGTTATTAGGGGTCGGCGCAGTATATTTTTTCTTCCATACAACTCGGTCATTCGTCATCAAATCATCCAATCCCTTCTCATTCATGTCTTCCCTCACACAATCTATCCATCATTTCTTTGGTCTTCCTCTTCCTCTACCTTCAACACTCATATTCATCACTCTTTTTGTAACATGGCTTTCGACCCTTCTCATTACATGTCCATACCAAAACAAACGGATGCAAGTGACGTATCCAACGCTTTTATTTCAACATCTAGAACGCTCATGCATGTACACGATAACTTAATAACGAGTGCATGTCCACCTAATGGTGTCCACCTATTCATGTGTAGCTAATAATTTAGCTACACATGAATATCCGACTAAGCACATCACATTCACTATCGCCTATTTACAAGCATTTCAAAGTTAAAATTTTAACCCAAATTGGTAAACCGCAAAATTAGAAGCCATCAAACGCACCAGTATTCGTGATACACCGATACTCGATATAATGTTGCTGAAACATGAGCTGTGTGTCGTAACTGATTCAAGATAATGTATTAGCCATCTCTCTCATTCTCATGGAACACACATGATAAAGGTTATGGAAACAATCTTATGCCCACAACGTCTTATATTAATCATCATCACAGCTTTCATATTTATGTTGTCTTTTTTCGGACGCAAGCAAAGACAATGAGTAATACTTCAATAATGTTGGCCGACTTAGGCTGCATGTCCACTGGGAGAGAGATGGGATTGCAAGGAGGAAAGGAGCTGTACACAATTCATCTAGTCTGCACTTGCACGACTCCGCAAATTCCATACAAATCGATTGCTAACTATTTCTGCAAACTTAAGGTGTCCTGTTTACATGCCCTTGATATGTTCTAAAAATCTGTAAGTAGGGTTTGCCTTATTTAGGGTCTCCAGCGTTACTCCATGCATTATGTAATAGTTTACGATTCCATTTTATTCCATAAACAAGTTTCACCATTGTGGAATAAAAAAGTTACAATGAGGCGATAACGAGACGATCTGGGGCCTTACCACTTACCATCAACTCTTACTGCCGTACTCAGAGACGTCAATTAAGTCTTTTGCTGTCACTTTCTTATGTATAGCGTTAAATAGAGAAGGAAAGTTTAATTGTCATTTAAACTTAATTGACGTTTCTGAGTACGGCAGTTAGTGTAGTATTAATGTTAAATTAATACTGCTCTAAGAGTTAATGGTAACCGCTGAATGCGAGCAGCACACTAGAAGAGGACCTGTCGTGGGGGAGGCCTTTGTCCAGCAGTGGACTTCTTTCGGCCAATGATTATAAAACCAAAATCAAGCAGGTGCAACATTGTATCAGGTTAAGTATTTGATGTGGCAATCTTGCTTTTTCATTCTCAACGGCATTCAGTATTTCGATGCCGCTACAACACAACCCCTGCCTATAAATTTAATCATTGGTGTTCACTAACGAACGCACGCTCTAGGCTGAAGCCGGGGAATATCATGTTGGCGTATACTGCAGCCGCCGAATCGTATTGTTTGGTTAATAGTCATGCGAACTGGCGGATTTGTAATTGCCAATTTTAATTGGATGTTCTCTGAGAATGCTCGTGTTTACTATTCGAGCGTATGTACTATACTATACTATGTACTTAACTCCAAAGAGCATCTGCTGCTGGTTAAGTATTTTTGTAGTTTTTATAGGTAACATCATTAAAAGGATAAAACCGTAGTTTTTCGGTTTTGTCAACACAAGTTTGCGTTACTCGCTTGCGCTCCATTCCGACCGCGCGTATGTACAGTCACCAGCATTAAGATGTGACTATTGACGGCCTGCAAAAATATCTGATTATTGGTGGACGGCCTGTATGCCTATTATATGTACATATGCCTTCCACCAATGATCAGATACTTTTGCATCATCTCATCTTAATGCATAAATGACTGTACGTACAAAGTATCTCTCTTTCTTCGAATCGAAATTTCGGTCGATTTTCGTTTGCTATTTACAGCGTTTTCCATTCCTTCCAAATTTTCGTTCAAACAAAATAGGCTTGGCATCTAGATTTACTTAGAGAAAGCGCTCTAAGTAAATAGCAAACGAAAATCGGCCTAACGGACACCGTCCACTTCATATAGGTCCTTGGGCCTACATATGAACAGTTAAATATTTTAATGTTATTGATTGTTTTGAGTAGCTTATATTATGTAGAAAACATAAATAAATAAAGTTTTGTATCAAGTTGGTTAAATAATACAACTTAAGTTAAAAATCGAAGAACACAAACAGTACAAACGAATTCAATTCAATTTCTTATTTGATGGCTTGCTATGATATAGCCAGTGTCTATCTAGGTTTTGGGTAGACAATGTGGTTTAGTTTTTGTTTGTGACTCTGCTTTAAACTTTAAGGCGTTAAGCTCATACAAGAGGAAGACCGTCAAAGAGTAAGATTTAATTTTGAGGGACTGTCAGTACCTTAGAGCATTCAACGTCAGTACAAACGAAACGAGCGGGGATGAATGACATTGGGGCAGCAGGATGACACATATTATCATAACAGTGTTGCTAGGGTTGCTAGAGTATTAAATAACTTATTTTGAGACACTACTATTTATTATTTTTTATTAATATGTTTAAGCTCTTAGGAATTAAAGACGTAAAAAGTAATAAAGGTAAATAATACAACAAGTAGCTATTATTTTAAAACCAGGATTTACATTTTCAATCGCTTTTCACAACTTGGCTTCTTTTCAAGTCAAGTCAAGTCAAAATATATTTATTCAATAAACTCAATTAATAAGTACTTTGAATCGTCCAAATCTTTTTTAACCTACCACCTACCACCCATACAGGACATAATTTTTTAACTGTGGCAAAGAATGGGCGCAAGAAACCACAGCGCACAAAAGCAACGACATTTACAAACAAAAAAAAGAGTATGTCGTTACCAGGTCAATACAAAATATGAATTTAAAAATAAAAAAAAATGATGCAATACAAAATTACAATACAATGTAGTATCAATTAAATAAAGACAATTAGAAATAGCTGTTGGAGTGCTTGGAGCATTTCAGATCCAAGCTGTTTCGTCTTCTGTGTAATCTGACACTTTATAATAAGCTTTTTTATAAAGCTTTTCTTTGATTTTGATTTTGATTTGACCCCTAAAAGAATTATTTATTTTATGGAGCCTAGTATAAGATACTGCTAATATGTTCTTACTTCTAGTGTTTACATTGTGAATATCACTGTTTTTTGAAAACATTCCAGTATTTTTATGAACATAAATCAAATTTTATATATTTTATTTTATCATATTATATTCTTAAATCTCTCTCTGAGAGAGTTGCCAGCCTTTAGGTTATAGATTGCTCGAATAGCCCTCTTCTGAAGCACAAAGATAGTTTGAATGTCAGCAGCATTTCCCCACAGTAAAATGCCGTACGACATTACACTATGCAAGTAACTGAAATAAACTAATCTGGATGTATCAACGTCAGTTAACTGACGGATCTTCATTACTGCATAAGCCGCAGAGCTAAGTCTATTCGACAATTTAGCTATATGTGGGCCCCACTGAAGCTTGGCATCTAACGTGATGCCTAGAAACACAGTGGTGTCCACAGGATTCACATTCTTATCTTTAATTTGTACACTAGTTGTTACTTGCTTAACATTAGGCAATACAAATCTTACACATTTGGTTTTTCCCTCGTTTAATAGCAAGTTATTTTCACTAAACCAGTGAACAATCTTTAAGATCGCATTATTCACATCGTCATAATTTAGGTGTCGTCGTTTCACTTTGAATAAAAGTGAAGTATCATCAGCAAACAATACTATCTCATGACTGTCTTTTACAAAATAAGGTAAGTCATTAATATAAACCAAAAACAAGAATGGACCTAGTATTGAACCCTGCGGAACTTCCATTGTAACCACAGATCCCGGAGATATTTTACCGTTAATGTCGACCTTCTGAATCCTGTTACTCAAGTATGACATTAGAAGGCTCAAAGAAGCATCCCTAATTTCATAGTGGTTAAGCTTCCTGACCAAAGTTTCATGTAAAACACAATCGAAAGCCTTGGATAAATCACAAAATACCCCTAGGGCATCCTGTGATTCCTCCCAGGTATCAAATATTTGGATTAAAAGCTCAACATCGGCGTCAGTTGTTGAGCGACCCCTAGTAAAACCATACTGTTTACAATGTAAAAGTTTATTTCTATGAAAATGAATTTGAATTTGGTCTAGCATCAACTTTTCAAAAATTTTATTAAATGTGGGTAGCACAGAAATACTCGTAGGTCTAAAATTAGAGGGGTCAGAAGTGCTACCTGATTTAAACAATGGAATTAATTTACTATGTTTCATTAGGTCAGGAAAAACACCACAGTCAATACATTCGTTAAATATGCAAGCTAAAACTGGAGCTATTGTCATAATTACTGATTTAGCGACATCCACGGAATTACCCCACAGATCAGCAGTTTTCTTTTTCTTGAGAGTGTTAAATGTATTTAATATATCTATAACACAATTTTTTTTTTAAATGAAATTACTTTCACAAACTTTAACATTCTCCTTCAAAACAGATTCAGCTACAGTGGGGGAGGAAATCAAGGCTTTTGTAGTTGAAACTGGAATGTCAGTAAAAAACCTCTCAAATGCTGCAGCAACATCAGCATCAGAAGTCAAGGTTTTATTATCACAATTTAAATTGTACTCATTATTACGAATTCTGACCTTTCCTGTTTCACTATTTATAATATTCCATGTCATTTTTATTTTGTCATTACTATTCTTTAATAATTCACTAGGCAACACAGTTAAGTCATAGATGACCGCACCTTTTAAAGGAAGTCAATTTTAAATCGGGTAAAATTCATTTTTATTATAATTTATTTTGATATTCCCAAATAGTCATCAATAATCAATAAATATTTTTATAACACATTTGATCGTAAAGTGGCTCTTATTTCTCCGATTTCAGCATCGTAATGTAGCTTATTACACAATAGTGCGGTAATGTAGTTTAAAAAATAGCATCTCGACCAGAGCGAAGAAATAATAGCATTTCTTCCACTAGGGAAAACAGTATTTTTTTAAATTTTTGTCTGTTATTTGACAATGAGCCTACAAAAACGAAAATGTCTTTAGTTTTTATATGTAGAATAATCATGAATAAAGACTCGACTTATTATTGGTTACATATTTCAACAACTTTTTTGAGATATTTATTTAAAGTTTATGGTAAAATTAGTAATAATTTGAATCTATGGACAACACAGACCACGCCCACATAGTCCATGCTTCAGCAAGAAACAACTTCACAGTCTGCACAAGTGCTTAAATGGTGAGATTTAGCCCGTTAATCGCTTTTACGACACCCAAGGGAAGAGAGGGGTTGGTATTATTATTTCGAAGAGCCCATCGCCGCTCTATGCTGTTGGATGTATGTGCAGTCTTTAGTCCGTTAGTCGCCTTTTACGACACCGAAGAGAAGAGAGGGGTTGGTAGTAAGTATTGTTTGATGAGCCCATCGCAGTTCAATGCTGTTGAATGTATGTGCAGTCTTTAGTCCGTTAGTCGCCTTTTACGACACCGAAGGGAAGAGAGGGGTTGGTATTATTATTTCGAAGAGCCCATCGCCGCTCTATGCTGTTGGATGTATGTGCAGTCTTTAGTCCGTTAGTCGCCTTTTACGACACCGAAGAGAAGAGAGGGGTTGGTAGTAAGTATTGTTTGATGAGCCCATCGCAGTTCAATGCTGTTGAATGTATGTGCAGTCTTTAGTCCGTTAGTCGCCTTTTACGACACCGAAGGGAAGAGAGGGGTTGGTAGTATTATTTTGATGAGCCCATCGCCGCTCTATGCTGTTAGATGTATGTGGAGTCTTTAGTCCGTTAGTCGCCTTTTACGACACCTAAGGGAAGAAAGGGGTTGGTAGTATTATTTTGATGAGCCCATCGCCGCTCTATGTTGTAGGATGTATGTGCAGTCTTTAGTCCGTTAGTCGCTATTTACGACACCCAAGGGATTGGATGGAAAGACTTCCTACCTTTCACATGGGTACCTATATTTTGTCGATTCAAACAGCGGCTTCTTGTTCAATACTTATTACTTTGAAAGTTTAAAAATAAAAACCTATGTCTAATTTTAGTAAGGATGAAGAACTAAATTTACAGTCTACACCACCGGAAATAATAAGTGAAGCACAAAATGTTATTGACAGCCTATTACCATCTAAGTCCAAAGAAAAATACATGTTGGCTTACCAAAGATTTATACACTAGAAAAACAACAAAAACAGGCAGTCATTTTCAGAAAATGTGTTTTCCTCGCAAATATGTTATAAAACGTCGTATGACATACGTGCGCTTTGATAATTACCGCAATTATATCATAAATCAATTTTACGAGCTAACACATTGGCCCTTTATAGAGTGTTTTAGAGTAAAACAAATGTAGGAAAAACAAACGTATATATAACTAAAACATATAACAATAAAACACTATGGTGTAAATAAAAAGGATAGTTATCATAGTAAGAATGCAAAGTTTCATAAATTTTGGTTTAACTGTTTTGAGTATATTTAGGTGAAATGGAGGGACCCCCAACAACATGTTGGAACACATTACACAAAAATGAAATAACACTTTCAAGATATTTCGATAGATGAATTCTAGTGACAGAATCCTACTCCGCGCATCGTACAATTGTTTTCATTATAAACATGTATTTACAGGCGGATAGACCGAAGCAACTCGCTAGTAGAGAGCAGCAGCGGTCTGGGCCCCTTGAGTCCCGGGGCAGGGGCCGCCATCAGCGCCCTGGGGGCACTCCAGCCAGACCTCTACACGAAGCGGGAGGCGCCCCTGGTCATCGAGCTGGAGGGCGTGGGTCCCTCGCTGGGCCGCATCCACCTCCGGCTGAAGTATGACTTCGATAGGTCCGACTTGGAAGTGCATCTCATTGAAGGTTAGTTAGTTTTAATTTTAGAACGATTTTTTTTATAAGTAGTTATTTATTTCTTTTAGGAAAGCTTACAGGCAAATATTCTCATAAATTAACAACTTAATTTCTATATTGCTAATTACAAGCTATCACATTTTAACGTATACATAACATGATGATTTTAGGGTAAATCTTATACTGCACTGAAATAATCTAGATGCGTATAGGTACGCCAAGACAACAATAACAAAATAATCATTTAGAATATTACTTATAAGTATACATTTTCACATACATACTTACACAATATAATATGTATACACACACATGCATAATAAACCATATATAAACAAATAATTCAGATAAGTAACAACACTTAAAATTACACAACCGATTAATGGCATAAAATGGTATTCAGAACATTAACTCGTCGTATGTTATCTCACGACACGAGCCGTGTCGCGTTCATTAGAAGAATACCTACTACCACCCCCTTTCTTCCCTTGGGTAAAAGGTGACTAACGGACTAAAGACTGCACATACATCCAGCAGCATAGATCGGCGATGGGCTCACCACCTTTCACGCTGAGCACATGTGCAGTCGCTATTTGGTGAAAAACGAACTATGGCAGAGGATTGCTTCTGCGGTCCTCATTGCCTGTACCTGACTAACCCTTCGGGGATAATAGTCGTGATTATTATGTATGTATGTATATTCTCTCATATATCATACTTACAAACTTTCGCGTTGTAACAATTAATCATGTATTTTATTAGTTTATGAATCTAATTAGGAAGATACAATGGGGCTGGCACATCCACGTGGACAAAAGTCCTAAACTAAATAAAGAGAAAAAAAAAACAATGCTATTCCATTATCCAAAGATATAGTATAGTGTGCCCTCTTTGCCTATCGGAAATCTATTCCTGAACAAAATTAAATGAGCTTTTAATAATATTAGTAGGATATTCAGCAACTTGATCTAAAGCTTTCACCTTTAAAGAAATTGGGTTATGGCAGTGATTTTCACTAATGAAGATGAAGTTTATTTATAGGATGTTGTTGCACAAAAGACGCTGGAAGAGGCATGTGCAATTAACCTCCTACAAGGTGGTCCGACGATCTAATGAAGGTTGCCAGTAGCCGCTGGATGCGAGTAACACAAGCCTGCTCGTGGTGGAGTTCCTTAGGGGAGGCCTATCTCCAGCAGTGGACGTCGAGGTTCTACTGCGAGCGTACTCCTCGGCAGGTCCTAATAAGACAAGATAAGAGTGTAATATAGGTGCTGTGCAGCTGTGAGATTCTCTAAGCGGCACATAGACGCTGCGCGCATTTTTGTGATCTGCTGTCTCTTTTCAATTCTATGAATATGAAAGAGACAGAGTCAATTCTCAGCGCTGCGGCAGCACTGACTGAGATACTGAATAGCCCCGCTGGAAGCGGCTCATTAATAGAATACTACCGTCCCGTACCCTTCCCTTGGGTGTCGTAAAAGGCGATTAACGGACCAGTGGACTGCGGCAGTAGATTGCTTTTGCAGTTCTCATTGCCTGGTCTCTGACTAACTGTATGTAAGTATGTAAGCTTGTAAAAGTCTTCTCCTTTCCAGCGCACGACCTAGCCGGGTACGAGGCCGGCGGGTTCAACGACCCGTACGTGCGCGTGAGCCTCCTGCCCGAGGTGGACACGCGCGTGCGCCAGACGCCTGTGCACAGGAACGAGGCCAACCCGTTCTTCGACCAGCACTTCAAGTTCCCGGTGTCACACGACGACTTGGGCGACAAGACGCTGCTGCTGCAGGTGTTCGATTACGATAGGTAAGTCGACATCCACTTTGTCTCCTGCTTCGAGAGATGCGTGCTCTGCTGACGATTTTGTAGTCAGGATGACTTCGATACAGTTTTTAAGGGAGCGGCAGATGCCCGTGCACGCAGGTAAGGTCATCCCTTTTTCCGACCAGCACTTCAAGTTCCCGGCGTGTCGCACGACGACTTAGGTAAAAAGACGCTGCTGCTGCAGGTGTTCGATTACGATAGGGAAGTGGTAGATATTGTACCCTGCTCCAAATTATTTCAGATCTGCGTTGCGTGCTCTGCTGACCCTTTTTTTTCCTCTTAAATAATAGCTTTGTGCTATCAGCACATTTAGCTAGTGTCAAGTAAGATATATTGACAATATGTGGATGATAATAAGTGATAATGAACGTTTAATGGTAAATGATTTTCCCCCAAACCCCTCGAGACTCAACAAAGCTGTGGGACTTTATTGAGGTCTCACACGGACTTCTTGAGAGAATTTTAAAAGTGATGTTGCACTGTTTTGTTTTATTTGCTAACAATAATGCACGTTCGCTAACACTTAACAGTAAATAATCCACCATTATGTCACATTATTATTCGACAAAACACAAATTATAGAAAATAAAACAAAACAGCAGACGTGACACTTCACTTTCCCGCCAAGAAGTCAACCCTTTTTTAGTCAAGACGACTCAAACATTTTTTTATTGCGACTGGCACATGCGCGTGCACAGAAACGAAGCCAACCCGTTCTTCGACCAGCAACTCAAGTTTCCGGTGTGACTTGGTGGTACAATCTTACACCCTTCGCTTCATATGTCCACAGGTGCCTTCAAGATGCTGATTAAGGGTTTTTAATCACATTATTACATTTTTCAGATTTTCCCGCAATGAGGTGATGGGATCGGCTAAGGTCCCTTTGTCACGCGTAGAGGTAGCGGGCGGAGCGGAAGTGTGGGCGGAACTGTCCCGCGAGCGGCGTCCACCCGAAGAGCTACAGGAGCTATTGCTGTCTCTGTCATATCTGCCGTCAGCGGAAAGGCTCACTGTTGTCGTGCTGAAGGCACGGAATCTACTGCCACCGCAAGAGGGCAAAGATGCGTTAGGTAAGTCGTGCGCAAATAACAGAGGGTTAACTGAAGTGCTCTTATCTGAGGAGCAGAAGCTACTGGCTACCGCTGTCTTTGTTTCCTCTTACGCTTAACTACGAGTTTAAACTTAGTTAAAAGAATAGTAAAACATACTAATAAAAACATACAAAGATACAGAGATAGATCTTTGTCTGAAATGAAAATAAAAATTATAAATATAAAAGGTACAGCGGTTTGTTAACTGCCAGACATTATGCCCTTAGATAGGATGTGGTTGGAACCTTGATAGTTACACGTTCTTAATTTTTATAGTACTTACTTGTCTTTTTCAGATGTATATGTGAAAGTGTATTTACTAGTGAACGGAAAACGTGTGAAAAAGAAGAAGACCAATAGGAAAGAGATAAACAACCCCGTCTGGAACGAGGCTCTTTCGTTCAGCCTACCGTCCGCAAATCTTCAGGAGGCTTCCATTGAGGTAAGACATAAGTTGATAGCCAGCGGTTGCGCGGAGCGGCGCCGGTGAGCGGATTCTTTGACCATTGCGCCGTTCCCGTTGTACCTACTACGGAAATCTCAGTCAATAGTCATAGAAAGAACGCAATGAACAAAGTATCCGCTTGCCGCTCCGCTCTCAGCGGCACTGCAAGGCCGTGGCCGAGCCGCTACGCTTTCCTAAAAACCTCCACTCCTCCACACCTCCACATAGGTGTTATATATCTAATAATCAAAGTGACCTTGCCCATTTTCATGAAATCTTTTATCAACATTGAGAACCAACACAGAAATAAAATAGGCAGGCCGTAGTACCTACCTACTTAGTAGCTGTGAACTCCAGCTGAAGTATTCGGCCTTGTAATCACTGCCATCGTGAGATGAAGTTTAGAATGTCCCCAATAAGCAATTAAATAACTTTATAACGGCCCAAACGGCCAAAATTCAGTACTTAATCATCATTAGCCTATAAACATGGCACTGCTGCGCACAGGCCTTACTCACGTTTTAACCATCTCCGTGGATAAAGAGGTCCCCGGTTATACGTTACCCGGATCTTTGTGTACTTGGTTTGGTTGGTGGTAAAGTAAGTAAGTCGTGTTAAGTCGCCCTGGCTAGCTACCACTATCTTATTCTAGTCTGGCGCCATATCAACAATGTTAGCATTGTTGTGATCCGAAAGTTTAGAGAGAAGATCATAGCCAGTTACTCAGTGGTTGAGGATTCCGAGTGAAGCGCGCTTCCACCTTCGGCGTTATCGTCACTTAGGTACCATCAGGTATCGATTCGATTGGGAAATTATGCGAATGGAAAAATGGCTTGCAGTGAAATTCGATTTTCGGAAAGTCATCGCCACACTCACTCCGGTCAAGCGCTTGGCCTTCATCTCACCTGATGGTACCTAAGTGACAATAACGCCGAAGGTGGAAGCGCGCTTCACGAGTGTGACGATGACTTTCCGAAAATCGAATTTCACTTCTAGCCATTTTTCCAATCGTATAATTTCCCAATTGAATCATTTCCTGATTTTTTTTTTCCGGAGGTTGATTTTTTCAGAAGCTATTTTTCTTTTCGTATTATTTACCAATCTAATCTTTTCCTGATAGTTTTTTTTCTGGAGGTTGATTTTTTCTGAAGCTATTTTTCTTTTCACGTAGGTAATTTTCGAAATTTGATTTTGTTTTTTTTTTTTTTTAGATAATGGTTATTAATCGTCTAATCAGCAGCTTGTCTTACATTGGATCTCAGCAGCATCATCTTTTAGTCCCCAAATTCCCGATATTACATTAGTTCTATTTTGTGGTTATATGACAGTAAAAATGTTACCTACTTTTTATTTTAAATACTTAGCATAGAAATTAGAATGGGAAAAATTGCTAATAGTGATCAATTAAGCGAATGTGTAAATTACGTGACTAGGAATATTTGAGAATGAATGAAAAAAAAATTACCCTCCAGGGAAAAAAACGCACAGAAAATTAAACATTTGGAAATTATGCGAATGTAAAAATCGCTTGCAGTAAAATTCGATTTTCGGAAAGTCATCGCCACACTCCCGGGAGTAAAGTATATAGCCTGTAATATACTGTCCCACTGCAAGGCAAAGGCCTTCAAACGTACTGTTGCATGGGGAAATTAGGCCATAACCCTAATCCACCATCTATTCTAAGGCTGTCGCCATAACAACGATGTTTATAGCATTGTTGTGTTCCGACAGTTTGAGATAAGATAGCCAGTTCCTCAGTGGTTGAGAATTCCGGGTGAAGCGCGCTTCCACCTTTGGCCTTATCTTCACTTACCATCAGGTGAGATAAGGCCAGGCGCTTCCCGTAGTAGAATAAAGAAGAACCCAGTGCGGGTTGGTGAGTCTGCTGCATTCTGTGGTAATAGTTGAAATTCCTTCAGGTGTGCGTGGTGGCGGGCGGCGGCGGCCTGGTGGTGGGCTGGTGCTGCGTGGGCGCGGCGGAGGCGGGCGCCGAGGGCCGCCACTGGGCGCAGGTGGCCCACGAGACGCGCAAGGCCGTCGCCATGTGGCACACGCTCAGGTAGACCTGACGTCACTACTCGCAACTCACGCCGCGCTGCGAATATCCAGCGTTCTACAACTCGTCAGGCATTTGTTTAAGAACACCGAATATCCAGCATTCTACAACTCGTCAGGCATTCGTTTATTAAGAAGACCGTAACTTCCATCACTTTATATTACTAAGAGAGTAAGTAGAGGAAATCGACCTGGCGACGTCACGTCAACACTCAGCGTACAACTCGTCAGGCATTTGTTTATGAAGACCGACCGAAAGCACGCCGCTGGCTTTTGTCTAAGGCTTTTGTTCACTGAGAAGACCTGTTTTGTTTTATATTACTAAGTGGTGTGAACATCCAGCGCACAACTCGTCAGCCATTTGTTTATTAAGAAGACCGACCGAAAGCACGCCGCTGGCTTTTGCTAATAAGAAGACCGTGTTTTGTTTTATGTCGATAAGAAAGTAGAGAGGAAGTCGATTTGGTTTTGTTAATTAAGAAAGAAGACCGTGTTTTGTTTTATGTTACTAACAGACACTGCGAACATCCAGCATACAATTCGTCAGCTATTTGGTTTAAGAAGACCGACCGTTACTTTCACCATTTGAGAGCACGTCGTCGGCTTTTGTGAAGTAAGAAGACCGTGTTTTATTTTGTATCACGAAGATAGTAAAGGGGAAGTCGACCTGGCGACGTCACACCTCGAACACCGCTCTGCGAACATCCAGCTCGTCAGGTATTTCTTTGTTAAAGGCGGTGCGCTGGGTTAGTTTAACCATTCTAAGGGGCCGTACTTACGCATTAATCCAGTGATGTTTTTTTACCATTTTTTAAGTCTCCCTCTCCCTTGGTGATACGTGGTGAGGTTCAAGACTAACCCCACCCCCGCACCCAAAATCACGTGTATTTTTCAGTACCTATACACAGAATCTTAGAATTTTTAGAATATTTTCTTTATATACAGGTATAAAGTAAGTATAATCTAATTTGATTTTAGAACCAGGCAACGGCGCCGCAGAATAAATAATACTTAGTACCTACTTACACGGCGCGGCGTGTCAAAGTCACACACATAACGCCGCTTTCAGTTTAGAAATCGCGCGTTTGACGAGAAAAATAAATTCACGTGATATCTTACTACTCCCCCCCTCCCCCCTTGTGATATTTCATGATTTTTGCCGAACCCCCTCCCCCCCTTTCGAGCCTCACGTGATTAATGGACGGCCCCTAACGAGTCGCCCAACCGAGCTGGATTCGACGATATAAAGCAAATAGGAATCTGGTAGGTACCTACAATGTTTCATAATTGTATAACCAACTTGTAAATGCTTCGATGCCAATACAAATTTAAATTTACTACTCTAAATAATAGTTGACTTTAAAGTAGGTAATAAGCTCTTTATGAATACATCGTTCACTGGGAATTTCCGTACCTAATACTGGGAACCACGGCAGGCTCGGTGAGCGACAATATTTGGTTTTCAATTTAAAAAAAACAGCATAGATAGGTAAAGAAATACCTGTTGCACAAGGACTACTCGACAACATAGCTACAAGAGCTTTGTCAACGATATTACAGGGCCTAAGGTTTTGTATGATTTATAGAGTGTCTATTAAAGTAATTTCACATATTTTAAGCACCAAGGTAGGTATGCCCAAGATTGTCTAGGTCCCTACTGTCAACGGAGAAGTTAATTTCTGTAAAAACACGAATATTTTTTTAAGAAATTCTCTGAATATCTGTAAAATATTGACCTTGTAAAAGTAGTAAAATGTTTATAAGTACTTATGTAAGTGTGTATATGTATAAATTGGCGTGCCTCCATCTGCTTAACGTCACACGCCTTGCTGATGTTGTGAGCTAAAAACTATCTAGCCCAGACAAGGGCAAATGTGGCCATCAATTTACATACATAGGTAGCCATAAAACCCATTGCACATTCACGCCACAGTAAATAGGTAGACCTTCCATCCTTCCCTCCTTCCATAGACGTAATAAGTAAGTATTATTATAGAACGGACAGGTACAGCAGCGGTCGCCGCGTCTTATTAGCATTATTTCTATACTTAGGGTGGATTCGACCAAACTGGAATAAGACTTACTCCGAGATTATTAGTCTAATACAAATTCGGCGTTTAATCTAGGTATAAGACCTTATTCCAGTTTGGTCGAATCTACCCTTAGTAGGATACTTAAATCCGCCGCTAAGTCTACAGTCAGTTTGTAATTTTTTTGTGCATTTTCATTTAAATAAATGTTCTGCTATCTCGAGCATACTGTTTTCTACCTACTAAAGGTATCTGCGCAAAAACCACAATGAACAATAAACTGGACACAAATGAAAAGCAGCTGACTAGGTACCTACCTAATTTGATAATCTCCAGATATAAAAAAGTCCATAAAATGTCTAAATTAATGGCGTTACTTGAAGATTAATATTCAATAACGTAGTATAGTATGTATTTTGCCTTATGAATATTTATAGGTAGAGAACCTTCAGGAAGACAAAACTCCGTAAGTATTTAAAAGTGACCATATCATAGCTAGTGTGAGGTCACCCTCCACTGTGGACTCACGTCACGTCTACATCTAAGTACTATCTTAGTCCGGCAACTTCGTGCGCGACCGTCCCGATGGATGACGACGAATCGTGGTGGGGACGAGGTACCTACCTACCCAAGATGTCAGCGGGTAGCGGGCAGGGACTAAAATATCGATAAAAAAATATATCGATATTAAAATTTATCAGTTAAAAATATTGATTTTTCTGTTAACGTTAATTATATCGAAAAAATATCGATAATTAATAATCGATAAGGCTTTTGTCGCGTCATGCATTGTTGCCAAATTTACGTTTTGATATTGTCTGGTGGCTAGGCTCGCGCGCCGCGCCGTTGCTGTTATTTATCGTTTATTTATTATTTATCGTATCGTTCTTTTTGCGCAATACCGTTTCGTAAAGGAAAGATTTGATTGTTTGTTTTTATTGAACAGGCTCCGAAACTACAAGACCGATTTAAAAATTTTTTTCACCGTTGGGTAGCTACACATCTCCGGTTGACATAGGCTATATTATATTTTCAAAAAATTAGGAATCCTTACTAAAACTCTAATAAATTTCTTACATCGCGTGTGCTACGAAAACTATTGATGATAGAACAAATGCGATGTAGGCGTCGTCACTGGGGTACGGGAGGGGAGTCATTTTGAAAATTCGTCACGGGGTACGGGGTCCACGCGAACGAAATCGTCGGCGGTCTGCTACTAATTAAGTATATCAATGTTGTTTTATAATAAGTGATTGACATAAGTTAGAAAATGAATCCTTATAACCGAATAAAGGAAAATAGAGGAAAATTGCTGTACCGTGTACTATATGTGGGTTCCAGATAACGAAGAGTCACAGTCATTGATATCATCACGTAAGAAGCGTCAAAGCAATAAAATTTTAGTTTTAGAAGCCAACTCTGTAATTTATTCTGATGATGATCTTGACATACCGGATAGTCAGCCATTGTTCACTGAAACTGAAAAGTGCCTTGTTTCGGATACATCAAATGGTAGGTCAAGGTCAGACGTATCATCACATCGCTGTACGTAATGTAAAATGGCGAATCCTACAATCCGACGGCGACATGAATACCTGCACTACTGTTGGCTTTTCTTTTATATTTTGGCAGTGCGTTTGACACGTCATGTAGTTTGGCATTGTGTAACCCTGGATTCGCGCGAGTGTTGAGGCGAATAGCGAGGGCGGTCAGGCAAATATCAACCTTCCGAGCGTAGAGCGAATAGCACTTATGTCTACACGCGGAATGTCGCTATTCGCCTGATCGCCTTTCCGTTCGCTTCGCGCGAATGTGTAGACGCAGCAGCTAAAGCATAATAAAGGTATACCTACCTACTAGTGATGTAAGGAATATTTGCATTCGCGAATATCATCTGTGATGGTTTGGAGGGGTGTGTCTTACGAAGGCGTGACAAAGCTCCATTTTTGTGAACAAGGGTTGAAAACACGAGTAACTAACTACCAAAGCGATATTTTAGAGAAGGTGGTTAAGCCACTAAGTAACACTGTGTTCGCTAGTAAACAATGGATATTTCAACAAGATTTAGCACCAGCGCACAAAGCGAAATAAACCCAGCGCTGGTTAGACGTGAATTTAACGAATTTCATCGCCTCTAATGATTGGCCCCCTGCAAGTCCTGATCTTAATCCTTTAGATTATTGCTTATAAGCCTGCCTCAACCTCATCGAAATATCGAGTCCGGTTGTTTTCCGGTTGCCACTGTCTGCGTGTCTCTGCAACAACTTCTTGGCTCTTACGATTCTCTGTGGTACCCCACTCCATGTTTACACAGCTATGTGTTAAATCGAAATGAATAGAATAAAACCTACTTAATATAATGATATCTAATAACAGTACTACCGTCATATTATTTATTTTAAAATACCCTCATTTAAGGTGGGACAGAACTTATGGCAAGACTAGGTATGTATGTACGTTTTAGTTTTCTTCATTTTTAAAATTCGCGCTCATTACGGTCATCAGAAAACCTAACCCATAAAACCCCTCCGCACCACACCACCTCTTACGATAGCTCCTTTATCGTCCAAGCTGTTCGTCTCTGGAACTCGCTCCCAATTGCGATCAGGCGTGCGCAATCTGTTTACACATTTTAAGGAGCTCATGAAAAACTTCTACCTATCCACTTAACCATATCCTGCTGCAAAGCTGCTGTTATTCACTTTCTACAAATGTTAAATCAATTTTTTTTGTCTGTTGTATTAATGAAAAATTTCATTTCAATTAAGTGAAATGTATTTGAATAATATTAAATATTTTAATACCATGAGAAATATTTTAGTTGAGTAAAATTTTCGTCTTAATTCCGAAGTTGTATCAATTTAAGTAAAAATAGAGCCATTGTTAAATGACTTCAAATTTAAAAGTGAATATTCGCATTCGCAAAAAATTAAGGGGGTCCTGCGCGAATTTGTGGAAATGTACGTATTTTTAAGTCACTTGTACTATGCGCTGAATTAGTTAAATACGTTAAAAGAACTTACGTAAGTTAGCCTGATCATTGCACAAGGTCGTGGCCTTGTTGAAATTTGAAACAAATTCTTTAAACATTATCAAACAATACAATACATAAATCTGATGACTACTAAAAACATTTTTTTTGACAACTTTCTTAATTTTACGCACGAAACAATAATAATTATTGATTTTACATTGATTGTATTTGTATTGATATTCCGCAGCCCCTTCTTTAAAAAGTAAATTTTAATTTTTAACACAAGCACGTGATGGTTTTGCACATTTTGCAGAATAAAAACATTGCTCTAACTAATTTACTTAGTCTGAAACTTCAAAGCAGAATTGTTCTTACTATAAATTTCAAAAAGATTGATTTTGCTTTGAAGTTCAGACTTATGTCAGTTTTTGCGATCGCGCGGCACCCCCTTAAAATCGATATTCATTACATCATTAATACCTACATACCTAAGTACTTAAGTTTTCGTGTAGTAGGTAATGTAGGTAGGTACTTTCTATTGATTTTCTATAAACTAATTAAACGAAACATGACATCAGGTGACGGAAACTTGCCCATAATGAAGTGTAAAACACAGGTCATTTATTTTTGTAGCGAGTTTTCAACAGTTTAAAGTGTTTTATTTGGGTTTTAAAACGGCAACATTTTATTTTAAACGTTTTAAATCCGTTGTTTTACATTTATCTATACACTTCACATAATACATACTTATCTAGGTAATTCTCCCCAATTCATAATTTAACTAACAATAACAAACAACAACATAATATGAATGTGAATAAGGAGGTAAGTATGTAGGTAGAAGTAGGTATTTACTTTTAAAATCTTGAAATGAATCACTTTTTTACGAATTAATTCGCGTTTAATTTACTATTTACAAAGTTTTTTATACTATCCTGACGTTTCGAACCCTTTACAGGGTCCGTGGTCACAAGGAGACCGTCAAAAAAAGAAGATAAACGTCAGGATAATATAAAAAACTATGTAAATAATATATAAAAAAATATGTAAATAATCCGTAAAAAAGTGTTTCATTTCAATGTGTAGTGCTCGTTTTAAAATCTTATTGCACATTGTACATCTTGATGTACCATCATCGTGCAGGTTATATCTTCTTTATACACTTTTAGTTTTTCTTCTTCCCATTTTGCACCACAAATAAATAGGAATTTACTAAAATATGCAAGGAACGTACAACTGCCGCTTGCCAAAATGCAAAACAAAATTATAAGTAAAAAACCTTTTTAACAAACAAGCTTTTATTTAAATGCGCTAAAAAGAAAAAAATTACTTTCACTAAACTTTTACTATCAACTTATAACGTCATTACACAATTTATATGACATAAAAGGTTGTCTCGAGATTTAAGTAAGTAATTTTATGTACTTAACTTGTACGTAACTTGTAGTTTTTTAGGTTTTAATAGTTAAAATCAATCACATCAGGTTATTTAATTTACTTGTTTGTTTACACATATACTCAAAGACTATCCAATTAAAATTCACAAAATGAATTATTTCATTAAAAATGAAAAAAACACGAATTCCTTTTTTGTAATTTTTGTTATGTTTAAAACACTTGATCTGACCAGCCCTTGAAGTTGCTAGAAACCGCAAGACGGTTTCTAGCAGTCACCTTATACAGTAAATCTCGCGACAACCTTTTATATCATATAAATTGTGTAATGACGTTATAAGTTGATAGTAAAAGTTTGTTTTTCTTTTTAGCGCATGTAAATAAAAGCTTGTTTTTTGAAAAGGTTTTTTACTTTTAATTTATTTTTTACTTTTTAGTTATGCCTAGACACCTGTTTCATCTGTTCATCTCACTATACACAAATATTTATATAACTGTACAAAATTTATTCACGTTTACCAAATCACCACCACTCACCACCCGTAAAGACGAATCAAACTCGACGCGGTTGTGTCGCTCAATTACTGAGTTCCTATGGCCACCTTTCAGCTCCATCATCAGACCCTGGTAACCATCTAGCACCAAAGTACTCTCAAGACGAATCAAACGAGCCGAGACTCGATGGGGTTGCGTCATTTCTTTACTGTGTTCCTAGAACCACCTTCCAGCTCTATCATCAGATCAGACCCTGGTAATCATCTATAAATAAAGTACTCGTCAAGACGAATGAAACGAGCCGAAACTCGATGGGGTTGCGTCGTTTCATTACAGAGTTCCTATGACCACCTTCCAGCTCCATCATCAGACCCTGGTTACCAATGAAAGACAAACTACTCATCAAGACGATTCAAACGAGTCCAAATTCGATGAGGTTGTGTTGTTTCATTGCAAAGTTTCTATGGCCACCTTTCAGCTCCATCATTAGATCAGCACCATATCATCATAATATTGCATTGTCACGCGATTTACACATGTATGCAAAATTTCAGCTCAATCGGTAACCGGGAAGTGGATCAAATTTAAGTTGCAAGATTTCGTTTGAACAAACATACATTGCAAGATAAATACCTACAAGCTAAAAAGCTTGTAAAAAAAACAAACACTTGTCGGTGTCGCGTCGCTCCGCCGGCAATCCCAAACATCTACGCCTGCTAAAGCTGGCAACGTCGCACTCGTCAGTTTACAATATCGATATTAAAATATCGATATAATTATCGATATTTTTAACGCTTTTTCGTATCGATATCCAACTATCGAAATTTTATTGAAATATCGATATTTATAAAATATCGATTAAAGTCCCTGGTAGCGGGTGGTGTAGCGGGGAAGGGCAACGCGTGCAACTCGTGTTTTAACGTCATTCTATGAGTTCTATGATGACGTGCCGTGCTACCTCGTCCCCGCCAACGTCTGTACCCCGCAGGACGGTCGCTTCGGTCGCACGAAGTTGCCCGACTATAAAGTAGACGACAGGAAGGAAAAATATCCAATATACTTATTTAATTTGACTTTAATCATTTCCTTCGCCAAAAATGTCGTCAATGTGGCAGTTGCAAAATTGTGAACTTGTATGTAGGTAGATACCTACTTGTGCACCTATGCACATATTATAGGTATACCTACTACTTTGTAAGAATAACTTCTAACCAGTCTCGGCTTGTACTATTTTGTATTCTGTGGTCTCGGTAACATTCTAAGGAACAAATCTGAATAGGCCCTATTTATGCTCACTTCCAATTAAAAGTTGTTAAGCAGGCGGGTTCATTAAGAAGAGACGATAGTATATAATAATAATTAAGTATACCTACTACTACTTCATGGTGATAAACAATAACTTTTCTATACCTTCCTCTCCTGTATAAATACTACTGTCCAATTTTAACTGTGGGCAACTTTCATACTCCATACTTACTTAGTCTTAGGTCTAGTTTTTATTGGTCCAGTTACAGACGCCATGTGCATATTCAATGCTACTACCTACACACCTAGATACTTACACACAGATCTGTGTACTTACACCTTCTACTGGACCATGTCACCGTACTTGTTGCAGACGAGTATCTTCTCATACTTATCTACGTTTTCAAGTTTGTATGAAGGCGTCGGTTATACATTACCTCAACTCATCTCGTTAGAGCAACTGTCGCTAGTTATTGGCACAGTCGTAATTTCTGCCACTGTCGCCAGTTCCTGGTACAGTGGCCAGTTACTGTTGCCATTTGTGTCCATGTCTACAGCTTCCTCATTCGACATAGAGAAATTCTAAGCATGCCATATTTTTGTGCATATTATGTGCAATCAATCGTGTCAGTCCTAATTTTTGTGCCACCACAACTTCGATACTATGAGTTGTTTTATGTGTGTAAGCTGGAGACACGTGTCACCAGTTCGCACACGCCCGTTAAGACAAACCAGTGAGGATAGGGTTTTAGACTATTGCCAGAAATTTTGTGCATAATTTGTGCACTAGGAACAAAAAAAACTAACCATCATACTCAAATACTGTTGAAACTACGATCATAAAACTGTGTGCGAGCTGGAGACACGGGTCTCTGGCTTGCACAACTGTATCTTCGTAATTGTTTAATAAGCTACGGTTATGAATTATACCTCAAAATTTTGTGCCTAATTTGTGCATAAGGCACAAAAAATTTCAAAACTTTAACTCAAAAGGTTTTTGAGCTACGAACCGATAAGTATGTGTAAGCTGGTGACACGTAACACGGGCTAACACATGGTGAATTACTGTAACTGTATAAGATAGCGTTTCGTTTTAAAGATCAACTAATACGTTATAATTTGTGCAAACACGAGGCAAAATTTCAAATCTCTGGGCCTCTTAGTTTAAAAATTATAATTGTTGTACCAAAAACTGTTTTCCCGCCAAAAAATTCAAAATAATGGCTCGAAAGGGGCTAAGCGCGCCGTTGCCGTTCCGTGCGCTACACGATTGCAATCGAGTTTGAACTTAAGAGCTAGCAATATTTAGAGTCATTTTAATTTGCGCTCTCGATTGTTTTAATTTATGTACCGAGAATTTTAGACTAGGAGCCGTTTGTTAAAGCGATGCGCGACGCGACTAATTTAGTTTCACTATAGGTACCTAACTAACCTACCCTACTTTTTATTTTAAGGCCCCAGTACATTAGATTTACAATACTCACTTGATAGTATCGAAAATTCGTCGATAGTTACTAATACTATCGATAATATCGCAACGTTCGATAGTTTATAGATAGTATCAATACTATTGATAGTATCGTATGTCGATAGTATCGACCATGTTCAATAGTATTACCCAATTTTCACCATCGATAGTATCGATAGTATCGCAGCATTTCGATATTTTCGATAGGACTATTCGCGCTATCGACTATTTTTCAAGATCAACTATCGATAGTGAAACACTAGTACTGGGGCCTTAAAATAAAAAGTAGGGTAGGTTAGTTAGGTACCTATAGTGAAACTAAATTAGTCGCGTCGCGCATCGCTTTAACAAACGGCTCCTAGTCTAAAATTCTCGGTACATAAATTAAAACAATCGAGAGCGCAAATTAAAATGACTCTAAATATTGCTAGCTCTTAAGTTCAAACTCGATTGCAATCGTGTAGCGCACGGAACGGCAACGGCGCGCTTAGCCCCTTTCGAGCCATTATTTTGAATTTTTTGGCGGGAAAACAGTTTTTGGTACAACAATTATAATTTTTAAACTAAGAGGCCCAGAGATTTGAAATTTTGCCTCGTGTTTGCACAAATTATAACGTATTAGTTGATCTTTAAAACGAAACGCTATCTTATACAGTTACAGTAATTCACCATGTGTTAGCCCGTGTTACGTGTCACCAGCTTACACATACTTATCGGTTCGTAGCTCAAAAGCCTTTTGAGTTAAAGTTTTGAAATTTTTTTGTGCCTTATGCACAAATTAGGCACAAAATTTTGAGGTATAATTCATAACCGTAGCTTAAACAATTACGAAGATACAGCTGTGCAAGCCAGAGACCCGTGTCTCCAGCTCGCACACAGTTTTATGATCGTAGTTTCAACAGTATTTGAGTATGATGGTTAGTTTTTTTTGTTCCTAGTGCACAAATTATGCACTAGGAACAAAAAAAAAAATTCTGGCTATAGTCTAAAACCCTATCCTCACTGGTTTGTCTTAACGGGCGTGTGCGAGCTGGTGACACGTGTCTCCAGCTTACACACATAAAACAACTCATAGTAACGAAGTTGTGGTGGCACAAAAATTAGGACTGACACGTTTGATTGCACATAATATGCACAAAAATATGGCATGCTTAGAATTTCTCTATGTCGAATGAGGAAGCTGTAGACATGGACACTTGCCATTTACTTCTTCAAAGCCAGTGACTTTAAGAGTTCCTGCGACTATCGCTGGATACCGCAACTGTCGCAATTTACTATCCCCGTGTTACGTTATTTTAACAGCCATTATACTTTTAATGTCGATCAAAGAGTTCATTACCGCGCTTTACTTGCGATTTTCACAATCGTACCTAACTTTGCCATGCCACAATAGATTAACTCTAAATGTACCTATTATGTCAAACCAGTACCTACTGGTTTAAACGACTTTTGAATAATTTTGTTTACATAAAGAAAATGAACAGCGAATAGTAAAGTAAGTTGACCATGATATGCAAATGTTAAAATAAGCCACTTATTTTTATATATAAGGACAGTAATCGTTAAACAATATAAATTCTGAGGCGTGTTATAGTCATAGAGTTCACTGTTAAAATTTTATTGAACTCTACTGCACTCATGACTTGTATAAAAATGTCTCTGAATCTCTGAATATTTTATCAGAGTACCTACTTTATATAGTTCGATTTGTAGAATTTGTGTACCTAGTTTATATCACTGGCGAGCGGCAATATTTCCAAAATAAGACAAGGACTTACATAAACTTATATAATTATGTAATTGAGCTTGTAAAACACCAAACAAATCTTATGAATGTATAGAATTTTATATGTGAACATTTGTTTTGAAAAGAGACAATGTTATTGGGAGTCCAAAATGTATTTATAATAAGTAATTATTCCGAATGCGAACTTAACTGTGCTTATACTGTGTGCCCACAGTTATTCTGTCGTGTTGATAATATTTATTATCATTATTGTGTACCTAATCTATAGTGAAAATTGCAATGTGTGATCATCACATTTTCGTTTGAAGGTTTTATAAAATATATCAATTTTATTCAGAAAATATACGTAAGTACATAATTTTATCTAAGTGTATGTATCTGTGTGGAAGAAAAAGTATTTTACTTAGTATTTTCTTTACAATGTCTAAATAAAATGTCTATTTGTAAAACTATTTGATGTTTCATTTCCAATTTTAGGGTGAAAACGTTTTAATAAAACCAACATTTACAATAACTTAACTTTTTTATTTATTTATACTTTTTACACAGTGTACATTGTTTTAAAATACGTTCAAAATTTTATTTGTTTACCATAGAGTGCCGCAGTCCAACCGCGTGTGTCCCAACACAAACAGTCAATGAGGAGCACTACTCACTAAAAAAACTCGTAACTTACCACTGGCGCTGCGCGGAGACGGGCGGGCCGGGCGGGCCTGGCCGACCACCAACTAAAATTGCATAGTGACATCACATTAAAATTTGGCTAAACTACTTTCGATGCACCGCAAAAAAAACAAAGTGGGACCTACATCTAAATTTAAAGCTATATACTGGGATATACCAAATAAAACTTACAAGAGAAAACAAACTGAGAAATTGCTAACTATTAAAAACTATCACATAACAGAACTTAAATATTTAAACAAAAAAAAACATATTTTTATGTGCCATACAAATACCAATAAAAATGATAATAAAATAGATTAAAGAGAAATATATCTAGTATCACATTCACATTCTATGGCTGACGTAAAAATGATAACGCCATTCGAAGATAGATAACTGTTGTGGTACGAATTAAAATGAATAACAAGGCTATGAGGATTATTAATAATGATGACAAACGATATGCATAAATAACAAATTGACAAGTTAGGTATGTAAAAAAAATGTTTGCGTCATATACTTTACATAATCATTGTAGACTCCTTAAGCGGTCGGAGGAAGAGGGGGATAGGTAAGTATGTTCGTCGGACAAGTAAATGAGTGCGGGTGTGTGGCAGTGGTTTTTGTATGAAAACGTGTGTGTCATAGGTCTGAAGGGATTTTGGGATGTAAGTTTTTGCAGTCGGGATCCTTGCAGGTGCCGCCGACTTCGAAAGGGCAGAGAATACTATTCGGATCCTCCGCCCAGCTGAAAAATATCCATTTTAAAGATATTATGCAATTTGTTAGTTGCAGGTGGACAGTATGAATGCATACTTACATCGCACGGTACGATGTGTACGCATTGTCCATCCAAGTTTTATTTGAATCGACGATTTTCTTTATGTAAACATGCACATTCTCTTCTACAATAAAACCTACTGAAAAGTCATCAAAAAATGCCCACTTCGATTATTGCATTTTCGATTAAATCACAACATACATAGTTACTTTAATGAACATTTAAATTTGAGACAAGACGAGACAACATCAAGATGAGCTAGTTTCGAAAGGGGATAACACCTTTAAGGTCATAGTCATCCTACCGCCATTATATTGTTTTTGAAAATTAGGGCGCACCGCCAACTAGTATAATACCTACTGATGACAGGACATTTATCCAAGCATTATATATGAGTTAGGCTGGATTCGACCAAACTGGAATACGACTTACTCCGAGATTAGTCTATACAAATTCGGCGTTTAATCTAAGTAGGTATAAGACCTTATTCCAGTTTGGTCAAATCTACCCTTAATCTATCATCCGAACTCTAAATACCTGGAAAATTTAGAGTTAAAAATTTGTCCTCGATTTGTCCTGTATTGTCAATAGATTGTTTAGCCTTCTAGAAATAATGTCAATTTTATCACTCTAGTAGGCTAACCTATCTGTATCTATAAAATAACATCGGCCGCAGGAGGACTATGCAACAATCTATACAAAAATGTACAAAATCCCTTTTTAATACATAAATTGACAACGAAATAATGACCTTAACATTGTTTGCTCTAGATTTATTTCTTGAGCTTGTAAATAAATACGTCTTATGTAAATAATTATTTATCACACTTACGTTGCCGCATGAAAAGCTCCTAGCGGTGATGTGTAATCATCGACCTTCTTACACTTTCCAATATCGTTGTCATTCGCATCGATCATTGCTTTGCTATTTATTGACCCCCCACCTCTTTCAATCACAGGGTGAGCGATGCCGCCCATTTCTTCAATATTAACAGTTTCACTCATGTTCTCTACATTAAGATCAACAGTTCTTGCTTTTGAAGTATTTTTTGGCATTTTCACTATTTTCTTATTGCTACTAACATCTACTTGAACAGACAATCTTGGATTTGTCACAGTTCCTTCTTTCAAATCATTAACAACACTAACTTTAACCGATTTTAAATGGTGGGGGTTTTTATATTCTTCTTTAGTGGGATTATTTTCTTTTTGTAATTTAGTAGCTGATATACTTTTACTATTAGGCCGATTTACAAGTGGCACGCTTATTTTGGAATGTTTATTGGAAGGCGATCTGAAAAAAGAAAATTCAAAAGAGAATCCAAAAGCAGGTATTGTATGTTTTTAATATTAATTTACTTTCTGGTTCATTAATAATAAAAACTATATTAAATGAGATGAAATACCTTTTAAGAAGCATTTGGTGTTTACTTCTTATAGTTGATAGCTTATTTTGTACTGTTTTTTGTTGTTTTTTGTTAAAGGTAATGGCAGTTGTGATATTCCGTAACTCAGTTGCAACAATTTTATACTTTTGAGACAGTTTTGTTGCTTCTTCTTTGAGTTTTAACATTTTCAAAGATTCCTCTGCAATTATTTTCCTGTAATTTTGTTTCAATTACTATAGTAATGTCACACATCATTACACATGAACATGAAAAATTATGTTTATAGTTGGTGATACAAATACCTTGATAAAGCTATTTGGTCTTCAATATTATCAACTATACTATTTTTTGCAGCTTCTATTGTTATATTACGAGGTTTTAGAGTGTCTTTAGCTTGCACAGATAATTTACTAATGTTCATTAAAGATTGTCTTGTTTGTTTTATTTTCTCTAACTCTGCCATCCTCTTTACTAAATTCTTGTATTCAATTTGTTCACATTTGGGTAAATGTTTTACAGTCTAAAACAGAATGACATCATGATGAAAAGTATTACAGATGAACAACAAACCACAGAAAATAAAAAGGCTGACCTTTGCTACATATTTTTGAGCAGGTTTTGGGTGTTCAGATGGTCCTTGAACAACATCAGGCAGTTCTTTCTTTTCTACTTCCATACGTGTCGACTTTAGGAACAAATCTAATTTCTGTTGAAAATCTATTTGCTCTGATAGTTTCATATGCATTTTTGTTAAGTTTTTAGTTGCCTCATGTTCACCTTCTGAATCCGATTCACCTAGCTTAATAATTAATGGTTTTGGGTCTGGCAAAGTTGTGTTTTTGTTATTTTTTACTTCTACATCCGATTTATCAGGATTTTGAATTTCATTTATGGTTTCAATCATATTTGGATGTATTAAGTTAGGTAAATTTTTACTCAGAGAAGTCAACAAATTCGCACGCAACAGGTCTTCATCTTCCTCTACTTCATCTTCCTTTGTTGAAGTAATACTTGAAAATTTTGTATCTTTTTGTAAAATTGCATCGCGCTTCGTTTCTTCAATAATGCCATAGTCTTTCAATTTCTCATCGCCATCAGATCCCATGTCCATGTCGACAGACTCTATGTCGGTATTATTATCGACTTCAATAACGTTCATAGACCAATTCTTACCTTCAGGGTCAAAATCATCGTGAAAAGAATGTGATAATCTTTTTCTTAGCTTTTGCTTTTGTTTCATTTCAATGGCTTTCTTCAATAGAGCTGATTTAAGACAAATTAATCTCAATTCAGCTGTATCACTATCTTCATCTTCAGAAAGGATTAGAGTTTTGTTTTCTGATATTTTTGTGTCTTTATCAGAACTAACTTTTTTGGTTTTAGTAGCCTTACTTTTAAGAGCATGCTCCCTTAACAACTCCAAGTCATCATCGGAATCTTTGTTTAAATTTTCAGTAACTTCTTTCTTATTATTTTCTACAAATACCGAATCTACACAGTCCTGCCCCGTTACATCATTGACATCATCATCTTTACACAAATCAATTAATTCATATACTTGAGTGGAAATGTCTAAATCTTCAATAGTAATTGGTTCATCGCAGAGTTTTTTACTGGTATTTTGGGTATTATCAGAATTTCCTGATGAATTAAGTGACCAATCAAGGGATTTAGCCGTAGTTGTAGCTATATGGTCTTCTTTTCCTGCTTTAATTTTGTTTTGATTTTTAGACAACATCTTCTCAATTCTGGCTTTCAATGATGATGCATTATTTTTGATAACATTGGAAGTCACATTATCTTCTTTTCCTGCTTTGTTTGGTTTATTGTTTTGATTTAAACACAAAATCTTTTCAAGTTTTGCTCGCAATATTGATGGGTCATTCTTAGCTACATTCATAGTTAAATTATCATCTATCCCTGCATTGATGGCTTCATAGTTTTGATTTGGACATAACATTTTATTAAGTCTCGCTTTCAATGACGATGTATCATTATTTTCCTTTGTAACTGAAACCGCTTCGGCAAGTTTACGACGTTTATTTCTATACTCGTCTTCAGATTCTTCACTTGATTCAATTATTACTTTTGGTATAGGCTTTTTCTTAGGACGATGTGCCTTTCTTTTGTGGTCCTTATGTTTTCCAACATTGACTACAACAATATCTTTTTTCTTTTGTTTGTGTTGGAGTTTCGAATTCTGTGGCTTGCAGGTTTTATTATCAGTAACTTGTGAAAAATTTTCTTCATTTTCTGATATTTCTGACAATTCTTGTAACGAAGCATTTTCCTGGGGCTTTTTTCCTAAAAATAGATAATAGTTATTTGTAAAAATACAAAACAATAGTAGAAATTATCTGTTTAAATTTGTTCTCATTTAGTGGTCAAACTAGTGACTCAAAAACTCAATATTTTAAGGCCTCTAAGAAAGACTTAACTCATTTTTATAAAAGTTTATAAAATTTTAATGTAGAGTGACGGTGGGTATAATTCACCATGCATAGGTAATTGACCAATTTTGAACTTGATCGCGAATATTAAGCTTCCCAACTGACGGTTCGTTCTCTTTGGTCTTTTTAATTATGTTAGCACTACTGAGTGACAAACCAAACATAGTAAGGAGCAAGGTATGTTTTTTTCAAATCCACATAAATCTATGTACTAATATTCTTTTGTTATATGCGCAAACTTAATGTTTAAAATATAGAGAGATTTGTGTAGATTGTGTTTTTGGAATGTGGTTATTAATTCATGACATTCAGTGGTGGTCAAATATAGAAACATGAAATGGTCGGATTTGTAGTAATTGACCAAATGGTCAATTAATAAAATTAAGGCTTTTTTCGAACTTTGTACGAAAATGAGTCGTATTTGATTAGTAATTCGATTGTGTACAAATTTACTTTTCTTAACTGTCTTGTAATCAGTTAATGACCAAGTGGTCAAGTACTGGGTACCTTGAGCATTATTTTTGCCCGCCAGTGTTTGACCAGTTTAGATTGAATAATTTAAGTACTTATTTTATATATTTACATATTATAAAGATATATGTTATATATTTTTATATAAGTTTCTAAGACTTATCTAATACTTAGAGAGAGCTAATAATTAGAGATAGGCTGTTTTGATCTCACTAAATACTTATATATATTTTAATATTTATATATTATAAATATATAGGTAGGTATGTTATTATAAGTTTTATATAAGTGTATAGATGATGATAAGTAAGACTTAAAGATACTAAAATATAAAAGCATCTAAGGCTTTTCTAGCGTCATTTCTGAATAAGGTATAATGTTGATTGAAAATTAGTAGGTAATAGGTTAATTTATACTATTACCTAGGTAATATATAATATAACGTTTGTCTAGTGTTCAACTATCTAAGACTGTAAATTATTAAAAATATTAAAACTGATTGTGCAATATATGACATTTTCTAAATAATCTGTTTAGTCTTATTCACATGGTTAACTACTAGAACATCAACTGGTCAAACAGTGAAGTCTTCCGGTCAAACTTAGAAACACAGCAACATTTTGACAACAAAAAATTGTAGGAAATGGTATGTAAGGAAAACCTTAATAGTTGTTTTTTTCGATTATACATCTAAATGGGATTATACATCAAAATAATGAACATTGTATATCATTTTATTTTTGAGAAAAAAAAATTGTTTCTAAATCCGCCTTAATTGGTCAATTATACCCACCGTCTCCTTTATGACAATAATAACTAATAAAAATATTGCATTAATTACATGATAATACTCAGACATTTACCTTCAAAAAAATGACTTTAGTAGAAAACAATTTCTTGTAAAATTACTTAAGTAAAATTTTAATAACTTACACATCTATAAAATTAATTTAATAAAATAAAGTATTGTTTGTTAGTAAGCGCATCACTTGAGACAAACTGGAACGTTTTGTTTCATTTTTATTTAAAAATGTTCTTAATCATCCAAATTAGGTTCTTACAGAAAGTAAAATTGGAAAAATTATTTATAATATCTTTGAATTACAGAACAAACCACTTTTATTCTAAGGGATTTTTATATGATCTTAATCTTATAAAAAAATATATATTTTATAAAATCACCATAAAACAGCATACATTTTATAAATTTATATACAGCTTACCTTTGCTGAGAATCAAACTAACTAATAATGCAAAAATTACACATTGACACATATGGTGCCTATCAATCGGGTCAATTTTAAGGATAAAATATTTCCAATAAACGTTACTAAAAATAACTGTTGTGTGAACTACTTCATCTAATAAATCAAACTGCGGTTTGAATGCACTATTCGTAATGAGTAAAATAGTGACCTTCCAGACTCTCTGTCATTTGTAGAGAGCTTTAAAATAAACTGTTCAGGTTGAAGTTATTTCCAAAACATTTTTACAGGATATTATTTAGAGTAAAACTTATAATACAGGAGTAAGTACTTAAAAATCTAGCAGATATAAATGCAGTTAGGTTTGTTTTAATTAATCATTTTTTAACAATAATTTTCTAAGTTTCTTACTATTCTGTTAAGTAAACTCTAGTAAAAAGAAAGAAAGATAAATAAAAATCAAACTAGTAGATGTCAAAAAACACAAAGGTACCTAGGTAATTAAAGCTTTCAGTTAACATTTGCTTGTATGCTATTGAACATTTAATATGTAAATGCTTAAATAGACACAATTATTTATTCTTAGAATGCAGAAAACGGCTCAGTATTCCAAAGGGAGCCATCGAATTTTGAGGTGATTTTTTTTTTCGCGGCGAAGCGCCAGAAACGACGTTTTTGTATGTGCGACGTTTTTATACATACTCTTTCCCCTTTCCCTACCTAAAGGGGGATTTTTAGATAACAGAAATACTAGCTGCCCTACAGCTTAGTAGCAATTTGAAAAATTGAAAATTCGATTAAAAAAAGTATGCGTTTCCGATTTTAGCGTATACCCCCCTACCCTTACCCCCTCCCCTCCCCCTCAAATTCGGGGGTATCCTTTGGAATTTAGAACCTGTTAAAAGTACCTAACAAAATTATAAATAAAATAATTTGCGGTGTTTCTCCTAACAATCTTATAATTTATAATATGTATGCAATGTGTCAAATCAAAATTATTTAAAAAATATTTTACAAATATCCAAAACATTTTTTTAAAGCTAAATGACAAGAGTTCTCAACAACCTTGATAAACCAACAAATAATAATAACTTACCAAGTTCACAATTTGAATTCTTGGCTTTCTTTCTTTCTAGAACATTGTTATAATTTTCTAACACTTGTAACCTTTGACGGAGCAAAAACTCTTCTTCTGATGATATATCAGAGAGATCATCTAAATCGTCCACGATTTCGCCTTCTTCCATTTCAGAGTCAGCATTAGCTGGTAGTACATTTTGAATGCATGTCACCATAGGTGTGGGGAGGTGCCTACTGCAAAAAGAAAGCATAGTGACAACGTGAAACCGCTTACATTATAATAAGATCGTAAGTGATTAATTATTACCTTGATATCTTATTTTTTATTGAGTATACCAGTCCCTCACTGGCATAAACGGGTTTCACTTTTTCATTCATTTTGATGCGAACGCGACTCCTGTAAATATATTCCCTGTAATAGTTTCCAATCAAAGGGGTGCAATGTACGCTACGTATCCCAGATGTTGCGTTGTAATTGTATTGTGTAAAAAAAAAATATTAAAAATAATGCAACCACTCCAAAATAGTCTGACAATCTCACTCAAACAAAATATTCTGATTCTGATTACTATTGCATTTGCATCAGAAATTTCAACAAGCAAAATTGGCAAAGAAAAGGAATCACAAATCACGATGGATGGAATAATTCCATTCTTTTTCTGAGGCAGTCACAGAGAAAACTAAGTGACAGTTACAAAATGCAGTATTGCCAGATGTAATGCACAGACTAAACAAACGTCAGACAGTGATGCTGCGATAGAGATAGGCAATCGATAGTTTATTGATACTATGGCGCTTGGCATGCCGCCCATGCGCGCGGCTTAGAGCATTAAACCAAGTGGAGAGGACTCGCGCAATGGTGTCGCCAGAGATTAAAAAATACGTAATTAACTGTTAAAAATCACAAAAAAATATTGTTGTCCTACTCTGCAACCTTAGCCGCAGGCCACACTGGCGCGACGCGTCCTACGTCCGCGATCGGATGACCGGAAAAACAATAATACGAGACGAACATAGAGGGTGCCAAGTTGGCGCGACCGGCGTGCGCGTCCAGGCGACCGCGACCAGCAGAGGGAATAGTACAAGTTCGTGCGTCTTACGTGTTCATTAAATTTTGTTGAATTTTCCGAGGTACTGTTCTTTCTGCTGGTCGCGGTTGCCTGGCGCGCACGCCGCCGGTCGCGCCAACATTGCACCCCCCGCTCGCCCCGCATTACTGCTTGTCCCGCCCATCGCAGACGCAAAACGCGTCGCGCAAGCGTGGCACTGTGGGCTGATAATCGCTTCCCATAGACTTACGAATGAAATTTGGTAATCTTGACTTTTTATGACCGAAATCGCCTTATTCTGTATAATCGTACTATTATAATGACATAAAACTACAAGTTTTAACGCATTTATAAGATTTTCGTTTTAACAAATGTATGAAAAAACCATCTTTAAACAATTTTATTTATTTATTTTCATTTTATTTTGTTCAGAACATCAACAGCATATAAACAATATATGGATACATTTATATAAATCTACTTAGCCATTAACAGGTATTCGCAAATGGAAAAAATAACGAGCATCAATTATAACTTAAATTCCGTGAGACTGCCACTAATTTCCTTTGGCACGCTTATACTTCATATTTTTCTACAATTTTTGACATACTGCATAGTGGGCGCACTCGTTAGATTTTAGGCCAAAAAAATTAAAAACCGTTTTTATTTTGAAAGTATTATGTTCATTACTTTAAATATTTTTTCAATTAGTATTATTGATACAATAATTGTGTATTGTTCCATAACGATAGAATATACAATGAAAAGAGTTATAAAACAAGAAAAAAATGGTATTTTTATAATTAAATCTATATTGATTATTTAAAGTTTGAACTAAATACTTAATTTAGACATGAAATTATCTTAAGACATTTACAGTAAAACTAAAATAGAATTTAAGTTATAATTGTTTAAAGATGTTTTTTCATACATTTGTTAAAACGAAAATCTTACAAATGCGTTAAAACTTATAGTTTTATGTCATTATGTCATTATTATAGTAAGATTATACAGAATAAGGCGATTTCGGCCATAAAAAGTCAAGATTACTAAAATCGGTTCGTAAGTCTATGGGAAGCGATTATCAGCCCACAGTGCGTGGCCTGCGGCTTAGGCATGCCTCTATGTACAGTGAAGAGGTGGTGGAGTTTACACATTAAGACTTTGTACCGGATAATAATAACGGAACTTTTAAACAATAATATAATAAGAGAATCAAGCTCACCGTATGCGTCACCGACTATATTGGTAAAAAAAAAGATTCCAGTGATAGATTATGTGTAGACTTTCGTGCCTTAAATAAAGTGACTGTGAAAGATAGGTATCCCTTACCACTGATTGATGATCAGTTGGATAGATTGGGAAATGCTCGATATTATAGTTCCCTGGATATGGCTTCTGGATTTTACGGGATACCCATTGAACAAAATGGTTCTGTTGAGAAAACTGGTTTTGTGACTCCAGATGGACATTATGAGTGGTTACGAGTTCTCTTTGGACTAAGCAATGGACCTAGCACATTTCAAAGGGCAGTAAATAAGGCATTAGGAAACCTAAAACATACCATTGCTCAAGTATATATTGATGATGTCATTATACCGTCAATCAGCATAGAAGAAGGCTTAGCAAGACTTAACTTGGTGTTGAAAGCGTTAGATGATGCTGGATTTACACTTAATTTTAAAAAATGCAAGTTTTTACAAACCGAAATTGAATATCTAGGGAGAATAATCTCTGAAGAAGGAATTCGTCCAGGGGAAGCTAAAGTACAAGCCCTAAAGCATTCTCCAGTTCCAAACAACATAAGGCAAGTGAGACAGTGGATGGGTCTTGCTGGGTATTTTCGCAAATACATACCAGAATTTGCTACAAAAACGGCGTGTATAACAAACCTCTTACGTAAAGATACACAATTTCAATGGTCTGCAGAATGTGAAAAACCTCGAAGATATTTAATTGAGCATTTATCAACTCGACCATTACTTGTAGTATTTGATCCAAATCGCGACACGGAACTGCATACTGACGCAAGTAGTATAGGGTTTGGTGCTATATTATTTCAAAGACATAATAAAGATCTCCGCGTAGTGTATTATTACAGCAAACGAGCCTCTCCTGAAAAATCTAAATATCATAGTTACGAGTTAGAGACACTCGCTATAATAAATGCATTGAAATACTTTCGAGTGTACCTCTTAGGAATAAAATTTAAATTAGTCACAGATTGTAATGCTGTGAAAGCAACATCTACAAAAAGAGATTTATTACCTAGAGTTGCTAGATCTAATCTTATATACAAGATTTTGATTTCAAGATTGAATACCGGAAGGGTAGTAACATCCAGCACGTAGATTTCCTTAGCAGAAACCCACCTCAAAATGTTGTTGAGAAGGTGGAAGTGAATGACCAAATAACCTGGCTGGAAGCAACACAAAAACAAGATCCAGAAGTTAAAGAATTCAAAAGGAGAATTCAAGAAAACCCTGACGGCTTAAAAGAATACTGCTTGAAAAATGGAATATTGATGAGAGTTTTCGAAAAGGAAAACAAAATTCTTTATTATGTTCCTTCATCGGTTCGATTTAATTTGATAAGACTATATCATGATGAGCACTGTCACATCGGCGTAGACAAAACCATTGAAGCATTAAAGGCTAAGTACTGGTTCCCTAAAATGACATCTTTTGTACGAAAGTATATCGGACACTGTATCGTATGTCTATCAGCAAAGCGCCCTAGTGGACCAAAACAAGGCTTTCTTCATCCTATAGAAAAACTACCAATACCTTTCCACACGATCCATGCTGATTGCACGGGACCATTTGGCACAGTGAATGATCATTATCGGTATATACTAATACTGGTAGACGGTTATACAAAGTTTGTCTTGTTGATACATATTAAAAATCTTACAAGTTCTGTACTAATGAAGGCTCTGGAACCACCACTTAGTTTATTTGGTACCACAAAAAGATTAATAACAGACAAAGGAACAAATTTTTCAAGTAGAGAAACTAAAGAACTTCTCAAAAAAATGGATATAGAAGTACATTATATCGCTACAGGAGCAAGTAGAGCTAATGGGCAAGCTGAGAGATACGTGGCAACAGTTTTAAATTTATTGGCATGTGAAGTAGGTCGTGGGTCAGAATGGTCGAGTGTACTATGGAAAGTACAATTATCCTTAAATAGCACAATACAAAAAAGTATAGGTTGTACGCCTATCGAATTACTTAACGGAATTCGCTCAGAAATACCTGCCATACGTCGCATAAATGCAGAACTCCCAGAAATTGAGTCGGCTGTAGATATACATCAATTGCGAGTGACAGCAGAGGAACGGCTTAGAAATAATGCCCTAAAAACGAAGCAAAGATTTGATAAAATGCGAAGAAATAATATGCAACTCAATGAAGGTGATATTGTCTACATTCAACAACAAAGAACGAGACTGAGTAAGCTAGACCCACGTTACAATGGGCCATTTACAATCGAAAAATGTTTGCCAAAAGATCGATACAAGGTCAAAAATGTGGAGAAGAAAACTATACAAATTGTAGTCAAAGACCGAATAAGATTGTGAAATCGGGAGGCAGGAGAAAATGCCGAGGCCATGATAGCCTAAGTATACTCTATAGTCTATAAGTATGGTAATATATTATCATATTTAATAACAAAGTATATAGCGTAAGCAGCTTTAAATAAAGTGTGCTGGTACCGCAATTACAAATATAAAAAAATAGCGAGAGCGACTTTTAAAATGAAATAAGTGCGCTAGGACCCGCAATTCAAACAAAATAACAAATACGAAACCCTGAAAGTGGGTGTCTAAACAAAAAAAAGGATAACTACTTAGCGCGAGAAACTTGTGTTATCATAAGTGTGCCTGGACCGCACAGACAAACAATAACAAAAAATAAATGTGGTAGCGGTAGCGGGTCAATGACCGCGCTAGAACCAAGACAAATTAATTAAGTAGTCCCAAGAATGCAAACAAATGAGACAAGTGTAAGCATAGTGAGCTTGTCGTTGAAAATAGTAATAATATTATATAAAAAAAATGATATAAAGGGAACTTCGAATTAAATAGGTACCTAAGTAATCTTATTTTTGTATGTACTGATATGTCTTTCAACATTTCAGGTAAACAAAAACTGATGCTTCGAGAACGAATCATGTGCAGGAAGGCCGTGATAGCCGCGGTCTCTTAGCGTAAACAATAATATAACATAACTATAGCTTGTATGTAATGAGTACCAGTAAACCAGTCCTATTGAGACAGCCCTAAAGTGTTGACGTTTCTTTTATTTACCCTTCTATCACGCGTATGCGTTCGCGCGAAACGATTCGCGGCGAATTTGCCCTCTTCTGGACGAGGTCTAACAGTTAATTACGTATTTTTAATCTCTACGAGGAGGGGGGGGGCAGCTGACCCTACTCCATCTGGCGACACCCCTGCGCGTGTCCTCTCTAGTTGGTTTAATGCTCTAAGCCGCGCACATGTTGAATATTCTTTTATTTACACATCCCTTTTTTCTTTGTTTTAGTCGGAGAAAGGCCTCAACTCGCGCCCATGCCCAATCAAAGGCGACAACCTCATGGTCCACCAATTTATTTACACATCCCTCCATTAAGTTTAGACGATTCAAAATGCTTATTTTAAGTTTACTGCTAAAGACATTTTTATTTGATTTGATTTTTATGATACTGTAACGTACTCCATACTTTGTTTTACTATATTAACTTGGCTCGCCGAAGCACACAACACCGCCCGCACTCGCCACGGCCCAACGACGAATGTCCACATGACACAAATATATACTGTACACTACATCCCTTTCTTCTTCAGTGTTTTAATTTTGAAATGAAATTTGTTTTTAATCTTTTAGTTAGATTCTGTATTTCTGTGTTTTGACTATTTATAATACCCGTACTTAATTTATATGTATAGTATATTAGTTAATATATATTTGTATAAAGATATATCCCTATATATATTATTTATTTTAATTCTCTTCTATGTCCGTATAAGCTTCCTTTTTTTCCTTTAGTTCCTTATCTCTATCCCTCATTTCAAGATCCTCTGAGAGATGTGTCATGTCCTGAATCATAGGCAGCTTGTTTCGAAATTGTCGTCAAAAGAACAGTTCTGCAGCATTGAGTTATTATGTACTACGTACTAGAGAAGACATCTCAACTAGATTGATTGTAACAAGCGTTAGAGCCAGCTCGCTCCAACTGTAGTAGTCTGTGGCAGGCGCTAGACGCAACAATAAGTGTGTATTCTGTGTTCTATTTTATTAAAATATAATACAAATAAAACCAAAGGAATCACTTTTCACCTGGAAATACGTACTAAATTATCGATGTAACATGCATTTGACTAATTATTTTATCAAATCGCCGAGACATGAAGCGGCGGCCATGTTTCGGTAAAATGCATATAGAGTAACAATATTTCTGTTTTGTGCAGAAGTGACACTTTTAACGCTTTATGTGAAATAATTACTAGGGTTAAGATTATGGTGGCAGTTTGATTGGGGATTTCGTTATAATTAATAAACTTACCTAAAATACTTTTTTATTAATGAACTTGACCGTTTTTTTCGAGATCATTAGATATATTAATAAATATTAGATATTTACCTTCGGGGTATCACAGGATTCACACGGCGTGGAAAATGACTTTATTCTTTAGTTCCGATGCATCGTTTCTGTGATATTTTTATTTATATTTTAGTACGTACTACCTAGGCAGAAGAAATAGTACGTATGTATATAAATGTATTTGGTCATAAATAAACGCAAAGAGTTTCTTTCATTTTATCAAACCATAGTATTATCTGTGGTTTAATCTGAAGTAATAAAATGTATTAAAGATTGAATTCTAATTAAAGGTAGGTAGAAAACATGCACAACAACTATGTCCGTTCTGAGGGCCTAGTCAATGGGCGATTTTCCGAGATCAAGAAAAAAAAAGAAATTAGTTCGTAAATGACTTCATAGATGGCGCTTAGCATAGATTAGTATGGCGGTTAGTAAAAGGCGGGTTCACGAAGAGCACGTGTATGGCTGCGTAATATTTATTCTATTCCAAAATAGAAATAGGTTCTGGATGTCCTGAATATAAATAGGTAAGTAAATACTATTTTTTTATTCTTTTGGTAGACAAGTAAAAGTGTAGAATTTATTACAGCCCATAAGTAACCCAGCTTTCATAAAACGACATCTATCGAGTGTTTTTGAACTAATTTTTACTTTTTAATTTGGGCTGTCAGAAAATCGCCCATTGGCAAACAAATTAAACGCTACGAAATCTTCGCTACGATAAACCGAATGTATGGGATTGACATAAGCAAAAGTTACCTACGACGTAAAATTTACGCTAAAATAGACCTAATTGACAGTTTGACAAGCCAAGAATCGCTAATCTAGCGATCACTCAAACATTGAAGATAAAAATTCACACAAAATGGCGATTGTTTGATCAGCTGATGAAGGAATAGTTGTGTTGTGTTGAAAGTTTTGTTTAAAATGCTCTTTTTAGGGCTATTGTGGACTGCGATAATCAAGTGCTCAGGCGCTAAGGAAGAAATGTTTCCCTACGTTACTTGGAGCAAATTAACGAAATCGAGTTTGTTGTACTTGTGAATAGTTCTCGGAGTTCTCGTTTACGAACTTTCAAATATTTAGTTAAGGTCTGCCGGGAATTGCGTGCTGATATAGTTGTTGCGATGTGAGTGACCAAATAAATGTGTGTCATGCAACATTTTCCGCAACGAAGAGCAAGTCGCTGCATAACAATTTGTAGGGGCTCTCAAACCATACAAACATTTGGGCCAAATAAATCCACCTAAGTACCTTTAATCATGACAAGAAAGGTCAAGAATAACACAACAGTAAGGGACTTTTTGTATAAATATTAAATGTAACCTATCCATAATGTCCATTTATCAATTTATAACTTAGATTGCCTATTTGTTTTACAGGTTCCAATGAAGATTTCATTTGCCAGGTAGCTTAGAGTATTAAACCAAGGCTCTAAGTGTAGTAAGGTGTACCTATTGACTATACCCTATAAATCTTATACAGACAAGCATCTTTCTTAATAGGAAAAGATATCAGTCCTTACGTTCAAACGGTAAGTTTTAATAAATAAATTATTACTCACATAATAAAGGTAAGTATTATGCCTATTATTATATTGGGATTTACCAGGAAATGTCAGTTTTGTTAAAATTGCTAGAATAAAGAGTATTTGTTTTCTGAGGTTTAAGCGAGCACTACACATTGAAATGAAACACTTTTTACGGATTAACTCGCGTTTAATTTACTATTTACATAGTTTTTATATTATCCTGACGTTTCGAACCCTTTACAGGGTCCGTGGTCACAGGGAGACTGTGGTGTTGGTCGTCTCATTGTCAGAAGTTATTTGCCTACCGTCAATAATTTTTATATTTTACCGGGTGCGTTCAAGTTTACACAATACGAGCTAACAATATTTTTAGGTCTGGCAATGTGTTGCTGTTGGGGCTGGGATTTGATGACCTGTATGATGGGGTCCCAGGCAGGTGGTAAATTCCAACCATCCTCTCTATTGAAATTACGATGTTTTTTAATTTCAATAGCCTCGCGTATCATCCTAGGGATGAATCGTTGTTCCTTGGCGAGTATTTGAGGTTTGTCAAATCTGATGTAATGGTTGGGTCCCTCGAGAGCATGTTCACACACTGCAGACCTATTTTCGCGCCTATGCTTGACGTCGGCTATATGTTCTTTTACGCGGGTTCCTACACTTCTCTTTGTTTGCCCGATGTACGAGAGCCCACAGTCGCAGTCCAGTTTGTACACGCCTGCATCTTGAAGGGGTATATTGCACTTGACAGGTCGTAAGAACTGGTTGATCTTCTTTGGCGGCTTAAAGTAAGTATTGATTGAAGCTCGCTTCAAGATGTGACCAATCTTGTCAGTGACGCCTTTCATATATGGAAGTACTGCAGGTTGGCGCTCGACTGTGGTTGGTTTTTTGCGTTTTTTGTGACGAAGCCGCGGTACTTGCAGTTTGTTATCCTGTAGTACATGCTTGACATGCTGAAGTTCAGCAGCCAGGTGTTGGGTGTCACAGATGCCGTGTTCTCTCTGAAACAAAGATTTCCCTACAGTAGCCAACTGTCTAGGATGGTGGTGAGAATCACCATTGAGGTACCTATCTGTATGGGTTACTTTACGAAACACAGTGTGGCTCAAACTATGGTCAGGATTCCTGATGATTAAAGTGTCCAAGAAAGCTAACTTGTTGTCTGCCTCTAACTCCATTGTGAACTGTATTTTAGGGTGTATGGAGTTAAGATGACTTAGAAAAGCAGATACTTTATCAGTTGGTAATATAGTGAAAGTGTCATCTACGTACCGCTTATAGAACCTTGGGGTTACGGGTGATGTGCTTAGGGCCCGCTCCTCGAAGTCTTCCATGAAAATATCGGCGACAACGGGTGATACAGGGGACCCCATAGCAACACCCTCTATTTGCAAGTAGTAAACTTCATTCCACAAAAGGTAGCCAGATGTTAGACAATGCTCTAATAGTACTGCATATTCGTTGGGCATATTTTGTTCAACTAGTCTTTTCTTGGTAATTTCAATGCAGTCCTGTACTGGTAGACATGTAAATAGGGACTGGACATCAAAACTAACCATGGTTTCATTGTCAGCAAGATGTAGGTCTTTAATATCACTGACAAACTGGTAAGAATCCTTCACATAAGCTGTTGTATTACCTCTTAGTGGGGAAAGTATTTTTGCTACATGCCGGGCCAAACGGTAAGTTGGTGAGTCGATCTGGCTTACAATCGGACGTAGCGGAGCCTCAGGTTTGTGGATTTTTGGTAACCCATACAGTTTAGGTGGTTTGGGGCAGGAAGGTATTAAATAATTAGTGTCTAGATTTAACGTTTCCGAGTGTTGTTTGACAAGATCACTGGTTTTCTTTAATATTTTGTTAGTTTGATCGCATTTAACGCGTTTGTAGGTCTTGTCATCTGATAAAAGTTGAATTATTTTTTCGTTATAATCTGACGTATCCATAACTACCGTAGCATTACCCTTATCAGCACGAAGGATGGTTAATTCTGGCTTAGCTCGCAGGTTCTTTAGGGCGAAGTATTGATCGCGAGGAAGGTTGGATTTTGGCACTTTGCTCCGGCGCAAGACAGACGATATGTCTTGACGTAGTGCTTCAGCATCAGCCTTCCTAATATTATTTTTAACTAAGCAATCCTCTACGTTACTAATGATGCTTTCATACGGTATCCTGCGAGGGGCTACGGCGTAATTAAGCCCCTTTTTTAGTACCTCAAACACACCCACTGTTGAGGTACTAAAAAAGGGGCTTAATTACGCCGTAGCCCCTCGCAGGATACCGTATGAAAGCATCATTAGTAACGTAGAGGATTGCTTAGTTAAAAATAATATTAGGAAGGCTGATGCTGAAGCACTACGTCAAGACATATCGTCTGTCTTGCGCCGGAGCAAAGTGCCAAAATCCAACCTTCCTCGCGATCAATACTTCGCCCTAAAGAACCTGCGAGCTAAGCCAGAATTAACCATCCTTCGTTCTGATAAGGGTAATGCTACGGTAGTTATGGATACGTCAGATTATAACGAAAAAATAATTCAACTTTTATCAGATGACAAGACCTACAAACGCGTTAAATGCGATCAAACTAACAAAATATTAAAGAAAACCAGTGATCTTGTCAAACAACACTCGGAAACGTTAAATCTAGACACTAATTATTTAATACCTTCCTGCCCCAAACCACCTAAACTGTATGGGTTACCAAAAATCCACAAACCTGAGGCTCCGCTACGTCCGATTGTAAGCCAGATCGACTCACCAACTTACCGTTTGGCCCGGCATGTAGCAAAAATACTTTCCCCACTAAGAGGTAATACAACAGCTTATGTGAAGGATTCTTACCAGTTTGTCAGTGATATTAAAGACCTACATCTTGCTGACAATGAAACCATGGTTAGTTTTGATGTCCAGTCCCTATTTACATGTCTACCAGTACAGGACTGCATTGAAATTACCAAGAAAAGACTAGTTGAACAAATGCAAATAGAGGGTGTTGCTATGGGGTCCCCTGTATCACCCGTTGTCACCGATATTTTCATGGAAGACTTCGAGGAGCGGGCCCTAAGCACATCACCCGTAACCCCAAGGTTCTATAAGCGGTACGTAGATGACACTTTCACTATCTTACCAACTGATAAAGTATCTGCTTTTCTAAGTCATCTTAACTCCATACACCCTAAAATACAGTTCACAATGGAGTTAGAGGCAGACAACAAGTTAGCTTTCTTGGACACTTTAATCATCAGGAATCCTGACCATAGTTTGAGCCACACTGTGTTTCGTAAAGTAACCCATACAGATAGGTACCTCAATGGTGATTCTCACCACCATCCTAGACAGTTGGCTACTGTAGGGAAATCTTTGTTTCAGAGAGCACACGGCATCTGTGACACCCAACACCTGGCTGCTGAACTTCAACATGTCAAGCATGTACTACAGGATAACAAACTGCAAGTACCGCGGCTTCGTCACAAAAAACGCAAAAAACCAACCACAGTCGAGCGCCAACCTGCAGTACTTCCATATATGAAAGGCGTCACTGACAAGATTGGTCACATCTTGAAGCGAGCTTCAATCAATACTTACTTTAAGCCGCCAAAGAAGATCAACCAGTTCTTACGACCTGTCAAGTGCAATATACCCCTTCAAGATGCAGGCGTGTACAAACTGGACTGCGACTGTGGGCTCTCGTACATCGGGCAAACAAAGAGAAGTGTAGGAACCCGCGTAAAAGAACATATAGCCGACGTCAAGCATAGGCGCGAAAATAGGTCTGCAGTGTGTGAACATGCTCTCGAGGGACCCAACCATTACATCAGATTTGACAAACCTCAAATACTCGCCAAGGAACAACGATTCATCCCTAGGATGATACGCGAGGCTATTGAAATTAAAAAACATCGTAATTTCAATAGAGAGGATGGTTGGAATTTACCACCTGCCTGGGACCCCATCATACAGGTCATCAAATCCCAGCCCCAACAGCAACACATTGCCAGACCTAAAAAATATTGTTAGCTCGTATTGTGTAAACTTGAACGCACCCGGTAAAATATAAAAATTATTGACGGTAGGCAAATAACTTCTGACAATGAGACGACCAACACCTCAGTCTCCCTGTGACCACGGACCCTGTAAAGGGTTCGAAACGTCAGGATAATATAAAAACTATGTAAATAGTAAATTAAACGCGAGTTAATCCGTAAAAAGTGTTTCATTTCAATAAAGAGTATTGACATAAAGATAAAACTATTTTATGTGGTTTTGCAGATTTGAGACGACGATTCAAAAATCTTAAATGTTACCTCATAATTTGGAGGATGGACTTCCTCAGAATGGTGAACAAACATGGTTATTTGGTAAAAAACAATATCAAGCAATTTTGTATAATACATAGGTACTTACCTACTAACTTTTTATCTATGACAATTTTCTATAAGTAAGTATATTGTTCTAATTTCTTAGGAGATTCTGGATACCTTCAAAAAGCATGGTTAATGATAATAACAACAATATTTAATGCTGCATCAGACTCACAAGAAAGGAGGGGTGTGTACCACATGTCATATCCAACAATGAAACTGCATTGAACATGGCTTTGGCATCGTTGAATTTAGTTATTTTTATGATTTTTTTTTGTGGAGCTCTAATGTTGTCAACGTTTTTATTCTACAAAAAGGAGCAGTCTGTGCCATAAATATAGTTAATTTAGTTCTAAGTTTATTGTGCTTTATTTAAAAAGATTTACTTATGTACAAGAAAACAATACCTTCGTTGACAACATTTTTATTTTAAGAAAAGGAACAGTGTGCCATAAATATATTTAACCCATAAAATAGTGATTTGGTTTATATGATGGGGAAAAATTAAGTATAAAGTTAATTTAGTTCTAAGTTTATTGTACTTTATTAAAAAGATTTACTTAGGTAGGTACTACTAAAAAACAGTACCTTCATAAACACACAATTGGCATTTATTTTTATACACATATAGTTTTAATGTCAATAAGAGAAAGTGAAGCCTCATATTTAATAAACTTTGACTTTGAGAGAGTTAGGTAAGGAAATAAGAATATATTAAGAAATACAACATTAATGTTATTTTTTACTTGATATTTAATTTTACTTGCAGTAGGTACCTATAGAAAATGTTTAAGTACCTACTTATATCAATTTCTACTACTTAGTCATAACATTAAGCTATTGAAGTTGTACTTGATTCATTATCAGCATACAAAGGTAATTATATGTATAAACTTGCATTATTATTATCCGATTATTAAATCTGGTGGGTTCTATTGTGTTTGTTATAATATTGTTTTTTCTTTAAATAGGTGGCTTAACATAAGGTGGCTTGTTATACATATAATACAAATTAAGTTCCATATCTAGCATACTCTGTAATAGTTTAGTTATTATCAATTTGGCGATTGTGAAGTAATCGATTGTAATTGTTGCTTGAGTTTGTAATGTTACTATCACATTTTTATTTGTGTGAATCTGTAAATGGTTTGCTGTTTCACATTTTCAGTGTTATACTTTTTATAGAACTGTCGATTCACTTGTGAATATAAAATAAATAAATAAAATTAATTGTTTTTAAATTATTTTTGGTAAATATATACTACCTACCTACTAACTTTTTATGTATGACAATTTTCTATAAGTAAGTATATTGTTCCAATTTCTTAGGAGATTCTGGATACCTTCAAAAAGCATGGTTAATCATAATAACACCAATATTTAATGCTGCATCAGGCTCACAATAAAGAAGGGATGTGTACCACATGTCGTATCCAACAATGAAACTGCATTAAACATGGCTTAAAGTTGTACTTGATTCATTATCAACATACTAGGGTAATTATATAAAATTAATTGTTTTAAAATTATTTTTGGTAAACATATAAATAATCCTATGTTTTATTTCGAAACATTATCAACCAACTCATAATGAATGGCAGTGAAATAAATAATGTAAAATAAATAAATATTTTAACTTGTCGCGTAGAGACCACGATCATGTCATTTTGACTTTTAATTTCAATTATTTTCGGTACCTACCGCTATAAATAAGTAACAATGAAACAATCCTATATTAAGGCGATGTTGTCTTCATCGTCATCCTATGAACGTCCTGAACGTTCCCACATGAACGACAGCACTAAGGCAGACTGGGCTATAACAGGCTTAAGCCCTGAGCCAATACAACCGCAGTGTGCTTTACGTGCCTTCCGAAGCACGGAGGAGCTCGAGACGCTTTTTATTTGGTTACCCATCCTTTAGCTCGGTAATGTGAAAGTTGCGTAACTAACTGGCAAGATCACAAACCGATGCGGCGCGGGCGGGGACTTTTTGCATTAGTTAAACCTCTAGCATTACCTTTCAAGTAACAGTAAGTACATTGCTTCGCTAGTTTGCATATTTTAAAATTAGTTTTAATTTAACTAGCAAAACCATGTACTTGGAATGTTTTTTATTTTATTTTATTTAGGACAATAATCAATTAGAAAAGTAATGTGATAGGTGTTGTAGTTAGACAACTAAACCCGAAAGCCTTAGCTGCTACGCCATAGAGTTACTTTAGGCGATGTACTCATACAAGATGCAAACGTTTTAATCACTACCTAGTGGGTACTCGCATCTAAGATCAAACTGTTTAAATGTTCGCGCGGTTTGTAACATTTAGTGTTATCACTTATTTCATTAGAGACGGACGTCAAGTTGTTAATATTTGAGAAATTCTTGGCAGCAAGCGTTTGCTTGTGGTCTTCAGTCTTAATTTATTTATATTATAAGCTGAAAAATGGGTTTGGTCTCATATCAATATCATATTATGGTAGGTAAGTCACTCGTCATCATTATAAGTACTTATTTACAAACGTGCTTGCCTGGCGAACTTCCGGCGAAAAAAGCGATTGATTCATTTTTCAAATTGTCTCAAGGAGTCTATCCGAATTTCTTAGTAAAGTGACATTCAATTCACTAAAACTCAAAAGGATCGGTGTGGTTACTACCTATTTATTAATCTTACATAAGCGTTACATTATCATCAAACAAAAAAATACTAAGACAAGCCTGTATGTTCTATATCCCTTAGCTTATCGATATCGATGTAGCCTAGCGAATTTGATGAGCGATTTTGAAGCTGTCACCGGTCGAGCGTTTGCCAGTTGACTAGGCCCTCTGCAGTGTAAAATCTATTATCTGTTGCACTACGTTGAATATGGTTAAACAAAACGCGTAAGCGCGCCGTGCAAATGGCGGCGCTTTTGAACTTTTGGTCGCGAGAAAACAACACTCTAGAAGCGGTCTAGCGCTGTTAATTGTATATGGTTAAAGAGATAGAAATATGTTGTCAAATAATACACAATTTCACTCACATTGTCTGTCACGAAAACACGTAGAGGTTACTAACCATTAAGGTGCAATAAACAAGGAAGACCTGTTTAGTCTTTACCTGCTACACCTTGTTTAGTCACATAGTCTTAGAATAATAACACTATAGAAACCAAGTCCGCGCGCCTATTTTGAAGCACATTAATCGGAGCCATAAATGGCTCCAAACGCCGGACCGCTCCGTAGTGTTCAATGTCAAAGCACGCCGAACGTGTCTCGTGAGAACAAAAAAATATGACGGTTTGTGCAGTTAAATTATATCACAACACATCCGAAAAACAAAAGAAGTGTAATAACATCACTTTTCACAGGTAAGCTTTCAGTATTTCATAGTATCTTGTAGTTAATTAGGTCAAAATATAAATATACAAAATATATATAATAAATACAAAATATAAACGTACTGCAGTGTGATTCTCTAAGTTAAAGCCTCGGTAGCAGCGGCTGCCGCGCTGAGGATTGACTCTGTCTCTTTCATATTTATAGAATTGGAAAGAGACAGCAGATCACAGCCATGCGCGCAGCGTCTATGTGTCGCATCGGTTTAGTGCTTCATTTTTGACAGAGCGCTTGTATGAAGACTATCTTTCTATAGTGTTATTATTCTAAGCACATAGGTAGTATTATATCTTAATTAATGGCTATCGCGTGTAGCATTAAGCCAATTTCAAGTGTTTAATTTTTTAAAAGTTTATTTATTATTGTACGGTAGATAGAAATAAAATGGAGTCTCACAACACGTGTTGTTGCTAAAAGAACACGGGAGAAACGCTGTTTAGTCACTTCCCAGCTATTACGTTGCTTATATAATTGTGAATAATAGGAGTCAAGGACAATTTTTTCCAAAAAGTTGTGTCCTAATTTTAAATAAAAATTGGAATGCGACTTTTTTATTTTACTTTATGGCTGTGAGTAATTAAACTAATATTTGTAAAATAAGTAATAAAAACAGATGAAGCGGGCAGGACTCAAATACGATTTTTAATCTCATCTCAATATTGCTTAAAAAATTTGAGCATCTGAATATTTGATACTCAGTAATATTTTTACACGTACCTACTTAAATAAATATTTTTCCCAAATTATTGAAAAAGATTTTTATTAATTTTTTTTTTAATTAATGTTTTATATTTTAGCGTTTTATTAACGCTTAAATATATACTTAAGTAATTTTTTTTTAAACACTGAAAAAAGACGACAACCTCAGGCGGGAATCGAACCACGCACCTTCCGCATTCCGGGCGGAGATTTTTATTATTTTTATGAAATATGTATTAACTAAATTATTTACTTACTTTTATTTTTGGAATTAATTTACTTTTTTTCATTTCAATATTACAATTAAAACAATCAATAAATATAAAAACTAACATATTAGTTTTTAAACAACATTAACTTACAACTTTACAACTCTGTAATAAATCTGTAGGTATGAACAGTGTGTCGCATCTGCGCTTAGACATTTCTATGACAACTAGGTAAGCCCCGCACCACGGTACAAGTTTCATTGTAGCTGTGCACAACTGCACATTTATTGTATGGGACGTCTACTCTAGTATATTTACCGTAATGTTCTGCAGGTGGTTTTTCCTGTAACTGTGTGGGGTGTACTAATTGTACATCACCGTGTACTCACGAAGACTACATTCCAGTTCTTTTTTTCTACTTGAGAAATCTTGAGGCGTTTTAGGATGTCCCTCTGGCGCTCCACCTCTCCGTTTTGTTGCGGCCAGTAGAGAATGGTATTATAGAGTCGTATAGTTTCTAGTCAGTTTGTGATGTAACAATATTGTTAAGGTAGTAACTTGTCGTGTTGGTCCGTGAGGTCCTGCAGCCGCCGGTGCGCGCGATTGTCTCCCGTTGTCTGATGTAAGCAAGGCCGGATTGCCAAGCCTGATAATAAGGTCTAAGCATTCCGATTATTTCGGAGCTTGATATGGTTTTGCATGTTTTCACCTCTTTATATCTGGTGTTATAATCCACAACTACCACGATATAATCTCCACTATGTAAAGGGACCATGAGGTCAATTGCTATGTCAACCCATTGTTCGGAAGGTAAGTCTCTTCTTTTTAACGGGTTTGCGGCGCTTGGAGCAGAGACCAGGATGCATCCTTTACAGGCTTTGCATATGTTTTCAGCATTTTTTGTCGCACTTAGGCCACCATACCTCGATCCTCAATCTGCCCTTTATCGCGACTATCCCCGGCTGGCCTTCATGCGCAGCTTCCAGAACTCTTCTCCGTATTTCGGTTGGGATTACAATCCATGAGGTGAATATCGCCATGAAAGCATGATTCATTCTGGAAAAGTTTATAGGCTTTACCCGTTTCATCCCAGTTTCCATCGTAAAGGCCCTCTCTAACTTTCTGTATCTCTGCATCTCCAAGGGAACTCTCAGTGTTCTCTTGCCTACTGGTCGTGCAGATTCGGTAACCACTTGAACATGGTCTTCAAAGAAAGCCGTCGGGTTTGTTGCCACTTCACAGAGTCTCGATATTAAGTCTGCTATGTTGGTCTTTTTTTTAATTACTTATTCTCTAAAGTAATCATTACAACTAAGTATAATATTATCAACCTTGCCATAAACTCTCATTACATGCAAGTAATTATTGTACCTGCCACAGAGAAGAGGGGACTCTTCTAATGCAGGTATTGCATACTTAACAGAAGTGATCCCAACCCATGTAACATTTTGGGGGTTAAGTTACTCGCGTCCGTAGGTTTACCCTTTAGACCCTACACGTGACCCCTGGGTGGTGCTAAATGAGTGACACCAACTGAGTGGTAGAGCCACGCTGCGTTGCAGCACGCATTGGGTCGGCTCGCCCGGCGTAATACCACCTCCTCACGAATTTTCGGCGTAAAACAATGGCACTCTGTGCTGTTGTGTTTCGTCCGGCGAGTGAGGATTACAGAGATCCCTTCCCCCCCCCTCACAATTGATATGGCAGCGAACTTTAATCTAGATTTACCCCAGGGGGGTACCGACACATCCAGTGTCGGAGAATCCCCCCCTGAGCGTTCTCGCTCAGGCTGCCCTACGTATTCTGGGGAGGGCAAAAGTTCGCTCGTGCCAAGGCATGCTGCAGGCAGGACAATTGGCACCCCCTCCTACGCTTCGCGTGGACTTCTGCAACATCAGGGGAATCCACTCTAACTTGAGCGCCGTCCATTACCACCTCGAGACGGCGAAACCGGCCTTGCTTTTCCTCACCGAGACGCAGATATCCCCCCCTCCTGACATCTCCTACTTGCGCTTCCCGGGATACAACCTGGAACATGCATTTGTGCCACGAGCCGGTGTTTGTGCCTATGTCAGGGAGGATATGTGCGTCCGTCGCCTTGGCAATCTTGAAGATAGGGACCGTTCCATCTTATGGCTACACGTCGACTGCGGACGTCATCCTCGCGTCTACGCGTGCCTGTATAGGTCCCACAGAGGTGACATCGGAACTGACCAACTTATGGAGACCGTCCAAACATCATCAGACTCCCTTCTCCAACGGATCCCCTCGGCCGACATTGTGGTATTGGGAGACTTCAATGCCCACCACGTCGAATAGCTTGGTTTACGCACAACTGACCACGCGAGTAAAACCGTTCATGACTTCGCTTTAGCCTACAGTCTGTCCCAATTGGTAACCGAGCCAACACGGGTTCCAAATGAGGAGGGCCATGCACCTTCTTTATTGGACCTTCTGCTGACCTCGCACCCAGACGGTTATCAAGTTTCTGTTGATGCACCACTAGGCTCATCAGACCACTGTCTGATTCGCAGCACTGTGCCTCTCACAGAAACTTCAAAAACCGCAACCAGCGGCTAGCCGTCGAGTCTTGCATTATAGGTCAGCGGACTGGGATGGAATGCGAAGTTTCTTTGCGTCCTACCCATGGTGGATGATCCTGATGTCGCCGCTGACTTTGTCGTTGATGTGATACTGCAGGGAATGGAACTTTTCATTCCAAACTCTGTGGTTCCCATTGGCGGCAAGTCCCAACCATGGTTTGGTCGTGGCTGCAAAATGGCGTCTCGCCAAAAGCGACAACATTATCAAGCCTGGGCGAATGCGGTGTTATCAAAGGATCCAAACACCAGTGTGCTCAGAAAGAAGTACAACTTTGCCGCCAGATCCTTTAAAAAGGACATTGCCAAGGCGAAGTCATCATTCATAGGTAGAATCGGCGAGAGGCTAGTGCGTCTTCCTTCGGGGACGCGTGCGTTCTGGTCTCTCGCCAAAGCTATCTAAGGGAATTTTTGTCAGCCGTCCCTACCACCATTGTACAAGACCGATGACTGCCTGGGCTATACTGCAAAGGAGAAAGCCGATCTCTTGGGCTCTCTTTTCGCATCAAACTCGACCTTGGACATTGGGGAAGACACTACACCAACCATACCGCATTGCGCTTGTACAATGCCAAACGTTCAGTTCCTGCAAAGGTCAGTTCGTAAGGCTCTTTTTTCCCTTGATATCCATAAGGCGAGTGGGCCTGATGCAGTTCCACCCATTGTGCTTCGGACGTGTGCTCCTGAATTGGCTTCACTGGCTCTTCGGAGAGACGTTGCGTCTCTCTGTATATTGTACCGTAAATATCATGGGGAGTGTTCTGAGGAATTGTTCGGCTTTATCCCTGCCGCTGATTTCCTTCACCGCACTACACGCAATCGACTGTCATTCCATCCACATCACCTTGATGGATGGCGGTCTACTACTGTGCGTTTTTCAAGGAATTTCTTGCCTCGAACTACAGTGTTGTGGAACCAGCTCTCGGCGGCAGTATTTCCGGACCGTTACGACTTAGGGATCTTCAAGAAACGAGCCTATTCCTTCCTTAAATTGTGAAGATTTGTTAATAGCATATGTTTACTTACTAATCTTAGCTATAGATGTTATTTGTCTGTAAATCTTCCTAGAAATAAATAAATAAATAAATTAAAGGCCGGCAACGCGCCTGCGATTCCTCTGGTTTTGCGGGTGTCCATAGGCGGCGGTGATTACTTTCCATCAGGTGACCCGCTTGCTCGTTTGCCTCCTTCTGCTTTAAAAAAAAACTTGTACTTCTATGAATAAACTTTTCTCATATTGGTCGAGGAATTTTCTTTTAATTTAAAATTTACTATTTACGAGTTTTTTTTATTTTATTTTATTTTTAACAACATTAATTTATAGGTTGTTTTACCTTGAACACTTTTTAACTGAATATCTTGCTCGCAATTTAACACAAATCTCCCAATTTAGTGCAATTCTCGCAATGTAATACTATTATTGTCTGTTCTTATTGTCATGTTACGATTGTACTCTGTTAGTGTGAGCTTCATCAAACAAATAAATTATTAGATATCTCATTTCTCGCAATTTAATGCCAATATCGCAGTTAAATGCCATCTCGCAATTTAATGTCAATGTGGCAACTTAATGCCGACCTCGCAATTTAATACAACCGCAATTTAACGCCAATGTCGCAACTTAATGCCGACCTCGCATTTTAATGCTACTTTTTCAATTTAATGCAAGTCTCACCATCTAATGCAAACCACTTAATTTAATGCATCTTTCAAACATCTCGCTACAAAACCCGACCATACCGGGAAAACACAACCAGGCGAACACAGACACAGCTTACTCCGTCACCACAGCATACGTTCGTAATAGCACTGGTTCACACTTCTGTTGGTAGGGACACGAAAAAGTATCGATACTTTGTGGTATCGAGTACTTTCCTTTCGATACCGATACTTTTGTACTCGATACTTTATCCAATGAGAACTTTTTGGCAAGTATCGTATCTAATAAATCTTTGTTATACTGAAGACATAAAACCTAGGTTTGGTTGACCCTCGGACCAAATATCACAATGGACAGAGTCTTTGGATTTTTAGCATGTCCGTATTTTGTTAGTGTGCAGCTTTTTATCTGTACATGTGTGCGTGACTAAAGATGTGACTAGTATATCGATATAATCACTTTAATGTGGTGTGTACCTAGTTCGTTATTATAATTGGGGGTTAAAGTTATCACGTCCGTAGGTTTACCGTTTAGACCCTACACGTGACCCTTGGGTGGTGCTAAATGAGTGACACTGACTGAGTGGTAGAGCCACGCTGCGTTGCAGCACGCCGGGCACGCTGGGCCGGCTCGCCCGGCGTAAATACCAACCTCTCACTAAGGGTGTTACCCGACCTATCGATCGATCGTCGATCGACGGCATCGATCAACGTCGATCGAAGTTGATTGACTGGTCTGGTAGCTTTAATCGATCGACGGATACCTACCGTTTGACTAACCAATCGATCGACGACGGTCGGTCGACGTTGATCGATAGGTGTGGTAGCTTTAATCAACCGACGGATACCGTTCGTCTAACCCATCGATCGACGGTCGGTCGACGTTGATCGATTAACCCTGGCTAAATTCCATCAGTTTCTTTCGAAATGTATTCAGAAAAGGACTCGTTGTTCTTGGCCAGTACGATGTTGCTCGTACTATTATTACGGAGACGCAAACGCAGAAGAATCTGGATGCGGCCGTTTTTTAAAGCTTCGCTTATTATTTAAGATCGCTTATTTTATCTAAATGACATTTTAAGCAGCGGTTTTTGTTTTTGTTTTTTTTTGCGTAGCGATTGTCATGAATTTCGAGGTTAGTAGTTTCGAGGGAGGTAGAGAGGAGGGGGATGGGATGGAGGGGGTACGGTAATGGTAACTTAGTAGAATATTTGTTTTTTTTTCCTAAAAATAACCTAAAATAACCTCAAGATAAAAATATCTTGAATACTATGCATTTTCGCACTTTGGCTCCCCCTCCCCCTCCCCTTCCCCCCTTTTGCGGTGTTGCTTAATCTAAAGTGCTTCCCAAGGTGTTTGGGGGAATATCATTTAGTATTTAAACGTTCATATTATCATCACTCATTATTATCAACACAAACATAATCTAATATTACGATTATTATCCATGGGCACGAAATATATATTTTTTTTTATAAAAGAGGGAGGCAAACGAGCAGGCGGGTCACCTGATGGAGAGTAATCACCGCCGCCCATGGACACCCGCAAAACCAGAGGAATCGCAGACGCGTTGCCGGCCTTTAGGGGAGGAATAGGTTTAAGGAAGGAATAGGAATTGGGAGGAGGGGGGGGGGGGAAGGGGCCTCCGGAACCCTCACTAGTCGGACGAAACACAACAGCACCAAGTGCCATTATTTCACGCCGAATATTAGAGAGGGTGGTGTTACGCCGGGCGAGCCGGCCCAATGCGTGCTGCAACGCAGCGTGGCTCTACCACTCAGAAAAGTGAAGCGGCCGGTGCGTCTAATCAAACAGCTCGATTTAACACCCAATCCATTTTACCGGTCGATTGTCGATCGACATCGATCGACGTCGACTAATCCATTCTACCATCGACCGATTGGTCTGGTAACACCCTAATATCCGGCGTGAAATAATAGCCCTTGGTGCTGTTGTGTTTCGTTCGGGCAGTGAGGGTTCCGGAGGCCTCCCCCCCCCCCCCCCGCTCACAATTCTTATTCCTTCCTTAAATGCCGGCAACGCATCTGCGATTCCTCTGGTGTTGCGGGTGTCTATGGGCGGCGAAGATTACTCTCCATCAGGTGACCCGCCTGGGGCCCAAGTCTGCTAATTTACGAATGGCATAATTGAATCGTAATTGTATCGCAATTGTATCGCATTGTAATTGTTTGACACATTTGGTATTCTTATATGAGTAAGAGAATACCAAATGTGTCAAACAATTACAATACGATCCAATTGCGATTCAATTATGCCATTCGTAAATTAGCAGACTTGGGCCCCTGCTCGTTTGCCTCCTTCTATTATAACAAACAAATAAAAAATAATAATTTGTGTAGTAAAGTGAAGAGCAATACTTTTTACTATTCATATTCCCGTCCATATTATTAAGATTCAATTTTGAACTAAGGCTAAAATTTTTACTATAAAAAAAGATTTTTCAAAATGTTTGAAACAGAGCCTTGAATATTTTGTAGGCTCTCAGTTATCACGTCTAATAGCTTTAACCCATTCACGTCTTATTTCCGGGCATTTTGGAAACCTAAAAAAAGAATAATAAAAAGAATTTTAGTAATATCGATAAAGCTTCGATACACAAATACGTACATCACTAATCATTATGCCAAAAACAAAGCCTTTAAATTACATTTAATTAAGGTTTAAAACCTGATTCTTATGAATAGTGTACGATATAGTATGATTTAGAATTAGCAAAAATTAATGCTTTGCCGTTTTAATTATTAAAAAACTCATAGTAAAGCATACATATTATGAGAAATCACTAACGTATGAAATGATAATTCCTGGTCTTTCACACCTCCTTTTGTTGTTCTTGACGAACAATAAACAGCTGAACAAGACATTATGTCAATTGTATATTACACAAATAACACAAACACTAAGATTTCTTAATATTTCACTATTATTTCGCACAATCCAGCAATGTTTTGACCTAGTAGTCGGTCATGAAATGACACGTCTCACACCGACAGTGCGTCGTTGCCAAACGTACATTAACTATCTCTTTTACTCATATCACACTACAGTCATACAGACAGAGATACAAATACTTTACTTTGATACACGTATGTAAAAGCGGCAACGTCGTAAGACTCTGTCCATGTAATATTTGGTCCGAGGGTTGACCTACCTACGCTGATGAAAAGGCTGTATGGGCTAGATCTCTTTGCCTTTCTCAAAAGGGACAAATCAACCGAAAAAAAACATTATAATCTAATACATCCTCCTAACTAATCTTTACAGCGTTGCCGTTTCGGGTAATTTTACCCGATTTCGGGTAATTTAGGCTTCGAGCGGGTAATCTCCGGGTAACGTTTACTGCCGGGTAATTTTATTTTGTGTAGTTTGCGACCAAAACGTTACCTACACGTTTACAAAATATTAATTTACTAAACTTATTTGACTTGGCTGTATGTGCTATGTTCCCTTTACCAACCTAATTTGGAAATAAGTGTCTATCATTTTCTGTCACCTGTGTTACTGTCACCTGGATGAATGGAAATAATCATTGAGTTTAAACTACAGAGATAACTTCGATGTGAAACATTTTCACACATGCACAAAAAAAGTCGCCTATGTGTGCGTTACAAAACTTACCTTGAAAACGATATTCGAGACACTTTCCACTCACTTCTGTTACTACAAATTGTTTAACTGAACAACTCATAATTAAATTAAACCACCCGAAATACGAGTACTAAGTTCACCAAAAAATAAACTTATTCAACTAAAAAATAGATAATGACAGCTATTTGTTTGGGTCCAAGTGCGGCTTAAAAAATTGGGATTATTAATTTTAGATAAAGAAAAAAATACGCGTTCAGTCATATGACATTAAACAGAAATCAAAAGCGACGTGCCAAATGACATTTTAATGTTGTGACATTTCTATAGAACAAGCCTCGAACGAAATAGATGTTTGGCACAGCTCGACGTCATTCACTCAACATGGCGGTCTCTACCCTTTTTGCGGTAAATTTATATCGAAATATAAAAAAGGCAAAATAAATATTGTAAATGATCGATTTTTTAAAAAGAATGTATTTTTAGGTTAAAATAGGTAAACAGGTATGTTTTAATATGATTTTGAAAGGACATAATTTTTTTACTATGGGGCTTGGTCTTTTAACTTGACGCCAATGTATAAAAACTTGAAGAATACATTATTATCAACATATTTATGACTGTATTATTAATTTAAAGATCTCCGTTTTTTATATGAATTAAAAACCAACATTGATTTCTACTTGAAAATGGCAACATTATAGTAGGATTGTGACACTTTGTTATTAAAAATGAAAAAGTGACGCTTGTCTGACGTTTTATATGTCAATATACATCGTAGACAGATGTCAAACTGTCAGCCGCCAGACGATTCCCGGCTGCGCTTTCGTTGTGTTACTTGTGTGTATCGTTGTTAATACTTTAAGTGCGAAAAAGATAACTGTGCTACCGATATCGTTTCTACATTATCATAGACCTCATAGACTTACTTACTTAATAACCCTGCGTTCGTTAACATTAAAAAAACCGAAACTTTCGTTCAGAAACGTAGGAAAACTTATTAAAATACAGTATTGTTTATCGGAGGTAATTAAAAATCTACAAAATATACAGAATGATAGCATTTAGTCTCTTGGACAAGGAAGTATATGAATTGTTGCAGTTAATTTTACTTTTATTTAAGTACTAAAAAAAATTATGTCCTTTAGTCAATTAGCCTATTGTTGCTTTGCTTGCCGTGAATAATCTTCATTCTGTTTGTTCTGAAAAAAAAGGTACCTATATTTATTAATTGTTTCAGCAAAATTATGTAGGTACTTACTTTTTTCTCTTTTTAAGTATATTTTTAATTGAATATAATTCATACGTAAAACTACATAATACAAATAATCCAAAAAAAATAATTTTTTCTCATCATTATCCGGAAGATATAAATCAACTTTAAAACATTTGAAAATCAACAAGTGTTAATAATTTCTGTTAATTTCATAATCGTACCGCATGTCAAAATAAACCGTACCTTTTTAAAAAAAAACTAAGTACTGAACGGGTAATTTCGGGTAATTTGTTAATCCGTTTTGGACTTTTTCTTGAGTGACTTGCGGCAACACTGAATCTTTATCATTTAAGAGCCGTTTACACGTATCAAGTTGTCAAGTAGGTAACTTAATTTTAAGTTAATTTTAACTAAATTCTTGCGTGTAAACAGTCACTTATAAGCTCTTTAGTAGCAAGTGGTAAGTAAACGATTTAGTGGGCAAGTGAACAAGTAGAATAGAATCAAGTCTATTTTTTGAGTAAGTAACCTCCCCTCCCGCACCGCTTGCATTCCCCGGTAGGCGTGGCTTCTACTAAATTGTCATTTAGTTGACGTGTGGACGCAACAATTTAGTGAAGTATTTAGTGAAGTCGTGAAGTCTCGTGTGTGACGAGAGCCGGTCTTGCCGCGACGTGTCGCCGCCGTATGCACTAAAGAGTGCATAAGTAAATACACGTGTAAACGATCGACAACTTAAAATTAAGTTAAAATTAACTTAAAATTTAGTTACCTACTTGACAACTTAATACGTGTAAACGGCCCATTACTTACTTGATCCTAGATTCAAGAATATCCATTTTCAGGATGCCAGAGCTTGTGCAAGGGCTATTTCTATGCTAAGACGATTTATTACTACCACTCCTAGTATCGCTAGTGAACCTGGTAGTGATTCTTCTGTCGAAACCAATTATGACTTCTGGAGTCACCTTAGGAAGTTGGCTCATACGAAGCGGAACAAAAACACAGGTTCTTCATTACAGCTAGAAAAAAAGGATGAAGTGAGCCACTACTTGTCTGCACAGGTGTCACCTCTTTCAACCGATCCATTCAAACAATGGGAAGACATGAAAGTGGTTTTTCCCAAATTGTTCAAGCTCGCCCAAGAGTATTTAGCAATACCAGCAACATCGCTTCCCTCCGAACGTTTATTTTCAAAGGCAGGCAGTAAGTACATTAACAAAAATGAGAAACCGGTTAGCGCCAAACCGGCTAGATGAACTTTTATTTTTAAGTGATTGCACAGAAGAAGAGTGGGGCATTTAATAATGTTTAAAGAAATATATAATAAACAACGTTGATTTGTCAATTTATATTTTTTATTATTGTAATAAGTACCTACCATTTGCTTGACCAATTTGTGTGCGCATAATGCGCATTTATATAGTCATAGTCCATGCGAGCGTCATAAGTCATGCATGACATTGACATGTAGTTGTGTGCGCAATAAATGGGCACTAAGCCTTATGCATAGGCCTAGGGGGCCTAGATATGGCGATTCTTTAAAAAAATATTGATTTTTAAATCGATTTTATTCGCAATCTAATAAATCGAGTCACAAAGAAATCAAGTCCTAAAAGATTGATCTCTTAAAAATCGATTTATTTTAGAGTTTGTATTCACAATATTGCTTTAATTTATTAAAAAGAAGCGAAGCAAACTAAGCACACAGCCATGTCCTGAGTTTTTAAGTAATTTTGCGGAAAACTATTATTTCTGTACATGCCTTTGAGTATGTTGAACTAGCTGTAAATTATTTTATGGTCCTTAATAAAACTGAAAAAATCTAATTTCGATTTTCTATGTTGAAATTTCGATTCACAGGATCGATTCAGTACTACATATTGAACTAAAAAATAATTTTTTTGGTCCAGTGAAATCAATTCTTCGATTAATCAATCTCAGATCGCCATCCCCTATAAAGCATTAAACGAATGCTTTAAGCCATCCCCAGATAGGCCCTAAAAAAGTACTCGATATCTTGAAGTATCGATACTTTTGTTTCGATGCTTTTACGAGTACGAAACTTTTTTTATTCGATACTACTCATGAGTACAGTATCGATTCTTTCTATTCGATACCGTGCCCCTAACTGTTGGTTGCCAAGTTTTTTTGTAATTTGGATGATGTTGTAATCCTAGGTTTTGGTTCACATGATGATGATCTTAACTTGCTTCAATAAAATATATGTATTGCTGTTAATATGTTAGCTGAGTCATCTGTTTTTATTATTCCTGTAAATTACAACCCATACTTTAGTGAACGTCAATTGTACAAAGCTATGAAAATGTGGACTTGATACTTTGACAACTGTAATATAGTCGATTTTAACTCAGATAATGTAAATATTCTAGTCATCTCGATTTTACAAACATTATCTGCAACAAAATTAATTTATGTATTGACTATTATGAGTACCTACCTACCAATAAAAAACAATTCTTGACTGTAAAAAATTTACGTAATATAACTAATGCTAATACTAATAATAAAACTAAACATACAAAGAACACGCGTACACCCAAAAACATTGCAAACTCGGAACACATTAACCTGCCAAGAAAAGGTACCATACCGTTCTATTTTAAGGTTGTGAATGCATCTGAAAGTGTTTAACTTGCACACGGCCTATGTAAAATCCTTCAACATCACACGATTGCTTAAGTTCTTTTCGAGATTATAGGAAATCTCAAACTAGGAATTTTAAAGTACTACATCAGAATATTGCCAGTGTATTGTCAAAAAAAGAAATCCTAGATCTTACTGTTCTAGAACTATCGGAGGAAAATAATGATCCCGATGTAATATGCCTAAGCGAGACTTTTATAGAATCAGGCCAGGAAAACTATGTAAGAATTCATAATAATCAACTGATTTCTGCTTTCTCTCGAAATAAAAAAAAGAGGTGGAACTGCTATATTATCTCGAAAGGGTCTTGTACGGGCCAGTATGACTACGTACACCTTGAGATGATGTTAGATGTAGTTGCAGCACGCAGGTAAAGAAATTACCAAAGTTAAAACAGTAAAATTTTAAACACTGAAAAAAGACGACAACCTCAGGCGGGAATCGAACCACGCACCTTCCGCATTCCGGGCGGCTGCCTTAACCACTTGGCTACCGAGGTCTGGCTTTCAACCATCGAAATTTGTCAGTGCTTGATGCTTATGTTTTTAGTCAACATTGCTTCATCAAATCTTAGAAGTTTTCACCTCTGAGATCCGAAAGAAATATTTTTACAAATATTTAAACATTCGGTTAAGATGAAGCTGCCTTTATAGATTAATGTTTTTTAATTGTTTTGCTAAAATATATTTAAAAAAAAAAAACATTAAAGTTAAAACAGTTTGTTTATTATAAACTCACACGTCACAGTTAGTTTAAGTTAAAAGTAGGTAACTCTTTGCTTGACCGTCCAGTGCAAGCGTTATTGCGTACTAAAAGTAATATATAATATTAAATCTAACAATAATGACGCGCGCCCAAAAGTGGGTCGCGATGTCAGCAAAATATGTACGGTGGTGAGACCGTACATGTTGGCAATCAGAAAAGAAAGAAACTGTCGAGATAAAGAGGAACCCTCACAAAGATAATAACTATTAAAATAAAATCAATTTTCAAAGTTGAAAGCGACGTTGCTTCTCCCAGCCAGAGCATACACTGATTTGCGGTCAGTACGCTCGTCGCGCAATTCCATTGCACTCGATGGCTTAATCTTGGCTCTCTCTTCATGAGGTTGTCCTCTCTTAGGTAATGTTTGTAGTTCAATGTCTTCATAAACAGGTTGCTCGACAGTGTTTTTCTTTTTCGAACTTTGAGGACATGAGATAACTCCACATCGTTTCAGCGCCCATATGCTGATGATAATAATGCCCACACCCAGCAGAGAGTAACTGATGGCATATTGGTGAATGTCATAAGTACTGATCTTCATCGGCAGATGATCCTCCTGAGCGCGAAGAGACTTAAGTTCGTCATCTATTTTCCGCAGCCTCATATCTTCGTTAGACAGCTGCAGGTGTGACACGTTATAGTTGTAGTGCTTCACGTTAACGATGCTATTTATGGGCGAGTTCAGTGACGGTGTCAGTAAGCTGTAGTTGAGCTTTACATTACTGTAATATTGGTTGTGGGAGTGGATGATCGATTGTTCCGATTGAAGCACACATCCTTGTGCTAAAGTCACAATCCCAGAACCATTAATGACATGTGATGACATAATATCATTTTCAGATATAGTTCGTAATGTACAAGTGTCGCAACAAATTGTCAGCCAGCTGTTCGGTGCATGCAATTTAATCCATGTGTCCTTGCAGACGATTGTTTTTATTCCACGGGGCGACGCCGAGCGATGACCCAGTTATTTTGCTTCGCAAGGCGCATTGTTGTTGTGTAGATCCGAGACAGGCAGGTTCCTGTTACAAATAAAATTATCAGTTTTTATTTGTATGCACGAGTTCATGTCGCCTTCGGTAAGGAAAACATATGTGCTCTTCTCTAAGTCTACCGCAATGTATTCGGAACTCAATTGCATTGCGATTCTTCCTGTCTTAGTGGTGACTGGTAATGGAATCGCACGAAACAATTTGAAGTTTTCATGGGAAGTTAGCGGTATATGCATCTCAAATAGGAAGAAAGTCTTTGTTACTCGTGCTTTTACATACAACAATTTGTACAAGTCTTTTATATCATCTCTATTGTTTCCTACAGGCAAGGCGAGTGATCTCGGTAATTTTCCAGAAATATCGGTGATCTGTTTCACAAGGTTTGCTGGTGTTATCAAATGCACATCTATCTGTCCCTTGTAAACGTCAGTTAACGTAGTGAAAAATAAATCTTGCACTTTCTTTAAGTTGTTAATCAGTAGATAACATGCGAGCGATTCCGAGCTAAAGTAGCTTGTAGCCATTGCGATCTCTATATGTGATTCCATTTGTACAAGGTTCGATTCTGCTTCGTTGACGAACTTATCTAATAAATTAAGTTGGCGATTTATGTGGTTTTCGCTTGTCTTTAAAATGTTGTTTTGTAGCTCCACAATTGAAGTTTGGTTTTTCATTAAATCTAATAAATGTTTTTCGTTGTTCTGAATGGATTCTATGTCATTGTTGTATTTGTCGGCAAAGCTTTGATCCAAAATTCCAAATAGGCTGTTTGCTACCGAGCCTACTCCATTGACAAGACCTCGCTTCCTCCGTCGGTCAGTGAGATGTTTCTGGGGAGCCAGCAGGATACGGTTGTAGTAGTTTATCAAATCCAATTCGTGGTACAGCTGTCCCATGGTCGCCTTGCAGTATCGCGGATCAGTTTTTTCACACAAGCTGCTTACGCCGTCTATGCACACGTTGTATTCCATCAAAATAGTTTGTTAAGTTGTAATACATTAGTAGTATCCATTCGTCATGTATCGTTTGTATCTTTCCAATAGTGTCGTAGTAAACTGGGCGCTCGGCATCAATGTTAGTAATCTGAGCGCCCGCTATCGCGCCGTTGCCGTATGTCTGGGCGCGTGCGCTTGTTGCTATGAGCATCATTGTAAATAAACTCGTAAATAGTGCAGACATGCATTTCTTAGCTGTTTTATTTGTAGTTTTAGTTAGTTTCTCGTTAATTTTTTCTGTTTTTGCTGTTTTAGGTTGCTTATCTGCGTCTTGATATTTCGATTTTGTGTTGCAGGCTTGTAATGGCAGCGGAGCTAATTTGACTATAGGCCGTTTAGTCGTTCCAGTTTGTGTCTTGATAGTTGTTACCCGAACATAGCCATCGGATCGGAACCAGGATGTAGTTGCATAACCCGTCCCAAGGCCCATTTTCCAGGAGGTAAGTTGTTTTCCTTAACCAGCACGATATCACCCTCTTTGATGTTTGCCTTTGGAGTATTCCATTTAGCGCGGGTTTGAAGTTGAGTTAGATAGTCGCTACACCAGTTTTTCCAGAACTGCTGGAACATTCGCTCTGTGAGTTGCCAGTGACGTCTTATATCGAAGTTGTTGCTGTCAGTGTAGTCAGATCTTGGAAGCGACGTTATTGGACCACCGGTAAGAAAGGTAGTTATAAAACTCCTCTGGATCTTCAGTCAGCGGGCATAGGGGTCGAGAGTTCATGCAGGCTTCGATCTTGGTAAGCAGCGTCGTGAATTCCTCAAAAGTGAGCTTCTGATCCCCGAGTACTCGACGCAGATGATATTTGAGCGACTTTACGGCCGCCTCCCACAATCCCCCAGCGCTGGGCCAGGCGGGAGCGTTGAAATGCCACTCCACTTCTAGCTTTGCAATCTCATCAAAGAAGTCTGGTGACAGTAGTTGTTGGAACTCTTCAAATTCAGTGCGTAACTGCTTTGCAGCTCCAGTAAAGTTTGTTCCGCAGTCGGAATAGACGTGCTTTGGGGTGCCACGTCTAGCACACATCCGTTGAAAAGCACTTATAAAAGAATCGGTACTTAAGTCGGACACTAACTCAATATGCACAGCTTTAGTGGCCATGCATACAAAGACAGCTATGTACCCCTTTGAAGTACGTACTCCTCTTCCCTTATTCAGCTTGACCTCCACGTAACCACTGAAGTCGACCCCGGTTTTACTGAAAGGTCTTGATGGATTCACTCGAGAGGGTGGTAGTTCACCCATTAGTTGGTTAGTTGCGCTCTTGCGCTTGCTTTGTAGCGATGACACTGTACGCAGTTACGTAATTGTGATTTGACCGCTCGGTTTCCGCCCACAATCCAGTATCTTTGCCTGATATGTGCCAAAACAAGTCGAGCTCCACCATGCAGCATCTTGACGTGGGTTTGCTCGATTAGTAGTTGAGTGAAACGTCCTTTATGCGGTAGAATGATGGGATGTTTAGCTTCGAATGGTAAACAGGAGTTGTTCAGTCTTCCACCGACGCGGATAATGTAGTTTTCATCCATATAAGGATACAGTTTAAAGATTGCGCTCTTGTTGGTAACAGGCTCCATCTTCAGAAGTCGTTTGTAATCGTCACTAAGCTGCGATTTCTGTACAAATAAAATAATATATTCGTTCGCGTCTCCTATATCGGCCGAAGTTAGGTATGGCGTGTTTTGTTTCGTAATGTGGCGACGGCGAACTCTTCTGACAAAGCGCAAAATCCAGGCTATGACTCGCTGTATATGTGTTAATGAACTGCGATTCTATAGCAATTCATAAATAAAGTTATTATTCCATTTGTCCACTAGGGTTGTCAGCTGTGGTTTAGTGACGTCCGTCTGAGTAGTGAACAAACAACATATAGTTTGTTGTTCATGTTGTGGTTTAAAAAAATCTGGACCACTCCACCAAAGATCAAAGTTAGCAAGTTTTTTAGGAAGCATCCCTCTGGATGCGCAATCTGCAGGGTTCTCCTCGGATGGAACGTAGTGCCATAGTTGTGCAGAGATCACACGCTTTATTTGCGTGACACGATTAGCTACATATCTCTCCCATTTGGATGTCTCTCCTTGTAGCCACGCCAAGACAACTTGAGAGTCACTCCATGCCTTGATAGTAATGTTATACCCGGGAAGTGATTCCTTTACTTTTTCTATGAGTTTGGCTAGAAGTAATGCTCCACATAACTCAAGTCTTGGTAAAGTAGCTTTTTGCGATAAGGGGTACACAACAACCCTAGTCTTCGCAGTTAGTAGCGTAATAGTAGGTGTTCCTTGTTCATTGATAACACGGCTGACACAAGAATATGCTTTTTCACTCGCATCGCAGAAACCGAGTAATTGTATTTCTCGGCGTGTACTACCGATCCATCTGTTTAGTTTTATATTTTTTATAATTGGTAGCTCCAGTTTCAGACTATGCCACTCATTTTGTATTGCTGTTGGTAATGTTCCGTCCCATCCAATGGCATTGTTCATCCAAACTTTTTGGAATAATAGTTTGTCCGCAACCGTTATTGGTGATAACCATCCCAACGGATCATAGAGTTTGGATATTTCGGACAGTAGCTGCCGTTTAGTTAGAGCTTGTTCATTTGATATTTTGAAGTCCCAATTAAATAAAAATGAGTCGGCCTTTGGATTCCAACCGAGGCCGAGCGTTTTAGTTGACTCTTCGTTTTTGAAATCAAATACATTCTTTGTAGAAATTTGATTCTTCTCTAGGTTTTCCAGTAAAGCAGGATCGTTGGATAACCACTTTCGTAGATTCATTCCACCACCTTTCAGCAGGGTAAGTAAGTCGTGTTGCAGGTTTATAGCACCGTCGAGCGTACTGTGGCCAAAAAGTACGTCATCAACGAAGAAATTGTTAAGCAGAGCCTCAGCAGCGTCAGGATACAGGTGACCATCATCAATAGCTAGTTGCTTCAGCGTTCTCATAGCCAGCCAAGGTGCGCTTTTCATCCCGTACGTGATAGTTCCGAATTAAAATTCTTGTAGAGGCTGGTCAGGTGAGTCACGCCAGATGATTTTTTGCAGAGGTTGCTGCTCCTCCTTCAGCCAGATGCAGCGATACATTTTCTCCACATCAGCGGTGAAAGCGTATTTGAAGGTTCGCTACATCAGAACGAGACTGATTATCTCTTTCTGTAGGTTCGGGCCTTTTTCTTGCAAACTGTTTAAGCTGTAGCCGCTTGTAGTTTTCTGAGATGCGTTGAAGACGGTTCTCAGCTTAGTGGTCGATGAACCCTCCTTCAGTACTGCATGATGAGGTAGGAAACATTGTGTCGCTGCAGGTTTCAAGTAAATGGCACGTTTCATATGATTTAAGTTGAAATATTCTCTTATGAAGTCCTTGTACATTTCTTTGAGCTTATCGTTACGCTCGAGTCTTTTTTCAAGTTGTAAAAATTGCGACACAGCTATAGATCTCGAGTTGCCAAGTTTTCTTTCAAAGTCCGCTACGAATGGCATCTTTACGATGTACTTTCCATCTGAAGCTCGTTGGACAGTTCGAGAATAGTATACTTCGCATTGATCGTTCGCAGGCACATCGTTCTCGCCGGGGTTGATATCTTCATGTTCCCAAAATTTGGTTAGCTCTTTCAAGTTAATCAAGGTCATATGGCAGTGGTATGTTTTTAATTTACCACACAGAATCCACCCCAGCTTTGTTTGTTGCGCAATAGGCGCTTGAAGTTGACTACCCCTCAGGACCCCATCCAAAATAACTTCAGAGTAGATATTTGCTCCCAATAAAATATCTATTGGGTTTGTAATGTTATATAGTGGATCTGCAAGTTTCAAGTTTTCCAGGTGTGAGCAATCGCCCTTTCTCACATTAGAGTTAGGTAAGTTGTTAGTTAGTTTATTCATTATTAAGGCTTGTACGTGTAGAGTGTAATCTGAGTGTATTGACTTGCAGGTAAGTTGTAATTGACCTTTGCAATTTCCAGATACAGAGCCTACTCCAGTCACAGTAGCATTAAGGTTTTGTCTAGGTAATTTCAGTAGTTGAGCTTCGTTTTGTGAGATCAAGTTAACTTGCGAACCTTGATCCAATAAGGCTCGAAGAGTAACGTTTGTCCCGTCTGCGGATAAAACATTCAGTTGTACAGTTGGCAACAAAACTTCCATATCATCCCCTGATAAGTTATTAGAGCTCTGCTGCTGTTGTAAGGGCTGAGAAGTAGATGCAGTTGGCCTCTGGCCTGAGTATTTTCTAAAGTTATTTTTAGCTTCAGTTGGTTTGTTTACATTCGCATTGTGCAATAATGTATGATGGTTAAAGTTGCACTCTTTGCATTTCTTTGCCGATTGACATTCTTTGTTACCATGGCTAAATAAACAGTTATTGCACACATTTAATTTCGCAACGATATTTGCGCGCTGCGCGGTGTTCATTTCAATAAATTGTGAGCATTGCATAAGCACGTGATTTTGCTCGCATAGAGGGCATTGTCCGTACGTAGCGTGATAGACTTTGGAATTATCAGTTCTTTTTGTAGGTTGATAATTAAATCTCTTCGTTTGAAAGTTTTTGTTGAAAGTTCTCGGACTAGTGAAAATATTACTTGTAGTTGGCTTGTTTGCTTCTTTTTTTGAAGTTTTGAGGCTCTCATATGCCATGAACTTGCTTTAAAGGAAGAAAAGAAAATCATTTAAGTTGGGCAGGTCCCGATGGTTTTGGAGCTCCTTTACATATTCGTTGTGAGTGTTGGAGTCAAGTTTCAACGTCATAAGATGGACGATCAGTGGGTCCGAACTAGATGTGTTGACTCCAATGTTTGAGAGTCCGTTCAAACATTCATTGATGACGTCATGCATTCGTTTCAGGTTGTGGGAATCAGGCTGTATAATAGTAGGCAAGTTAAGTAGCGTGTTGACGTATGACGTAAATTGTAACCTCAAGTTATCATAACGTTGTAGAAGTATCTCCCAGCATGAAGTATAGTTTTCTGCACTTATGCTCAGATGCTGGACCAATCTCTCAGCTTCACCACGCAACCTGGTCTTCAGATGTTGCATCTTCTGGGCTTTATTTATCAACGGGTTGTTGTGGATGGTTTCTAAGAATAGATCTTTAAAAGAAATCCATTGTGTATAGCTTCCCGAAAACTCAGGAACCTCGATCCGTGGTGTTGACCTTTCATAGTGTCCCGTAGACCAAATTCTACTGTTAAGCATCTTCTTCATTTCGTCATACTTGTCTGCGATTTCTATGAAAGTAGCGTAATACTTTTCACTACTCTCTCCCTTCAACGTTGATTCGACGTCCCAGTGATATTTCTCAATAAGTTCCCACTTGGCTTTAAGTATGGATAGATGATCTTCAAATTCCCATTTTTCAGAAATTTTCTTGAGATCAATCTTTGACATAGCTCTGTCGATGGCCTTGAAGTTATTTTCTTGTTTGATTAGCAGGGTTTTGATGTTTTCAGTTGAATCTTCGCCTGCTAAGCCAGATATGTCAAACTTTACCTCCTTAGTTAATTGTCCAAGTAAAGCTTTCATATCACTTTTAGTTGTTTCGTACAAGATCTTAGTTTTCTCGTATATGTTGTCCGAGAAGTAGTTAATATTTTTGTCATCAATTTCTTGCAATAGAATTTCGTGTCTCTCTTCAAAATCCAACCACTGTGAGTCGAGAGAAACAATACGGATATTTAAGTAATCTTCAGTTTTACGAATTTTAGAATCTTTCTTGTAGTTAGTACACAGTGTTTTGATGTTTTCAAAACACGTTTGTTGAAGTTGTAGTTTTTCCATGTCGATGATGGTAATAGCTTGCAAAAGCTTAAAAGTTAATAAACAATAAGTATAGTTTGATTGAGTGGTTAACTTGCCCCTTACACGCAGTTCACGTTGAAAGAGACGGAAGTTGTAAAGTTGTGTTAGTTTAACACTAAAGTTCAAAGCTGACCTCCTGAAGTTGGTACTGTAGACACACGAAGTGATCGCTGGGAGTCACATACTGTTACGGAGCGCCGTAACAGTATGTGCACCTTCTCAATTCGACTGGTGAGACCCGCTTGTGGGAGGCCAGTCAAACCGATTTGCTACTTGTCACAAATACACTAGCAACACTAAAACACTAATAGTTATCGAAGGACCATAAAAATGTACGGGCCAGTATGACTACGTACACCTTGAGATGATGTTAGATGTAGTTGCAGCACGCAATTACCAAAGTTAAAACAGTTTGTTTATTATAAATTCACACGTCACAGTTAGTTTAAGTTATAGGTAGGTAACTCTTTGCTCGACCGTCCAGTGCAAGCGTTATTGCGTACTAAAATTAATATATAATATTAAATCTAACAATAATGACGCGCGCCCAAAAGTGGGTCGCGATGTCAGCAAAATATGTACGGTGGTGAGACCGTACAGGCCCCTATTTCACCACGTCGACAGGTGCGACAATTGTCAAGAAAAGATGAAAATTGTTAAGTGGTCAGTTTCACCACGCTGACAAGTGCGACAATTGTCAAAAAATAATTGTCGCGGCTGAACTGTCCTTAAGGTGAAAATGTATCAAGTAAAATTTTAAACACTGAAAAAAGACGACAACCTCAGGCGGGAATCGAACCACGCACCTTCCGCATTCCGGGCGGCTGCCTTAACCTTTTAGCTACCGACCGCTAAAAACGTTGCTACCGTTCGTTCTATTCATAATTAAGCCTTAATATGATAACTAGTAACTCTGCATTAGTTCCTTAATCTATTGAAATCATTCCCAATACCTAAAATATTGTAAGAATAAAGATATAAAGTTTTATAAAAAAAATATTTTTTCAGTGTTTAAAATTTTACTTAAGTATATTTAAGCGTTAATAAAACGCTAAAATATAAAACATTAATGAATCAAGTATTCGTCTAGGAATTTAGCGAACTCTTTTTTCCGGGCGTGGTCACGGGTGGACTGCTGTCGCGGTGTAACTCGGTCGAAACGTCGGGTATAAAAAGATATGCGTAGAATGCCTTTACTAAGTAGTTTTGCTTTAAATCCCGTCTAAATATGTGTACCTAATTAGAAGTTGTTAAATCAAATAACAATAAGTCTTTTAAAATCGAAAAGTCTTCAGTCTCTCAATAACTGCCATACCAAATAATGCCTTTGCTGTCTTTGATAAAAACTTATTTAAAACTATTAAATATTTTCCCGCCATTTTGCAAGTCACTTCGTGCCTGTATTTTTAAGTGTTTGATTTAATCAATAATATTACAATAAGAACGATAAAGATGTCAATCTTAAAATTGATTCCGACAGCATATCGGTTCTTTTTGGTAAATTTAATAACAAATTGACATTTGACATGAAAATTAAGAAATGGAAAGAAATAGCTCAACGTTTGAATGAAACGGGAGTACATACATGACAAAGATTGGAAATATCTAAAAGACACAATGTGGCAAAATTGGAGAAAAGGACTGTAATAAGTTAGTATTTAACAAGTTTCCATACGTGCACCGATTCTATTTATTGCGTATTCTACACTGATTTTGCTAACACGGAATTTTTCTCTAATCGCAAAATCCGTAAGTTTAAAAGAAAAATTAATTCTTTCTTTATCATCTATATGCAAAATCATCAACATCACTGAACTGTTACTATCACTATCGTCACTACTACTTTCACGGAGAGCCATTTTGAAAATACGCGTATGTTAACCAGTAACGGAAGTATGACATAGCTTTTATCTCATGTCAAAATTTACAGACATATCTACAAATATGTCGCCTGAGAAAAATAATTCTTGTTTCACAACTTATTTGTCATTAAAACAATTGTAACAAAATGACTGTCATGTTTCTAAGCATTTCTTTAAAAAATAATTTTAAAAATTGTCACATGTTACCTGTCGCTTGACAATTGTCACTCTACATATGTCACTGACACTTGTCGACGTGGTGGTTGTATTGTCTGTGAATAGGGGCCAGGTCTTTAGGCTGATTTTACAGTCACGCGTTTAATCAGCGCCGGCCACACGCGCGCGCTACACTGCATAGTAGTTGCGCGTTTGAACTGCGTGATGAATGACTATGAAACGCAACCACTATCTAGTGTAACGGGCGATTTTCCGAGATCAAAAAAAAGAAATTGGTTCGTAAATGACTTCATAGATGGCGCTTAGCATAGATTAGTATGGCGCTTAGTAAAAGACGAGTTCATGAAGAGCACGTGTATGGCTGCGTAATATTTATTCTATTCCAAAATAGAAATAGGTCCTGGATGTCCTGAATAAAAATAGATAAGTACTATTATTTATTTTTTTAGTAGACAAGTAAAAGTGTAGAATTTATTACAGCCCTTAGGTAGGTACGGCTCGGCTTTCATAAAACGACATCTATCAAATGTTTTTGAACTAATTTTTACTTTTTAATTTGGGCTGTCAGAAAATCGCCCATTGTAACCGCGCGCGTGTGGCCGGCGCAGGTCAAACGCGTGATTGTGAAATCAGCCTTATTGTAAGAAATTAACTTATATCCAAAAATACGCATCTCAAAAAATGTTTGAATGTTGTGGTATAGACAATAATATCATTGGGTATAGAGATATTAGCGAACAAACTTAAAATAATTTTTCTCTGTAGGACACCCACTTCGGATCCTATTATATTTTTAGATAGACTAGACTGTTTGCTTGATTTTTTTAATAAGTATCGGTATAAAATAGAAATAGTTATAGCTGGTGACTTAAATATACTTAAATACCATGCAAAAGGGTAAAATAACTAAACATTTAGAAGACCTTTTGCAAAGTTACAACTTAACGTCACACATTAAAGAACCGACTCGAAAACTTTCATGTACTTAGAGACCATTTAATAAGCAACGTTAACGCCTTTAGCACACCGACACGGCGACGCCGCGAACCGCGGTAGCGAAATTGCGGTAATCTGTCTACACACATCAAAATGTATCGCGTATGTTGCGTCTCGCTCTATTGTCTGTGACTACCTATATTTGCGTCTCAGTTTGTATAGTATCGCTGATACTCGCGATACATGTTTCACACGGACGCCGGTGTACCGCCACTGTCCGCCACTTATGTTTCGCCACTTTGAGAGAAACGACGTGGTTTGTCTTTTTGGACAGAATATCGCTGCGAAACAAGATGGCGGCAGCAGAAACTGAGAAAATTATAATTGAAATTCGAGATTATCCAGAAATATATCTCATAGGGCATATAGATTATAGGAAATCTTATAAAAAAGAAGTAGCATGGCGAAAAATTACTTCTTTCTTTTTTGATCAATTTCAAAAACCCATATACTTCGTCTTTTTCTTATTGTTGATACAAGAAGTAATAGTTCTTCTTCTTCAGATTCGGAAAGAAACCAGTCTGGCTCAGACGAATTATTATTATTGCATTCGAATGAGTTGAGAATAACAAATTTATACAAGCGATATTTGAGTAGGTGTGAAAACGACCGCTAGAATTTCGCTTATTTTCCGCATTTTCGTGTTCGCTAAGTTTTCGCTATCGCGGTTCGCGGCGTCGGTGTGCTAAAGGCGTAAAGACGCAACTGCCTTCTTAATGACGCTTCACTTATCCGATCATGAAACGTCCCAACTTCTAAGTTTTCCTATAAAAAATGACAATAGTGAGTTCCAGCCGTATTAAATTTATAAAAATGATTTAGGCAATTAAAATATTTTGAAGATTAAAAAATACTTAAAGTGCTTTTCATGGTAACATGTCTATAGCGAGAATGATTTTAATAAAAGTTTTGAAAATTTTCATGAGTGTTTCACTCTGCTGTATAAATTATGTTTTCCTAAACTCAGAGTTACAGAATTTACAAAAAAGAAAAAAAACTGGATAACAAATGGGTTAAAAATAAGCTGTAAAGGCAAACTGAGGGCTCGTTTCAGGTATTATCAAAACAAAACTTCAGCAAATAAGTTACTTTAAATAAAATATTCGAATATACTAAAAAAGTGCATATATATCCAAGCGATCCGATCTTTCAAGTTTTGTATCGATCCATCAAAAAACCGTATGCCCTCGATGATCTGAAAATCGCTGGATCGTTTGCCTGTCGATCCGATCTTTCAAAGGATCGGATCGGATCGGCGCATCGCTAGCTCACTCTTTCTTTCTTTCCTCCAGCGTTGTTCTTGATACAGCAATGGGCGATTTTCCGAGATCAAAAAAAAAAAAGAAATTGGTTCGTAAATGACTTCATAGATGGCGCTTAGCATAGATTAGTATGGCGCTTAGTAAAAGGCGGGTTCATGAAGAGCACGTGTATGGCTGCGTAATATTTATTCTATTCCAAAATAGAAATAGGTTCTGGATGTCCTGAATATAAATAGGTAAGTAAATACTATTTTTTTTATTCTTTTGGTAGACAAGTAAAAGTGTAGAATTTATTACAGCCCATAAGTAGCCCAGCTTTCATAAAACGACATCTATCGAGTGTTTTTGAACTAATTTTTACTTTTTAATTTGGGCTGTCAGAAAATCGCCCATTGCCGCAACATACGGAATTCAAGTACCTATCTTGGTATACGGCAGCTATTTCACTACCGTATTAAAATATACGGTAATATAAAGGAAAATGCTACCAGTGGTAAATAAATTACTTACATTATATAAAATTAGCTCACAGAAAACCGATGAGTTTTGGATTAAATTTTTTTATGGAACTGAACTACAAACATTAACATCTTTTGCTTTAAATGTATTATGTTACCAAACTCGAATGCAGGCAGACTGCGAACGTATCTTCAGTGAAGTAAATAATATGAAAACGAGACTGCGAAAAAAATAACAACTTCAATTAATGGAACTCTTATAGCCAGACAAGCAACCCGTAATCACGGTAATTGTACACAACTTCAAGTGCCAAACGAAATGTTTCGTAAAATTAAAGATAAATAACAGTACTAACTAATTTTTTTTTATAAAAGTTACAGGCAAACGGGCAGGCGGGTCACCTGATGGAGAGTTATCACCGCCGCCCATGGACACCCGCTAAACCAGAGGAATCGCAGACGTAATTTCCAATTTCCATTACTTACCACAATATCAATACGATAATTGGAAATCACATTTAATTTTATTCCCTAAAGTAATAACTTAACTTAACAATTCATTATGATTTATCATTCTTCGCCTTTCATCCCAAAAAAACGATAAATTATCTATAAATTTTAGCCGTTTGTGTCGCTAGGGGAGAGACACTTGTCCGCTATTTTTGTCTCGTACTAGGATACGTTTGTTTACACAATTCTATGACCACGGCTTATATTTCGGTTCGACGCGATTCTGTTTCGGCGTGCAGTGGTACTGGGGGTAGCGATGCGCATTTGTCTGGCACAGACTATAGCTCGTGAGATTAGTTGTTAAGTCTGAACTATAAGTTAGTTAACTGTTTTTTTATTATTAGTATTGACGTCAATAAGTGCCTGTAAAGGTTTACATTGAATAAATAATTTGACTTTGACTTTGATTACTCCGGGCGAGCCGACTTATTGCGTGCTGCAACGCAGCGTGGCTCTACCACTCAGTCAGTGTCACTCATTTAGCACAAACCATAGGTGACGTGTAGGGTCTCAAGGGTAAACCTACGGACCCGAGTAAAAAAAAAACTTTAACACGTTCAACGCCGCGCGGGTCAAATTTGTATTGTTATTGTGACCCGACGGCAGTGAATGACCCCAAAAATGCGACAAGACTTCTTGGCGGAAAAGTGAAGCGTCATGACTGCAGTTTTGAATTATTTTCTATAATTTGTGTTTTGTCGAATATTAATCTGAAATAATGGTGGATTATTTACTTTTAAGTGTTCGTGAACGTGCATGAGTGTTAGCAAATAAAACAAAACAGTGCAACATCACTTTTCAAATTCTTTCAAGAAGTTCGCGTGAGACCTCAATAAAGTCCCACAGCTTTATTGAGTCTCGAGGGGTTTTGGGTGAAAATCATTTACCATTAGACGTTCATTATCACTCATTATCATCCACATATTGTAAATAAAATAATAATTACTATTATAAACTTGACACTGGCTATATGTGCAGATCGCACGAAGCCAATATTTGAGAGTAAAAAAAAAGGTACTTGAAACTATAGGTGAAGAGACGTGGCCAGACACATCGTGCTAGCGCGAAGATTCGCGTTGTCGCGACACGTCTGGCCAAACACTTCGCGTTATCGCGATAAAACATCGCGCTAACGCGCCGCTGTCGGTAAATTGCCGCACATCAAAGGATTTTATCGCGATAAAGTTCGTGCGGCTACATTTCGGTGCACACTTTAGTTGACTGCGAGACAACTAGAGGTGTGAACGTGTTGCAAATATACGATTATCGAAATTATTCTGTTTCGTTAATATGGATTGGAGTAATGATAAAGTGTTAGGAGTAATACAATATTACGAATTGGAACCGATTTTATGGAACCCCCAAGACCCAAATCACAAAAAAAAACTTTTAAATTACGAAACATGGGTGAGAATTATAAGAAATTTAAGCTGGCCTGTTACAGTGGAGGAATTAAAAATAAAAATGATATCGCTCATGGCTTACTACAGAAGTCACCTTAATTAATACAAAAATTCATTGAAGTCTGGAGCAGGCAGCGAAGATGTTTACCACACTAATCGTTTCGCCTTTTCAGCTATAAATAATTTTCTTTCTCCTGTGTATGAAACATAATAATATAATATAATAATAATAATATTGCCAATTCGAAGTTTTAAACATAAGTGATTGCAACTTTTTCATTTTATAAGTACCAACATTTTCACTCCTTTCTCTACACAAGGTTCCATATTGAAAATCGTATAAGTAGGTGCCTACTTACAAATATTTTGATTGTGATAGTACCCACCTCATGATTAAAATAAAATTTAAACTTATTTATTACTGTGGAGCAAAGTTCAACACTGATCAACAGTATATAATATTAAGAGTATTATGTAGAAACCCGTTTCTCTGGAATTGCCATCGCAAGAAACAGTTTTTATTTGTAATATAATAAATTATAATAATATAGTAAGTACTTACCTAAGTTTATTTGAGCGCTTTTTAACGCAAATAATCAAATATTACAATTATACCAGTATTCAAACTAGCAAACTTAAGCAAAGCAAACAATATAAAAGTAGGTAGGTACTAACTTTGTCCGATTGTTGTGTATAGTTAACATCCACCATCGCCTTTTAATACTTGTCTTCACCCTTTTATTTATTTTGTTTAAATAATATAGATGCAGTAAATAATTATTTGCCGACATATAGTAAAGCGCAACCGCCTCCTCCATTTTTTCCGTAGAAATGAATTATCGCGATTACGTTCAAGATTATCGCGACGTCGCGAAGTTTTTTTTGATGTGGCCAAGCTTATCGCGACAACGGAACACGAAGTTTTTTATCGCGACAACGGAATAAGAATCAGTCTGGCCACGGCATTAGATTAATTTACAAGTAGTACACGCATAGTAGTCACTTGTATTTTTTTTATTTAAACCTTCTAAATAAACATTTTGTGCAATACGGTAATTTTTTAAGATTTCCCTAAAAATCCGGCAATTTTTGAGTTAGATAGAATACGGCAACGCTAATGTCAGGAACAACACTGCTTTCCTCCCTCCCACTGACTGACAGACAGCTATTAGAAATGGAAATAATTTTTGTATTGTAGTAACAAAACAAGTAAATTAAGTAATACAAAAGATAGGCAAATAGGAGAGTGACTTTTATATAATGTACTGTTTATATAAAAACTAGAGAGTAATTCACTAATGTCAGAGAATATATACACTACCGTGCTAATGTCAAGCTAATGTTTAGCCACTAACAAGTTTAGAAATTTATGAAAACAATGAGAGACGAAAACGAAGATGATTACAAATTCGCTGCTTGCACGTTTTTCGCTAAAGACCATCCAGGCGAGACCTGCGGCAGTAACGGCCTACCGCTCACGCCGAGCTCGGTCACTATATTGGGACGGGCGCAGATATTGCTCACTCTGGAGCATCCTAATTTAAGCACATACTTGGACATCATCAGATATAAACACGGTAAGTACTTATATGAGTAATTAAGTACTTACTTATTTATGTCAAGAGTACGTACCCCAAACCGATGAGCATTTATGAAGAATGTTATGAGAGTAAGTGAAGCAAAGGATATGTGTAATAATTGTAGCAAATATAAAGCTATGATCTCTGCTTTGCCTACTCCTCCGAAAAGAAAGTGCATGCGATGAGTATATGTATGTATGTACAATGGTGGACTCCGTCGCTTTACCAGTCTGAAGGTCAAAATCCCTTGCACACCCCCAAGTCGTCTATTTGGTACGGGCACGTACCTGGGCGGTTGGTGCGCGTCATAAGAAAATCGCTACAAAGTGGTAAAGAGACGGTGACCCCGACCATACTTAAATTGTTAGGGTATTTTCGCGAAAAGTTGCCTGCGAGACGAATATGGAAAGTGGAATTTTTTTTTGAGTATTCTTATGGATAAATATTTAATAAAATAATGGAACTGTTAAATTATAAGATTAAGATAATGGATTAGTACGTAAAATATAGAGCAATTCGATAATGTTAATGGTAGTGAGGGAGACACTGTTCCATTTCATCACAAAATTTAGAGGCTTATTTCAATGAAACAAAAATATGATGATGGTGAAATTCAAGTCTTCATAATAAAAATTTCCTTGTGAAACCAGAATAATCATTAGTTTTGTTTCAGAATCGTCACAATTTCGAACATCTCGTACAATTACTTCTCTTTAGAGAAAAAGTTTTATGTTAATTTAATAATATTTTCCAACAATACTAAACAAAAATCGATACTACTTAAATGATTTCAGTCATTAAACAGTTTCAAAGTCAACAATCATTCTATTACTAAACCTGGGACAGGGACTCTGTTGGAAAAGTGGTGACTAAATGGAAATGTAAAGCTTGGTTTACAAATCTTGTTCACAAGCTATCAACTTGAATAAGTATTTAATGATCACAGTTAGTTTGACATTTTAAATCAGTCTATACGTAAGTTTTATAGATTGCAAATAACCAATAATCGCCTAGCACCATTATCGGTCTTAGATTTTAAAAAAAGAATCTATGGAATGACGAGTCAATTTTGAGTCATTTTGTAGCAACCAAAGTTGTTGTGTCGTTCTCTATTGGCTTGTTTGAAATTATTCCGTAAAGCAACTATTTGTCGTGTCGGAGTTGTGTTTAATAAACTTTTGCTATATAAATCGTGTGTGGAAGCAGGAACCAAGCTTTTGGTCAATTGAGTTGAGCGCCGGCGAGACTTCAATCAGTGAAAGCTTATGGAAAGATATTTCACGGACTGTAGGTATGTCGACGGTCCGAAAGTTGGTGAAGTATTTGCCCTGACTGCTGGTACCGAGTTCTGCATATTAAAATCGCAGACGAGCCTGGTAAGTGCCCAGTTTAATTGACTTGAGAACCTATTCCACACAAACATTATTTAGCAATTTTCGTTCATTATTTAAATATCGTAATTTACAGTCCATTATCGAGAAGACAGTAAGATTATTTCTTATTACTATTTATTTTTTATTTATTTTTTTATTTTTTATTTTTATGGATTTTATTAAAAATAATAAATATGAAATCAATAAAATGTTATTTTCTAACTCGTATTTAAAAAGTTTGAATACCTTTGTTAAAGTGAGTAGTCTTGTACAATATAAACACATTTATAAAACCTTACTTTGTGCTTCGTAGTCGGGTGAATTTTAGTCTTGTAAGCTAAGCTTAACATTCGATATTGTCACAAATATCTTTCCGCTTGTATGTCATGGGACGACATGGACGACGTTATCCGATCCGTGCAACAATTTCTTACGATAAAACCATTAGTAGGTTTGTGTTAGTTCAATTGGTATTATCATACCCACAAATAAACAATATTCTGCATTTTAACATAGACACACTAAAAAATACTTACATTAGTGAAGAAACTCGATGACTATGGTTTTTTATTTTTTTTCCTTTCTGTAACCTGGCAATCTGTGTTAACACAATGAGCCATTCAGTTGGGGTTTTTGTTTGGTTGTAGTAATGTCAGCAGAAGGAATTCCTAGGCATTCCCTTCATGTGATGTTGAATCTCGCGGACAGCGTAGGGACACTATGCCGCTTTAGTCGGGAATAAATGACACTTCCTGTGCCAGTCAGTTTCAATGCCAGCTCATTAACATGGTTTGATATTTTAGTCTGATAGCCTATGCTGTACCTAGCAATCTCTTGTTTGACGGTATTGATTTTTAGATCCTCGTGTATGTATCTGTTGCTCATGTAGTAGGGTATGTCCAGCATCGCTCTCAATGTCTTGCTCTGGAATCTTTCAAGAATCTCTATGTTGCTGTTGCTAGCAGTACCCCACAGCTGTATCCCATAGGTCCAAATTGGTTTGAGGATGGTCTTGTAGATAGCTATTTTGCTTTCTCGAGACAAGCTTGATTTACGGTCTATCAACCAGTACATCGCTCTTAGTTTAGTGTCCAGCTGTTTACGCTTAGTCCAGATATGCTTTCTACAGGTGAGTCGTCGATCGAGATGCATACCCAAGTATTTGGCATCTTCAGTTTGGGGTATTTCCTCATCATGGAGTCTTATTGGTGGGCAGGTCTGTCTTCTCAGAGTGAAAGTAACATGCACGGATTTACCCTGGTTCGCTTTAATACGCCATTTGTCCAGCCACTCTTCTATTTCGAGAGCATGAGCTTGTAGTTTGGCGGACGCTACAGACGGGCAATCATGGACCGACAGAATAGCTGGGTCATCTGCATACGTGGCGGTTGTAGTGTCAACGTGAGTTGGCAGGTCAGCAGTAAAAATCAAGTATAGGACGGGGCCCAATATACTTCCCTGCGGCATGCCCGAGAGGATTCCATGTAAGGGAGCAGTTTCATTGTTATATTTAACTTCAAAACATCTTTTGTAAAGATATGACCTTAAGATCGGGAAGAATGAGTGGGGCAGCAGCTTTTTAATTTTGTATAGGAGACCTTCATGCCACACCCTGTCAAACGCCTGGCTAATGTCAAGGAAGACGGCAGAGCAGTACTGCTTGCACTCCAGCGAACGACTTATAATGTCCGTAATGCGGTGTATTTGTTCCACAGTTCCATGTTGCTCTCGAAAACCGAACTGGTGAAGAGGAATTACGGCCGGTAGGTAGTTGCGCATTCTGTTGAGCAATGTTCTTTCCAGGAGCTTACCCAAGACTGGGAGCAGGCTTATCGGTCTGTAAGAGCCTACTTCGTGAGGCGGTTTGCCTGGTTTGATAATCATGATGACCTGCGCAATCTTCCACTGGGCAGGATACATTGCTAGTCTCATGCAGGCATTAAAGATAGCTGTAATGTGAACTACACCGTTTCTTGGCAGTTGCTTGAGCAAGTGTGCATCGATTAGATCGTAGCCCGGTGTTTTACTTTTTTACATATGTAGTTTTGGGATTTCTTGCCACACTTCTCCGGGGCTAACACTTTTCAAGGGTAAGCACATCTGCAGTGGTGCAGCAAGATATTCAGCAACCTCCCTATCGTGTTCAGGTTGTTTGCTAGGCAAAGGTTGAAACACATCTTTTAGGTGCTCCGCGTATATTTGTGCCTTCTCAAGTTCCGTTCTAGCCCACCTGTTATCAGTAGCTTTTAAGGGTGGTATATGTACTTTTGGTCTTTTAAGTCTTTTCGTTATTTTCCACAGCGAGTATTTGGTATCTTTGTTAGGTGTAAGGTTAGCCAGTTGATTTTGGAGTAGCTCGTTTGCCGATTCGTGAATCATGAGTTTAAGTTCCTCAGAGGCCTTGTTGAAGGCTTTTTTGTCGGAAGGATACCTTTTTTTTTTTTTTTATAAAAGAGGGAGGCAAACGAGCAGGCGGGTCACCTGATGGAGAGTAGTCACCGCCGCCCATGGACATCCGCAAAACCAGAGGAATCGCAGACGCGTTGCCGGCCTTTAAGGGAGGAATAGGTTTAAGGAAGGAATAGGAATTGGAAGAAGGGGGGGGGGGAAGGGGCCTCCGGAACCCTCACTGGTCGGACGAAACACAACAGCACCAAGTGCCATTATTTCACGCCGAATATTAGTGAGAGGGTGGTATTACGCCGGGCGAGCCGGCCCAATGCGTGCTGCAACGCAGCGTGGCTCTACCACTCAGTCAGTGTCACTCATTTAGCACCACCCAGGGGTCACGTGTAGGGTCTCAAGGGTAAACCTACGGACGCGAGCAATTTTGACCCCCTAAAAAAAATACCTTGTGGAATGCCATTTTTTTCGTAAGTGTCTTCTTTCATTTACTTTGTCCTTAAGCTGTTTGGAGTAGTTGGAATAAAGTCTTTCTTTTGGTTTCAGAATAGGCGTGGATTCGCTGATCGCCACGTGAATAAGCTTGTTAAATGATTCGATAGTCGCTTCGACGTTGTCTACACTGTTCAAAGGCAGGTTAAGGTTTAGAGATTCTGTTATTATGTTTCGGTAGCAATCCCAATCTGTTTTGTAGTATAAAGTCTTTGTGGGTACTCAACCAGGACAGGCCTACAGTGAAAGTTTATTATCACTGGTGTGTGGTCAGATGACAGGTCACAACTTTCCTCTACCACTAGTTGGCTGACTGGGATGTTTTTGGTGATGAAAAAATCCAGCAGGTACGGTACCTTATTTGGGTCTGTGGGCCAATATGTGGGAATACCATGCGAGGCACAATGTAAGTTGAGATCATTCGTAGCTCTATAGAGTTGACGACCTCTTGGAGAAATCAGTCTAGATCCCCAGAACTAATGTTTTGCGTTCCAGTCACCGCCGCAAATGAATCTGTTTCCTAAAGTGTTGAAATAACTTTTGAAGTCAGCACTTCTTATAACGTGCTTTGGTGGGCAGTATATTGCGGACACAGTCGTTTCGGTTTTGTTGTCTAGGATTCTGACTGAGGTTGCTTGTATCTCTTTAGTTTTGTATTCTTCTGTGAGGTAATGTTTAATGTTCTCCTTTATAATTATTGCAGTTCCTCCATGTGAGTTACCGGAAGGGTGGTTTGTAGTGTAGACTATGTAATTTTTAAGGCTGAAGTTGGTTTTTAGTGTAAACCTCGTTTCCGAGATTAATGCTACATCCACTCTTTCTGTTTTTAAGAAGAGTTCTAGTTCTTGCCGATGTTCTGTCAGCCTATTGGCATTCCAAGTAAATATCCTTAAGTTTAGGGGTTTCTTGTAAGGCTTGTAACTAATTGGATCATTCGATCCATCATGTTGTCTAACATGATCATCATGTTTTGGAGTTTGTCGAACATTACATCTAACAATTCGGCGAAGTTGTTTGAGTCTTTGACATCAGTTTTTGTTACTTCTGTACTTCTAGATTTTGTGGCTTGTGCATATGAGATTTTAGGTTTCGGGTGCTCGTGAAAGTTATGTTTTTTGTGTTGTTGCTTTCTTGTACAGTTTCAAGATAATTGCGGCTTGGGTTTTGTGGTATGTTGTTTGTATTTTCTTAGAAGTTGTTGGTCTTTTTTGTTTTGTTTTTCATAAGTAGCTCTTTGTACTGTTTATATTTTGAGCAGCCTTTGTAGCTTGCTGGATGTGTTTCTTGGCAGTTTGCACAAGTGGCGTTAGTGTCTGGTCTTTTCAGACAGCTTGATGTTGGGTGTTCTTCGCCACATTTTACGCAACTGAATGGCCTGTGGCATTGGTTTCTGGCATGTCCAAATCTCTGGCATCGCTTGCACTGTAGGATGTCTAGCTTTTTGTATGGTGCTTCAAATGAGATTTTCATGTGGCTTACTCGGTTGATTTTGAAGATTTCTTTGTTGTTTTGCTTCGGTTTTAAATCTACATAAAATAAGGGTAGTGGATGTTTTGTGGTTTTGTGTTTCACGTTGGTGATGTGCCTGACTTCATGTCCTAGTTCGAAAAGTTCTTTTTTAATAACTTCAGTGTCTTCTGATGAGTGAAGACCACGTAGAACTACTCGATAGACTCTTTCGCTTTTCAGTTTATCTGTGTAATGACTGACATCGTTTGCCACGAAGTTGGCTCTTATTATTTTATATGTGTCGACGTCGGCCGGCATTATTTTGACTATATGGCCGGATCTCAAAGTTGTCATGGTATGTTTTTCAGCATCTGTGATTGTGCTGAGAATTTCTTTTAGCTTTTTTATGTCAGTGACTCCCGTGACAAATATGGGTTCCGGTTTTGGAGCTGGTTGCGGTGTTCTCTGGTTGGCGTCTTCATTGCATTCACTCTGAAGTTCTTGGAACCTATTGTATGTTGGTATACTAAAGGTGGCTGTTTTGGGTCGTTTTTGTGTTGTAGTTTGAGTTGGGCTTGTGTCTTGCCTCTTCCTCTTGCACTCCGGGATTCTATCTTGTTGCCATGTTGTCAAATCTATGATTTCCTCTGGGTCGGTAACTTTTTGCGCTAGGTTGGTTTGCGTTTGAGGATTGTCTCTAAGGCGTTCCTTATTAGTGTTTTGGTTAGTTCCTGCTGTATGGTTTTCCAGAGAGTTGCTTCTGGGTCTGTGTTGGAACAAGCTAGGGTGGAATGCTTGCTGAACTAGTTTTTTTGTGGCAGCTTTAACGGGTGTTCGATCAATGGTAGTAGCCATAACTTGCTGATTTAGCTTTCTATTACCTTCTTTAAGACCAGTAGTATTAACTGTTGAAGAGGCCTGGCTGCCCACCTCTTCAAAGTCTTCGGTAACCAATTTCTCACTCACAGGCCCGGGTACCTGCGAGCGCCGGATGCTAGCCGGATTGCATGGCAAAACAGTGTCATTATTATCGCTCATTTCATATGGAGTTGGGGGAAGTAGTGTAGCACTTTTCCAAGGTGCAACACGTCAGAATTTCGGATTGACACCCTAGCCTTTGGTAATCCAATACCTCCCTGCAAGGCAGCAGGTGCAATTGGATTTCGGAGTTCGCGTCTCCTAGACTAACTGCCTGCCAAGGCTTACGAGGTTAGTCTACCCGGGTCCGAGCTTCGATTAGAGTGGCGGCTCATACTCGCCACTGTCATCTTCTGTCATTGGTTTTGAGCTATTTTATAGAGAAGACTCAGCCATGAGCGTTCCCAGCACCCCTCGAGATTGATCGCCCAATTGTCCGCAACTGCCGAAGCAGCTAGCCTCCATATCTGGAGGCCGTCTCGCTATCCGCAACCTGCGACGCGGTGGGTGGCATAGGGCCATGCCTCTGGGAAGTTTCGCCCAGAACCCACAATGATGACTATGGTGGAAAACTATTTTTGAATGTCACTATCTCTAAACCTGTCGTCACGAATTTCTGCTGTTTAATTACATCAAACCACAAGATGGCGGGTTCTAAGTGACAGAATAATGTTGTTAGTATAAAAATTAATTGTTGTATGTGTACTTTTCATTCAATAATACCATTTAACATCCGAATTATCTTCGTGACTATATAGGAATTTCCGCCACACTTAAATATCAAGGACAGACTTTATTTGATATTTTCTGAAATTTTTTACAATTAAGTCTATGTAAAAGGCTCGTCTATAAAATTGTACAAATACTTATTTCAAAATACACGAAAAACATCACATTAATTTATAAAATATGTCCAAACTTCATGTTTGAACTTTGTTGATATACTGTGAGACATGCAAAAATTGCTATCTATCAATTTAAAAATTAAGTTTTGTGTATATGCACAAACTTTGTTCACATTGTGTATTTTGTTTATATAAAAAAAATATAAATTCTTATCATAAAAAAATTTAATGTGGCCAATTAACTCATAACTTAAAACACTTTATTGAAGTTGGTTGACAACTCTGAAAAAGGAAAATCTAAGGTTGACAATGATTTTCAATAGGGGGCAATATTTTGCGAAAATACCCGTTATTGGTTGTAATAGATTTTGTCTGTTGCCCGCTTTTAATGCAATTATTTATTCATAACCGCTTGTTACAAACTTTATATTAAATGAGTGAACAACATGTGATATGTATCCAATAAAATAGAAAACGGAAGATACTTTAAACATTTACTTAAATTTTGTTGATTACAGAGAGAATTATAGTGGTTGCAGAAGTTATAGGAAAATCTCTCAAGGAATACAAATCAAAGTTTTCTTCAGAAGAAATCATCAATGTTGCCCTTCAAATAGCTAAGGCGTTAAATTATTTACATGAGCGGGAAATTGCTCATAGATCACTGTCCGATGATAATATTCTTTTGGACAGCCATGGCCAGGTGAAACTGTTTAACTACGGGATGCACTATATGACAAAGGGAGGAACGGAAGTGGATTTCCCAATTGGGTAATTAAAAATGTTATAATAATCAATATAATTAAGATAATATAAGGTGACTGCTAGAAACCGCAAGAAACTTCAAGGGCTGGGCAGGTCCAGTGTTTTAAACATGACTAAAATGGTCTTGCAGACTAACGTAGGTACTTATCGCCCAGCTGACGCGAACGAGTCAACAGACGGTCGGGCGGCCGGCTGTTGCCCGCGCGTTGTAAATAATCGTTATTTTTAATTGTTTTAATTTTTTTTCTAATGTTATTTCTTCAAAGTATATAAGATACTCAAAGACTATCCAATTAAAATTCACAAAATGAATTGTTTAATTAAAAATGATGTAAAAAAACACGAATTCCTTTTTAGTCATTTTTGTCTTGTTTAAAACACTTGACCTGACCAGCCCTTGAAGCATAGATAAAGGTAATACTGTCGGAACTAGATGGCCATCTCGCGGATTTTTTTTACCAACATGTTTGAACCAGGCTCCCTCTCGTGGTGTTATTCCACAACTTTTGACCAATATACATACCTATAGGTATAATAGGAGCTAAATTTTAATTTTAAAGCATGCAAAACCTTGTAAATCAGGCTGATATGATTTCATAAATTTAATGTAAGTAAAATTCACTCAGCATTAAATTTATGAAATCAAACCAGCCTGATTTACAAGGTTTTGCATGCAACAGCCAGTTTGGGAACTCAGAAATAAAACGACAATTCATTTTCTATTTTACATATGTTTATGTTTCGCATAATACAATTTAGTTTACATTTTAGAATAATCATCCCCATCATATTTTAATTCTCCGCACAAAATTCGATTTATAACATTCATCTTTGTTGATTTGCTTAGAAGTGTGCTTTAGTTTTACAAAAATTACTTTTTTGTGTATTCCAGCAGGTAATATTTAAATTTTTCCTAGAAGGTTTTTTAAGGATTTTGCAGAAGGCAATGTGAAACATTTCGAACGAAGAGCATATTATAGAATGAGACAGACAACATTTTTTCTTCATTTGTGAAGCAACGACCCTTTGTATTTTTCATAGTTTCTCTATGTTGAATTTCTGTAAATAGTTTTGCTGGTAAACTCATTTTTTCTGTAACTTTCTGTAAACCTTTATTATCAGACATTTTAATAGCACTAGCTAATCTTGTTCTTGCTGCGATTTCTTAACCTGTATATTACACTCTTAAGGTTTTTTTATTTATTTCTGAATTATTTAAAATAGGTTAAACCTTGCGGTTGTCTCCTTGTATCTGCAAATAAAAAACTTATTACAACATGACATGCATGTGAACTTATAATAATATGTGGGATGTGGATTCAATCATTATTGTTCCGATAATCGTTTCGGCAAACGGTCTTATAGCTAAGAGCCTCTCACTGAAAGGTTTGATCAAGGGTCAGATACAAAAGGCAGTGCTCCGTGACAAGGCACGAATTGTCAGGAGGTTCCTCATTCTGCAGCCCTACCCACCGATAGCTTTGGTCTATCCCCACTGCCGGTGGCAGCCTAGGTTAAGTTTTTTAGAACATTTTATACTGTAAATATGTTTTTTTTTATTTTTTATGAAATATTGTAAACATTTATCTTAAGATTGTACAGATTATATAAAGAGAATAATAATAATATAAATACCTTTAGTTTGTGATGACTGATCAGCTGGTTTGCAACAATAGGTATGGTCTTTTAACTATATATCTGAAAAACAAAACAGCATTACTTAGGTAAATGCATTTGATAAAAAAGTCATAAATATTGTACACAGAAAATCCTAATACAATACTTAAATTATACTATTACTTAATACTCCGGCCAAATCACAAGCGGCACAATTTGTGCAAAATTCTACCAGCAGTAATTAGGTATCTTTGATTGTACACATGTATATAGTCAATAGGTATATAACTAAATTATAAATCAATAATATTATTAATTATAGGTACCTGTACTTTGTGCTGATAATATTGTTATATTTGAAGATGGGTCTACTTGACTTAACTAGACTTAATAGTACGTACGTAGTAATAGCGTCCAATGCATGTCCAATGTCACAAAAATTAATTAAAGCGTCCAGTTTTGCCAGTTGTCCAGTGTCCAAATAAAAACAATTCACATCACAACAATGCAAATTAAGTAAGACGCAGGATCACTACTTTAGTGTTTCACAGTTAAATTCATCTTGTAACTCTGGGTCCGGAGAAGGATTATGCACTTATCTCAAGTCTCAACGTAATTATTAATTACAGCGAAGAACGACAATACTGCAAAAATTCGCACGAAAGCAAACAACAAAACAAACAAGCGGCCATATGCAATAAAAAAGTGCAGTTCATGTGTCGATCGATCGATATACAATTCGATTAAAATATTATTAATCGATTATTAACAAGTATTTTAAGAAACAAAAATAAATGTTACAAGCTTACATGATTTTCTTATGTAATATTCTGATTAAGTTAACTAATGTTATGTTTAATCGATTTATTGAAATAAAAAATAAATGCTACAAGCATAAATGATGTTCTTATGTAATATTCTGATTATGTTAACTAAAGTTATGTTTAATCGATTTTTATATTCGATTGATGCGCTTCGAGTAACCGCCATCTAGCGAGACACTTAAATATTTTTTTAAATATTGCGGAATAACACTCCTAGATGGCACTACTCGAAACGTGTCATTGCTCCTACTATAGGAGTTTCCCTCCCCTGCCTTGAAGTTTCTTGCGGTTTCTAGCAGTCACCTTATATACATATGTAATGAATATATATTATTATATAGTTAAATTGTAATATTTTTTTTCTTACAATTTAACTACATAATAACTTAATCATTTGAAATAATTAATCTTAATTCAATGGCAATAATACATATTAATATTTGAAATAGATTTTACACCAAAGGGCAAGATTTATTTAACTTTAGTCTAAATGTTTAATAACTTTTGTTTATTCCAGACTTCCTAGATATTTTAGCCCAGAGACAATACTAAGTGGAGGAGGTCCAGCAGCAGATGTGTGGGCATTTGGAATAATATTGTTGGAGCTGAGTGTGGGCAAACTGTGGCACAATTTGAAGCCTGGGCCCATACTGCGCAGGATACTCACTTTAGTCCACGCCGGCAACCCTGCCGAGAGAATTGCCAGGGAAAATGACTACTATGAAACTTATAAGGTTCATTTAAACTAAGATTCAATATTTTTGGTTTTCTTTAGCTTTCATTTAAATTAGACTAGTACATTATGATACAAGTTTAGTGTGCTATGTTGGTCATAACAATCGAGCCTTGTTATGAGCCCGAGCTGAAGGCGAGGGCTTAATGGAGCCGAGTATTGTAATCACTAATGCACACGCGTTTTATACGACGTTTTTAAGCACACTTGTGCGGAAAACACATTTTCTGAAAATGACTGCGTGTTTTTGTTGTTTTTCTAGCTAGAGCATAAATCTTTGGTAAGCCAACATATATTTTTCTTTGGACTTAGATGGTAATAGCACAGTATAAATATAAGCTAAAGCAGTACGGAAGCTCGGCCCTTTTCTTGTTTTATATACCTACGCGCCAATTGAGTGTTAGGGTTGCCCTCTTATTTTTTTTAAACTGAAAAAGTGTTTGTTTAGTTAGCGCTGAATCTCAGCTAGTTAGCGCTTTTTTGATATAACTAGCAAAGCATAAGGGTTGTCACTTTAAATTTTTTTAAATTAAAAACTAATAAGTTAAAGATGGCGGCTAATTTCCTCATTCTATTATCGGAGTTATTGTCGGAAACCTCACAGATCCCCTGATATCGATTTTTAAAGCAATCGGTCGAATAACTAAAAAGTTCAAGATGGAGGCTATTTTGTCTCATACTAATAACGGAGTCGTTGTCAGAAACCACACAGATCCCCAGATATCGATTTTCAAAGCAAACTGTTAAATACACTCGGCGTCAAAAAAATCGCACCTTTTAAAAATCATCTTTAAAAATTCTTAAACCTTATGTAGAGGATAGTGTTGGGTATCATTAGAAAGGTAACAAAAAGGAGTATCAAAAAACAATTAAATTTAACTTTCTGTTTAATTATAATTATACAAACAACATTAAAATTAATAAAATAATAAAAATCCTTAATTAAGTCCTAATTAACAACAGATAATTTACAAAGAAAAATGTACAAAAAGTGTCTTAAAATTAACTTAAAATCTAGTGTTACCCCCCCTTGCCCTGATCACGGCTTCCATACGGTCCCTCATGGACCTCACCAACTTCAGGAGCTCTTCTTGAGGGATAAGCCCCCATTCTTCAATCACCGCGTCTTGGAGCTCCTGTAGAGTCGAAGGAGCTGGATCCCGAGATCGAACCTTACGTTTAAGATGGTCCCAGAGGTGCTCTATAGGATTCAGATCCGGACTTCGCGCTGGCCACTGCATCACAGAGATTTGGGACCTCTGCAAGAAGTCGCTCACGATGCCTGCAGTGTGAGCGCGAGCGTTGTCGTGCATTAATGTGAACCCCTCGCCAAAAGATTCGGCAAAGGGGACCACATGCACTTCCAGGACCTCAGTGACATAGCGGCGAGCAGTCAGCGACCCTTGTCCGCGAGCACCTCCAGTCCGGGAGACGCAGACAAGGTCGGTTTTGCCGGCAGCAGACATACCGCCCCAGAACATGCAGGATCCGCCACCATATTCCACCGTCTCCTGGATGCAGGCTTGGGCGAAACGTTCACCCTGCCTCCGGTATACTCTTCTCCGTCGGTCGTTGCAGAAAAGACACACTCGCGTCTCGTCTGAGAAGAGAACAGCTCTCCACTGCTCAAGGGTCCAATCGACGTGGTCACGAGCAAACTGCAAGCGGGCTCGCCGATGCGCTGCAGTCAATTTTGGACCCGTAGCAGCTCTGTGGGCCGCTATCTTCTTCTCCTTCAATCTTCTTCTAACCGTAGATACGCTTACGGTGCGTCTGCGAACTGCCTGGAGCTGCTGTTGCAACTCAACAGCGTTGGAGAAACGATTTCTCAAAGAGTTCGACACAACGAACCGGTCGTCTCTTTCCGAAGTGCAGCGACGTCTACCCGAACCGTGTCTGCGGATATAGCCACCGGTCTCTATGAAGCGCTGGTACACTCTTCGAACGGAATAACGGCTCAGGTTCAGTTGCCGGGCGACATCACACTGCCGCACCCCTGATTGCAGTAGTGCAACCACTTGAGCGGCTTTATCAGCTGTGGTATCCATCAAAATCTGTGCGTGTGTCCTCTTCAACGGTTGAATAGCGAATGACCCACATTGAACCCGTGTTGACCGTTTTATACCCACAAAGGAAGCGCAACTAGCAACTCTCACGGGTAGCAAAATTTGCATCGAATTTTTGTGACACTTTATTTGTTGCATTAGGTTTTATTTGATAATGAAAAGTAATGTTTTTTATTAAGTTAATTAAGTAACCTTGTAAATAAAATCATAATTAATGCGACTGCATGTGCATATCAAGAGTAAATGACATTTGAAAGTGATTTTCTAAGAGGTGCGATTTTTTTGACGCCGAGTGTATATAAAAAGTTCAATTTGGCGGCTGGCTACTTTTTCTCATTCTAATTACGGGTTCATTATCAGAAACCACACAAATCTTCAGATATCGATTTTTAAAGCAAAGTTTATTAATGATTAAGTTTCGTAGTATTAATTCTTATTATTTTTCACCATTAAAATAACGCGCGCTCAAAAAATATACTTAAGTAAGTACGGCAACTATCACCTAAACAACCAAACGATTTATTTAAAAGATTTTTTTTTATTTAGTAATAATAAATCATTCTTACCTTTCAACATCAACAGGAAGTTTAAAAAACGAAAGCTCCGGTTTTGAAGAAGCCGAGCTCAAGCAGCCGTATAATACGCAATACACTCGTGGCATTTTTAAAAACCGCGCGCAAAACACAACAGCGAACACTCGTTCTCGACGCGATACGCGCTACTGAGAGCACTGCGATGTCCGCTTAGGGGCCCTGTAATGACGTGCGTCTGTGGGTGTGCGTCATTTCGAGCGTTTGTACGTAGCTTCCTTACTGCTTTAGCTCATATTTATACTGTGGTAATATGCTGTCAAAAAACATTTTGTGCTTCACTTAATATTTCCGGCGGTGTAGACTGTTTTAGTTCTTGATTACTAGAACTAGACATATTTATTTTTAAACTTTCCAAGTAATATTGAACAAGAAGCCGCTGTATGAATCAACAAAATATAGGTATGTGAAAGAGACGGCAAATTTTATTACGCACGCTGTTTCTCGCGCGCCAAGTAAAATAAATAATAAGACGAAGGACATCAGCCTATAGATATTAAAAATATAATAAAGTAAACAATAATATTACGAATTAAGGTTAATTTATTGACAAAATAAATAATTTGGTGTAATTACTCCGTGTTTATTTATCTAAAACAGTTTATTTATTCATATTTTAATCAAAATAGTTAATGTTTTAACAAAAATGTTTGGCTTTTTAAAAAATCTAGTTATAAAAACTATTGAGATTGTATGAGATTCTATTTTTAAACAACATTACCGCACTAGTGTGTAAAAAAACTACATTACGATGCTTCGGTGTAATAAGAGCCACTTTCCGAACAAGTGTGTTAAAAAATTAATAACGTATTACTTATATTAAAACTGTTACCTAATTACTTTTTGTCCAAAGTTCAATTATTATTTACTTCGTAATTATTTACTTTATTACTTTTCAGCAATTACCAGAAACCTTAAGAATGGTCATAGAGAAATGTCTCAAAATTTACCCCAGCGAAAGAGCAACCCTTGCCGAATTAGTGGCGGAACTGTCACAGTTGGATACTAAAAAGCCATTTGAGCTGAAGAAGCCTCGAGGCCTGATGGGCTGCAAGCTTCAAATTTTATATCATCTGTGGCAGCTTGCCGGCGGTGATATTCAAGCGGAATTAAAAAAGAATGGCCTAATTAAAAACAGCCCACCAATATTGTCTATGCCTATGTATGTATTTCTTGTACATCAGTTTATTAAAACAAGTATAAAATCCATTTTAAATATACTATATTTCCTAGCCTAGCAGCTAGTAGTCTGACAGCAACTACAAAATGGCTTGTCATCATCATCATCAGCTTACGTCCCACTGCTGGGCACAGACCTTCCCGTATGGTCAGCGCATGGGAATAATAGGCTATTTAACACACGCATGCCTGCTCAATGCGAGTTGGTGGGTTACCTACCCCTCAGCCCCCAAGCGGTCGCATGAGACCGCACCTACAAAACACACTTGACTTTGTACCGTGTTTTCATAGACTTACAGACTACTTTAGTATGAATAAGTTTGATTATTTCGGTTCTGTGGTACATTTTATGCATCGTGATCGCAAAATATCGCATAGTCTATGCTCGATTCTGTCAAATTTGACGTTGACAGTTGCGCCAATTTTTGTGTCAGAAAATTTCCACGAGTGAGTGGTTAAATGGGTGACAAAGGTTGGAAAAGTAAAAAATATGGTGTTACTGAGACTGTATTTACACTTTCAGAGCAATCTTGCTAGACGGGTGCACCATAGGTGGCAGAACTGGGGCGCTATTCGATCGTCGCATCGCAAAATACAGTTTGAATTTACTAAAACAACGCCTCAGCCATATCTCACCGCACGACTTCTACCCGTTGATGCATGAGCGAAGGAAAGACTATGACGCCGTCACTCTGCCTAAGATTATCAGAGAGAGGGATACGGAATATCAGTTCTACAGGTTGGTGTGGTTCCAGAGATTATTGCAAGTAAGTGTTAACATCATTTCATACAGCGTTAATTTTAAACCCCCCGTACAAAGTAAATATAGGGGGGAAAAAGTAATCATTAAATTTTGACGTAAAAATTATGAATGTTTTCTTTTTTTAATTACAATTATTTTGCCAGCTTTTTATATCCTTTTCATATCCATATTTTCATATCCTTTTTATATCATCTGCATAGCAATGAATGTTTCCAAGAGGAAGCATGTCATTGATATGCAGAAGGAACAGCGTGGGGGACAGAACGGAGCCTTGAGGAACACCAGCGTTCACTGACATGAACCGCGAAGCGCATCCATCCAAAAGGACACGGATTCTACGCTCATGCAGGAAGCTGGCAATCCAGGTACAGAACTGAGCGGGCAAACCGTATGCCGGGAGCTTGGAGAGAAGAGCTTTGTGCCAGACCCGATCAAAAGCCTTGGCTATGTCAAGGCTAACTGCCAGTGACTCGCCACGCTTGTCAATAGCCTCACCCCAGAGATGTGTGACGTACTCTAGAAGATCACCCGTTGACCGTTTTGGCCGGAACTCATATTGACGATCGTGAATTAGGGAGTGATCTTCTAGGTATCGAATAAGCTGTTTGTTCAATATTCGTTCTAGGATCTTACACAACACTGAAGTTACGGCTATGGGGCGGTAATTAGTCGGATCTGACCGATCTCCTTTTTTAGGGATCGGTTGCACATTAGCTTCTCTCTAAGATTCCGGCACACAACCCGAAGAGAGCGAGAGACGGTACAGACGCGTTAACACAGGGGACAACTCCGCTGCGCACATTTTCAGGACTATTGCTGGGATGCCATCAGGACCGTTAGCTTTCCGGACATCGATTGACTGCATTTCCGCACGGACATCACACTGCCTGATTTTAATATCAGACATTGTGTGGCCACAGTGAGGAATTGAGGGTGGCTGTGCATCACAGTCATCGATCCGGGAGTTAGCCGCAAAGAGTTTGGCCAGGAGATCGACCTTTTCCTGCGGCTTGTGAGCTAAAGTTCCGTCAAGACATCTCAGTGGTGGCAGCGAGGGTTGGCAGAAGTTGGATTGCACGGCTTTGGCCAGACGCCAGTAGCTACGGCTGCCCGTAGGATGCGTCAGGAGTTCTTGGCCTACTCGTGCAACGCGCTGGGCATCCGCTCTAATGTAGGCCCTCTTACACGACTTGGTGGCATTATTATAGGCTGCTTTTAGCGAGCGAGTTTCGGGAGCCCCATGAGCTTTACCTCTGATCCAAGCGCGGTATGCCGTCTATTTGCTCTCAACAGCGCTGGCACACTCGCGATTGAACCAGCGGTTGCGTCTGCTTTTGCTGATAAGATAGGAGTGTGGAATATAGTATTCTAATCCTAATACTATCTCATCAGCAACGGCAGTGGCGCTAGCGGTCGGGTCCTTCCCACTAAAGCAGCGCTGCCTCCAAGGGACGGATGCAAAATACTCCCGCATCCCGTCCCAGTTTGCCGACGCGTAGTGCCAAATCTGGCGTTTCGAAACCGCTGTTGGCGGGCGCGATGCCAAGGGCACTGTGCTGGATATCAAGCAGTGATCCGAGGAACCTAAAGGAGCTCGAATCTCCACCTCCAATCTCCGGTATCCAGCTGGGCGACTCGTCAGCAGAAGGTCGAGTAAGGAGGGCGCATGGCTAACTATGTCTGGGATCCTGGTGGGCTGGTTCACCAATTGCGTCAGGTCATGCGTGAGAGCGAATGCGTGGGCAGTTCTACCAGCATGGTCTGTTTTGGAGGAACCTAACCACAACTCATGGTGGGCGTTGAAGTCCCCCAAAAACACCAGTTCCGCCGATGGAAACCGCTCCTGCGCATCATCTGCTACCCGACTAAGATGTTCAGTTAGTCGAGTTGTCTCCATGTCGCCGTTATGGGATCGGTAGACGCAGACGTAGACACGGCAATGAGAGCCTAAGTCGACGTGTACCACTAGGAGGGAGAAGGAAGGGTCCTCCAGACAGCGCAGACGGCGACAGCAAACATCCGCTCGAACGAATAAGCAAACTCCGGCTTTGGCTTTGAAGGACTCTTCAAGCACAAAGCCGGGATAGTTCAGGTAGGTGGTGTCAGCTGGGCGGATTATTTGCGTCTCCGTCTGGAACAACATTGCTGGCCGTGCCGTCTCAAGATGGTGGTGGACGGCATTGAGGTTTGCATGGAGTCCGCGGATGTTAGCGAACTCCACCTCAAACGGTAAGGTTGTGGTGGGGGTGTGCACCGCTGTAGAACCAGTTTTGTTGTTAGGTGCTGTCATTTTAGGAGTGGAAAGAGAGAGGCGTGAATCGAGAAAATGATGCCGCGATGCGAATGGTCAAAGTGTGGTGGCCTGTTTCCCCAGGAATTTGCCCACAGACGAGTATTATTAACCTGCCGAACGGAAGGGCCCCCGAACCCCCCCGGGAATGGCCGCCGGGACCCCACCTTCCGGTCACCAACCGGCACGACGGACCACCCCGAGGTTATGCGTGGCGTGGTGAGGCAGCCTCACGAGCTGGTTAGGCTCGCTTGGGCCCCTGTACTGTGCCACGGGCGGCCAGCGGGACAACCGTTTCTACGGGTCTCCCTGGTCGGCAGGTTAACGAAGTCCTCCTGGCACTGGCTTGACGGAAGCCTCCACAGACCAAATACATCGCAGCATCATCCTCTCGAGCTCTGGTTATACGCTGGCTGATCCCGAAACGCGACCGACAAGCAGTCACTTGACGGGTTTTACACCATGCGTACGGTGGTCACCAACCAGACGGGTCAAGCCCTACCACCAGTGGAGCAGATCATCGCTCGAAAGAGTCCGTTAGTCGCTTCTTACGACACCCACCGGACGGAGAGAGGGGCGGCGATTGGTATTCTTTCTCCGTCACCGCACGGAGAGCGTTACATTTAGCATGTCGTAGTGATCCATAATTTTGTACTTTTGAAGTTTAAACATAATTAATTACACATAATAATAATAGAATACCTACACAATTAATTACAAATTTAATTTATACTATTTGTTAACGGTGGTCAAGATATATGTTTCTTGGTCTTTCTTTGATTTTAGATACTATGTTGTTTAAAAGAAATTGATCCTTATGATTATGAATGCTCTTTCGGTTCGGTTTCTGTTTTTTTTTATATTTCACCGGTTCGATTCCCGGCTCAAGCAGGTGATTTTTCAAAAATCATTAAATACATTTTTATTTATTTTTGGAAATAATGGAATTTTTCCTTTCAGTAATATTTGCCATCATCAATATTAAGGATATACTTTTCCTCCAACCACGGTCTTTTTTTCCACCCTGTAGATAGTTGTTCTTTCCACTTATAAGGATCGCACAGTTGCGCGATTATATACCTATTACCGAACACCATGTATATAGGTCGCGTCGCGTCGCACAAACCGTGTCGCGTATCGGTGAAAGAATACTACCACCCCCTCTCTTCCCTTGGGTGTCGTAAAAGGCGACTAACGGACTAAATAATGCACATATATCCATCAGCTTAAAGCGGCGATGAGCTCACCACCTGTCACGCTGAGCACATGTGCAGTCGCTATTTGGTGAAAAGTGGACAGTGATGGCAGAGGACTGCTTTTGCGGTCCTCATTGCCTAGTCTCTGACTAACCCTTCGGGGATAATAGTCGTGATTATATGTATATATGTAGATGTCCCGCAGTCCATGGGTCTGTCACGACTGAATTTATCCTACTTCCTATCACACTAATATTATAAAGGCGAAAGTTTGTGAGTGTGTATGTTTGTTAGTCTTTCACGTAAAAACTACTGAATGGATTTGGATGAAATTCGGCATACAGATAGTTTATAACCTGGATTAACACATAGGATACTTTTTATCCCGATATTCCCACGGGAACGGGAACCACGCGGGTGAAACCGCGAGCGGCCAGTCAGCTATAATTCGAAATGTCCTTTTCAATTACGTTTAGGGTTACCCCCACACAGCAGCGTACATCAAAGCGGAGGCGGAGGTAGACATCCCGCCGTTACTCCGCGGCGACGTGTGGGCCGCGCTGCTGGGCGTCTGCGGCGACATCGGGGATCAGTACGAGAGGATCGATAAGGAGACACCCACACCCACGGATAGGCAGGTGGGTTAGAGCCCCCCCGTAGTACATCAGTAGTAGCAGTAGTGAAGTACCCCATCGTCAGCCGAAAAAGGCAGTTGTGTGGTGGCGGCCCATTACCTTTGACTGCGGCCGCGCCTCAGAGGCCTTGCTATAGTCTGACCGCTACCGCTGTACCGCGCCTTAGGTATGCGCGGGGAGGAGGGGAGTGGGAAGTAAAGAGCATGAACTCACATGAGATTCGTAGTGTCAGACAGATCTTACGACATCGAAGCACAGTTTATTGAAGCTTTATATTTACGAGTACATTCAATCCGTTTTTGTCCAATATGATTTTTAGATAAGTACAATTAAAGAACCAATATAAATGAAATAAATCTTTAATTCTTGGAAATATAAATCAAAATCATCAATAACATGTTTTTTCTTTATGACTTTCTGTTTTTTTGGTGAACTAAATTGACAGTAAAAAACGACAGTCTTGATATCTCGAGATAATGCACGAACCATTTTTAGATATTTTATCTCATGTGCGTCTGACACAGACAGTCAACAGCAACTGTTTCGCCCCCCGCCTCGCCGCTCGCATACCCAAGGCGCGGTACAGCGGTAGCAGTCAGACTATATCAACTCTTCGAGCGGTATGATTTTAATCCTACTATGCAAATTCCCTTACGAATTTCGCATAGTAATATTAAAGTAATACTGCTCTAAGAGGTGAAAGCAGGGCCCCAGTGCTCAACGAATAGAATTTCTATTGTGGCTAATGGCGCTGCGTTCTAAGTGTTAAAGAATACCTACTAACCCGCCCGTCAAAGAGAATTCTTCATAAGTAAGACTAGTTAGTATGTCAGGAGAGTTACCCGATACACTTATAGTTAGCTGCCTATTTTCTAGTTTACTAATAGGCAGAGCTATCAAGCTCCTTAACTTCTCCTTATACTTTAGACTATCGCATATGTAGGTAGCGCAACAATAATTCGAATGAGCTACGTGTAGAGATTAAAATAGCTTGACCGTTTTGGTAGCGGAGTTGTTACAGGCTTCGCAAATTCGTGGTTTTGTTATACTGGTTAACATAAATGGTTAAAGTAGATAACGGATAAATATACATAAACATAGAAAAACACCCAGACCCGAAATCAATTTAGGAGTACAGTTATTTTCTAAATTGACCCGACCGGGAATTGATCCCGGTACCTCAGAGATGGCGCTATGCCAGAACCGGTGCGCTAAACTCGACCACGGAGGTCGTCAAATGATGATAGCAGTGTCAGTGAACTGGTCGTTTTCCGGTGGTCAGATAGACGTGGACATCCCCCGCTGCCACCAGTACTGCCTGCTGCTGTGCGGCGCGGCGGGGCACCGCACGCTGCGGCGGCTGCTCAAGGCCTGGTTGCTCACCAACCCGCAGTACGTGTACTGGCAGGGCCTCGACTCGTTGACGGCCCCCTTCTTATACCTCAACTTTTGCAATGAAGGTAAGAACATATATTCCTACAGAAAATACACTACAATTCCTACTCCTTCCTCAAAGGCTTTGTCAAGGCCGGAATCGCATCTGCGACTCCTCTTGTTTTGCGGATGTCCATGGGCGGCGGTGATTACTTCCCGCTTATGATTATGATTATGAATAACATAAAAAAGTGAGAACAGATATTGTGGTTTTTATTTTATGGTTTTTTAAAACAATATGTTTAGATGAGAGCGTGTAAGTTTTGTGTGACTGCTCAAGGCCTGGCTACTCACCAACCCGCAGTACGTGTACTGACAGGGACTGGACTCGTTGACGGCTCCCTTTTTGTAACTCAATTTTTGTCATAAAGGTAAGAGCAGATGTTTGTGTTTATATTATAAGGTTGTTTTTTGAATTTCTATTGTGTGTAGTATTAGGACTACGTCAGCTGAGCTCTTATAAACAGTTGTTTTGAAACAATGCATCTTACTGTCGCCATCTGAGTCCTTTCTAATAAATTCTTCTACCACATTTTAGCGCGCGCCTTCGCGTGCCTCCAGGCGTTCGTGCCGAAGTTCCTCCACAAGTTCTTCCTGAAAGACAACAGTTCGGTGATCAAGGAGTATTTAGCGAAGTTCTGGCAGATGGCAGCCTACCACGAGCCTGAGTTGGCCACGCACCTGCACGAGATCAACTTTGTGCCGGAGCTGTTCGCGATACCCTGGTTCTTGACTATGTTTTCGCGTGAGTATTGCATTTTTACTTGGGATAGAATAGAAATTATCAGATCTCTTAACATAAAACTAATTCGGGACAGGAACGAGTTAAATCGTAGAAGGGAGTGCTTTGCCAGAAGTGCGTTACAAATAAAATTTAAAATAAGGTTTCCGCAAAGCATAAGTGTACAGTACAACAGCATTGTTATCATAATCAGCCTTTGTTAGTCTACTGCTAGCCACTGAACCTGACCTATGACTCTTCTTGTTCATCATTTCACATTTTGTATTCAAAAGAAACCATACATTTTTTATACTAAAAGATCTGGCTCGAAGGACCAGTTTGCTGTTATGATTATGCTTATCAAAATTTGAAACGGTTTTCGGTACGGTATTTCAATGTTTAAATTTTATAATGTTTTTCTTTTTTAGATGTATTCCCTCTGCACAAAATCGTACACCTTTGGGATGCTCTCCTAGTAGAAGGGCCATCCTTACCCCTATTTATGGGAGTAGGAATCCTACGCCAGCTACGTGATACACTGCTTTCGTCTGGCTTCAACGAGTGCATATTGCTATTTTCCGATTTACCGGAAATAGACATTGGCGAATGTGTCAAGGTGGGTTTCTAATTAATAGTTAGTAATATAGTTGTTTAATTGAATTGTTAAAGTCGTAAAGAAGTTATTTAAATACTTGTTTTCAGGAATCAATAAATATGTGTCGCAGTACCCCGAGAAGTACAAGTTATCGAAGATTCACAAACGAGCCAGTCTCTAAAGATCCCATGGTGAGTATAGAAACATAGTATGTAATGGTATATTAATATCTGAATATACTGTAATATCACTTCTTTAACTTTTTGTCTAGTTAATAATGTAACCTTTTCTTTCTAGGATGCAGTGGAAATTCCAATGGACGTTTTGTTCAATGAAATCTGCCCTCGAATAAATCTGTCTGACTTTTTCTCTTTGGTGTGTCAAGATAAATGTTGTGTCATAGACATAAGGTCGAATTTACTGTAAGTATATGAAAAAATCAATATGTTTCCATTTCTGTGTAAAAGTAAAGTCAACAATAGATTTGAGGCTTAATTTGGAATATATGTTAAACCATTTCATTAATTTCTACTAACACATTCATTCTTATCGCACGTGACAAAAAAAAGAGAATATGAGCAGAGGAACAGGTAGAGCTTTTTCTGGTCAAACCGTCATACTTTTAATGTTATCAATAGTATTTGTATGTAAGTATTTGTAAATAAGTTCTGGAATTCTCGTTAAAAAGTAAAGTAAAACATTTCGTTAACCTTTATAAAATAAAAACTAAGCCTGCCCAATATAGCAAAAGTATAAAAATATCTACCTATTTTAATAAGCTAACTCAGTTCAGTACAATCGATCGTAAAAGTCGACTAACGAACTAAAAACTGCACATACATCCAACAGTATAGAGCGGAGATGGGCTCACCACCTATCACGCTGAACACATGTGCAGTGGTTATTTGGTGAAACGAGGACTGTGGCAAAGAACTAATTTTGCGGTCATCATTGCCTAGTCTCTGACTAATCCTTATAGGCTTCGATCAACAATACAACTAGATTTCAGGTCGGCGCTAAAAATATGTCTCGGTAAATAACCGCCCACTTGAGAAGTGAGCGTTTATTTTCTCGCAAGGCAATAACAGGAAAAAGTACTTTATTTGTTGCCCCCTAAGGTTGATTTCACCACTAAATGTTATTGACGTTTCTGTGACAGGAGTAATCATTTAGTAAAGAAAAAGTATTTATTCACGCGGACTGAATTTAGCTTTGATTTTGTACGTGACGCGTTATCTAGTTCGTATTGTTGATCGAAGCTTATAGGATAATAGAAGTGAGTTAGGATCATAGCAACTGGAGAGCCTGTGGTCTGTACCTACCCTAAAGGCGGATTAAGGGAACTCTTAGCGGATAATAGATGTGAGTGTGTGTATGTATGTTGCGCCATCTATGAACAACCTTAGTAAATACCTTATTTCGATATCTGCCTCCAGTTGTACATAGATGGCGTTACAACCGCGTCGTGTCGGTAAAGATGGGCGACTGCAGTACCTACCCATTGTAAACGTCGGATAAAGATTTTGATATTACTTGATTACTTCATGATGGCTCCTCCACAGTTTTCAATCAAGATTAGCATTAGCAAGAAATAAATGTGTCACTATACCTTGAGAGTTCTTTCGCTTTCCTTCCAACAGAGTATGTCTAATAATGGTTTATTATGCAAGGTACGAGAAGAGTTGCATCGACGGCAGCATCAACGTCCCGTACAGCGGGGTGCAACTCGGGCAGCTCGAGTTGCGCGCGCTGGGCTTACACCCGCAGCGCGCCATCACGGACGCCGTCAAGCTCAAGAAGACGATCGTCGTGGCCTCAGCGGAAGACGAGACTGCGCAGCTGGTAAGAATCTTTAGCCTATGAAAGATCTATGTAATGCTGGGTTGAGGTTTAAATTGAAGAAGACAGTTGTCGTCGCCGATAGGACAACAAGACTGCACAGCTGGTTAGAATTATCAATATCAGCCTTTCAACCTCGAATCGAACGCTGGGCTGTGATTTTAACTGTAGAAGAAAGTTGTCGTGGCCTCAGCGAAGGACGAGACCGCACGCACCGTTGGTAATAATCAACAGCCTATTAAAGTCCTATGTAATGCTGGGCTGAGTGTTAACTGTCTTTTGTCGGCGCCTCATCGGAGAAGGAGACTGCACAGCTGGTAAGAATCATCTTCATCATCATTCTATCAACGTCGAAACTAACGCTGGGCTGAGATTTTAACTGAAGAATACAGTTGTCGTTGACTTAGAGGAAGAAGAGACTACACAGCTGGTAATAATCAGCATGATCATCAGCCAATCAACGTCGAATCGAGCACTGGGCTGAGATTTTACTTAAACAAGACAAGTCGCCGTGGCATCAGCGGAGGACGGGACTGCGCAGCTGGTAAGTATTAAATTGAAGTAGACCGCCTGTACGTGAGGGCTGACATTTGTTGTCGTCGTCTGCACTGCTTGGAAGAAGACCCCTCCTTTCCCATCCTTTGGGTGCGCATTGAATTCGGCTCCCGTTGCCGTGTCTATGCGTGCCTATATTGGTCTCACACGGGAGATGCTAATGCAAGCAGCCTTTTTGACCACCTTGGCCGAGTGACTGATGTCGCGCAAGAGCGATTCCAAACGACGAGGTGGTGGTTTGGGAGACTTCAACGCTCACCATGAAACATAGTTGGGCTCCTGGAAAACTGATCACGCTGGTAGAGTCGCTCTACCTTCGCTCTGACGCAAGACCTGAGACAACTGGTACACCAGCCCACCAGGATACCAGATATCGTAGGTCACGCGCCCTCTTTGTTGAACTTACTGTTGACGAGACGCCCTGCAGGGTATAGAGTGTCGGTGCTTGCACCTCTAGGCTCGTCAGACCACTGCTTGGTCATTGACACAGCACCGCATAGAGTTGGTCCACCGAAAACGGTGGTGACCAGGCGTCGTATGTGGCACTACTCGTCTGCAGATTGGGACGGATTGCGTGATTACTTTGCATCCGTCTCATGGGGTCAGAGCTGCTTTCTTGGAAAGGACCCGTCTGAATGCGCTTCCGCCATCGCTGATGAGATCTTGTTGGGTATGGAATATTATATTCCCTTCACAGATCTTGCCAGCGTTGGTAGGAAACGGCCTTGGTGCAATCGCGAATGCGCCAAAGCTGCTGAATGCAAGCAGGCAGCATATCGTGCTTGGACGAGGACTTGCGTACTAAATGACCCTAGTACCGGCTCCATGAAGGCGGCTTACAACAAGGCCTCTAAGTCTAATAAGAGGGCTCTAGCAGGAGCGGATGCACAAAGAATGGCGAGGGTAGGGCAGGAGTTGGTATGGCACCCTACGGGTAGCCGTAGCTATTGGCGGCTCGCTAAGGCCGTGCAGGCTAACTTCTGCTCTCACTCGCTGCCCCTGTTGAAACATCCAGATGGCTCGTTAGCCTACTAGCCGCTTGAGAAGCCGCCTCTCCACCTATCATAGCACATTGTGGGGCCACCATGCCTGATATTCGTAACAAGCAGTGGGATGTGCGTGCCGTGCTGCGGTCGCTCGACGTGCGGTAAGCTAGCGGGCCGGATGGTGTTCCGGCGATTATGCTGCTACGTCTGAGTTGTTTCCTGTGTTGACACGAATGTTTGGGGTGTCTTACAATTCCGGTATTGTGCCGGTGTCTTGAAAGGAAGCGAACATAACAACCCATCCCCAAAAAAGGTGATCGCTCAGATCCAGTCAACTATCGACCCATCGCTGTAACTTCTGTGCTGTGCAAGGTGTTTGAGCAGATAATTTACTCAGACCCAAGTGATCAACGGGTGATCTTCTAGCGTACGTTACTCATGCATGGAGTGAAGCAATGGACAAACATGGCGGATCTCTGGCAGTTAGCTTTGATGTCGCCAAAGCTTTCGATAGAGTATGGCATCGCTCCCTTCTTTCCAAGTTGCCGGCCTTCGGTGTGCCGCTCCGTTTGTGCGCTTGGGTTGCAGACTTATTAGAAGAGCGGAGGATTGGTGTCCTTTGTGAGGGTAGTTTCTACAAAGTCAATGCCGGAGTGCCGCAGGGTTCTGTGCTCTAACCTACTCTATTTCTTCTGCATATTAATGCCATGTTGTACTTGGACAATATTCATTGTTATGCGGATAACAGTACGGAGCGGTACTTAGGACATCCTGCATCAAAGCAAGCCAATATCGAAGTGAAAAGGCAAGAACTGGTTGCCAAACTATACCTGACTCTCGATCGTGTCTCTTAAGTGAGGATCTGAAAACCTGGTCGAGTTTAATGCCAGAAAACCCAGGTTTGTGCATTCTCGTCCAAGGTAACTCCCTTCCTTACTCCTCCTTTCTTCAAAACTCTATTTTAATTATTTCAGTGGACCTCAGTCTTCTTGGCAAGAACATCGGCCAGAAACTGAATCCAAAATGCTACATAAGGAGTGTTATTTTAACTTCCTCCCGTAAGTTGGGTATTCTCAATAAGGTGAGGCGGTTTTTCACTCCCAAGCAGCGCTGTTTGCGGTACAAGACTCAGGTGCGATCGAGTATGGAGTATGCCATCTATGGGACGACTCCGCTAAATACCTCCTCAATGCACATGATAGACTGCGAAGGCGAGCGATACGAATTATTGGAGATGCTGAGGTTACAGCCTCTCTTGAGGACCACCAGCTGCGTAGAGACATTGCTTCTATCAGTGTCTTCTACCGAAATTACTACTGAGAGTGTTCTGAAGAACCTTTTGATTTAATTCCGCCCTCTCCTTTCCTGTCCCGGACTACACGTGCTGGTCTTAGATCTGATCACACCACCAACATACTGTGCAGACTATCAGCACTCGTACCAAAAAATTTGGCAGGTCGTTCCTCTGTAAGACCATTCGGCTTTGGAATTCTCTGCCGGCACATGTTTTTCCCAGCTCCTTTAGTTCCGGGTTTTTAAGCGGGGCGTGAAACGGCATTTAAGCTGGCCGTCATGAATAGGTGCACTTGTTACCGTGCTTGTTCCACGGTGAGGAGCGCTCTTGTTATTTTGGACTGCATCGGCTGCATATCATCAGGCAGAATGCAGCCACTATAATGTGTCACATAAAAAAAGACATTTTCCGTTGCCTCAGTAGGATGAGTTTTGCCAACTGGTAACACTAAGAATCATCATGATCATGGCTGAGGCTAAAAACATATTTTTCGTCGCTTCAGCAGAAGATGAGACTGCGTTATTCGTAGCTGATAAGAAGCATCAATCGCCAACATAGAGCCATTTCTCAAAATTTGTGCCCAATTTAGGTTAGTGGATTTAAATGACTGCCATGTTACTACGGGCAAGCATGTAGTTGCTCATCAACATCAACAATCATCAACATATCAACGCCCACGCTGGGCTGAGGCCCCACATATTATGAAGAAAAGACCATTTTTTACCATGTTTGTTCAATGCAAGTTACCGGGTATTAACTGCCATCTTGCGACAAAAACTAGCTCTCTGAAAGAATTAGGTCGAGTTTTTTTTAGGTGTGTCTCCTATTCTATGACCCGGCAGTGTGAAAGTTGTTTAACTTGGAAAATCACTTCCCGAACGCGCGAACCGCTGCGGCATCGAACTCCTCTAAGCTTTTTAAGAATACGAGTAATGAAAGGGGAGTACCTCAAGGAGGTGTTTTAGGTAACTTTTTTTCTTGTTCGCATTGGGAGAGCGAGAGTGATCAATGGATTAGTATAGTATACTTAGTTAGTATCATGAGCTAGAGTTTATCATTAAAAAGCAAAATTTGATTTAATTCAAAAGGGAGGAACCTTAATACTACTACTACCTAAACTCTAAATCAGGGATGCACAGACTACGGCCCGCGGGCCGCATGCGGCCCGCCGGTCGAATACTGGTGGCCCGCCGACAGCAAAAATAATACTCTCGTACATTCGAAAATTTTTCAATTTGAATACATTATTATCAATTTTTCATTGTCTTTAATTACCTATACTTCTGGTGGCCCACCATCAGTTCATAATTTGCCCGAGTGGCCCCTAGTCTTAATAAGTCTGTGCATCCATGCTCTAAATCAAACATAAATTAGCTACAAAACATAAATTAGCTGGTTTGCAAATTATAGACCTTAAAAATCGGCACGTACTTACTTTATGAAAATCTTTCGAATTGCTTCAGTTCGGCGGCTACCTGGTAAAATGCTGCGTGCCCAGGGTCTGCATACTGCACGGCGGCATCCAAGCACTCAACACTCACGTGCCTTCGTTATTCACTGTTCCGCCTAAGAAGAATGGCCATAAATAAGCCAGAAAATTAAACCACATACCAAAATAGCAGACAACCTACCCTCTAACTAAGCGCATCCGAAACTTCTTTAGCCCGTAATTCATCGTACACTGCTGTGTGTGTATGTACTGTGCCAATCGCTTGCGAAAAAACAGCAGATCGCTCGCATTGTACGACGAATAGCTAACAAACTTTCGGGCGTAACAATAATTTTATTAATCGATACATATAAATAGTTAATCTTCTATAAATCATTGTAATCTTTAGATTATTATTATTAAACTTTGCATCTTCGGTAAATCGAGAAAGGTTTATTTAATCTGTATTTACCCAAATATAATTTATCCTGGTTTCCTTATATCTTTAAGGGTGGATTCGACCAAACTGGAATAAGGTAGATACCTAGATTAAACGCCGAATTTGTATAGACTAATCTCGGAGTAAGTCTTATTCCAGTTTGGTTGAATCCACCCTTAGTAATATATTTTTTTGTGTACATGTTTTATAATACTCGTATTATTATTTTGTATATATAGAAAAAGATCTGAATATTTGGGGAGTCTACAAAAGCAATGTACATTAGAATCATAAATCATAATAGAAAGCCCTCAACAGGCTTAAACATGTTATTTATAATCATAGTAACAAAACTAATGGATTAGTTCGATAATATCTCAAATCAATGGTTATGTACCTTGTCACTGTACACACAATCTGGTTTCTTTTATAATTATATAATAACTTCTGTCAAATGAGTTTCTAGGGCAAGGTACTAAAGCGCTTATAAAAGTACGTAGATTATGTTTACTCGTTTCTGTGTGTTTTTTTTTTGCTATGTTAGATTGATTTTGTGGTAATACCACTGATCTCAGCCCTCGGTATCCTGATATTTTATGCGATAAACTTAACTGGCGTACAAAGCCGCCTTCTTACGAGATTTTTAAAATATTTGTACCAAATACAAACTTTCAAAAATATTACAATGTTTTCTTATGTAGGTATTCCTTCATCCCTAAAGTTCCTATAAAAGTAAGTTGTGTTCTTATCTTCTACGAAATATTAGTTATTACTGGTACATATAGACATCAAAAACACTATTATGGTCCTCGATTCATAAAAACTCTATATTTTTTTTCCAAATCAAATAAGTATCGCCAAAGTTCAAGAGGTCTCCTGAGTCAATTTTCCTGTTTTAATGAAACTTTGCATGCTAGAGTAAAATACAAGGATCTAAATAGTTTGTTGAAAACATTTTTGGAAAACGTTTATTTAACTGAGTTATTGCGATTTTAAACTTTCTGTATTGGACTTTAAACCGCAACAACTCAGCTAATTAAACGTGTTTTGAAAATGTTTTCAACAAACTATTTAGATCCCGTATTTTACTTTAGCATGCAAAGCTTCATTAAAATTGGCATATTGGTTTTTAAAAGTTTCGACTTGGAAGTTTGTATGGGAAACCGAAATGCATAAATCCTCTTAATAGTAACAGGGTGTACATCAAGATAAATAATGGGCATCGGAAACAATCGTAAAAATTTATTAAAACAATTTTTAAAAAGTAATTTGTTTTTAAAAAAACACTTCTAATTTCAACTTTATCGCAAACAAATAAATATCAATGTCATTTCTAAGAAAAGCAAAGTAGTTATAAGCCGTGCAAGCGGCGCAGCCATGCCCATTATTTACCTTGAAGTATGTATGTATTGTTTTTGTAACATTGATTATTATATAGTTTTGTCTCCGTAGTCACATGAATATAAATAAATTGTCGAAATGTTTGTACGTGCATCACTTCAGAACGGCTGCACTTATTTGGGTAATTTATTTTTTTGTTGTTCGTAATTTTCAGGACTAGGTTTGTGTGAATTACTTTTTTTTGAAATTCTTCACTGGATACAGAATGTTCACGCAGACGAAAGCGCGGGCGGGCCGCTAGTACTGTATAAATATTTGATGATATAATATAAATTAAAATTATTCTCAAAAGCTATCATTGTTAGCCACAAAAAAAGTCCGAGATGAGTGCAGATATAAGAATATGTAATTAGATTAATGATCAAATATACTAAAGTTTAATGTAAAATAAATATAACAATATTTTATATGACGTGTTTTACAATGTAACAGTATTTCATTTAATTTCCTTAAACCTGGTGCAACACTTGAGTTAGGCTGAACATTCAAAGAATCATACAAACCAAATAGTAGTAAACTTTACAAAAAGAGAATGTCTGAAAACCACAAAATCTACCAGGTTCTTATATTTTGTTTGAGGACGAGAGGACTTGTTGTACTTTACTTGTTGTCGTTTGTACAGGTTAATCCGTTAATTAGATTCTCGTCAGTTTTTAATAAGCATTGTTATTCAGACATCTAAATTACAGACATCACTGTAATGAGATTAATTATACCGTTATAAGTAGGTACCCACCTAGTCGCCATAGTAAATAAACTTTTTTGTGAATCAAGATATCACAACAAAGAGAGATTTCCCACGATTCATCTTATTTGTATGAAGCGGAGTAATTTGTAAGGTACCCATATAGACAATTAGCGGCGTATTGTTGCACTGCGGGTTGTAGGCAGTCCCTTTATCTTCGACGTTGTGGTTTAACCCCCTTTTTTATGAATGAGAGGCTAGTATCAGGGGGAGGGGGGTCGCGGCGCCCGTACGTGGGAGGGGGGCGGTCGCCCCCGCCCCCCGCCTGCCGCACCGCGCGGCCCGCATTCGCATTCTACGGCGAAACATTGCCGCGCGCGTATGTCACTCGCTATAACTTCACCGCCGCCGACATTCCTCTCGTGCAGTGAAAACTTCATAAAACATATTTTTATTGCTGAAAACAAATGCGCGTCGATAGTGGAACGTGAACCAGTGATAATGCACCGTGTTCTGTGAGAGTTCGTAAGTTGACAGTTTTGAGAGTTGGTGCGAGTTTTTATTAGTTGAATACCGAGGCTCGCAACGCTCAGGAAAAGACCGGAGTGACAGTTCGGTGTGGTTATTGTACGAGTTTTTCTCGAAGGATTTTCTCAATTTGCGAGTCGGAGGCGAAGCGCCAGCCGCCCCGACATGGAGGGATACTTCGACAACGACCTGAAGGACGTCTTCGAGGCGGACATTGACCCGGTGAGTCGACCTTGCTTGATATCTGTTATCGTCTAGAGGTGATGAGGGTTTGTTTAAACTCGACGCGCTGAATAGAAATACACTTTCTGTTCTAAACTACTTGCCAAAGTGTTTTAAGTCTATTTGCTACTTAACGCGTGTATAAAACTGCACTGAACTTGCGCTCGCGTAAACTAGTGTTGAAATCGTGAGGGGCGTAAAGAAACCCGGCGGTGTTGATAACTGATAACAACAAACAATAACGTACGGTTAGCGGCACTGGCTATTGTGTGCCGGGCTTGCTTTGACCTTTGTTATTAAAGTGCATAAGGATGCGATTCCCGCGGAGCAATTGTTGGCAGACAATTTTCTAATCTACCTTCGCGCAATTCCAAATAAAGAAACTGCATTTCTGACGCACGATCCAACAATTTATATTAGCTAGCTAGGTGGTTAAATTTATTTAGGTACCTACCTACTTACCTATTAGACAAGTACTTTACTTACTACATTTTATAAAAACGTAGCAACTATTTCCGTAGTAACTATTACTTACTTAATTTGAGGGCCAAAATTTCGGCCGATTTTCGTTTACTATTATTACCAACGGTTTCCATTCCTTCCGAAATTTCGTTGATACTAAATAGGTTTGGCAATTTAGATAGGTATTAATTTTGAGAAAATTGTTTGAAATTTCAAAAGGAAAGCGCTGTAGCAAACGAAAATCAGCCGAAATTTCGTTTCTGAGAAAGAGAGTAGGCCCTCTGTGCATACGTGCAAATTTTTTTATTTTTTTTAAACTTTTTAAAATCAAAACACTATTACAAGGCGGACTAAATGCCCGAGGCATTCTCTATCAGTCAACCATTGGTGCAAGAGATAACATGGTAGGTAGGTAATGTTTGCGTAGGACTTTTGTTTACTTTATTAGGCACTCCCTCCCGGTCCCGACTCAAATATCCCTGTTAGGATCAGAAGGGATGTAGGTAGGGCATTTAGGACTGACCTCTAGCCGGTACCTGATCTTGAGAAACAGTATCGTATGTTTATAATATGATCGAAGATCGTATCAATATAAAAATGTACTTAAGCACTTTCTTTTTTCTTTCCGTGTAGTTGCTAGGATACAGCATGTTTTGGCCTTATACGATTATCAACATGGGTCTGGCGAAAAGGTAGGTGTGAGTTAAAACTCCATAGTGTGTAGTTAGGTACTTATCTTCTACTCGCCTTTGCTCAGTTAGTCTTCAAAGCGGAGTGTTTAATTAAAGGGGGCCAGAAGGCGTTCATCAATTGTTGATAAATAGCCTAGTCTGTCTCCATCATACTTAATCTTTTTTGTGGAATGTGATAGGCTGATTTTATGACCACATGTTAAGTTGTAACTTTTGACCACGCGCGTGGTAAGCGACGCGGCGCGAGCGCAATATTATGTGTGTAAAATCTACTCTTTTTATTGTTTTAAAGTGCGACCCGCGATCGGCGTAGGTATGTGAGCCATTTTGAATCGCGCTTTACCATCATCCGCCATCCGAGCGGGTCTCACGTGTCTCTAAATCAGCTAAACCAGCTCAGCACACCTACCACCACCACCTAATGACTGGTTTCACTCTATTGGGAGATTTGAGAGGATGGATTTGAAAGCTTAAGCTCTCTTTGCCATAAATTTAAAAAAAAGTTCTTGCTTCTTTCTATGTCGAGGTCGATTCCTATCCTAGCCTACCTTGGTATTTGCTGACGCACTATCTGCAAGTCTTAAATATCTTCATGCATTTCATTATCGCTTTCAAATTAAAATACCTACTTATTAAATTATTTAATAGGTAAGTAAGTAGGTTCATTGAGAAATACCTCTAAATGTACACATATTGATGGTTCCTACTTCGCTGTATTATTACCTACTTACTTTATAATTAACATTTCGTACTGTTTTCCGTTTCGATAATTGCTAATCGTTATCATCCGCATCCTTGGCCGGTTAATTATCTTATCTTAAATTAATAAAAAATATTAAAATGATAGAGATTATGACGGAATTTCCATTGCATATAGCTCGTTGGTAGGTAGGTACATAAGCTGTGTACAGTTCCTATCCACCTGTGTCCTGTGTGTAACCATCTATCTATGAAACTAAGCCGTTATCTGCTAGATATGGCTGTATTTAAGATAGGTAGATAGTATTTTCTTATTATATACCTACCTATAATAATAACAAATAATGTAAACGACGAATTGTTAGAATGAACATCGCCATCCAAATATTAAATCTGCCTTAACAATCTAAAGAACAATAATAAAGCGGTTTAACCTATAAACAGATGTTATCGAGCTTGTTGTAATATCTCACTGACAGAATTATTTCATGTTAGGGTCCAATTCGCGTAAAAACAGTTTTGTATACTTTTAATTAGACCTGAATCAGCACACTATACTCGGAGACATCAATTAAGTTTTAATGACTATTAAATGTGTTTCCTTCTCTATTAAGCACTATACATAAGAAAGTGACAGCAAGAGACTTAATTGTCATTTAAACTTAGGTAATTTACGTCTCTGAACGGCAGTTAGGCAGCTCCTGGTTTTGAAATACTATTCAACCTATCTACCTTAGTTGTATTCCTACTAAGCAACACTAAAATCTGTAACTGTAAACTACAACTACTATTTAAACTTACATTTTTATTTTATAATTAGAAAGCTTTCGGCCTTTATCTCACCTGTTGGTAAGTGACGATAGTGCCAAAGATGAATGCGCATTCACCCGAAACCGTCAACCACTGCGGAACAAAACAATGGAACGGAACACAATATCTAATGTTAATATTATTGATATATCGACTTATGCAATAACTTGAATAAAACCACTAAACCAAAGTTAATAATCGAACTCGCTCGGACTTCTGACTCTAACACCGGGGTGCTGGTGTTACCACTAAGCTACAAGCTTTTTTAAATAACAAATTATCTAACATTTAAGTACCTATATCTAAGTGCTTACCTACTTATCATCTTGAAATTCAATTACCTCCATGACTGGCAAAGCGAAAGAAAAAATCTATTTTATACCATATTGGCTCACTTAAAGTTCTTTACCCGAAATGGTCCTTCCTACCGATTTGTAATCCGAATGATCACTTCCTAAAATTTCTCATCCTAAAGTTTTCATTCATACAATTTGTAGGAAAGTCACATGAGTAAACTACCAACGATATTCATAATAACACTCATGTTTCCGAAAATTGTAATTGTATCTTATATTTAAACTCCTACTGTTGTTTTTCATAACGCTTTTATCCTTAAACATAATTTCCATAATATTTTTATTCAATTAAAAGGAAATACAACGGTGACCTACAGGAGTAGGGGCCCTACCTGTAATAAAAAAAAACCTCGAACATTCAATACAATCGCGAAGGAAAACAAATAATAGTATAATAGATGTTTATTGCTACTGACATTATGAAGTTGAATGATTCGGAATTATGACCATTAGAAACAGAGTAGTTAGGAATTGTGATTGTTAGGAAGAACATTTTCGGAGTTCCGATTATCGGAGTTTAAATTTTGGGTGAACTTTGGCGCACCCATTTTAGACCTATTATACAGTACCTATCTAGAGAATCGTCCTAATTATTGACTAAATCATCGTCATCGTTATTAGGTATAATATTATAGAGTAAAGTCGCCGTTTTACTGTGTCTGTGGCTCGGCTTTCTCCTTCTAAACTTCCCAATGGATTTTACGCGGTTTTTGCTGATTTAAAGATCGATAAACGACAATGGGTTTTTATTTGTTTATTTTAATTTGTAGATAATTCGTAAAAAATGGCTGAAGTAGGTATGACGGCGTTTCAAAGTTTACGTGGACGCACCTTCGTCTGCGGGCCGCTAGTAAAGTAAAGTAAAAAGACGGTACTCATTTAGCATTCTGCAACATCACATTTCACTGTGGTTAATTATTTTTACAAGCATTAAAAATAGCCGAGCAAAATTCAAATATCAACATCAAAGATTCTGAGCCAGTTCAGTAAGTTCTCAAGAAGGTGCCGAGTTGCCGGCCAGCATAGCGGTACGTCACTGAATAAAAAGTTAATAAATTAAAAAAACGCTCGCCCTCCGCATGTTAATACGGCCAGCCAAGGGATAGCGGGCAGGTATCTGCTCGGCACGCCTCCGCAACAAAAACTTCCTAACGGATATTACCTATACATAATCAATTGACTTTATCCACTGACGCGATGCGCTTGACTCGTAAAAATGCAGCGATACGTTCATAGCCGACGTTTTTGTTGCAATACCGGTACTGCTTTGTGGCTAAACTGATTCGATGGACAACGATTTTGTCAAATTAGGTTGCTTTTAATTAAAAAATTTAGGTAACAGGTATCATCGAAATCATTCGATATTTGTTATTAATCTTTTTTTTTATGCTACAACGGGTGAGAGCTTGGCCTTCATCTCACCTGATGGTAAGTGACAATAAGGCCGAAGGTGGAAGCGCGCTTCACCCGGAATCCTCAACCACTGAGGTACTGGCTATCTTATCTCAAACTGTACGAAACACAACAATGCTATAAACATCGTTGTTATGGCGACAGACTTAGATAAGATGGTGGTAGCTAGCCAGGCGGACTTAAACCAAACCGAGCAACAAAGATGTGCCCCCCGCTGGGAATCGAACCCGGGACCTCTGGGTCTGAAACCGGTGGCTTAGCCATTAGACCACAGAGGAAATTAATCGATGGATTTCAAAGTATCTGGGCCCATGTCTTTAAATATAAGAGCATAGAAGATGACTCATAACTTACCGAACTAGCCCTTCTTGGAGGTTAGTGATTATGGACCAATGGCTTTCTGTGCCTTCTTGAGCACAAAAGGGCTCTAGATTTTCAACTATCCAGGAACAGAAATGCGTGAGTAGCTTATCTTGCGTGATTGCGTTGCATCCCTGACGCGCTAGTTGCTGCTCACGATATATACGGGTGGCATCGTCATTATAATCAGCCCGTATCGGCTCACTAGTGGACATAAGGCATCCCAACGCATGTCACTGAGCCCGATCTATAGCTATTCTTTTCTAACTGCTTCCAGCTATATTGTGTACCTAATCATCGTTCCATCAAGCCCGTGATCGTCCTATACTACTACGACTATATCAGGTATTAGACGAGCTCAATTTAACAAAAACAAAATACTAATCAAATATCACAGCAATCATCTTCAACTACACAACATTAATGAGTACCTTCATTAAGTAATTGCTAGTCGCGGTAACTGAATGTTATTCATCAAAAGGGTTAACAAGCACTGAGCAAGGAACCTACAAACTGGAACGAACTGACAGTTCGGAACAAAACCTTTTTTTTTTGTACAAGTAGTAACTACTGATGATGTGCTTGGTGTGTTATTTATTACATACAGAAACTCGCTTCGCGCCCGCGGTTTGAATGTATTTAAAACAAACTTTATTAGTATAAGAACTCATTAGGTTTTTTGTGTACCTACTCCTGCTGGAATCATGTAAAATGTACCTAATTATATTTTAAGTAACTAGGATACTAAACTTTGCTAACACGATCGAATAATGTCGCTATGCGTTCCTCAGGGTTCGGATCTGAGTCCGCTTCTCTAACTAAGGGTGGCGCATTTCGGTATCACTCAATCTACAATTCGACGAAAAATTGTAAAAAATATTTTCTTTCGGCATCTCAGGATGATGAAAATAATTTGACGCAATTTTCTAATGCACATAATTTTTTGAAGACTGCTTGACATTTTCATAATCTAGAATCAATACAGCATGGGAAAAATTCCAGCCATCACTAGACTTGCCACAACCATCATTATTCTAGCACACCTCGATGTGTTCCAAACAAAATTCGGGAGGGGTCATTGTGATGCATTAGGCCTGGCACCTGTAACTTGTTCTGTGCTATGCGGTGACGTCACGCTGGCTGTTTCGCCGCCAACCCGTCCGATTGAGGCGGTTATTTGCATGGTATGATCCACCGCGGGCGTGCGCACTTCCATGTTCGGCCAGGTTTCTTGTTGCTGCCGTACGGTAACGTGGAGCGTCGACCCTGGTGCGTTGAACTAAGAGGCCCGTCGGCGCCGCGGGCGGTTTTTTTATTAAGCTACATAAACTTTGCTCTTGTTCGTATAATGGATCGCGACGGATAGATGAACGCGAAGAATACGATTAGCTAGGAGTTGTTGAGCATTGTTCTACTTTTAGTTTCGATTAGCCAAATTAATTAACTTAAATTATTTAGATCATTGAAACAAAATCACATACCTACTTACTTTAAATTAACAGCTATTTATATATACATATTTTTGTTGTAACTATATGTATATCGAATCTCAGCTAAGGAAGGACCAGTGGGACTTGAACCTAAGATCTTCCACAATCCATCTGACCTCTCCCCTTATTATTCCACCATATCATTGTTTTCATTGTCGAATCCATTGTTTTCGTATAACACCTTATTCAAGATTCCATCAATGGTTTATGTAATCCACCTGCACTTGAAAACTTCGACAGAAAAACCGAAGCCATAAAAAATAGTTTTCTAAAAAATTACTTCTCACCATAATTATTTCTCACCATAACCAAATATTGAAAAAAAATTATTGGTAGAGCAGTGATAAATTGCCTCTGAATAAACTTAAGGTAATCTGGTTTTTACTACTTTTCATTAACATAAATCTCACAAAGACAGGCGAAACAGCTTTCAGTTTAGTGAAATTTAAATAACGACGAAATAGAAATACTTAATTGAATGATGTGGCTGATTTTCACGCAACTGTGTCTGTTTGAAAGAGCTAAAAAAAGAATAATGTTGAAAAAAATATTTTCAAAATTTAGACTCCATTTGGAATGGAACCCAAATGAGCCGTGGGCATGGGCGTAAATGTTACCATCAAAAAGTCGATATGTAAAATAAAACAATTTTAATTGAATAAGACTCGTTTTCAATGCTTGATTAAGTATATAAATTCTTAACGATATTAACATCGGATGATGATAAACATCACCATGAAGCAACGGGCACAGAAATTATAAAATTACAAGTTATGTCCGCCACAATTTTGTTACGGGACAAATTAGTAAAAAATATCGATAATTAAAGACAACATCGATATTTGTGTCGTAGAGTATATATATACATCGATATACTCTTATATGACCGGTGAAAACTGGCTCATCATAATGAACACTAAAATTTACTGTTACATTATTAGTAATTGTTCTTCTTTTGATACTTCCACGTAGTAAACTACTACTAATTGTTTCCCTGCAATCTGTAATTACGCTGTATATCTTCCTGTCCATAATGTTCTTGATACCTAATCTATTAAAGCTTGCATACTTCTTCTTTACTTGTAACGTAATGTTCTGTACACGCTTGTATTATTATGTATTCTATGAAACAAGTTAGTTCGTTTACGAATTTGTCGCTTCTAGTATTAAAAACATTAAATTCTTAGCCGAAATATCTTCAAAATTTATTTGTATAGCTTTAAAGAACATATAATAAAAGTACTTTTTAAAAATAACACAAGGAAAGTAGCTAAACACGTTAATACCATACCACACTAACTTCACTATAATTTCAACTGTAAGGCAGGCTTGCTTCGTGCTTCAGTTGCTAAGACAAAGTATTGAAATGAGAACCTTTCAATACTTTGTCTTAGCAACGACAACGACTTTCATTAATGACTGGCGAGACTTGGTGTCGATAATAACTACATCAAGTGTTTCCTTCTTCCAAAAAAGCACGCGCACATATCCGCTGCTCGTCCGGCGCGTCGCACGAGTCGCCATCGCCAGGGCTGCTTCAATCGGAACTTTTCTCTTCCTGATTCCGGCCAAAACTGTCCGACCAACTTGTTCGAATTTACTCTGTTTGTAGTTGATCAGTGAACAGCGTTATTTTTGTTATAAAACGATGAAATGCACTAAACTTCTGGGACTGTCTTCCAAATTTTACTTTTTCGATTAGCACCTTTTTTAAATATACGCTCAAATTAAATCATTTAAGCAATAAAATAATAATTAATACTTAAGTGCAATCTACTAATTTCGCAGACAAGTATTTATTAAACCATCTACAAATAGTTATGATTGATGAATTAACTAACACAATAGTGATACGGAATCCGTTTTTTTATTATACATATATAATTAATGAATTAACTATCACAATAGTGATACGGAACTGTTTTTTTTATTTTAAAATTATTTTTTTATTTATTCTTGTATTATTCCACACTCATTTAAGTATAATAACATAACTATATCCCTGTCGAAGCTTTTAGGTAATCTGTTACATAAGAGGCTATTAGCGGGAGTGGCTGGTAGCCCTGAGCCCCCCATTACATTTGTAATGGCATGCCGCGAGTGCGCGACCGCATTATAATGGTAATTGGATTTCCTTTCCGGGTGCTGACTGCTGACTGCTGCGGTAGCCGGTGTCTCAGCCAGGCGTTGGTGATCAAGTGGAAATTGGCTTATAGAACTGGAAGTAGTTAGAAAACCGTGCTTTTGAAGGCACGTAAAGCCATTGGTCCTAGTTGTTGTATGGTGGCAGTCGTTACAACCCATCAAGTGTGTGCACCTGTACCATTTTCGGTTTTTTGACAATCGTTATCTTCGTTTTTTGCGTGTGTGTATAAAAAAAACAATACCTACTTAAAACGACAAGTTGAAATGATATTCACTTAAAAAAAACGTTTCAAAAAAGGTGAAAATAGTCGCAAGTAAATAACAATCAGTAACGTAGCCAAAAGTTCGAGCATCAGTAGAAAAGAAACAAATATGTCGGTTTTCAACACCGAAATGACAAAAAAACACATAGTACCTACTTAATTAGTAATCAATTTACCACGTAAATTCCACTATTTTATTATATTTTTGAAATATTTTTTATGCTGTATATTTGAGCTTAGGATCTACCCCTAAAGTTTGTACAGTGCACGCCATTACACTTTGTATAATAGTGGCTAGAGTACCGGTCTTGTACAGTGCATGCCATTACACATTGTATAATAGTGGCTAGAGTACCGGTCTCATACCCAGAACGGTTATTCCCTCCGATTCTCAACGTAAATGTACCTACCGTGTTCGGTTTGGTTGGTTTTATGTCCTATCAACATCTTATCTCATATAAGATCAGACATAAATTTCCTATGGAGTTAATCTCTTATACCTCTATCAAATGTCTATATTCTTATTAACTTGATTTATTTGATTTTGTGTCTAAAAATATACATTAAGACATTTAAAAACATTTATTTTTTTGATCTCTTAGCAGACCCTTAGCCATTACACAGATTTCCATAAAATGTTAATGTAGTGTGTTGTCAATAGTATTTGAATTCAATATAATGATTCAGATTTCGTATTGTACTGCCACACGACGATAATTTGAATCACAAAAGGAAAATAATGTGAATTGTCCAGTGGCTTTTTAGATTTGCTTGTAGTGAACCGACTCTGCATTATCGTCGTAGTGAAAGCATAGGTGTGTACATAGATGCATATTATTATGTTACTATGCTATATGGGTAGGGCGAGTATGTATGTTAAGCAAGGTCACAGCTGGCTTTAACATTAGGTACTATTGAGGTAAACGCTTGCAAGTCTTTTAAAACAAAATTACTTATACATGTTTATCGCAATTTATCAGAGATTAATTAAATTGTTACGTTTTACTTTTTAAAAGTCCTTCCTATGAAAATAAGACAAGTTTTTGATTGATTGTTTTTTAATTCTATAAGAATAAACAATTTACCAAATATGTATAGTATTACCAATCAAAATATTTATTATACAAGTTTCCGAAGCATGTAACATAATTTCATAGTTCGTAAGCGTAGGTCGTAGCGTGTAAGTACGCTAGAAAGAGATGCTTATGTCCTAAAATTATTAAAGAAAGTGTACTTAATTTTTTTTTGCTAACAAACAAAAATTCTGAAAAGTAAGTAGGTAAGTATTGAAAAACATCCACTACCTCACAATTGAACTGACCCGGATTTGTTAGTTCAGAGTTCAAATTCCGCTAGTATTCATTTTCCAACATCTAAGTAATATTTAAACATGTTTCAGCATTCGATACGAGTAGGTATCAAAAGTTGTATATCAGTTTTAAACTATGATCGAAACATAAACTGGGCCATGTTAAATTGCCCTGTGCAATTTTCCTCTGGCCTTGGCGCCCTAACCTTATCGCATGTTAACAACCTGGCCACACCGACTACTGCACAGATACTGTCACTACTTGTTTAATATTGCAGCTTTATGGTAAACTCATATAGGTCACGCTTAAATAAGCTCAAACTGGGCGCTGCCATAGAATACATAATAGTACAAGTTCGCTGCCTTCATTCTTAATCATTAAGTAAGAAAAAAATATAGATTATGAAATGTTGCAAACTCTATCTTTTTGGTTTGCAATAAGAGAGACTACCACTCTACATAGATGTTAAAATAAAAACGAGCATTTGTAACGACCTATACAATACAATTGATTGTATTAACGATATCATTAACACAATATTTGTTAATAGTCACATAACTATCATCCTCAATTCCTCAGCCTATAAACGTCTCGTCTAATATTACATTCCCATGTCGATTCAGCCATTTATTGACTCATGCCATGTTACACAGCGAGCATGTTTGTATGCATGCATTGTTCTTGCATTTTGTTCAGCATAGAGCGGCGATGGGCTCTCACCACCTGTCACTGATTTACAGTCGCATTTTGGTGAAAAGTGGACTATGGTAGAGGACTGCTTTTGCTATCCTCATTGCCTATATAGTCTCAGTCTCTGACTAACCCTTCGGGGATAATAGTCGTGATTATATGTATGTATGTTTGGTGTAACACAGTATGTCACACCAACAACCTGGACCAATTTTTTCTGCTTTTCGAACCTAGAAGAAGCACGGGATGTTTTAGTTTAGACGCTGCGATGACCAGACTTTGAATAAGTTGCTTAGCTTGCACGATCGAAAAGTCATACGACATAGCTGATTTGCCAACTAATTTATCGGCTAAGCTTTCGCTTTGTGTTATAGTAAAAGTTACACACTACAATGTTCTAGCTAAGCTCACTCTACAAAACTTAAATAGTCATGACTACCTACTTATGTGACTCATGATTTTATCAGCGCACCGGTTCGGAATGCAGTATACTATCTAAAATCGAGAAAATGGACAGTTAGTTGCCTCTCCTTTCAAAAACAACAACCACTTTACCACAATTATATATTGACGTCTGCAAAGGAACACAAAGTGACAAAGGCTTTATCCATTTTCCCCATTCCATTTTCCATTCAGATTTCAAAACTTTTTAGTCTCTTGTCTCGACACGTGAAACTTGGTCAAACACTATAGCTTCATATTTTTACAGTGACTGACAAGTGTCCGATTTCTCGCCATCTCAATTGCAATAAGAAATCTTTAACAGCCACCGTTAATACAGTCGACAATCGGCTTGTTTGTAGAGCGGAGACAATGGGATTGCGTTCGTGCGTAAATATATGGATCGCGATTGCGTCACTATTGTGTGTATCGAATGTGTCGCTTCGAAAACAAGATGTTGACACAAGTGGAGTGTGGAGGCACCGCTGCTCGCTAATGTGGTTCAAGACCAATATGTACAACAACTACAGCGTTTCTGAATATTTAATTAAGAACAGAGTTAAGTTTGGATAAAGAAACCTTTGACTGTCATACTGCTCATCTCAAATGATAACTATCAGGTCAATGACAATGCTGGAGATGGAAGCATACTTTACCCGGAATCTTCAACGATGTAGGACTTGGCTTTAGGGGCAGACACAACAGTGCTACGAGAACTAACATCGTTGTTGTGGTGACAGACTTAGATAAATGGTGGTAGCTAGCTTATAACAAGCCCTATCATCCAAACCGATTGCAACAACATGTAAGTAGTATGAAATACAATGAATAGAAATCGATCTCAGAGGTTCCGCCTCTAGGTTATAGACCGGTGGTATATCTACCAGACCAAAAGCAGTAAATTATAAAAATAGACCACCAATCGCATGTTAACAGAATAAAAATAGTAATTTCATCTTAGTTTGTACGTCACGAAGCAAACAACGGACGCACATCCAAACTGGTATCATAATGGCTGTGGCAAGTTAAATGTCGTGTTTTAATATAAATTTTCTATTCCCGCGGCCATGGCTGGCAGCGCAGCAACGCTAATGGACAACCTGTCCAAACTCGGAGTCCTGAACAGGTTACGGTATTCGGCGCGGGGGCAGAGGCACTACTCTCTAACCGCATCCGAAACTTCGTAATTTGTCGCACACGGGTCGGCAGTCGATGGCCCGGGGGGCACTCCACGACGTCTTCACTGTACATACAGGCGTAGGCGTGCCTAAGGTTTCAGAGTAGGGCAACATTATTTTCTGATGAAAGTCAAAAGACAGCAGCGCGCGTGCATTGTACGACGAAGTACGGGCCAACGAAGTTTCGGATTCGCTTAGAGAGTAGGCCATTCTTCAATCAATCTTGAGCTTTGTCACTAGGGGTTTAAAAATCAATATTGATTGGAGAAATTTAACAATTTTTGATAGGTTGATCTGCAGGCGTGTGTACTGCCGGCCAAATAAGTCGTCTACCTATCTTATTGACATAACATAATAAATGTAGGAAGTGTATACAGTGCCACTTCGGGAACCGTAACTTTTGCGGTCTATTAATGACGCCGCGCTGCCCCTAATCTGCCGTAAAGTTTTTAATTAGACAATAGAAATACTAGCTGCCCTACTCCTGTAGGTCACGCGATAGGTTAGAAATTTAAGACAATCGCTACGCTGCGCTTCGCGATTGTCTTGAATTTCGAGGTATTTTTTTTTATTAGACAACAGAAATCTAACTTTATACAAAAATATCTTTTGAATATTATGTCTTCTGCACATTATTGCAAATAAAAAATATGTTACGGTTCCCGAACCGATTGAGATACGTACAATGCCGCTTGTGGCACTCTATACGCTTTGTACTAGGATGCCGTAATTACGGCATCGTAACCGATCGTACTAGAGTGCCGCTTGTGACACTACACTATCCACAGCCATAAATGTAATGGACGGGTAGAAATTTTATCTAGTGTGCAACAATAAACAGGCTGTCCATACTTACCAGAGTACAGGGAAAGGCTGGAGATAGCCCTAATTATCTTATTGACGTCGTACCTATACCTATTACGTATGCACATCGTGAAGCTAATTGGTGTATTCCCTAGTGCAACGATAAACTGACAGTCCACGGAGTAAGTGAACCAACCTTACTGTTGAGCGAGTAAAATATGAAAACAGAACTTAAGTTTAGTGGCGCAGTGTACAGTCACGAGCAAAAATATGTAAACAATTGTTCTCCTAATACAATGGAATGAGAGTCAAAGTGTATATTTGTGCTCGTGACTGTACATAAAAGCTCAAATTGAATAAACAATTTGGAATTGAATTGTATTAAATCGTATTTAAATAAGTAAGTATGTTTCAGTAGTTTGGCGAGTTAGGTTCTTATTTCATTGCAAGATACAGCAATATTTTTTGTGTAAGTTACCAAAACACCGTAAGTGTGCACAAAAAATGTCTATTATGGATGTTCAGTTCAAGAGAAGTGTGCCAAGGCAGACGCAGTCGTCTCCCGTCAAGGGTTAAAGGCTATGTGCAATTGTGTACATTCTTATGATAGAGCAGTTTTCTTATCCGACCATACCGTGTGAAAGGCGGCGCGTCATGTGCGTCTAGGGTTGCCAGTTGCCAGGTGTCCGGCTTTGGCGGGTCAAGTCCGGCTTTTAATAGTCTAGTCCGGCCTGTAAGTCTTTTGGACATCCTCATCGCGGTTTGATGACAAAAATGTTTTAGCTACTGTCAATTAATAGATGCCAAATAATGTGCCAGTTTAGGACGAAGCACCTCCGAGTAAAATGGGAGATTTGCCTCAAAGAAGGCACAAATGACTAACATTAATAAATAAACAGATCAAAATACCATTTTTTTAAAATAAATAAATAAATAATCCGAAATCTTTTTTTTTAATTCACTTTGTCAGGCTTAGGGTAAATAATAATTGTCCTTAAAAATATCTTAGAATCTATGTCCGGCTTCTTATTTTCGGGCCTGGCAACCCTATTCGCGTCATGTGCGCCCGCGCTCGTTTGCATTCCTCTCGCTCGCGCCGGGCGCACCACGAATTTAGAGAGTCTGAAACAATTGCCATTCCTCATTAGCACGACCAGCGGCGTTTTACTACTGCGATGCCGACGGACTGAAATGAGTCCAGAAACAGCTGGAAAACTCTTTGGTGTCAGACGGAAGTCGGAACAGTTTAAACGTGGCAGTTTTATTTTATTGCCTGTTGTCTGTCGGTCAAAGGAGTAAACCATCGGTCTTAGACCAAGATGTTAAGGTGAAACCTTTGTTATTATCATGGTCACTAAACATTAGAGTAATTATTGCTACGTTGGTATCCATATAGAGACAGAAGATAAAATAGCCAGTTCCTCTGCCACTCCAGAGGATCGAAGGAAAAGTTCATTCCCGTTGTACTTGGTACCTACTTAAATTGAAAAAAAAAGTTAACAAACTCATGCATGTATAAAATATCATTAAACATGAATGATATTTTTTTTTTAAATCACCTTCTATTTCATGTCACGCACACCCTGTATTTGATACTTATCAGAGACACAAAAGTAATTTTACTACAATTAGCAATAAAAACGTTAGAGAAGATAATAATATAACTTAAAACATGCGAATGGGTATCATCCCAGCTAGCAAAATACCCTTAGAAACGAAAGCTTTTAAGAGCTATGTCCTTAAATAAATTTTATGTACGTTCTGATTAAGATAGAGTCTCTAATAATGGCATACCATAAGTCTATTTAAGCTATAAGAGCATATATACTTGTAAAAAATACTTTTAGAAGTATATAAGAAAACGAGAAATGACATCAATAAAACCAGTAGTGTTATAAACGCACTCTGTAAGCCTAATTCTTAATTAACACTTATACATGCACTATGTTAGTCCACTTAATCTTAAAAGTGACTTATCAAAGTATTTTATTAGATATCGGCTGTTACACTTATAACTTATTCTTACAGACGTATATAAGCAAACTTTTTATAATATTTATTAGAGCAATAGTATTATACACGCACTTTATAAGCCTAATTGCCCTTGAGTCTTAATTAACACTTATACATGCACTTTGTAAGACCATTCGATCTTAGAAGTGACTTTACTAAGTGTTTAGTTAGATATCGTATATTACTTATAACTTATTCTTAGAGATGTATATAAGCTTACTTTATATAAATTTTGAAAGAACAGTAGTATTATATGCGCACTTTATAAGCCTAATTACCCTTGATTCTTAATTAACTCTTATGAATGCATTTTGTAAGATCACTCGATCTTAGAAGTGACTATTGTAAATAGTACTAGCACGTCAAATGTCTTAGAAACTTAGATAAATTGCAATTAGAATTCTAATGCATTGCAGAAAAGTCAAAAGTTGGTCGACCAGGAACTTCCCTGTTTGTCTTTTAGCCTACTTTTACTTTAATAAGGAACCCTAAAGGTTATGAGCAATGGCCGCGTGGATTAAAAAATGTGGTTGAATTTGATTTTAGAAGTGCGATGTAAACCTTAAACAATGGTAATGTACTTATATTGGTTCTGTTAAAGCCACTATAAGGCATGATTGGTAATAATGGCGACATTTCCATATTTTTCATTTATAATATAATATTTTTTATTATTAAAGATACATTGTGGAAATGGCCCGTAAAAATATTGTGATTGTTATTTCAAAATACCCGATAAAATCGACTTCGCAATTAAATAACAGTTAGTTATGCGTAAGAAACATGAAATTGTACTTACACATTTTGTAGGAAAGTGAATTAAACAGGACAATACAAAATACTTACGTTTTTAATACTCTTCTAATTATTCAAAAAAGTTTCACGAGCACTTGGCAATCCTTTCCGCGGACTGTGATTACATGTCTTACTAAAAGCTCGCAAAGAGCACTACAAGTAATATCACACTTAGAACAGCATTAGTAAGTGCATTATAAGGGTAAATGGCCATAAAGAATGCCTTTGTAAATCATTTGTAAGTCTGTTTGGTATTATTAAAGCATCAACAAGAATTTTGTAAGATTGGAAATACACTTCCCGAGACCATTTTAAGATATATATAAGGGTAAATAGACTTATTAAGTGCGCCCAAATCCACACTTATAGCAGTCTATCGGAGTTACATAAGACTGGTAAAATTATACTCTTGGGATGTGTGTAAGAGGAAATTTTGTTAGTTGGGATAGCTATAGAGACAAATTGCATTATTGATGAACTTATAAACATCTTTCAGTATTGGTACGCAAATCAAGATAATAACGTGTAGGCGGGCAAGATGTCAGATCCCTAAAGGCTGGAATGTGGAGTGAGACAGGGGGGGGGTCATCTCCTACCATTTTACGTTAACAGTCTGATTGAGGCGCTCAGCAGGCAACATATAGGTTGTCATTGTCACATAGACGGCGAATGTTTTAATAACAGCTACGCGGACGATATGGTGCTGCTGAGCGCCTCGGTCTGTATACTAGGAAAGCTGATGAGGATATGCGAGGTATATGCGGCTGATCATGGACTGCTGTACAACAGCAAGAAGAGTCAGTGTATGGTCTTTCAGAGTGGTTCACGGAAACTGATTAAATGCCACCATTATTACTAAACGAAACGCCGCCCGGCGCGCCGGTGACGAGGGTAAATCAGTTTAGATATTTGGGTCACTTGGTGACGCCCGCGCTGAGTGATGATGCTGATATAGAGCGGAGGACGCTATCGGTCAGAGCGAATATGGTGATTCGTAAGTTTGCGAGGTGTTGCATTGGGGCAAAGATTACTCTCTTTCGAGCTTACTGCACCTCTTTTTAGACGTGCAGCCTGTGGACTGACTACACGCAGAAGACCTACAGCGCCCCTCGAGTCCAGTTCAATAATGCGTACAGGATGCTGTTGGGCCAGTGAGAGTTCCGAAGGCCCCTTCTCCCCCGCCCCCACCCCCTCACAATTCCTATTCCTTCCATAACCCTATTCCTTTCTTAAAGTTAGGTCGGCAGAACCATTCAACGCATCTGCGACGCCTCTGGTTTCTGGTTCGCCATCAGGTGACAAGCCTGCTCGTTTGCCTTCTTCTTTTAAAAAAAAACCTCGATGGTGCGGCGCGTGAAGGGAGCTTCAACAGTATGCTGGCCGCACTGCTCGACAACCCCTACATTAACCACTGCTGCTAATTGCACATTTCGCAGTGTAGTCGGACTGTCTGAACCTTTGTATATATTATATAATAATAACTGACATGATAATAATATGAAAACGAAATGACATGAATTAATTTAATTATAATGGAATGTTTGTAATAATTAATAATTATTTGTATGAATGATATGTACCTACCTTATCTTATAATTTGAGTAATGTGACTGAGAATGTATTATGTGTGAAATGTGATGAGTCTTGTTACTTGAATAAATGCTTTATTATTATTAATACGGACCCTAATTAAGGCTATTATAGTTACTCAATAAAGACGAATCAATTAAGCCCTAACAAATGACATTTAATTATTTTGTTGCTTGGGAGCTGTCATTGTGTCTGTTCTGTCATTAAAAGTTATAGGCGGAACAATCACACTTAGATCACATAATGATTAAGAGGAACTATTTTATTATGACGTGTATATAGGTTGCTTACTTAATACTTACACCGTTTTTTTGGATTTGGTTTTAATCTGTATGTACAGAAGATAGAAGTCGACAGCCTGGCGACCTTAGGAAAAACCTTACTACCAATCAGACCTTATCACAATATGGTACCACTGACTGGTGGTAATTAAAGCCCGAAGTTAAACAATAATAACACATGGGGTTATAGGGTAAATGGACTAAATACTGCACTTACATCCACCAGCATAGAGCGGCGATGGGCTTACTACTTTGTCACGCTGAGCACTTGTGCAGTCGCTATTTGATGAAAAATATACTATGGCAGAGGACTGCTTTTGCTGCTCATTGCCTAGTCTCTGACTAACCCTATGGGGATAATAGTCGTGATTATATGTATGTTATCGGGTTAAAAGCCGGGTCGGTGGTTTTTCCAGACTGCCACATTACTGTAATAACCGGAACCTGCGACTGAACGTGCTTTCCAAAGCACGAATGAGAGCTCAATATATTTTAAATCTGTCACTCATCCGGGGACACGATATTGTGAAAATTGCTTAATTTTCTCGATCGCAACCTGAACGTTGTATGCATATCCGCTGCATCATGTAGTACCAGATGTCTACGAAAGTCGGAAATCACCAACTACACTCGGCGTCAAAAAAATCGCACCTCTTAGAAAATCACTTTCAAATGTTTTTTACTCTTGATATGCACATGCAGTCGCATTAATTATGATTTTATTTACAAGGTTACTTAATTAACTTAATAAAAAACATTACTTTTCATTATCAAATAAAACCTAATGCAACAAATAAAGTGTCACAAAAATTCGATGCAAATTTTGCTACCCGTGAGAGTTGCTAGTTGCGCTTCCTTTGTGGGTATAAAACGGTCAACACGGGTTCAATGTGGGTCATTCGCTATTCAACCGTTGAAGAGGACACACGCACAGATTTTGATGGATACCACAGCTGATAAAGCCGCTCAAGTGGTTGCACTACTGCAATCAGGGGTGCGGCAGTGTGATGTCGCCCGGCAACTGAACCTGAGCCGTTATTCCGTTCGAAGAGTGTACCAGCGCTTCATACAGACCGGTGGCTATATCCGCAGACACGGTTCGGGTAGACGTCGCTGCACTTCGGAAAGAGACGACCGGTTCGTTGTGTCGAACTCTTTGAGAAATCGTTTCTCCAACGCTGTTGAGTTGCAACAGCAGCTCCAGGCAGTTCGCAGACGCACCGTAAGCGTATCTACGGTTAGAAGAAGATTGAAGGAGAAGAAGATAGCGGCCCACAGAGCTGCTACGGGTCCAAAATTGACTGCAGCGCATCGGCGAGCCCGCTTGCAGTTTGCTCGTGACCACGTCGATTGGACCCTTGAGCAGTGGAGAGCTGTTCTCTTCTCAGACGAGACGCGAGTGTGTCTTTTCTGCAACGACCGACGGAGAAGAGTATACCGGAGGCAGGGTGAACGTTTCGCCCAAGCCTGCATCCAGGAGACGGTGGAATATGGTGGCGGATCCTGCATGTTCTGGGGCGGTATGTCTGCTGCCGGCAAAACTGACCTTGTCTGCGTCTCCCGGACTGGAGGTGCTCGCGGACAAGGGTCGCTGACTGCTCGCCGCTATGTCACTGAGGTCCTGGAAGTGCATGTGGTCCCCTTTGCCGAATCTTTTGGCGAGGGGTTCACATTAATGCACGACAACGCTCGCGCTCACACTGCAGGCATCGTGAGCGACTTCTTGCAGAGGTCCCAAATCTCTGTGATGCAGTGGCCAGCGCGAAGTCCGGATCTGAATCCTATAGAGCACCTCTGGGACCATCTTAAACGTAAGGTTCGATCTCGGGATCCAGCTCCTTCGACTCTACAGGAGCTCCAAGACGCGGTGATTGAAGAATGGGGGCTTATCCCTCAAGAAGAGCTCCTGAAGTTGGTGAGGTCCATGAGGGACCGTATGGAAGCCGTGATCAGGGCAAGGGGGGGTAACACTAGATTTTAAGTTAATTTTAAGACACTTTTTGTACATTTTTCTTTGTAAATTATCTGTTGTTAATTAGGACTTAATTAAGGATTTTTATTATTTTATTAATTTTAATGTTGTTTGTATAATTATAATTAAACAGAAAGTTAAATTTAATTGTTTTTTGATACTCCTTTTTGTTACCTTTCTAATGATACCCAACACTATCCTCTACATAAGGTTTAAGAATTTTTAAAGATGATTTTTAAAAGGTGCGATTTTTTTGACGCCGAGTGTATTATGTGGTCCCCTCTGACCAGCTACCCTATCGGCTAAAAAATATGAATATGCACCCAAATGAAGCCCATGCTTCATTTGACATTTGACAGGCGGCTTATTGTTTAACTTCAAAATCTATATAGCAATACCTTTCAAGTAAACGGTAGAAGTAGTGCTTTTGTTAGCTTTGCTAATTGGATTATTTAAAAATTTGTTTCAAATAAGCAACTACCAAAGCAATACTTATTGCGGTAGGTGTTGAAATTAGACAATTAACCCCCAGTTTCCGCGACATTCAACAACAATTTTTTTAAATCTATTTTTGTTGATGCAAAGCATACCGGCCGGTGTTACATAACCGACATTATTGTTCCAAACTTCCAAGTGACCCCCTGATAAGCCGCTATCGGGTTTACCTTACGCCTCCCGACTGCCAGTCGCTACTGACCCCAATCACTGGTAGTGTAACGCTTGTCTCCAACACTGATATGTGTTAGTGATAAATTTTTAATGTCACTTTTACACTTATCGAAATCGAAGAGACATCGAGCTGTTTTTAGACAATCGTGCGCGGTGTTATCACAAAGAGATTTGTGCCTACACGTTGTGTTTATTGTTTCATAATCTCGACATGAGGTTAGGCAATTTCTTCATACTTACATAGTTTTAAATCAAGTGTAATATGGGTATTAGTTTTGTATAAAAAAAAATTTCCGGCCCTATTTGGCACCTTTTTGTCCAAAGGCCTCACCTGCAAATTATAACATAGGCAATTAGGTAATATGTGCTTAAACATCCAAATATGCGTAAAACTGAACACATAAGATTAAAATAATCAGCTCAATTAAGTTACGGGTAAAAAAAATCTCCCTGTTTTGATCACAAACCCATACAATCAAATATGAAAAATATACGCACTCTTTTTCTTTGAATTCCTAAACATAACATGTTTTGTATACCTACCTAGATCATTTTTTTTTGACTGGTCATAGTGCATCCTGCCTGATGGTAAGCAGCCTGTAGCCATGATGCAGTCCAAAATAATGAGAGCGCTCCCAACGTGAAATAAGCACGGTAACAAGCGCACCCATTCATGACAGCCTGCATAAATGCCGTCTCACGCCCCATTTAAAAGTCCCGGGACTGTAGGAACTGGGAAACACATGCGCCGGCAAAGAATTGCCAAATTTTTTGGTACGAGTAGGTACTGATATTCTGTACAGTATGATGGTGGTTCCTAAGACCAGCACGTGTTGTCCGGGAGAGGAACGGAGAGGGCGGGATAAGATTAAAAAGTTGTTCAGAACACTCTCCGTAGTAATTCCAGTAGAAGACACTGAGATAAGCAATGTCTCTACGCAGCTGGAGGTCCTCAAGCGACGCTGTAACCTCAGCATCCCCAATAATGCGTACTGCTTGTCTTTGCAGTCTATCAAGTGCATCGAGATATTTAGCGGAGCCGTCTCATAGATGGGAACAATACTCCATACTCGATCGCACCTGAGTCTTGTACAGCAAACAGCGCTGCTCGGGAGTGAAAACCCGCTTCACCTTATTGAGAATACCCAACTTACGAGAGGCAGTTAAAATAGCACTCTCGAGATATAATTTTGGATTCAGTTCCTGGCCGATGTCCATGCCAAGAATACGGAGGTTTACCGAAATGGGTAAAAGAAAGTTCTGAAGAGAGGGAGGAGTAAGGAAGGGAGTTATCTTGGACGAGAATGCACAAACCTGGGTTTTGCTGGCATTAAACTCGACCAGGACACCATACAAATAATATATTGTATGCAAATAGGTCTTAAAATTTGTAGCTGACAGTTGGTCTGTTGCTAATACCGGCCCGATTGGAATAGCTTTATCAGAAAATGCCATCCAAAACGGAACTTTCTCGCGCCACTCTCTAATGCAAGTGATCAGACCAATCATGTTTCTTGACCATCGGTTAGCATTCGCTAATTGTCTCTGTTATGTGCGAGGCGGGGCTTCTCGTTCAGTTAGCTGTGTTAATTTTGACTTATTGCACAATGGGTAAGTAACTATATTTTACAGGAAAATTAACGATAAGTATTTATTGATTTAATTTACATACAAGCTACACACATAAATCTAATTGAGGTTTTATTATCTACAAAAGTTAAAATAGATATTTATGTAATTTTATTTCAGTCTAACATTTCACTACTCGTGGAAATTGTCTGACACAAAAATTGGCGCAACTGTTAACGTCAAATTTGACAGAATCGAGCATAGACTATGCGATATTTTGGGATCACGATGCGTAAAATGTATCACAGAACCGAAATAATCAAACTTGTTCATAATTAGTCTGTGAGTCTATGTACAAAGTCAAGTATGTTTTTGTAGGTGCGGTCTCATGCGACCGCTTGGGGTTTGAGGGGTATCCACGGCCCTGGAAGAGTTCTTTTCTTTTCTTAAATAACTGCTGGCTTGGTGCGGTCAGCACATTCAGCCAGTGTCAAGTAAGGGAGATAGAAACAAATATTTTCTTTGCATAAAGTAGATGATAGTGATTGATGATAATTGAATCTTTAATGATATTCCACCCCACCCCCTTGGAAAAGTTCATAGTTCGTAGGTACTTAGGTTCGTACTTACTGTCAGTCAGCCTGAGTTGTTTTATTTCTTCTCTCTTCTTGTAACTTTAGAAAACATTACAAGGATATTGTTGTACCGTCCTGCATTTTACGTAGCGATTATGAGTCGTATAGTTATTTCTTATTACTCATTTCATATTATATTGTATTATGTATACTTATTATAAACATCATCACACACATCTTCAATCGGAAGTCACGCACTAGAATTTTGGATATTGGCCATCATTTTTATTATTAAATATATTATGGTCTCAGTATTTGTATTGCTAAGAATAAGAAGTTAATCAAGGTCAGCTTCTTAATTACCATAGTTTAATTCTTATGGATACTTATTATACTTACTCGTAGATACCTCAAGCTCATCTCTCCAAATGGGTTAACAGGACTGTTATTATTGTGTTATGTAGGACCTATCTTCTTCCTAATTAAGTTTAATAAATAAACCCACAAATAATAAGATAATTTATTGCTGTATAAAAACTTAGCCTAGATACAAAAAACTTATGTTAAGAAATTACGGTTAGTGTATATTATAATAATATGTAATACCTAAGCTAAGCAAACAATATTGCCTGTGTATTAGGTATCTATGCATAAAAGTAGGTTAGTGCTTTTTAGACAATAAATCATTTACACAATAGCTAAACTATAAAATATACGGAAATGGAAAGTACAATTATAATATTAAATATTGCTCTACTAATCAACATTTTTCTCACTCGGTGTTCACGATTACGTAATAACTAATAGTAAGTTCTCTGTGTCATCATATGTTTTACCTTTTAACCACTCTTGTACGGTTTTTTTACATTTTACTTTGGTCATGGAGTAAATACATAGAGACAAGTTTATTCTGTTATACATAAAATTACCCAGGTGACAGAAGAATCTGTGAGAGTTTGATCTTCTAAATGGTTCAGTAGAGCATACAATATCTGCACGTCTTCGGCTGGTTTCGAGCGCAGGGTCATAGAGCATTATTGAGTGCTTTTTAGTAATTGTTAGTAAAATAAACAGCTGGCGTACAGATAGGACATCGCATTTAGTAAGGAGCTCTGCCGTCGGGAAGCGTATTGGTCGGAAAGTGCTGACTTTTAGAACTGCTCTCTGTGCTCTTTCTAAGTTTATCATAATAGTTTTGTGTGCACGCGCCCCATGATGTAATACAGTATACAAATAATGACTGACAAAGTGTTAGGTATATTGATTTTAGTAGACTAGCACATGCAATGTGACGAAGATTTTTAAAGACATAGATTAACTTTCTAACTCTAGATGTAAGTGCTTCAATATGTGGTTTAAATTTTAAATACTTATCAATTATTACCCCTAGGTATTTAATATTGTCAGTGCTGCTGAGCTTAGGGCAGAAGCAAGTGTCAGGCGAGTCCTCGCACAGATGGGCTGTTATTGAATGTGAGTTTGGGATAGGTTGGGATAGTGAATTATAGGAAAAAGTCATATATTTTGTTTTATCTATGTTAAGTGTCAGTAAGTTACTTCTAAGCCACTGAGTGACTGTATTAAATCCAGATTGAGCTCCAAGTGTCCGCGCTGAAGAGCAGAGCTGTGTCGTCGGCGTAAGATATTATTTTTCCGCTTTTAGAAAGGGGAAGGAGGCATAAGTCGTTTATATATGCGAGAAATAGCAAGGGTCCTATTATGCTCCCTTGAGGAACACCATATTCAACAGTCAATTCGTCACTCATAGTGTCATCTATTATTACACGTTGTGTCCGATTAGAAAGATAATCTTTGATGAGGTTATGTGGAACACCCCTTATACCAAGTTCATATAACTTCTCTAGAAGTATAGATATTGAAATCGTGTTAAATGCTTTTGCGAGATCGAGGAATATGACTAAGCACTTTTTTTGAGAGTCCAGTCAATAATAATTCTGTTATGTTTCAGTTCAGTTATTTTTAGTTACTCATCCCTTACTAATGATACATGCAGTAGGTACCCAATTTACTTCAAACGAAACAATAAATTATTTCTGTAAACGTGGGATAAAGGCGATTACCACGTAAAAAATCCGGTGCTCTGCTCCTATTACGAAAATCGATAGAACGAACAACACTGATGGATATTGATATGCATCCTTTTCAATTTTCAGGAGCATAGCCAACACTAAAGAAAGCTACCTTTCCAGCCAAAGTAATATATTGCGAAATACTCAGATTGAGAAAACAAGCTATTGAAATTCAGGTCTCGCACGCTCACATCATGAGGTGCTCACATGTCGCTTGAATCTTCTAATTTGAGATCTTGGCTCTTGCAGGCGGAAAGAAGGTTCAGTTGCGTTTGAGAAAATCAGCTATCGGAATTATGGAAAAAAGAAACATGCTGGGAAACATGATTTCGAAAGTTACATTACAGTCACTCGCGTCCGTAGATATACCTACTCTTGACACTACAAATTAGTTTTTAAAATGCTTACTTTATGTTTTCTGTATTTTTGGGTGGTTCCGTATTCATCCCACATGAACTCAACCCACAGCAATATTTTAATTTTTAATTCCTTACTCATCCCACAAGTATTCCTTACTCAACCCACATTCAAATTATAAGGAAAATCCCTATTTTTGGGTACGGTCGGCTGTCTGACCAAAAACTGATATTTTGTGAGTGCTTTAAAGCATTTTACCTATCTTTCTAATTCTACGCGTTACCCCTAGGTGGTGCTTGCTTAATCAGTGAAATTGCCCCTCTCTTCTTTCTCTTCTCCTCCACGATTCCCACTTCCTCAAAGGTCCTCGTTCTTCAAGGCCGACACCGCATCTGCAACTCCTCTGGTTTTTCATGGGCGGCGGTGATTACTGTGGAGGCTGGTCTGCTCTTGCAATCATATTTTTATTGGTAGTATTTAATATAATCTTTCTTTTTCTTTTTGTTTTCCAAGATAGGTACTGTAAGACGTTGTTTAGTTTATTTTAGATTGAGGAATAAGTACCTGTTTTTTTATTACATATTCTTTTGTATGTTGTTGTGTTGTCTTGTAATCGTACTAAATGTTTTTTTTATCTTGTAATGGAAAATGTCCTTCTATGATAGGGAGGGCATTTTCCAATTTGTATTGACGCTGTAAAAGAAAGGGAGAAAAGAAATGCCCTTGCTAAGTTCCTTGGCGGTTCTTCTCAGTACAAGGCTCATGCCCCGTAGTTAGACTTACGAACCGATGGCATAGCGACATTCATAGGTGCTCAATTATTGTAGCCTAAATTATATAAATAATTTGGAATTTTTTCCAACTTTGAATTTTGAATTTTTACTTTTCAGCAGGTGACAGCTCTTTTACAGGCCTTTTACGACACCCAAGGGAAGAGAAGGGTTAGTACCTACTGGGAGTATTGAATTAATGAGCCGCCTCCACACAGCTCAACTTATATTAACTATACCAATCCTCAAAGGCACCTGCATTCAAAGCATGCGTTTCTAGGCGTTAGTGAGATAAATTGGTAACACGTACTTTTAGAATAGGCCGCCTATTTATCATTAACTCATAATTACCGCACGTTGCTTTGTGGTTCGGCTTCATTGGTTATGTGCATTTTTCACTTGGTGCTTGCATGCGGGTCTGTCAGACTACAGCATTGCATTTTCCTCATTTATCAAACGGTTTACGTAACAATTGGAAAAGCAAGCTCAAGGATACAGCTTCGGGGCAAACCAGACGTTAAAGAATAAATAAAAATAATAAATAAATTACCAAATAAGTAAAAGAATAACAAAGCTATACAGTAACTGATCGACTACTCTTAGTATACTTACCGAATAACTAAGTAGTTATTCTGCTACTTCTATGGAATCATGGCGAAATGTGGAAATCCCAATTGGCATGTTTACATTCTTAGAAAATTGATAGTAAAGTACTAACTAACCAACTGTTCTTTATTATTTGTCTGTTGATAAAAAACTACAACATGATGTATACAAGTTTGCCTTATTTTTTTACTTTTAATTTACCTATTGATAGTACCACTACATATACACCCGATCTCTTTTAGAGATAAGTCCACCTTTGCTCACTATGGTTTTTGTAGAAAAAAGAATATAATACAAGCATAAAGCATAATAATATTACAGTTCTATCATAACTCACATGTATACCATTAAGTACGTAGATCATTTGTATTATCCTAAAAACAAGGTTAAATAATAAGGTTCATTAACTCTGGAAGGTGACATTTTAAAGAGATGCCTCGACACGCTCTGTCTTCAAGTTAAATTACAAACAAAGTTTAATCTACTAACATTATTGTTCCTCTCTGCACTGCAATAGCCGTAAGATTCATTCACTTTACCTTATAAAAGCCAGTTAAAAGAATTTATGCCAATGAGACTGGAGAGTGCGGCCGGCCAGCTTAATACTTATTTCAGCTGCCAAGCAGTTCTGTTTTACAACACAGTGTTCTCAAAAGAAGGGTCAAATTACATGGCAAAGAAGCAAGAAATGAAGTTTCAGGGTCAGCAACGCCCACGTGACCCCCCTGGTGTCGCAAGAGCTACAATATTTCTAAATAACACACTAGTTAATAAACAGCGCTTTCCTCTTTACAATTAGAAACTCTTTTGACTTTAATGGTGAAGCATAGCTTGTATACTGTCCCACATTGCAAAAGTCTCCATCATTAAAATCAAAGCATCGCTACAATTGATGATGGTTTCAACGCGCTTGTCAAAGTGATCACAAATCCGGACTATGCATCGATAAATTCGAACGCGGGACGGAGGCGTTAATAATAATACCACATAATACCGACTGTCAAATGTTTTGTAGACAAATGACTGCCGCAGAACATGTTACATGTTAACTGTCACACGCAGGTTTCATTGTAACCGGATCCGTTTTACCGGACCGGACCGGACGACGCGTCCGTACGGCGACCGACGGACGGCGACACGGACCGGCGAAAGCATTTACGTAATACCTCACAAAACAAATCTCAATCCGTCCACAGATACGCTTATCGAGCGATAAATAGTCGCCCTCGCGGACCAATAACATAGGCCTCGCGAATCGCGAGATAAACCAGTACCTATGTTGTTACGGTAAAGTAATTTAGCGGCTCTTTTTTTGCTACTTCAGTCGAGATTACTTTGAGAGATATTGAGGAATTGAGCGTTTATAGCAAACTATTTACAAACAAGCGATATATATTACTTAAATCTTCAAACACAAACTCTTTATCCGTGGCCTAATTCATGGCCTAATTAATTTGTAACCTTACGAACTAAAATAAAAGCGGGAGATAAATATTTATTTCTTTTTATTAATGTATAAGTAGTTAATACAGCTTACGTACTCGTAATTGGACACGGTCCATTAGATTATGGACTTAATTTTATTTATAGTATTGTATTATTAAATAGACAGAATATAAATAAGTATACAATAAACATGTATCACAAGCACAATTAGTGACGTGTGAGAAACAAACCTGCCGCTAACATTCCATTCAAAACGACTATAACATCATTACATAGCTCACAGTGCTATACCGTTTATAATAAAAACTTAGTATCATCTTGTACGAGTCGTGCGGCGAGCTGGAGGTGACCCTCCCTGTCACATTGACCTCCACAACATCACCTGCAGCCGTACTACCCGATTGTTTGAGATATATGCAATTGTAAGCCCATTAATTGTTGCTAAAGAACTCTTTTATAAGACTCGGTCTGTTTTTTTTACCTATATGTGTGACTTATGCTAATTAGAATTGGCCTTTTATATAATACATTATAACGAGAGTAATCATAATCAATTAAATATAATAACATTCGTACCGTACGAACCTAATAAATAATTACTTTTTTTTTTTTTTAAAGAATTTGATCATTATGTTAGTTATTTTTACAACAATCTTACAAGTTATAACACGAATGTTAACTTTCTCTTTAATCTTTTCCGTTTAGGCTATTCTTAGTCTTCATCTTCCTAATTCCTATAGAATATTAAAACTATCTAAATCCGATGCGTATAAAAGATAGCATTAGATAGTTTCTCATGCCGCGTCCACACGCTTGGCAAACCTCAACAAGCCGTCACAAATTCAAACGTGTGGATAGAGCGTTTGGCTTGGTTTGCGTAGCTTTGTATTATTTGTAGCCGATCCGTCGAGTGTCCAAACGTTTGTAGAGGTTTGGAGTTTGCGGCAAGTGACAAGCGTGTGAACGCAGAATCATATTACCTGTTCCAGACTAGAGTTGTAAGTCTACCGTAGCCACAGACCTGGGATAAGTGGTCTGTGGCCGTAGCCTACCAAATTGTTAGGTAGTCTACCGGTAGACTACGGTAGACTACCGTAGCCTACCATTTAATACTGTAGCATTCGTAGGTTTCAAATTTAACAATGGTTTTACAATACAATAATTATTTATTGCACCAAAACAAAAGATTAATACTTAATAATAAACACAACAGAAAATAAAGGTTAATAAGGAACATTTTTCTATCAATTTTCTAATACAATTTGACATAATCAAATAAATTTAATAAAAATGTTACATAATTCAGCGAAAGAGAATCTTCTACTTCTGTATCTATATCGTGTTCTACAATTGGTTCTGTTAGATTACCAAACGAGTTGGTAGGTTACGATCGAATTACAACTCTATTCCAGACATAAACAAAATAAATGCAACGTTCCTCTGTAGGTAATGAGTTGCATAAATACGGCAGTGTGCGATCCTCAAATACAATAATAAATATATTGGCCACTACGTCGAGGAAAACATTTGTTTTCCTGTACAAAACGTGTTTCCAATGCGTCTCATGACTTATTGGTTGTAAAATTATTGGATTTATATATCTCGGCGCAGTATAAGTACTTGGACGTTTATATTTATGAATGTTGAGAAAATCTCTCAGTCTCGCTGTCTTGCCAAAGAGAACTGAAAGGTGTTACTTAAATGAATGAATGTACATAATATATTTTTGTACAAATAAACGTTTTAATACATACTAGAATCATATACCTAACCTTTAAAATACGCCTCATAGCTTAGCCATGAATTAAAACTAGAATAATAGTATACCTTACCTGTAAAACACGCCTCATAGCTCTTACATACTGGAGCCACTATTTAATCTTGAAAATTACAATACAATTGTAACTAAACTTACACCGAATCAAATTGCTTAGCCACTGATACTACACAGGCATTATGATAACATGAGAATAGTAAGTTGTAAGTTTGCGTCACTAAAATCTAGGGGCTATTAGGATAAACCACTACTGCCCATGATTTCAATGTTGTATCAAAAATACTTCTCTCCTGTAAAGTGAATGTAGGTAAATTCTTAGCGAGAATGTAAATTTCTCGAATTCCAACCTTAACTTCCGTGGCGTATCAGCGGCAGCGTCCGAATCTACGTGCGGCCACGTGCATCTATGTATCCTATCATGTATTATATCATGTCCTCATTGCATATTTTCTGACTAACCCTTTGGCGAAATTGTCGTGATGTGTGTATGTGTAAATCGAAATAAGCGGTAATACATTTGCACCATATCGATGCAGCATCCGAAATAATTCGAATAGAAATGCAGTCGTATGTAATACATAGTGTATACTCGAGTAAAGTTTCACGGAAACAGTACAACACTTATCGAAGTTCAATATTTTCGTAATAGCACCCTGCACTTTGTGACGAATCGCAAATCTTCCTACGCATTGCAAGTTGGACTTACGTAAAGCATATCGACAAGTCGAAATTAGCGGCAGGCCACGTGTACGTTATCGATGCAGCCGTGTGATCGCTTCGATACGTTACCATAAAAATTCCATAGTTACCTAACCGTTGCAACGGCCAACCGCAAGAATTTAAGAGCCTTTGAATGTCGCATTTTCAACATCATGATGATTTCTTGACGATATAGTAATAAACTAATAAGTCGTCACATTTTTGTAAACTCTAAAGGAGAAGGAGGAGCTCGATGGCGGAGGACCTCGATGGCGCAGCGGTTAGCGCGTTCAGCTTGCGCCCAATTAAAACATCTCGAGCTCCTCCGTGCTTCGGAAGGCACGTGTTAAGCCGTTGGTCCCGGTTGCTGTCGTAAGATGGTAGTCGTTAAAACCCACCAAACCGCATTGGGCCAGCGTGGTGGATTATGGCCCAATATATCTACGTGCTGTTGTCCATGTGGGAGACCTATGCCCAGCAGTAGGACGTTTATAGGCTGATGATGATGATAATGATGATGAAACTCTAAAATTATAATTACTAAAAGTATTGTTTCCCTTTGGTGGCCAAAAGTCTCACCTCTAAATTGAAGCCCTGTTTCAAAGTATATTAAACTAAATAATGATGCTTTAACATTTTAATGCTGTCACAGCTTACGTAGATACGATTATCTCATGAAGGAAAATGTAAACATAATTATAAAGTATGGTAAACAGTCTATTGTTGCAAATTCAAAGACAAAATCGTAGACATAAATCATTGTTGCAATACCAAAGACAAAACCATAGACACAAGTGGAACGTGACAGCTCGCTTCAGACTCAGACGTCGGTAGTTGGTAGTGCGTGCGTCCCTTGCGGTACGCCGTGTCGTCCATTGTTGGTTATTGCTTATATCCGCAATGACCGATACTTATTTATCTACATGGACGCTTAAGGAAAGGAAGTGGCATCACCTTAGATATGTCCAGTTTGTAAATGTGCGATAGTACTGACTACTGTCGTGTCGAGTAGTCACTGAAGTGTACAAGAATGTTGTCGGTGTAGCGTCATTATGTGTTGGTTTCTTGCACTTTTAATGATAATGGCTTCGAACGAACCTTTCGTTATTATTAGCAATCGTCAAATGCGGTGCAATTTTTATATCTAGTCGGGTTAGAATGGTAAATCGAGTCAGACAACAAATAAACAAAATAACTAGCACACTTGTTATTACTACATTCGACATCACAGCACCGTCAATCACTAACATTCATATGTAATGAGCCAATTTAACTTGCTTATCTTTGCTGTCAATTCCGTTCTACGTTGCCTTGCCACTGCTTAGTTTTCATGTAGAAAAACAGATTAATGATGATGATATTGAATGGAGTTCATTACATATAATTGAGATATCAATTGACGGCCACTTCGAAACCATGCTACAGCATTCGTTTTTTGAAACTTGACTACTTAATTACGAAAAAAAGCGAAAAAATATTAGTAATTCGATATTTTAATGCCACTTTTCGTTTCTCTAGCAGAACACGCGCCATTGAAACTTTATGAACATTATAAATGTATGCCTGCAACTTCTATCTTCCGATGGATGCGGCATATGATGACCTTGATGAAGTTTCAGTTGTTGTAGATTGTGATGTAAATTACTTCATGCATTGATGAGGTATCTGCCTTAATAACACTTAATATTGACTTGTCTCAAAAGCTATTAAACTTGTAAAACACATAGTTTTTTCGTTACACCTTATAAACATAAATGAAGTAATGTTTTCACCGTGTAACTTATGTTCATATTTGCCGTTAAATAGACATTGTATTCTATGCGTTCACGCATTATTTGCGCATGAGAACACGTAAAAGGATGCGGAAGCTGAACGCGTAAATGCAATGGTTGCGACTGTTGTCTATGGTCATAACATGGCCGCTGGATCTAATGAATAACTCGTTCCTTTGCCTGATACACCATTTGCTCGTTTGCAATTGTTGAATAATATTAAAATGTTATTAATCTGCCTTGAAAGTTGAACGATGAAAATACTAACTCTTCATTTATAGCCACGTTTATAATTGTCATGGAGGAGAAGCTATCTTAAATTGCTTATTTGCAAATAAAGAGATTTCGAAACGGTTACCTATGAACCATGTTAAATGAGAGTTGCATGCATCGTTGATTTATAGAAAAACTATTTAAAAAAAGAGAAGTTGTTGGCCCAATGCTGATCAAAAAGCAGCTTGCTCCAAATCCATTTTTTCATTGATAGAAATCTAGCCGACAAGTGCTGCACCGTTTCGCTCCGGCGAGCCGCGCCGGCGCATGTAATGCTATAACAGCTAGTGAATCATAACATAACTGAATAATGTGTGAGCAGCGAGCAAACGCAACGGGATAAGGTACTTCATCAAACATTATAGTAAGAATGTTTTTGTTATTTTTATTTTAAATGTATGAAAACTTACAGGCACAGCCGGTCATTACAATTTCCGCTAATTTCGTTGAAGTTTCATTCAATGCAGAAGCGCCTTGACCGTGACACTTATCCGCTTGTAAGATGACATTGAAAATGTACAGCTATAAAAAGTTCCTGTTGAACGAAAACGAATTAACCATTGCGAATTATTACGCTTTTGTTTTGACCTTCAACTTGAACACGAAATATGATAAAAGATTAATAACGGACAATTTAGCAACACAAAATGCGTCAGATGACCGACTAAACGTCGAAGTTGCAAGTAGACGCGTCCCACGCTTCCTCCCATCCCACACAAATGCACCAGAAACAAGGTAAATAGGGCGGCTGTGGAACCCCACAGGTTCCCGTAGGACGTCCGATGTAATTGTGTTTGCGTAACGAAAACATTTTTTATTCTAGAATAAACGCGTTAACGTTATGGAGACTTATGTGGCCAGAAGTTCATGATTAAATCGGTGATAACCTTGAACAGGTTGAGTTCCCCATTAGTATTAAACAAAAAAGAAAATGAAGGAAATTAATGATGTTAAAGCGGAAGCAATTATACAACATACCGAATTGTAAAGCTATTATCCCATTTTTTCCTTTGTGATACTTGGCAACTGTACGCTCACCGTGTTGTGCCTAATCCCGGTCCATACGCACCTACGTCTTTTATATCCATCAGGGCAGTCTGAACGCGACAGGAATCGGATATAAAATATACCTACCTATCGCACTGATGCTACTGGTCGTTGCATTGGTAGTATTGGCATGTTCCAATAATGTGTCTGACGCTACAGAAGAAAGGGGTGAATAAAACTCTCATGCTGAGTTGATTGCCGGTTCTTCTCAGTACAACTTCTTCCGTCATAAAGTTGAGTGATAGCGTTATGATTACCATTTTTAGTAGTACAAATTGTAGCGAGAGTGAATGGTGATATATTGAATTTTAAACTCTACTCTGCTACTGCTACTCGAAGGTATTCGTGATGGTAACCTGAGGTTCTCTTCCAGACCCTAAATAGACAGGATCTAGATAGACGGCAAACAAGTAAGAATATCCCCGTACTCTGCCTTAAATAAAATGTCGTATCTGTGTATAAATTGGTTCTTTACCTCGTGCCGTTTGGGGAAGACAAAATGGGATATTCTTTGATGACTCATTAGCAGGACATACCTCGAATCCTTGCCTGAGATATTTTCCTGTTATGGATATTAGCGCTATAAGTTAATTTAGTTAACAGGATAAAGCTCAGTCTCTGAGAATAGTAGACATAAATAATTAAAAGAATTAATAAATATACGGCTTTGTTACTGCAATTTGCAAGTGACGCTATTAAGTAGACAGTTGATGGTACAATTGAAAAGAAACCCTGTTAATGTAGATATCGCACTTCTATAAAGTATGGTGACGGAATATTGATCTGTCTGTGCCTTTACTAGTTTTATTTTATGTTTTGAAGCGAACCGTTTAAGATTTATGAATAGGAAACAAATAACTTTCGTCTCTCCTAAACATTTCTCAAAACGTTTTATAAGCTAGTACGCATAAGATAAGAGGTAATATTTTACGCTTTTAAATTTTGGCGTTTCATTGTGTACAAATATTTAAACGCCCCGTCAAAGCGCAACAACAATCAGCCCGTGACCAACGACCGGTGCCGCTCAAAACCTGACATAAGTCTCTTAATGAACTTCAAAGCAAAATCAATCATATTGATATTTATAATTAGAACTATTCTGCTTTGAAGTTTCAGACCTAGTAATTTGATCAGAGCAATGTTTTTATTCTGCGAAATGTACAAAACCATCATGCGCTTGTGTTAGAAATTAAAATTTACTTTTTTAAGATAGGGGCGACCTGCGAAATATCAATGCAAATATTTTCATGTAAGTAAGAATTATTGTTTCATGCGTAAAATTAAGAAAGTTGTCGAAAAAAAATGTTTTTAGGAGTCGTTCGATTTATGTATTGTTTGTTATTGTTTAAAGAATTTGTTTCAAATTTCAACAAGGCCACGACCTTGTGCAATGATCAGGCTAACTTACGTAAATTCTTTTAATGTATTTAACTAATTCATTGCATAGTACAAGTAACTTAAAAATACGTAAATTTTCACAATTTTGTCCCCTTAAGCGTCGGATATAAAAAGGTATACGTAGGATGTCTTTACTACGTAGTTTTGAGTTGAACACCATACTTATATTTGTGTATTCTCGTAATACTTTACGAATTTCTAAAACTGTACTTTACGAATTTCTAAGAGTGCCGTAGTAGCGCAGTGCTGTGTAATGATGATGTATGATAGAAACATCAGCTACGATTACTGTCAGGGAAACCCAGCATTCGTATCAGTGTAATAAAGAAGCAGTTTGAAATCACCACTGTGCACACGACTCGCCGCCATGTTTACGACCAATGCCTTACTGCTTACGTATAATTACCCTGGTATAATTTTCCTGTGATACAATTTGTCCCGTTAAACAAGTCAGTATGACCACTAAAATTGTAATCTCAGTAGGTATGAAGCTACTGTTCCTAATTAAGTACGTAGTCAAAAAGCTAACTAGCTAAATGTGTAAGTTAAAAGTTTGTTGTTGTGGTTGGCTTTTGCAATATGTATGGTTTGTTTTTGTAATGGAAAGTGTCCATCAGAGCAAGGCCATTTTCTAATAACTGACGCTGCAAAAGAAAGGGATAAAATAAAGACCCTTTTCTTGCAGATTTTATTTAGTGAAATGTTAGCCATTATGAAGCTTCATGGTGCGGTGGCGTATGCGTAGTGACATTAGTAAATAGCTCAATAATTGCCAATAATAATAGGTATAATAATAATATATATAAAGCTAATAATAAACATCTAAGTAAGTGGTTATATGAAAGAGATATACGAATGATACTTACTTGTTTTTAAGGAAGTAATTTAATGTAGGTAAAATCTGACATTTGATATCGATCAGACTCGTTTAGTGAAAATTCAACTGAACTTTAAGCGGCTTTTAGTATAAGCCGTTTCCATTATAAGCTTAGCTGCCATAAAACTAGACCCAACAGTAATTCAATTTTTAGTAAGCTCTAGGAGTCTTCTTGACAGACAAGGGGCTATAAGCCGCTTGAAGTTCATTTGAGTTTGCTATAAGCCGTTTGAAGTTAATTTGAATTTGATAATAGCTCAGCTACCATAAAACTAGACACAATAGTAATTCAATTGTTAGTAAGCTCTAGGAGTCTTCTTGACAGACAAGGGGCTATAAGCCGCTTGAAGTTCATTTTAGTTTGATAAGAGCTCAGCTGCCATAAAACTAGACACAACAGAAATTCAATTGTTAGTAAGCTCTAGGAGTCTTCTTGACAGACAAGGGGCTATAAGCCGCTTGAAGTTAATTTGAATTTGATAAGAGCTCAGCTACCATAAAACTAGACATAACAGAAATTCAATTGTTATTAAGCTCTGGGAGTCTTCTTGACAGACGAGGGCTATAAGCCGATTGAAGTTCATTTGAATTTGAAAAGAGCTCAGCGGCCATAAAACTAGACACAACAGTAATTCTATTGTTAGTAAGCTCTGGGAGTCTTCTTGACAGACAAGGGCTTTAAGCCTCTTTAATTTCATTTCAATTTTTCACTTTCTTTAATATCGATCAGACTCATTTAGCGGTGAACTGGTGATCGTTTAGTAAGCGGTGTCTGATCGATATCAAAGGATGTATTGACACCGTTTTAAATGCGTCCGAGCATGACTTCAAATCGCTATCGTTAGCGTTATTCGCTTGCTGTGCGTGTTAGGAATGTATACGAACGTGGCTCCGAGAGAACTGTAGATCACGCAACACTCTTGTAAGCAATCAATGCTTGATATGTTTTCACTAATAAAGCGCCTTCTTGGTGCTTGCTGTCCATTACAAGTCACGAGAAACTTATTCTTTAATTGATACTTTAATAATTTTATTGTTGTTTATTGATCGAAGTTTTGTTGTTACTTTATTGGCTTTTAATAAGTTACCAACCAATAACTTTCTGTCGTTGGCGTCGTGCATTATTTCGATTCTACAAACGCATGGCAATAATAAATAAACATGGAAATTGGAGCAAATATTGCTTAACGAATTCCAATGTTCGATCATACAAACAATAAATGCAAACATTTATTAATTAACATACATCAACATTTACGTATGTACAACAATATAGACGTGACAGAAACTAATAATAGCTTATTGAATAAAAAAATATTATATTAACTTCAGATACATATCTGAAATTGTTATTCTAGTTCTATTAATAGCTACGCGAATGAGATAAAAAAAATACTAACAAATATTTCAATGTAATTTATTTCATTATCCTTGTAACATTATCAAATCCTAGCCCCAACACCGCACTGCAAGACCTAACTACTTATATTATGTGTTCGCGCACCCGAAATAATTATTGACGATATGCGTATAGAGCAGAAGCTAATATTTCGTAACAATTATCAATAACACAAATATTCAGACAAGGCAGTAGCGCAGATAACGTTATCAGTACTTTCCTATAGTAAATCTATAGTGTATTTGACTGTGACGTAAAAGAGCTTATTATAAAAATATCTAGATGTGAATCCTACGTCCCAGTCGTCCCACGTCATATTCAAGTACGGCGTCCACTTGAGTAATAAAGCCTTCCATTTAATACCTAGTCCCTTTGTTAATAAGGTCGCCTACAATCGACCTAGCTACCGGTACTGAGTACTGACTGACTGATCGTCATGACATAATTCCGTTAAAGGCACGACGAGGAACTGTGTCGCCGATCGGTTCGGTTCAAATCTAGGGCGAGTTCGACAACGGTTCCGTTGTGCCGGTGCTTTATTTATCACTGCATAGAGTTTAAAATCGAACGGTCTGCGCGCTGGGCTAGTCCGACGGAATGCACCACAGTCCACACTTCATTATGTATTACAACATTCTTGGACGACAGTGAGCAAAGGAAAAACATTCACTTTGACATCGCTGTCATTAAGTTATTACGGGGCGGTTGTTTGTTCTACGCGCTAATTCTATAGGAGTTCGAAGGTTGTAATTGCATTTAGGTATTAATCGCTAAAGTTAAGCTAATGTAATATCACTAAGTATATCTAGGGTTGCCATGTCACCAAACCTAATAGCCGGACAGACCAGCCAGTTTGGCCGGACATTTTGGTCAAAAGGCCGGACACCCTACGTTATTGAGGATTATGTGTCTCAGTATTAATATTAGGTACGACAAATAATTTGTATGTAAAATCAAGTTTTTTTGATTATTACCATAAATCTTATTAAATTCTAATGTAATATAAATAAAATCGAATGCCAAATCAGTCTATATAAGTACTTAATTATTAATCAGTCAATTAAATTCTTCCATCAGTCAAAATTAATTTCTGGATAAACATTTCTCGCATGACCCGCCTGCGCTCGGCCACGCTCGTTTGCGAAATCTAATAACAAAAGCCGGACAAGCCGGACACCGTTTATTTGTCCGGACACGCAATCAAAAAGCCTAACTATGTCTGGCTTTATCCGAACGCCTGACAACGCTAATTATTATTATTACTATTTTTATTATTAGTCTTAATTGTTCCACTGCAGGGCAAAGGCCTCCTCCCTTCCCTTCTTCCATTCCTCCCTACTTGCAGCGATCTGAGACCAGTCCTTCAGGAAAAAGTTAATTATATCCCCTTAGTCTCCCTGAGGTTACTCAAAATTGAATATCTATTGTGTCTGGTTTTACGACTGCTGAGCAAGAGCTCAGTCATCCATCCCATCCAGTCTCCGATTGAGAGAAGAACTCTCTCAGTCGGAGACTGGAAGGGGAAACATTCATAAAGCTCTAAGATGACAGCTTTATCCTAACTATGCCATGCCTGGTCATGTTTTTGATTCAACAACTTATCACTACTGATAACGTATTTTTGATAGCTATGAGTCTCCTCTCCTATGTCCACTGTGGTTTTGTCTATTGTAGTTAATTTGTGCTGAAAACTTACCACTGGACTGACACACTCTTTGCGGCGCATTAAGGCATTATTCAAATAGTAATAATATATAAAACTTGGAGGTTATTATCAGTTTTACCTGCACATTTTTGTACCTACTTTCTACGAAATTGACTGGTGCATTAGTAATTTACGGTAGGTACTAATGTAAACCGGGTTTTTTTTAAATCGAAAAGCTTATTTACTAAGTAAGATGCATTGCTTCATATGTAGTTTATATCAACAAATACGATCATTTTTCATATAACATCAAGGATAAATCACGATTCAATGTTGATTTTTAACTTCCAGGATTCTAATAATTATAAAAGACGTCTTGTTTTTTCCTACTACTTACTAGGTACCTATATAAGGTTAGGAATTAAAATTGTTTATCATGAATCGTGACCGTAGGTTTTTATTGCTTGGGTACCTGTACTAGTTATTATGTATAAGTATTTTAATGTCATTTTTAGGGTTCCGTAGCCAAATGCCAAAAAGCGGAACCCTTATGGATTTGTCATGTCTGTCTGTCTGTCTGTCCGTCCGTCCGTATGTCACACCCACTTTTTTTCCGAAACTAAAAAACAATAAATTTTGGGGGTACTTAGAACAGAAACTCAAAATTCTTCACCCCCCCCCCCCTGTAACTTCTAAAAAAAGAGAATGATACCGAAAATTGGTTTGAACGAGAGCTAGTAAGTAGTTTTTTTTAATACGTCATAAATTAATTATTTAAGAAAAATACACTATTATTAAAACATCGATCAAAGTTACAACGAACTACAAGAACTTTTATATGATGTTACTTGCTGCTACGGAACCCTACATGGGCGAGTCCGACTCGCACTTTGCCGGTTTTTTATTTCTACCGAAGTCTTTGCAAATACCGTCTTTTTCCATTTAACATTAGTTTTTATAAGCTTTTGTTGAAATCTGAAGTTTTGGTTTAGAATATGTTACTGTTCAATAATTCTAGTAAAAAAGTTCAGCAATCTTTTGTGATTTCTCATCATCGGTTTCCGTCTTCATTGATCCTTTGGCTTATTTAAATTTATGCTGTTTTACTAAAAATATGATGTAAAACCCATACTTAACAGGCCGATATAATGTCGAATTGCGGCATCAATCTTTTTACCTAGTATTGTTCATGACTCTGTTCCTTTGTAGTGTCCGCGTCGAATTCCATTCCATATTTTACCCTGTCGTAGGTCATTATAGAGACGTTTAACATTTCAAAGAACACCACTCACAAAAAGGTCGACCCGCAAATTGCGTCATCTGAGATTTTGAAACTCGCAATTTTAGTACTTAGTTAAAAACTCTGTACCTTCTGTTCTAACTTTAGTTTATAATTCTTTCACATGTAACTACTGGGCTGTTTTTTTTATAAAATCAATATCTCTAATTTTTTTTATTAATATCACTTGATTCGTTTTTTTCTTATCAGTGTATTACACCTACTTAATATTTGCTTGTCGTGTTGTGTACAATCACGAGTAATGTAAACACTTTTAAAGTTTGTATTTCTTAATGCTATGTGTACATGTTTAGTTCTTATTCTGAGGTACATGTACATGTGTATCCTAACTAATTGTCTATTGCATTTATCGAATTTCTGTTGTCTGTTGTTGTCATTTTGTCTGTCTGATTTCTTTTTTTTACCGTTTTTGAGTTCAATGGAGTAACGGTTAGCGCATTCGGTTTGCGATCTTGTAACGTAACTACTTCGCAAGGCCTGGCCATGATTGATTATAAGTTATAAGTTCCTCCTTGTTTCGAAGCACGTAAAGCAGTATTTGTCCCACTTTGTTTCATAAAGTTATTATACCTAGCGGAATCATTGAGGTACAATATACTAGAGAAGACACCGCGAAGCAAGTTTGTGCGCAACTAAGGTGCAGCCGCAAGGTCCACAATCGCTTGAATCACGCGCAATCACTGAGGCGTTTGCAGCCCAAGTGCGGCCGGCAGGCCGCACTTGAACGGGACACATTAGTGGTGAGCGGTGTCTTCTCTATACGTAGTAATATAGCTCAATGAGCGGAATATAGTAACTTTATGCTTTGTTTAAACCTAACAAACCGTACCAGGCCAGCATGTTGACTTATGGCGCAAACTCACCGTGTTATTTTTCTTTTGGAAAGACTGGAGACCAGCACTGGACGTCGCAATTGATGAAGATGCCCTAAGAAAGTAAATGCATTTTAAAAGGATTATTGCTGCTTTAAAGAGAATCGCAATAATTGCACGTTTCCCTGACTCTAGTATAGTGTTGAATAGAACAATGCCCGTCGACAGCAGGTAACGCTAGGAAACAGGGTAATGACGTTTTTCCGGTATTTTAAAATTGGAAAGCCAGTTCGGGAGTGACCAAGGTTGGCAAATGTTATTTTGTACAATTAACTTTTGAGAGTCAATGCTATCTGAAACTGATGTCAGAATTGGTACCATGTTTTGGAACTGTTTGTCTATTTAATTTGCAGTTCCAATGAAGAAGTTATCAACGTTGAAGCTGTATCTTATTTTCATATATGTATAGTGCCAGACAGACTACTGTTTATTTATGCATTCGATATTAAGATTAGTGAAAGTAAAAAGCATTAGTCGTGGTATTGGTATGGCAGTAGCATGACCCAAACATTTTAGCAAGAACATTTTTTAACCATTCATATCTCTATCTCCCTTCTCATATCGCTGTGATCTCTGTCTACCGCACCGGGAAAAGGGGCGTTCGTGATGTATAATATAGGTACATATATCTGAGACAAAGAGACAAATTAACACTTAGATATAGCCAGTACCTCAGAATAATGTATCTGAGGACATTCTTACCATATTTTGCAAATTCGGGTGACTGCTCTTCCAATTAGGCTTAGAAAACACGTATTTTTTAAAATACTACACGTTTTTCGATGTTTAGAGAAAAGAGACACAAAAGTATTGAAACACGTTGGAAAATCAACATCCTTAGAATGATTTATTAACAGGATTATCATGTTTCCGGTGTCTCTGAGTATCCGAAATTCTGGCACAGTTGATGCGCCAAGATCACGGATGTACTGAACAAACAAAAATGCCTTATCACTTATCTCAAACTGAATAATTACTTATAATACAAAAGTTTATAGATGTGCGCACACCGTGGGAGCATGCGTCGAGTGGTACGCGGTACTATCCCACGTGAATGGCCATAGTTAGGCCGCCACGCTTTTCGGCTGGCCAGACAACCGGCACGTGCACCGTTACTTCACCTGAAAGTTGTTAGAATTCGTTAGTGCACGCCATACGAGTTCCGTAAGGTTGACACGGCCCGATGGAGTTCCATGACATAACTGCAGCCGGATGAGTTGTTGCAGTTGTGACGGATACGAGTGGTAAACTTGTAAAATTAAATGCTTCAATAATTTTGTTGTGAAGCATTGAAACAACAAGATTTTGTGAGTTATCTACACGCGTGTGTTTCACAATATTTAGTATATGTCTAAACGATTCTAATCTTGCCACAGAGCACAGGGGGACTCCCTGTTTCACAATAATCTTTAGTGTTCGCGTAAACTTTTGAAAACAATATCGTACTAGAATCAGCTAAGTAATAATAAGTCGTCATTTTTTCGTAGAAGCTTCCGACATTTTACTGCGTGTAATGAAAATAATACAGGTACCAAAAATTGGAAACATTTTTGTGGGAAGAACAAACAATTTTACGGTTTCTCAGAAATAACACGCAAGCAGATGCAATTAAACTTTACGACTGGTATTCCATTGTATGATTGATTGGATTATTTATTTTTACTGCAGCGTTGAACATAATGACTGTATGAAATGCATTCTCAAAATAAGGAATCGTAACTTTCTCATGCACTTCATTCAGAGTACAAATCTAATTTGATACGAATAAGAAACATATATACGGGTTATGTTTCGTTCCACACAGTTATTATAGCTGCTTGTTAGTTTACCTACGCATTCGACCATGCCCTTACACGCCGAGTCGCGTCGTGGTGAATGAACTCATCGTGAAAAATATTATGGCCATCCGCCGTCCTAACATGTGCTGTGTCATTTCGACCTTCATTTTCTCCATTATCCGCCATTCGATTGTTTTAACATCTACCTTTGGCACGGCGAAACGAAACGAGCCGCATTGTGAAAGAGTTGTAAATGAAAACAAACATGATTGCCTTCAGCCAGTGCTCATACAATGACCTTTTATGTACGAAAGCACTTGATGAATTACTTCGCACGGCGGCGGCGACGACCGGATAGCGGTACTGCCGGCGAAAAAAAGTTCGGCCGTTCGCCGATTGGCGTCCGATATGTGAGGGTCATCGACTCTACTATAAGTCTATTAAATAAAAATAACGTTTCGTTAGCTGCACGTTTTGGACTTATTGTAATCTTGCCTTGCTACCGTCGTCTTCAAGTTGACAATGCGAATTCAACTGTTGCTCTGTAGATGACAGAGACCATTTTCATTAGACAACAACGGTGTGCCGCGGCCCGGATTCGCATGATTTCTTCGAGGAAAAAACAGAGTCATCGTCTCGGAGCAGACGGGGAAAATGTCGACTAAAAGAGTAAAATAAACAAATAAATCTTTACGTGGTGGGTACATTAGTGTTACTACTTTAGACTCAAGTAATTCCTTGGCTCCGCGTAGATATTTCGAGCTTTTTGCAAAATAGCCTTTCATTCACATTATAAAACTACTTGTACGCCTCATCTATTGGATCAATGACTTTTAGCTTTTTCATTAGCAGTGAATGACAAAAAATTAGAAAGTGGTTTTCTCTATTTTGCACAGTTACATTGATAAACTGGTTAGATTTTCAGATATCTAGGTCGTGATGATTTCAAAATGCTTTTAGTCTTGTAATTGCATTTTGGGATTACACAATGATGATGGCCTTTTTAACCAACGGCAGAAAAGGAAGGATATTATGAACATGACCGTTATCTACATCGTAGCTCTCAAACGGGATAGACTAATTCAAATGTGCAATTAAAACAGTTACGGTGGCAGCTAAGAATAAAAATTGACTGATCTGTAGAACTTCGCAAGGTGGCTGGCAAGAGCTGGATGAGAGTGGCCGCGGATCGTGCTCAGTGGCGTGTTCTTGGAGAGGCCTATGTCCAGCAGTGGACGAGTATAGGCTGATGATGATGATGATCTGTAGGTCAAATTTCTTTGCCGGTTAATAAATTTCTATGGAAATTCATAATTTTTGTATATTTCTAAATCCTTACTTCCGTTATTCATTTAACTACCAACAAGATATTGCCTTTATACGAGTAACAAATCAGTGCATAATGTTATCTCATGTGTTCTCTGTTATTATCTGTCTAACCAAATAAACAAGCGTTTTTATCTAGCTATGTATGTAGTTGGCTAACAATGACTGTTCGCATTTATTCAACATGAGTCGTTTCGAATTCATGTAACATTGATGTACCTACTTACGCCAGAATGTTAATCGGGACAGTTTCTTCGAGCCATCACGAGCGCATTTGCTTTCACGTAACCACTGGCGCGTTGACGTCATTATCGCCAAATGAATTAATTGATATTGAATAGCCGATTAAGAATAATTTCGCGACATTTGTAAATGTTGGTTGACCAATGCTATTATGGCCGTTTGAATTGCAGCTAGTTTGGTCAATTGGTGTGGTCGATTTTTCTCTAAAGCTAGGTAAATACGTCAGGTTGTCTTGTTAGTGCTAGAAATAAAATTGTGTGAAATAATGTTTCTGCTTGTTTGTCATGTATTATGATGAATATTATTATAATCTATCTAACACTTAAAGTCTTGAGTGCTGTGTGAGATATTTCATTACTTAGAATTAACCATCATTTATATGGTTTCAAAGCAGCGTTATTTACAAAAAATGAGACAGCATCAGTTTTAAAACACGTATCCACGTTCCACGTTTGAGATTTTAAAGGTTATTTTAGACTTACCTAGCACCTACTTTTAGATAATCTGGTTTGGTAGCTTTTAAACGTATACCTAAGTCTACACATTTGTCACTGTTAAGTAACAAATCAGAATTATTATTGCACAGTTCGAAGTCAGAATGTTATATTTAAACATGCATCCAGTTTCTATAGAGATAAAGGTTATATTTGTGATAAGGCTGTACGGGGTATTACCATAACAGGATCTGCAGACGACGGATCATCTGACATTTTGAAAGCAGCCCGCGGACACTTGGCCGATACCACATTTTCCGCGTTTCCGTCTGATTAGAGGCGTGTCAAGGTTATGCAATAGCATTGTAGCAGTGACTATAATTATATGTATTACTTTGTCAAATTATGATATTTAACCCTTTAAGATTAGCCCCCTTTCTCTTGAAACCGATTTTGATCGACTGAGATTGGTATTGTCAAGCTTCGTACTTTTGAGTTACGACATCAGCGCTATTATGGATTTATATTGGGTGAACTAAATGGCATTGAGTTTTGCATTTAGTTCACTCAATATCCGCGTAATATGAATCCAAATTAACGCTTGTTTCGGTTCCCTATACAAAGTTCCAAATCGAAATTTTTAAGAACCAGTAAGCCAATTTTAATAAAAGTTTGCATGCTAAAGTAAAATCTAAATGGGATCTAAATAGTTTGTTGAAAACATTTTTAAAAAACGTAATTATACGTTTTTAAACTGAGTTATTGCGATTTTTAAATTTCTATAGTGGATTTGAAATCGCAATAACTTAGCTAAATAAACGTTTTGTAGAAATGTTTTCAACAAACTATTTAGATCCCTATATTTTACTTTAGCATGCAAAGTTTCATTAAAATAGGCTTATTGGTTTTTAAATATTTCGACTTGGAAGTTTGTATGGGAAACCGAAATGCGTAAACCCTCTTAGGCGTACGAAACTTCACAATACCAATCTCGATGGATCAGGAATTGGGATCAGCTTCAAGAGTAAAGGGGCAGTCAGATCGGTGACGGTCAGCACCCAAGCGGTCGCATGAGACCGCACCTACTAAAACGCACTTTACTTTGTACCGTGTTTTCATAGACTTACAGACTACATTAGTATGAACAAGTTTGATTATTTCGGTTCTGTGGTACATTTTATGCATCGTGATCGCAAAATATCGCATAGTCTATGCTCGATTCTGTCAAATTTGACGTTGACAGTTGCGCCAATTTTTTTGTCAGAAAATTTCCAGGAGTGAGTGGTTAAAGGTCAGGTCAAGAGTACCTTAAACAGACGAGCATGTATGAAGAACGTTATGAGAGTAAGTGAAGCAAAGGGTGTGTGTCAGGATCATGGTAAATGGAAATCTATGGTCTCTGAATACACCTCTAAAAGACGAATGTGATGTATGTTAGTATGACTGTAATAAGCTAAAGCATGCAAATACAGGGGTCTAGGCTCCGAATATGATTTTGTCCCATTCGGTGTCGAGACTTGGTCCGTGGGGTCCTAGCGCTATAAGGCTTTTTAAGGAAATGGCAATAAGGTTAGTCGACTTCACAGGAGACCGAAGAACTGGCAGCTACCTCGGACAAAGAATTAGTCTTACTATGCAAAGGGGGAACGCTGCCAGTATCTTCGGAACCTTGCCTAAAGGGACTCCTTTTAATAATAGGTATATTTATTTTATACTTTTTATATTATTATTATTATAGTTTTAGGTTCATTGTTCTAGTATGTTTTTTTATTACCCTTATAATTTTATTTTATACTATCGTAATAAGATTTTTTTAAAGCTTTGTGTGTGCGTGAACAAATGATTTAATAAGCATGTTAAATTAAAAAAAATATAAGTTAAAACGAATAATCCCGACTATTATCCTCGAAGGGTTATTCAGACACTAGGCATGCCATAGTCCACTTTTCACCAGGGGTAGTATTTTTAGGTAGAGGGGTTGGTAGTATTTTTTCGCCGCTGCGCGACACGGTTAAATCCTTTAATTTGGTTTTGTTTATGATTTAAAATACTTTGTTTGATATGCTCCCATAGAAAATATAATCCGTATACTTACCAAGACAAGTAAATATCTTACAACGTTATATACAACCTTGATATATTTCTGTGTATACAACATTGTCAGGTTGGTAGTAGCGAAACCTGCGAGACATAGCTACCTTATCGTTTCTTAAATCTTTATTACAACTGTAAATAATTTTTTATCTTTGTTTCACACTCGTCTATAATATTAACAAAACTGTTAATGTATTGTAGTCACAAATAAAAAAAAGTTAAGTAGTGTGTACTTACCTAATAATAATCAATCATTTAACATATACCTACGACCTACAATTACCATATTTTTCATAGATTCTGTATTTTATATTATTGACATTATTATAATTTCGTAAATAATTTGAATATGTTTCTATGGCGTCCGAAGCCGAAGCGTCTACCGTGCACCGCAGTGTCAGCTTAACTCAGGCAGTCTGTGTATATTTTCTTTGCCTCAGGGAGGTGCCTTTCGCTAGCTCCGTCATCAACCTATAAAGGTTGCTTCACACGTATCAGTAAAGTCACAGTTCCAGCACAGCGTATTTTTCACAGCGGCACAGTGAAAAATATTCTTTCATACAATTTCTATGAACGTTGTCAAAAAGAATACGCCCGTGATTTGCCACGGCGACACTGACACGGAGAGCAATATCACTGACAAGTGGGGATACGTTCATAGAAAATGTATGAAAAAGACTGTGCCGGAACTGTGACTTCACTGATATGTGTGAAGCAAATTAAATTAAATGTCCCACATTACTCTGGCATAAAGCCTTCTTACTTCTAAAACAGCACCTAAGGAGACGCCAGCTCAGTGACAGATAATAAACAGATCACAATAGAGGTTAAATCATTAATGTACATAACCTTTTTGGAACAGTAAAGCCCTGACTGACCCCAACGTAATGCCTTTGAAGAATGAATGGCGCGCGATGCAAAGTAGGCGGAGCGCACCTGTTGCACGCTGCATTCCACCGTCCCGTTAACCCGTTAGCCGCTCGCTCCAGACGTTTTGTGATTTTATTTGCGCCCACAACAAGTCACAGGCCCACAATGCATCGCTATTTATAGCTGAGAGCTAATGAACAAGTTATCAACTTCACGATGCGCCGATGTGTGCCAGTAATCATTTTTAATGATTAATCGTTGGTGGGAATACTTTCATCGTCTGCCTATAAATGTGCCATTGCTAGGTTATGCATAGGTTGGACTGGTTGGTTGGACGAAACAATACGTGGAAGTGGCATGCAATATTCTCATACAAAACACAGATCTAAAACAGAAAAACGACGTTTCGTAGTCCCCTGTTTCCTCCTTCAGAACTAAACCAATTTTTATGTTTTTTTCAGCATGTGTTAAAGAAAGAGATTTACCGCAACAACTCAAAAAACAAGACCAACGGTTTGACGTATTTTCCGAAGTATAGGTACTATTAGTTAGTTATTCTGTGGTATAGGAGAGTTCGAGTAACTTTAATAATTGGTTCGGTAGTTCTTAAAATTACGTGAATATGAGTGCGTCATGCTAACTCCTAGCTTCAGCTACTTAACCTCCAGGAATAGTTCATTACTTAAGGCGTAAGTAAACAATAAGTTTGTCACCGATCAACCTGGTTACGCTAAAAAAGGCATTCGGCTAACAAAATTCTATCAAATAAAACTCCACACTAGTTCCAGTTAAAAACATAACAAAAGCATGACAAACAAAAGACGAGTACTTTGCTTTAGCATTCTGATAACCATCAACAAAGAATGTTTTAAGTGTAAAAACTTCTTCGTAGATTAATAAGTTAAAAATAGGTTGTCTACAGCGGGCTTTCCCGCCAGGCCAGAGTAATTCCCTGTTGCGTCGGATCTTGTTTACATGCCGGTTCTCAAAGGCTTGTAAATACCTAACCATTTTAACGTATTGCGTGTCAAATTATTCGTACCCACACTTACATTATGACGTCTTCGTACCAGACTACCAGTGAAATAAAAAAAATAAAAGAAGTAAGTATATAATATTGTTGTCTTTTTTATGTTGACTAACGGAAAAGCGATTTACTAAAGGCCGTTTTAATGTAAGCATTAAAACGGCCTAGTAAATCGCTTTTCCGTCCAACAAAGACAAACCAATTTCCAGGAACCGTAAAAACAAGTGAGTTTATCCTCCATCTTATGCCAAGCTCATAGAATTCATTTTACCAGAGCAATATTGTGCAATAACCACTCTTTACGGGTTTTGCAGTCGCCCGAGACATGGTAACATGGTCTCCTGAAACTTCGCCACATTTCCGAATAGGAACACGTGTAAAACCATTAAGGTATAACTAGAGATGACACCGCGAAGTAATTTTTTGCGCACTGATTTCTGGCCGCAAGCCGCAAGGTCCACAATTGCTTAAGGCGCTATATTCCCATTTTTAACAATTTCGATTGATTGTACCGCCACCAATATAAAACATACAGTTCTATAATTCATATATAATATAGTTGAACAAATTATCTAGTGACTCCTAAAGACAGAAACAGGATTGGTCATACTTCACTCGATAGAAAAAAAATTCAAAGATAGCCCTGTTCAACATTTAAAAGAGCTGTAAGTCAGATAGTACATTAATAAATGACTTAATTTTTTTACTAATAGAAGAAACTTTTTATTATCTAGTGAATGCAAAAGACACATTTCTTTAATTTCACTTATTTTTTCCTTTATAGGCAAAAAACCTATAAAACGCGCCTATTCGCGCCGCTTCGCTGTTCGTACCGTCGAGTGAGCGAGAGAGAAGCGCTCGCCTTAATTAATTATATTAGACCGGGGCGTGCCGTGTACGTGGCCCGGACGGGGCACTAATCCGGACAGATGGTAACCCTAATCACAATCACGATCACTGAGGCGTTTGCTGCAGCCCACGGGCCACAACTCCGTGCGCAAAAAATTACTTCGTTTTGCCGTCTCTAGTTATAATAATGTGTAAAACAGTGTAAATAGCTCGTGCTAGGTTTATATTTTAGAGCAGCAGGCGTAAACTTTATGCGATCACTCACCTCGCATGTCAGGCGATTATGGCGACTGTACCGCCCGCCATATAAACGTGCTCTAATTATATTACCTACTAGTTACGAGCCACTGACAAGTGAAATGAGAAACACTACCTTGCTACAGCGTTTAGTGTCGTAAATACAACTGGTCACACTTAATTGCAGACTTAATTACAACCTATTAAGTCATCACATCAATCTCACTCGGCCCCTTTCAACCGCTTGTGTTTTAGTGGTTTGATCTCCAGTTTCAGACCCTGTCCTGGGTTCTATTCACAGTATATTGTACTCGTACTTGGTTTAGTTTAAGGTAGGGCACGTTCTTAGTCCGTATGACCAGCTACCACCATGTTACTTAAGCCTAATCTATACAACAATGTTAGTAGCATTGTTGGTTTCTATGTAGAATCGAATCCAACACACCGATGATGTTTCTTTTTTAACATATTTTATATGGCTCACTCAACACATGAAATCGCTTAATTTTCAAACTTTTAACTACATATATCATAATATTTTTTTTCTAAATACTTATTGAATTGGAGCAATTGGCATTTTCCAATAAACATTGAGGAAAGTGCGCCACCATGTAAGTCTGCTTACTAAATAGAAAAAAAAATCAGCTACAATACAACGTCTCTGTACAAATATTCAGGAAATGCAAGCCGCAATAATAGTCGGGTCAGCTAGTTAACGAAGGCCCGCGATTCCTTAAAATCTACACCAGCAGCGAGCTCTTCGCGACACGGTTCCAAACAGTAGGTTTATCAAATTACGTAGTGCAGCAAAAACGTCGGTGACTCCGTAAATTGTTGCAACGCTTAATAATCTCGTTACAACACTGGCTGGGGTCGTCGACTTGAACAATCATTGTTTTGTCACTTCTTCGGAGTCGCCGTGGGTGGAGGAAGGCAATTATGCCCTTGCAATTGCATTTGATGAATGAACCTTCGCGGCGCATTCATTCGCAATTCGCAAGTCGCGGTGTGGTAGGATTCTGTCAAGAATCCGTGTCTACGTAGACACGAACCTTCTAATTAGAACCTTCTAATGCCTATTAATAAGACCTAGAGACCCGGAGTACGTCTTTGTATACTTGGTTTGGTCGGTGGTACGGCTTGTTAATCCCGCCTGGCTACCTAACATTGGCTGTCTTATCTCTAAACTGTTGGAACACTTGTGTTCCAACACAGCCAGCTCCTTAGTGGTTAAGTATACCGGGTAAAGCGTGCTTTCACCGTCGGTTCGGCCTTATCGTTACTTACTACCAGGTGAGATGAAGGCCGAGTGCTTACCCGTAATTAGCGTTGCCAGGCGTCCGGATAAAACCGGACATAGTAAGGCTTTTTGATAGCGTGTCCGGGCAAAATAAACGGTGTCCGGCTTGTCCGGTTTTTGGTAGGCTTTTTACATTTCGCAAACGAGCGAGCGCCGAGCGTGGCCGAGCGCAGGCGAGTCAACTGTCGGTCGATCCTGAAAATGTAGGGTGTCCGGCCTTTTTACCCAAATGTCCGGCGGAACTAGCTGGCATGTCCGGCAACCCTACTCGTAATAAATAAAAGAAAAAACGGCATTCTCGTTGTATTTTTACATTACTGCGTTCCGGATTAAATCGACTACGGCATCATCAAAAATAAGTACCTATTTACCAAAAAATTCGTAAACTCAATACACGTAAAGTACCACTTTAGTTATTGTGACAATGTCAATTGACAGCCGATCTAAACACCATCAGAATACCAAATTTAACTGTCAAAATAGTGTCCAGAGTACGGATTTGAGCAAAACTCTGAAACTGAATGCATTTTATCGCTGGTGTCGTAACTCAAGAGTACGAAACTTCACATTTCCAATGTCGATCGATCGGGATCGTGTTCGAGAGTAAGGGGGCAAAACGGTCTGCTTTTTAATCACTATTCGATAGAGTCAAAGTTAACTACTATTTTTTTGTTACGACTACTACAAATAAATCAGACGCTAGGTAGCACAACAGAGCAGAGCACAACGTCGAGCCTATACAAATGTAATTTTTATATGTAAGTAGTAAGTTTTCAACTCAATGCACGCTGGCAATTAAAAAACAAATTAATTTTCCATTAGACAAAAATAACGACGATGCTTAATTACATAATTGATTGTTATACCCAGTTCGACCCACATGAGGTTAAAAATATACATGAGTCTTGTTTGTTTCGTTATCAGCTTGTATCTTTCATTCAAAATATCGGATTACGTCATTAGCCGAAATAGTGCGGCCAGATAAAACAGTCGTTAGCTTACGTGACGGACAGTGCATTATCGCCCGGTGTAGGTCACTTTTGCGGCGTCCGTCGGCTGTGTCGGGCGAGACTCGATCGGGATCGAGACAATATTGTCAATTGTCATTTAGGACTGACGCTAAGACGGCAAGAAAAGAAGCTAAGCAATGACACAGCCCTCCTAGACAAATAGGAAACGCTCATCCCCTGTCTATTTGTCAAAGCAAGTAAAATGTTTCACAGGTATCTAGTAAGGTGCTTTTATAACCGCTTCCACGTCGGTGTGGTGTCGGTCGTGTTCTTAGACAACCGGTCTCAGATCCAGCGGTCTTGGGTTCGATACCCGTACATGTTAATGTACTCGATTTGGTTCTTATCTTAGAAGAAAACACTACTTGGAAGTGTCATGCAAAATTCTCATACGAAACACAGAAAACGCCGTTTCGTAGTCCCCTGTTTCCTCCTTTAGAACTGGACCAATTTTCATTACTTTTTTAGCATCGGATAAAGAAAGAGATTTTCTATGTCTGAATATGTTTAATTTTTTTTAAACTGATTACTTAATATTTCTAAAGACGCTTTAAAATGGAGTGATTTCGCTAAATTTTAAAGTCTCCTGGTTGTTAAATAAATGTCTTAATGCAAAAAAATTAAACATACGGACGTAGAAAATCTCTTTCTTTAACCGATGCTGAAAAAACATAAAAATTGGTCCAGTTCTGAAGGAGAAAACAGGGGAGTACGAAACGTCGTTTTTCTGTGTTACGTATGAGAATTTAGCATGTCACATCCACGTAGTGTGTCCTCTTAATATTTTGCCATAACATCAATGTTACTACCATTGTTGTGTGCTAACAGTTAAAGATAAGATAGCCAGCTCCTCAGTTGTAAGGAATCTGGGTGAAGACTGAAGTCCGCTTCCATCGTCGGTTTATCATCACCTAACATCGGGTGGGAAGGATTATCTTTCTCATTCACCAATGATTTTAAGGCTTGTATTTGGCCACCGGTGGCTGTGGTCGGTGGCCCATTTGCGCCGAGCCTAAGTGTGAATACTTTTCTTTTCAGAGAGGCTCCAAATCAGCTTCATATTTTATAGCTTAAAATTTTCTACTTAGCATCCCCATGTACTTACGGTTAAGTCTGTTGTTCATTTATTTATTGTCTGTTTTTTCTGTTCCAGGTAATCTTGCTGCCCTACATTACATGTATGAAACATTAGATAAGTAATTATAAGCTATATATCTACTAACAAGTTTTTAAAAGAAAAAATCATAATTTAAGATACAACGTGTTAGGACCACGTATAAAGCCTTTGGTCCCGGTTGTTGTTGTAAGACAGCAGTCGTTAACACCCATTTCCAATGTGCTTGGTGTCCATGTGGAAATACCTGTTGTGCCCAGCAGTGGCAAGTTCATAGGCTGAGGATGACGATGAGTGCATACGTACATACATCCTATCCTACTAATAATAAAAACGCGAAAGTTTGTAAGTATGGATGGATGTTTGTTACTCTTTCACGTAAAAACTACTGAATGGATTTGGATAAAATTCAGCATACAGATAGTTTATAACCTGGATTAACACATAGGGTACTTTTTATCCCGATATTCCCACGGGAACTGGAACCACGCGGGTGAAACCGCGAGCGGCCGCTAGTACATTATAATCACGACTTATATCCCTGAAGGGTTAGTCAAAGACTAGGCAATGAGGACGCTAAGCTGTTGGATGTATGTGCAGTCCTTAGTCCGTTAGTCGCCTTTTACGACACCCAAGGGTAGAGAGGGGGGTGGTAGTGTGGTAGTATGCTTTCACCGCTACGCAACATGGTCGGTTGTCACGATGAGTGCTATACTTTAAAATATTTGTTGTTCATGTGGAAAGACTAATGAATGTAATGATGGTGGTAAAAACAATTTTCGTCACTTTCTCATGTGTACACTCGCCAGTAGGTCGTGTAATCTACCCAAAACTGTAAAATTTATCTGATTGACATTGATCCTTTTACCCAAATCTTAAAGTTCAAAATGTATCGACGAAAGGAAAACCGACACTTTCCATAGAAAACAATCTTAATTTGTGTACTATAGAATTTGGTCATAAAGTAAAGCTAATATTATTTGCCACCTAAACCAAGTTTTGTCTTATTTTTATCGAATCGCGGCTAAGAGTTATTTAATTATTAATATTTTTTAATATGGAAACACTAAGTCTTCAAAAAAGAGACATGTTACTTTAAAAATGTCTAACGTGGCTGCATAAACCATAATTGTTTTGCTTTTAAAAAATGGAAATGTCAACAATGTCGTCAAGTCATGATTGATTTGACAGCTAGCGGCTATCATTTGTCAACAACTGTCATTTATTGACAGGTATTGCCAGTTAAATAATGAATAACAGATTAAAAAAATTAAAAAAGTATACAACTTAAGCATTCCAGTAAGTCGACTTGCTGGAATGCGTGCAACTGGGATCAGGGGCTCTACTGGCACCTACTGCTAGGTAGGTGCCAGTATTACTTTAATATTACGGGAATTTGCTTAGTAAGGTTAAAGTAATATTACTTTAAGAGTTGATGGTAAGGCCCCAGATAAATGTCAATGGGTCGCCACGCCGGCCATCGCCACAGCCGCGTCTGCCGCGACCGGACCTACAATGATTGCGTTCATCGTCGCCAGATGTCACCCGCATCCTGTAATTAAAAATATCGAGTTACTAACGTTATAACGCTGGGCTTTATTCATAAAACTGCTTTTATATTCTAATTGTTTGACCGCGGCGAGTGGATTGTACACACGCCGGCAGTGCAGAGCAACCTCTTAAAAACTGTCTAATTTCTCCAATCGATATTGAATGAAGTTCAAGAGGAATTACAAGACATGGAGGCATAAGGGCTTAGACAATCTTTTGTTCTCCAAAATTTAACTTCTATACATTCATTCCCAAGAGCTCCAATGATTTTCATATTAAAATAATAAATAAAACTACATTTACCAATTCCATTTCCTATAGCTCCAAAACATTAAAAAAAATACAAAACCAACATTCTCTCCTGGGAATCAATGTATGGAGATCAGAGGTTTTAAAGAAATATATTTGCATACGCTGTTGGAGCCCTTGAAAACGATTTTACAAAATAATATTAACAATTTTCTCTTGGAGCGCTTGGCACCAGAAGCTTGGGCGGACGGGTATAATATAAGCCGGTATAAGATCTGAAGCTTCTGGATCGTCAACGCGCGCTTGATAACCTTGCTGACTAAAGCATCATAAGCTGCGGACGCTGCGGTGGCTGCCTCCAATCAGGCGGGCCGAATCAATATAACATAAAATAAGTAATACATTTTGCAAAGGGCGTTTTTCTTTATCTTTTTATTAGCCTTACTAGCCTTACTAGCCTTACTAGCCTTATTAGCCTTACTAGCCTTATTAGCCTTACTAGCCTTACTAGCCTTATTAGCCTTACTAGCCTTATTAGCCTTACTAGCCTTACTAGCCTTACTAGCCTTACTAGCCTTATTAGCTTTTAATTAGTGACCGTGTCGCGTAGCGGTGAAAGAATACTACCACCCCCTCTCTTTCCTTGGGTGTCGTAAAAGGCGACTAACGGACTAAAGACTGCTCATAACAGCATATAGCGGCGATGGGCTCTCCACCTGTCACGCTAAGCACATGTGCAGTCGCTATTTGGTGAAAAGTAGACTATGGTAGAGGACTGCTTTTGCTGTCCTCATTGCCTAGTCTCTGACTAACCCTTCGGGGATAATATTCGTGATTATATGTGTGTTTAAAATTATATGTTTAGCCGAAAGCGGCCACTGTTGGAAAAAAATCCTCCCCCAAGGATATCCACAACGTCCGGACTTGTGCTGCTCACATCCAAACGACTTCATCTCACCAATCATCATACATCGTTGATCTCACCTGATAGTAAATGATAATAACCTCATCAACCACTTAGTAACTTAGCTCTGACTAGAACACAACTACATTATGCAAATTTTAACACTGTTGTTATGGCGACACTTTGTTCATACTACCGACATGGAAGTAGGTACCTAGCCAGGCGAATTCAGCAAATACTCACGAACCACACCTAATGTACAGACGCCAGCACCTACCACACAATGTCAAATTTTTTCAATACATTTAGAACTTAGTCACTTCTTTTGTTCACGTGTACCTATAGTTCTTATTCCTAAAGACATAAGGATCAATAGCTGCAAAAAGTGTACCCATAGAACACGGCGCCACTAGACACAATAGAAATTTTTTTCATTGAGCACTGTTCAGAGCGCAGCCGCAGTTGCAAGGTAAAACTTGAACACAACAAAGCAAGGTGTTTGGCTGAAGAAATAGGTATTAATAATAGGGTCGCATTCCATTCCACCAGGCGAAGAATGTAAATATTCTGAAAATTACACTCGCTGAAAGCCGTGCAAGCCTGTCGATTGGCTCGGCGGGCGTTGCGCAGTTTCCTATGTTTTCGTTTTCGTCAAGCGTTCCCGTGCGTGGCGGAAACGCGTCTTATCGCCCGATAACACTTTTATGCTAATTGTTCTTACTTTTAATTTGTCGTGTTTTGGAATACTTGCTGTTTTTTTAACGTTAACGTCATCTGGACTGCTTTGTTTCAACAGAACCTGAGGTGACATTGCATTGAGCACGGATATATGGCCTTGTCTGTCATGAAGCTCCTAGTTACTTACAATTGAATTTCTATTTTGTCTGGCTTTACAGGGCGTATGAGCTCTTATCAAGTGTAGTGCCTTAGCTACAGTCTATAAGATGAGCGAGTAGAAAAGAAAATGCTTTTGCTAAGTCTCTTGCCAGTTCTTCTCAATAAAATTGCTCCTACCGTACCCCATAGACTTACGATGTCGGTCGTAGTGACCTTATTAAAAGCTAAATTATGTTTGCCTATTCTAAATAATACATGTAGTAAAATATGGAAGAGTCTTGCCACAATATTTAGACCAACTTGTTTATGTTATCTAATGAGTTTAAAGTCATACCTGAAAATATATTCCAAGAAATTTATGACGACACCCTATATAAATTGTTGATTATTCTGCACTATTAAATACAATTTTATCAAGTGTTATATCAAAATTGCAAGAATAAGTACCTAAGCTTAGCTTGATTGATACGTTTATGTTGCTGTGGCAGATAACGTTATCGTAATACAAAAACAATATTAAAACTGCATTATTTTTATGAAAGCGATACAAAATAAATGTTATGTAACGCTTGGTAACTCTAATAAATATAAGGTTCATATACACCATTTTGGACACTATGTCGTAACTCATAGTCGCCGGCTTCCGGCGACTTTAAGTTTTAAGTACTTACTTCAAAATGTAATAAATAAACATTGAAAGAATACAACATTAAATAAATTAACAATTTCATTTCGTTTTATTTCATTATAGTATTAATGTCAACAATTACGTCATCGTCATTAGCTATCTTAAATGTTTTACAAGGACCAGTAAAACAAAATTATAAGCTTACCTATGTAATTGAGAACAATGAATAATAGCAAAAAAATATCCTGGATTTACCAAATTGGACGCTGTGTTCAGTCAACACACACAACATACATTTAGCGGTGAGTTAATAATTTTCTTCCGCTAGCAAATACTTGTAGAACACGGTTCTACAAGTTAATACCATGTTAATACAGTCAATGTTAACAACTGTTATATACTTGTGAATTATAAACTCTATGATTCTATGTTACCAACCAATAAGATAAATAAACAGTCGATACTTGTACAGACGAGTCACGGATTCCGGAGACCATGACTCTCCGGTCATTCAACTCCGAAATAGCAAGAAAGCTGGGCATTTTCTTTTTTTTAATTTTATTATTCACCACGAAGGAAGCACTTGGCCTTCATCTCACATGATTGTAAGTGATGATAAGCCCAAAAGTGGAAGTGCACTTCTATCTATCTGGAATCCTCAAGTCCTCAACTACCTACTGTAAAACTGGCTAATCTGGCTGTAGTACAGACAGCAGATCAACCACGAAATGTCAATTTTCTACAGTAAATTTTGATCTTGTTTAGTATAAATAAGGATCAATATCAATTGGCAATAACCGTGTCGCGTAGCGGTGAAAGAATACTACCACCCACTCTTTCCCTTGGGTGTCGTAAAAGGCGACTAACGGACTAAAGCCTGCACATAAATCCAACAGAATAGAGCGGCGATAGGCTCACCACCTGTAACGCTGAGCACATGTGCAGTCGCTATTTGGTGGACTATGGCAATTGCCTATAGTCTCTGACTAACCCTTCGGGGATAATAGTCGTGATTATATTATGTATGTATGTAAAACTCGTTATTATGGTAAGATAACGGATAAATATACATAAACATATGAACGATCATAGTCCTACTGGTAATACCTCTTCCTGACGGAACACAAGAAAACTGCAAACATTGTAGTTATAGCTTACAAATGGCACCTTATAAATGGTGGTAGGTAGTGGTAGTTAGCTAGGCGGAATTTAAAACCTACCAGCTAAACCAAGTAGTATATTACTATTAGAGAATGTAATGTATAATATTAATATTAGAGAATGTTTTAAGCATTAAGTCCGCCATTTGTAGTTGATTTTGTGCAATAAAGTATAAATAAATAAATAAAAAATAGAATGTTACTCCGAAACAAAATTTCAGCCGATTTTCGCTGTCCATTATTTTGAAATTTCAAACAATTTTCTATAATTTAATTAAAATCAGCCGAAATCTCGTTCGGGGAAGGCCATCTGATGCGATTAAAAGGCACTGAGTGAGAGAGATGGATTAATTGTAATTGAGTCCATGACGAATTGTCTTTCTAATAGATTGTAAACTTAGATACATTTCTGTTTTGACGATAGGCGGATTGGCGATAGGAGCTCACAATGTATATAAGTATTAGGGAAATATACGAGTTGTATACTCGTATACACCTGTATAAATGGTTCATCCATGTGATTAGTGATTAGATAAAACGATTTGAAGAAATCTCTACCTTGTATGATTTATCGTAATTGATATTTCTTATACAAAAATATTTGTCTATTTTATCTTTATAATATCTCAAAATCGGGTCATAGATCAATTTGTAAAAAAAATATATTTTTAGAAGTATTAAGTAACTACCTACTAACTAAACCGTCAAGAACGGTTTACTTGCAAGATTTAATGTTTTTGCGGACAACTAGGCTAAAAATTACACAATTATAATTAATAATTTCATTTTAGAACAGTGTAGTTTTTTTTTGGGACAATAACCATTGATAAGTCAACACAGATAGATATCACGTGCTCTCTGTTTATTGAGCGTGTTCAGAAAACCCAACGGTAATTGAGGAAATTACAATTATCGGCGCATGTCATAAATTAATGATAATCGTCGGCAAGCCGTCCTTGCTAATAAAGTATTATTGTTAATTCCATTGCTTTGATATATAACCGTGACCCCTCTCTTCACTTGGGTATCGTAAAAGGTGACTAACGGACTACAGGGCCCTGATTCTGTATCGAAATCTATAAATTCCACACCTAAACCTTACCGCGCACAAACGTCAAACGCATACGTTTTTGCGAAGATATCGTAACTTTTTAAGGAATTAACGTGGTTTTGAAACAAGGAATCGTTACAGAATAAGGGCCCAGACTGCACATACATCTAACAGCATAGAGCGGCGATGGGCTCACCACCTCTCACGCTGAGCACATGTGCAGTCACTATTTGGTGAAAATTGGATTATGGCAGAGTACTGCTTTTGCGGTCCTCATTGCCTAGTATCTGACTAACCCTTGAGGGAATTATCCCTATTAAGTCGTGATTATATATGTATTATGATATCTATTAATTCAGGATGTTAGGTAATAGATAGAAATTCGTTATACTAAATTGACTGCGTACCTACTGTTTCGCTTTATTTCGCGTTATGCCAGATTCGAAGCCGGCGGCCCATAAATTCTACATTCCAGTCACTTTGTCAGCGAAGCATGCGGGCCGTCGTCGATCGTGAGGGCAACATTATTACGTCAAATTGTTGCAAACTTTTATGAACTTAACACAATAACAGCTAAAGTTGAAAATCGATTAAAGCTAAAGTATTTTGACAGTTTTGCAAAGTCTGAAGTGCAGTATTGTGGATTCGTTTAAATAAATGTAAGTAATAAAAACAAAAAAGGAACACACAACTTTTGGCGGGAAAGTAAAAAGCATTAAGTTAGTTTTTTTGCCTACATTATTAAGTGGCAGCTAATAGCTGCCACATATTAATGTGAAATAATTGTTGGTTACCCTTCAAGTGAACCAATTAAATAAGTTAGCTAATTAAGTGAGGCGTCAATCAGGTCCGACATATTTACTGAAACTCAGACTCTGTGTCAAATTCTCTTTGATTCTCGGAGAGATTTGGTAACATCATTTCCAATTAATCATCACGAAGTTTTCATCTATTATTATTTAATATAAAAATAACTGCAATCCGTATGTCGTCTGCAAATTACTTAAATTACATAAAAGTGACATTAAGTACCGAGCAAAATTATCCTTTATACTATTCTAAATGTATGAAAGACAATCTTGTTAACTCACGTCACGAGGGAATAGCATCTTCAGTAAACAAATCGCTTACTGATAGATCTAATTGCCGGTATAGTGGAGCCTTGAAGGAGGCCTTTAACCGCAGAGGCTCGAGTTCATCGCCCGTTTTGGCCAACCTGTTTGGTATGTCGCGATAATGTGATTACCGCCCCACAGGAACCGGCTAGCTACTTTTTTTATCTAACTTACGACGGAAAAGAACGGAAATTTGAATTAAATAACTATGTTTAAAGTTAGCCAATTTATTTGTAGATATACGTAATAGTTTAATGTCTTTGAGATATACCTACCACAGCAGATACTTGCACAAAGAAATGTGAAATGTCATAAAATTCTTAATCGAATTTGGTAAGTATAAAAAGAGATACCAGCAGAAGTGCGCGTTCCACTGTTTGAACGAATATACTTTTCTTTCATCTTTATTCTTTGCACGATTAATGTAATTAATATGTACACTTTTAAACTTTCGCGTTCCATTATGCACACATATATAAACGGGATTTAACGCAAAACTATTTAGTAAAGGCATCCTAGGCATACCTTTTATACCCGACGTTTCGACCGAATTGCACCGGCCGTGGTCACGGGCTGACTGCTGTCGCGGTGTATCGCCTCCGTTGGCGTCGAAGAATCTTCATCCACCGTCACATTATTTAACAAACTACCGTCACACACAACACTAACGGTGTCCCTATTCCGTATACAAGCCTTATTCTGATAGTTAGCCGATTGCGAGCTAAAACGAAGTTGCGTTTTTGCAAACACTGGATTCCACGCTGATGATAGTTTGTGACCATCTTCCCGATTGAAATTGTTGGGATGTTTCTTAATTTCAATCGCTTCACGCACTACTCTTGAATAAAAGTGGCGATCTGTGGAGAGGACTTGCGTACGATGAAATTCAATCCAGTGATTTGCGCCTCTTTCAAGTAAATGTTCTGCAATGGCTGATTTGTTAGACTGGCAGTTTTTTACAGCCGCAATATGTTCCTTGACCCTCTCATGGATCGTCCGTTTTGTCTGGCCTATGTAGGAACTACCGCAGCTGCAGTCTATCTTGTATACGCCTGGTGTTTGAAGTGGCAAAACATCCTTCGGAGAGCCCACAATGTCGTGGACCTTTATGCCTGGAGTGTATATTGTCGGTATTGAGTACTGACGTAATATGTGGCCGATCTTGTCCGTCACTCCCTTGACATAAGGCATGTAGACCGGTTGCCTGCTAACTTCGGGATGCTTGCACCTCTTTGTCCGCTCTTTCCGTTGTCGATTCACTTGATATCCGTTTGCAAAAACGCAACTTCGTTTTAGCTCGCAATCGGCTAACTATCAGAATAAGGCTTGTATACGGAATAGGGACACCGTTAGTGTTGTGTGTGACGGTAGTTTGTTAAATAATGTGACGGTGGATGAAGACTCTTCGACGCCAACGGAGGCGATACACCGCGACAGCAGTCAGCTCGTGACCACGGCCGGTGCAATTCGGTCGAAACGTCGGGTATAAAAGGTATGCCTAGGATGCCTTTACTAAATAGTTTTGCGTTAAATCCCGTTTATATATGTGTGCGTAATTAATATGATCTAAATTCAGACCCTTAACTTAATACAAGTGGCTTAGATGAGTAAACAGGACTACGAGTACCTATTAAACAAATTCACAAAACTAATAAATATTTAAGTAAGTTTACTTTCAGTGTACAAAACAAATCGACTCTACATAGTTATATACTGAGCTATGTTATGTATTTTAAAAATATATTAGCGTGTGGAATTAACGATATACGAAAATGTTAATCATTAAGTAGGTACTTACATTAATGCGAGTCACAATAATGAAATGACGATTCAATAAATGTCTGACAAATTGCGATAAACATGGAAAAGTTTTGTTTTCATAAGACTCGCAAGCGTTTACTTCAGTTGTATAACCAGCTGTGACCTTGTTGAACATACTTGCGCACCCTGCCCACATAGTAACATAGTGCATCTATGTACACACTTAGCGCTTTTATTACGACGACAATGCAGAGTATTGCAGAGTCGGTTTAGAGCAGACATGAAAAAGCCACTTTGGACAAATCACATTATTTTCCTATTATGATTCAAATTATTGTCGTGTAGCAGTGTCGATAGGATATTTCAATTAAACTTATAACGTTACACAATAATAAATATGTCAAGAAAATTATAGCAAATTTTAAGTATCAGTAAGGAATAAATTAAAAACTTTTCAATAGAATTACTCAACGTTTTGACGCAAACATATTGAGCGAGCCATGTACCTAATATTAGTGTCATAGATAAATAAAGTAACGACCATTCAGCCAAGAGTGTAGGGACAAATACGAAGTAGGTAAGAACTTCGGAAGATTCGGATTTCACGAACGGAACGTGCAACATTCCGAAGCGCGAAATACTTCTATGATAAAACATCGCATAAAAAAATGTTATTGATCCAATTTTATGGAGATTTAATCTCTGTAGGCATAGTAATCACGTGTTTAAAAAGGTTTTACATACCGCTGCCACATGAAATCAACATTATTTCCGTCCTTGGAGGCATAAGTACCTACTCACAATAGTTGAACCATACATGCAATTATCGTAATTTTCACGAAATTGTACGCTCATTTTTCACGGCTCGACGTTGAGGCTTAATAGACTGGCTGCTGGAGATTGTATATTAAAAAGAAATTGTGTGTCGCGCAGCCATTATTGTTAGAAAACAATGGAGACTTCATTCATTTAATAAGTTACGGTGCGCCGAACCTTGCTTGCTGCTAGAGAAATGTTTAAAAGCACCCATCCATTTTGTACCCACTTAAGTTAACCACATAATAGTGTACTTATTCTTCTTTATAAGCTAAGCTCGTGTCAGATTTGTAATAGGGACCATTTACGGTTAGATTTTCCGAAAAGAAAAGAGTAACATTGCTAAGTTTGCGTATTTGTTTCAATTGCTTGGATAAGCTCTTTCTATTCGGTAAGGTTTTAGTCACAAAAATTGTTTTGAAACTAAAACAACATAAAGGATTTCTATGACGTAGTAGTTTACTTTGACTGAGGCTAGTTTTAAATTTAGCTTGCTTGTTCTATAGAACAAGCCAAAACTAAAAAAACTAGCCTCAGTCTACTACGTCATCGAAATCCTTCCCATCTCTGCATTTTTAAATATCAAGATAAAGGAAACTGTTTTATATTGCTTTAGTTTCAAACCAATTTTTTTGACTCTATTTTATAAAGTTTACGAACTTTTTCTGTAGCACAAGTGTCTATATTTATAAATTATAGTTTGTAGTACAGTTAAATATGTACCAAATCAATCCATTACAAAAAAAAACCAAATTAATGAGTCTCACAAAAACTGACTGGCATAAACGTTTGTCCGTCACGATTTTGACCAGTTTTGACTTTAGCAAGTCAAAAGTTTAATCGTGAAAGTTTATAAGCTCGCGCCTACAATCACGTTTGTGTGTGTAATTAAAGCATATGGGTAACAGCTAAATGGTTGAACGATGTAGCGCGTATCAATCAAATTAATTGGGAAGAAGTTTGAACTTTGACTGTTGTAACGTGATTTTGGAGTTCATTGGCGAGTTTTTGCCGTTCAATGGTAGGGGAAATGCACATACTATAGAACTTAGGGATTTACTGCAAAACAATCACACTTTCGCATTTTTAACACTACTTAGAATTGATACAGCGCTTACCGCTTACCGCTTACTGGTAACAGAGGTGAATCGCATTTCGAGCTTTCACAATTCGATCCCCACGTCCACACTATTGTCCACGTGGGAGGTCTGTGCCCAGCAGTGGGACGTTTATAGGCTGATGATGATGATGACAATTGAACGAATTGTAAAAAAAATCTTACTTAGCACTCTCTACATAAGAATTAGGGGGACGAGTTAGTTTGTCGAGTTTGCTCTGTTGTTATCCCCATTGGGATATATAACTATATATTGGGGTATTATAACTAGAGACCGCGAAGCAATGATTTGTGGCCGCAAGGTCCACAATCGCTTGGATCACTTACAACCACTGAGGTGTTTGCAGCCCATGTGCCGCTAGTCAGTGCGCAGAAACTTGCTACTCGGTGTCGTCTTTAGTTAAAATAATTCAATGGTTTGCCCTCGGTGTGGCGGGGTCAATGACCGTCAAACTAGTAAAGGAGCAATAATATGCGGGCTATTTATTTGCATACGTGTTAATAATTTTATGTCGATTCTGCAAGTTGTACAGACGCCAGCACTTCAACCTACGACAAAATACATTTTGAACTTTGTCCCTTTGAAGTTGAAGATCAATGAGATCAATGTTGATTAGAGAAATTTTACAGTTTTGGATAGGTAGATTGCAGATGTGTGTACCTTCAAATATGTATTTACGAACACCCGTACACACAATGCTCGTATAGTAACACAACATGTTGTTTTATTTAAATATGTTCCATGAAGAAAAAAATATGTTCTTTGAACATATTTACGTTGTACTAACCTGTTTTAACATCTCCAAATATCGAATCGTTCTTTACCGATTTAGCTGATTTAGCAAAACCTTCAAAATCTATTTTGTTACTAACAATTTGGCGCCTACTCTGTTCTATAGTTATCTTGACACGTATTGAATGAATTATATTAATGCAATACTGGTTATTTACGTGAATATACAGTGATGATGATGATGCAATCCTGTTATCCCTCATCAGGGACATAGGGCTCGAAGAAGAGATTTCCACTGCTGTCGATCTTGTGCGGCAACCTCCAGGTCCTTCCAGCCGATATCAGCTGATGCAGCCTCTTTTTCAACTGATCGCCTCCAGGTGGTACGGGGGCGGCCCGGCCTTCTTTTTCCATACGCTTGCCACGTTAACCCTTGCTTGGATAGATGGTTGTCAGGTCTCCGCAACACATGTCCAATCCTGCGCCATTTCCTTGTCAGGATCTCCTTGTCGATGGGTTGTTGCTCAGTCATCTCCCACAGCCTTACATTAGAGATGGTTCGTGGCCAGTAAATCCCCAGTATGCGCCGCAAGCACTTGTTGACGAACACCTGCAGCCGACTGGTTATTTCGTTTTTGACGAGCTATGCCTCGCATACGTACAGGAGAACCGACTTGACATTAGAGTTGAATATTCGGATCTTTGTACGCTGAGTGATTACAGAAGATGTCCAGACAGGCTTCAGTTAGAGACTATTAAGAAAAGCAGCGGTGACAACAAACAGCCCTGTTTCACTCCTGCAGTGACTGTTATTGGGTCAGTTAGTTGGCCTTTATGCATCACTCGGCAAGAAGAACCCTCATAAAGGCATTTGATAATTTCTATAACCTTGACTGGTATACCTCTTCGCTTTAGGATTCGCCATATAATCGACCATCTCACCCGATCAAAAGCTTGTTCGAAGTCCACGAATAGAGTAAAGAGTTCGTTCCGCATTTCGTTGCGCTGCTCCAGTATCATTCGCAGAACGTTGATCCGTGCAAGATCGCCCCGCTCTGAATCCACTCTGTTCGTCTCTTAGCGTGCAGTCAACCGCGCTTGTCATTCTGTCTAACAGGATCTTACATAAAATCTTGGAGCAAATCGGCAGCAAGTTGATTCCCCGCCAGTTGGAGCATTGAGACAGGTCGCCTTTCTTTGGTAGCTTGACAATAATGCCCTCCTTCCAGCTATCAGGCACTTGACCTGATTCTCACACAGCCGTCATCAGGGGCAACAGTATATCAGCCGTCACTTCCGCATTGGCTTTAAGTGCCTCTACCCGGATGCCATCATTGCCTGGAGCTTTGCCACTTTTTAGGCTTTTAATGGCCCGTGAAATTTCAACCTTATCCGGAGGGTCAACTCTGATGTCTAAAACATCGCTTCCTGAGTCGACATCGTCGTCAGCTTCAGCTTCAACGTCCAGAGTGTGGAATACCTCTTTGAAGTGCTCATGCCATCTTCGCAGTTGTTGCGTCTGTCTCTTTTGGCACTACGCTTTACTTCACTCTCGCCCAGAAAATATTTATAGGCTAGGATTTCTTTGGTGTTCTGGTCTTTTTCCTCATTAAGTTTCTCTTTGATGGATTTTCGGTGTAGTATTTTATCCCATGTATCAGCGGATATCCATTCCTTCTTTTCAGAGTTACAGTAGCCTAAGAACTTTTCGCAGCATGTGCACAGCGTACTTTTGACAGCGCTCCATTCTTCCTCCACTGATCTTTCCTCAACCTTTTGAGCGTGGTACTGGTTGTGCAGTTCCACACTAAGCTGTTTTGTGTCCGGATCCTGTAATTTGGAGACATCGAAACGCCGAGATAATTTGGTCGTCTTACTCTGCACCTTTGCTATCTTCAGGCGGATTTTTGCTACTATGAGGTGGTGATCACTGTTTACGTCTGCTCCTCTTCGGTTGCGGACATCCAATAAAGAGTGGCGCCATTTCCTACTTATCATGACGTGATCTATCTGATTTTCAATATACAGTAGGTATATGGTAAATCCTTTTTTAGCTATGGAATTATCGCAACTGTTTGAGAGAAAGAGGTCACTGTCACTGGTGTTCTGGTAGCGAGTGTGGATGCAGCACGCATGCGCTAGGGCTGGCGCGAACTCTTTATTTTATAAATATCATAAACATAAACAAAAAAAATAACGAGTAAGTATAAAATGTTTCTCTTTTAAAAAAAAAAGACATTGCGAAGTTTTTGTAATGGAGTATTAAATAATTATGGTAATCAAAGACTTTCACAAAATCTTATTTCGTTCGATACGTTAATTCATGCATATTTTTGTGTTTAAACCAATTTACAAAATGATAAACATTTCATGAAAAGTACCTACTTACATTATAAAATTATGACTAACCATTTGGTCAAGAAAAGCTAGTTCATAGAAATGAATTACTTTTTTCGGATGTAACTCGCGTTATGGATTTTATTTTAGTCCTGACGTTTCGGACCCTTTACAGAGTCCGTGGTCACAGGGAGATGAGGTGTTGGTCGTCTCAAAGTTAAAAGTTGTTTGCATACCGTCAATCATTTTTATTTTTATCTGACGCAAAACGAGCTCACAATATTTTTGGGTCTTGCTGTGTGTTGCTGTTGGGGCTGGGGTTTGATGACTTGTATGATGGGATCCTTGGCAGGTGGTAAATTCCAATCATACTCTCTATTGAAATTTCGATGTTTTTCTTCTATGTCATTTCTATAGCCTCGCGATGAATCCTAGAGATGAATCGTTGTTCTTTGGCGAGTATTTGTGGTTTATCAAATCTGATTTAGTGGTTGGGTCTCTCGAGAGTAGTCGAGAGCTGTTCGCACACTGCAGACTTGGTTTCGCGCCTATGCTTGACGTCTGGGCGCGTCGTCGTCGTCGTAAATTTTCGCTGTCCCGCAAGTCGCACGCAACCCTATAGAGCCGTTGCGTAGGAAAGCGTATCGAAGTCGGGACCCAGAATTTCCCTGAGCACGTCACGCATTATCGCCACACTAGTCACCTTGCTGCTGTGCTGGCTTATCTGTCACCGCCATAATCCGAGAGAGAGTAATGATGACGTTTGAATTTGCAACTTAAATCTGGGGCCATACTGTCAACTCAAATCCCCATTTGCATAATAAGATTTAAGTAATACTGCTCTAAGAGTTGGTAGGAAGGCCCCTGATTGAACACTAGACACGGGCTAAGGGCGGGCTAAATAAGCTATTTGTTGTTTTTCCAATTAGAATTAGAAATATAACATAATTTGTTTAGGGCTTAAGTAAATTGTAGCGAGCCACCAAACAAGTAAATGAATTGTATCTGATTTAAAACTTAAAAAAGCGGTGTTAACATTAGTCTGAAAAGTAGTAATCCAATCAATGGGGAAGCGCGTACCTTATCAAGTATTTTTTTCTAATAAAAAAATAATTCCTTTATTACATTTATTATTATTCTCTTTATTTAACATTCTATCTTAAGATAATTTTTTTACAATATTTGATATAAAAGAAATATATTTACATTATAAAATATTATAAAAAACTTAACCTAGGTTGCCACCAGGCAGCGGGGATAGATCCAAGCTATCGGTGGTTAGGGCTGCAGAGTGAGGAACCTCCTGACAATACGTGCCGTGTCAAGGAGTACTGCCTTCTGTATCTGACCTTCTTATTATTATTATTCAATTTATGCTCATACATTATTATTTTTTATCTGACTATAAACTTTAATATTTGTAAATCAGAAAGAATGTATGTGTGTGTGTGGCATTACTACGTAATACAGTACCAACCAACGTGATATGATTACTATGTTAACTACTAAGTAAGCAATTTATCGAATGGCACCAATAAGACATTTTGTTGCTTACATTATTTTTGTATCGTTGGCGGAGTAGACTTGCGTTAAATTTTATATTATATTTTAATTATACTACAAGTATAAGCCATTACTTTCCTATAATCTACAGGACAGGCTCCCAAAGGCTTCCCTTTTATTTACCTACTAAAATAGAAAAAAAAATACATTCCAGATACGCACGCATAAATTTTACATACTTACTTAGGGTAAGTCAGCTCAATGCGGCCATAGAAGGCAAAGCGGACACACCCAATTTTTCGGTAACTAAAAACGATAGCGCGACGTTGCCTTTGTGCCTTACAGCCAACCTCCCGCCCCGACACCAAGCAGTCGTTCGGTGGCGATTGGAGTAAACGCATTGCCGCGGCGATATGTGCAAGGAATTTGTACATTTTGTTAAAAAAATCCAGGTGAAGTTCAACCGGTTTTGATCAAACCTCTTCATAATTTAATTTTTTTTATTACACGTCTATTGTTACTTACCTTTTTGGCTTAGAGCATTCAACCAAATGCTCTAAGCTATTTGGCTTTGAATGTGTAACATTTCTTCCGACATGGGATAAATAATGTGAGCTGAATTTATTTTTTAAACAAAATGGTGGAAAAAGGTAAAGCGGTCCGGGCAAAGTGGCCAATTAATAAGGGCAAAGTTGGCCGCTTTAATAATTTATGTTTTTGTGTATTGCGAGTACTTATGATTAGAATTTTTTATATATTTATTTATTTAAGTACGAGTATTAGTTAGTTGTTGACTACAACTACAAAAGAAAAACTACGCAGGGGGAACTTTTGGTACATGGATTTTAGTAAGAAAGTATGAAGACTGAAATTATTGTTCCATTTGAAACTTTATTAGTTACTTTTTGATTTTATCTTAAATAAAGCTTTTTTTTTTGGTGTTTTGTATTTTAAAATTAATTTCTTGTTATATTTAGGCATGACCACTTTGCCCTTACCCCCATGGCCGCTTTAGGCGGCCAACACGGGCAAAGCGGTTTTTTGACTAGTTTTCGTAATTTACAAATTAAAATAAACCGTTTAAGCTGTTGCAAAATGTGCCTACACGTTATGAAAGCTTATTAAATTCCCTTTCTTTTGATATACTTAAAAAACTTTTTTTAAATTGATTCTATAGTGCTATTTTTTTAAAGTCAAAGTTAAGGTGGCCGCTCTGAGCTGACCTCCCCTAATTGTATTATCTTACTAATTAAAAGTTTTAACATTACGATTAATGTCATATTACCTCCTCAGGTACTATACTACCAATAATTGTACACAAATCCATTATGCAAGCAACGCCTTTAGTTTTCCAATAAGATAAGAATTTACGATGGCAAATTCATTACTGCGTGACGGTTGCTATGGCACTTTTTTTTACGCCTTATGAAAAGTTATTATCACGGTGTTGCTTACTTCTATGATGAATGTACAATTGAATAATAAATATGGTAAGTACTTATGTAGAACATTCTACACGCACGCACCTACTCGTGGTTCCCTTTTAATTATCTTTTATCATCACAGGGAGACTGAGGTGTCGGTCGACTTCTTTCAAAATTAATTTGTAACATTACAAATAGTTCTCTCATGGAGAGAACAACAGTCCTTGAAGTGAAAAAGTTAATAAATGGTACTACTTACTCCTTAAAACTACTTAAAATAATATAGGGTAAGCTATTACAATCTTCTGAAAGTTTTTGTCACAGGTCTGTTAACTAAAGTTTATGGAAATAACAAAATACAAAACAATTATTTTCTCTTAGAATAAGCTGATTATAATTTTCTCAAATTTGAAAAGTATTTACAATTTCTATTTTTATCAAAATCATAAATTTTATGAGCGCACAATCATCGGTTTAGAAGCCTATGACAGAGGACTTTACAGAAAAAATAGCTAAAGAAGCAGGAATAGATTTTTATACGTTTTTTTCTTAATTCCTGATAAAAATATGCAGATAGTGATATCTATCTTTAATGGTAACTTTCCAACTATCTGTTTAGACGTTTCTGAATCAATATAAGTATCCGTATTTTATTATAAGGGCTTGGTTGGACCACACTTATGTTGCTACGATGACAATCTGCAGATCTTCAATGATAACATGAGTTTTAGAGAAAATATTTATATCACGTTCTATCTATAAATATAGAATTTGTTCATTAAATAATATGCTAATGCTAATGAGTTGCACAAAGAAGTTGTATGTAACGTGAACCGGTTATAATAAAATTAGTAATTAAGTACTAAATACGAAAATGATGATTAAGTTATTGTGCGGTTGAATGACCGCATCGTAATGCAACTGGCCGAAAGAGAGACAATTAATATAATGTTGATTATGATGGATATAAAAAGTGTGAAAGTGCAAGTAAATGATACATAATTATACATACCTACGTAGGTACTTCGGAAGGCATGTAAAGCCGTTGGTTCCGGTTATTGTCGTAAGATGTTGTTAAAACCCACCAACCCGCATTGGGACAGCGTGGTATGGCCCAATCTCCCCCCATGTTCACGGTAGTGTATATATTCTCTGCCCCATGTGTCTTTGTCCATATGGGAAGGCATATGCCCAGCTGTGGGACGTTCATAGGCTGATGATGTGATGTAATGATAATACATTTAATATGTATTTTAGTCATGCAAACATAAATCTTACTTTAAAGCAGTTTGACACCAAGATACTTTAAGTATTTAAATTAGATATGTTTTAAAATATCGTGTGGGAGTGAAATGTTCACTAACTTTTCTACATAGGTGTTTATTTAGTGTGCTCTTAATTCCTTGTTCATTAGTGTTCTTATTGTTCATGTTCTAATCACGCGCGACACACTTGTTGCAATATTCGTTCCCACGCCCACGAATGCGTACGACAAGATTTGCAATCTTATCAGAGATCCTCGATTGAATCTACTCACTCTCGAGCAATGTTCACACCACGTATATTCCCCTGTCAATATAATAACAAGACACATAATGTTCCTCTACAGTACTCTACACGAACCCAAGGCTTAGAGAACTTCTTATAAAGATATTTAGATACCTATATGATGAATATGTCATTCACGTGAGTATTTGAGGCTTTTAGAGGCGCCAGTATCGTCCTCCATATTACCATATATCATATTTAAACACTAATGTCAAAAAATATACCCGTTATAGCCAATAACATTAACATTTTTTGGTGTTTCACTAAACTTAAAAGTCTGTAAAACATGAAATATGTATCTTTATTATTGATTTTTTTTTGCATTCACAATGCTATATAGATATAAGTAAGATAAAATGATTACTTTACATACTAGAAAAAAATGTTTTTCATTCTAGTAAACATTTTATGAAATATGTAGTTACTTAATCATAATAGCATATAAATTCAGATTCAATTAGTTGTTCATTACATTAGTGATACGGTATTTGACGTTAATATTATTTTTTTCTTGCGCTGTTTCCAGCGAATCCAATTATGTTGTTTTTACCCACTGTCCGATTAGCTTCTGCGTGAATCCCCAAGACATGGGCATTACGCAGATAAGCGGTTCCTCGAAACCGACGCGATAACAAACGATTACCTTATAACATATAGAACACTGAACAATATCGTGTCGTGGAGTCGTGGACGTCATGCTTTAGAACAGCGCATACAGGGACAGCCCTAGGCATATTTTTTCGTCCGCCAAACTAAACACTGTGCTGGACGTAGACAGAAAATTCAGCCTACGGTGCTGGACATATTGGCGGGAAAGTGAAGCGTCATGTCTGTAGTTTTGTTTTATTTTTTAAATTAGTGTTTTGTCGTAAATTTATGTGAAATAAAGTTCTTGACGTGCATGAGTGTTGACAAATAAAACAATACAGTGCAACATCACGTTCCTCCGTCTTCTCTGTCCCATGGTTTGTCATCATTGATTTATGAAAAAGCAAAAAGTCAACTACTTTCCTACTTACTTTAACTATGTGTATTGTTAATTATTATGTAAGTACCCTGAACAGTATGTTATGCCTAGGTATTCTATAGAATACCACGACTATATGTGAAAAATTTGCCTGCAAAGAGCATATTACAATAATTATTGCAATAAGTATTCAGCAAAGAAAAGACATACTTAATACTTAATCAAGATTTATTGGTGTAACTTCTTATAAACCCGTTTTACAAGTTACTTGGTATGGACAGTTAGATAAATTTGGGCATATTGAAAGTGAACCGTGCGCCGCCATTACTTGCCTGAAGTTGTGCTTGTAGGCTGCCATATCAACTTGTCATACTTGGAACTTTCAATGGCACAGCACAGCACAGCAATTAGGCCGTCCGATACAGTTTTATTTTATTCGGAAACGATCACAACGATTTTAAAAATAATTTTTAAAAATTTTATTCTTTTTTTTGTTTACTCATAATAAATAAATTACAATTAATATAATTATGTACTTATGAATTAAAATAAATAGTTAGTAAGGAGTCATCTCTTCTGGGTCCTTATTCTGTAACGATTCCTTGTTTCAAAACCACGTTAATTCCTTAAAAAGTTACGATATCTTCCCAAAAACGTATGCGTTTGTGCGCGGTAAGGTTTAGGTGTGGAATCTATAGATTGCGATACAGAATCAGGGCCCTGATATGGTTGTACACATCATGAGCATCATCTATAGTGCTTTAATTTAGATCTATTGTCACACTGTGGTATACAAAATAGACATTGAATCAAATTTACGTAAGTATTCATTTAGTTGAAACTTTTATTGCTCTTTTCATACTACTGTTATATTACTAAATCGATCACAGTTCAATAAAAACGTTACTTTACTTTTTTATAAAACTTTCGCCAAAAGCTTTTTTACACAGACACTTTTTCTTCGACGATTGGTCGTGCAACTCAAATCCTCGGGCAATAGTCATGAGATTAATCGTGAGACAATATTTAGAAAGCGCGTTTCGTTGCGTCAGCGCATTTGGGCCCACGACCCGCCCGGTGGCGTGCAGGACACGATCGGTTTGAATTATTGAAGAAGCACACGTGTTGGCTACACGCCGATATATCTGATATCTATTGTAACAGCTTACACCGTAACTGCCGCAATAATTAAGAGGCTAAAGCGTTAACCGTAACCATTACCATGTCGCGTAGCAATGAGATAATACTCGTACATACCCCCCTCTCTCTTCCATTGGGTGTCGTAAAAGGCGACTAACGGACTAAAGACTGCACATACATGCAATAGCATAGAGTGGCGATGGGCTCACCACATGTCACGCTGAGCACATGTGCAGTCGCTGTTTGGTGAAAAGTGGACTATGGTAGAGGACTGCTTTTGTGGCCTTCATTGCCTAGTCTCTGACTAACCCTTCGGAGAAAATAGTCGTCATTATGTGTATGTGTGTGTAAAGCGTTAGAATTTTAGAACACTCGGCGCTAATTCTTCTGTTGTATGTCACAACAATCTTGCTTCTTGCAAACGAGTGCGATGCGTTCTTTGCACATAGATTATCTAATTTGTCTATGATTTGTTGTTGTTTGTTTGACGACCTCCTTTGTCGAGTGGTTTGTACACCGGTTTTCATGGTGTCGCCATCTCTGAGGTCCCGGGTTCGATCCCCGTTCGGGTCAATTTAGAAATTATTGTTTTTCTAAGTTGTCTCGGGTCTTGGTGTTTTCTATGTATAATAAATATGTATTTAAGTATTTTAAGTATGTTTATCCGTTGTCTAGTAACCATTTAACGAGTTTCTTCGAAGCTTCTCTTGGGCTAAATAATTGGTGTGATTGTAGGAAAGATTTATTATTATTATTTATTTATTTGTCTATGGTCCTGTTGCGAGATTATACTATAACCAAACACCATGTATGAAACCAAATTCATACAAAAACTGGTTTAAATAATTTTTAATGTATTAGAAAACAATATTTTTTCCATTTACTTATAATAGGACACTTTATGAGAATCAACAGATCGCAATACTCAATTTAATTGATGTCAATAGCGACGTATCTATACACCCGCTTATCATACGAGTGGAACACTTTTCGACTTCAAAACAATGAAGTTGCTAATTAAAAATATAATTACAATACGTATTATGTTCTCAGACAATGTTGGAACAATTGAATATGACCGGTGGATTTGTAATAACTGTACTGTGAATGAATGAACTATATGAAGAGTTTATTTATGAACATCTACGCGTGAAAGTAGATGATACCTAATTACAATTATTAGTCTTGTATTGCAAAGTAGATTTGATATTATCTCTTAAACTTTGTACATAATAAACGACACTGAATGCGATTAGGAATAATCTACGTCATCATAATCTTTGAAGATGTCCTTTTCAAAACTTTTGAGGCTTTTAGGTACTTTCGACAGAACACGCCTTTAATACTAGTTTTATTATTAGCCTATGTTGCAGAACTTAATCCATAATTTCCTCTGGGTAAATAAAAACAACAATTACGTAATTCCAAAACATCTCATTCAAATAAATTTGTTAAGTTACACTTCGTTTTGCTAGAGACAGCGTCAGTTTAAATCCAAGTGTAACTTTTGTTTCCTTCATTTTTCCTACTTAGATGAAAAATATTGTTGAACTGCGGTGGTATTAGGGTGAACTATATACTTAAAGAATGACATTTAGTCGATTTATTTGCTGTTCTTTGCAAATCCTCCTCCTCTTTTTCATCTTATCTAAACAATATTACCGTTTTAATATGATAGTGTTAAAGCTTGTATTAGGTATGGGTTCACGTCAATATTTTAACGTTGCTTTAACCACGATTCAATCCAAGCGTCTCTATAGGTATCTTCGACTACCGACGCGCGACGCCTGTGGTCATGACTACGACGAAGGTGTGACGATAATCCACCATTGTTAATTGCTAAATAAAATAAAATCTTTATTCATATAATCCTCAAGACCGCAACGCTAGCACCTAGCAGACAGTTACGAAATAAATCGTGTGAACAAGTGCTAGGCATGCAAAACCACTTTAATAGGCATACACCTAATTTTCATATCAGAATACCGATGAGTTTGCAACACCGTTGGAAAGCTACCAACTCTTCAACTTCACTTGTAAGTTGTGTTGTAATAACCTGAAATAATAATCAAGTTAGTACATGCAAATCAACCCACCAACCCGAGATAACATTGTTGTATTCCGACAATTTAGAGATAAGATAGCCAGTTCCTCAGTGATTGAGGATTCCGAGTGAAGCGCGCTTCCACTTTTGGCCTTATCGTCACTTACCATCAGGTAAGACCATCAGTGTCAAACTAACAAGCTCGTTTAACAATGTTACATAAACCTAACATAGGTAGTTTAAGTTGGATACCTTTAAGATATTTCAAGAGAGCTAGCGAATTCTCACAATGCCGTCATACATTCTGCCATTGGTAGGTCTGTAGCATCTCCCAACGACAGCGCACGACTTGGCACAGTTGCGTGCCTCAAGAAACGCCAGTTCATTATAATATTGCCACACCACATCACTTTCTAGGTAGGTGATGCAATTGATTATCGTTTAATTGCAGCGATGCGTTGTGCTCGACTCAAATTCAGACAATCGATCTAGGCAATATCGATTCGCAACTGGCATCGAAGCACTGTTTCGTAACGTAAACGCAAAGATGATAGCTTGTGATAAAACCTCTTTTAAAGATTATAATGAGAATGATATGTAACATTTATGCGTTGAACTAATATTGCGCTATGCATTTATATGAATAATATCTTTTTGTTTTTGCCTCTATTTGAAACTAATGAAACACTTACTTAATAAAATCACGCACAAAGAAATTTGGTGACTCGTTTCTTTGTCGCACCTCCAAAAGATGGAATTGTCTACCAGCACACGTATTCCCTCCTACCTATGACATAGTGTCCTTTAAACGAGGCGTGAAGAGGCACTTTGTGGGCCGGCAGAGTGAGGGTGACTGATGCTATGTCTCTTAGGTACGCTGCACCAGTTGTCCTGGCGCCTGGACTTCACTTCCACTTAACATCAGGTGGAGTGGGGTCTATTGCCGGGCTTTGTATAATAAAAAAATAATGTGTACCATCCAAAAGCCGAAAAATTTATTTCTTTTTTTTTATCCACAACGGGTAAGCGCTTGGCCTTCATCTCACCTGATGGTAAGTGACGATAAGGCCGAAGGTGGAAGTGCGCTTCAGCCGGAATCCTCAACCACTGAGGAACTGGCTATCTTATCTCAAAATGTCGGAACACAACAATGCTATAAACATAGTTGTTATGGCGACAGACTTAGATAAGATGGTGGTAGCTAGCCAGGTGGACTTAACAGCCCTACCACCAACCAAATCGAGCACACAAAGATGTACCCCCCGCTGGGAATCGAACCTGGGACCTCTGGGTCTAAAACCGGTGGCTTAGCCACTAGACCACAGAGGCGGTTAAAAAGGCATTTATTAGACATATCTCGTAATAAGATATGTCCAAGGTCAAAATTTTGCATTATTCCCAGTAGGTATATCCATCAGAATGCTAACTGAATAAGGACTGGCGTGGGAAGCACCAAATTCTGAGATAATTGTTGATCAATTGTGTGGAAAGGAAAGACGATAATTTGCAAGCATAGAGCAACACGGGCCTCCTATGTTTGCAAGTTTCACATGACCGTAATCCTAAGATTCCTAAGCGTATTTTAGGATTACTGACGGATAAGACGAAAAGTTGAATGAAAATCACCGAAGATTAAACGCAGTGACATAAATTAGGAGAGGCCTATGTGCAGGCAGACTGAAATGGGTTGATTATATTGAAGATTAAAAAATCTTAGACGAGTACTTATAATATATAATTTTAATAGGCGCTCGTTGACGCAGTGGCTTGCACGGTCGATTTACTATCTAGCAAATTGAGTAACCCTCGAACAGTTGATAAATTATTTTAATATCTCGTTATTTAGAACAGCAAATTGTTTAATTTTTAGTATGATTTTCTATAATAACATTTACAGATAGTTTTGTATATTAATGCTGATTTGGGTTTCCCAACCGCTGAATCATTGGTAATTTCTCCTAACTACCCTTATAGATGATGTTCCCCAAAACACTCAACTCAACCCTTGCCCAGACGCTGTAAAGGCTGTCGTAATACCAATATTAATTAGTTCGCAATTAACGATCTGGGTTAAAACAACACTAAGATACGTGTTTAAAATGCTTGCTCACATTTTTGTGTACGAAGGAAATAATAAAATAAATTAGGTAAAAATCGAGCTAAATGTGTTGAAGTTTCGTAATAGAAGAGATTTTAATTGACTTTTTTTGTAAACTAAATAATTGAGGTTTGATAGCAATACGCTGATTAAATTAACTAAGGATTGGTTTGAAGGCTGGCGTTTATCGTATTTTGATAATTTTTCACCTACCGTACCTTACCTGTTATTATAAAACGTAACAACGGGAAAGGGGTTTAACACTTAGATTAAAACAAAAAGGGAAGATACGGCATGCTCCTACTTGTAGTCATTCAAAATATAGTCCTACTCAACTACTTAAGCAAACACTCACGCACGCACACCTATAAAGTGTAAATCGAGCGAGCGAGACAAAGCGGTAAGTTTCAACGTCAGCGCGAGGGAGTCAGCGAGAAGCGCGTTGACGTCTCGGTCGCTTCGCAACAGACGAGTAATGAACGTCAGGATTGAGGAGCCACCCCTAATTTTTAAATAAAAATCATACCATCAATTAGTAGTATAAAAAATAATTTTGTAGGACAAATTCTGGAATTTGTAGTATAATACTTTCTAAGGTACATCAATATAAAGCTGGCTCCTCAATCCATACAGTATGGATTGAGGAGCCACCCTAGAACTCGGGAAGTAATGAAGTTACTTTTTTGAAAATTTAGTATGTTTTAGTAGGTATTTTGTAGGTTATCTACAAAAAATTTCAGTGCGGTACTGCCGAAATTAAATAAAATACAATAGTTTTGTTGTGGCTCCTCAGCCCGTATACAAAAGCGTAAATTCCTATGAAATTGATCCACATATTAATATATTCGAACTAATGGACAATTAGTGGGATGTATGCTTGAATTTGTAGTATAGAAATAAAATAGCAAGATTAAGTAAATTCGCTAAAAAAACACATTTCATCTGGCTCCTCAATCCAGACACTTGCATTTAAATAATTGACTGTATCTATCTAACTATAGAAGATAATCAAAAGCTTTATATGCCAATATTTAGTAGAAATTTCTACTAAATATCTATGTACAAAATAACATTGTACAATTTGGTCAAAGGAAGTTACAATGATTATTCGATATTCCATACAATTCACTATATAGGGTGACCATATCGATACTGGCAAAGAGAATAAAAATATGGTTAAGTACCCGTATTAAGGTAGCGTATTGTATGTTTTTCTTCTTATGTAAGTACAAAACGTTATGCGTACGTTTATTAATTAAATAATTAATTAATTATTTTATTTATTTATTTCAATAATAAAATGTTATGCGTACGTTAACTTAAAGTTAATGAGACAGCGTGGGAAAGCCTGTTCCCAGCAGTGGGACGTGTAAGGTTGTAGATGATACTCATGGGGTATTTCCGACTGCTGATACAATTGATTATTAAAATGAATACCTACAACTCTTCATACTCTAATTTTTGAACACGACCAGAAATTCAATTTATCACAATTGCGGAAATATAGCATTTGTTTAAGTTTATACAAAACATAAACAGAATATTATTGTACAAATTTTCATGAAACTAACTTAGTTCTGGTAAAGAATCATAGATGGCTCTTTTATTTATTGATTCCTAAATTTTGTTGATTCCTAAATCACGCAAACAGGTTTACATTCTAAAAATTCTTAAGCAAAATGTAACACTTTATCTAGCTTTCGATCACTACTAATAAACCATACATGTTTTTGTGGTTTTGATTGAATTCTCAACCTCGACCTTTTGATTAATTATAGTAAGTACTTACCTATATTAAAAACTGATGTAGTAATAAAAAAACTAACTAATTAACAAACTAAATATAAAAATAAGAAAACCTGAACTATTAGCATCATAGGATGTAAACTAAAGATTGCGTGGAAAGAGTGCTATATCGTTGTTGTTGCTGAGCTGACGTAAATTAACTATGTCGCGTAGCGGTGATAGAATACTACCACCCTCTTGGGTGACGTAAAAAGGCAACTTTCAGACTAAAGACTGCACATACATACATCCAACAGCACAGAACGGCGATAGGCACATCACCTGTCATGCTGAGCACATCAGCACTCGCTATTTATTGAAAAGTGGACTACGGTAAAGGACTGCTTTAATTTGCTGTCCTTATTGCCTAGTCTCTGTCTAACCTTTCGGGGATAATAGTCGTGATTATATGTTAGTATGTGTTTGTACCAACTAATTAAGTTTTCATGGAACATTATCAAAATGCCAAGACAAAATATAGAAATTTGGAGTCATTTTTAAAACTGTAGAAAAACATTATCTTTTAAAGGAACTACCTACCTACGACTAATTAAACATTTTTAAAATATTTTGAAGTACAACTTATGATTTTAATGAACCTTTAATAGAAAGGAGTAAAAATGTTGGTATAATATATAAAAGTCGAAATCACTTTCATGTTTAAATCTTCGAATTGGCAACATTACGCTAGAGCCGAGTAATAAGCGTATATACCTACCAGACTGTTGAAAACCGATGTTATTGTCATCAGATCAGATCAGATCATTTATTTGCATAGAATAGGTTAACAAAGGTGTTACATAAGATCTTATTAGTGAATATAATGCTCCATTCTGTCAATAATAATTAACATGCAAAACTTGAGTCTAAGAAATCCTTAATACTATAACAACATTCATCTATCATCCATTTCCGCAATTGCCTAGTCATAAGGTTTAAAGGTCCGTCTTTAAATTGTTTCGGAATTTTATTATATATTTTAATACACATGCAATAACAGCTTTTTTCAACAGCGGTTTACAACAGTGTGGACAGTTGTTTGCAACGAAAGGAGACCCAGCGTTTTATGCTTAAGTTGTATACCTACTTTTTTAATTTTTAATCTGTAATTCATTATCATCTGGCAATATCTGTCAACTAATGACAGTTGTACAGCCGCTAGCTGTAAAATCAAACATACTTGTGACGGAAAACATCAACGGCGGTTGTAAACTAAGTGGAAGCCTTGTTTTCAACAAGTGTGGACGGAACACAACGGCGGTTGTAAACCAGCCTCCGCCAAGGTGACTTGGTGAGGAGGCTTGTTTACAACAGTCTGGTACACGCTTTTTGTGCGTTACAAGCAGCGTTGCCATTTTTAGCAGGATCCTGCTTATTTAGCATTTTTAAGAGTAAAATTTATGCTACTTGCAGCAGGATGTTTAGCATTATCGTAATTTTTTTTCATATTTGGACATATTTCTGTAAAACTGTTGTTATTATTTTAATTCTTTCTTCCAGAATCATAAATCCTACAATAATTTCTACGTACATAAGCAACAAATCTACTTATTTAAATAGCCCTATTGGCATCCCTTCTTTGATATACATACTTAAATAGTGTAATTAAACAAAATTTGATTCACTTGATTAATAATAATTTTGTATCTTTATTGTACGTACATTAATATAAATGAACCTGGCTTTTTTCAGTAACCACGTTGTATGTAGGTTGAAGATAGCGGTGATATTTGTAATTTGTTAGAGGCAGTGGCAACACTGCTTAAGTGGTTTACAACAACGTCCACACAGCGGACCGCCCGCCAGAGGGATCGCAGCAAGTTTTTAAAACGCTCCCGCAAACCAAGGTCGTGGAAAGTTCAACCGAAATTTCGTTGCAAACATCTGTTGTAAACCGCTGTTGAAAACTTCGGTTTACAACAGTCTGGTACACGCTTTAAGGAAAGTTCATTGCGTTATTTTAACTTATCACTTTATGAGAATATTTTAAACGTACGTGTCTAAAACGACTACTTTAATATATTTTTAAATATAGGAAAAGCAAAGAGATTGATCTCATACAGTCTTAATATAACGTTATACGTAATTTGTGTTATGCATCATTAGCATTTTTTGTCAAATAAAAGCTGTAATATAAGTGGCAACTTATTTCTTTACTTTCGAACTGGTGTCTCCGTTTTACTGGAGGGCGGGTAAATAATGCTAGGCGCAGTGGACTGTATGAGCGGGGGCGGTTATCACATATATAAATAAATAGGAAGGGGCAGTTTGAACGAAGGAAGCGAAGGGCGGCGGTTACGGCCTTCAAGTGTTCCCCTGCGTGAAATAAGCAGCAACACTAACCTGGTAATCGGCGTCTTCAGCACCCTGGATTCTGGCAGCTAGCTACGGCGGCGGTGTGTGGCATGGACTCGCGCGGGCGGAGAGCGGTAAGCGGCGGTAGCGGCGGCGGTGTTCGCGGCGGCGGTGAAAAGCGAACTAGCGGGAGCGGGCGTTCAGCTCAGCGGTGAATTCGCAACTGTCAGATGACAGTCAGAGGAATGCTGGGGCGCGCCGAGAATCGCTTGTGCGGACGGTACACCGATAACCATTTATGGTGCTACTACCCTCTCACACAAGGAGACAAATAAAAGCACGCAAACACGAACTTTAACTTTTTTCATTGATTTCAAAGTATAAAAAGTGTAATTCATTAGATTATTTTATTTATTCATGAGGTTTGGCTCAATAATCTTTGATGCCAGTGCCGTAAAATATACAAAATAACAGATGCGGATAGTAAATGACTTAAACAAGTCTAACTTTGATTCCTTTTTAAACAATTTTGAACACAACAGTTAAGTAATAAAGTAATTCAATTATTTTAACAGAACGTATACACTGATAATAAAGCGTGAGGCGCATACAGTAAGTTTATTTGTGTATTAATTATAGTTATCTAACATACAAGATCAGAAAAATGATTGAACGATGCAAAGTGTTAAAACCAAGGAACATAAATACAAACATACATATAATTACTACTATTATTCCCGAAGGGTTAGTCAGAGACTAGGCAATTAGGACAGCAAAAGCAGTCCTCTACCATAGTCCATTTTTCACCAAATAGCGACTGCTCATATGTCAAGTGTAAGTTATATATAAATATTTTTTTTTATAAAAGAGGGAGGCAAACGAGCAGGCGGGTCACCTGATGGAGAGTAATCACCGCCGCCCATAGACACCCGCAAATCAGAGGAATCGCAGACGCGTTGCCGGCCTTTAAGGGAGGAATAGGTTTAAGGAAGGAATAGGAATTGCGAAGAGGGTGGTGGGGGAGGGGCCTCCGGAACCCTCACTGGTCGGACGAAACACAACAGCACCAAGTGCCATTATTTCACGCCGAATATTCGTGAAAGGGTGGTATTACGTCGGGCGAGCCGGCCCAATGCGTGCTGCAACGCAGCGTGGCTCTACCACTCAATCAGTGTCACTCATTTAGCACCACCCAGGGGTCACGTGTAGGGTCTCAGGGGTAAACCTAGGAACGCGAGTAACTTTAACCCCCAAAATTACTTTTATAAGAATCAATAGTAAAATGTATTGATTAGACTTCATTATTTATAAGGTTCGGCTCAAAAGTTCTTGATGCCAGTGCTGTAAAGTATTACAAAATGGCAGATGTGGTAGATAGGGCATGATAAAAGTTTTTCTTTAATTCCTTTTAAAATGTTTAAACAAAATTTAATAGGTACGAAGTATCTTTTAGATATTTGTTTACATTAATTAGGCTGTAATTTTATTCAAACAATGTATTTTATTTCTCAGATTCAGATCTTATATATCTGTCATCAGAAATAGGATCTGATAAAAGTTTAACGTTTTAAACCCTTACCAAATTAGTCCAGTGTAGTGTAGCTTTTAAAAATGCAAAGCTATGTATTTATCCAATATCATCGATAAGTATTAGCAATTGTTAAGTTACAAATTAAAAAAGTGTCGAAAAGAAAGAACAAAATTTGCGTTAAAATTATATAAATAATATTTATAACATTATAATTGTTAAGTTCATAATAATATATATTTTGTTAAAATTAAATGTAAAGAACAATTTGTCCGGTTTTCATTCATATAACATGGTCACCCTTAGTGAATTGTATGGAATATCGAATAATCATTGTAACTTCCTTTGACCAAATTGTACAATGTTATTTTGTACATAGATATTTAGTAGAAATTTCTACTAAATATTGGCATATAAAGCTTTTGATTATCCTTTAAAGTTAGGTAGATACAGTCAATTATTTAAATGCAAGTGTCTGGATTGAGGAGCCAGATGAAATGTGTTTTTTTAGCGAATTTACTTAATCTTGCTATTTTATTTCTATACTACAAATTCAAGCATACATACTACTAATTGTCCATTAGTTCAATTATATATTAATATGTGGATCAATTTCATAGGAATTCACGCTTTTGTATACGGGCTGAGGAGCCACAACAAAACTATTGTATTTTATTTAATTTCGGTAGTACCGCACTGAAATTTTTTGTAGATAACCTACAAAATACCTACTAAAACATACTAAATTTTCAAAAATGTAACTTCATTACTTTCCGAGTTCTAGGGTGGCTCCTCAATCCATACTGTATGGATTGAGGAGCCAGCTTTATATTGATGTACCTTAGAAAGTATTATACTACAAATTCCAGAATGTGTCCTACAAAATTATTTTTTATACTACTAATTGATGGTATGATTTTCCTTTAAAAATTAGGGGTGGCTCCTCAGTCCTGACGTTCATGACGAGTACGTACGACCGATTCCGACGCCACTGAGGAGTAGCGTCTTTCTCTTTTTCACACAGTAGAATATCTGCAATAGGGCGATGTAGCCTGTTCGCTCGGCAAATTGTGACTGAAGTGAAATTGTGCCTTTAGGCCTAATTTTGGCGGCTCACTCAAGAGACGCTAATGCCGTATCTTCCCTTTTTGTTTTAATCTAAGGTTTAACATCACCTGATGGAAAGGAAATGACGAGGTGGAAACTTACTCCACTCGACATCCTCAAGCCTCAACTGAAGAACTACCTATAAGTTCTCTTGTACTGTCGCATGTTGCGAAAACAAAAGGGACATTTTTGTTACGGCGACATAGAATACATTATGTAAAAAAATTCAGGCGGCCTTAGAAAAAGACTTACCAACCAAACCGAGGTGCAGCTGGGAAACGAGGTACTGTGTCAAAGACCAGCGGCCAAACCACTAATATAGGTACCACAGAGTCGGCTCAGCGGAAGACACTGATTAACCCACAAGCATAACAAATATGGTCTACTTTAGAAATTTATTCGTAGATCAATCAGTAATAGTATCTGTATGAATGACGACGGCGTGGGGGCGTGTGAAAGTGGAAAACAGCTATTGTCCTTTAACAATAGGTTAACTCAACTGGATCAGTGAAAGTGCGATAAAGGTCCACTTAACGCTCGCTGACGCTTCAAATTGTTTTGATCAAACTCGGAATTGGATTTATTATTGTCGACATTGACGTGGTTTCTCGATTACGACACAGCAGTTGACATTACGATTACGAGAGAGGTAAATAGGAAAAGGGTATGAATAAAAATAATTGTATAAGGGCACAGTAAGGCACAGGCCCACTTATGTACCATATTTCAAGCGAAATATAAAGTCTTTGTTTTTGTGTAAGGGTAACTGTATTTGTCTATTTTATGTAACCACAAAATAAACTTCTTTCTTTTTGATTTAGCTTGTAGTTACTGAATAAAGGCACAGAATAACTAATAGTACTAAAGGTTCCACTTTACAGGCATGTCGTATAATCATGTGCTACCCTCGGCTGTCTGTATTAATATCGTAGTATTAAATACAGAACGTTAGCTAATATTTCTTTATGCCACACAACTAGTATACAAAGTAATTTTGCAAGGAAATAAAAATGTAATTCAATAACAATAATTCTGGCATAAATCGGCTGCGCGCGCAATGTGAAGTATTAAATTATACAAACACCATTGAGTTATAATGAGTACCTACATTATAACTCAATGACAAACACAAGGTTACTGTGATTAGTGATTAGCGATTCTACAAATTGAATATGTCCATTAAACATCCTTCGTTTTAAGGCCTGTACAGAGGAGGGAAAGGCGTACTTTCTTGAACATCAAAATTGATTACTTACTTAGAACTTTAATTAACACACACGACGACGTACTAAAAGTCAGTGTCTTATTATCTTATTGTTACTGACAAAAGATGTCTACAAAAGGAGCTTGATGGCGCATAGCGGCTAAACCATTCGGCTTGCAAGCAACTTTCGCAATGACGGGTCACTGGATAGTTGACCAAATTAAATTAATTAAATAAAAAAACATCTAGATCTCCGTGTTTTGGAAGACAAATGTTAAGAGGCCTATTATTACATCTCGAATGTGATTTTTGCGTAAAATGCCCATTTTCGCATTTTGTAGTAATTTTGCAGTTGTATTTATCGTTTTTATCGAAATAAGATAATAAATTTGTGCATAATATTACAAATCTCCATTCTGTGAGCATAAGTTGAATTAGGACGGCCGGCGCATCGCATTTTGTAGTAATTTTGCAGTTGTATTTATCGTTTTTATCGAAATAGGATAATAAATTCATTATAAAATCTTTATTCCTCATGAAGTAACAATTACCCTGGTATAAATTTTGCTCAATAATATTATCGTAGATAGGAGACATTCACAGTTAAGTTATAGCGATTTTTGAAGTTTTTTGGTTTAGTATAAGTTTTTTTTTCAATATAAAATCAATAATAATTAAAAATTCCGAGGCCGCTACGCACTATTCTACTATATAAGAGATAACATTATAATTTTTTTATTTGACTTGTTTAGAACAGTAATTCAATCGATGAGCCCAAAAAAGTGCCTTCGTGCACTTTATGAAAATCTTTCTCTGCAATTTTGGGTTTAATTAAAAAGTTAAGCTAAATTTACAAAAAGCGAGGCCGCTACGCACTATTCCAATAGCTATTCTACACTATTCAATAAGATTTTTGTTTCTGAGATCCATAACGCCAAAATTGGCCATTTTACGCAAAAATCACAGTCGAGATGTAATAGGCCTCTTAAGCCGTTGGTCCCGGTTGTTGTCGTAAGATAACGATCGTTAAAACCCACCAACCCGCATTGAGCCAGCGGGTCGAGCCATGGGTTATTTATTATTAATATACCAATCTCTCCATGTACATGTGCGTAACCGTGTCACGTAGCGGTGAAAGAATACTACCACCCCCTCCCTTCCCTTGGGTGTCGTAAAAGGCGACTTACGGACTAAAGACTGCACATTCCTCCAACAGCATAGAGCGGCGATGGGTTCACCACCTGTCACGCTAAGCACAGTGCAGTCGCTATTTGGTGAAAAGTGGACTATGGTATAGGACTGCTTTTGCTGTCGTCATTGCCTAGTCTCTGACTAACCCTTCGGGGATAATAGTCGTGATTATATGTATGTATGTCTCCATGTGATGTTTGTTGTCCATCATGTGGGTAGTAGGCTGTCTCATGTCTGCGCAGAACTTACAGTTACCTCTATCAGAATTTTATTACATTGGCGTTTTGTATTGTGATTGTTGTGTTGATGTTATGCCGATCTTATGAATCATTCTTCTTTTCAGGTAAGTCAATGAATCACCTGTCTGCACCGCTGCGAGCTAGTAAGTTTCACCTTGGCTGTTTTGGTGTGGTGTCAATGAACTGTGTGTGCCTCGAGCGCGTAACTGTTATGATAATAACAATAATAACTAGATAATGGACGCAAGACAATATCTTTAGCATTTATAACGCGTTAAGGATGAACCATTTCATTTAAATTACACCATAAAAGTTACTATTTTCTTTTTTATTATTACGTATTTTTGTCTATTTAGAATTGTCAGCTCTTTCACTAAGTACCCCAAAACTAAATAAAACTCTAATACTACAGATACACTTTAAGAATGTACTAACGGTTACATTAAAATACCGGGACTTCCGGGAGACGGCATTACATTAGGCGGTATTTATTTCACAAGCAAAATCTGACCTGCCTCTTTGAAATTGAACCATCAACAAAGTAGAGTTGATCTTTGATGCCCCGCTACGCTCCATCATTCAAAAGATAACTGTAAGATGCGATCACGCGATTAACTGCTTCTCTTAAATCGTGCTGTGCTTGTTTTGTTTAATCTTTTTACTGTAGCAAGTATTTGGACCAGATATTAATATATATTACAATATGTACGTTGTAAATTAAAAGACTATGAACCTTAAAAGTAAAATCAAATCATGCATTTTTACTTACCAAAACAGAAAGTACTAAGTACAGGATAAAATAATTAAAAATAAAACGACAATGAACAATTTCTTTAAAGGTTTTATAGGAAAAGTCATCCACCATATCTGTTGTGGACCTTTCAATCCTAAAGTCCGAAACGGCTGAATACATTATTCTGGATTAAAACATAGTAAGTACACTTTAATCAAGAAATTACGTACATCTAATTCCTTTGGGAATTATCGAAAAATTTTACGCAAATAAAGAAACAGCGCGGCGCGGGTAGAAGCTTGTATAAAATAAATTAATATTTTATAAGTACATTAAGGCATCATAGATTACAATAAGAAATATTACATTAATAATAACAGGAATAGAAAGCAAAACATCATGTTGCAGACATATTACCAACATTCGTTATCAAAACTTATTTGACGGGGTTTAATAGATCTCGCGGTGTTTTTGATATAACCTGTCCACTTTGAAGGGAAATTGTTTCCCCATTTGCGGAAGCTCTACGGTGACATTGTTGGGGCCATAGCAATAGACCTAAGTAGAAGCGGCATGTGTATGTACTTTGCGAGAATTGCGAGCTAAATTAGTGTCAAAAGTATGTTAAAATCCCATCTTTCGACCGCGTTTCATTTAGCCGTTGTCAGCACCGGACATAAGTAGAATTCTAAAAAGTTACTACTTGCGCTGTATCGAGCTGTAAAAACTGTACAAGAGAGGTTGGCCTAGATATTCAACAAGTTACATACATTTTTTTTTATTTTTATTCTACAACGGGTAAGCGCTTGGCTTTCATCTCACCTGATGATGATAAGGCCGAAGCTGGAAGCGCACTTCACCCGGAATCCTCAACCACTAAGGAACTGGCTACCTTATCTCAAACTGTCGGAACACAACAATGCTATAAACATCGTTGTTATCGCGACAGACTTAGATAAGATGGTGGTAGCTAGCCAGGCGGACTTAATAGCCCTACCACCAACTAAACCGAGCACACAAAGATGTACCCCCGCTGGGAATCGAACCCGGGACCTCTGGGTCTGAAACCGGTGGCTTAGCCACTAGATCACAGAGGCGATTAAAATACATACAGATTAAAATACAAATACATCGATCGGTAAGCAATTTTATTACCGAAAAAAGTGACACGCTTGTTTTTCATACAATTGAGCTAACATGTCGCTTCTATTTAAATCTATTTCTGTGGTTGGGGCCTTCGCCTAAGGACACCTGGCCTTGGGAGAGCGGGACCAATGACAGATTGTTTACGTCGGCGGCCTTAGATGCTGTTTACAGACTGTTAATACTCGCTATTGTAGGGCTGGAGATGGAGATAATTGAAGTTAATTTTGCTATTTTAGGCATAGCTAGCTCGTTGAAACATTTATGTAACGGCGGCGAAGTAAATAGTAAAGTGGACTTCATAAAGGAAAAAGTATGACAAAGTAATACTTACGTAAAATAATAATAATAAAAGGAAAACTTTTTGGAGAACTTGACAATAAGCACGACGATATGCAGCAGAGTCACACAAAAGAGCTTTACAGATCGTAAGAAAATAAAAAGTAAGTATAAGTAAACAAACGAAAAATACATTTGCAATACATTTAAAGAAGCGTTGAGCACGATACATTGAAATCATACAACGAAATAGATTACCTAATTAGATTATTAATATATTATCTATTTCGGATGTCTAAGATTTTCTGACAAAAATTTAAGGTTCTGATACAGACAAAAAGATGTTGCTACTGCATTTGTTATTAAAGCCCATTATCTTTCTAAGTAGGTACCTATATGACCTATATATTAATGACAACCCTGCGTCCCTGTAAGCAATGTGAAATAAGAAAGAACCTTGAGGTGCCTCGAGTCCTGAATTCTGAATTTAATACATTTTTTATTTTTATTATTTTAATAATAGCTTGGTGCGGTTAGCACTTTCAGGCAGTGTCAAGTAAGGTAAGAGAGGCATTCTAATTAATTTAGCAAATATTTTCTTTATTATGGATAATAGTAAGTGAACCATAATTATGTGTGATACTTTGATTAAATCTCATACGACCTTCTTGAGAGAATTTGAAAAGTAATGTTGCACTGTTTTGTTTCATTTGCCAACACTCATGTATATTCACGAACGCTTAACGGTTAATAATCCTCCATTATTTCACATTAGTATTCGTTAAAAAGGCAAAACTGCAGACGTGACGTGACTCACATGACGCTTCACTTTCCCGCCAAGAAGTCCTTATTCTAAGGAGATTAAGATCATACAGTTAAGTCTTCAGTTTGTGTTAGTGATAGATAAAAACACCACCATTATAAAACCAAATTAGGTACCTACCAACTGGACAAAACACTATTAGAAAATAATATAAAATGGCAAGCACCGCTCTTCACTTTCCCACCAAGAAGTGCAACCTTGAATACTTACACGGTTCCCACGTAATGGATGGACGGACGGCGGGCGTCATACTCATGCTGCCTTGATGGCGTTGCATCCCGTTCGACCGAATGCCTCGAGAGAAAGGGACGGATGCACTACTGTATGTGAAAAGGAAAAGAACATAGATCCGGCTTATGGCTATAGTTAAGAGGAAACACTACGTGAAAGTGTCATGCGAAATTCTCATACGAAACACAGAAAAACGACGTTCCGTAGTCTCCTTCAGAACTGGAACAATTTTTATTACTTTTTCAGCATCGGTTCATGAAAGAGATTTTCTATGTCTGTATGTTTGATTTTTTTTAACCGGTTACAATTTTTTTCTGAAGACGTCTTAAAACGGAGTGATTTCTCTAAATTTTGAAGGTTCCTGGTTGTTAAATTGTTGCCTTTTGCAAAAAAATTAAACATACAGACGTAAAAAATGTCTTTCTTTGACCGATGCTGAAAAAAAACATTAAAACCGGCCAAGTGCGAGTCGGACTCGCCCATGAAGGGTTCCGTAGCAGCAAGTAACATCATATAAAAGTTCTTGTAGTTCGTTGTAACTTTGATCGATGTTTTACTAATAGTGTATTTTTTTAAAATGTATTAATTTATGACGTATTAAAAAAAACTACTTATTAGATCTTGTTCAAACCATATTTCGGTGGAAGTTTGCATGGTAATGTACATCATATATTTTTCTTAGTTTTATCATTCTCTTATTTTAGAAGTTACAGGGGTGTGTCCAAATGTCAAAATGTGTGTCCCCCACACACATTTTATCACTTTAGAAGTGTCTCTCGCGCAAACTATTCAGTTTAGAAAAAAATGATGTTAGAAACCTCAATATCATTTTTGAAGTCCTATCCCCCACACGTATGGGTTAAATGAAAAAAAATTTCTCAGTTTCAGTCCTGAGTATGGGGAACCCTCAAAATTTATTGTTTTTTTTTTTCTATTTTTGTGTGAAAATCTTAATGCGGTTCACAGAGTACATCTACTTACCAAGTTTCAACAGTATAGTTCTTATAGTTTCGGAACATCGGCTTGGCTGTGACATACGGACAGACAGACAGACATGACGAATCCATAATTCCGTTCAGGGTTCCGTTTTTTGCCATTGAACCCTAAAAACGGTCCAGTTCTGAAGGAGGAAACGGGGGACTACCAAACGTCGTTTTATTGTGTTTTGTATGAGAATTTTGCATGCCACTTCCACGTGGTGTTTCCTCTTAAAGCTATCTATAGTCTTGTACGAGTAGGCTAAGGTAAATATCAATGCCAATGCTTTTTTAAACTATTCTCAGAACAATAACTAAAGCATATTATTCTATAAACCTATTATGCTAAGGAGCTTGCTCCTTACTATATGCTCAGAATATATTTTTTGTACTCTGTGTATACGACCATAGAGTTAAAAAGCTCTGTGGCTTTATTATAGCGTAGTCCGGCCGTAGTCAGGCAATGTAGGTACAGTACAAAAATAATGAAGTAAGCATATTATTATAATTTTTATAATTAGTGTCGCAATAAACATACATTTATTTCGGCGAACAGAGCGTGCGTACTCGAAACGAGAAGTGCCATTTAAAATCTCAAACCATTACTGTTTGCTCACTTGCCGAATATACTTATTTGTCACGTCGTGTTAAGCGGAACAGTTGAAAACAATTACGAAATTCAATTTCGGCTGTAACTCCGCTTGCGTTTAAAAGGCTTCGCGACATTACCTTTCGGCGCGGTCACCGAGAATTCTCTCGTTTACCTTAACTTACTAAAGGCAACTTTCCATTTTATAAGGGTAAAGCTCTTCAGTTATTTTATTAAAAAGTCGACCCGCAATTATAACGACTATTCACAAATAGCTCGAGCTAATTACTCGTGAGTTGACTTATTTGTAAACGTCAGCCTATAAATAGTCGTTTCAATTAAGTGACCTGCAATGAAGTTTGTGTACTTATACAAAACTGTATGTATTACAAGTTGCTTAACGCCATGCTTGGAATATTAATACAAAAATTTACTACTTAAAATGTTAAATTGCTGTATTTTTTTCATGTATGTTGTTAAATTGCTGTATTTTTTTCAAGTAAGTATGTTAAACTGTTTTGTTTACCTACTAAGCAATGTAGAGTGTATACTTAGTATCCTGTATTTGTGTGGTGGTGATCGTTTAGATTTATATAAGTGAACTTTAAAGTTATAAATATTATAATGCCTCATCACATCAAGGGACTCGCGTCGCGGATAACCATCCAGTAATGCAAATAAGAAAAAATGTAATACCATAAAAAAGATATAAATTTATATGGATCATCCATCAAATTATTATCGATTGATCAACAAATAAAGAAAAAATTACTAAAGTCTATAAAGACTGATTGATCCCTTTGCCTATTCAACGGCAGGGTGGGCACATTGTACAATTAATTTATGTCATAGGGTGGATTCGATGGAATATTTTCGTTTACCTAGATTAAACGCCGAATTTGTATAGACTAATCTCGGAGTAAGTGTTATTCCAGTTTGGTCGAATCCAGCCATAATAGTGCAATTTATTGTTCTGAGATTAATGTTTAATGGACATACGTCAATTGCGTGCATATTAATTATAATGAGCAGCTATTATAGTATAATTACCATGATACGCTTACTAATTGTACTTACTATGTAGTTAATTTAATTTAAATTTTTCTACTTACTTTTGTTAGTTAGTTAGTTAGTTTTATTGTTAATTTATATTTAAATTTTAATAACTTTTGTAGGGAAGTACAACAGTTTAAGCATTTATATTTTGTATTTTTTTTGTTTTCTTAATTACATTGTTACTTGTTACTGATGAGCATACTTTTTTTAGTGCAAGCTGCGTTTGCCTTTAAATATTGGTGGCAATTAGTAATAAGCATTTATGTAAGTAACATGTAAGCAACCTACACTAACGTTGCCTGACTTTAATATATCGCTTTATTGTCGTATTACTACCTAAGTATAACATTTATAGAATTAGGTCAGTTGGCCTACTTGTATAGGTGCTCCTATTCCAAACCTGAGCTGATTCAATATTAAACTTAGCCACAAAACCACATTGAAATATTTACAACTAAAAAGACTTTTTTTTGTCAAGAACATTGACTTTAAGAATGTTGCTCGTGAGTAACTTTTTCAAGTTATCGCTCTAACCTAAATTCCCCAAATTACCTAAATCTCCCAAAATAGCTCCTATCCAATTCTTCCCTTTAAATTTACTCCTTTGACCAAACTCCCCCCTTTTCTATCCCCAGTAGCTCTCGTTACACTAGAGCAATACCTATGTACATATAAAACCCCAAGGATAAATTGCCCAGAATAACCCTGAGTTAAGCCAACCCTTAAAAAAAACTATTATCCCCGAAGGGTTAGTCAGAGACTAGGCAATAAGAACCGCAAAAGCAGTCCTCTGCCATAGTCCACTTTTCACCAAATAGCGACTGCACATGTGCTCATCGTGACAGGTGGAGAGCCCCTCGCTGCTCCATGCTGTTGGATGTATGTGCAGATTGTGCAGTCTTAATCCGTTAGTCGCCTTTTTCGACACTTAAGGGAAGAGAGGGGGTGGTAGTATTCTTTCAGCGCTACGAGACACGGTTATTTTTACTTTTACTTTCTTTAAAAAAGTATATCAAACACAATTTAAAAAAATATATAAAGGTTTAGGTTTTATTATATTTAAAAAAATATGTTAAGTAGGTATAACGGTATACGTGCATGTGAAAGGCTTGTAAATAGTAAATAAATAATGTCTATGGAAACGTTCCCGCCACGTCCAGGGAAACATCAACGCGTGCCGGAATGCGGTTTTCCCACGGCCTATCGCGAGCATAACCACGTACTCGCACGAATGTGAAAATATGCCAATCGCGGGCGTACATTCACCGCCGAATTAGCTTAAACCTGAGCAACTAATTCGAAACTTTATGACGTCCGCTTAAAGTCTACAACTCGTTTGGGCGATCACATTAAAACTTAGACATGTGACACGAATACTCATTACCGCAATAGGATTATCGACACTCGTGCGTCACCCTGAAAGTAAATTACAATGATTCCGTGGAAACTTAACTGTTTATGGTTTTCGACCATTACTTGCGTTGCGGAGATATGTATTGTGCGGCACTAATTAGTCATATAAGAAATGTTTTAAAGGTGAAACAGGTTTTACGTTGTTGATATTGAGATATGTAAGATATTATAATAGCCCATTATCTTTCGATGTCCGTTTTGTTGTCTGTCTTTAGAAATTATTGTAATTGTAATTTGAAAACTTTAGTATTAAGCCTACTAATTTATATAGAATAAAAGTCTATCATTAATATATGATGAGTTTGTTTTTTTTTTTTTTTTATACTAAGTATTCCATGATTACCATGCTCATTTAGTCCAAGACAACATTTATTCTCAGAACTTTAAAACACACCGTCGAACATGACTTTCAGCCATTATCGACGCGTAAACATCGGCCTAGATGATAATTGAGCAATCGCATAATGTGCAGCGTTCGCGGGCATTATGCAGTCGCGCACGAATCTATGCGTCTGGCGGCACGCGTTGCGACTTGCGCTCGTTTCCAGTATAAGTGGGTCGATTACGTACGTCAAAGTTGATATACGTTATAGTTCGTTGAAAATATGATTAGTATGACTGTATTGTAAACCTCAAAGCGATAGTGTGGGATAAACAAATTTTATTAACAACATCAAAATTAGTAATTAAGTATTAGTTAAATGTCGCAGTACTTGAAAAAGATCTTTTTAATACCAATTTACATGATCTAAAAACGAAAATAAATCTTTACGCCATCAAAATATCGTTAGATTTAATTAAACTGCTAGTGCTGCTAGCTAGCCAGCTGATTTGGATTGAGTCTATTAAAAACATGATTGCATGTAAGTACTTTTACCACAACAGACATATTATGATTTATTCTATGACTAAAGGTACCCAGAGCTCCTATAAAAGAAAACATGACTTATACACGGTCCTACTAGACGCTCCTACATCTGAGAAAAATCACTATATATTCTGAGACAGGATGAACAACTAAGAGTCCGGTTTCCACAAGCATCTATATTAGGTAGGTACCTACCATCCGTCAGACAAGAACAAGTCTACTTTTATTATTTTTTATTTTTTTATTTTTTTATAAAAGAGGGAGGCAAACGAGCAGGCGGGTCACCTGATGGAAAGTAATCACAGCTGCCTATGGACACCCGCAAAACCAGAGGAATCGCAGATGCGTTGCCGGCCTTTAAGAGCGGGCTCCCTAAAATAAATCCAGCGCTAGCTCCGCCCAGCGCGCCCCGCCACCCGCATGCCACACTCGTTACACTAGCGATACATTAACAACCAATTCAAAATTCGCGCGCGCGCAGGTCATCCGAGTTTATGATCCAAGAACATAGAATGAATAGAGCATTTTTGACAATTTTTTTACAACTTTATTCAGTAATTTTAAAGACAGATTCTTCATATTTTTTATGAGCAGTAGTATGTTAATTTTGATTATAATATATTGAAGATCATGTTTGTACTTTGTATACCTATTTAATTTTTTATTTATTTTTTGTTTCAATTTTATTTTTTTTATTTATGTAAGTTAACTTTATCATTATGAAACTTCTTCGGGAAAAGTAGTGTAAATTATATTTGTCAAGCCGGATTGCAATGTATATTTGTATTATTATAATGTTGTTGTTCTTTTTATTTGTTTTATTATAATGCACAAAGACACACTTCAATTTTACACATTTTATTAACCCCCGACGCAAAACTAAGGGTGTTGCAAGTTTAACCCCTCAAGCCCCAAGCGGCCATATTTGGCCGCACCTAAAAACTCGCTATTCCGTCGGACCCCAAGCGGCCAAAATATGGCCGCGCTCTCCACTTGACTTTGTACCGTGTTTTGATACACTTAGAGACTACTTTAGTATGAACACAGTTGATTATTTCGGTTTGTGGTACATTTTATGCATCGTGAACGCAAAATTTAACATGAATTGCGTTTGAATTTTTTTTCCTATTCCGCAAATTTAAATTGACAGCACCTGCTGTCAAAATTTTTAGACATTTCGATGCCAAGACTGAGAGGTTAACGTGTGTATTTGAGTAATTTGTTTATCTGTACGAATTATCGTATCTCCCGAACGGATGCACCGATTTTGATTTTGTTTTTTTTTATTTGAGAGGTGTCTTGATCGAGAGTGATTTTGAGCCAGAATCTATCAATCAATAAAAATGTTTTTACTTTTTTAAGAAGAATTGTGTTTAAAGAAAATTTGTTTTGCCTTTTGAAAATCATTATCTCTACATAAACATAAATACATAAACTTTCTTACACTCACACCAATTATCTAGCCCAAGAGAAGCTTCGTTATGAATCTCGTTAAATGGTTACTAGATAACGGATAAACATACTTAAAAACTTAAATACATACTTATTATACATAGAAAATACCCAAACCCGAGACAATTTAGAAAAACAATAATTTCTAAATTGACGCGACCGGGGATCGAACCCGGGACCTCAGAGATGGCGACACAATGAAAACCGGTGTACAAACCACTCGACCAAGGAGGTCGTCAAGAATCGTAATCTTTTCTCGTCTACATAGTCGAGAAAAGGATTTGAGCAACTTTCATAAGTCTGATCGATTCAAAATTTGATACCCTGTTACATAAATGTTAATGAAAGAACATGGTAACTTTGACCTGATGCTGCAGCATCTGCAAGAATAACTAATTCCTTACCAAGTTACAACATAGGTATCGTGTTTAGGCTCATTGGAATGGTCTCTACAAATAGGTTGTAGCTAGGTGATGATCAAAATCTGATGACGGAGCAGGGAAGAAAAAATGGGAATAAGTTGGTGAGGGATTCTAAGCTTCTTTTACTTTTGACGACCTCCTTGGTCGAGTGGTTTGTACACCGGTTTTCATGGTGTCGCCATCTCTGAGGTCCCGGGTTCGATCCCCGGTCGGGTCAATTTAGAAATTATTGTTTTTCTAAATTGTCTCTGGTCTGGGTGTTTTCTATGTATAATAAGTATGTATTTAAGTATTTTAAGTATGTTTATCCGTTGTCTAGTAACCATTTAACGAGTTTCTTCGAAGCTTCTCTTGGGCTAGATAATTGGTGTGATTGTAGGAAAGATTTATTTATTTATTATTTATTATTACTTTTAATGTTTTTTATATATTTTATCGTTTTATTAACGCTTGAATATACTTAAGTAATAACTTTTACTTGTTCTATCGATATGAAATTATTGGATAAATAAAAATAAATTACCTATTGGAAAAATAAAATCCAACCAGTCAATCAAAGTAAATGTATTTTGATATGGAGGTAGAATTATAATTTCGGAAAACCTAATTAACGTCACTCTACTGCTGGAGCCTTGCAACTCGTGACCTCCGACGAGTCTTCATTACTGTTACGTATAGCTATAATGTCAGTGGGATGGGATTGATTGTTTTAGCCGTCACTTATTCTGTATATCCTTCGGCTTGATAATACCAATCCGATTTTTTATTTACAGTAACCTGAAAATATAAAAAGAGACGAGATACTTATACGAAATATGTGACATATCTAATTATTGTGTTCAACTGATATAATAAATTATAACTGATATAATAATATATTATATTAGTATTATATTTGTTTAAATTAATACTCACATGGCCATTCCTGTCACGTTTCCAGGAATGAACTTTATATAAAAAAAGCTATAAAATTTTGAGTGCTCTGTAGAATTTAAACTTTCAACCTAATACCTAAGTATATCGAAGCTCAAGAAACAACAAGATAACTGACATCGAAACATTTAGCTAGACCACTCACAGCTACGGGTATAGAAAATAGACCGAAACGTCCAATGATAGGTAAGTAACTGTTTAGAGTATGTTATTTGTCCTTGCGTTATCCCGTACAAATCAAACTTGTTCAATTTGAAACGCTGAAATGTATCTTATGTTTAAAAACAATAAATAAAAAACGTACTTGAGTTAGATCTTCACATATAGACAGTAATGGAATGGTAGCGCTTTGAGCATTAGCGTTATTTTTGCCAGTTCCTAGGCTTAGGAACGTTATTCTAAAAAATATCAATTCAGGTTATTTGAAACAAACACTAATACAGTATTTAAAATTAAATATCGAAATAAATTATAAAAGTCCTAATACCTAATCAAATTAATAAAGAGTTTTTTCTTTAAAGATTGGATTTGTATTAAAAAAATTAACTTTGCTGAAATGATCTAATAAGATACTATTTGATTTGAATAACACTTACCTTTCCTCTAAACAAATTGGAATCGGTAATAAATGTATTAGTTTATTTGGCGACTCCACGCATTGTCTTTGTTCCGAAGTACAAATTGTTCCTTTAGTTAGAGAAAGCGTATTATTTTGTTTATGCAAAGCGCTTAGTATCATTTTTATTATTGTATGTACTTAAATTAATTATTAATTTTGAAGGACTACAGACCATCGTGGCGATGGTTTAACAGCCTTAGTCAAATATTTTTTTAAATAGGTAAGTCAAAAATCATAAATAAATCTGCTTATAGTTTTAGATCTGATCGCAGATTAGCACAAAAAAAATAGGTCAGTAATATTATGTGATAGACTTCGGCAAGACTTATGATAGGTACCCAAAATCTACGTACTGAAATGGATTCAAAATTATACTTATACTCTCATACATTACGCATTATATACTTCGAATCGCTTTTTTTCCTCTAAACATATTTTTTATTTTTCTTGTTGCCTATAATTTGGCTAGCCAAAACGACTTGCTAAACAATTAGTCGTACGTAATAATAGTAATAAAATAATAACGTAAGCAGCATCTCTGGCACGTGCGCTAGCGAGTTGCACAGGTCCACCGTTCATGACGCGCATTGCGGGACTGAGAGTGCGCTCGCGTAGATTTTAGAATAGTTCTATTTCTGCAGTAGTACGGTTGAATATTGCGTGCGCCGCTTCAACACGCTTAGCGCAGAAGTAAATGACGTAAGTCACAAAACTGTTTTTATTTATAATTCGATTATTAAGTACTCAATTGAAAAATGGTCTTACCAGTCCCTAACTAACTATCTTAGTAATATATTCGTTGTATTTTTATACGTAAGGCTCTATAACGTAAAAAGATATACGTAATAATATCTCAAAAACTCATCATTTTCGATAAATAAAAGTATCGTACATAAACCAATATTTTTCGTTTTTGCTTTGCTCAAGCCTTAGTCAACTATACAAAGAAACATATACTAAAATTTGACATGTCTAGTATGCTGTACACATATGATAATTTATCTTCGAAATCGCTACTCGTTTAGGCAGCCGCCTCTTAAGGGAGGAATAGGTTTAAGGAAGGAATAGGAATTGGGAGGGGGGGGGGGGAAGGGGCCTCCGGAACCCTCACTGGTCGGACGAAACACAAAAGTACCAAGTGCCGTTATTTCACGCCGAATATTCGTGAGAGGGTGGTATTACGCAGCGTGGCTCTACCACTCAGAATCTTAGGCATTTGATCACGTTAAAGAAAATGAGAATTTTTATGGCAAATTGTAACTCACCTCGTTTGTCACCACAGGACACTCCCCCGCAGTCCTCTACCCAAAAACTGTCTTTCTCTTATCGATGTTCATCCTTATACCCAAATCACAAAGTTAAAGTTCAAAATTTATTAAATAAATTTGACATTTTGTAGTAGGTTGACCTATGTCCTCTGTAGTTTTATTCCCTACTAGCGGCCCGCCCGCGCCTTTCATCCACGCTAAATTAGAAAGACCGTCATAGCTCAGCCATTTATAAAAATATATCTACAAAATATAAACAAAAACCATCCTTAGTTAACGCTCTATCTTTTATTGAAAACCGCATAAAAATCCATTGCGTGGTTTAGGAGAATAGTGCGGTGCCACAGACAGAGGAAAACCGCGACTACTTTATAATATGTAATATGTAATGATGATGAATTGATGATTCGATCACATTTACCGAAAACGAGGATTTGCATAGATTTTATACTAACCTTTATGGTCACCACGAGTCGCTGTTTCAATGTAAATGTGCTAATGTTTTTGTGGTCAGGGGTATTAGGAATGCGTACGAGACACTATAAAGTCGCCGTGATTTGCATAAAGCATTTGATAAGTAATCTCAGAAAGCGTGGAATGCTTGCACGCATTTAGGGCCATGCCACACGAGAAATGGAATTTGTTTTGTTCATAATTTTTTTAAGTTTCTTCCAAGAGGTGTTGTGTAAAGAGTTTATATAATGAAAAGTGTAGAGATCTCAGCAAACAATTAAGTATCTCCAATATAAAGGGTTTCTGAGACTAGGCAATGAGGATAGCAGAAGCAGTACATATAGTTCATGTTTCACCAAATTACAACTGCGCATATGCTCAGCGTTAAAGATGTCAGCCATTGCCGCTTTACGCTGTTGGATATATGTGCAGTCTATAGTCCGTTAGTCGCCTTTTACGACACCCAAGGGAAGAGAGAGGTTGGTAGTATAATGTACTTTTAGCGAGCCGCTACACAATCGGTTCTCTCCGATATACACTGGCCCTTACTCCGTATTGCGCGTGAGTTGCCTGCGGATAGACGCCTGAATGCTGCCATGCCAACAACAGAGCGAGACAGTTACGGCATTTTAACAATATCAAAGTCTAAATCAATCATTAATTCCTATCTAATCCTATTTGATCCTTTCCTTCTTAATTCCTTCAATTCCCTTTTATTCGAATACAATAAAAAAAAACCGCTTCCTAACCTTTTACTTTGCCTTGGCTAAAGCACAAATCGTGCGCGAAAAAACAAAAGAGCGAGCCTTTGCGGCACTCCTGCACTGTTACTGACGCCTGCACGTAAAAATATTTTTAAGAATCTCTGAGTTGACGGTAGACTACACATGGCCAACATCTTCATGTGGTTCCTTTTTGGTATAAGATCATAGGAATGATGTTATTGCAAACATGGAGGGCAATGAGGATTCAATAAAAGTTGTAAAGTAAACGCGAGTTATACTCGAAAGGCTTTATCGGATTTCGTTGATCGAGAACGACGTGTAATACCCAGATAAGCCGATAGCTTCTGCTATGGTGTACATTTCTTATCGCCTTTGCCGGCAATCATTTCTTTAGACAGAAGCAAATGATGTTTGTCATCGTAGCATTCGTAGCAAATGGAAAGTTGTGGTCCCAAAAGGGAAGACACGGGATGTGGGAAGACAGGGGCAACATCCCCTGTTTTCCCTTCCGGCAAACGGGTGTGATTTGTATAAGTAGGTATATTTACGTAAATTTATCTAGGCTGCCTACAGATCAATATCGGGCTAATGTGCGAGAAAAGTAGTTAGTGGTTTCTGAAATCGTTGTTTCGGTAGGTTTCGTTTAGGTCGAAATTAGACGCGCGTGTCAATATACCTTCCTAAAAACTCCGGGACGTTCGATTCTGGTATCGATATAGCGCATAATTTATTCCGAATTGCAAGGTGCAAGCGGAAAGAATGTGCTTTAAGTTTCACATGAAGCTATGGCGCTCTGTGACGTAGATCCGTCACAATTGGAGGATATGGCAGAAGACTGGTCACTGTGGAGGTATACTGTGAAAGCTAAGGTGTCTATAATGAACAGAGCCGTAAAGATGAGCTCGATACAGCGGGAAAAGCTTAAGGCCGGACCTCCTCACACACACTATGATGTTGGAATAGTGCTAACTTGCTGTGAAACATTCAAGTCAAACATTGGCTATGTCAGACACCTGTGAGCCCATGAACGTCGGTCGATTTGACGACCTCCGGTGGTTAGCACACTGGATCTGGCGTCGCGCCATCTCTGAGGTCCCGGGTTCAATTCCCGGTCGGGTCAATTTAGAGAAAAACTGTTTTTCTATATTGATTTCGGGTCTGGGTGCTTTTCTATATTTATGTATATTTACCCGTTATCTTACCAAATTAACGAGTTTCAAAAGAATGCTCATCTTGGTCTATATAATTGGTGTAAGTGTAAACAAATTTAATTAATTTAATTAAATCCTAAGTCGCTGTGGCTGAAAACGGTCGGGATTGGATTGATTGACCCCTACTCAGCTTCACCGTGTGATGTTGGAGGCGGCAAAGGGAACGATCCGTCTAATGTGAAATAGTCACCGCAGCTTATTGAAGCTTGTAATTGTAACAATATATTTGCACCTTGACGACTTATAATACTTATTTACTTAAAACTTGAAGTCACTTAAGCAATATGAGTGTAGTCCCACTGGTATAGCTATCGATCCAGACAGGTTCTAAATAATTTCATCATCATCTGCCTACAAATGACTCACTGCTGGGCAAAGGCCTTCCCATGGAGAGACTAAGCCATAACCCACCACGCTGGCCCATTGCGGGTTACATTGTAATATGAAACTAATCATGTCATTTATTTTTATGAAAATTTTTTTACCATGTTTGAGTTGTTGATTTAGAAAAATCCCGTTTTTTCATAAAAAAATAATTGTAGTGACCATGAAAGTTTAAAATGTTATAATCATGTCATATTTGTAATCTATTTAAATCTTATAATCATTTTATTGTTTTAGGCTCTTACGCGTTTCCGTTGATAGGCGCGCTTCCTTCCTGTCGCCGCCATCTTATCGTTGTCCCGTTATCTGGTTAGTATGCTAGCTATGCTGTCAGAATAGTTGTTGATTACCTAATAAAAAAGGTATGCCTTAAATATTTATTTATACACATGCTATTTAGCATTATTTGTTTATTCATACTGTACAGAATTGTCAATCAGAGACTGAGTAGGCAAATCTCTGTGATTGACAATTATGCTAGAAAAACTATCGAAACGTACCTACGTAATTTTTTATGGTTAGCTCGGCGATGACCCCTTGTGTTCAGTGGAAAGTGGAGTTCAAACGTAAAGAGAGTCAATGACGTAGATACTAAGTATAGGTATGATAAAAGTAAACGATTGAATTTCACTTGTTCTTGTGTGCTAGAGTCACATGAGTAACTTTACTCATGTGCTAGAGTGTAAGCCTGATTTTGGAAGATAATTAATTTGTTAAAATTTAAAAAAAAAACAAATTAGCAGTTTATCTTCTTTGTACCAATACTTAACCCAGCCCGTTTGGCTCTTTGATGGAATAAGCTATATCGTTTTTAATCTGTAATCGAACTACTTATGATTTAAACGTTAATAAAGAGAACTTAGTCAAAAAAAACTTAAAAAATAGGTACATACGGTCGCCACTATTATTATCCATAAAGGGTTAGTCAGGGATTAGACAAGGAGGACCGCAAAAGCAGTTTACATTTCACCAAATAACTGCACATGTGCTCAGTCTTTAATCCGTTAGTCGCCTTTTACGACACCCACGGGAAGATTGGTTGGTAGTCCTTTTTTAAAATGATCCGCCACTATACAGCTCATAAATAAATACTTACACAAAACTAAAAATCGTTGGTATACTCAACATACTCAGTGTAATATTTAAATGTCCTTCGTCGACATTGCTCAAAACTACTCGTAATTTATTTGCTATCTACTTAGGCAAATCTAATTAGATCGATGTTATGTATGTTTCAAATCTGTCTCCATATTTGTAAGCAAATGAAAACACTGGTCTCGGAAGACCTTCAGGCTGGAAGAAGTTATTACGCAGCCAAGGTCTGCTAAGATTGGTAGGTATACTATAGGTTACCCGAAGGTAATGTCATTAGTACTGAAAGCCGATTACGACATCAATGATTGGGTGAACAGAAATGTTACGTAACGCGAGTATAACACTCCAAGCTCGAGCTACTGGCTTTATATATGACGTGTCAAGGACTACTTTTGAAATGGGTTGGTTGGGACGTTTTGGTGGTAGTGAAAATGTTTAAGTGGTAATTTAAGTTCAAACGACACAAGTATGTTTTATGGTGTAAATTGGTCGCAGGTTCCTTGTTGTGTGTGGTGTGGAAACTAATTTAAATTTTAAAATTAGGTAACTACCCTAACAATTTGTATACTTACATTTAGAATTGTTATTATTGACGCACAAAAATTGTGGAAAGTAAACTTAAGTAGTTATGTTTATTTTTAATTATTAAACTAAAACTTATTAAAAATGTCTTGTTCCTGATACTATCTACGTACTGCTACTGCCAAACCAAAAGAGATCAATTCAATGTAAAAACATTGTTCGCTCTTTTGCATAACAATCTTTGACTTTTTTCCAGTTTAGTATGATGAACAATAATTGGTAAGTACTCGAAAGATTTAAGGCGATTGCTAATGTTATGATTTAAGGCGATTAATAATTGCGAATTGCCAATTAAGTACCGGGTATCAGAAAAAGGGTTTATCAAACCGTAAAGAGTGGGAAGCTAACAGCCTGTATTATAAATAGAAGCGGAATCCAATTTGGTCCGTTACGTTAGTCAGCCTATCTTGTGGGCGCAGGCGGTGCAAGACGTGCGGAAAATTGAGAAAAATTGAAACAGACGCCGCGGGGCGGTGGCGGCGGGGGCGGGGCGTGACGGCATGGCGCCCCGTGACGTCACGCAGCCACAGATAAGGTGAACTGGACTGCTGGTGACGGTTTTTTGTTTCCTTTCTTTTTACAAACTATGAATATTCATTCAACCTTTCTCCTGTTGATGCTGCGTGGGATTTCTGAGCTATTTCTAGATACACGTCTGAGTAAGTTGCAAGTTGTGCTTTGTGTTACAAAGAAACTTGATATTAAGTAAGTTACTCCTTCATTTCAATACATAATCCTGTTCTAAGTTAAGGATACCGTGGCTATGGTTTCTTAAGTTGTAGTGATATGGTGGTCTCCTAGCTGGTATTGGCAGTATTGGTATCATGCAAGCGAGTATCTTACTAGATTCGTGTCGTAGCGTTGAGTCTAATGAAGACCAATATTATGTACAGTATCGTTAACTATTTGAAATTATTTACATAACAATAATGGTGTTATCAATTCTGTAGATCTGTTGAAAACGTTTAATTGCTAGTGTTCGCATTTATAAACTAAAGTAAGCACTTAAGTGAGAATTTGAAAAGTGATGTTGGACTGTTTTGTTTTATTTGAAAACACTCGTGCACGTTCACATTTATTACTTTCCCGCCTAGTAGTCCCCGCCATTGTACCTACCCGTATTTATTTATTTATTTGGTTTAGGTACACATACAGGTTACAGTCATAATGACAACATACTTGGCATTTCAGGTTGAGCTAGACAATAACCTAACAAACAGTGTACACATAGTGTGTAGTGATATTATCACAGCGAATACAAAATAAAAGCAAATTACAAACTGAAAAAGTGAAAAAATTACCACGAGCAGAATTCGTTCTCGACAAAATTTGCATTCAAATTGTTAAAACAATAACATTAAACATAAAAGTGAGAAATTCTTAAAATATCTATGAAAATTTATAGAAAACAATGCAAAGCGCTGAATAAATAGAGTGACTCAGAATCACCCAGCGCCCCACACTGCCTTCCGCGAAAAATATTTATATATACCTACTTAGGTATATATATATTTTTTTAAGTACATCCAATTTACTACTTGTGAGCCGAGGATACTTCGGCCCCGAGTATGTGCGAAATATTTCTTTTGTATAAAGGGAATCGGTCATTAAATATGTCTACGTCTTTGCCACTGCTTAAATAAGTTCGTTGTAGGTCCGTATTTAACTACACAGTATTTTTTTTCATTTATAGTAGAATAAAACCTCGTTGCTTCAGTAAACGGCGTCTCCAACCTGTTGCGTGGGCTGTGGCGCTATCAGGCCACGCGGCCGGAAAATGAGACGCCCGCCCCCGGGAAACTCACTCCTCAATGGAACGCTAGATTGGACTGAAATGAAATACGCGGCTCCGTTTGCTAGATATGCCCTTTTTACGTTCATATCGATACTTTGATATACTGGTTGTTGGTTAGTATGTAATTCAGCAACTGAGCTATCCTATTAAGGGCCGATTTTTCAATTGTCACATTAAAATTATTCGTTTATATTTTGCAAACTATTGTCAAGTCACGTATTTTCTTTTTTGACAACTAACATTTTATTCTGATCCCGTCATACTTTATTAGATAGAATAAGTTTTATCTAGGGATTGAAAATTTAGTTCTAAGTGCAAAAAACAACTGATTGTATGGCATGGCAGCAGCAACTCTAAAATATGTCAAAAAAAAATCAGCTGTTCTATAAAAAAACAAAATAGGTAATTATAGTACTCAGTTTTACTTGCATTGAATGGAATATCTCAGTTACGAGATTGTTATACCATCACAATTAATAAAGTATTATCAAAAGCCCTGTATTTTTGTGAGCAAAAATGATAACAAGACGCTAGTATATTCTTAGATACCATTTTTTAAAACAAAAAAAATAATTAAAAAGATCCCCGAAAGTTAAATAGGTACGTTTTTTTGTTGCCTTTCGTTATCTATGATCCTACTATCCTACTAATATATATAACGCAAAAGCTTGTGAGTATGGATGGATGTTTGTTACTCTTTCACGTGAAAACTACTCCATGGATTTGGATGAAATTCGGCATACAGATAGTTTATAGCCTGGATTAACACATAGGATACTTTTTATCCCGATATTCCCACGGCAACCACGCGGGTGAAACCGCGAGCGGCCGCTAGTAAGTTAATAATTATAGTATCTTATCCTCATTCGCTTTATACAAATTTTATTACTCTTGCTCAGTGTAAATAAATACTGTTTCCATTAGCAACATTGTTATGACAGAAGCAAGATAGACGGTGTCTACCCTAAGTGGTTTACTATGGCGCATTTCATCCGGAACCCTAGTAGGTATATACCGACTTGTATTATTATGACATGTATGTATTCTATGGTACCGAGTGAAGTGCGCTCCCACCTTGGGCCGTATCATCGCAAAAATGGTTAGTTACTTAAATTAAAACATATATATTTATTAAGTATATTTTTTTCTATTTAAATGAACAGTTACGTACCTACGTAAAAGATCTATTAAATGTTTGTACAGTCCAACAGTAATTCTATATAAGTAGGTACATTATTCACTAAAACTGGTAAGGATTTTGAATTTAAATTCTCTTCATTACTTAACATGGTAAGTATCTGTGCGTACAGTAATAGGACAACCCAGATCATTTTAGTAGGTGCTTGCTATGACACACCAACTCGCTCGGAAATCGTGCTCTAGCAACCATTACCTTTAAACGTAGTAGTTGGTATGACATGGTACTTAAGGGGGGTTAGGTGGTTAGCGAAAATTCCGGGCCCTCGGGGGTGTTGCGGTTGCGTGGTCCGCGGTAATTTGTAAGCGCCATTCACATTTTTATCAAAAAGTTAATAAAAATGTTAAGTTTTTTGGAAATCCAAATCAGTCAAGAAATCGAAAAGGTAAAATACCTTCATGATTTTATAGTAGTTATTAATGTAAAACACGGTCGTTCGTAATGTGCATTTTCGTATATGAAATTTTTCAGGATTTTTTTTATTGAAAAGTGAACTATGGTAGAGTACTCAATGCTGTTGCTGTTCTCATTTCCTAGTCTCTGACTAATTCTTCGGGGATAATGGTCGTAATTAAATATGTAGGTAGGTATGTATATAATATGTAATGTAAGTCAAGTCAAGTCAAGTCAAAATATATTTATTCAATAAACTCAATTAATAAGCACTTTGAATCGTCCAAATCTTTTTTAACCTACCACCCATTCAGGACATAATTTTTTAACTGTGGCAAAGAATGGGCGCAAGAAACCACAGCGCACAAAAGCAACGACATTTACAAACAAAAAAAAGAGTATGTCGTTACCAGGTCAATACAAAATATGAATTTAAAAATAAAAAAAAATGATGCAATACAAAATTACAATACAATGTAGTATCAATTAAATAAAGACAATTAGAAATAGCTGTTGGAGTGCTTGGAGCATTTCAGATCCAAGCTGTTTTGTCTTCTGTGTAATCTGACACTTTATAATAAGCTTTTTTATAAAGCTTTTCTTTGATTTTGATTTTAAATTTATTAAGATCTAATTTCTGAATATCATTTGGTACTTTGTTGTAAAATCTTACACACAGACCCCTAAAAGAATTATTTATTTTATGGAGCCTAGTATAAGGTACTGCTAATTTGTTCTTACTTCTAGTGTTTACATTGTGAATATCACTGTTTTTTGAAAACATTCCAGTATTTTTATGAACATAAATCAAATTTTCATAAATGTATTGTGATGCAACTGTCATTATATTTATATTTTTAAATCTCTCTCTGAGAGAGTCGCCAGCCTTTAGGTTATAGATTGCTCGAATAGCCCTCTTCTGAAGCACAAAGATAGTTTGAATGTCGGCAGCATTTCCCCACAGTAAAATGCCGTACGACATTACACTATGAAAGTAACTGAAATAAACTAATCTGGATGTATCAACGTCAGTTAACTGACGGATCTTCATTACTGCATAAGCCGCAGAGCTAAGTCTATTCGACAATTTAGCTATATGTGGGCCCCACTGAAGCTTGGCATCTAACGTGATGCCTAGAAACACAGTGGTGTCCACAGGATTCACATTCTTATCTTTAATTTGTACACTAGTTGTTACTTGCTTAACATTAGGCAATACAAATCTAACACATTTGGTTTTTCCCTCGTTTAATAGCAAGTTATTTATACTAAACCAGTGAACAATCTTTGAGATCGCATTATTCACATTGTCATAATTTGGGTGTCGTCGTTTCACTTTGAATAAAAGTGAAGTATCATCAGCAAACAATACTATCTCATGACTGTCTTTTACAAAATAAGGTAAGTCATTAATATAAACCAAAAACAAGAATGGACCTAGTATTGAACCCTGCGGAACTCCCATTGTAACCACTGATCCCGGAGATCTTTTACCGTTAATGTCGACCTTCTGAATCCTGTTACTCAAGTATGAGATTAGAAGGCTCAAAGAAGCATCCCTAATTCCATAGTGGTTAAGCTTCCTGACCAAAGTTTCATGTAAAACACAATCGAAAGCCTTGGATAAATCACAAAATACCCCTAGGGCATCCTGTGATTCCTCCCAGGTATCAAATATTTGGATTAAAAGCTCAACACCGGCGTCAGTTGTTGAGCGACCCCTAGTAAAACCATACTGTTTACAATGTAAAAGTTTATTTCTATGAAAATGAATTTGAATTTGGTCTAGCATCAACTTTTCAAAAATTTTACTAAATGTGGGTAGCACAGAAATAGGTCTAAAATTAGAGGGGTCAGAAGTGCTACCTGATTTAAACAACGGAATTAATTTGCTATGTTTCATTAGGTCAGGAAAAACACCACAGTCAATGCATTCGTTAAATATGCAAGCTAAAACTGGAGCTATTGTCATAATTACTGATTTAGCGACATCCACGGAATTACCCCACAGATCAGCAGTTTTTTTTTTATTGAGAGTGTTAAATGTTTTTAATATATCTATAACACAAATTTTTTGAAAACTGAAATTACTTTCACAATCTTTAACATTCTCCTTCAAAACAGATTCAGCTACAGTGGGGGAGGAAATCAAGGCTTTTGTAGTTGAAACTGGAATGTCAGTAAAAAACCTCTCAAATGCTGCAGCAACATCAGCATCAGAAGTCAAGGTTTTATTATCACAATTTAAAGTGTACTCATTATTACGACTTCTGACCTTTCCTGTTTCACTATTTATAATATTCCATGTCATTTTTATTTTGTCATTACTATTCTTAATCTTAGAACTCAGATAGTTTGCCTTGGCTAATCGGCATACTCTTTTAAATAACTTTGAATAATTTTTAACATATAATTTGAAGTCGTCGCTGGTGTTATAGTTGCGTTCACCATAAAGTTCATAAAGGCGTTTCCTACTTTTGTGAATACCAATTGTAGCCCATTCATTAAAAGATGCAGTACCACTAACCGAGATCTTTTTTGGAACAAAAGATTTATTTAATTCTGAACAATATATGTTAAAAAAATCGTTATAAAAGACATCAGGGTTGTCATTGTATTCTAAATAATTTAATTTTGTATCTAGATTGCTTTTAAAGCGTTCCAGCCGACCTGCAGTTTTTGGCACAACAGTGATATTCTTTTTCATCACTTGCTTACGCTGGTGTGGAAAGCTGACCATTTGGCCACAATGATCAGAGTCCAGGTTATTAATAATTTGCTTAGCCAGTGGTTTTACATTTGTATATATGTTATCAATACAGGTGGCCGAAGTGGCAGTTATTCTTGTCGGCTCCAAAAATAAATTATTCAAATTGTATGATAGAAATAAGTTTTTAATTTTAGTTGACAATGTGGAGTTTTCTAGCAAATTTATATTAAAATCACCGCAAACAATTATTGTTTTACCTACATTGCGGACCTTACGCAATGTCTCATCCATAACTTTTTCAAAAAGATCATACAATGCTGAAGGAGGTCTGTATACACTTATCACAACAAACTGCTCCAACTCCACAGAAGCTATTTCTATTGTTCGCTCAACCGAGAGGCTCACTATGTCTTTGCGTTCTTTTAATTTAAACTTTTTACTAACAATAATTAAGGAGCCACCATGTATTGCATTTCCTCGACTGAACGAACTTCCTACCAAATGATTCTTAAAATTGAACATGAACTGATGGTCTCTAAGCCAGTGCTCGGTAATGCAAAGAATATCAATATTATTACAGTTCATGAACAATTCAATCTCTAAATCTTTGCCTATCATTCCTTGGATGTTCTGGTGAACAATGTTCAAAGATTCTACATTTTTTAAATTTAATGATTTGACCGGGCCGGGGCTTTTTATAAAGTTTTTTTTACATTGATTTAATTTCATTTTATTTGCAAACATTTTGCAAGAGAGTTCCTCTTTTGTCTTATAATTTAATTCCAATAATTTGCTAGAGGTGTCCTCTATTGTCTTATAATCTAATTTAAATTATTTGGAACATATTCCAAAGTCTGAATTGGCATGTCAGTATGTTGCAGCTCAATAGAAGCCGCTGAGCTAGCCATGTTATTGGCTAAATACTTAAAATAAAATGATAGCGAATTTGCTATCTGTCGCTTAAAATAAGTCTTAAGATAATATTTATCTTTTGTCAATATAAAATTATTATCTAATAATTTATTTATGTCTATTAATTCTACTTTCTTTTCATAGAAAGCCATTGTATTCAATGTCAAATTAAGCTTAAATCTATAATTATTTTCTTCGTGTGGCAAGTTTTTACTGTAAGGAAGTGTGAACATTATAATTTTTGGAATATTTAAAGAAAGTAATTTTTCATAAAAGTTAACTAATACTTTTTTGTTCACATTTCCCCTTTTCCCAATTAAAATAATAACAGTTTCTACATTATTAAGGTCATGTGAAATCAATTTTTTCATTATATCATGGTATGTCAAACCAGGCATACAATAATTTAAGACAGTTTGCCCCTCAGTGTTTAAAAATTGACCCAACCCTCTTCCAATTTCATCACTAAACATTAGAGTGCTACTTTTAGTACATTTATTGTCTTTTTGGTAAGAAATATTGGAATTCAAACTGGACAAACCATGGCATAGCTGCTTAGGAGGTGAGGGATCACACACTGGTATGGACATGGAATGCTCCGAGGCAGCCAGGCCTGCCGCCAGGGATTGCCTAGATTCATTATCAAAGTTCTCAGTCCGAGAACTATCCAAAAGGTTATTTAGGGCCAGTATGTATTCCCCAATCTCCTTCTTTGAGGACTCATACCTAGTAGTCATACTTGTTAATGACTCCTGCAAACTAGTTAACTTATAATTTAATTTTTCAATTTCAATGTCATATTTTAATTTATTGTTTTCTAATAATGATGAACACTCATTTAATTTATTAACTAATTGTAATCTTTCTTTAATTAATGTTACATTTTTCTTCATATAGACTTTTTTTTTCATTAAAAGTTGAGTTTTCTTAATACATTTATTTAATTTAATATATTTTTTTAATTTATTTCTGCTACATTTAACAGGCTGGATAGTGGCACTGGAATAAATACTATCCTCCTTTGTTAAGTCAATTGTTACCAAAGGATTAATATTAAATGAAGCAGAAACTATTTCAGGCGCACAGCTAACTAACTCATCGAACAGACTTTGGTTCTGTATGGTAGTTACTTGTAATTTGTCACATTCTAGAGTACTTATACTACAATTAGCCTCATGTAACTGCCTTTCCAACCCAGAGATACGCACAAGGGCCTGCTCATACTCATCCCTGCATTGGTCGAACCCGTCTACTAACAACTGAAGCTTGTCCCGTTCCTCATTAATACAATTACACTCAGAATGTAATGAAGACATCTCTTTTTTCAATTTATTGTTTCTATCCAGTAAGTCCAACATTTCCTTTTCATTGTCATCTCTTTCCCTATTCAATTGTTTGATTAACTCCTTGGATGCCTTCAATTCCTGCAAAGCCAGGTGGAGCTTAGACTCTTCCTGACGAGCCAAGGCCTTTCTAGTACCAGCATACATTTTGAATTGATAAAATGTCTAATGTACTTATAGCAATTAGAACCAGGGAGATACTCAACCAATGTTATAAAGTTAACTGAAATTTTTAAAAAAAAAGAGAAGTACCCTTTTTAGCAAATAAAATAAAGGTGTACTTAACTAAAATGTTCTCTTTAAAAGTATGTTTATTTAGAATGCATAAATAATGATAAAAATACTACCTTGTAAAGAGAAAACAATGAAATAACACAATAATTACCAACAACAATTCGAATAATGAACTGTCATTCGCCGACATATAACGCCGTATAACATAAAAGTGTTACTTATTGCAATGTAACTAGGTTATATACTTACTCGTATAGTGCATAGAATCAAGAGTTTTAGTTGACTTTACCAGTTTGTAATTTATCAGCTTACATGAATTATATTCAGGTCACACGCGATTTCACAGATTTAAGTACTTATATTTTAATGGTAGATTCTGTCAATAAATATTTGTTTGATAAGTAAATTCCTTAGCGTGTTGACCTTTGGTACGACATTACTGCAAGGTGATTGTTCATATTTAAACAATGACTAGAAAAATCTTTGTTTTTGTTAAAAGTTTAACATACTTAATACTAAAAATAGAGAGGAAAAGGCTGTCTAAATATAGGTTCACTGGCACAATATTCCACATGACCGCTTCCTACTTGACAGAGTCGTTTACGCAAAGCCGTGTAATCATAATCGCACAGCCTATGACGTCCTGTATACCAGTCTAGAAGAATTAATGGTGGCAATGACGTCACTAAACCCACTCACATCACACGACACTTGCACCGGCCCAAAAAGTTCAAAGGTCACCGGTTGACATTATGAATGATTGCTGTAACATTGCGACTTGTTGAAAAACCAGTATTCCGTTTATCTTTCAGCTGGATGTCCTCTCCTTTCTTGGCGACTCGGCGTACTAAAAGGCTACATACATAGCCTTGCATAAACACTAAAATTTTTATGATTTCTTAAATTTTCAAGTTTTTTGAAGCTGATGCCTTTTAAAAGCCAAGGCTAGTTCTGCATATTTCAGATAGATATTTTGCATACTAGTATGCAATGCAAAGTACTAAAATGAATAATGCCCTATAGCTAGCAATAACTCATTACTATTATCAGTCTCAATACCTTTATTGTTGAAATTTTGCATGTTATGTTACACAATGTTATATAGATATAGGATAAAATGTTTATAATGTCGTAGGTTCGAACCCACGACCTTTGGATTGCCGGTCCACTGCTCTAACCCATTCGAGCTTCCTGAGACTGGTTGTTTTTTTTCTAGTAAATATTTAAGCCTAAATACGTTTCATATTTGTGTACTAGGTTTGGTTGGTGTTAGGACTTGTTAAGTTCGCCTGGCTAGTTACCATTCTACCTACCTACATTCTTGCGCCATAACAACAGTGTTATTGGCACTGGTGTGTTCCGACAGTTAAGAGATGAGATAGAGAGATGAGATCCCGTAAGTTGGGTATTCTCAATAAGGTGAGGCGGTTTTTCACTCCCGAGAAGCGCTGTTTGCTGTACAAGACTCAGGTGCGATCGAGAACTTTCTGATCTTATCCCGCCCTCTCCTTTCCTCTCCCGGACTACACGTGCTGGTCTTAGGAGCCACCATCATACTGTGCAGACTATCAGCACTCTTACCAAAAAAGTTGGCAAGTCGTTCTTCTGTAAGGCTTTGGAATTATTTGCCGGCGCATGTGTTTCCCAGCTCCTATAGTCCCGGGTCTTTTAAAAGCGGGGTGTGAAACGGCATTTATGCAGTCTGTCATGAATAGGTGCACTTTACCGTGCTTGTTCCACAGTGAAGAGCGCTCTCATTATTTTGGACTGCTGCTTACCATCAGGCAGGATGTAGTCACTATAACGAGTCAAATAAAAAAAAGCCTAAAAGATTGGCTTAAAAACCACACATTTAACTAAGTAAATATCAAACCATTGTGTCAAAGTTAGTGTTGATAAAAATGACTTCAGTAACATTTAGGTTACGTGGCGTAGCGTTTAAGCGAAGTAAAAATTTCGCTCCATTGTTAATAACATGGTATCACCCTGTTCTGCTAACGCCGCCCTTGGCGCCACAGTGACGTACCCTACGACCCAAAAACACGGGAAATTCAACGGCACATCATTCATTTCAGCTTATCTAAAATCCCTTGACATTCTCCATGCCCCGAAGAGCGATGGAAAGCGATCGACCAGCCATTTGTCGATAGCAACCGACCAGCCAGTAATGAAATTTGTGTAGCAGTTAAAGCAATTATCTCCCATCTATTGTCTAGACGGCTATGTAGGCAGTTGACTTATGTACAAGAGGCGCTTTCTGGTCGAGTTAGGCTGACATAAGACGGTATTAGGGCATCGTGTACATACAATTATGTTTGGTTATGTTATGATATGAATCTTAATTTGTGTCAATGATTTCGGTATGTTTATATTAAAATATACATGTAGATGAAAAGCAAAATTTTTACCTTCCATTGTTGTTTTGCTCTGTCTTTCATTTCGTCTAAAAATAAACGTTACTGCAGTTTCGTTAAAGTAAGATATATTGTGGTATACATTGCCAGTGTCGTGTATGGCATGGGAATGTATGATCGCGATACAGTGAGCTGATCTCTTGTTTTGCATAATACATCACTTCGATGACAGTAATGGCACAGTATATACTTATATTTATACTGTGGTAATGGCCAATGTGTAGGAAATGAGCGATGCACAACAATGAGATACTTTTTATAGTGCACCTCTTTATTTTCTTATAGTTTAATCTACTGGTTTTATCTGCCAGAGGAAGCTTAAAATCTTTTTACACGTTATAAAGAGCGATATCTATCTTCTATATAAAACAAAAACATTTGCCACATTGTGGCACACTTGTGGTAAGACTTGATTTAAACAGACAAACTTACTCTTGTAAAATATGACTTCCCTTTCATATTTTTAACGTATGACACTATTATTTAACTGACATCTGTTGAGTGCGTGCTAGAAATATCTTTTCTAATAAGTCGTTTTTGCACTATTACGTATTATGTGCCGGTACCTAGTTATGGGTCGTTATAACACCGCCGTTGATTGTTCTGGGAAACTCGTGCAGCTCCAATGGAGTTGCGACCTATTTCGCAAATGGTACGTTTACAACCTGCTGTAGCGGTACGTTTCGACTCAAGTGATTCTGTGCGAAATAAATACTGACATCGTTGGATGTGCGCAATGCGTTTTATCAGTTCAAAATGGTTAAGTGATGAGCGATTTTTGGGCAAGATTTAAACGTGTTTATTTTTAGTTTCGCCTCAAGCAATCGCTTACTCTGATCAGTGCAAATTGGTTAAGTGATGAGCGATTTTTGGTCAAGATTTAAACGTGTTTATTTTTAGTTTCGCCTCAAGCAATCGCTTACTGTGAAAAGTATTTGTAAATTGTATTAAATACAGAGAGCAATGAAAATGCAATAGAAATTCAGTTTGTAACTTTTTAGTAAGTCGTCAAGCAAGATAAGTAAAAGGAGAATATCTAGTCTTTAGTAATAAGTAAATCTCGGCTTTTACTCAAAACTTGTCTCTCCTATAACACACTAGGTAAATACTTAACTCTATTCCGTGTATATAAACAGGACTGTTTATTAACTCTACTTTGTGTTATTCAGTTTATAGAAACAGGACTGAACTGAACGAATATTTGATGAATCACACCGTTGATAAAACTGTCGTTTAACGAATGATTTTATCAGTCTTAAATCAAAATGAGTCACTTAAAGCAATTGTTGTTAGATTTGTCGCCGTCTAGCTGATTTGACAAATGGAGTGATGTAATTGAGTCTGTGGTTCGTGTTGTCCTATTTTAGTCCTATTACTGCGGCAGATGGCAACATAATTATGTTTGGAATGTTTTAGGGTATGCGCTCATTCATGCAGCATTAATGTTATTCGGTCAGCAATTAGTACTTATATGCTATTATTTGTTATAGCAATCTAGGTACGTTTTAACGACTGCCTGCGACTGCATTTGCGTAACGTGCTGTTAGAATTTTAAAAATCTTTTCTTATCGGCTATTTTGCCTCCTACCCTGTCACTGGTACAGCACTAAATATTTTTTATTAGTTTTCCATCCTTTACAACTGAATAAGGTTTAAATTATGGTGAAATGTATATTGCCACTACCAGCTATCGCCTATAAGCGTGCTACTGCTGCTAAAGCGACACACATAGACTGCGCGGATGGCTGCGTGATCTGCTGTCTCTTTCCAATTCTAGGAATATGAAAGAGACAGAGTCAATTGTCAGCGCTGCGGCAGCCGCTGCTACCAAGGCTTTAACTTAGAGAATCGCACCTCAAGGCACAGGCCTTCCACATACACAACAGCATGTAGGGAGACTCCTTTATCTTATCTGCCAAATGTCAAGTTTGTAATCTTAATAGTTCTTGAGATGAAGTGATTTCTCACTCAGTTTCTTGTCGAAAAAATTACTAATCTGCTACTGTACTGACTACCATCAAGTAGTGGTGTTTAGCATTTTTTTAAGTACGAGTATGTCCAATTATCGAATACATTGAGTTATCAACTTAATTTCGTTTTCTTTTAATAAAATTGTTGAATGATGCAACTTTTAAAGACTTGACGCCGATATATTAAGCTCACAAGGACAGCTTCACAGTTTACTATCCATCGCCGGTTCCCAAGCATGCAATTAAACAGTTAGCATCTCGTAAAGTGTTTGGATTTCATTTACTACATTGGCGTCGAAATCAAAGACATGACTTAATTACGGTTCTGTTTTGTTATTTCGGTGCGCGCCTTACGTGTTTTGTTTTCATTGTCGCCGCCGTGAATTAAACAAAGCGAAATATTTGGCACGTCACTTCACATCATTACGAAATATTCCTTATTCGGTGAGATCATGATAAAAACTGCAGACAGGTTAAATGCACCTCGTCTGACGGCCGGCTAGACCCCGTTTCTGGTTATGCAACAAACAGCTATACACGTCAATCACTTCATCAATGAAGAGAACATTAACCTACTCTGAATACACTAAATTATTGCCTGGTACAATTTTGATTTTTGGTACAGTTTAAATAAGTTAATTTGTATGAGTGATACCAGTTCCTAATGCTTTGCATATTCGAGGTTGTTAAATCTACAAGTAATGTTCTCAGACGTAGTAACGTGAAAAGGAATAGAACTTAATTGCTTTATTTAGTGCCTAATTCTTTTGCAAAAACTATTTCTTTTCACATCTCATATCCCTGCGTGGATAGTTAATAAGATAAGATTACCTACACGTTTCATATCTCATATCCTTCATTTGATATTTACTTTAACTTTATGTTAGCTATTTTTAAAAGTTAAGTCTTTATGTGGCCTTTCCAAATAAATAACCTTTGAGGCAGGTATTTATATCACGTTTCTTCAATCGTTTCGTTTTGATCTTCGAAAAGTTTAGCAAGTGTAAAAGACACTTAATCGATTCCATCGGTTATCGATAGAAGTTTTAACGAGAGCAACTCGAAATATGCAGTGGCATTCGATCGAATAATGTCTGATACAAGAACGGTACTAACCGGATGCGAATCCACTATCAGCCGGTGAAAGTAGAACTTACAAAAAATGCTCCCATTCCTTGCACCGGTTGATATTTCATGAGACGTTCACTCGAGGCTGGCTGGTATCGAGCTCGTACTTTTTAGCGCTAACGCAAAGCCTGATTTTGATATATGACGTCCAGAACATTCGCGAGTATATTGCATTTATGTCAAATAAAGTAATCTTTGTACCGAATGCATTAGATAATCATAAAACTATACGTACAAATATGTTTGTTTCCTCAATTAGAACTATAAACACATGAGTAATTCCTCATGTGCTATAAATACTTAATCTTTTTTTGGCTTTTTGTTTAACCGATGAACTTGAAGCAAGCTGCAGAGATAGGTTATTAAAACTAAAACAAAGTAAAAATTAAAATATCAATCAAAATATGTGTAATCTTTAGGTAAGTACCTACCTTTTCCTTCTTTCAAGATTTTGGTGAATCCGAGCCGAGGACATAGCCTTTGAAGGCATCCTTGGATTATCTGCTCTAGTTACTCAAACGCTCCTAATAGGATATTTGGATACTGCTACGCAGTGTTGCCAGGCCGTAGGAAGTCTCGGGCTGGTTCGCCAACTAAGTCTTGGGGATCAATCAATATTGTCGTCGTCCCTTCCGGTTTGCAGTGAGTGAATGCTTTATAAAGCCATTTGCTAATTTTGTCCCAAAATCAAGAAATACTCGTGACCATTGTGTTAACGTGCCTTCCGAAGCAAAGAGGAGCTCATGATACTTTAAATTTGGCGCCTATCCGGAGTCTTGGCATTGCCAAAGTTGCCTAACTTTCAACAACAACCGCTAGACTAGTAAACCTAAATGTTCTAAAATTAATACAAACATTAAATCAATGTTTATGGCGCCTAGTGTACCATTAGATATCCATAAAATAATAATGTCATTAAATAATACAAGTAGCGTAGGATATGATGGTATCAGTACAAAAATTCTTAAATGTGTATTAATGGAAATATGTGGCCACTTAAGTCATTTAATTAACCTATGTATCAGCTCAGGCATCTACCCCGACGCCCTAAAAATATCAATCGTAAAGCCTCTGTTTAAGAAAGAAAGTAGAGAACTTATGGAAAATTACCGACCAATCTCGCTGATTTTCGTATTTTCTAAAATATTCGAAAAATATATCTATAAAGAACTCAACAATTTCATTGAAAAGTATAACATTCTGTGTGAGGAACAAAAAGGATTCCGAATGCATAAGACTATTAATATGGCCATATATGATTTTATCTACAATGTCATTATTAATGTAAATAAACGTAATCCTGTGTGTAGCATATTTTGCGATATGACCCAGGCATTTGACTACGTGCATCATGCGACACTCTTAACTAAACTTGAAGCCTACGGCATTAGAGGCAATGTCCTTAATCTTCTCGATTCGTACTTAAAAAACAGAAAACAAATGACTGAAATTAACAAAATTAATATACATAACAGACGTGAAGACAAATTTCGATCAACAGAACGTGAAGTTTTATTTGGAGTACCGCAGGGGAGTGTACATAAATGACCTACCGAAATGCATTGAACAACCAATAACATTGTTTGCAGACTATAGCACCATAACAATACCTTGTGATAGTATGGAGACGTATGAGACTGATATTAATAATAGTGTAAAATTGGTTGTGAATTGGTTAAATGAAAACAATTTAAAAATTAACTTTAAAAAAAAACAAAAGTTATCCATTTTAGACAGAGGATTCCTAGCACAGATCTCAAAGTTCAGTACGCTAATGATAGACTAGAAGGAGTAGAAAATACAAAATTTTTAGGACTCAAAATAGATCAAAAGCTAAATTGGGAATCACACATAGATAATTTATGCAAGAAAATTAGTAAGTCCGCATACGCTTTGCATACATTATCGCCAATAATATACACGGATGCACTTCTTACTGCCTACTACGGCATAGTTGAATCACACTTACGATACGCTATTATATTTTGGGGTAACTCGACCGGAAAAGAAACAGCATTCAAGGCACAAAAAAGGTGCTTAAAAGCGATGTTTAGACTTAAAACTACTGATAGCTGCGTTCCATACTTTAAACAATATAAAATATTAACGTTGCCAAGTCTATACATACTAGAAGTAGCTGTCTTTGTAATGTCTAACCCAAGTCGTTTTGAACGCCTAGCCGACGTAGTCCCACGGAATAGGCGCGACAATAGTCTACTATGTCGACCTCAAGCTAAGACAGCACTTATGCGCAAAAGTGTCTATTGCATGGCACCAGATATTTATAATAAAATACCCAAGTGCTGGAAGGAATTGCCTCTATTGAAATTTAAGCATAAACTTCGAATTTTATTAGCAGGTAGAGCATATTATAGTGTAAGTGAATTCCTGAATGAGAAACAATTAATAATTGATTAGGTATCTTATTAATATAATAAATTAGAATTTATAATAATTTAATTATGTTTAACATATTTTTGCATGCCTAGTGGTAAAATATGGCTGAATCAGTTTAATTTTTCTGTACCACCAATCATGTACCCATATTTGCAAATAAAAATATCTTTATCTTTTATCTTTATCTTTACGTAATTGAGCTCCTTAGTCGGGTGAGGTTATGACCTCACAAAGAGACCAAAGAGGCGAAATGCGTGGGCCGCTGAATAGTTTCAGGACAGCGATCACGTTGATTTATCCTATTCATTAAGTCTTAAATTAAGTAGTTAGAAATGTAAAATGCTTAGCCTGTGCATAATTAAGTGTGAAACAGAAAATGTTTGAGAAATACTCTCGGCTCTGTAACATAACCTTACTTACATAATATAACCTACAGTAAAGTGCTAAGAAGATTTACGAAGGAAACTTTTTAGTTGCATCACGTGCAACAATAGCATTTATCAACTTTCACTTAGTTATCAAATTGCAACTAAGTTTGTTTAATTTTTGGCAGATATAATTCTTCCAATAACTTGGACTTCCTTTCAACAGCTAAGCTTCCACGTTTAAGAGTAGCGTCCCGTTGTATTTAACTCGATTTTTAGTTAAGTTAATCAATTTTTGCTGGGTCTCTCATTGCATTGAAAGAGATCTCTTTTCTTTAAGTTTTAATTTCACATCACAGACGCACTCAGCTTTTCCAATCAGCCTTCTTAAGATACGATAAAATGCTTTCCTTTATACGTATAGGTAGTTTAACGGTCTCGCACAAAATACCTTTCTCCAAATGAAAACTCAACTTTCATTGGCCGTTATCAAAGTTGTTAACTGATCAATGATTACTGTTACTTCTGAACGTTTCATTTTCACCTAAGTACTATCGGGGTCACCGTCGCTTTACCAATTAGTAAAAATTTTCGTATGAAGCGCTCCGCCCCCTCTCGGGTGCGTGCTCGTACCAAGGGATTTTGACCTTTAGACTGGTAAAGCGACGTCCGCAATAGTACACACTAGACATGGGCGCCGCCGTGGCGCGCCGCCGCCGTTTAGGTATAGCGCGCCGCCGCCGCCGCCGACTGTTCAAAATTTCGCGCCGACTAGACTGTTCCAATGTGTAGGCTCTTGTAACATAATCTCATTTTATTCTTTACTCATGTGGGCCGTGCGGGCGCCGCGCGGGGGCGTCAGCTGAGGTGCTCGATGAGGTCGAAGACGACCCTATTTCCGATCAAGAGGGAGAAGAATCAGAAGAACGCCCTTTGTTTAGCGACTTCACGAACGTGCCTAGCGTTAAGACATCCACACCAACGCGTTGGCATAGTATCTTAGAAATGTTGGGGAGTATGCACACTGCTGTAACTGTAACCGAAACCCCGTCAGCTTTCTTAGTCGGGTACCTAGACCTTGAGGCCCAACCCCAGTTAAAGAACATTACGTAGGGCACGATTCAATCACATCGGCCCCATCGGTGTTAAACATGCTTCGAAATACCTATATTTCCACGGAGAGCTTTGAGTACCTCCTCGTCGCGGACATGAAGCTCTCCCATACAGGGGTTGGCTATAGGTAATACAAATGGGTGCGAAAAATTTGGAAATACATTTATTTCCACCGTTGATAAAGCCTGACGGCTCACTTGCCCACACTGCAACTGAGAAGGTAAACTTGTTTGCCACTCTTTTTGCAAAGAACTCACGTCTGGAAGTCGCTAGCAAGGTTCCACCTAAGTTGCTTATAGCCGACCTCTCCATGGGAGAACCTCACATCCGCAGCAAAGATTTACTCAAAGCTCTCCGTACTCTAACGTGATTAAGGCTAGTGGTCCTGATAGAATCCCGGCCATTGTCCTACGTAACTGTGCACCCAACTTGTCTACTGTTCTAACACGCCTGTATCGCCTCTCACTTGAGACTGGTCTAGTTCCTCAATCGTGCACATTAGCCAGCCCAAAAAAGGAAACCGTGCCGATCCATCTTACTGTAAGACGATTTCAGTCAAGTCCATACTCTGCAAGAATATGGAACATGTACTGACTGAACTCTCGACTGCTGGCATACCTTGAGACCAATTATCTCCTCTGGGAAGTTGGAACTCACGAGCGCATTGGACCTAGAAATAGTGGACAACTTTATATAGGTGCCTGGGTTCCAACAGTAACGATGGTTCGCGCGAGAAGCAAGTGCGCAGGAGAATTGGCATGGCTAAGAGCGCATGTCTCATCTTGCAAAAATCTGGAGAGATCGCAATATTTCCGTAAAAACCAAAACCAGACTGGTACGGACTCTTGTCTTCTCGATCTTTTATACGGCGCTGAGACTTGGACACTAAAAGCTGCAGACCGCCAACGCATTGCCGCTTTTGAGATGTGGTGCTGGAGAAAGATGCTCCGTGTTACTTGGACAACATTTCGGACTAACGTCTCTATATTGCGAGAACTCAAAATCTCCTAGCGGCTGTCATCCTCGGATGTCTACGCAGAATTCTTGTATACTTTGGTCACATTGCAAGGAAAAACGGTGACAACTTCGAGAAGCTCATTGTGACCGGCAAAGTAGACGGGAAACGGACCGCACCACTCTTTAACTCTTCAGTTCACAACGCCCTCCACACCGCCAGAGACAGAAACAGATGGAGGAAAACCATAAGAGAGAAAGTGATGCAGAAGGGAGGTCACGACCCTTAGCATTGAGGAACACGACGCAGGGAGGAACTCCATAAACAATTTTACCTACTTAGTGACTTTTCCCTCTACGGCGACGATATAATGTTTTGTTGTTGAAATCTTTATAAAGTGTTGCTTTTATATATCACTCTTATTTCTACTTTTAACTACATAACCAAAAACGACTTCAAAAATCCCACGCCGCCGGCTTCACGCCGCCGCCGAGCATATTTTTAAGGCGCGCCGCCGCCGGTTTTTTTTTACTCGGCGCCCATGTCTAGTACACACACACACACGGCTGCACCTGCACGTCAACCTAAAATTATCAAATTTTGCTAAGCGATTTTGGTTCATACTTACATGAAGGTTAGAGTTCAAAATTTACTGAAGAAATTTGACATTTTGTGGTAGGTTGATCGCTGCCGTCTGTACATTATTTTCATAATTAATTATCATCTGCAATGTTAAGGGGTTCCTGCACGAATTGTGAAAATTTACGTATTTTTAAGTCACTTGTACTATGCGCAAACAATACTTACACAAATGTAATGACATCTAAAACATATTTTTTCAACAACTTTCTTAATGTTACGCATGAAACAATAATTCTTACATGAAAATATTTGTATTGATATTCCGCAAGGCACCCCCTTCTTTAAAAGTATTTTTTTTAATGTTTAACACAAGCGCGTGATGGTTTTGCACATTTAGCAGAATAAAAAAATTGCTCTAATTAAATTACTAGGTCTGAAACTTCAAAGCAGAATTGATCTTATTATTAATATCATGATTTTGCTTTGAAGTTCATTATTAAGACTTATGTATTTTTGCGTTCGCGCAGCACCCCCTTAAATATCATTGTTTGTAACTTTAAAAATAACTGGCAATTGCTTGCTTGTGACAGGTTGTATAAACCGCACAAACAACCAATACAAACAAAATGAATTAAACAAATCAATTTTGAGTAATTGCAATTGCATCCCAGAACGAAGCAATAAAAGTTTCTTTGACACTCGCTAATTGATGAATCGCTGTTCGATCGTTTTAGAAATTAAAACGCACGCTCACTTTTTCTGAAGTTGGCTGTTAGAAAGAGACAGTTGTATTGAATGTCAATTGTTCTTGGTTTGTGGCTCTCACACGGTGAATGAGAGATGATAAATTGTTTTGATAAGCGCGTCAGGTAACGGTAACTTGCGCGCTTTGTAACAGGCGAGAGGCCTCAACGGCAATGAATTAATTCCCATGCTGGTAGAACTTGTAATTAAACTTGCTGGAACATTGTTTCAAAAGCAATATTATGATTTATATGACAAATAAATTGGCTTTTTCTAAGTTACGAGTAGAGTGGTGTAATTTTTCTAACAAGTTGTGAATATCTACTTATGTATTGTAGATACAACTGTTTTTAAATGTGTTCAATGGAAATTGTTGTGTTATAATTAATTATGAAATAATGCCCAATTCGTATAAAAAGAGATACTACAAGCAACTGTTTAAGTAGGTATATAGAATTACTTTGAATTGTTTTGCAATACACTGCTTGACTAAATAGAAAAACCGATAAATGAATACTTAAAACTTTTATTAAACTGTTTATAACACAAGGAACCGTTAGTAGCGAATAAGCACTTGAAAAATTCGACAAGTAAAACCAGTGTCTCAGTAGCTCAATTATTACAAGCGGTCCGGCCGACTCCGGCCACGCCTAGAATATACGGCCAAAATGCGAGGCATATTTTTGAAAATTGTTTTTCGTTATTTAGCAATAACGAAAACGAATGCACCAAATCGCCTTCAAATGTGAAATTTTAAACGTTGATGAAAATGAAACGCTTTGTAAAGCTAGTGACAAGCAAATAAAAACCTTCATGTAAGTAATGAAACAAAAAACATCGGCGGCACTAGTAAAAATTTTAAATGCTTTAATTTTTTGCCATAAACGCGATTTGAGCCCGCACCTTTAGGACAATCCGGGTCATACGCACTACCTATTAGGCTATCGTATCGTAGCTATTACGACCCGTGCCAATTTATCAGCACTATCTACTCCTCCGTGAACCAAATGTCAACATAATTAGCCGTGTCCACACCGGCCGAGCACGGCTCGCGAGCCGTTTGGCTCGGACTTGCTGCTCGCGAGCCGTTTGGCTTGGACTTCCTGCTCGCGAGCCCTGTCACCCGAGGAAAATTTGAAAGGTTGCGCGCGGGCCCCGCGAGCCAAAGTGAGCCAGTGTGTGGACACGGCTACTAGCGTATTTTTTTAAGTGTATGCACCTAGGTCGCATTGCCATCATCATCAGGTAGGCTACTCTTGAAACAGAATTGCATTTATCAATTTCCAATCACAAATCTAAAAAATGTCAAATGGCACTTTTGTAAGCGACAATAGCACCACATTGGAATTAAATTGCGTGGAGATTGATTGAACAAATTATTATCGAGATGGCGTTCTGGAATTATCTTTACTTATCCCAATATCGATACATGTTAATCGCATTGGAATTGTATTAAGATTGAGTTTGCGTTCGAGAGTAACCCAACAGTTTACAAACATCTACTACACTACTGGACACAGGCCTTCCCACATGGACAAAAGCACTAGGAACATTGGGCCATAACCTAACCCACCACGCTGGTCCAATGCGGGTTAATAGGTTCTACCTATCTATCTATCTTACGACCTCAACCGGGACCAACGGTTCTACGTGTCTTCCGAAGCATGGAGGAGCTCGAATTTTTTTTTTAATTTGGTCGCCCATCTTAGCGACCCGGCATTGCGGAAGTAGCTTAAGAGGACACACTACATGGAATTGACATGCGAAATTCTCGTACAAAACACAGAAAAACGATGTTTCGTTAGAGCCCTGTTTCCTCCTTCAAAACTGGATCAATTTTTATTACTTTTTTAGCATCGGTTAAAGAAAGAGTTTTTCTATGTCTGTATGTTTGATTTTTTTGCATTAAATCATTTATTTAATAACCAGGAACCTTCAAAATTTTGCGAAATCACTTCGTTTTAAGGCGTCTTCAGAAACATAAAGTGGCTGGTTTAAAAAAAAATCAAACATACAGACATAGAAAATCTCTTTCTTTAACCGATGCTGAAAAAGTAATAAAAATTGGTCCAGTTTTGAAGGAGGATACAAGGGAATACGAAACGTCGTTTTTCTGTGTTTTGTATGAGAATTTTGCATGCCACTTCCACGTAGTGTTTCCACTTAACTATCAAGCTTAACCGCTGCGCCATCGCCATCGAGCTCCTCAGCCACCCTCAGCTCCCGTCCGCACCGCCTCCGTGGTCTAGTGGCTAAGCCACCGGTTTCAGACCCAGAGGTCCCGGGTTCGATTCCCAGCGGGGGGTACATCTTTGTGTGCTCGGTTTGGTTGGTGGTAGGACTGTTAAGTACGCCTGGCTAGCTACCACCATCCTATCTAAGTCTGTCGCTATAACAACGATGTTTATAGCATAGTTGTGTTCCGACAGTTAGAGATAAGATAGCCAGTTCCTCAGTGGTTGAGGATTCCGGGTGAAGCGCGCTTCACCTTCGGCCTTATCGTCACTTACCATCAGGTAAGATGGAGGCCAAGCGCTTACCCGTTGCAGAATAAATAAATAAAAAAGCTACTGTGCCAATTGCTAGTGACAGTAACAGTAACATTGTACGCGTACTGTACGACGAATTACGAATAAACAGGGGGAGAGAGTTAGCCACTTGTCTAGGGAAGCTGGAGCATCGTCTCGTCGATATATTGTAAACGTTTATTATGCAACGCATAATGGCCACACGTTGGGACCGGTCGGTTGCATCACGCAAATGCGCCGCGTGTGTGTGTAATGTGTATCAAATCGAACCGGATCCGTATTGTCTGGGGCCCAAGTCTGCTAATTTACGAATGGCATAATTGAATCGTAATTGGATCGTATTGTAATTGTTTGACACATTTGGTATTCTCTTACTCATAGAAGAATACCAAATGTGTCAAACAATTACAATGCGATACAATTGCGATACAATTACGATTCAATTATGCCATTCGTAAATTAGCAGACTTGGGCCCCTGGTCGGCCGTCCCGCAATGTGCCAATACGAGAGCCTGTGAGAATGTTTATCGCTAAAGTTCTTTTAGGAGGATTTACTCATTTCGGTTTCCCATACAAACTTTCAAGTCGAAATTTTTAAAAACCTTTAAGCCAATTTTGATGAAACTTTGCATGCTAAAGTAAAACACAGGGATCTAAATAGTGTGTTGAAAACATTTAAAAAAAAAACGTTTATTTAGCTGAGTTATTGCGATTCAAAGTCCACTATAGAAAGTATAAAATCGCAATAACTCACTTAGCTGAGTTAACTTTAGCTGAGTAACTCACGTAGCTTTAGCTGAGTTATTGCGATTTAAAGTCCACTATAGAAAGTATAAAATCGCAATAACTCAGTTAAATAAACGTTTTTTAAAAATGTTTTCAACAAACTATTTAGATACCTGTATTTTACTTTAGTATGCAAAATTTCATTGAAAATAGCTAGTTGATTTTTAAAAATTTCGATTTGGAAGTTTGTATGGAAAACCGGAATGCGTAAACCCTCTTAAATAAGATACAAATACATTGAAACAATGTTTTGGTTTAATTGAGCGCTCGGCACGATAACCGGAGGTCCAGGGTTAGATTAAAACTCAGCTCGAACAAAGTGATTTTTCGGTGCATAGCCCTGTAGCCTTACTCTCTTCTCTAAACGCAGCCGACGCTTCGTTGGCAAGTAATTTGTCGTACACTGCTGTGTGTGTATAAACTGTACTGTGCCAATCGCTAGTGGTAAAAACAGCGGCGCGCTCACCTTATACGACAAATAACGGGCCAACGAAGTTTCGGAGGCGCTTAGGACATTTCGGTTTCCCATACAAACTTCAAAGTCGAAATTTTTAAAAATCAACTAGCTATTTTCAATGAAATTTTGCATACTAAAGTAAAATACAGGTATCTAAATAGTTTGTTGAAAACATTTTTAAAAAACGTTTATTTAACTGAGTTATTGCCATTTTAAACTTTCTATAGTGGACTTTAAATCGCAATAACTCAGCTAAATAAACGTTTTTTAAAAATGTTTTCATCAAACTATTTAGATCCTTGTGTTTTACTTTAGCATGCAAAGTTTCATCAAAATTGGCTTATTGGTTTTAAAAAATGTCAACTTGGAAGTATGCATGGAAAACCGTAATGCGTAAACCCTCCTAAACACGATTATATCGCGTTCGCGTAAAGGTGACTTAAGTCAACACTCATAAATAGTGAAGACTTGATTTTAATGATGGAGGCTTTTGCCCAGCTGTGGGACAGTGCTATATTTTACTTTTAAACATGCTCTAAGATTATTTTTTTTTTCGATTTTACCATTCAGTTCGAAATACATTATGCAAAAGTCTTGTATCGAGAAGAGTCCAGTAAGAGAGAAGAAAACTTATAAACGAGACAGAGCCTGACTAAGTTAATTACAAAGGTTCTTTGTAGAAGATATTATAAAGAGAATAGTAAATAATGTTGTTATTTAAATAAAATTCTACCATCGCCGCCCGTTCGAAATGCAGCTTCCTATCCCGGCAAAAATCTAGTAGATAGGAACTTCTTTAAGGAAAGTAGTAAATAGATTTACCTAGATGTATACTTTAGTATTAATGTTGAACTAATATTGCTACTTTTACATTGCTATATTTGGTATTGCATTATTATAAAGTAAGAACAGTTTACCTAGAAAAAGCATGAAAAGTAGGACGCGATAATAAAGTATGATTAATGGATCAATCATCCGATGTGGTGAAGGCAAAAGTAACAGTTTTGGAATAATAAAAAATTACTTAATAAGATTTTATATTTTTTTCCTAATTTTATATTATTTTGATACTTTATTGCTATTCGATTAAGAATACACCAAACGAATCTCTAAAATAGCATGAAACTAACTCGCTGTAAAACTTGCAATTATATTATAAGAAGAATCAATTGCCGAAATGTTAGTACGCGCATGACTTCAGAACGACTCGACCGACTTGGCTGATTCTTTTTTTGTTGTGGTTGAACCTAATTAATTGTCAGGAATAGGATTCCGTAAAATATTTTTTGTGAAAATCCGTCACGTAGTATTTGTGGTCTACGCGGGCGAAGTCGCGAGCGGGCCGCAGTTAATTATACAATGCTATGTCCAAGTAATTATTGTATTTTTTTCATTTACTAAACAAAACTTATGGAACATTCAAGTTTGTTAACAATCAAACAAAAAATTCGACATTACTAATAAAGTTCTATCAGATGAATGAAGATAGATATCTTCTTACTCAGACACTCAAGATTATATATATACTTAAATCATCATAAAAATATTTAAACACATAGAAAATGAGCACTAAAATAAACCACAGACTGTCAATCTGCCGTTCAACTTTAAAGTTTTGCCACACACATAACGCGTAACGCCGTAAACTTAAAGGTCACTTTGATATTTTAATAAAAACTTTTGAAACCTATTCGAACTCCGCGAGCCATCGACATTAAAGAACCCGTTATTACAACCTTTCGTTGCGAATGAATAATGGTTATTTGATCGCTTCTAATCAATAGAACAGGGCTGCCACAAAACGATTTAGCTGCACCTAAGTTTTACTCGTACATGTGTATTGTGGTAGGTATCTTAGACAAAATGTTATTTCCATTTTTAACCGTGTTGCGTAACGGTGAAAGAATACTACCACCTTCTTCGTTCCTTGGGTGTCGTAAAAAGCGACTAACGTACTAAATACTGCACATACAGCCAACAGCATAGAGCGGCGATGGACTCACCACCTGCCACGCTGAGCACATGTGCATTATGTGCAGTCGCTATTTGGTGAAAAGTGGACTATTGTAGAGGACTGCTTTTGCTGTCCTCATTGCCTAGTCTCTGACATACCCTTCGGGGATAATAGTCGTGGTTATATGAATGTATGTTCTTTATTTAGTTTTTAATTTAATGATTTGGGCACTACTGATCATTAATCTCCTCTAAAAACCTCTATAATACCACGCTGTGTTATTACTATGCATTTATTTATTTAATTAAGAGGTGGCGAGGCGATCGTCGCACACCAGACCGATTGGCATGAGGTAGCTTAGTAGGATAGAGATGGTTGGTAGGATTTGGGGGATTCCTTTGCCCAGCAATGGAACAAAAAAATACTACCAAACTATTTTGGTATATTTTTTATTATTTATTTATTTAAACTTTATTGCCTAAAATACAGCAAATGGCGGACTTAATACCATGAGGCATTCTCTAACAGTCAACCAGTGAATGTATACATGAATTTTTGATAGGCGGTGACATTATTAGAAACTTACAATTAATTTAAAAAAGAGACAAATTTAACACTTAACTTAACTAGAACAAATATACATACTTGCATTATACACAAAATATCAAAGTATAAGCTAATGATGATGATGAAATTATTTTAAATTAGTGCCTTACAGAACTATTACAATAGTATCTTTACGATCTCTGACAAGTGTTTTGTGACTAATACATGTTTTAGTATCACCTTTGTCACTAACTTCCCAAATCAGGAAACTATTGAGTTGAGAAACCCATGATTCCAAGAAAACTCTATAAAATTTACAAATAAAAAAATGCAACCGTTTTAAAAAAAAAACTTAGTAAGTATACAATCAAGATTCTAAGCGCGAAGAGCTAACGTTAACGCCATTTCGCATCAAGTCTGCATGTAATCTCGGAATTTATTCATGTATTTGCATAATATTGTTGCTTTTGAATAGCAACAAGTAGAACTAACTTTTTTAATTTGTAACCTAGTTGGTAATGGAGCTAACTGAAGATGTAATTATACAGTAGGTATGTCTTTTTAAATAGCAATAGTTAATTATGTATTTAGAGCCTCCTTTGTACGAAAAATAAAATTAGGTCGTCTACTCTTCGTAGAATGTTTTCTATAAACTTAATTTTTTTTGTGGTTTCTTTGAAATACTTTAGTACAAACGTCCTAATGTTGGGAACAGGCCTTCTCACATGCACAACGGCACATGGGGAGACTGGACCATAACCCACCACGCTGACCCAATGCGGGTTGGTACTGGACCATAACCCACCACGCTGACCCAATTCGGGTTGTTGGGTTTTAACGACTGCTATCTTACTACAACAACCGGGACTTTTGAAGTACCCCCCGTACTTTTTTTTATTTGTTCACCCATCCAGTGCCACGGCATCTCGCCAGGCGCTGCGCCATCGAACTCCTAGTTGGAATACTTGGCTTAGAATACGATTAACGATTGGAATACGATGGACATACGGTTCATAAAAAATAAAAATAAAATAACGTACAAAAAAAAGGTTATTCAACTTAGCTCACTCTTAAAAGCATTTTAAAATAGTCATGATTCTATCACCGGCTCGGAATGCTGTCTTTTATCGATAGGAGAGAGCAAGTGATAGTTGCTTAAAGAAAATATCATCAAACAATTCGCTGACTAAAACGTCAAAATTAAGCAAAAAGCTAGCAAGGAATTTAAAAAACATTATTAGTTAGATTATAAAAAAATAACATTAACTTTTGTTTTATTGCTTACTTATTCTGTCACCATTCCGTGAAGAGTAAATAGTGATTTATAATAGTTATAATCACTAGCAAATCTTGCGATACATTGTTATTTTATTTTTGTAATCATAAATTAATGTCGATATTAACTGATTAAAAATAACAATTTTATCAATTTCCTGTGACACGATAAGTTTTCTGTCTATATTGCGATAAACGAAAACATTTCCGAGTTTAATTTACCACTACCAGCTAGCTATTACCGTTTCCTTCTACAGCGAAAATGCGCCAGCCGCGGTTTCATGGGGGAAAGTCAATTCAACACAGTTGCTATGAAGCAATGAAACCTCATTATTTTTGCCGCCGCGAACATTAATTATTAGGACATGGGTTAGCTAAATTCTAAATTATACAGTAAATGTGCTATGCGAACTAGTAATCCCAGAACTTCATCCATCACATTATCGCCAGTGTTACTAACAGTAACACTGTGGTATCGCTATCTCGACCAGGGACAATATTGCTCATGTGTAAAGACCTGAGTCCAGCTTTCTAGCTATATGTGTAAAGGCTGAATAATGATGAAAGGCTGAAAATGATGATAAAGGTGATGGTGATGACGATAAGTCGACATATCGAATTAATTGCGAGGTTTTCAACTTTCACAAATTATTGATTTCCTTCCATAGCCATAGACTATTGACTAAGTATTAAATATACGTTTAATATTTAGTGAATAGGAGAGAGAATAGACACTTCTCGATTGTGATATCGTGTACAATACTGGTTTATTTCTCTGGTGACTCATTTTAGCGAAGAGCGTGACTGTTATCACTTCCGAATAATGTTTTCACGCCTGTGACAGCGCAGTTACGTAAATTATGCTAGATAAAACTATACTTATTTCGTGACAGGAACTTGACAATTTTATATTACTAATAGCAGGAGTTATATATTTTTTTTTTCATTAAGTAATTTTGTTTTTGAAGAGCGCCAAGTTGTTTTCTAAAGGACAATCTAGAAAATTAGGACTAACATTGTTTTTAAATTCTAGGAAAGCATTAAAAAAGGATAAAAGATAATAAAATAGAAATCTAGGGTTGATTTTCTCACATTGCATGGTAAACTGATCAAGTTGATGACTAATTGAATAAGCTACGTGGTGTAAAAGAGCATAAACTTCACTAACTATTCAGATATCACCAACCAAACCGGGTTCATTAACATAATATAAGCATGACTGGAATTCGAATCTGGTACATTTAGTTCTGAGATCAATGGTTTAACCACCTGACCACTGATGCGGCTTTACCACGAGAGGGTAAAATAACCTACCACACCTTGTGTCAAGTACGCATGGAGTTACAATACAACGCAAATACCAGACACTTCGTGACAGACAAAGTGCTAAAGTAGCATGGCATCGTTTGGCTCACAGAATTAAACAATAACAATATTGCCCCACCACATATAAACGTATCGAGGTGATCTATAAACGAGACCATAAAGCAATTTAGCCCATAAAATGATTTAGTTTGGAGCTATGAAGATTGACGACGCCACACGCCCCATTTAGACAACGAACAATGATCTCTCCAAACAGAATTTAAAACACCATCACGTTCGTGGCAATAATTGGTATTACCCACCGCGTCCCAGCATCTACAATAGTGATAGGTTCATTACCCCGCGTTTGGGCTCATGTTTGGTATATTAATAAGTATACCTCATGTGGAGGCTTTGAAATACATGTAAAACGCGTGAATTAGTTTTAAAAGGTATGAAAATTAAGCGGTGGGCAACGACCACGCAGGTACACAATACTCATTACAAATAGAAACAAAAGATTTTATAAGTAGCAAAAGGTTTGAACTCCTCTTTTTAATTTACGTTGGCCTTAGGGTTGCCACCCGTACTCTGAAATAGAGTATTGTCCTCTTTTTCATGTAGGCGTACTCTGTAATTCACGACACCAATAGAGTAGGTACGCTAAAATACTCTATTTACGAAAACTGATCGTTACTGGTTATGAGTACTTTAGCGTTCACTGAGAGGAGTCTTCTCCCTTATGAATGTAAAGTGGAGAGACGAAGGAAATAGAGCTACTCTAAATATTATAAAAACGTGTTGATTATGTTTTTTAATCTAAATTTTGATTGCAAAGGGGCTGTAAATATCTTCAAGAAAGATAAATATTTGTTAAATGTCACAAAGGGCAACAAAAAATACGTTTTTAATGACATATAAATAAATAATCTTTTTTATGCTATGTACTCTATTTTTTGTTCTAACAAAATGAAAAATACTCTATTCGTCCTAAAAAAGGTGGCAACCCTATGTACTCGTCGTTTTGAAGTTACTGGCAGTGGCAACTAACTACGTTAACATTGTCAATTTTCGAACGATCGGTAAAAAGATGATATTATCTTACAATAAATTCTTAATGCATTAATAGTAATTTTAAGTTCACTAGTAAGATTTAAAAACCGCACACCAGAACTAATAGTCTATGTGCTCTCTATTCCGGTTTTAAGTTGGAACATAAAAAACAAGTTATTACTACAATTTGGCAGATTTAAATACAACCAGACTGTCGATTCGTTCCAGCTTACATTTATTTGTATGAGGATTCGCGAAATGTAAACTTTTGTTTGAAAATGTAGTCTATAAGCACAAGCGTTAGCTTAGCATATTTATGTTAAGAGTTGGTTCCTTTCTAAAACTATATACTTTTGTTAAATTTTCAAACGATACAATTAGACAGATCGTGGATATACCTCCGACTGGGTGGAAAGAATAGGAACCTAGTAAAGATGGTCGGAAACCATTGCATAATTATGAGGGTAGGCAGCGCACACCAGTCGTTATGATATCCTTGGGGGTAGGCCTTTGTCTAGCAGAGGACATCTTGACGATGAAATTATGATGACAGAGATCCTATACACAGTGGTTTCTATAAGTAAGCATCCATTCTATATAGATTTGGATTCTAGATGTATAGAATGGATACTTTACAGTGTCAACATAACCGACTCGCATGGGGCCAGCTTGGTGTAAGAAGGCCTGTGCCGAGCAGTAGGACTTTCTTTTATTCTGCACCTCCAACTTGATTGTAGTTTTTGTTTACGCTACTTTTCTCTTTATAATTTTCTATTAATTCCAGTTCTATAATTTATTCCTCTCGTACTTTAATTCCGCATACTTTAATTCATCATATCCGCAGTAGTAAGTATGACTTTACAATAAGGTACCTATCTTAGTATTGGCAAAAAAAATATACACTTCGTTCCTACGCCAGGAGTCAGAAGCGCGGAGGTTGGCGGCCGAGTTCGGCTGCCACGGCCGTTCATTCGCCCTGCGCCCGCGCACGCAGCCATAGAGTTTTCGCGCGCATATTTGCGTGTCCGCTCTCGCGGCCAAGGTGAGGGACGCACCGCAAACGGCAAGCCATAGACACGGTATAGAGATGCGAAAATTAACGCCGGGTGATATTGACCCCGACGCGACGGTCGCTTAATTTATGCCGCTCTTGGCCACGTATTACGTCAACATAGGATTTGTTATTCCACTTATTTTGGGAAGTTCGCGTTTTCCTTGTCGGATAGGGCCCCTGTGTTGTGTTTCTATGGTTCGTGCCTATTTTGGGTAGATTGGTCGGTTAATTCTAAGCGCTTCAAGGTTTATTCGAAACTTCAATTAAAAGAAAATGAAATCTCCTTCGTTGTTTTACTTAATCTTACATGGAACTTTCATATACAATCAAGAATCCTTAAAGGATTGTTTTTTAAGTAAAGAGAAATCTACAATGTTTAATTAAACATTTCTTTTACTTTTCCCTTTTCTTTGCTTCTTGCTTTAACTTAACTACAACTTGGATTGCAACATCTATTGTTGTGCTTATAAAAATACTTCTTATCACAATTGCAAACGTTGTGCAAGGCCACCTACTTTATAATGAAATGGATATGTACTTCCATGTTATTTTTGTTGTTATCTGCCCGCTTAGTGGCGTAAGCAGGTTCATTGGCCGCGTTTTTTCGCGCCTCCTATCGGTATGTTGTTGTGATAGGTACCGATCTGTGGGTAAACAATTATTATTGCTGACTCCACGGGGGGCGTCGTTTACAACACTTTGTTGTCTGGCCGACCGGCGAAGTGGCTGGTGTTTTGAAGTACGAATATACGACAGACTCGATCAATGACTAAAGTAGAAGTTTTCTTTTTAAACGCACGTACTCCGATTCTCGTGAAGGTCAGGTCAAAAAGAGTACCTACCCTAAAGCGACGAGCATGTCTGAAGATTTTATAAGGGTAGATATGAAGCAACAGAACAGAATAGCAGATGAGCGACTCATGATCGTTATGGAAAGCTGTGGTCTCTAAAACAGAATCTTCCATTAAAAGGGTGTTTTGGCCATCTACGACTTAGTCGTTAATTCATGTTCGAATTTTTAAATAACACCGCGAAATGTGAAAAGCGTTGCGTCCGCACATCCTTTCCTACTATCCCTTTCCTTCGCCATACTTAACCGCTGGTGTGAGCGAGAAAGCACCACCGCCAATCAACGACCCGACGGGCGCCCGCGACGGACACCTCTCTGCATTTTTCTCGAGTACTAAAAAGTAACGTTTTTGAAAAGACACCGCGAACGCGCCGCTCCCGAAAATAATCATAAAATCAGCTTAAACTTCAATTACTAATAATCATAATAACCCGCTCATTAAGTCAAACTGCCCGCGAAGTGAATTTGTGCGCAAAAGGAAGAGGAGATCAGCCCAGGCCATTGCTGGTCGGGTCATCTGCAGCTCCAGAGTTTGGTGAGTCCTTTACTTGTCTGTTTCCTTTCTACTCCCGATTCTACAACGGACAAGACTTCCATCCTGACTACCTACGACGCAGCGCTATTCTTTTCTATATCCAATTCTAATAAGTAATAGGTACTTAATTACTCAATTATTCAGCCGCACGCCACAACAAAGGGCTTGATAATAATAATAATAATATGTAGACATTCTTATTGCGATTTTAAACTAAGTACCTACATAGAATTCTCCATTAAAAGGGCTTGATAATAATAATAATATGTAGACATTCTTATTGCTATTTTAAACTAAGTACATAACATATCTATAGTGAAATTTATCTTTGCACGCACATAATCGGTAAGTCTCCGATGTGTTCGATGGTACTCAAATACAGCAACCACTATGGTAATTATCCCGGTAATAATTACCGTATGTATGACCATGACAGTTTCAAAGTTACTTGCATGACAGTTTCAAAGTTACTTGCATGACAGTTTCAAAGTTACTTGCATGACAGTTTCAAAGTTACTTGCATGACAGTTTCAAAGTTACTTGCATGACAGTTTCAAAGTTACTTGCATGACAGTTTCAAAGTTACTTGCATGACAGTTTCAAAGTTACTTGCATGACAGTTTCAAAGTTACTTGCATGACAGTTTCAAAGTTACTTGCATGACAGTTTCAAAGTTACTTGCATGACAGTTTCAAAGTTACTTGCATGACAGTTTCAAAGTTACTTGCATGACAGTTTCAAAGTTACTTGCATGACAGTTTCAAAGTTACTTGCATGACAGTTTCAAAGTTACTTGCATGACAGTTTCAAAGTTACTTGCATGACAGTTTCAAAGTTACTTGCATGACAGTTTCAAAGTTACTTGCATGACAGTTTCAAAGTTACTTGCATGAAAAAATTACATACACGCAAAGCGTTTAGCTTTGATTACTGTTTCCGGTGGGAGTGATAGATACCATTGGAGTTGAATATTCGTTCATCAGGTGGACCGTATTGTAGTTAGGACAATAGGCACATTATATGTACTTATAGAATCTTAGCCATCTTGAAAAAATGAGGCGTTTCGTTTGACTGTTATGAATGAGGGTATTTTTCGGTATTCTAAACTTCCATGTTAAAAATTTCACAAAGGTATAAGTTAATTTTTATTAAAGTTAAAGGAAAATACAGAGACTAGCATTAAAAAAATTGAATCAAATGAATTTATGCAATTTAAAGTCCATCATAGAACGTTAAAAATGCATTTATCGTTTCAGGCCATCTCTATCTATACCATACTATTATTCTGTGTCCAATACTTACTAAAGAGATAGCCTGAGCGCAGCGTTCTCTTTTCGCTCTGACTGACATTACACCACTCCACTGAAGCATCAATATATTAAAAGACTAGCGGCCGCTCGCGGTTTCACCCGCGTGGTTCCCGTTCCCGTGGGAATATCGGGATGAAACCTATGTGTTAATCCAGGTTATAAACTATCTGTATGCCGAATTTTAACTAAATCCATTCAATAGTTTTTACGAGAAAGAGTAACAAACATACACACTCACAAACTTTTGCCTTTATAATATTAGTGTGATTGTACTACAGAGTTTTCGACACAGCGTGTTCCTAATGAAAATCGAACCAACAACTTTCGCACTCAAGGGAACCCATAAACTGCACAGTCCCTTTGACTCTTTCTAGAAAGTGATCGATTTTGTGAGGTTTTATGCTTGTCTGTTTATTTATACTACAAATGCAATGTAATCGCCGCAATATATTCAAACTCAATAACTTGCTTCATTAATTAAGCGGTGACCGCAGCCTGTAGACGCTTGCGATATGTACCGAATTCTGCGCGTTTCTGAATGCTAGACACTGTTGCTTAGCGACATAATTAAATATGTATGGGAGTGGTAGCTCACTAAACTTCTTGGATCTAGATTGGGTAAACCCAATACCTAATGAAACGAAATACCGGTTAAAATATCGCGTAATGCATAATTTCCAGAAACGAGCTTGCTCCTTTCCAAAGGCAAAAGCAAAGCAACGCATCTGCGATTTCTCTAGTTTTGCGTAAGTCTATGTGCGGCGGTGATTGCACTCAAATACTCCATCAGGTGATCCGCCTGTTCGTTTGCCTCCTTTTATTAATGTTTATTTTCAGCCATGGTCGTTCCACTACAGGGCAAAAACCTCCTTTCAGTATTTCCACTCTTCGCGATTAAGTGACCTTGATGGGCATTCGTTTCAGTAGGACTCCAGTTCGTCCTGCCACCCTCCTTACTTTTGTATGATCAATGATCACGTTTTTCTTTTTGCAGGACATGCAGGAAGTGTTGGACGAGGACTCGGGCATGAGCGACTGGCTGATACGCGACGCCAAATCGGGAGTGGTGCTCCACGACCGGCTCATGACAGACGCCGCGCTCGGCGCCGCGCCCATCAAGACAGAGCACTCCTACAGCCTGCATTCGGACGTCGAGTCCGCGCCCTCCTCACCACACCACACCAAAGTTGACGGTTCGTGTTCAACTCGCACTCCTTCTTTTTAACTTGTTAGACATAAGTACATACAACATACTCAACATAATCTAACGTCTATTAACGTCAAAGGGTTAGTCAGTGACTAGGCAATGAGAATCGCAAAAGCAGTTCCTGCCACAGTCCACGTTTCTTCAAAAAACGACTGCATGTGTGCTCCGCGTGCATGATAGGCGGTGATGAACCCACCGTCTTTATAGTCCATTAGTCGCCTTTTACGACATCCGCCATCCGCCGCATGAGCCGCCACTACCCGCTTCTGTGTCCCTCCAGGTCCGAAGGCCTCGACAGTGATTCAGGAAAATTGTAAAATCTTTGTAAACTCACACTCGTCCTTCCTTGGGATTCTGCTTAAAACGACAGACTGGATGGCGACTACCCTTATATCTATTTTTACCGCTTAACAGCAAATAGTCTTCAATGTGTGGATGTCTTGCGGTACCAAATCCAGTAAAATTAAGGGTGTCTAGTTTTTTTTATATAAGAAGAAGGCAAACGAGCAGGCAAGTCACCTGACGGAGAGCAATCACCGCCGCCCATGGACACCCGCAAAGCCAGAGGAGTCGCAGATGCGTTGCCGACCTTTAAGGAAGGAATTGGATTAAGGAAGGAATAGGAATAGAAGAAAGAAAGAAATAGAAGAAAGGGGGGGGGGGGGGAAGGAGCGGACGAAACACAACAGCACCAAGTACCATTATTTCACGCCGGATATTCGCGAGAGGGTAGTATTACCCCGGGCGAGCCGGCCCAATGCGTGCTGCAACGCAGCGTGGCTCTACCACTCAGTCAGTGTCACTCATTTAGCTCCACCCAGGGTTCACGTGTAGGGTCTCAGGGGTAAACCTACGGACGCGAGTAACTTTAACCATAGCCCAAGCTTGTACTATTATGTATTCTATGGTCTAGCAGAGGCATATAAGAACTAAAGATTCAGGGTCATCAACGCGCTGCTGCATTTATGTTTCTGGGGCCTTACCATCAACTCTTAGAGCAGTATTAATCTTACTTTAATTCTCATATGAATTTTGCATAGCAAGATTAGAGTATTAAAACTGTTTTAACGGGACCTAACACGATTAAATTTGTAAGTAAGTACATATCTACTTACTGCTTTACGTTTTGACCGTGATGCTGCGGCCGTGGTCACAAGCAAACTGGCGGTGCGCCAAGATAAGAGTAATAGTACGGTAGTACTATTAGTTATTCTGTGCTAGTATTTTAGTCGAGTAGATGTACATTGCTTCGCAAGTTTGCTTATTTGAAAATTCATTTTAAATTAGCAAAGTGACGAAGCAATGCATCTCTACTCTACTAAATTACTAGCATAGGTGCGAACTAGGCTTAAGAGGTGACAGTAGGGCCCCTGGTTAGCACTTACCTAGACTTTATCGTTGTTTTTCTACTGTACCATATGACATTTATCGCGCTTGATACTCACCGATCAACGCCTAATAAAAAACAATTGAACGAGATAATAGAAATGTATACCATCGACATATGTTGTAGCTATGAAAGAGTATCGCGATGGCTAGGGCCTGATATTATCAGCTGTGGCCTTCGTATTCAAAAAGAGTAAACGCCCGGTCACATACACCAATGTTATGTAAATAAGTTATATTATTACGCCGAAACGTGAATTTATAGCACTTTATTTCACCTTTAGCGGACGTGCTGAAATTTGTTTTTTCAAGAATTTCTTATTTGTTTGATATGGTAATAAGCATGTTCTGCTAACGTGTACAATACATCAGATTATAATCTAGTGGTAAATAAGGGAATTGTACGGTGAAGAATGTCATGTTCTTCGCTCGTGTTGTGTTAAATAGTAATTCACTGCGGACTTTGTTTGAATTGCAAGATCATTGTCCAGTGACTAAGCCATTGTTATAAGAATATCATCACCTTAATCCTTTGCGAAAATTGAATTAACAAGTACTTACATAACAATGCGTTATCTTTTTGAATTTGTATTTTCTTATTTTATTTATCAAAGTATACGAACATCAGGCTAATAATTGATTAAGTTATATTTCATAAGGTTTTAATTTTTTTTTTTAAAAACCAATGATCCAATTTTGACGGAACTTTGCATGCTGAAGTAAAACACAGGGATCTAAATTGTTTGTTGAAAACATTTAAGAAAATGTTTATTTAACTGAGTTGTTGCGATTTTTGACTTTTTATAGTGGACTTTAAATCGCAATAACTCAGCTAGAAAACCGTTTTTTAAAAATGTTTTCAACAAACTATTTAGATCCTTGTGTTTTACTTTAGCATGCAAAGTTACATCAAAATTGTCTCATTAGTTTTTAAAAATGTCGACTTTGAAGTTTGTATGGAAAACCGAAATGCGTAAACCCTCTTAACGCGCGCTAAATCCGTTAAAACATTTCGGTCTAGTTTTTGCGTTTTTTTATTTCTATCAAAACAAGTACAACCTGTCCCACAGCAGGGCTAAGTCCACCATCATTAAAATCAAGTCATCGCTACAATGGCTTAATCGGTAAAACAAAACATGTAAGGCCTCAGACCAACGAAAAAATAAAGACGGAGCATTACACGCAATTTTAGTGAAGCCAAAAATACCGTGCTCATTCATGTTATTACGCGCTTTCACGCACACATAAATATTAGGGGATTAAACTAAATGAGTGACACTGACTGAGGTAGAGCCACGCTGCGTTGCAGCACGCATTGGGCCGGCTCGCCCGGGGTAATACCACCCTCTCACGAATATCCGGCGTGAAATGATGGCACTTGGTGCTGTTTGTTTTGTCCGGCCAGTGAGAGTGCCGGACCCCCCCTCCCCCCTCCTTACAATTCCTATTTCTTCCTTAACCCTATTCCTTTCTTAAAGGTCCGCAAGGCATCTGCGACTACTCTGGTTTAGCGGGTGGGTGTCCATGGGCGGCAGTGATTGCTCTCCATCGTGACCCGCCTGCTCGTTTGCCTCCTCCTAATATGAAAAATACACACAGGTGCAACACAACCATGCTCATTTTGTTTAGTACGAGCTCAGACCAACATAAAAAGAAAATACTACGTGAAAGCGCGTAATTACATGAATGAGCACGGTATTTTTGACTTCACTAAAATTGCGTGTATCACGTGTAATGATGCTCCGTCTTTCTTTTTTAGTTGGTCGGAGAGTAAGACAAGTAAGTTTTAAATGTTTTCCTTGTTTATTGAGTTGCAGCACAAAACAGATAGGTGTTTTGTGGTTGCAGCCCTTTTTAATACTAAATAAATAACTATAACTCACACTTTGACTTACAAAGTACCTAAATAGTGTAAACTTTGCATGGGTCGTACAGTGATAGCCCAATTAGTAGGTCACCTGATCTGGATTGCCAAAATGTGCGGGTTTAAATCCCGCATGTATGGAATTTTTTTAAACAATTTCCTCACACTTTTTAGAACCACTTATCACAGAAAACCTTTCGTTTTGTACCGTTTGAAAATACCAGCATATAGGTACTTACTCGTAAGTAACGTAATTTTGACACACGTGGATCCTCAGTGGTTGAGGATTCCGGGTGAAGCGCGCTTCCACCTTTAGCCTTATCGTCACTTACCATCAGGTGAGATGGAAACCAAGCGCTTACCCGATGTAGAATAACAAAAAAAAACATGTAATATCCTATTTGGTTGTAGCGGCGTTGGTTTAATTGATATAGGTACCTAAGATGTACTTACGATGTTGGTATTACTGGTAATTGCCTGCGACTGTTCGAGCCGTGTTCACAGCTGACGGCCCCCATTGTGCTGCAAAAACAAACATTGGCCAGCCAGCGGAGCTAGACTCACATCTGGATAAATGCCTGAAATGTTGAGAATTGTACTAAAGTTTTTAAAAATGGTATGCGCATTTCCATATTGATATGGTACAATTAACAACGATGTTTATAGCATTGTTGTGTTCCGACAGTTTAGAGATAAGATAGGCAGTACCTCAGTAGTTGAGGATTCCGAGTGAAGCGCGCTTCCATCACCTTCGGCCTAATCGTCACTACCATCAAATAAAATTAAGGCCAAGCCAAGCGCTGACCCGTTGTAGAATTTAAAAAATATTACTTGCACTTTTACGATTATTACATTTTGATTTGAGGAAATAAGCACTTTACAAAGTAAGCGAACATTTACAGTGCTATATATATATATATATATACACAAAGTCCTAACCGTTCATTTCACCTGATGGCAATAGCGATAACTGTGACGATGAAGCCGAGAATTTGGAACTGCCTATCTTTTAAATTTCGAGTCTCAATGCTACTAACATTGTTGTTTCAAGTACAACAACAACATGCGATAAGATCTCCCGCTCCATAGACTTCCGTTTCCAATGGCGTAGCGAACTCCATAAGTACCCAATTATTGTAGCCAAAATTGAATAAACGATATTGAACTTTGAATCTGGATTATTGCTATTCTAACCACAACACTTTGCCACAGTTAAAATTTTTTATCCTAAATGGGTGGTAGGTTAAAAAAGATTTGAACGATTCAAAGTACTTATTAATTGAGTTTAATGAATAAATATATTTTGACTTTCACTTTAACCAACATCAACACAAAACTACGCTTCCCCATAGTGTGGAGAAATTAGAAATTCTAAAATCACAATTGGTACCTAGTACAAAGTGCATACCCATTAATTTAACTAATTGGTGCTGGCTGACCCGCTCCCCCGTGTTGTTATCTGTTATCACGTGTGTGCAATATGCACAATGATAATCCCCGGCATGCGCCGCGCGACTGCAGGCCCATCTGATAATGACATTGTTGTTGGCTGGATATAACTGGCAGTACACACATCGTGTTTAATCTTTAGGGAAAACACGACGGGCGTATAAAGGCTGCCACGCAATAAAAGCTGTAGAACGGTTCTTAGCGCGCACTGGAGGACTTGTAGTCAGGCCTTTAACAAGGTGGACCGACGATCTTTTGAAGGTCATGAGTAGCTGATGTGATGAATGCGAGCAGAATAAGAGCGGTATTGTTGCAGATCCTTGGGTGAGGTGATTGTCCAACAGTAGCTTTCGGCTGATGATGATGATATAATGAAAGCAGGTCAGAAGTTAGAGCGAGTTATGTGTCTCACGCACGATACACTCCCAAGCAGCAAAAGTCTCCTATAGTTCTTGACTTATAAGACTAAACATCTTATAGCACACTAATAGACGCTTTGATTAAAATCACTGATCTTGTTAAAGCAGCTTAATGGACTATTTGCGCTACAAGCACTTTCGATCCTATTACGCAGTCTTAAAGACGTTTACGAGAACATCTTATTAGACTATTTACGCTACAAGCACTTACGATCCTACTACGTAGTCTTATAAACGTTTACAGGATTACATTATATGATGCTTATCAGAACTTAAGTCTTATAAGTGCATGTTATAAAAATAAATATCAAAGCTCCTATAAATGCATTTAACAAGACTATTTATTCTTGTTCACGTTTTGTTTAATGCTTCTATAAGAAAAGTTCCTCTGTAAACGTTTTAGGTATAGCTACTATAGGTCGAAGATATTATAAGATTGATTTGACTTTGTCGTGACTTCTAAAGGATTTCTAGCACCAAAGTTGCACGTCCTGCTACTATTATAGGTAAGATTCTACTTATATGTGCCCTGCATTTGCTATTATTAGAGTGATCAGCTGTTGACATCAATTAAACAATATGGTGTCTAGGACTGTGATCCTATAATAACATTAACTTTGACTAAAATGCATTGTAAAGCTCCTGATAAATGCATTACAATATGGATCGCGATCCGATCTGATGACGGCTGTATTTACTAATAATTAATGAATTTACAAATAAAAATTATGTATACTTTTGAAGGCGCATAAACATATGTTTATTATCATCGAATACTTTATCAATAAAATTTATTTCGCAAGTTAATTTTTTTTATATAACAGTGAAAACACAAAAAGTTATCAACCTTTATGATAATGAATAGTAATAAAGATTACCCTTTGCAATTCCAATATTATTATTTTTTCGTTTGCCTCCACCATTAAAAATTAATGAAAAATAAATGCTCTAGTTATGACATCACAATTACCACTGTTGGATAAATTACACCAGTAGCGGCATGCGTCAGATTGTAACAGGACTAATCACGCTGACTCAATGCGTGTACCTGATCTTTATAGGGCACAGTGATCTTGTAGAAGCACTCAATAAAATAGTAATAAAATCAATTTGCACTTTACCGGACTGTAACAAAATAACTATAGGTCACAATAGTCCTGTAAAGTGCGCCTAAATGCGGTCCTGTAAACGTTAATAGGATTTCTATAGGACTAGAAAATATTTGGTCCTAGGATACTTACATGACCACATTTTGCTACTTGGGACTGTACTTTTAAAGTCTGCTTTAGTAGATGAGTTAATGGCATGATGAATAGGCATCTCCTGGGTAAGCATGTAACACCCTAGACAACATCCTGCTCACAAAGCAGGTTGGTGGTCAAATGCTTTCCCAGTTTATTTAAAAAAAAAGAGTTATTATGGCGGCTATAGTGATACAAAACTATGGCACTAGCTTGAAGAGAAATTGGTCCGTGTCTACTCTGCGCTACCCGACTAGTCCGCCTCCGCATCCGTGACTTCGTTGCGTCATCAGCTATGCGATTCTCCAAGCGACACATAAACGCTGCGCGCTAGGCTGTGATCTGCTGTCTCTTTCCAATTCTATGAATATGAAAGATACAGAGTCAATTCTCAACGCTGCTTCAGCCGCTGCTACCAAAGCTTTAACTTATAGAATCGCACTGCAGGGCGTTGCTTTGTACAACGACTTACAGGCCAAAAAGCCTCGGATTGGGCCCTTAGAGCACGATAGACGGTATTACAGGCCAACGAGCAGACGGGGCAGTTTCCGTGCTCATATTTGATGTGTGGTGGTTCATATCATTCCTTGTATTACAAATGGCGCGGGTCCGCCTTCTAGCTGCGTTACGTCTGACCAGCTTATGGTGTGTGCGGGCCTTTAGCCGTCACGTCAGCACGCGAAATAACTAACTCGAGTGATTCCCACGAGACTTCGCTTGTGCGGACTCGCGGCTTCGCATATTTGCCTGTTTGTTGGTATGTTGTTGAATACACTGTTGATACGTTAATATAACCTCTAGTGACGTGACTATCTTTATTCGTTTTGCGAACGGAGAAGCGCTTTTCCTTCTTCTTGCTTGATGGTGCTTGATGCTAAGTAAAGGATAAGACCGAAGGTGGAATTGCACTGCAATTTCTAAGGAACCGACTATCTTATCTCCTATTGTCGAGACACAACAATGCTACTATCTACTACAACTATCTGCCAAAAGCCATAAGCTCTTTCCATGTAGGTACCTAGATACTAATAACAGCCATAATGCTAAAAGTGTCATTAAACTTTTTATTGGTATCATTACCATATCTATCTAGACATTTGTGCTTATTGTTGTTTTTACTTCCTCGTTATAAAGTCATATTAGCGTATTACCGCTATATCTCAACACATAATTCGAGTTAGACCGAAGATATGTACAAATAAAATGCAGATTATGATTTGATAACAAACGGAGACACAATTGTGAATCAACTTTACTTATATAATATTACATATAAAACTAATTAAAATGTTAATAAATGAATTTTCAAGTACTTGCAAGCCAGCCGCCAACCATCCAAAATTCAACCAAAAAACCATTTGCATTTTTGGCTCGTCTTATTTAATCATTGTCATATCAGCCTATCGACGTGCCACTGCTGGACATTGTCTTCCCAAATGGATACATGGGGAGGTTGGGCCACCACCTACCACGCTGGCCCAACGCATTCGCATTGGGTGGAGGCCGCTCGCGGTTTCACCCGCGTGGTTCCCGTTTCCGTGGGAATATCGGGATAAAAGTATCCTATGTGTTAATTCAGGCCATAAAATATCTGTATGCCGAAATTCATTCAAATCCATTCAGTAGTTTTTACGTGAAAGAGTAACAAACATCCATCCATACTTACAAACTTTCGCGTTTATAATATTAGTAGGATTAATTACTTTTATAAAAGTAACTGTTACCTGTGGTTAGAGTGGACTAATGTCGTGGGGCGACGCGGCGCGATTTATGCTTCGTTCGTCCCGAAGTTTTGTCACACATTCCAAAAAATTCTTAGGTTGGCCCATATCACTATTGAAGTTGTGCCATCTTGAAAAAATGAGCCGTTTCGTTTGACTGTTATGAATGAGGGTATTTTTCGGTATTCTAAACTTCCTTGTTCAAAATTTCACAAAGGAATAAGTTAATTTTTATTAAAGTTAAAGGAAAATACAGAGACTAGCATTAAAAAAGTTAAATCAAATGAATTTATGCGATTTAAAGTCCACCATAGAACGTTAAAAATGCATTTATCGTTTCAGGCCGTCTCTATCTATGTATACCATACTATTAGTTATTCTGTGTCTATACCTTACTAAAGAGATAGCCTGAGCGCAGCGTTCTCTTTTCGCTCTGACTGACATTACACCACTCCACTGAAGCATCGATATATTAAAAGACTAGCGGCCGCTCGCGGTTTCACCATCACATGAATAAATACCACTCATGTGGTTTCACCCGCGTGGTTCCCGTTTCCGTGGGAATATCGGGATAAAAGTATCCTATGTGTTAATATAATTCTTAGTTTGGCCCATATCACTATTGAAGTTGTGCTTTGTCCCAAATTACAATAGTTAATAGTAAAGTAAAAACAAAAATTGGTGATTCTACATACAATAAGGTTAAAGTATGTTAGGCATATTAAAAAAATATGGGCTGGAAAAGGAATATAAAATAGGACAAAGCGATAATAAAATAATTAAAATAATATTTTGAGACGAAGGAAGTATATTGTTTGGGACGAACCAGGATTTTTTTATGGGGGACGAATCATAGTGGGACGAACGAAGCATAACCCCGCGGCGGGCGGCGGGGCGCGGCGGGCGGTTCAAAGCCTTGGTTGTACACACGCCTGTAGATCAACCTATCCAAAACTGTCATATTTCTCCAATCGATATTTGATCCTTACACCCTGTGTAAACTTTTTGTTCAACGTTCAACCACAAATTAAGTATACGGCCGCGCGATTTTGTGGTTCAACGTTCAAAATGTGTTGAAGAAAGGACCATGGGAAATTTTGTCCCCACCATCCAACAGATTTGAAATTAGTGTCATTTGAAGGGTCTTGGAAGGATAGACATTTTATTAATATGGTGACGTTCTTCAAATACGCGGGATTTAGGTTAAGTAGATATAAAAATATATTGTTTTTGAATATTTTATTTTTTTTCCAAAAAAAAAGATTGCAAGAGCAGACCAGACTCCACAGGCGGCACCCGTTAATGAGTATGCCATGTGAATCAGCCATCGCTTCGCTCAACCATGTTTTAGGGAACGTAACGACCCGACGCACATGCCACCACCGCAGAGCCACTTTGAGAGAGCATGACACACTCGAGCAACTCCAACTAAAGCAAGAAAACAATAAAAGTTTTTTTTAATTAAGTATAAACAAAACCAATACTTTTTGCAACTAACACAGGTACTTTAGGCTTCTTTGGGTCCCAATGAACAAATTGACACGTATCCCATGACTGTTGTAGGGTGGGGACGGGGTTCATACAAAATCCTCCATGGTCCTTTGACATTGGGCAGCGGGCGGTACTTACCATAATTTCTCGCATTCAACTCGAATTTTGAATTCCCAGATTGAATGATTGATTACAACTTTTTATTTGCTTGCACAAACATTTAAAGTCATTATGTATTTTGTACTAAAAATAAGAATGAACTTGGTTCAATTGAACATTGAAGTACTTATAAAAATACAACAAAATATAAGGAAATACCTCGGCAAACGTACTCCAACTTCATCGGAGGCTTTCTCGTGAAAGGTCAGATTAAAAGTAACCTAAGCCGACGAGCATGTACCTACTTATAAAGAATTAAGGAATATTTGATTTTTTGCGTAAATAACGCTCAAAAAAACTCGAACGTTGAAATAAAATATCACCAGGCTCGCTGCTCGAGGTAGTAATTTTTTCTAAGTTTTGTTGTCTTCGATGTAGGTAAATGAGAGTAAATTAAGCAAAAGAAATGCGTCAGGATCGTAGCAAAGGAAATCTGTGGTCGCTGCCTACCCCTCCGGGAAACGGGCGTGATGTATGTAGGAACTAGGGTTGCCACTTTTTTTTAGGACGAATAAAGTATTTTTTTTCATTTTGTTAGAACAAAAATAAAGTACACAGCATAAAAAAAGAGTAAGTATTCTGAGGTTTAAGCGAGCACTACACATTGAAATGAAACACTTTTTTACGGATTAACTTGTTCTCTGTATCTCCCTGTGACCGACCACGGACCCTGTAAAGGGTTCGAAACGTCAGGATAATATAGAAAACTATGTAAATAGTAAATTAAACGCGAGTTAATCCGTAAAAAAGTGTTTCATTTCAATGAGTAAGTATTCATTTTGACGTAAACAGTTTTACGTAAATAGAGTATTTTAGCGTACTTTATTGGTTTCGTAGATTATAAACTACGCCTACATGACAAAGAGGACAATACTCTATTTTAAAGTACGGGTGGCAACACTGGCAACCCTAAGGAACCTATGTTAAAAAAAATATTGAAGTGTTGAGTGGGACACTGTAAGTACCATCACAAGCACAAGCTTATTGACGGCGTAACCACAACGAGAAGTGTCGCTGCCAATCAAAGTAATCATGTTTGTAAGGTGGCCGTGATTTTCACACGAGGCCGGCAGTCCACCGATCCTGTGCGATGCCTCGCGATGCCGAACTAGCGATGCGTTGCTAAGCTGTCAAAAGCTATACATACTGTGTAGCGAAGCTAAATACACGTTCTCTAATTGTAATTGACGTAGGGTCTTTTTTTCTGAAAATTAATTGTTAAAAAAGAATTTTGATAAAGTGTTACTAAAGCCAGGTTGCGATCTTGCAAGTTAAGTAAGCTTCGCAATGCCTGGCCCCGGTTGACTTAGCGTGTCCTTTCTTTGGGTTATCGCCCGATCTCTCAATAAGTTATTGAATAAGTGTGACGACCTGAGCTCAAAAGATGGATATTTATTTAGTTACATCATTAAAGATAATAAATTAGCAAGGTGGTATTTTTATAGCTAGCTTATTATATTTATGGAAGTTAACTCGTGGAGGGCATGCCTAAATACACATACTGCTATTTTGACGGCAGGCCGCGCCGGCCGGGCCTCTAGTACATTCACCCAAAGATTCCTTTCACCAAAATCAGTTGCAAATTAAGGCGAGTTCACGATAAGCGTGATTAAATTTAATGATGGCCGCGTAAAAGTCGGCTGTATGCACGACCGTTGTATGGAATATTCAACTGGTGCCAAACATGCAGTGTAATTATATTGTTAAATAAAATTTTTGACACTACTTTTTGTACTAATTACAAAAAGCAGTGTCAAAATTTTTCAGTTCATTTTTAAAATATGATATAAATATGGTTTAATATTTTTTAGGTTTAATACTGAATTGCATTGTGATAAAAAACTCGTAAAATTGCGTACAATTAAATTTGTACAGATGGTTTAATTAAAAAAGTTCATAGCATTGTTGCGTTGTAATAAATACCTACAGACAAGATAGCCAGTTACTCAAGTAGTTGACAATTCTGTAAAAAATGCGCTTAGTTCTATATTCGGCCTTATCGTCACATTATACTATTAGGTCACGTCACGGTCATGAAAAATTCCATCCTTTTTTTTTGTAAAAGTTATTTCTCATTTTCACTGCGATTGGTCAACCAGTTAACGTTGGGTAACTGTCAAATCGCGCCATTGGTTAAGATGCTAACAATTTATTTCTTACAACAACTGAAACAAACCTTATTATGTAACAAATTTTTTCCTTTTCTATGGTTTGTTCTACTGACTGAAGTCGTTCGGTTCAGTAAAGTTTCACCACATAACGCCTTCAAGGCTGTTCATAAGGCTATTATGCGTACGCATTGCTCGATTATCGACTGAAGCGACCATTAAATTGTTTAAACAAATTGAAAAAGTGAGTTACGTCCGTCTAATTAACCGTGACTAATGAGTTATCCATGCGTAAGTAATTAATTCTCAATAACGATTCGGTGCTTTAGTAAATAGAACACAAGCGCGAGTGCAATATTGTAATGTCACATTAGTATGCTGAAACGGATGGTTAGTGGCGGACGCGCTTACGAAATGTATTCTTCATCATCATCATCACCAACCCATAAACGTCCCCCTGCTTGAGCGGTTGTGTGCAGATGTCACCCCACCCCCGTCGCCCGCAGACTACGGGACTCTCACACGAATTTGCCAGCCTACAGCAGTTGATTCTTGTGCCAGACGTTGAGCATAGGGGAGCCAACTTTTTTGTCTTTCATCATCATTATCAGCCTATAAACGTCCCACGGCTGGGCACAGGCCTCCTACGTGGACAAGCACGTGGGGATATTGAGCTATAACCCACCACGCTGGCCTAATGCGGGTTGGTGGGTTTTAACGACTGTTATCTTACGACAACAACCAGGACCAACGGCTTAACGTGCCTTCCGAAGCACGGAGGAGCTCGAGATGTTTTTTATATTTGGTCCATCCCCATCCATACCCATCCAGCGACCCGGATTTGCGAAAGTTGCTTAGCGGGCGAGATTGCAAGCCGAACGCGCTGGCCGCTGCGCCATCGAGCTCCTCTTTTGTCTTTGGTAGAGGAAAATTCAAAGTAGGTAGTAGCTCAGAGGCATATGAACGGTGGTCGCTTTTCATTAAGTGAGGGCGTATACTCGTTCTCCGGCTCAGTTAGGTATACCTGTAGGTTGGTAACGACGTCGGAAAAATGCTTTTTACGAGTTAAGATCATTGTATTTCAATTAATAGCTAGTTTCACTAATAACATGGAAGTACCATTACATAGTTGCGAAGGTGCATTAATGCAAAGGTGTTAATCAGAGGCACGCTACGTTGGCACCTTCCACTTCCCGCGTTGTTTTAATAAGCGGGCTTAGTGTTTAGTAACAACGTTTTAATTGAAACGATCAACGTTTGATTCACTAGACAGTTACTGCTTGATTTCGAATGTCATGTGTTTGACGATCATTAGCTGAAACTATTAGTCCAAATATCGGTTTTGCCTAAATTCCAAGCATCGATGTACATTTCATTGATCAGCAGTACATTGATCGAACGAAAACGTTCCAGGATTCCAGGAGAATATATTACGCACAGACAAGGAAAAGAATAATATTTTTTTCTCTTATTTTTACATGTTTATAAGATTGTTAAAATATATCTAAAATTGAGTAAGTAGTACAATGCTAACACAGGTTTGTTTATCAAATTTTATATGCCTTCACCCACCCTCCTCCTCAAACTTAAACAACTTAAATTTGCAAAATTTTTCTTTACTAAGAAAAGAAAACTAAGAAACCTAATTTCATCGTTCCTCCTACGTACCTACTAGGTAGCGTATATATTATAGCGTAGCGAATGACTTAGCATTTTCTCATGAATAGACCTAACAAAAGATCTCTTTGAAGTTATTATCTATGGTGTTTAAAACAATAACAAGAGGGAGTATAAGTCATAGTGACTTTTTGTTTTTTGGGAATACACAATGGTAATGGCCAGCGTGAGTTATCAAAAATAATGTTCAATTTCTGGATCTAGGTAATAAACCAACATAATAAACTGTTTAGTAAACCATTTAAGTGTATTTGGTACAATTATCTTACAGCGTAATTTGTAAGTAAGTAACATTTTAGTTTAAGTTAAAAGCATAGTTTTTAGTGCATGTCCTAGTGTTTTTTGCAATTAGATTGTATTATTATTTATTATAAAACTTAGATAAGTAATGTTGTATTCAAACGTAATTATTCAATAAGTAATGTGTCGTCGACATAAAACAAAAACATACTTACTTAATTCAACTTTCTAACTAGAACAATGATGATAATCACTTCTCAATTGAATTAGAGAAAATGGGCAAGAAATGAACATTGTTAATTACTGAATACGTAACACACAGCTGGCAATAATCATTAATTGTCAACTTGACAAAGCGAGATAACTGCATGTTATGTTTCAAAAGTCGCGACCTAAAGGCTTCCACACACTAAGAGCAGTCCAGCAGAGCGGTGCGGGAGGGGTAGAAGCAGAGCGGGACGGCACGGCACACGACAGGCGGCTGTTACAAAGTCTTAGTTCATATTAAATTAATAACAATTCTTGCATGACTTTTGTTATTTACCATTCCAAGTCTTTGTGCGATTTTTATTCGCCTTACTGTCTAAGCGCATCCGAAACTTCATTGGCTAATTCGTCGTAAACCACTGTGTGGGTAGAGGGTATGTACTATGCCAAGTGATCAGCGCCTTTGGTATGTTGGAGCCTTAAGTTCGAATGGCGTGCGATCTTGTACACGTAACACTACTCGCTGGCAAGGCGCACCAATTAAACTGCGCTTCGCAAATGCCTGACCAAGATCACCAATTAAGATAATGTTATCGTAAATCACTTCCACGCGTATTTACCTACATCTGTTAATTTTTTCAAATTACTTACATTGTCTACTTTCAAACTTCGTGAAATTTCAAGTAGGCACTTTTGTTTTTTTATCTGGTCGACATAGTGTTTTTAAGTATGTTTATCATCAATCGTGACACTGCCGAAAAACTGACCTTCCCTAATGAAATCGCATATAGGGGGCATTCGAATTGGCAGGCCACGGGGTGAAGTCTTGTGATTGCTTATGGGGCGGTCTCAGATCACCTTGGCTGTACTTGAGGAGGTTTAGCGTGCAGGAGTTTTTAGTGTATATTACTCATACCTCCTTGGAGAGCTGGTTCAAACAAAGCTCGACGGGTAAGGGGACCGAACCCACTAAAAATAGTTCGGGATTTACTACGAACAATGACTTTGGCTTTCAAAGTAAAAAAGCAAATATAGTTTTGAATTAGTAATTTTGGCAGACTGGATAAGTCCACTGCTTTTACATTACGTCGACCACGTCGTTACGTTAATAAATGTCAATCTTTTGTTTCTTTTTTAGTATTTAATTTTGTTGACTGCCTTGTTTCAGACATGGAAGACGAATGCTACCCAGCCATGCCCGCGAGCGCGTGGAGCAGCCGGCGGCGCTCCAGCGACTCCCCCCCGCGGGAGGTGAAAACCGAGCCCAAGTCGGAGCCCGACTCGCCCGCAAGCTCGTGTCCGCCCTCGCCCGCGCCCGCGCCCGTCACACACCTCGACTACGTCATCGACCACACGGTGAGACATCGCAGTTTCTTCTTCTTTTCATCATCATCATCATCTTCTTCTTTTTTGCTTCCCCTTTATCAACACCCGTAGGTTTACCCTTGCCATTAGCCGACTCCCCGCCAGCTCGTGCCCGCCCTCGCCCGCGCCCGCGCCCGTCGCACATCTCGTCTACGTCCTCGACCATACGGTGAGGCATCGCAGTTTGACCATCTTTTTGACGTGACAACGTCTTATAAATTGGTTTGCCGGGTGACACTTCAAGAAACTGCGTTACGCTCCGCTCACGTTATGCGCTCACAATGAGAGCGAGTGAGAGGCACGCGTCCCTTCCACTCGGGCATGGTTAGCCCGCCTAAGAGCGAGAGAGACAGACATAAAAAGTGAAAGGCACGCGTCCCTTCCACTCGAGCACAGTTAGCCCGCCTAAGAGCGAGAGAGACAGAGCGAGAGAGATTTCATCCTTCTTCCTACTATACGAATGAATATTCACATTAAAATTATTTTACCACTCAAAGTCGTTGTCACGTAAAACTTTCGCCCGTATACCGACTTTACAGGCAACCAATTTTTTTCTTCTACTTATATTTCTTTTTCTTCTCCATCTTCATCATTTGCTTCATCATTATCATCAACTTCGTCGGCGGGGTGTAAACACACACTTCGGCTACGTCATTGACCATACAGTAAGACATCGCAGAGTTTCATCATCATCTTCATCACCAGTTTGCCACTAGAAGGCGTTACCTCAATGCGATACAAATGCTCCTTTTCAATAGTCAATAGTCAATAGTCAAAATATATTTATTCAACAAACTCGATTAATAAGTACTTTGAAACGTCCAAATATTTTTTAACCTACCACCCATTCAGGACATCATTTTTTAACTGTGGCAAAGAACGGGCGCAAGAAACCACAGCGCACAGAAGCAACGACATTTACAAAAAATATATATATTGTATGTCGTTACCAGGTCACAAAATACAAAATATGAATTTGAATGTAAATAGTTTAATTAAATATGGTGCTCTATATAAATTAATTATAGGCAATTAGAAATAGCTGTTGGAGTAGGTACTTGGAGCATTTCAGACCCAAGCTGTTTTGTCTTCTGTATAATCCGACACTTTATAATAAGCTTTCTTATAAAGCTTTTCTTTGATTTTGATTTTAAATTTATCAAGATCTATTTTCTGAATATCATTTGGTACTTTGTTGTATAATCGTACACACAGACCCTTAAAAGAATTATTTATTTTATGGAGCCTAGTATAAGGCACTGCTAATTTGTTCTTACTTCTAGTATTTAATTTGTGAATATCACTGTTTTTTGAAAACATTTCAATATTTTTATGAACATACACAAGATTTTCATAAATATATTGTGATGCAACTGTCATTATACTTATATCCTTAAATCTCTCTCTGAGAGAGTTTGTTAGCGTGATCTTATGATCTATTAGAGAATGAAACTCGCACAGGCGATCAGACGGAAGTTAAGTAAGTTTAGTAGAAAGCCAACTTTTAACTACTTTTATCATAACAGACTAATAATAACGTGATTCTACATAACGTTATATTTCAATAATCACTTACTTACTACACTAACTATAATATATCGGTATGATGTTAAAAATACCGTCACACGAACGAATGTGACGCCACGAATGACGTCCTCCCTCGTATTGCGTTGCGACGCGCAATACGGACATGCCCTTGGGAAATAAAGGGCAACTTGAAATCCGAGTCACATTTGCGGAGCGCCCGGCCCCCGGCCACCTGTTGCCTCACGCGAGACGTCTCCGCGAGCTACAAGTTTTCGGGCAGGCACATATCAGTATCAGACTAAGTTTATAGTCTTGAGATTATACGTTAGTGATAGGGTCTATCCTATCCGTCTACTGAGTTTTACATTCACACATTTATCCACGACTATTTATCCCCGAAGGGTTAGTCAGAGACTAGACAATGAGGACAGCAAAAGCAGTCCTCTACATAGTCCATTTTTCACCAAATAGCTACTGCACATGTGCTCAGCGTGGTGGTGAGAACATCGTCGCTCTATGCTGTTGGATATATGTGCAGTCTTTAGTCCTTTAGTCGCCTTTTACGACACCCAAGGGAAGAGAGGGGGTGGTAGTATTCTTTCACCGCTACGCGATACAGTTTGTGTTTTAATTGTTACAATTCCTGTTTAGAACAACACAGGAAAAAGTTGCTTATATCTAAAATAAAAAGTAAAAACAGTCACGCATTAGTTTATTGAAAACGTTGTCAGAGCCACAAGAGGTTGGTGGGGCAAAATATGTAACATAAATGAGTAAAAAAAGGATTACAAATACGATGTACGGATAAATACAAAACTACATACTTACATAAAAGATGAAATAGAAATATACTTATAATAAACATGAGTTAATAACAATAATGTGTTATAATTACTTTTTGATTATGCAGAAACATGATGTGACAAGCTAATTGCTAAAAGAATTTTGATTAAAGTAAGTTAGAAATAAAAAGGAACATTCTGCGAAACGGACATTTTGCGAAGTGGACATTCTGCGAAAGGGACATTTTGCGAAGTGGACATTCTGCGAAAGGGACATTTTGCGAAAGAGACATTCTGAGAAAAGGACATTTTGCGAAAGAGACATTCTGCAAAAGAGACCTTTTGCGACCAGTGGAAATTTTGAGAAGTGGACATTCTATGTCTGAGCCACTCTAAATAGTGCTTAGATCATAGATATAAACAGATGGCTTAGATAGAGATGCCACTAAGGTCAATGATATAATAAAACGAGGTAGATGGTACCAAAATGTTAGGGGTCTTAGAACCAAACTGGAGGAATTGTATATTTCTATATTAAATCATAACTACGATGTAATAATTTTAACGGAGACTTGGCTCAACGAAACAGTCTACGATCATGAAGTAATTGATCAACGTTACATTGTATTTAGGCGAGACCGTTCTACAACCTCTTCTGCAGTTAAAAAGAAAGACGGCGGTGGAGTGTTGATTGCTGTATTAAGAAAACACGAGGTACTTCGGAGACACAGATGGGAAACCATATGTGAAGACATTTGGTTGTCCATAAAAATTAATGGACAATCTTGTTTTGATATTTGCGCCGTCTACATACCTTCCCCTGTTAAATACGAATATCTTGATACTTTCCTTAATAACGTTACTCAAACTATTCAATATAAAATCAAGGGTTCTCAAGTTTTATTAGTTGGAGATTTTAACTTACCAAATATTAATTGGTTTCCTAACGACTCCGATTCGCATCCCAACATCCCTTGCCATACTGTTTTGAGTAATAATACAGACAATGCATTTACTGATTCTGTTTGTTTTAATAATTTACATCAATGCAACAAAATATACAACGAAAATGGAAGACTTTTGGATCTAGTACTTACTAACGTTCCCAATAATATAACAGTGTCTAGATTGCCTGTTTCTCTGTTACCACTCGACATACATCATCCATGCCTAAATGTTAAATTGAATAAACCAACAAGCTCAGTTATGAAGCCAAATAATAACAATAAAACTTTTAACTTCGCAAAGAGTGACTATCAAGCAATTAACGAACAATTGCAGAAAATTGTCTGGGCTGAGATCTGGAATTTGACTAATGACGTAAATATGATGGTTAAATTATTTTATGATATTATAATGCCTATTGTTGAAAAATACACCCCAATTCATAAATATAGAGATGAGAAACATCCTATATGGTTCAGTCCACCGTTGATAAAAGCATTAAAGGAGAAAAGTAAGTACCATCACAGATACAAAAAGTACAGTAACCCAATGGACAAAGTTGTGTTTGACTTGTTGCGCAAACGATGTAATATAATGATAAAAGACTGTTACAATAATTTCAAAAAGCAAGCCACTGAACATTTGCATCGTTCCCCTAAGTACTTCTGGAAATTCGTTAAAGATCGAAAGTGCAATAGTGTATCAATACCAAACGAAATGCGTTTTGGAGACTTGATAGGGAAGGGAGGGCAAGAAGTTTCCAATTTGTTTGGACAATATTTTCAGTCAGTGTACAGCGGGAGCATGCAGGCTTCTGGAACTCGTCTTAACACGAACTGTACAAAGTATAATGATGTACCGATAAGCCACTGTACAGTAACAGAGAGTGAAGTACTAAAGTCACTACAGTTATTGGATTGCAATAAAGGCCCTGGACCTGATTTACTTCCACCAATTTTTCTAAAAGCATGTGCTAAGAATTTATGCAAACCGTTAACTCAAATTTTCTTAAAGTCTCTAAAAACCGGTGTATTCCCTGAGAAATGGAAATTGGCCCACATAACACCTATTCATAAATCAGGAGCGTTTGACGAAGTAACGCACTACAGGCCAATATCTATACTCTCGATTTGTGGAAAATTGTTAGAATCATCTGTTTATAAAAAAATAATGCCGCATATCCATAACCAAATTAATCCTAACCAGCATGGATTTTTACCTCGTAAATCGACAACAACTAATCTCATCGAATATGTGACTGACATTTCTGAAGCCTTGGATGATCATAGAGAGATTCACGCTATTTACACTGATTTTCGAAAAGCGTTCGATCTTGTTAATCATGATCTGCTACTGCGTAAGCTTGCTGGTATGGGTATCCATGGTTCACTACTAAGATGGTGCGAGTCTTACATACGCAACCGATCACAACTGGTCCAAATTCGTGGCTTTAAATCTTTCGAATCAAAAGTACCATCAGGTGTGCCACAGGGTTCACATTTAGGCCCTATTTTCTTTCTGGTGTATATTAACGACCTCTGTGATAATCAGTGGTCGGAGTAGGTATATTGATTTTAGATACTTGCGTCATGATATCATAACATGGACATGCATTTCTTCCGGAATGTACCGGAGTTTCCAAAAATTTGGTAAATAGAGTAATAAAATAAAAAACCATATGTAAGCAAACAAAATGGTTTATTGTTAATACAAATAATCATTATTACAGTTTTATTAAAAATAATTATTTTTAATCCTCATCGGTTACAAGTTCTACATTTTGATTTTTTACTTAGGCCTTACACTTTTATTTAGGCCAAAGAGCCGGCTCAACATTAGCCAACAGGTCGAAACAATAAAGCTTTGGTCACCTATCCGTTGACCGGCCTGTGTGAGAGTGACTTAACCTCTACAATCAACGACCAAATGTGCGGCCAAGTGAGTCAATGAGTTCCAAAGGGGAAATAAGCCCAACAAATCTATAAACTACATTTCCTAAACTAGTTAATCGTTACTTACCCTAAATAATTATTAAAAAGCGACAATTATTAATAATTGTACCATCGTGATGGTTGGTTAGCGTTAGACGGGGGTTTTATAAAGGGGGGACAAAATTTCGTCCATTTTAGCGTAGGACGCACCGTTTTCAAGATATTTAAAGATTAACAAAAAAAAATCACTAATAATAATTTAAGACGTGATTTCTTTTCTTTTGCGAGATTGAGACAATGGATACGGCCAACATTAGAGATGGAGACCAGCGCCACTAGCAGCATAGCGTTGAGAGTATTGATACATTTTTAACTAGTTTCATGTAATAATTTCGATGTTTCGGTATTTTTATCATAATAATCCGGAAACTCGGAGGAGTATCCATATTAACATATACGTTTGATGTCAGTGACCTTAATTCAATATACCTACTCCGACCACTGGTGATAATATACAAAGTAATTACAAAATGTTTGCTGACGATCTAAAATTATATCGTACCATCCATTGTCATAAAGATGTAATTCTATTACAGAATGACTTAAGTAACATTATGAAATGGTGTGAACAGAATTTTATGTTCCTTAACCCTGATAAATGTTTTTATTTAAAATTCTCTAAAAAGAAAGCATCTCACGAAGTTACTTATGCCATAAATAATACAACTCTAACAGAAGTTAAATGTATTAGAGACTTGGGTGTGTTGATAGACAGCTCGCTAAGTTTTCGCCAGCATTTTGATCACATAGTCAAGAAGTCTTCTCAGCTGTCTGGCTTCATTAATCGCCAGATGAAATTACTCAACCAACCTAATTTAACACTTAAGATTTTTAACACCTTGATTCGAGGAATCCTGGAATATTGTGGTGTTGTATGGAATCCTGGATATATAGTACATGCCGATCGGATTGAGCGGGTTCAAAAACGTTTCTTTTATCATCTTGCATACTCAGATCAAAAGTGTGGCATTCTTCAATCATACTCAGAACGCCTATCGTATTATAAACAAGAGCCTTTAGACACACGAAGAAAAATTTCTGACATTACGTTTCTTTACAAAATATTGCATGGTATAACATATTCCCCTTGTACCCTAGAAAAAATTACATTCTCTATCCCACGTATCAGTAGTCGCTTACATAACCGAAAAACATTTGAACCTCCTCGTTGTCATACTAGACTCGGTCAGCATTCACCTATCTACCGCATGTTATCAAGTTATAACGCTGTTAGATCTGAAGTTGACATATTCAATGGTTCTGTCTCGTCTTTTAGGAATGAACTTAGAAAATTGTTAAATTGTTAAAAGTAGCCCTAAATGTAAAAACTGTAAGAAGTGATATTATGGGCTTGTAATTGTAATTAGTCGTAGTCGTAGTTTCTACAATAGTTTCACAAAATTTTTATTAGCATGATGTGTTTGCATCTAGAAGAAATGTGATTTAAATAACCTTATTGTATATGTTTCTAAGCATGTTTGTTATCACTATTTCGGTTTTGCAAACCTAAAAAAAAAAAAAAAAAAATATATCGGGTATCTATCGGAATATCCACGTTGTAAAATGACAATTTTGAGTGGTAGAGCCACGCTGCGTTGCAGCACGCATTGGGCCGGCTCGCCCGGCGTAATACCACCCTCTCACGAATATTCGGCGTGAAATAACGGCACTTGGTGCTGTTGTGTTTCGTCCGACCAGTGAGGGTTCCGGAGGCCCCTTCCCCGCCCCCCCTCCCAATTCCTATTCCTTCCTTAAACCTATTCCTCCCTTAAAGGCCGGCAACGCATCTGCGATTCCTCTGGTTTTGCGGGTGTCCATGGGCGGCGGTGATTACTTTCCATCAGGTGACCCGCCTGCTCGTTTGCCTCCCTCTTTTATAAAAAAAAAAAAATTAAAATGAAGACGTTTGGGTGATCCAAACGTCTTGATATTAAAACGCCATTGTTACTAAATAGACAAAAACGCTAAACGCCTTAATAGCAAACGTCTGGATTTTAAAATGTCGTAATTCAAAATACTCTAGATAGATAGATAGATAGATAGATAGATAGATGAACACTTTATTGCACATACACAAGGAACACACACATTACATAATCTTAGAGCTAGTATGGGCAAAGGCGGTCTTATCGCTAAAAGCGATCTCTTCCAGACAACCTTTGGTTTATGGAACCTGGGAAAGAGGATAGAGGAAGTGCGCAAGTACTAATTAATAAATTAATAAACAAATTAACATAAGATATAAATAAATTAATAAACATACATTTTTATATAATTACTTACACATACTTATACGTAATATCTCTAGTAGCAAATCGTCTTTATAATAGAACGCCATAGTTACTAAATAGACATGGGCGTTGAATGATATAGTAGCAAAACGTCTCGATATTTGAATGCCATAGTTACTAAATAGAATGAACGCTAAATGCTCTTATAGATGCTGAGATGTGATAGGGGTGGTGCTTTTAACTCGTTAAGGCTATAAGTACTACATCTAAATTCATCGACAAAAAAATAATAGGGGGGGTCCTACCCCCTCCCCTTATAATTTATGAACATTTTTACTTTATGCGATATCAAAGGTATCATACGCCGAAGAAACATAAAAAAAATTGCAAACGGTAGCTAATGACACTGGCTAACAAATAAATTACTTTGTTTCGTATGTTTGAGATTATATTGGTGAGAAAAAAATCATAACTTAATTATTTTGTGATTTAAAATCACTTTTTTTTAAGTCCATATTATTTATTTTATTTGTCAATGAATTTAGATGTAGTACTTAGCCTTAACGTCGGTTGGCACCGACGTTATAATACTCGAGTGCGGCTAAAAAAGACTCTTATGTCATATGTACACGCACTAAAAGTCGAAGCCCATTGGCAAGAAAAGAAAATTACGAGGGCCCTCTCTGAAGGACAAAAAAGGAAAAAAAAAAAATTATTTTTGATAGAAAATATAGGTGAGAAATCAAAAACTTTAACGGAAAAAAAATCACAGCATACATTTTTTTAAAACACATCAGTCACATTAAGCGTGTCATATCTGGGGACAATTTTTAAGGATTCAACGTAAGAGCGGCTTGCATCAAAAGTTGTTTTAGCTTTACAATTAACATTTTATCAATGGTTTCTTAAAAATAACAATTTTTTTTCTAATTCCATATTAATAAGTTGTTGTTTTGTTTCAATAAGTAGTACTTTTGTTTGTAGTAGTTTATAAAATAAAATGTTTTACAGAAAAATAAACGTTATGCTTCTTTTATTTCTGATAAATCATCTATACTTGGTTGACTATGAATAGTGGCAGTCAACCCATCCTATGGTAAAGTTGCCAGAATTAATAGTACAGTGAGCGGAATTGTCGTTCGGCATAAGTAGGTACCTTGCTTTCATGTCTTCCAGCGAAACGGTCATTTTGATAGAGAGACGGTAGTTGACATACGATTCAGACAGTTCAGACTATTTTTTTTCCAGACGTTTTCGCTACTATCTCATTCTGTGTTTTTGTCATCCAACTAATTTGAATTCCGGCTAATAAAGTATTCTAAACATACGGACTATTCGCAATTCCAGACGTTTTGCTACTAGCTCTTTCTGCTTTTATGTCGTCCGGCTGGGATGACTCTCTGCTGACTGGGTACTCTGCTTTTATGTCATATAGCTGAATTGTCTTTCGGCTATCTAGGTACCTTGCCTTCATGTCATCCAACGTGAATTGTCTTTCAGCGAAAAAGTCATTCTGATAGAGACCCCAAGAAGACTTCTAAAAGTCATGGGATCACTATACATATTATCATATTTATCATGTGTGAGTCTAAATTTTAATTGATTTAATTTCATATTATTTATCAAATACAAAATATCAGAATAAATTTGTGTCATAAAAATATAGAGTGCGATATCAAATTGACATGTAATTCGCAACGACACGGCGCAAAATATGTATTAATTGTTTGTTGTTTACGCTCTTGCTAGTTGTCATGCTTTCTTGCTCACATTTTAGTATGAAATCATCGAACAGAGGGTGCCAACAAGTGTTACCTAGATCGTATAACATTGCATAACTTTCAGTGTGTAGTTCATGTAGAGATGATGTAGAGCTTTAAGTGCCGACGCACTGTGGGCTGAAAATCGCGTTTCATAGACACAGAGGCTTGAATTTTAAGGGTCATTTTTTTGGTTTGAAAACGATTTTACTGATCATAAACTATGCTAAAAATTCGTGCGAGACAATTGGTTGCACAAACGAAAGAGTTATAATTTTTTTAAGAAAAAATTGTATGGAGTTATGAAAAATCAAGATATCTCTGGAAAGCAAAGTTGCGATTGCGAAAAAAACCGCGATAGGTGCCACGATGTGAAGTATGTCAAAAAATCAGGAATAATTCATTAGTAGTTTAGCCATGTGCAAGGATATAACGTCCAACATTGCGATAACAGAGATATCTTGATTTTTCATGTAATAAAAATATAACTCTTTAGTTTGTGCAACCTATTGTCTCGCGCGACTTTTTTGCATAGTTTATGATCAGTAATTCGATTCGTTTTCAAACCAAAAAAATGACCCTTAAAAATTCAAGCCTCTATGTCTATGAAATGCGATTTTCAGCCCATTATTGAAATCACATTGACATCTCTTTTTATTATAATAATAACATTGACTAAGGTACATAATAACTTTTCAGATTCAACAGGATCTTTAAACTAAACGAGCCCCTTCGCATTTTATGCGACGACCATTTGTTTATCTAGCCACTAGGGTATAGTTAAGATCACGATAATCAATCAAGAAAAAAATCAAAGGTCCACCTGAGTTCAATTACCTATCCAACACCTACATCGCAGCTTTCGCCTGCGATCCGGTCTTCAGTTGCAACTTTTTCGATGTTACCCATTAAGGTATTATAGATTAGAGACGATCAGACGACACCGCAAAGCGTTGCGCACTGATTTGCAGCCGCAAGGTCCACAATCGCTTGGATCACGCGCAATCACTGAGGCGTTTGCAGCCCATGGGCTGCAACTCAGTGCGCAAAAATTTGCTTCGCAGTGTCGCCTCTAGTCTATAATACCTTAGGAGGCCTATTACACATCTCGACGGGTATATTATGCGTAAAATACCCATTTTCGCATTTTCTAGTAATTTTGCAGTTGTATTTATCATTTTCATCGAAATAGGATAAAAAATTCATGCTTAATATTACAAATCTCCACTGCGAGAATTAAACTGAGTTCGGACGGCCGCCGGGCCGGCGCATCGCATTTTGTAGTAATTTTGCAGTTGTATTTATCGTTTTTATCATTACCTATAGCATAATAAATTCAATAAGTATAAAATCTTTATTCCACATTAAGTAACAATTATTCTAGTATGAACTTTGCTCAATAATATTATCGTAGATAAGAGAAATTCACATTTAACTTAAAGCGATTTTTGAAGTTTTTTTTGTTAAGAATAAGATTTTTTTCTATATAAAATCAATAATATATCTAAACATTCTAAAGGCCGCTTCGAACTATACGACTTTTAGGTATAGAGATAACAATAATTTTTTTTATTTCATTTCTTTAGAACAGTGGTTCAATCTAGGAGCTCAAGGTAATAAGTAAAATATAAGGAAGTAATTAAGTGTCAAAAAAAATTTTTTAAGAAGATATTTAAGTAACAGACAGCTAGACGAGTTAAGAACTTAACTCGTCTTACTCCAAAGTTAAATAACACTTGAGAAAAGTAAAATTTCAAGTGCCCCTTTCTTAAGTAAGCTATTTACGCTCAAACACTTAAAAATTTCGACAGGAAAACTTGCGTCTGCGCAAGTCCGGTCGTGTTGCGTCTGCGCAAGTGGCTTCGTTAACCACTTGCTGCGGTTGCATTACTCAAATGTCCACCGTTTCGGTGGTTTATGGTTTAGAACTCCTTTTGTGCTAAGTCTGTTATTTTTATTGTATTTGATTGTAACTCTCTCATTAAAAACATTGTATCTAATTTTCCAGACGGGCACAATCCACATGCCGCAAGCAGTGCTGCAAAAGGTGGGTGCGGCAGGCGTCCCGCAGCTGCTGCTAAGTGCGGCACCACGACTTGCCAGCTCGCTCAGCTCCAGCAAGCTCTCCATCAAGGTCACCAGCTCAAACACTTCAGGTTAGCCACCATTAAACAAAAGAACTTACAAAAAAGAAACTTTTTTTGAAACAAAAGAAATGGAAGGGAAAGAGATTTTACGTAGGACTAAAGTTGAAGATGTAGGTATTCGAGTTGCCAGGCTTAAGTAAAGATAGGCGGGACACGTGGCGAGACGCGACGACGGCCGATGGACCAAGACAGTTACGCGATGGTGGCCAGTTAAAGCAAAGACCACTGGGTCCGGGCCGGCCACCAGCTCGGTGGATGGACGACATGACATAGTCAGACTTGTTGGAAGGATGAGGCTGGCACAGGACAAATTTTTTAGGACAGGCAGAATAAGATATTTATATTAGGTAGGTATATGGGTGTCATCATCAAATATTTTACATATACCTACCTACTTATTTGAAGTTTGTGCAAAAATAACTGTTTCTAAAGAACTCCTCAATGTTGGTTGCAGTGGTATGAGTCCGTGGTAGGATTCTCCAAATGGTAGCTTTCTCTATCAATTTATTTCTGCCATAGCGGCATTACTAGCCAGCCAAGTGCGCATAAAAACTATTAATCAGATTGTTCCGATCGTCATTGGCGAGAGATACAGTTAGCGGTACATTTTTTACGGAACCAGTCCGTCAATGGAACCGATCTCTTTTAGCCGATTATATCTCGAACGAGATGTGAACAACCTTTTGTTTCGGCAACAAAGAATCCCTTTGATGATACCAAGAATGAACTGGATGACGTCCAAAATGTTTAACAGTTGTGCCAGAAATGGTAGTATCAAAGTTCTTTGTTAGCTATCGTGGGAGTCACGTTAATTTTGAAACGCATTATTGCAGCAACTTCGTGAAATGAAACGTAATATTAATCGACCTCATAAACGTCTTTAACAACTCCTATCGCTTATCTAATGGCGGCTCCACATTAGTGCCGTGAATTCACGCCCGGATTCACGGCATGAATTCATTGCACTAAGTAGTACCCTCCACATTCACGGGATGCTCACAATCGTTCGTGAAACTCGACGCGAAATGGACGTAGAAGCTGCTGCTGCAATAACTTTGTTTGCTGTGGCAACATACTATTTAGAAAACATTATTAGAAAGCGTTAGAAAAAGAGAAAATGATGGATGACTGAAATACATCGTAACCTCTCTGAGTATAGTCTGGAGTAAACTGATTAATTTCCTCTTTGGTAAACTGGCACGGGACCGTGAATGTGGATTAGTACGCGTGAACGCCGCGCAAACCCTTTCTCGCGGAACAAAATACGCGCGCGATCACGCCTGTTCCCCGATCAGATCGGGGAACAGGCGTGAACGCGCGTGAGCCCGGGAAAACCGTCCACATTCACGTTCACGCCTGTTTACGGAGCATCACGGCACTAATGTAGAGCCGCCTTAAGATAACCGGCACATAAGTGATTCCGAATTCCTTCCGAAGCACGGAGGAGTTAGCGATTAATGTGTTCACCTTTTCGTGTTCATCATATTTTTTCAATATTTAGCATTAGTGGAAAGAGGGGAGGGAGGTATTTGCCCAGCAGTGGAAAAATATAGGTTTATAATAATAATATATTGACTATAAACAGGAGAAGATTTTAGGGTTATATAAATTGATATAACTTTAAAATCCTTTTTGATGTCATGTATGGGGCTGTGGACGACGGTCTTGTGTCAACCAGGATGTCGAGATAGTGTTTCTGCCACGCATGATTTTATAAGGATAGAGCGTGACATATTCCAGAGCGACAGTCAGAGTCCTTTATGGTTTTGCCTAGCTTTGAATTCTCCCAGTACTTTGTTGAGAAATTCAAGGTTAGGCTGTCGACTGCGAAGAGGGGGTGAAGTTATGTCGCATTTGTTGTACATGGATGACCTCAAGTTGTTCGCACCAAACTGCCAAGACTTGGTGAAACTGCTGAAAGTTACTGAGATATTCAGCAGTGCCATCAAAATGGAGTTTGGTGTGGATAAGTGTGCGGTTATGCATGTACAGCATGGGAGAGTAGTAAATTAAACCAATTTACAACTCTCCGAAACGATAAACTTCAGATCTCTCTCTAAAGTTGAAATATAAATATCTTGGTAAATCACAGTCTTTGGGTGTTGAGGACGGGTATATAAAGCAGTCATTACGGGAGCGATTCTTTAGCCGTCTAAGAAAAGTACTTAACAGTCTTTTATAGGATGGCAATAAGATGCTTTTAATGGTGGGTTATGCCTCTGCTCACATAGGTACTCCTTTGGCATACTTAGTTGGACTCAGACCAAATTGGACGCCTTGGATAGAAGAGTCCGTCAAATGCTCACGACTTCCAGCGCTACACCCGCGCTCATCTGTTATGAGGCTGCACATCCCGCGGAGATGTGGGGGTCGCGGCTTTTTAAATGCCGAGGACCTACATAACCGTGACGTGTGCAGTCTCAGGGATTATTTCCTTAACAGTGAGTGCGGGATGCATTTGGATGTCGTGGCAGTTGATAGACACTTTACGCCGCTCTTCTTGGCAACAGAAAACTGGCGCAAACCAGTGGTGCTAAGCACTCTCAATCGCAAGGACATATGGAAGAGCAAGGTGCTACACGGGCGCTACTATCGGGCTCTAATTAGGTCTGATGTAGATTTGCCTCGGTGAACTGGCTACATTTCGGTGACCTCTTTGGGGAAACCGAAGGTTGTGTCTGTGCCATTGAAGAAGAAGCTATCAAGACGAATAACTACCGGAAATATATTATGAGGAACGGTACGGTCGACATCTGCCGGGCATGTCGCCGTCCAGGAGAATCACTCCGACATATTATTTCCGGTTGTTCTCATCTTGCTACGGAGAGTATTTGCACAGACACAACCAAGTAGCCAGAATAATTCACCAGCAACTTGCTCTTGGATATGGCCTTGTTGAATAAGAGGTGCCGTACTATAAGTACGCACCTGCGCCAGTTCTCGAAAATGGTCATGTAACGCTCTACTGGGATCGCTCTATCATCACGGACAGGACTATTGTCGCCAATAAGCCTGATATCGTGGTGGTCGATTGATCTCAGCGCCGCCGGGCAATATTGGTTGATATCTCCATAGCTCATGATGAGAACCTCTGCAGTCCTAACCACCGATAGCTTGGGTCGATCCCCGCTGCCGGTGGCAACGTAGGTTAAGTTTTATATTGTAAATACTTATTTTTTATATAAATTATTGTAGAAAAGTTTTCTTATGTAATACTTAATATTTAATAAAGGGAATAATAATAACAATTTAGCATTAATTCAAAACCACCCCAAAACCGTCATTTTAACGAAGTCAGCGATTACTTCCCAATCTAGTCGGCCGATGCATCTCAAGTTTATGTTTGATTTTTTATAAATTGTTAAATGCGCCGTATTCCTTATGCTTAGTTTCAAACTCGATGCATCTTTAGTTATGTTAAAGTTTTGTGTAAATTGTAAAATGCACCGTATTCCTGTACCCTTAGGGTTCAACCTGCCGCCCACGCCACCATCCTCGCTGTCGTCATCCGACAGCGAGGGCGCGCTATCCCCTGCGCGCGAGGCGGCGCCCCCCGCGACCCCCGCGCCACCCCGCCGCGCGCACCTATACGTGTCCCACCACTCCAGACAGCCAATCAACACGCCGCTCATCAGCACGCAACCGGTAAGGTTCTTTTTTTAAATTACATACCTACACTCACGATTATTATCCTCTCTACAGGGTTAATTTTGGACCTATATTTGGACCTATCCTATAGCAACAGTACAATAAAATAAAATAATGAGACAAATAATTTTTGTCTCAACATTTCCTTAAAAATAAATAAAATTATTGTCACCTAGTGCTCGGCCTATCGCGGTTATCAAAGCGATGCAAAATTTTTATTATTTTTTAGTTGCTCCCCGCTTTTTTGCAGGATTTTTTTTTTTTTCGGAGGGTTAAATAATATTGAGCTATAAGAGCTCTACTCTTTCTATTTTTGGTTTTCTTTTATATTTTCTTTCTTTTTCTCTTTTTTATTTTTCTTTAAAATACAGTATGATTCTTTTTCTGTTACATTTTGTTCTTTAATTCTTCTTCTTCTTCTTTCTTTCTTATAAACTAATACAGTTCTTCTTATTTATTAGTACATTTTCTTTCATCTATCATTACTTATTTATAACTATATTACATTTCTGATTTGGTTGTTTCCTTCTACTCTTTAATACATGTAAATATTTATCACTTCTGTATTTTATAAATTTCTTATTATTAGGTACTTACTTACATTGTTACATTTTTATTTATTTGCCACGTATGTGTTGCTTATTCTTATCTTATACTATTATCTTCTTATCTTATTCCTTTTATTAATAATTGCTACAATTCCTTTGGCATACTCCATAAAAAAATATTTCCTTTATGACCGCTATTATTCACCCCGTGCACCAATGACAGCGCGCTGTCGCGTTGCTTTGACGTCGAGGGTGAGCGCACGTACCTAGAACTATAGGATATAAAAAGCAGGCAATAAAATCTAAAAAAGTATTTAAAAATAGAAAACAATTCATTATTTTTACGTCAAATATTTTATTATTACCTACTTTTTTACCCCATATTTACTTATGGCGGGGGGTCCAAAAAACCCTGTATAGTGTTAGTCGGAGACTAGGCAATAAGGACTGCAGAAGCAGTCCACTGTCGCGCGCGAGGCGGCTGCATTGTGCTCAGCGTAACAGACGTACAGAAGGTTCACTCTCTAACGACTTTCACGCGAAATTGAAACTTATCGTGTGACCCGAGCGTTCATATTCCGTTAAGCAACGCTGACTCATCGATGTAACGTCATGACGTCACAGAGCGTAGGGTTTACGCGCGCGCGCAGGGGTTACGAGTGTTGCGACTCGGCGCTCGGTGTACGGTGCTATGTCTCGCGGCAACCTTTACTGCCATACGCCTAGGCGGCCTGCCTGGGAGGCGCGTCAAACGAACGTACCTAAACTGCGGAGTGACACCCCCCTGGTAATAGATGGTGAGCCCATCCGTCGCCGCTCTATGCTGTTGGAAGTATATGCAATTTTTAGTCCGTTAGTACCCTTTTACGACAACCAAGAAAATAGATGGGTTGATAGTATTCTATTAATAATGACCCTCCATTACACGGCTTTTTTAATTATTTTTTTTACTCACGCGTAAGCCCTAGCCCTTCGTAACAAAGTTAACTTTAACTGGCTATCTTATATCTAAATGCCGGAACACAATATTATAATGCTACAAACATTTTTCTGTTTGTTACAAAGTCTCTGGTATTGAGTTTAGGTACTCTTTGCCTTGGTGGATTTGAAATAAAACTTTTTGTTTAAAACTAATTAATTAATAAATCAGTCATAAGATATTTTCCGTTCTCTTATTCTGAACTTTGTATAATATTTCTTACGGTACATTTTTGATTACAGAAGGGCTCAACAGGCACCTTACTGCTGACGGAGGAGGAAAAGCGCACACTTCTCGCAGAGGGCTACCCCGTGCCCACGCGCCTGCCCCTCACTAAAGCAGAGGAGAAATCGCTCAAGAAGATCAGAAGGAAAATTAAGAATAAGGTAGCGTAGACAAGTTTTTGAATAAGTCGTTTGAGTAAGCAACTGTCGAAGTTCTGCATCGTTTAAACTTACGAGAATGCTAGTACAAAGTCATATTTAATGTGTGATTATTACTTTTGTTCAATTTTAAGTACTTATATAGCTACTTAGACTATTCTCTAAAGTTATGCGAATATTGAATAGAAACACTTTTTACAGATTTTTACTTTATAAATTTAATTATTTCATTATTAGAATTAGTGTTTATAATTATTAACTATATAATAATTTAATAATTAAAATTTGTATAAGTATATAAGTTAATTAATTAACTAATACATACATACCTACTTACATATTTATTTATAATTATTAGAATAATAAATATTTCGAAACATTTACGGGCCCGTGGCACAGGGCATTAAGTCTCCCCGTAAAAGTGTTAATTTCAATTTAAGTACACTGTTTTTATTATTATTTTTCGTGTGAAGTGTAAAGTTTAAGTTAAGTCATTCTGTAACTCAGCTTCAGTAGGTTTACATTTACCGTCTCCTTTCAGATATCGGCACAAGAAAGCAGACGCAAGAAGAAGGAGTACATGGACCAATTGGAGAGGAAGGTAGAAATACTAGTGTCAGAGAACACCGACTACAGAAAAAGGGTGGAGTCCTTAGAGCAGAAGAACGCCGGTCTATTAAGCCAGTTGGCTGCTCTGCAGGCGCTCGTGACGCGCGGCACCCGCAAGTGACGTCACGGCGCGCGCCGCGTGACGTCACGCCGCTAAATGCCGCGCCAGTGACGTCACGCTGCTGGCCGCCGCCGCCGGTGACGTCACTGACCCAACCGCATCGCCGGCCGCTGGGTCGGCTCACAGCGAGACTTTAACTCTAGTTACCTTACGTGGCCCGTTTGATAATTCGGAAACGGCGGTTTTGTGTACCGTTCAATTTTGTTATTGTAATCATTGTCTGTAAAAAATCGTCCGGATTCCATTCGGAGCCACTATCTTAAAAGTATGCATAAAATTAGGATAATCTCTTCCTTGCCTTTTACTTTGCACTGCAGTGCAAGTGAATGGTGTTTGTTGAACTCGCTATGTGATTCGATTCGGCGCTGGCATTAGTTATTATGAGGCTGTGAGAAAATATGGCGGAAGGCGATTCTCACAGTTAGACAGAAACGTTGTAAGCGGAGGCCGCTGTCCCTTTCCGACGTGCATGACGATGTATATTTTGGATGTATTTACAGTACCGCGACGGTGTCCAAAGGGAGGGCCGCGAGTTGAATGGTTGCTCACTATTTAGTAAATAGGTGTTCTGTGGTGCGGCCGAGCGCCACATTAGATATTTATTTTGACTCTACACCGTTTTCGTGAACCGATGTGTACGAGGAGACTCGATGACAGGGATAAGTGCTGGGGAATTAAAGATAAGTCGATAGTTTATTATATACGCGTGTTGTTTGAAATCTCGTAATATATTTTAATAGAGCTCTAGTAGCGTTACATAATTTAAGTTTTAATTTGTGCGTGTTTTTATTAAAATGTGCAATTAGATTTAAGGATTTTTAAAAATTGTTACCCAAAGCATACATTGTAATAGTATGTCGCTGTGTCAATGAGCTAGCGAACTGTGCACGAGTTCATCCATAGTTGACTGTGTCAGGATAACAATGTTATTGGCCTAATCTAATATAACATCGGTTTCTGTTCCGACACCGGTTCGTCAGGCGTTAGATTTTGATGACTGATCACCGGAGTGCTGAGTGCGAGTGAATTGCAGTTTGATTCACAAGGTCGTCACTAGATGGCGCTGATTCGATCCTATACACTTTGTAGTAAATTTTAACACCATCAAATAGTAACATCAAAAAACCTCATACTCAGCACTCTGATACTTGATTATATTCGTTTAGTTTCGCGACACCAAAAAGCGAATACCTTTTTTGTGTCCCGACTAATGTAACTCATTGTGTTTACCAAATGTGAATGTTTTGTCTTTATCTAACAGCTTAAGAAAGATAAAGACGGGTGGTAATAAGGACTTTCATGTCTGGTAAACGTGTCCGAGGCGTAGTTGCCTACAAGACACTTTAAAATTGTATAATCGTGTATGGTGTGGTGTTATCGGGAATCTTAGTAGCATAATATGTAAGGCGCACACTATACAAGCGCGTCTTAACGGTTAATATTGAATTCCATGAATTTGCATTTATAGCGAAATGTGTGTCGTCCTAAGAGATTTTATCTTGTATTTAAGATAACGTTAGATTTATCTGATAGAGGACTCTGTATGAAAAAAAAAGCCGATTTTTGTGACAATTTTTGTTTTCGGTTATGTCTAGTCTCTTGTAGAACCGTACTGAGGTCCCATTGTAGAGGCCTCATAGAAAGATATGCTGTATCCAATCTCATACTGCGCTCAATCGATCGACAAGTACAAATGCATGATTGAGAAAGTGACGTAACTAACACTAGTGCCGCCGTAAACATTTCAAAGAGCATTTAAAGCTTGAAGTAACAACATATAATCAAATGGTAACAAAGTTAAAAGCAAAGTAACAATTGCCAATGAAAAATTAACAACATTTTATCGAAGAGTAACAACAGTTAATCGAAACATGACTTCTGCTACCAATTTTTTATCTATGCACCGTAAAAGGCTTACTTCTTAATACTTCACTGGCTCTTTTATGCTGAAATAGGACAATCGTCCAATCCATCCTTTTATATTTTGTAAATTTTAAAACCATGACATTTATTCGTTTGTTTAAAAATCAAATAAAATACGTGACAAACTGAAACACTTTAAACTTTACTTCCGTATTTTACCCATAAAGACCGAAACGACAAGTAAAAAAAATAACTGCAAGATAGATATCCTTATGAAGTGTTTTATTTATTGCGGTAGTGTTATAATTAACTTGTAGAAAACAATACAAATATTCGTATACCTCGTATATCCTCCTCATATTCGTAATCTCGTGGCGCTTTTTTATTAAAAGTAGCTAAAATGAGAATTTTAAAAATTAACTGCCTATATGTTTTGCCATTTTGTCGTTCGTCGTTATTTACGATTGAAATTAAGAACAGAAGATTGCAAACAAGTGTTGTTTCGTGACGAGTATCTCCTTGCCAATAATGTTTGATTCCGTTTTGGGAATTACATAACTTGCGGACGTGTACCAACTAACATTCTTTATACTAAACATTCCAATACTTTTGTGTAGTAATATGAGTGACTTAAAGTGAGCTCGCGTACTTACATTTATCTTAGTAATAATACATGTTAAATTAACTCTGTACAAATAATCACTTATTCTCTTAGGTAAAGCTGTTACAATTACGTCTTCGCTAGCATTATTTACATCAGATATATATGGTGTTTGCTCTATTGCTGTTGTCGTTTAATTATATATTATATTATATACCATTTATTGATGATATAAATATAGCAGGGCGGTGTAATCTAACCGATGTGACGAAGTGAAATCTATTTCAGTATATTCAATTATCAGCATAATCATTTTCGGAAGACTGTTTGTCTTTTATTATACAAATATCTCTTAACACGATAAATAATATTAAAATTATCAGTTTTGTCAATTTATTGCGGTCTTAGGTCCCTATGTTTATTGCATCAGTTATGTTACATTCCTATGTATACATATTAATTCGTATTAAAGTTTTACTGTGTGTGCAATTAATCTTTTACATTTATGAAAGTTCTTCCTATTTAGACGTTAAGCAAATGGTATATTTATATAACACTGAGATGTTATCATCTTTTACTATTGTCCCGTCTCACCACGAATTGTATTAAGAGAATTGAGATATATTTTAAGAGAATGTAGTAATACATATATTTATATATTTAACACAGTTTTACGTGTCTTTTTATCGCTATACAAGTGAGGTCTCTAGTTTATTGTGCGGTGAGTACCGACAAGATACAAGTCTACTGAAATTACGAAGCGTGCCTGCCTATCGTTATCGATTTACCAATATCGACTTTAAGCATCGATAATAGAGTAGTAATGACGATATATCCTAAAAAATATCATTCATTAAAGATTTTAATAGTAAAGTATTTAACGTGTAAAATGTATAATTCCTAAAATGGCATTTACTGTCTACAAAAAAGAGTGATGTAATTGAAAACGACTTATATAAATAAACTAAATTAGTTGATATTTAACTTATGGAATTAATGTTATTAATTTATCGCGCGGCGCAGGCGGGGGCGGTGGTTCCGTCATTATGATGTGAAGAATACGAAATGCCAAACATACATAATTTTTGCATGTTAGTTTTGTGAGCACCACACATTTATTGGGTGACAATATGTATGAATTATGATCCATTCGAGACTATGTATATCTGATATATCTGTATAAAGTTGTGTACCTTCGTATATATGTATATGTTGTGTTAGTTTGCCGCGTACCGCTGGTACTTCTAGTTGTGAGTCTAGTTTCGAATGGATCAAGCCGGACGTTTTGTTATTCATAGTAAAGTGTAATTTTATTGATAGTTTTGTTTGTTAAAACTATTTCTGTTACCTTGAGTCATGATTTGTTGAATCGTTTGTTTTATTATTATTTTTCAATGACATTGCGGATTTACTGTCACCCTTGAGCTAATAAAGTGTCAAATATTGTACATCCGCTGTTTTATTGACCCCGTAACTACAACATTAGTCTATGCTACAACTAATAAATAGAGTGTTTGGTAATAGTGAAATGTAATTCCGCTACTGGGACACCTATTAGGTGAAAAAAACAAGTACTTAGGTATTTGTATGCGAGCAACACTGAAAGTGCGAAGAAAATCAGCTGTTCCATTTCCATCCAAACTCCAAATACTTACAATTAGATCTGAATGTATGAAATAGCTGTGTTTTATCATTTAAAAGTTGCTTAGAAGTTCAGATCGTTTACGCTCAGAATGCCAACTTCGCAAAAGGTCAACTTCGCGAAATGCCAACTTCGCGAAATGCCAACTTCGCGAAATGCCAACTTCGCGAAATGCCAACTTCGTGAAATGCCAACTTACAATTATAATAAAATGCAGGAGCAGTGAATGCTTCCACATAATAAAAATAAATAAAAAATCCATATATACAATATCGCATCGCAATCATCAATTATTGAGGCATCAACTCGTCACACCAACATTTTGTTCTAACCGGTCATACCGCTAAAAGCAGTATTATTTGTTTCAACCCGTCACAAGTTGATTTATTTCTACTAGAACACATTGTAATTTTGTAGCTACTGGTCACACTACAAATCTGTTCCTATTCGTCATCCTGTCAAACAGATCTAACTGGTCAAAAGGAAGATATTTATGGTTGGTAAGATTAAAATAAATACGTTATTAATAAATACTTGGCATTTTTTATGTAGTAACAAATAAAGATATTACGATATTGTTTAAGGATTTTTTTATTATTTGTGGTAGCATTCACTGCTCCTGCATTTAATTATAATTGTAAGTTGGCATTTCGCGAAGTTGGCATTTCGCGAAATTGGCATTTCGCGAAGTTAGTTGGCCTTTCGCGAAGTTGGCATTTCGCGAAGTTGACGTTTTGCGAAGTTGGCATTATGAGAAGTTGGCTAATTGCGAGCGGTTGGCATTTTGCGAAGTTGGCATTCTGAGGGAAAACGGTTCAGATTCGCCCAGTTGCGGGATTATACTCCTATAACCAACCACCTTCTATGTAGTTCTATGTTGGCTGGTGTAGAAATATGTCGGAATTCAACTGGAAGGCGACCATACTAATAGGTAAGTACCTATTTCATCCGCTAAGCAACATCGTCTTGCATTGCCGTTTCGATTTAAAGATTACCAGATCCTGTGAAGTCGCAGTGCATAGAAGTATAAAAAGTTAAGCTTCAAGGTCTACAACGCATAGGTGCTAAAAGCGACCCTTGGTGCTTTGCAACCATCCATAAAATAAAATATTTTTTCGAGGTCGTAGGCTTGTTTGTAAAAAAAATATGAAAAATACTTAGGTATTTATTAATAACGTTCACGCTACACTACGTTTACAAAAAGAAAAGAAGTAATAAAACGCCCATGCTGTTTCGTTATTATTTATTACTTACAAAACTTAAAAGTACTTATTTTGCTACAAAAATATACTTATGCATAATTATGACAAAATTACATACAGAATTAAGACTAGATTTAACCATAATATTGCGATGACAATTTGAGATATTGATTAGAGCCAAATTGTAAAGTTTAGCAAGTTAATTGGTAGGTCAGTCTTTATTAAACGATATGTTACTATTTAAGTAGACAGCAAAACATTTTGTGGTGCTTTACTATAAATGTAAACGACATGAAAATGCATAAAGAGGGAAAAATTAATAGGAGCCGCATTGTGAAGCCACTTGCGTATCTGACCTTTATTGTAAGTTCTTACTTGATATAATGTTCTTAAACATAATAATAAAAGCCATTCATTGCAATCATCACCCAACATTCATTCATACAGCCTACCGCTAAACAACGTAACTTTCACAAGGTTATATACTTCACTAATAGCATCTCATTTTTGCATTCAGTTGATTTTCTTATAATCTGGCATAATTTAATCCAGTTACATTTCCTAGACCTCTTCATATTTATGGTGATGTCTCTTAGGTCTCCGTATTAAAGCGTGATAAATACCTTCTTCTTCGCCATAACGTGGGCGACTATGACCCAGAGCGCCGTGCCCCACACCGCTTCAAGCAGTCTGATGGCATGTGTTCTCATGAAGGGTATTCTCCAGTGGAATGGAAACAGATGGGCGCATAAGCTGTGGCCTACGTAAAGCGCGATGGCGTTTAACCCTGGAGCCCTGAACGGCCCACCAGCCCAAAGCCGCCAGGCGTCAGTGAGGACGTAGCAGATGCTTAGCAGCACCAGGCAACAGGCGGACGTGACCAGGACGAATGACATGGACCTGTGGAAAAGTTGGGAGTTTTTTATTTAACAACTTTAGGAAGACCAACGGGGGGAAGTTTTTTAATTTGAATGTCGTTATTAAATGTCTTATAGGCTCGTATTCTAAAACCAAACTCACACTCAAATCTCTGCTTGAGTACAGTTAAAAGGGATGGAGCTGTTCATCGCATATATCGCCATCCCTTTCTATCTGTACTCAAGCAGAGATTTGAGTGTGAGTTTGGTTTTAGAATACGAGCCTTTAGTCTTCTAAGCTTAAAGGACATTTCCACCTTAACTTATTATTGTTACTTATCCACCAGCCAATAAAGGTCAAGAAGTTCAAAGACACCTTCGACAAAAGGTTACCTACCAAACAACCAATCCATCCACCAAACCTGAAACGGTAGTAGGTACTACTATTAGTTATCTGTGCCTGAACCCAGCAATAGTATATGTTTATCGGCTGATGATGATACATAATCGTAAAAAGGGGAAGACATAATATACCCTAAGGCCTGTTATTTATACTGCAGTCTTATAGCTTACTAGCGGCCGCTTGCGGTTTTACCCACGTGGTTCCCGTTCCCGTGGGAATATCGGGATGAAAAGTATCCTATGTGTTAATCCAGGTTATAAACTATCTGTATGCCGAATTTAATCCAAAGCCATTCAGTAGTTTTTACCTGAAAGAGTAGCAAACATCCATCCATACTTACAAAATTTCGCGTTTATAATATTAGTAGGCCTAGTCGGTTAACTTACTGACATAGCAAAAGTCTTACTAAAAATGTATGGATCATTGGTCTGAAATGAAAGCTTATTATTATTAGCGCTCTTCCACACGAACGGCAGTTTGTTGAGCACTGTTGAGGTAGTACGCCACAGCCACAAGCCGACGCCTGCCGGCGGCGGACGCCACACTGCGGTTCGTGTGTAAAAGCGCTTAGTCAACGAGAGCAGAAAGGACACAATAAAACGACAAACCGCACGTCGCGCTCCTAGCCGCCAGTGTTCGTGGCCGGGTATCGCTTTCCCAAACCAGTGTTCATGGTCGAACGTTGTCCCTAGTAATCTCTACTCACCAAAGGTTCTTGTTGATGGGTATGACGCCGTGGTCCCTCGAGAAGCCGGCGAGCAGCGCGCCCGCCAGCGCAAACACCAGCGCCCACGCCAGCCAGCGCGACACGCGCGCCTTGTGCGAGCGCTGCAGCAGCACCGTCGCGCCCGCCTGCACGCCCAGCAGCGCCTGCACGCCGCTCGTCACGCAGCCTGCGGCAACCACGGCAAATTCATTAACTAATTCATTATCAGCTTAGATTAAATTAAAATAGCGGAAGATACGGCATGCACAACTACATGCACGCACACTCACACCGCTGTGATTCTGATTTAACGTTGTACGATATTGAAGGAAAGAGACAAACCAATTTGTTTCGACGATAGCGTGAGCGAGACAAGCGTCTACACTGGTGTGCGTCAGAGTCAAGTCCTGCCAGACCTGCGACTGATGAGTGAAATTAGGCGACGGGGACCTGATTTAAGCGGTCCATGCGCTAGAGGCGAGTCACCTATCTTCCGCTATTTTGATTTAATGTAAGATCATCCGCCTTTAAACGTCCCACTGCTGAGCACAGGCCTCCTAAGTGGACAATAGCACGTGGGGATATTGGCCCATAACCCACCACGCTGGCCCAATGCGGGTTGGTGGGTTTTAACGACTGTTATCTTACGACAATAACCGGGACCAACTGCTTAATGTGCCTTCCGAAGCACGGAGGAGCTCGAGATGTTTTTAATTTGGTCACCCTTTCAGCGATCCGGCATTGCGAAAGTTGCTTAGCGGGCAAGATCGCAAGTCGAACGCATTAGCCGCTGCGCCATGGAGCTCCTCAAATAAATAAATTAATTGTATTTAAAATAAAATTTGTTAAAGCTCACACCAATTATCTCGAGCAAGATAAGTATTATTTTGAAACTCGTTAATATGGTAAGATAATGGATAAATACATAAACATAGAAAAGACACCCAAACCCGAAATCAATTTAGAAAAACAGTATTTCTCTAAATTGACCCGAACGGGAATTGAACCACTCGACCACGGAGGTCGTCATATTATACTTCTTCTTCCTCTTCTTCAGCGTATGCTTCTGGACGTACGCCTCTCACGTCCTTCTCTATCCTAGCCAGCCCGGTCGGTACGACATATCCACCATACCATTTAGAAATTTGAAAGTCCTCACAAAAAGCCTGACATTTCGATAAAAGTCCGGACTTTTTAGCCACAAAATGGAAACGTTACTCACTTTTAATATTTTGTTTTTAGATACCGTAAGCGAGGGTTACTTTAAGCCTACGGGGTAACTCTGTTCCACACCTACTTTCTGACATTAATATGACTTCCAAACTACATACTTAGATACTGTAAACGCAATTTAACCATCCCTAAAAAATATACATTATGTGGTAATTTAAAAACATTACTTTTAAGTCAATTATGCATTTTGTTGTCTGTAGTTTTTTTATTTGTGACTGATTTAGTGTCAAGCAAGTTTTTGTTCAAAACACAATTTGTGCAAACTTTCATCTCTCGAGAAAAATTTAAGTGCTGTTGAGAGCTACAGATAGGTTTTTAGTATGTTTTAGTAGTAATTACTATAAAAGAATGTTATGTTTTAATTGTGACGTACCTATTTGAAAAGTTATTTTGTCATAAGTTAAAAATCGCTACATCGCGATATATGCATCGATGCATCGCGGGGAAACTTTGTGACACAAGTTATGCACCCGTAGAGTTGCCAAATGAGTCCCAAATGTTCTAAAATAGATTCCCTAAGAGGGTGCAGCGCGATCGCAAAACCTGACATAAGTCTCATATTGAACTTCAAAGCAAAATCAATCATTTTGTTATTTAAAATTAGAACTATTCTGCTTTGAAGTTTCAGACGTAGTAATTTGATTAGAGCAATGTTTTTATTCTACGAAATGTACAAAACCATCACGCGCTTGTGTTAGAAATTAAAATTAATTTTTTTAAGATGGGGGCGACCTGCGAAATATCAATACAAATAATATCATGTAAGAATTCTTGTTTCATGCGTAAAATTAAGAAAGTTGTCGAAAAAAAATGTTTTTAGGAGTCATTCGATTTATGTATTGTTTGTTATTGTTTATAGATCTGATCTGAATAAAGATATTGCAATGATCAGGCTAACCTACGTAAGTTCTTTTAATGTTTTTAACTAATTCAGCGCATAGTACAAGTAACTTGAAAATACGTAAATTTTTTACAAGTTCGTGCAGGATCCCCTTAAGAGAGAGCAGCTGCAGCCCATTACAATGCCATCGAAGATATTGAAAATATGTCGCCATACCTGCTTCAATCAAGAACGCTAAATAATCTGTTGGAAGGAAATGCTAGCTCGAGCGAAGAAGAGACCATCCAAGCGGCAGTGACAAAGACAAGGACAGAGAAGGTGACTATGTCATCGTTAAATATGACACCAAGTATTACCTTGGCCAAATAACAGCCATTGATGAAAAATCCTTTGGAAGTGGCCAGAGAAAAAGGATGAAATCTGGTACACAGACGTCACGGTGCTAAAGAAAATTAAAGAACCCAATATGGTACTTAAGAAGGGACATTATGACGTCCCAGATAGTTACGTGACGACGACTCTGATTAAGCATTATCTGACAGTATTTAAGCATTTGCTTTTTTACCATTACACAGATCTTTTGAAAAAAAAACCGGTTGTCTTTTTTTCCCTTATTTTTGTAAACTGGCAACTTTTTGTGTTATTGCCCTTTTCTACTATGATGGAAGAATGATTAGGCGGGGTTTCTTTGTAACTAGGTTCGTTCAGTTTCGGGATATAGGCCAAATGGTTACGATGTTACCCCAAACCCCGGGAAACGTTGTGCCACACTTTGCACGGCCAGAAAAGCCAGATTAAAGGAGTATTCATAGATATTTATAAATAAAAATATACCTTTAAACATAAAGATTCCACTAGAAGTTAAAAAAAAATTAAAACAAATTTTATTTCCAAAAATCTCAAAATCTGCCACAAAGTCACCCCGGCTTACGGTAAATGAGAAGTTCAGACTTATTTGATAGTTTTGTTACTCATATTCCAAAATCCGGACAAAGTCTGGACTAGAGACTAAAAATCCGGGTACGTCCGTACAGTAACCCTACATGCGGGCAACGGGCAACTATGGGCTGGCAAATTCGTACGTGACTAGTCCTACGGTGTGCGGGCGACGGGGAGGGGCGACATCTGCATACAACTGACGTTCCTACAAAGCGGCCCTCCGCCCGCACTCCTCTTGGCTACTGCGTTACCGACCCATCCATCTTGCTGTTTTATACAAACTTACATAACTACATTGATTCACGTCTATTATCCCCAAAAGGGTACCTATATAGTGTCACGAAAATAATTTGCAAAATTTCTCGCTTGGAAAAATAAGAGTTGGGAAGTAATCGCTGACTTCTCGCGTAGCGGTGTAAGAATACTACCCCCTCTTCCCTTGGGTGTCGTAAAAGGCGACTAACGGACTTCTAATACATCCAACAGCATAAAGCGGCGATGGGCTCACCACCTGTCACGCTGAGCACATCCGCAGTCCTGAGTGCAGCCGCTATTTGGCGAAAAGTGGACTAAGGTAGAGGACTGCTTCCTTGTTCATTGCCTAGTCTCTGACTAACCTTTAGGGGATAATAGTTGTGATTTTATGAAGGTAAGTCAGAAACTAGGCAATGGGGGCCACAAAAGCAGTCCACTGCCATTGTACTTCGACGTTGCATCCTCGAGATTTATATTCACAAGGTAGTCCACTCTTCAATGTACCAGGCATCCAACACATATTAAGGGCTATCTAAAAGAAATTTTATTAATAAAACCATAAAACGTTACCCATAGTATAGACACAGGCGCCATCTAGTGAATACCAACCGAGTGCACGAGTTTGTCACCCGCGCTGTCATCGTCATTCGCTTTTCGTGTTCGGGCATCCGCACATCGTTACCCTAAACACATCTAAGTGTTTTGTGTAGCAAAAAACTATGTGCAAAAGGAAGCATGGATAATCATTATATACGCATGTGGAAAAACTGCGTAAACGACGATCGCCAAGTAAATCAGGTCAGTCAGTGTTTTAAATATTACATTTTGTCGATGTTATGATTAAATTACAAAGACAAACGATTTTTTAAAAACTATATGATTCGTTAGCGAATATACGACTCAGAACCTCTTAGTGAGACATTCAAAGTAGAAACGTTATTGAAATATATTTCATAGTACGTTTCCTTCTTAATTTCGATTAATACTTTCGGTAGTGCCTTAGTGGTTACCCACATTTTTTGACTTTTTCACTATTTATCGATTTTCAAGAATACTTAAGACGTTTAGCTTTTTTACATAATAATAAAAAGTAAAAAACACATAAGTAGTACCGTGAAGTGATTACGGTCAGTGCTAGTATCTAGTATCGTGACGAGATTACGATCGATATTAGGGGTACATACCCTATGCTGTGACGCGATTACGGTAATTCTATTTTTCGGTCATTCCTTCCAAATGACTCTTTGTTTAGCAGTAGTTACCTACATTATATTTTATTTTTTTACTAATCTTTTTATTGGAGCGTTTTTTCGTATGCAAGTGTTTTCTACAAAATGCTACAGTGCCGCCTTACATACTGCACATTTATGTATTACCGTAATGTGATTACGGTCAGTGCTAATATGAAATATAGTATCGTGACGAGATTACGATCGATATTACGGGTACCTACTCTATGCTGTGACGCGATTACGGCAATTATATTCCTCGGTCATTCTTTCCAAATGACGCTTCGTTTGCGCGAGGCAGTACCTACATTCTATTTTATTTTTTACTAATCTTTTTATTGGAGTGTTTTTTTGTGTGCAAGTGATTTCTACAAAATCTTAAAGTTCCGCCTTACATACTGCACACATATGTAGTACCATGACGTGATTACGGTCAGTGCTAATATGAAATCTAGTAACGTGACGCGATTACGATCGATATTACGGGTACCTACCCTAATGTAGTACCGTGACGTGATAACGGTCAGTGCTAATATGAAATCTAGTATCGTGACGCGATTACGATCGATATAACGGGTACCTACCCTTATGTAGTACCGTGACGTGATTACGGTCAGTGCGTATATGAAATCTAGTATTGTGACGCGATTACGATCGATATAACGGGTACCTACCCTATGCTGTGACGCGATTACGGCAATTCTATTCTTTGATCATTCCTTTCAAATGACTTCGTTTGCGCGAGGCCTCTCGCCTACCACAAGGCTTAGTGACTCCGATTTCAATAAAGAACCGTAAATAACGGACGTATATAAATCTAATATTGAAAAAGACTTACGATCTGTCATGACCGTAGCACAAGTACACAGTCCGGATCTTACCCAGACCATCCAGGACGCTAGGGATACCTAGTCGTAATAATCCAAGCGCAGCAGAGGAGTTTCCAGTTGTAAATCCAATATCGTCGGATTTTCTTGACGTTCTTGGAGTTTCTAAAGTGAAGGAGGTACCTCCTTAAATTCGGTCGTTAAATTTTTTTTTTGTTGACACATGGTGTTCAATCGCAAATGACCCGGTAGTCCGACAGTACATTACGGGTTACAAAATAGTATTTAATAATACTGTTGTGAAATAAGTAAGTTAATCACAGCAATATCTGACTTGTTCCAGTCAGGAGTAATATGCATATGAGAGGATGTCAAAGACCAATTTATTTCTCCCATATTCTTAACACCTAAAAGTGATGGATCGTCCAGATTTATCTTGAACCTAAAATCATAGAATGAAGCTGTCGCCTGATACCACTTTAAAATGGAGGACATACGGACAGCAAGCAAATTATTGTTCCAAGACAGTTATATGGCCAATGTTGATATCAAAGACGCGTATTTTTTCTTTAGTTCCTATTGATGAAAACTACAATAAGTATATAAGGTTCAAATTTTTGGGACACAAAAGTAATACGTATGAATTTTAGTGCCTACCGTTTGGACTTAGTTCAGCACCTTATTATGTCTTTACGAAACTCATGAAACCGGTCTATCTACCGGATTTATCTTAGAAACAGAGGTTTTTTAATTCTAATATATTTAGATCTTGTGCCTTGGCCATTCTTATGAAGAATGTAAAAGTTTTGTTCTCGAAACTGTTTGTTTATTACAAAATCTAGGCTTTGATAAAAACTTCAAAAAGAGTAGCTTGGAACCACAAAACACTAGAAAATTTCTCGGTTTTGAATTAAATTCAGAAAATATGTGTTTGCAATTGCCAATAGGAAAACGAAAACGCATTCTGGAACAAATAAATATCAATAGAATGGGTGGAGTACAATAAGTTCCTTTAAATAATATCACTTGTCATCTATAGCAATGGTGCGAGAAACGCAAAATATTTGTCTTTGCATCCTACATAAAATCTAAAGATAACTTCGAGGCGGATAAGGAGTCACGGCGTATGAATATCGATACAGAATGGCAAATGTCGGCACCTGTGTTCGAAAAAATTGTTCAATCGTTTGGGACACCTCTTAACCTCTTTGCTACTTACCAAAATTATAAATGCAATAAATACGTCTTATGGCAACGAGACCCCTACACCTTTGACATAGATACATTCACCTTAAATTGGAATATATTTTATTTTTATGCTTTTCCCCCGTTCTCGCTCATATTAAAATGCTTCAGGAAAATAATTAACGACGAAGCCACTGGTGTACTAGTCGTATCGTATTGGCCGAGTCAACCCTGGTATCTCCTACTTACCTCAGTAGCTCACCACCAATATACTTCGGCCCAAGTGACGATATGTTATTATCACCTTTCAGGACCCAGCACCCAAGAAACTTATCCTGGTAGCATACAAATTATCAGAAAAGCATTTTAAAGACAATCGTTATGTAATGAAATCATCGAGGTGATGATTTCCTCATTGTCTACATCCTCACTAACACAAACAATACAATGTCGCTTTTACGAAATGGTGTAGTTATTGTGATATTTATAAAGTTGATTTCTATAACTTCCCACTTCCAATTCTATCAAAATTCCTTACGGTCAACTGTTAACAGCAAAAATTGGTTGTAGTTCATTAAATATGCATCGTTCTGCTCTAGCTATTTAGGGCAAACGTTATAGTGAAGCTGATTTAGTTGTTCGATTTTTTAAAGGTATTTACAGGACTAAACCTAGTCATCCGAAATATTCGGAGACGTGAGATCCAAAGATTGTAATCGATCACCTTAGTAATTGATATCCAAATGAGGAACTTGCTCTGGAGTTTATTACTAAAAAAATAGTAACTCTGCTCGCATTGTCAACCGCACAACGAGTACAGACGTTATCTTCGAATTTCTAATTTAAATATAAATAATAACTATGTCGAAACCATTGTGGATGATTTAATTAAAACATCTGCTCCAGGGCGACGACCGCCTTGTTTATTTATACCATTTTTTCTAAATAAGATTGAGATCTGCCCTGCAAAAACATTACTGTCCTACTTAGATATGACTAAAGTTTACAGAGATAAACCTAGAACGGAAAGGTTATTGCTCACCTGAAGCCTATTCATAATGCAACTAGTTCTACATTAAGACGTTAGTTTAAAAACACCCTATTTAACAGCGGTATTGACACTTCTTTATTCTCAGCACACACGTGTAAGACACGCGTCCACGTCCACCTCGGCAGCAAACAGAAAAGGCCTTTCAATAACTGCAGGATGGACTGTTAATTCTCTGGTGTATGCACGGTTTTACAATCGACCCCTTACCATTGAGAATGACGATAATGCTTTGCGGCGGCTATTTACATTGATTAATTTCTAGCTTATCATTCATTATAATATTAAAATATATCATACTGGTTAGTACTAATATAGTACCTAATTATATTTAATCGGTTATACTCGTAAATACTCAATTATAATAGTTGAATTAAATCATATAGGTACTTAAATTATTTCGCAAAATTTGTGTTCTAAACATCTACCTTGTGAATATAAATCTCGAGGATGCAACGTCGAAGTACAATTGATGGTTAAACAAACTTACCTGAAGTGAAGTTTGACCGTAATTGTACGAGACGTTGCATCCGAAGAGATTTATATAAAAATCCCTCCCTTCCCTTACATGCTCGCCCCAAATAAATTAATTTTGCAAAAAAGCTCTAAAAGTGAATGACGATGACAGCGCGGGTGACAAACTCGTGCACTCGGAAAGTGAATGACGATGACAGCGCGGGTGACAAACTCGTGCACTCGGTTGGTATTCACTAGATGGCGCCTGTGTCTATACTATGGGATGGACATAACGTTTTATGTTTTTTTTTAATAAAATTTCTTTTAGATAGCTCTTAATATGTGTTGGATGCCTGGTACATTGAAGAGTGGACTACCTTGTGAATATAAATCTCTTCGGATGCAACGTCTCGTACAATTACGGTTAAACTTCACTTCAGGTAAGTTTGTTTAACCATCAATTATCCACGTTTCACCAAGTTACAACTGCACATGTGCTCAGCAGCTAATAGTGGTGAGCCCATCGCCGCTCTATGCTGCTCGATGTACCTATGTGCGATATTTAGTCTGTTAGTCGCCTTTTACGACACCCAAGGGAAGAGAGGGGGTGGTAGCTTTCTTTTAAGAGCCTATTACATCTCGACTGTGATTTTTGCGTAAAATGGACAATTTTGGCGTTATGCATCTCAGAAACAAAAATACATTAACAATTATGACTTATTTAATAGTGTAGAATAGCTATTGGAATAGTGCGTAGCGGCCTCGCTTTTTATAAATTTTGCTTAACTTATTAATTTAACCCAAAATTGCAGAGGAAGATTTGTATAAAGTGCGCGAAGGCACTTTTTTGAGCTCATCGATTGAACTACTGTTCTAAACAAGTGAAATAAAAAAATTATAATGTTATCTCTTATATAGTCGAATAGTGCGTAGCGGCCTCGGAATTTTTAGAAATCATTGATTTTATATAAGAAAAAAATCCTAATCTAAACCAAAAAACTTCGAAAATCGCTATAAGTTAACTGTCGATAGTATTATTGAGCAAAATTTATACCAGAGTAATTGTTACTTCATGAGGAATTAAGATTTTATAATGAAATTATTATCCTATTTCGATAAACACGATAAATACAACTGCAAAATTACTACAAAAGGCGATGCGCCGGCCGTCCTAATTCAACTTATGCTCACATGGAGATTTGTAATATTATGCACAAATTTATTATCCTATTTCGATAAAAACGATAAATACAACTGCAAAATTACTACAAAATGCGAAAATGGGCATTTTACGCAAAAATCACATTCGAGATGTAATAGGCCTCTTAATGAGCTGTTACGCGACACGGCATAAATATACCTACTTACACACGCGGCTAACTATAGGCTGGCAAATTCGTACAAGACATTCCCATGGTCTGCGGGCGACGGAAAGGGTGACATCTGCACACAACTGACATTCCTACCGTGCTTCTTTCCCGCCCCCGCAACATTTCGTCCCCCTTCTCGCAGACCATGGGACTTTCACGATAATATGAATTTGCCAGCCTATAAGCACCAGCGGCCACGCCAGTCGGACGACATCCTCCACACGGATAAAGGCGTGAAAACTGTTCGCATTTAGTGGCGTTTCAATCAAGACAGCGGGCAAAGCACAGCGCAACAAGACAACGCCATTTCGTAGTGCAAATAAATCAATACACAAGAGCCGGAAAAAGCTTAACGACTGACCATCAACTACACAATACAATTACGGAACTGTTTCTCCTCCATTCTGGGGGGCGATCGCGCTAAATAATCACAACAATCCACAACTGAACCGCAGCCGTTCTGCCGACTTCGTATCCCCACTGCGTGTGTCAAACGCGATAGCACTATATAACGGCTGAGGTTTGGTTGAGATTTTAAGCGCGATTGCCCCCCTGGGAACCAATCACATTACAGCACTTACCCAGCAGTCCCTCTGGGTCAGTCGGCGGCCCCCCATAGACGCGGCGCGCATCGCTGTTCTGGAACAGGTGTGCGGTTCCCAGCAGCAGCCGGTCGATGTAGCCGGCGGCGCCGCCGCTGCACTCCGGCGCGATCCAGTCGTCGTGCTTGCCACCGGGTCCGAGGTAACCGCTGTAAAGGAAGTATTTTACCATTGAAAATGGTTGATGCAAAACGCCTGAGACGTATGTTTGGCCATAGCTCCGAGGATTTTGGGAGGATCGAGATGGGAATAGTACCAAGAGTTGAGGAATTTATCGAGACACGTGTGAGCGTTTGAAGCTTGAAAATCGGCTGGTAACATTTTTTGGAATTAAAAAAAAATTAAAACATGGTTTTTTTTTGGGGTGTTTGTTTACTACATTGTAATTATTTCGGAAAAAAACAGACTTAAGAAAAATTAAAAATAGGGTCCTAGGGCCATTTTGTAGCTAAACTAATAAGTTTAGCTACAAAATGGCGAAAAAATATTTTTTGTGATAACCGAACAGGCGGGTCTACCTGATGGAAAGTAATCACCACCGCCCATGGACAGCTGCAAAACCAGTGGAGTTGTAGATGCGGAGCCGGCCCTGAGAAGCAGGATCTTTGAGGAAGGAGTTGCAATTGTAAGAAATGTGCCTCCGGTATTTCCACTCACCGGACGAAACCCAACAGCAACGAGTGCTATTGTTTTTTTAATGATACGGAACCACCTAATAATATTTGGAACCTATATTAGGTTCATAACTTGCGTGGAGACTACGCTATAAAAGACTAGAAAATTAACGATGGTAATCTTTAAGTGTTGGGTGCAAATTCTTATGTTGATGCACATTACGAGTTATTACCAATATATAAGGCGACTGCTTGAAACCGCAAAAAACTATAAGGGCTGGTCAGGTCAAGTGTTTTAAACATGACAAAAATGACAAAAAAGAAATTAGTGCTTTTTAAATTTATAATTAAATAATTCATTCTGCTAATTTTAAATGGATATTTTTTGAGTATCTAATTTATTTTTAAGCAATAACATAAGAAAATACGCACATTTGCAGACTAACGTAGGTACTTATCGCCCGGCTGACGCGGACAGGTCAACAGACGGTCGGGTCAACGACCGGCCGCTGCCCGCGCGTTGTAATTAATCTTTATTTTTAATTGTTTTTCATTTTATTTTTCTTATGTTATTGCTTTAAAATAAGTTAGATACTCAAATTATTTAATCAAAAAATCGCAATATTCTTTTTTGTAATTTTTGTCATGTTTAAAACACTTGACCTGACCAGCCCTTGAAGTTTCTTGCGGTTTCTAGCAGTCACCTTATATTACTAATCTGGGCTTTTTGGCATAGTCGGAATATGATCTACTCCAGTCGTCATCGTTTGTGCACTTACGGCGGACAGTCAGGGTCGTGCACGGTGAAGGTGACGGCGCTGTGCAGAGCTACCAGCGCCGCCGCCAGCGCCCAGCACCACACGCACGACAGCACATCCTTTAACGCCTGGCCGCAAGCACCCTGCGCGAAAGAAATAGTTTATTAATTTTTACTTATTTTCTATGGACGCACACCAGTTACAGGAATAGCAAAATATTGTCTTTTTTTGTTAGCCTATACATAAAAAGAAAGCTGGTCTGGCTTACAACAACAGTTGCAGGACTAGGAACAGTAAAACATTGTCTTTTGTTTGCTAGCCTATACTCTCCTACTGCTAGCAAAGGCCTCCTCGAAGTCCTTCCATTTATGTCTATCCTGATAGTCTCGCCACCTCTTTAGCAGTTTGTGTGTTGATCGATCACACCCGGAGACTCTTAGCACCCCAGAAGCCAGGCACTTGGGGCTTTGGTAAAATTGGCGCTCGGCTCGGCTCGGCATTAAAACGTATTCGGCAAGCATGGTGATTAAACCAATATCCATCACTTGTAGCGATGACTTGGTGAATGGAGGCCTTTGCCAGTGGGACAGATATACAGGCTGCACTTACTTTTACTTAATATGTGATCAGAAACTTACCCTCAGTGGCGCTCGGACGGCCGAAGCGAACACACGCTAGTAAGCTCTGTACAACGGGACAGCGTTTTTTTTATTACTACCCACATGTGTAACATAATAATTGACAATGGATAGTTTTGGACGATCGAATAGTTTTACGCAAAACTTTAGCGAGAATTGTGTAGAAGAAAAATCAGATGAAGAGGAGCACCCGTTGAATGAGAACTATATAGAACAATCAAAGAGAAGTGCGGGAAAACGCGGACGCCCAGATTCTGAAGGTAGTAAAGACATTGAAGAAGAAATTGACGGATTTACAACTGTGACAAGCAGAAAGAAACGACTACAACTACTACAAAGTCTACTACTTCAAAGTCTAGTAATGAAGTAGTGATGGAAGAAAATGGCAAAATTGAAGAGACTTTTCAAGTAAGTCTTTTTTCTAAACAAGTTTTACCAAAACAATTTGGAATGGCGAAACTATTAAAAACCGCTAACATCACAAATATCATAAAAATTAAATATAAAGGGCCGTATAAATGTTTTATTACACTAAAATTTGAGCAGGACGCTGAAAAATTGTTAAACTGTGTAAAGATTTCTGAAATGGACATAAAGTGCCAAAACACAAGTCGCATGAGAACTTCATACGGAATAGTTAAAAATATAGATCTTGGTATAGATGAGAAAGTACAGCGAGTATTTCATGTTCACTTTCAAAACAATTTTGGAATGTTTTGAAAGTGAACATGAAATACTCGCTGTACGCAGATTGAAACGTATGAGTAAAGAAGGACAATGGGTTGATAGCTCAGCGATACGTATATGTTTTAGTGGTACCTCCTTACCTCCATATTTAACTGTATATGGATGTCAGTTTAAGGTGGAACCATACGTGTTTCCAGTGACACAGTGCTCGACATGTTGGAAATTCGGACATATGAAACGTTTTTGCCCACATAAAACCAAATGTCCCAAATGTGGAGGAGAACACGAAAATTGTGACTAAACAAAATTCCTGTGTCCTAACTGTAAAGGAGAACACTTGGCTATCGACAAAAATTGTCCTATGTACCTCAAAGAAAAGAATATTAGGAAAATCATGAGCATAAATAACTGGACTTATAAAAAAGCGTTATCATTTTACTTGCAAGAAACACCGAGTTTTGTCAAAGAGACCCCTGCAATACCAGATGAAAAAACTACGTCACAGAACGCGTCAAGTTTAGATATGTTGGATTTTCCAGAACCACCTAAAAGCTACAGTGAGATTACAAATAACAAGAACTTCGCCAAAGACTGTAGTAAGGACACTGACTCAATAATATTTAAATGCTCAACCAACAAGCAGAAAATGAAAAATCAAAGAAAATACATGGAACAAAACAATGTAATGGAAGAAGGTACAGATGAAGAACTATCGGTAGAAGACTTTCCGTGCGAGAACACTACTAGAAAAGATGATAAATCTAAAAAGTACAAAATATTCGCAGCTTTTACAAAAGTATATTACAAGTTGAAAAAAATTGTTCTCTCTGAATTAACGCTAGAACAAAAAATCAGTGCGAGTGTAAAAATCGTGACGGAAGAAATTATTCATTTGTGTATTAATTTTATGAAGAAGGGAAATTTGATAGAGAACTTGTGTAATATCTTTATTAATGGATAAAAGTCATAAATGCATAAATATGAATATCAATATATTTCAATGGAACGCTAGAAGTTTGAAGCCAAAATTAGTTGATCTTGAACTGTTGTTAAATCGAGAGAAAATTCACATTGCAGTTCTTAGTGAAACATGGTTAGAACCAGAATCACAAGTGCGCGTCAGCGGATACAACATCTACAGAAAAGATAGATCAGACTCATACGGTGGAGTAGCGGTTCTTTGTCACAATTCTATTAAGTCATATGCAAGTACAATACATGTAAGTAATTCAGACATTCAGATTATTCATGTTAAGATTTTAAATTGTAAGTACTTACGTAACATAGTCTCTGTATACTGTCCCTCGTCTGTTAATACACAACTAAATGACTGGGATAATATATTTTCTATATTTCAAAATAATTCTTTGGTTCTAGGCGATTTTAATGGACATCATACTAATTGGTCTACTAAATGTGATAGAAGAGGTAATCAGTTGTTTGATAGTGCTCTAGAAAATAGTTTCATATCTCTTAATGATCCGCATTCGTGTATGTCTTGTAGATGGCCTGTTCGCAAAACTTCGCCTGACATATCATTTAGCTCTACAGACATTTATGAATTTAAAGTGGGAGCTGACTAACGAAAATCTAGGCAGCGATCATAATCTAATTAAGATTGTTTTAAATTATCAAGATAATATTAGTTTCGTAGAAAAAAAATATTTAAATTCACAAATTGGAAGAATAGAAAAATGAGCTTTCATCTGGCTTTACAGAATATGATACATCTATCTCGCTCAAGGTTCAGACAATGTATGATTTTTTTGTGGGGAAATTATTTGTTTGTAGTAATAAACATATACCGAGTATCAGGGTGTGCACTAGTCCCAGATCTACCTTTATACCTAAACCTTATTGGAATAAAGATCTTTCAAAAATAGTAGCCCAAAGACGTCTAGCGCTTAAATGTTTTAGACGCAACTCTAATGATCAAAACAAAAAACTTTTAGAAAATAAAATCGCGGAGGCTCAACGGCTCATTCGTAGAGCAAAATCAAACAACTGGTATAGTTTTTGCAATAGTATCAATGAAACTACCTCAGCATCCGAGATGTAGAAGAAAATGAGATGGATTAAGGGTAACAGACAAAATCGATCTTATTGTTCGGATGAAAAAAAGAAACAGCTTATTGACACACTAACACCTGATTTTGTCGTCTCTTTACAACCTCCTGTCAACTCTATAAACTTACAGTTGGATGCAGGCTTTACTATGCAGGAGCTTAATGCTTGTTTTAAATCTAAAGATACTGCCCCTGGAAATGATGGGATTACATACTCCATGATATATAATCTACCAGATAATGCCAAACAATACTTATTACAACTGTAAAACTTAATATATTATACCAGCTGCATCCCTTTTCAATGGAGGGATACTTTAATAATTCCAATACCAAAACCGAATGACCCTAATTTTAAATTACGTCCGATTGCACTATTGACATGTCTGTGTAAAATATTTAACTGTATGATTGCTAAACGTCTTGAGTGGTTTGTAGAACATAACAAGATGTTGTCTCATTATACAAACGGTTTCAGAAGATCTCAATCATCTCTAGATGCTTTGGTACGTCTTGTATCTAATATATATATTGGTTTCTCTAAAAAGGAACAAACTTTAGTATGTTTTTTGGATATCCAGGGTGCATATAACAACATTGTAGTTCATGCAGTTATATCACAGCTAAATAAATTAAATGTGGGTAGTAGAATATGTGTATACTTATGGGAATACTTGAAAGAAAGACACCTGCAAATACGGTTAGACGAAGATGGCAGTCTCTATACCAGATGGACTTGCAAGGGAATTCCCCAAGGTGACCCAATCTCACCATTACTATTTAACATCGTGACAGTTGAAATATGCCATAGTATTCGAGAGGTTTATATATGTCAATACGCTGATGATTTTGTGCTTTTCAGCAATAACCAAATGTTAAAGGACAGTGTTACTAAAATTCAAGTCTCAGTAGATTTATTAATCATGCTTTTGGAACAGTTAGGGTTAGAAATTTCGATACATAAAACAAAATTAGTTTTATTCTCTCAAAAACATAGGATTTGTCAGATCTCAGTCCAAATACTTGCGTGTAATTTGGAAGTAGTGGATAATATTAAATACCTGGGGATGTGGCTTGCCAGGAAATTGCGTTGGAGTAAACATATAAACGAAGTGGTCGAAAAAACGCATAAATTTCTATCCCTACTGAAAGTGCTTGCAGGCTCAGGTTGGGGTGTACATCCATTGCAACTCCGTAGATTATACATTTCGATCATAAGAAGCAGGCTCGATTATGGAAGTTTCCTTTACGATACCGCGGCAACTACTCATATTTCCAAGATGGATAAGATACAGAATCAAAGCCTTAGAATAGTTGGTGGTTTTATTAAATCTACTCCGATACATGTGATGGAGAGCGAGCTTTGTATACCTCCCTTGTATAATAGAAGACAATATCTTGCTTACAAATACTGCTTGAAGGCGAGATCATGGGATGAAAACATTACAAACCAATGGTTATGCGATCTTCAAAGTGTCTCTAATAGCGGTTACTGGAATAAGAGAAAAAAGAGTTTGCTTGCAATGACTTATAACGAGGTAAAAGACGAAGAGGTGTATTCGTCATATCCTTTAGACATGTTCTTATCTGATGTCTGGGTTTCTTGCATTGATGTGACTGATGTAATTAAAGTTAATGTGGACTCAATTAGAGAATCAAAAAATATGTACGAAGTTAACAATCTAAAACGAAATATTGTTCAAGAGTTATATCAAAAATATTTCGATAGTTATTTTTTGTATACTGATGGATCTAAAACTAATAATGGTGTAGGGGCAGCTTACTATGACCCTACCACAAAACATTATAAGATGTTTAGAACTAATGGACACATTTCAATCATGACAGCTGAACTTTATGCAATATCAAAGGCACTATCATACGCACTTAATTTACAGAAAAGAAAAATAGTAATTTTAACAGATAGTAAGAGTGCTCTACAACATGTACTAAAAGTTTCAATGGGTCATAGAGGAGTTGCAACAGCATACGCTATTTTAAATCAAATCCATCAATTTAAACAAGTTGGGCTTACAATCGCATTGCAATGGATCCCCGCTCATATAGGTATCAGGGGTAATGAGGAGGTGGACAAACTGGCTAAAAAAGCTATAGAGGAAGACTTTATATCACAGATATTACCTTGTTACTCAGAAGTTCTTTTTAAATATAAAAGAAAATGTATGATTAGTTGGAAAACCTACTTTGATGAAAGATCGAAAAGTAAGGGGATATGGTACAAAAGTATCCAAAGTGAGCCTCCTCATGTTCCTTGGTTCTTATTATCCAAATTAAGTAGACCTGTGTTAGTTACAGCTCTAAGAATGCGTTTTGGGCATTTCCCGTCAAAATATTTTGCGTTTTTAATGGGCAAGACCAATTCCCCTAACTGTGACATATGTGGTAAATTAGAAGATCTGTATCATATTTTGATGGAATGTGTGCGGGACGCACGCGATAGGATTTTAGTTGTATCCAAATCTGGCCTTAATGTTAAAAATGTTTTTATGTATCACGAACTACTGGCTTATCCGATGTCAGCGCCAGCGCAAAATTTATTTTTATGGTATACTTTTAGACGTTAAGTATAGGATAAGATATGATGGGACTGGCATTGTCACTGTGTGATAAAAGTCCCAAAAAAAAAAGAATTAAAAAAAAAAAACTTACCCTCGGCGGTGTGTAGTACTTGGGTGCGGTGAGCGCGTAGAACCCTGCAGATATGAGGTACGCCACCGCCAGCCGCTGCAGGACCCCGAATATCCTCAGCTCATGCAGCGCGTTGGACCCGTAGATGGTGTTCAAGGACATGCCCAATAGGAACATTATGACAGAGCGCTGCAAGGAAACGGGAACTGGTCATTTGGTAATTGGACTTAAAACAATGGAATTAGTTGTGGTCATGGTAGAATTTGAGTTAGGCCATGGTGGGATTTGTAGTCTTCTCCAAAAAGGAAGATCCTGCGATGGACCTGTAGATGGTGTTTAGGGACATGCCCAGTAGGAACATTATGACGGAACGTTGCAATGACACGGAAGCTGGTTATTTGGCGGTCAGATCTATTAAATTAGTTTCGGACCACGAAGATCGTCAACCCTCTAAATAAATTTATAACAGGGTAAAGGCCTCGCTCACCAACTCTTCACTTGTCTTAGAGTTCCCGCAGACTGCAAACTTTATATCGGCCGATAGTTTGGTTGGCTTTATAATCAGTATGAGGAGGTATGTATTGCACACATCTTCGCATACTGATTAAATAGCCAAGCAAACTATCGGGCGATATAAAGTTTGCAGTCTGCGGGGGCTCTTATACTGAGCTAGTTGGAGACTATTTATTTTTATCCCACTTCCATCTCAGATCGTAATTTAGAACGAAAAAATAACAAAGATAAGTATGAGGCTTTAGAAGTAAGTCAGTTTACATACCTAGTTTTCGTCTCAGTTGCCACCCTTATCTTACATATTGTAGTATTCCGCTGTATAAGAAGATCTTGGTATATTTAAATTTTTTCACGGATCCAAGGACCAAGCATTTTAAAAGTTGCTTAATTTTAAAGATCGCAATCCGATATTCCGAACGGGCAAGATCGCTAAAAATTTGTCTATTTGCTAAAAACTTGTCTATTTTCAATTAATTAGTCTAACATTACAATTTTAAAATGTACAAATACCATGATTTTGCATAGCGAAAGTTGCTAAGTTGGTGCGATCGTTATCCATACGCGGTAACAGCTAGGCATGCCATCGAACTCCTTTTCCCATTTAATTAGATCCAGTTAATATAATTAACAACAATTGAACGTTAAAACAAACACGGAACAAAAATAATAATTGATCAACGATAGGCTTTCGTTCTTAGAAAATAAATGTGTTCGTCTATGGCAAATTAAAGTTGCCTTAATTTCTACTCAGAGAACCAGGGCTCTAAGGAGTTAGTTAGTAGACTATATTAATTCAACTTATTTAGAACTTCCTATAATGGACTTTTGAAATCACATAAAATCGATAAAAAATCCTTTTCGAGGTCTAGTAACTCCCTTCATTGCTGATATTTTCCTTAATTAAACTACGAGTAAATAGCGAAGCAATGTAATACCTACTCACTACACAAGTCAATTACTTGCCTAGTGCGAAATCGGCTAAAGTTGCTAAAGGTAAACTTAGGTACTTACAGAGGCGATTAAAAAGCGGTTAAATTCGGGAGAAAGTGAATACTTAGAAAAGATCGCGACCCTCAGCCATGACGATATCGATGCACTCGATACATAAGGTACATAAGAAAAGAAAGTTATTTACAATGGAGTAGTACCTCTATAGTCAATTATAAACAAGCGGAGCGTTCAATGTGTGCATTTACAATATACCGTTACGTTAATAAATGCGTCTTTCTTTCTCACTCTCATAACGATCAATCACGGTTGCCAGCTGATCTAGATCTCGCTACTTCGGTGCCTAAACATTGTCTCAATCGAATTGTATCCTCAATGTAACAACTACATACATTGGAACCAGGTCGCGTCCGCCACTAGGTCACATCGAGACAACAAATGATGCCTTTACATTCCATTTTAATCTACATAGTAATTACGCTCGCTCTGACATACATCGACGCGGATGACTGTGCGAATTGATGTAATGCATGTGCTAATAGCGTAGTGTATTGATAGCTGGCAATGCTATAGTGCGCGGTGGTTAGAGAAAGCCCGACAAATACACACAACATCACGCAAACACGGAATTTCCAATGAAAAATGCCGCCGCTACCGGCGCGTGCGTTGAACAAATCGCTGGGAGATTGGGATTCAATCAATGGTATCTCTTTCTTGGTATACGGGAGTGCATCATCGGTAACGTAATCTTTTTGAAAGTGAATGTAGGTACTGCGTGCGGTGACTTTAAATCGCATTAGGTTTTTTTTCAATGCTCAAACTAAAACTATACATGTAAGTAGGTACCTATCTACTAAGTATGTAAAAATAGAAAAAAAGCAATTAAAACTAAACATGGGTATAAAGTTGCAGTTTTCCGATGAGGCCTACCTCTCCGGAAGGAACCTTCAATAAGTATTACATTTTGCTACTCCTATCAAACCTGTTTTCCTTCATTTACTGCTGCACAAAGAGACATCAACGCACGTTAATTACGCACAGAAACTAGGTACCGAAAATTTTTCATTTGTTCTTAGAAGAAACTTTTTTAACATTAAAAAAACATAAATGTTGAGGGATCATTAACGTTAATTTGCCGTCTCTAAGTTCGGCAGTTACTCTCATAATATTCTTTGGGTGCTTTAAATACCAATCCATACTGTTATTAATACAGTCAGCAACAGAAGCAGAGCGGTATATTATTTATTGACGCCTTTTGCACCCGTATCGTAAGAGGCATCTACGAGTAGAGTCAGACAGACTGGCGTAACTTTTACATAATAGGACTGGTTCTTAAAGGTTGCGTGCAAGTGAATGCATCCAGTAAGACCCTTCGTCACAGCTTTCTAGTTGGTCATATTTTGTGCCGACCATGATTAAATCTTCTTCGTATAGCGAATTGTTCACGTACTATGTCATTGTTAATTCACCTATTGCGGGGGAAGTTGTTCGATACAATTTTTAACCTTCACTTCAGAGATAATAGAAAAACCGAAAGAGAAAATAATCACAGGTTTCGCAGTCCCCACAAGAATCGGAGCATTGAAAATGAATACAAAAATTTACTAAAGGGACCACCCAGATCACAATTAATAACCGATTTTCTAAATTTTTTCGCTATTTGTAGCTAAACTAATACGCTAGGACAATTTTTTTATTTTTTCTTAAGTCTGTTTTTTTTCCCGAAATATTTACAATTTAGTAAACAAACACCCCCCAAAAACATTATTAAAAATTCAAAAAAAAGTTACCAGCCGATTTTCAAAATTCTAACGCTCAAACGTGTTTCTATAAATTCATCAACTCATGGTACTATTCCTATCTCTATCCTCCCGAAATCATCGGAGCTATGGCCAAAAATACGTCTCAGGTAACCAATAATAACCATTTTCAATGGTAAAACAACACAACTTGGTCTTTAAAAAAATCTAAGTCAAAACTATAAAATAAAAAATGTCTGACTTAAAAATAAAAGAGATTATTTCTAGGAAGCTATTAAAAATACAAATTTTAATAAAAAGTTAGATTGCAGCCAATAAAAAAATACCCCTTGGTTGGACGGCAAGCTCGTTCATCATTCTGGTTGACCGAAAAGAGACATTCATAAGTGCTGTAGCCATAGCATGGCCTGAACCAAGTAAAATGATACCTATTGATTCTGATTCTGAGACTGCTGGGTGTATTTTTGGACTAAGTATTTTCACATTACATGCTCTCCTATTTTACTTACCCGCACGATATGTATGAGGATCTTCCACCTCGGGATGCCTTTAGCGAAGGCGCTATTCACAGACAGCGGCAACACCAGGTCTCCAGCTGCCGAGCCGTTCCAGGTGGAGTGTTCACCCAACTCCAGTTCCAAATATTCTGTCCCAGTAGCCTTTCGTTGTGTTATGTATAAGGGTTTAGGGATGCCTTTAGCGAAGGCATCTTCACAGGCCAAATTACGGAGACATCCATGATTTAGAAGAAATACCAGATAGTGTGCTCCAGCTCCATAAGTACTGTTAAATATTAGGTGCCACCAAGACTTTGCTTACCCGCACGATGTGTATAAGGATCTTCCATCTAGGGATGCCTTTAGCAAAGGCGCTCTTCACCGACAGCGGCACGCAGACGCCCATGATCCAGAGGAAGGCGGGGAACACTAGGTCCCCAGCCGCCAGGCCGTTCCAGGTAGCGTGCTCTAGCCACCAGTAGCCGCCTGCGCCGTCGTTCACGAAGATCATGAACACGATCGCTATCCTGGACAAATATGGATAGTTGATAAGTATGTATGGTAGGTAAATAAATAACCCACCAACCAGCATTGGGCCTGCGTGGTGGGTTATGGCCCAATATCTCAATGGGCTGTTGGAAATGTAGGAAGGCTTGTGCCTTGCAGTGGGGCGTTTAGAGGCTGATGAAGATGATGAAATAAATAAATAACTTTTCATTCCTCATACACAGAAAGTACGTCTGAAGTTGCCTGAGGAGCAGGAAAGTAGTACTTTTCCGCCCTAGGGAGAATTGTTTTTCTGACATGTGTAATTGTGACTTATTATTAAAATAATACTAACTACACATCTCCTTCCCTTGGGTGTCGTAAAAGGCGACTAACGGACTAAAGACTGCACATACATCCAACAGCATAGAGCGGCGATGGGCTCATCAAAATAATACTACCAACCCCTTTTTCCCTGGGGTGTTGTAAAAGGCGACTAACGGACTAAAGACTACACAGCACATAGGTACATCCAACAGCATAGAGCAGCGATGGGCTCATCAAAATAATACTACCAACCCCTCTCTTTCCTTGGGTGTCGTAAAAGGCGACTAACGGACTAAAGACATTCATGTTTTTGTTTTTACTTTCCTTATAATCGTAATGAAAAGCACTTGTGTTTACCTCGGGTGAAGACTTATTTACTCCTTCGAACTATTGGCGCCCTCGCTATGCTCGGGCGCCAAACCCCGTCTCAGGGGTAATTAAGCTACTTTCACCCCTAGGGCAACAAATGTACTACTTATACCAAACTCGCACCAATAATCATGCACAAGTTAGCTAAGTTTCTACATTAAAAGACATCCTATGAAACACCTGTCACAAGACAAAAATCACTGACAGGATGATCACTAGACCAGGGGGGTTACTCTCGAACGCAAACTCAATCTTAATACAATTCCAATGCGATTAATATCTATCGATATTGGGATAAGTAAAGATAATTCCGGAACGCAATCTCGATAATAATTTGTTTATTCAATTTCCAAACAATTTAATTACAATGTGGCGCTATTGTCGCTTACAAAAGTGCCATTTGACATTTTTTAGATTTGTGATTGGAAATTGATTAATGCAATTCTGTTTCAAGAGTAGCCTACCAGGTCGTCCAAGGTAAAATATTGTACTTTATTATAATTTTTTTATTTTTTAAGTACTTTAAAATATTTTTATTTGCATTACGATCAATTTGACATACAATGATTAAAGTTTTTAAGTATTTTTCCTTCAAAAAATCCAACAATTTACAATACAAATTCATATAATTTGATTACTCGATTTTATTTCGACATATCGCACTGTATTGCACGCTTCTCTTCGCTACTAACAATAAAACAAAAACAGATCCAACAGCGATTACAAATCCAAATAGTTTCTCGGGCGAGCGGCCTGCCAACTGGTTCCGTCCATACTCACAGTTCTAGTTTTACTAGTCCCAAGTCCCAGCCGCTCCCAGCTAACACTAAACGCAATATCTATCCTAAAGGACTTGGAACCAGAATTGTGGGTTACCTAACTAGGAGATAACTGGCATTTCTAAGGCGCTACACTTAAATACCGGCCACTTACACGTTGTTGAGGCAATGCAGTATTTATTTAAATGTTTACTTAGAGTCTAGAAATAAAAACAGTAGGATTTCAGTCATTATTAACTACAGAAATGTTGCTCATTATGAGACATCGGACTGAGGACTTGCAATATATTTATAACAAAATATTATATACTTATTTACAATACCTAACGATAAAAAACTGTTTTGCAACATTTAACAATATTTGTAATATCTTGAATTAAAAATCTTTATAACATTAAAGTACCTACTAATATTAAGAAAGTAATCCTACATCATCTATTTAACAGAGAAAAGACATGTAATCACCACAAACGCTAGTTCTGCCGTTACAAGAAAACTACATGGAATATCGTTAATAAACAGCGTGCGTGTTTCAAGCATTATGGTTAGCTCAATGGTGCTAATGATATTGCGTTAAATCCCGTTTATATGTGTGCATAACGGAATGCGAAAGTTTAAAGTGTATGTAATCTTATAATAATTACCCTCTGAAGGTGTCCAGCGCCCTCAGCCTCTGTTGTATGGCGAGTTCCTTGTCGCCGTATCGCAGTTTGCCGGTCCTCCGCACCCGTGACATGATCAGCCTGCCGACGCCGTACAGCACCCACGCGCCCACCAGCACTCCCAGGAGAAGCAGGAGGGCTGAGGAGGTATTACACCAATTAATTTAAAGAACAGGCCCTACGAATGCTTTTAAAGAGCATCCGATACGACGTTGTCTTATAATTCGTCGTACAATTCGCGCATTGACAGTGTTTCATTACTATAACATTAATAAGAGGGTTTACGCATTTCGGTTTCCCATACAAACTTCCAAGTCTAAATTTTTTATTTTAATGAAACTTAGCATGCCAAAGCAAAACACAGGGATCTAAATAGTTTGTTGAAAACATTTTTTAAAAAGGTTTATTTAGCTGAGTTACTGCGATTTAAAGTCAACTAAAGAAAGTTTAACATCGCGATAACTCAGTTATTTAAACGTTTTTTTAAAATGTTTTTAGCAAACTATTTAGATTCTTTATGTTACTTTAGCATGCAAAGTTTCATTGTTTCATTGCTTAGTAGTTTTTAAAAATTTCGACTTGGAAGTTTGTATGAGAAACCGAAATGCGTAATTCCTCTTAAGTTAATAAGTTACAGCCTGTATACTGTCCCACTGCTGGGCATAGGCCTAAATCATTGAAATCAAGTCATCGCTAAAATTAATGAGTCCCGTCATAGTGACCACATCCTGTCTGATGGCAAGCAGCTGATGCAGTCCAAAATAATGAGAGCGCTCCCCACCGTGGAAAACCACGGTAACAAGCGCACCCATTCATGACGGCCTGCATAAATGCCGTTTCACGCCCGCTTAAAAGACCCGGGACTATAGGAGCTGGGAAACACATGCGCCGGCAAAGAATTCTAAACCCGAATGGTCTTACAGAGGAACGACTTGCCAAATTTTTTGGTAGGTACGAGTGCTGATAGTCTGTACAGTATGATGGTGGTTCCTGAGACCAGCACGTGTAGTCCGGGAGAGGAAAGGAGAGGACGGGATTAGATCAAAAAGTTCTTCAGAACACTCTCCTTTCAACAAAAGTAACACTTTCTTAATCACCGCGCTTGCCCAATGCGGGTGGGTGAACACAATCCCGGGTTATGCATTCAAAAATCTGTTATCACACTTTGCCTTACCTGGGAATTGAACCCGGGACTTCCGAATATCGGTGGCCGTGCGTTTGACCACTCGGCCACCGAGGCATTAAGAAATTATTACACTCTGCGAATAGGCGTTCATAGACAATATATAACTAACTAGCGGCCGCACGCGGTTTCATCCGCGTGGTTGCCGTTCCCATGGGTATATCGGGATAAAAAGTACCCTATGTGTTAATCCAGGTTATAAACTATCTGAATGCCGAATATCATCCAAATCCATTCAGTAGTTTTTACGTGAAAGAGTAACAAACATCCATCCATACTTACAAACTTTCGCGTTTATAATATTAGTAGGATATAAATATAACATTAACACTATTTAATTTTAAGAGCGGTCCTTACTATTTTGACCCTTCCGATTCTTATTATTATACTAGTTTTTATACGCATGCGACAGTACCTACCTAAACTTAAAAGCAAAGTTAAGTGTCATGTCAAGTTTGCCTTCAATTTTAATAATACAATGTTGCCCAGCATTCACTTGTACATAATTACACACACGTAAACCCTGACCCTTTACAAACTCGTAGGTATGCAAGAGATACGGGCACGTTTTTAAAACCTTCATTTTACCTCCTTTAGATCCGCAGTTTGCAAAAGTAGGGCATCAAACTTAGCGGTCAATTACCTTACGACCGAAAATAATAATCTGTTGTTTTGCTTAGCTTCACACAAATCATATCATAATAACTCTGTAAGCACTAGTGGCCCGCCCGCGTCTTCGTCCGCGTGAACCACTTAGAGCGTTAAAATTTTCTTAATAAATTCCTTCATACAAATCTTGTCCTGACAAATTACAGACACTACAAAAAAAGAATTAACCAAATCGGTGCAGCCGTTCGTTCTGAACTGAGGGCTTACTCTCTTTCTCCGAAACGAAATTTGAGCCGATTTTCTTTCCTATTTATAGGCTTATAGCGCTTTCCAATATTTTTGAAATTTCAAACAATTTTCTAAAAATTACTACTTAATCTAAATGCCAAACCTATTTTCCATGAACGAAATTTTGGTAGGAATGGAAACCACTGTAAATAGCAAACGTAAATCGGTCGAAATTTCGTTTCGGAGAAAGAGAGTAGGCCCTTGATGCGCGAACAAAGATTCGTTGCAATTGAAATTTATTAACATAGCACGACACCTTATTCTATACTTTTTCTGCTCTGATTTCATTTATTTATTTATTAAGGTAACCAATACCATTTCTCGTCTGGAAACGATAACGAGGATCGACGCTCGAAGTGTTACCAATTAATAATATTGTAATTTTGTCAATTTAGATTTTTTTTTATTAAAAAACTTCAGAATATCCTAAAAACATTTCTAATTTTAAGAAAAAAATGTCATTGTTCGATGTTTTCGGATTTCTTTCGGATAATAGCATTGAGTCTGTTAGGGAAGGCTACACACGGACACGCTGCACGAACGTCTGATGATATTTTGTCCCATTCTCGGCGAAGAACAATCTTTAAGGCGTTGACCGTCTCATATTTTTTTAGTTGATATTTTGGCCTGCAGAATGGACCATATGGAAAATTCCATTGAGTTTAAATCCAAGGAGTATGGTGGCCATTGAAGAATCATTTCTTCAATGGCCACCATATTCCCTGGAATTAAACTTAATATTCTGAAGCCAGGAACATTTTCTTGCAAAAACCATTGGGAATCACGTAGTCACTTTATGACATGGTGCCGCTAGTTTTGTTATAACGTCCAATGGTTTCTACCGAATTGTTTACGTGTCCATGGTAACAAAGCATCGTTTAAAATCGGTTTACGGTAGATTTGTTGATTTATTTTACGCCCTGTACAAAGAAAACGAGTGGTGAGCGTCTTTGTCAGTTACCGCGGCCCAAACCATCACTAATGCAGGTGCTTGCTTTCGCAGAAAAATTCGCTGGTCTAAATTGTCATCTGATTTGCGCTCTAACTATACACGATCGATATGTTTGTTTACATATTGCTGAAGCGTAAAAAAAATTACGGTTCAGCAATACACATTACAGCAGCAGACCACATTCATGCAGCGTGTGAAGCCTTCCCGAACAGACTTAATGCTATTATCCGCGCTAAAGGTTTTTTTTTAATTTTTTTTCGATTACGATTACATCGAACAATAACAATTTCAAATGTTTTTACGATATTCTAAAGTTTTTAAATAAAATCAAACGAAATTGACAAAATTAGGAACAACATTTTTAATTGGTAACACTTCGAGCGCCCCATCCCTGATAGACAGATTAATTTCGTCGTTACATAATGTTAATTAATTACGTCACAATTATCCAACAACGATCACCCGGATCGTTTGCCGCCATTGAATGGAACTAATTTGAATTAGGTACTCCTTTCCGCGCCTTTATAATATTGTCTAGGTACCTGTTAATTAAATTTTGTTATGTCTCCTCAATTACTCTTACTATTATGTACATGTATTATGTTTAGAGTAATGATAGTCATTCAAACTTAGTGTCCAATCTTTGTGTAAGTGAAGTAATCAGCAATACAAAGGAACAATATATTATTATTAAAATATAATAACAGCAACTTTATAGTTAGCAGGTCCTACTGATAGGTCGCCATCGGCATTGTATGGCTTCTATATATTAAAGGAAATTCTTAATAACTAAAGGAAATTAATGAATGCAATCAGGCGTTACTTTGCGGAAATCATTGTCATACAAAAATGTAATTAACATTTTATATTTCAATAACATTTTTGTAGCGAGGAAACCATCCAGTGACTCGGTGTTGCGAAAATTGCTTAACTTACATGATCGCTACTCGAACGCGTAAGTACCTATTTGTACTAATAAGGGTGGATTCGGCCAAACTGGAATACCTAGATTAAATGCCGAATTTGTATAGACTAATCGCGGAGTAAGTCTTATTTCAGTTTGGTCGAATCCACCCTAAGTATTCTATGGCGTAAGCCGCTGCTGCGCCTTCGAGCTTCACAAGTCTTTCCACATTATGGCTCGTATTCTAAAATCAAATTAAATCAAATCCATCTTGATTATACTTAGAAAGGGATAGCGATATATGCGATTAATAACACCATCTCTTTCTAACTGTATTCAAGCATGGATTTGATTTTGAGTTTCATTTTAGAATACGAACCTTAGTTTTATCATCATCATCATCAGCCTATAAACGTCTCACTGCTGGGCACAGGCCTTCGGCCGGCTAGGACATGACGCCTCACTTTCCCGCCAAGAAGTCCCCCACTAGGTTTATGTAACCTTAATTGGACGACGTTTATACATTAACCAGCTTATTACACCATTGCTGAACAAATAGAAAGCGAACACAGCCTTGCAAAGGATGTCCCTAATCAAAATCAGCTCTCTTGGCAGATTACTCTCTTGTCCTAGTTGATATATTACGAAACTACTTATGATATAATACATATTCACGACTATTATCATCCCCAAAGATACTTCTATTATACTGTGCCCAAAGGGTTAGTAAAGACTGTACTAGAAAAAAGCAAAATGTAATAAGATTAGTATAAAATAGATAGAAAGGAAATGTACCTACATACAATAAGATGGAAAGTAAGAAAATTGTCAAAAAAAATATGTAAAAACAAAAATGTGCAAATACTGGTAAAACTTATTGCTCCCTTGTTTATGAAACAATAAATAAATAAATAAAGGATAGATAGCTAGTATTCGGTGTAGGCGGAACCCCCAACCGCAAAAGCATAGGTAATCTTGGAAGTATGAATGTGAAGTATGAGGAATGAAGAAAACCTCCTTCGTCGAGTGGCTTGTACACCGGTATTCATGGTGTCGCCATCTCTGAGGTCCCGGGTTCGATCCCCGGTCGGGTCAATTTAGAAACTATTGTTTTTCTAAATTTTCTCGGGCCTGGGTGTTTTTTATGTATAAAGTTTATTTATTATTAATGAAAGTGCGAGAGGCATACAAGATAGAACTGGAGTGAAAGAGTAGAATAGAAATAAACAAGTCTTCAAAAACGCTGAAGATGTAGAGTAAATTAAAAAAATATATAATATATATTTTTTTAAAGACCGCACAAACACAACCTATATAACCTATAAATAATAAAATATATATAAAAAAGGGTTAGTCAGAGGGGCAGTGAAGACCGCAAATGCGGAGCACTACCACAGTCCTGTTTCACCAAATTATGACAACAGCATATTAGGTGCTCAGCGGTCGCCGCACCTCTAATAGTCTAAGATCCGCGTATAGAACGACCTTCACCGGGAAGGTTATGGATGAAAAGTATTTTATATCAAATTTAATATGTTAAATAATATATCGCGAGTGGGTTGGCTGAAAAATTTCAGTACATACCATTAAGAGGTCACTAAAACTCTCGAGCCTTTGCAATTGCGTAGAGATATTGCGTCACTCAGCGTCTTTTACCGTTTATACCATGGCGAGTGCTCTGAAGAACTCTTTGACCTCATCCCTCCTTCTCCCTTCCTCCATAGGAGTACGCGTGCTGCTCTGCGGAGTCACCAATTTACAGTCTCTAACATTCCATCTCGCACAAAGAAATTTGGTGACTCGTTTCTTTGCCGCACTTCCAAAAGATGGAATAGTCTACCAGCACACGTATTCCCTCCTACCTATGACATAGGGTCCTTCAAACGAGGCGTGAAGAAGCACTTTGTGGGCCGGCAGAGTGAGGATGACTGATGCTACGTCTCTTACGCTGCACCAGTTGTCCTCGCGCCTGGACCTCATTTCCACTTAACATCAGGTGGAGTGGGGACATTTGCCGGGCTTAGTATAAAAAAAAAAATTATTAATGATTAATTTAATATTAAAATTTTTTTATTTTTTTTACATTGCACTGGTTTGGTGTGTGTGTGTTTGTAATGAGCTTATCTTTATAAAAACATAAATTTTGTTTATTTGACCAGACGGTTGCAAATCACTAATATTGACTAGCCTGTTTACACCTGCCTACCCAATATTATGACAGGAAAAAAATAGTCAACCAACCGTTTGCATATTCTATAGGCTTCATACTTTCAATTGGTACCTATGTAATTTATCTATTATCGAAACAAGTGCAATATTTAAAAAAAATATTTTTAAATATTTAATTAATCATATACTGGACTGAAATTTTTCAGTCAACCCACTCGCAATATATTTTTTAACACATTAAATTTAATAAAAAACACTTTTCATCCTTAACCGCTCGGTGAAGGTCGTTATATACTCGGATCCTCTACTATAAGCCTAGTTCCTGATTCGCCGGATTCCTGATTTGTGTCTTAGCTGTTGGATGTTTGTGCAGTCTTTAGTCCATTAGTCGCCTTTTACGACACCCAAGTGTGAAGAGATGAGTTGGTATGATAGTATTCTTTCAATAATGAGCCGCTTCCACACGTCTATCTTTTATCTCAATTTCTTATACCACTGGAATTTGTCAATGATGCAAACAAACTATAAAGTTTGATAGAAAAGTGACGATATCATAAGATTAGATCGTGTGAACTTGTATCAAGGCACAGTTATTCATAAGAAATGAACACGCATTGTATATGCTGCAATGTACGTTGATTCACAAGGGAAATATTACATTGCTTATTTAGACACTTTTCCTTACGTAATCAACATTAATTTTTACTGAGTTAACGCTTTGGGAATAATAGTCGTGTATATATAATTTTATTGTACTATATTATATAGTTAGTATAATTTCAAGTGAAGGTAAAAACCATTGGTTATTTATAACATGAAACATCATTGAGTGGTTACAGAAAACCCGCGGCTGAAGTGTTTACAACTTCACCTCGAAACTGTCAATCAAATAAACACTACCTATATAGTTTCATGTTTTAGTTACCATGCTTTTTGGAGCATTATGCCTGCCTGTGTCTACATTGAATATAAAGGGCTCTGCTAATGGGTTCACCCACCACCTATAACTCTGAGCGCATGCACTTAAAAAAAATATGTACAATGGCGGACTCCGTCGCTTTACCAGTGTAAAAGTCAAAATCCCTTGCACACCGCGTCGTGTATTTGGTATGGGCACGTACCCGGGCGGTCGGTGCGCTTCATACGAAAATCGCTGCAGAGGTAAAGCGATGGTGGCCCCGACCGTACACTTTTTTTTGTAATTTGTCTAATTCAGTTGGCGTTTATCAAAGCTCCTTACAGGAAGAGACTTTTCCGTAGAATTATTATACTTTATGAAGAGACTCGTCTGACAGACACTGTTGGGTCTGTTGGCTCGTTGGCCGTGTGCCAATTATACATTTCGTCGTTCAAACGACACTGACCATGAGCCATATTTAGTCGTCCACTTATATCGTGCACTGACCTCTTAACGCCCAGACAAAATCTTAACGGAAATTATGTTGTTTCTTTGAAAAAACAGCACATCATGCGTATGAACTGTGATCTTTTTTAAACACTACGGGTAAGCTGTTGGCCTTCATCTAACTTGATGGTAAGCGATAAGGCCCAAGGTGAAAGCGCGCTTTACCCGGAATCCTCAACCACTGAGGAATTACCTAGCTATGTTATCTCTAAACTGTGGGAACACAACAATACTAAATAAATAAATAAATAAACTTTCCTACACTCACACCAATTATCTAGCCCAAAAGAAGCTTCGAAGAAACTCGTTCAATGGTTTCTAGACAACGGATAAACATACTTAAAATACTTATTATACAAAGAAAACACCCAGACCCGAGACAAATAAAAAAGCAATAATTTCTAAATTGACCCGACCGGGGATGGGACCCGAGACCTCAGAGATGGCGACACCATGAAAACCGGCGTACAAACCACTCGACCAAGGAGGTCGTCTAATACTATTAACATTGTTATTATGACGCTAGACTTTAGATAAGATGGTGGTGGCTAGCCAGGCGGACTTAACAAGCCCTACTATCAAAGCAAAACAAGTAGGTACACAAATATGTACCTCCCGCTGGGAATCGAACCCGCACATCATGCGTATAAATTATTATTGTGATCTTGAATGAATCACGTCATGTATGTAAATGTGACCTCGTATTTGCGACTCTCTGAATGCAAAATTAATTTAAACAAGGGACATAATGTTGCATTATTGTGATCGAAACAGGTTTTTCTTACTGGTTCATCTTCAAAACAGCTTGTCAAAGGTGAACCGTGTCCAAGTCAATGGAGGTAAGTAAGTAAAAAGGAATATTTATGTGTAGTAGGTTTTTGGATTTCAAGATTTGGATAATGCTTTAATGTTGTGCACTTTACAGGCAATAAGCAAGTAAATAGCGATACTGCTTGAATTGAAATAGTTCAAACATTATTGTCGAAATAATGATTGTTATTGTCAGTTTACAATTCAGAACCAAAAATAGGTCTAGTAGTATATCGACTGCCTTAATTAAATAAAAGAGTAGATGTGCGATAAAACAATTAACATTATTGGAACTATATTATTATCTTTATTATTGAAATTTTTGCATTCACAATGCTTTATAGATCTAAGATAAAAAGTTAGAGCAGTGGACCGGCAATCCAAAGGTATGGGTTTGAATCCCATTCGAGCTATATTATTATGTTATTGGAACTGAAGATTTGACTACTTACTTATCTATCCAACATAAGATACTAAAACCACAGAACAGTTTAAAGAAAGACTATAATTAAGTTCTACAAAAGTTTGTTCGTTTTCACAAGACATATAGCGTCAGAATTCACTTAACTTTAAATATTCCTATGCACATTACCCCCCTGATAAAACAGTGTAAAATACAAATCATACCGTAAAACACTCAGTGGGCCGTGTATATCTACGTGTACACTTCAACTGTTTGATAACTGTCTTCGAGATCAATTCAAAGTGTCGAGATAAAACAACTTGATATATATCTTCGACGGTTGGCACTTCAGCATTTTTTATTTGGCAGTTCTTGTGTTAAGTTCTAGTTCTTAGTTGTTGATCAGTGAACATGAAGGGTTTATTGTTAGGGGTATATCTGTTAGTATCGTGTGTGCATAGTTCGGATTTGCGGATAGACCCCCTGGTTTTAGTCAGCCAGGGTCTCGTGAGGGGTCAGAGAGCTGCAGACGGCGATTACACAACGTTCCTGGGCGTGCCCTACGCGATTGTGGACGAAGATAACCCTTTCGGTGTAAGTGTCTTTACAGACGTTGACCCTTTTCCTTTTTAAAGCATCAATATATGATAATTTAGTCAATTTATGCTCTAATTGTACTCGTTTAAATATCTTTGTATGCGTTGGTCATTTAATTTAATCATAATTAAACATATACTCATGACTATCATTCCCAAAGGGTATAGTCAGAGACTAGCAATGAGGACCGCAGAAGCAGTCCACAGTCCACGTTTTAACAAATAGGAACTGCACATGCGCTCAGCGTGAAAGATGGTGAAAGATGTGCAGTATTCGGTCTGATAGTCGCCTTTTATGCCACCCAGCCGGCCTAGCATGCGAAACACGAGAACTCTTCTCGACCCGTCTTCTCGTGTTTAATTTATTTATCTCTAATGTCTATCCTACTAATATTATAAACACGAATGTTTGTAAGAATGGATATTTGTTATTCTTCACGTAAAAACGACTGAATGGATTTGGATGAAATTCGGCATACCTACAGATACTTTATAACCTGGATTAACACATAAAATACTTTTTATCTCGATATTCCCACGGGAACGTATGGATGGATGTTTGTTACTCTTTCACGTAAAAACTACTGAATGGATTTGGATGAAATTCGGCTTACAGATAGTTTATAACCTGGATTAACACATAGGATACTTTTTATCCCGATATTCCTACGGGAACGGGAACCACGCGGGTGAAACCGCGAGCGGCCGCTTGTCGACACTAAAGACACATGCGCTTAGAACTCTACATAATATGTCAAAAATGACTTAATAGTAGTTTTTGCATAAACTGTGGTATTTTTGTCTACAAACCTTAACATGACAACTTAAAATGATTTGTCGTTTCTCGTCCGCGACATATCTCGTGTGGCGCATGCTAGGCCTACAGGGCAAGAGATGGGTTGGCAGTATTTTATTTTAATGATGTATTAGGTACAAGTATTTTATTATAATGTAATGAGCCGCCACCATATAGCACATCAACCATTAAATTTTAATTGAATTCGTAAGCTGAAAGGCTATGAACTAATTCAATTAATATATAGGTATATTTATAGTTCATATTTTAATTGTTAAAGTTAAGAAATCATGGATCACAAACTTACCCACTTTTGCAATGTTTTCGCAAGTTTCAGATATAAAACAACAATAACGTAAACGATACAAATCAGAAACTTAATACCAAATTATATTTGTCTTACGTTTACTTATTGAAATAAACATTTTTGACTCATATTCATATTACAGATAAGAGGTTGTGTCATACACGTACCACATCATTTGCCGTCAGAGATATTGATAGGAATATTTGAGCAAATTTTTGGAACACAATTTTAACATTATTATTTGGTTTGTCTTTCCAGCCCGCTTTGCCGCACACCTCTTTCGAAGAAATTATATACAGAGCCAATGATGGTTCTGCAAAATGTCCGCAGTCCAATGTTCTGCCATTAGGCAGAAGCGACGACACAGAAACATTAGACTGTTTAAAGCTGAACATCTACGTCCCTAACGAGGCAACTTCTCAAAACCCACTCCCGGTACTTGTATGGATCCACGGCGGAGTGTTTGCTATGGGAAGTGCAGGTGAATACGATGTGCACAAACTGGTGCAGCAAGGGATTGTCGTAGTTACTGTAAACTACCGTTTAGGCCCTTACGGTTTTATGTGCTTAGACGTCCCAGCGGCACCGGGCAATCAAGGTCTCAAAGATCAGTATGCAGCATTGCGTTGGATCAGAAACAATATAGGCGCCTTCGGTGGAAACCCTTATAATGTTACGATCGCGGGACAAAGCGCTGGAGCGTGTTCTGTTCTTTTACATTTGTACTCGTCGAGGGAGAAACTATTTCATAAAGCTATTGTAGAAAGTGGGACGCCCCAAAGTGAAGGAATGTTTGTCAATGGTGATTTTGATGCCGCTATTAAGTTAGCACGGTACTTGGGTTTTAACACAACGGACACTGATCAGGCATTAGAATTTCTTGCCAGAGCTCCTCACAGCCTTGTCACTGCTGCTACCAGTGCACTTGATTTAAAACTGAGACCTTGTAAAGAAAGGTCCTTCAGCGGCGTTGACAATTTTGTAGAGTATGATCCATACTCTTTAACGAACGAGAGAAAAATCCAAAACACTCCCATTCTGATTGGCCACACGACTAAAGAGGAAATCAACTCAATAGCTTACAGGCCAAATTATTATGAGACTGATCCGATATATGAGAAAATTGCCAAGAACTATAATTTGAATGATGAAACCGTAGCAAGAGTATCGAATACAATAAGACATTATTACATTGGAGACAACGACATTTCTGAGAAAATAGCATCGGAATTAGAAGATTTTGAATCTGATTTCATTTTCAACCATCCGACGCAGAGAATGATTACTAAGTTGTTGGATGAAAACGCAAATCCCGTGTACGAATATTTGTTCAGCTACGTCGGCGATTCCGGCGCAGCGGGTGCGGCTCACGCGGCCGAGCTGAAATACCTTTTTAACAATTTTGGATCTAACGGTGAACTCTCTATAGAAGATCAATTCATTTCAGACCGCATGGTTACGATGTGGACTAACTTTGTTAAGTACGGGTGAGTAAATCCTTTTAGCCTTTCTTTCTTTTTCCTTTTCCTTTCAACCAATGGGTCGACGTTACTACAACGCGAGAGGGAGACCTCTTAGGCCCCGCCCCACTACGATAAATTCTTTTATATGATCATCAGAGGTTGCAACTTGCTCTAATACCCCATAGATACATATGCTTGGCAAAAAATCGTAATTATCTTAGTTAGAATTTGTATATATGACAAATTCTAACTAAGATAATTACTTATAATTACTTATTATTACGTCAAATAGCAATTTTTTGCAATAAATTATGCGATAAGATACCTACATAACATACCATAATATGAAGCTTCAGTTCATTGCCACTGTCATAAGAATAGTATTTAACACTCATAAAAATATAATAGTCATCTATTCTAAGACCTTGTAAAGGGAAGGGTACAAAACGTGAAGTCAAGGTTAAAATTATTTGTAGAATTTCATGAAAATGAAAATTTACTTTAAGAAAATGTGTATTCAATTTACCTAATAATTCAATTTTATTCAATATCATTTATTATTATGAATGTCTATGGGGGACCATGACTGAGAAGAACCGGCAAGAAACTCAGCAAGGGCATTTTGTTTTCTCCTTTCTTTTACAGCGTAAAATACAAATTGGATAATGCCCTATCATAGAAAGACATTTTCCATTACAAGATAAAGAACATTTAGTAAGACAACAAACAACGACAAGACAACAACATATAATGTAATATAATGTAATATCTTTTAAATCAATTATTTCAGGAACCCCACCCCTCGAGGCTCGTTGCCTGTGACGTGGTCGCCCATCAGCCCCGTCTCCCGGCCCTACCTGGTCATCGATAAGGACATGAAGATGGAGAACAGAGTGTTCAAGGAGCGGATGGCGTTCTGGGACCTATTCCAAGACAACTACGGCCCTTCTAACGTACTTGCGCGCGCGTGCAGGATATAATTACTCGTACCATTATCTCAACGTCTATCAGTAATTTTTTCGTTTTATATATCTCCCTAAAATATGTCCCGAACTTGAATAAAGGAAAACTTTCAATATTAATAAGGCGCAATTTTTTAACTTATACTTAGTTGTTTTGGTCGTAACGTAACTGATAATATTATTATGATATTGTCATTTTAAAAACTTACAGCCAATTCGTTACTATATCCTATCGACTATTCTTGTAATTAGAGATTTAATTTTTATTTCTCTGGGATCACCCTAACAATTAATATCCGTCGAATGAAAATTAAGCAGAGTAGAAAAAGGATAATAAGGAAAAGTCAATCATAAATACGTTCGAGATGAAATCGTCCATGTAGCCTGAACTAAGAGCAACCGAACTGACGTCCTTTACTTTATTACCCACATCATCATACAAAATTGCGATTCACAGTGCGTTCTGTTGCCGCTACCACACACTGCAACCCTGCTTTTGTATTGTAGTGTGTCCCGTGTCAGCAACAGAATTAGTGTACTCTACGAAGATATCCACCGACCTTTCCAAAGGTGCCGTTACAACATTACCTTATTGAATTCTGAGACATGCAAAGTGATGTGGAGCGGCATCTGGGTCGCCGGAGCGGATAGCGGCCATCACGCCGCGTCCTGATCAGAGCCGAACAAAGGGGCTGCGCCTACACAGCTCTGCCCACTTGATCCGGCACTGACAGTGCGAGCGCGATCAATGCAAGTTGCAACAATACAATACGTACATTGTGAACGGAGTTTCTCCAGTTTCTAATGAGTTCTGAATTGGCTTAACTTTTCCTGGTAGGTTATACTGGTTTTCCTTGATAGGATCAAGGTGGCAATTATGTATTTTAAGAGATTAAGGCCCACTTAAAGACGGTAAGCGGTTGCCGTAAAATATGGTCAGTTGCAACACCAGACTAAAATCAAGCGCTAATAAACCTATTCATTACTTAGGGAATAGGTTTATTACCCCCATCCATCGCTTGGTTGTATTTTTACTTTTTAACTCCTATGAAATTAGCTTTAATGAACATATTGTTTATTTTATTGTACAACTTTTCTTAATATGGTCTTTATTCGAGAACTATTACCTATGTGCCTGCTAGAGCGTGTGAATGTAATAACAAGTTAAAGTTATAAAAGGTTTTTACGATATACGCTTAGATTAAAACAAATCTAAGGATATACGATACTAACGAGCCATTAGCCTCAGCATCTTTATCTTGGTACACTATATTTCACATTAAGGAAGAAAAATTTTTTCTGTAGATTTTTAAACATCTTTACATTTTAAAAAATCGAGAATTGTGTTTCATTTTTTTTATTGTTCTACGATCAGTATTTCGCATTAACCTTTAAGAGTAGGTAGGTGAGTTTGAAATAAACAAGAAATAAACAAAACGATTTAAGTACACTAATATTCAAACTTTCCATAAATATGAATATTTTTGCAACACAAGTTTTGCACCCGTATTACTTTTACAAAGTTGAAATGATAACTCAATTAAGACAGAAGTGTTTACACATTTTAAAGCACTTTGTTATGAAATAAATAACCAAGTAGTTTGACCTTAAGTAACGGTCATAATTTGATAAGGAAACAATAAAAATGGAATAACAAACATCTTTTGTCAGGGTAAGGAAAAATACTTTTATTCATTCACTCATCATCACATCAGGCGGCTCATCTTAATCATTAATTCTAAAGACACTCTGGAAGTAGCACATAGAAGCAATTAGCCATATTAGGTAATTGGCACAAGGCCAAATTATGATCATAGATAAAAAATATCAACAATAACTTATTTACTTATTTATTAGGTTTGATATTGACTCGTCGCTTAAGTTATAGAAAGTAAACAGTTTGAACCGTTTATTTCTTAAATGGTCCTAGACTTCACCGTTAAGTTAATCTGTTAATCAAGAAGTCAGCTAAATAGTAAAAGATGGTTTAAAACAAAAGTAATAGTCCTAGCTTTTGGTTTTAAACGACGCAGAAACATCTGAAGATTTGAACCTAAATTAACGAAAATATAAACTTAATTGGGTTGAGAGTTCACTCTTTTGAACATGCCGTTTAAGAAGAGTCAAAACACGGAATAACTATTCCGACCTTAATCTTTGTTTATTTGTAAGGCACCAGTCCAAGTATTTTGTTTACAAACTTCGTCACGACACGAAACGCGACCACACTGAAATGAAGCATTATAAAATTAGTGATTAAACGAACTTACCTTACGTGAAGTTCTATCATAATTATACGGGTTGCTTCGTTCGAAGAGATTAGTTTTTTTTTTACGGATAACGGGTAAGCGCTTGGGCTTCATCTCACCTGATGGTAAGTGACGATAAGGCTGAAGGTGGAAGCGCGCTTCAGCCGGAATCCTCAACCACTGAGGAACTGGCTATCTTATCTCTAACTGTCGGAACACAACTATGCTATAAACATCGTTGTTATGGCGACAGACTTAGATAAGATGGTGGTAGCTAGCCAGGCGGACTTAACAGCCCTACCACTAACCAAACCGAGCACACAAAGACGTACCCCCCGCTGGGAATCGAACCCGGGACCTCTGGGTCTGAAACCGGTGGCTTAACCACTAGACCACGGAGGCGTTTGAAGAGTAGTTAAGGACTACTTGTAGTAGCGCGTACTGAAGCATTTTAAAATACGGATAAATAATTACTCCCACATGTTTTACATAATATTATTTTATTACGAAACGTTTCGAATACATTGCAGGGTCTAAAGAACATAAGTATTTGTGAGCTGTTGTTTGTGACAGACATTGTGAGCAGTTTTACCGCCTTTGTGGTCTAGTGGCTTAGCCACTGGTCTTAGACCAAAAGGTCCCGGGTTCGATTCCCAGCGGGGGTGCATTCTTTGTGTACTTAGGTTTGGTTGGTGGTAGGGCTTGTTTAAGTCCGCCTGGCTGGCTACCAGCATCTTACTAAAATCTGGCGCCATAACAACAATGCTACAATGCTAATCTTCAACCACTGAGGAATTCCTCAGGGTGTTCCGCTTCCACGTTCGGCCTTATCGTCATTTACCATCAGGTGAGATGAAGGCCAAGTGCTTATCCGTATTGAATAAAACAAAGGTAACGTATAATGCGGATACGCCGTAAGCAGATACCAAGTCAACATAGAGTATTGTATGGTAAGAGTGGTATCGCATATCGTAACCATCCAACAGACGCCATGGTTTCGTCACCACAGCACTTGACTTTCGCGGGCCCATCGCGGTTCGCCGCCGTATTAGTTACGCCAGATTTTCACAATTTCCCTGGCGTTTTGTGCGTGACCGCCTCAATTTATCTTTTCTATTAATAAAGCAATTTGATATGCTTTTATTCGTCTACGCATTACGTAATATTTGTTGATTGCGAAAAATATTTAAAAGGGTACGCGTCATTTTCTTTTTGAATTTATCAAACATGATGAAATACGTACTTCTCTCCTTGCTCTTAGAAATAGCTCTCGGAAATAATTGGGTTTATATTTTTTTTATTTTACTTTATAACAATTGCACATTATGATCAGCGTGATAGGTAAGCGGTGAGCCCATCGCCGCTCTATCAGCAAAGTTTAGTCCGTTAGTCGCCTTTTACGACACCCAAGGGAAGTGTTGGGTTGGTAGCATTCTACTAATGACCGCTGCCACACAGCTTAATAAATGTTTTACGTGTCAGCGCATGGTATGGTACTTTATCTATTATTGCCTTGCCTATTGATGCTATTCTTTACTTCACCTTGGTGGCTGTAGCTGCGTAGTGTGTATATACGGACAATATGGCATTTATGTATTGTCCGAGAGGAAAAAGTACCTAACAAGGTAGGGTAGAGGATTCCAAACGCGCCGTTTTAATGTTTCTATAAATGACATTATTAATTATTTTCCACTTCGATCATGTCTGCTAGCATAAAATAAACTCTAGAACTTTATTTTTTATATAAGTACCTGACCAAAGTATAGGTACTTAGCACATGAACATTTGGTCAAAAAAGGGTTTTTGTAAAGTTAATCCTACTAATATTATAAACGCGAAAGTTTGTAAGTATGAATGGATGTTTGTTACTCTTTCACGTAAAAACTACTGAATAGATTTGGATGAAATTCGGCATACGGATAGTTTATTACCTGGATTAACACATAGGATACTTTTTATCCCGATATTTCCACGGGAACGGGAACCACGCGGGTTAAACCGCAAGCGGCCGCTAGTTTAGTTATATTTTAACCGTGTCGCGTAACGGTGAAAGAATACTACCAATACCAACCCCCTCTCTTCGATTGGATGTCGTAAAAGACGACTAAAGGATTAAGGACTGCACATAATACATCCAACAGCATAGTAGAGCGACGATGGGCTCACCACCTGTCACACTAAGCACATATGCAGTCGCTATTTGGTGAAAAGTGGACTATGATAAAGGACTGCTTTTGAAGTCCTCATTGCCTAGTCCCTGACTAACCCTGCAGGGATAATGGTCGTGATTAAATGTAATGTATTTTAATCTAAGTATCTTGTCTATGACGAAGACTCTTTATGGTTGCTAACTATTGAATTTGTATTGTCTCTGGCATTACGATAGCTAATCTCATAAATAATACCGAAGAGCTTGTATGTCGAGTAGAATGTTAGGAGAGTAAATGAAACCAAAGTAGCGTGTCAGGATTCCATGGTCAGGATCGTAGCAAATGGAAAGCTGTCCCTTCGGGAAATTAGCCTGATGTATTATGTGTGTATGTCCTTTTTTTCCTATATGGCCGTAGTACCGCCATCTCTGCCATACTACTAGTTCTCGTTTTATTACAATAATTTCTTCAGGACACATGTGTGTATTATGTCGCAGGAGTATGATAAAAACAGAGATTTGGTCAATTCCCTAAGTGATTTGTTCAAATCACGAGGATGTTAAAATAACAACACGATTTTATCATTTCCCTAAACAAATCTAGGGATTATAACAAATATCAGAACTAGTTCCGTGAAATTACCAAAAACATGTGACCTATAGGAGTAGGGCAGCTGGTATTTCTGTTGTCTTTATTAGACCTCGAAATTCAAGACAATCGCTACGCTGCGCTTCGCGAACCTATTACAGGAGTAGGGCAATTTATGTTCTAGTTGTGTTAAAATCCCTAGATTTGTTTAGGGAAATGATAAAATCGTGTAGTTATTTTACCATCCTCGTGAATTGATCAAAATCACTTAGGGAATTGATCAAATCTCTGTTTTTATCATATGACTGCGACATTATAACGAAAAGGCAAACCTTCAGCTGTACCTACATAATAAATTAAAGTCAACATAATAAAATATTTAATGCAACATTTAAAAGTGGGTAAAATCTTCGATTGTAGAAGCAACAAGGACAATGATATTTATAAGTGTGTCAGGGTCGATGATAAAATCGAATAAAGACATTATCATAAATATCTCGGCAGATAATAACATAAATCTTATTCTTATTTCAATGTGTGTTAAAGTTGGGTATTGTTTCAATAACTTTAAAAAGTATTTTTTTTTGTCTTGACCGGCTCTATATATTTAGAAAGTACTATTACTAGTATATTATAACAGTTCTGACCCCTTTGCGCGGCTTATGTCTAATAAGAAAAACGTCCAAAAATACGAATGTCCGGCAAGTCCATATAATAAAATTATCCAACCATACAAATGTCGAATAACAATATTGCCCAAATATAAAAATTACCAGAATTCATAAAGTCCAACTATAAAAATGTCCTATTATAAAATTGTCCAAACTTAAAAATGACCAGTAATAATATTGCCCTACCCTAGAAAATATGTCGAATGATAAAATTGTCCAAATAGACAAATGTACAAACGCATGTCAAAATGATAAAATTGACCAATCATAAAAATGTCCAATGACAAGGCAAGGTTGCCCTAACTAAAAAATTACCGCATACTTCCGATCGAATGCTATATCAGACTTTCGCCGCGTGGATGCGAAAAAATCGTCTTTTTTTATTCCAATAAAAAAGACTGCTATTAATAATATTCAATAAAACCAAGCAATAAATAAATAAATAAATCTTTCCTACAATCACACCAATTATCTAGCCCAAGAGAAGCTTCGAAGAAACTCGTTAAATGGTTACTAGACAACGGATAAACATACTTAAAATACTTAAATACATACTTATTATAAGTAGAAAACACCCAGACCCGAGACAATTTAGAAAAACAATAATTTCTAAATTGACCCGACCGGGGATCGAACCCCGGACCTCAGAGATGGCGACACCATGAAAACCGGTGTACAAACTACTCGACCAAGGAGGTCGTCATACTTCATACAAGTGACCAGTTATCTAGCTATCACTATCAGTGTCATTCTAAAGAGTTTTGATATTTAACGAAAGTAGATTCGAGTCTATAGAAATAGTACAAGTACAATAGGACATTTTTATGGATGTACGTTATTATAGTTGGTCATGTAGGGTGTGTAATGTATGATATAACAACAAATGTCATAACGTCGACAACATATAATTTTAGATAAAATAATTTTGTTTTTTAAAATATTCACAAAGAATAATCAACGAAAGATCTAATTTAAAAAAATATAATTTTAGAACGTTTATCAAACTGTTCAAATAAAATCTTTTACCATAAAAAATAAAAAGTATATTATTATATTTAATCGAATATTCGGTTTGTATAATAACCTTTAATATAGCAATCAATTAAAATAACATTCTTAAAAACTAACAATCAATTCCTATAAACGTTTCAAATTGAACACAAAAATAATCCTTTCAAATTTTCTGGGGTCCATATTGGCTCACATAAAACAGTTATTTCTATTTTTTGTTTTACTACCGATTTGTGTTCATTATAATCATTCTTCCTAATTTTTATCTTCATCATTTTTTTGTTTATAAATTTTTTTTACTACTATCGGAACTCATAACAGACAGATATCATATTGTTTTTATAAATACTGTCATTACTAAGAACAAGTTTAAACTCATAATCTTTTATATCATAATTGTTTCTTTCATAACAGACAATTATCATAATTTTCTTTTTAATAATGTCAATACTAAGAAAATATTTGGACTTATAATATTGTTTTAATACATTATACACTTATGATTAAGAAATAGGAGGGGTCGGGGGGCCTACGGCCCCCCTCCGTTATTTAGAAATATAAATATTTATTGTTCAGGAAACACGGTACATTCAAGATGATAAACGACAATTTGATCCACATGTTTCGCTGAATATTCAGCATGCATAAATTTGTTCACAATTATATTTTAATAAAATCTAAAAATCACATTTAATACAATACAATTCAAAATAAAAATTAAAAAAACATCAAAACACATTCGAATTAAATAGATAAAATAATTGGATTACTATGTCAACAAGAATAATGTAAATTAATAATTTTATAATAGCAATATCAATAAATACCTAGCCTAAAAACTCTTTAACTGTGTAGAAACACTTATCTATGAGCCACTTCGAGAGTTGACTTTTAAAAGAATTCAATCGTAAATCTGTAATGGTTTTAGGGATCCGATTAAAGATCTTTATGGCCATAAACGAACAGTTTTCATGGTAAAGTTGGCTGGCACACTTGGGCACTAGAAGTCTAGTCGAGTCTCTAGACGAACATTTTAAATTAACATTGGCTCTTTGGAATCATTCTGGATGTTTTCTTACTTTCTTATTTGTCAAAAGTCTAACCTAACCTAACCGACAGAACTATAGTTTTGCATACTTTAGTTTTTATTTATAGCGGGGGGCCTCAGGCCCCCCGACCCCCTGAGCAGGGGAGCCGGCCCCCTGCACCCCCCGGCATGCAAGCAAGCATGCAGCATTCCGAAAAAAACATGCAACATGCATTCAACATTCATGCAAGCCTACAGCATTTATTAAAATCACAAAGTTATTTGTCACAAGTTTAACCTAACCTAACCAACGGAACTATATTTTTGCATACTTAACTTTTTATTTATAGCGGGTGGCTCATAAAAACGTTTATTATCAAGAAATATATTAAAACAAATATTAGTATGAAACCAATTTATGAATATTAGCGTTATGTATTTTAATGATTAGGAGTTTCGATCGTTAGTATAAGAAAATATTATATGAAATAAAGTATTAGTATAAACAAGTGTATGATTAGTGATATTATGAATTGTGATGATTATGAGTTTCGATCTTAGTATTAAATATTTTAATGAGGAGTAATCATTACGATGTAAAATGGTATGAGAAATATTTTCGGACTTCCGATAATATTACTTAAAAAGTTATGTAAAAAAATGTGCACCCAGTATTTTTGTTGTCTAATAAAAAAATAGCCTCGAAATTCAAGACAATCGCCACGCTGCGCTCCGTGATTGTCTTAAATTTCTAACCTATATCACGTAACCTACAGGAGTAGGGCAGCTAGTATTTTTGTAGTCTAATAAAAAAAAAATAACCTCAAAAGATGAATATACCAATTAAAACTTATATTAAGCAAAAGTTATTTCAATTGATAAGTTGATTAAATACAACTTATTTGAATTAATCTTTATAATAAAAAAATATATATGAAATGATAAATATAATAAATAATTCATATGTAAAGCGAAATTCAATCAAAGGAATATTATATTAAATGATTTTATATTTAGTAACCATTATAATAAACTGTTATTAGGTATATTGAATAGAATTATGATATTAGTTGTTATATATATTGTTCATTATGTAAAATGAACGTTAGTAAAATGAAAATATATCAAACGTAGTTCTATTAAATGTAGCACCCGGTCGTGTATAAGGTTGGTTGTTTCTATAGTTGGACATTTTTATGGCTGGACGTTATTATAGCTGGTCATAATTACTATTAAAAACTATCTGAATGGATTTGGATGAAATTCGGCATACAGATAGTTTATAACCTGGATTAACACATAGGATACTTTTTATCCCAATATTCCCACGGGAACGGGAACCACGCGGGTGAAACCGCGACCGGCCGCTAGTTATATTATAAAGGCGAAAGTGAGTTTATCGGTTCTACGGTACGTACACCAATTTTGTTAAGTTTTGGTATACCTACACGAAGACTTTTGATCGGTGATCAGGACCTACTGATTCCGATTTAGTAAATGATGGCCATTGCAATAATAATAAAACTTACATGTCAGCGTTTCCTTTTTTATTTTTTGACTGGGAAGTAAAGTTAATAACTATGAATAAGTATCTAGTAAAATCATGGTCATCCTACTCCTCCATGTTACAAATATTAATAAGTATGTTTCTAACTTCACTTCGTAAAAATGTAGGAAGACCATACATTCTAATTATTATGGTAACATAATTAAACATATAAAAATAAATTTATAAAAAGAAAACACGTGACTACTATTAATATTGCAATCGCCATCATTTACTTAGGTAGTTGAAATCAGTAGGTCCTGATCACCGATAAAAAGTCTTCATGTAGATATGGATGGGGCCCCTTAAACGGTTATAAGCGGGTTAATGTAAGTAATTTGTTTATAAGCCATCTTCATAGAATTTGTATAATAGTAATCATTCGCTCCTGATGATGACCACGATCGTCGGGTCGGGCATGAGGGACCGACTCCAGAGAGAGATTATGGTAGCAAATTTTTTATAATGTATAATATAATGTGTAATGTATTTTTTATAATTTTTTTTATAGAGTATTAGTATGTTAAGACTTTAATCTTTCGTGTTGTTGCATTAAAAACTATTTTAACGGGTCTTAACACGAGTAGGTAGTAAGCAAAGATATTACGTACTTACAAAATTAATCATGTTAAAATAGTTTTATTAGTCCGTGTTGTGCTATGCTACAGCTCTCTGCTGATAAATAGAATACTACCGCTCCGACACCCAAGCGAAGCGAATTCCCTTGTCGCGTAGCGGTAAAAGAAGAGAGAGGGTGTTAGTAACCCACTCTCTTCCCTTCTGTGTCGTAAAAGGCGACTAACGGACCAAAGACTGCACATAAATCCAACAGCATAGAGCGGCGATGGGCTCACCACCGGTCACGCTGAGCACATGTGCAGTTGGAACTTGGTGAAACGTGGAGTGGCAATGGACTGCTTTTGCTGTCCTCATTGCCTAGTCTCTGACTAACCCTTCGGGGACAATAGACGTAATTATATGTAAGCATAAAAATAATTATCCGTATCCAGATGCAACTCTGATGTTGACCACGATCTTCAGCCATGATGTGACCGACCCGAGAGATAGTAGTAATTTTATTTATTTATTTAAAAAAGGAACAAAGCATACACCAACACGTTCTTACATTACAAACTTTATGTCTGTTACAGTGATGTTGCTCCAATTAAAGGATGCCACGGCATGCATAAACATCATAAAATATATATTTTTTTTAAAGTATCTTAAAACTAGACTTAAACAAAGCAAAATTAATATTTTTTTCACATCTTTATTAGTATGTAAAAATCAACTCACGCAAGTAGATGTCGACTGGTTCCTTGTCTACTGTCAGCTCGCAGCCCTCGGTGACGTTCAGCCGGTACACCCCGAACTGGCCCAGCGCCGGCCGCAGCTGGCACACCATTCCTCTGTTCACAATTATAGAGATTGATGTTTTACAAATTAATATTCCATTTTAATGTTCCTATTAACTTGGCCCAGTGGTCAGCGCTCGACACGATATCCGGAGATAATATCGGGTCCAATTCATTCATATACATACATATAAGGTGACTGCTAGAAACCGCAAGAAACTTCAAGGGCTGGTCAAGTGTTTTAAACATGACAAAAATGAGAAAATAGATTACAGACTAACGTAGGCACTTACCGCCCAGCTGACGCGGACGGGTCAACAGACGGGTGGGTCAACGGCCGGCTGCTGCCCGCGCATTGTAAATAAGCGTTATTTAATAGTTAATTCTTTCATTTTATTTTTCTTAAGTGCCTTAAAATAAATTAGATACTCAAAGACTATCAAAATTAAAATTCATATCATTAATTATTTAATGAAAAATAAAAAAAGTACTTACGAATTTCTTTTTTGTAATTTTTGTCATGTCTAAAACACTTGACCTAACCAGCCCTTGAAGTTTCTTGCGGTTTCTAGCAGTCGCCTAATCACGACTAATATCCCCGAAGGGTTAGTCAGAGACCAGACAATGAGGACAGCAAAAGCAGTCCTCTACCATAGTCCACTTTTACCAATAGCGACTGCACATGTTCTCAGCGCGACAGGTGGCGAGCTCATCGCCGCTCTATGCTGTTGGATTTATGTGCAGTCTTTAGTCCGATAGTCGCCTTTTACGACACCCAAGGGAAGAAGAGAAAGGGTGGTAGTATTCTTTTACCGCAACGAGACACGGTTTTATTTAAGAAAAGCAGCTCATAAAGCTCCTTTGCTGCCAAGCAAAAGTAAAAAGGTCTACAGTGCACAGCATGGCTTACGTACATTGAAAAATGAGGCTACAATGCTCATAATGCAATTAGCACAGAGATTTTGAATAAGTATTATTACAGTGTACACTAAACACGGTAACATTTGAACGCCACTGCCATGACGAGTGGGTACTGGGTAGTCGAGTGGCCAGCGACCCTCTACGCAACACGGTCCCGGGTTCGAATCACGGTGGGGAAAAATGTTTGTGTGGTGAGCACGAGCATTTGCGACTGAGTCATGGATGTTTATTAGTATTTATGTATGTTTTCCGTAATTAGGTCACCATAGTTCGGGCTATGCTTAGTTTGGGGCTGAATGATTGGGTGTGACAGTTGTGAAATTTATTATTTATTTATGTCATTCAGTTCGTGAATACAGTCATACATTTCTGTAACATCTTTTATAACACATTTGCTCGTAAAGTGGCTCTTATTACATCGATTTATATATAATGTAGCTTATTACACACTAGTGCGGTAATGTAAAATTAGTAAAAATTTGAATCTATGGACAACACAGACCACGCCCACACAGCTCACGCTTCAGAAGAAACAACTGCACAGTCTGCACAAGTGCTTAGATGATGAGCCTTTAGCCCGTTAGTCGTTTTTACGACACCCAAGGGAAGAGAGGGGTTGGTAGTATTATGTTGATAAGCCCATCGCCGCTCTATGCTGTTGGAAGTATGTGCTGTCTTTAGTCCGTTAGTCGCCTTTTACGACACCCAAGGGAAGGGAGGGGTTGGTAGTATTATTTCGATGAGCCCATCGCCGTTCTATGCTGTAGGATGTATGTGCAGTCTTTAGTCCGTTAGTCGCCATTTACGACACCCAAGGGATTGGATGGAAAGACCTTCACATATCTATATTTTGTCGATTCAAACAGCGGCTTCTTGTTCAATACTTATTACTTTGAAAGTTTAAAAGAAAATATGTCTAGATTTAGGTTGAATGCTCTAAGAGTTTTAGTAATGAAGAACTCCACCGGAAATAATAAGTGAAGCACAAAATGTTATTGACAGCCTATAAGCATCTAAGTCCAAATAAAAATACATGTTGGCTTACCAAGAATTTATACACTAGAAAAACAAAAAATACACGCAGTCATTTTCAGAAAATGTGTTTTCCTCGCAAATATGTTTTAAAACGTCGTATGACATACGTGCGCTTTGATAATTACAGCCTCTGTTTTCTTGTAGCCCTCGCCTACGGCTCGTGCTAGCAATATCGCCTCGGCTGTAATTTTCAACTTACCGCACTAATATCATAATGTACTATAATATATACATAGTATAAAGTAAAGTAGCCGTTTAGGAGGGTTTACGAATTTCTGTTTCCCATACAAACTTTCAAGTCGAAATTTTTGAAAATCAATAAGCCGATTTTAATGAAACTTTCCATGCTAAAGTAAAATATAGGGATCTAAATAGTTTGTTGAAAACATTTTAAAAAAAAGTTGATTTAGCTGAGTTATTGCGATTTAAAGTTCACTACAGAAAGTTTAAAATCGCAATAACTCAGTTAAATAAATGTTTTTTAAAAATGTTTTCAACAAACTATTTAGATCCCAGTATTTTACTTAAGCATGCAAAGTTTTATTAAGATTAAAAGAAACAATAAAATAGAAGGCTTATTGATTTTTAAAAATTTCGACTTGAAACCGAAATGTTGTCTGTGGCTCCGCCTTATTGCAATTTTGAATTTGTAAATATTTTAACCGTGTCGCGTGGCGGTGAAAGAATACTACCACCCTTCTCTTCCCTTGGTTGTCGTAAAAGGCGACTAACGGACTAAAACTGCACATGCATCCTACAGCATAGAGCGATGATGGGCTCAACACTTGTCACGCTGAGCACATGTGCAGTCGTTTTTTGGTGAAAAGTAGATTATGGCAGACGACTGCTTTTGCGGTCCTCATTGCCTAGTCCCTGACTAGGGTTGCCACCAGTACTCTAAAATAGAATATAGTCCTCTTTTTCATTTAGGCGTAGGTACTTTATAATCTTCGACACCAATAAAGTACGCTAAAATACTCTATTTACGTAAAAGACAAATATTTGTTTAATGTCGCAAAGAGCTACAAAAAATACGTTTTTGATATGAGCAAGCATGAGACCGCACCTACAAATACACACTTGACTTTGTACCGTGTTTTCATAGACTTACAGACTACTTTAGTATGAACAAGGTCGATTATTTCGGTTCTGTGGTACATTTTATGCATCGTGATCGCAAAATATCGCATAGTCTATGCTCGATTCTGTCAAATTCGACGTTGGCAATTGCGCCAATATCTGTGTCTGAAAATTTCAAGAGTAAGTGGTAGTAGCACAGACTACTTATCTGTGGGTAGTAGGTACTCTTTTTTCATGCTATGTAAATAGGTACTTTATTTTTGTTCTAACAAAATGAAAAAAATACTTTATTCGTTCTAAAAAAAGGTGGCAACCCTATCTCTGACTAACCCTTTTTGGGGATAATAGTCGTGATTACTTATATGTATGTTTTTTGCACAAAATGGCTAAAGTATAACAGTGTTTCTAAGTTAGCATGGAGGCGTGGGAGGGCCGCTAGTGTAGTATAATTAAAAGTAGCAAACTTACGTGGTGTTTCTGTTGCTGACATACTGCTCGGTGGCGTCTGCGTAGAGCCGCCAGGTGGCGCGGCGGGCGGTGCTGGCGATCCACGACGACTCGCCACCTTCCGCCAGGGTCGTCTGCAGCTCGTAGGGACACTGGGAAGTTATGAGGCCGTTGTAGGCTGCAGGTAAAATGCGTAATGCGTGCAGTAACGAGAAAAGGTCACGTACTGCCATCTTACGCATACGCAATGATAACATTGTGCATACGCGACCAACGGATTAACTTGCTTTACAGCTCGAGATATATTGACCTGGCACTGCGAAAGTTGCTCAACTTGGAAGATCACAACCAGAACGGGCAAGTCACAACGCCATCAAGCTCGACTTGCATCACAGACTTGCATTTCGTTTATTTACTCAACCCGCAATAGGGCATGGGCGTGTGGTAGGCCAGCAGTGTGATTCTCTAAGCTAAAGCCTCGGTAGCAGCGGCTGCCGCAGCGCTGAGAATTGCCAATGTCTCTTTTATATTCATAGAATTGGAAAGAGACAGCACTTCACAGCCATGCGCGCAGCGTCTATGTGTCGCTTAGAGAATCGCATAGCAGTCTCCACATCATCGACGGCGAAGTGACAATACCTCCTATCTAACATTTTTCGAGAAATTGACTTTCTTATATCATTAACTTTATGATCGATTTTCGCACATTTTAATGAAACCACTTACTTAGGTAGTATTTTTGACTACAACTGGAAAAAAATCAATGTGGAAATAGTTTCTAACTAAATGGCATTATGGCAATTCCTCCTATCTACGTTACAACTTGGTACAACCCGATTGCACTTAGAAGCGAAAGTTTGCAATAAATAAAATTTGCAGTTGTACATTTTTGCAACGTGGACTATGGTAGAGGACCGCTGCTTTTGCGGTCCTCATTGAGTCCCCATTGTCTCTGACTAATCCTTTGGAGATAATAGTCGGAATCTACCTATGCATGTATGTATTTTCAGCATTCTCCAAACGCACGAAGCTGGCAACGTACCTAACCCAAGTTATTATTGTTAATCTTAATTAATGGCTTCGCGTTTAGCATTAAGCCACTTTCAAGTAAGTAGGTTGTTTTGTACGGTAGATTGAGTTAAAATGGAGTCGCAACACGTGTTGTTGCTAGAAGAACACGGGAGAAACTCTCAACCCAAGTTATATTTTCAATACTACAACTGTCGACAAGTGTCTCCTCTTTCAATTCCTGACCTTCGACATGCTAAAAGCAGATAGGTAATTATAAAGATACGAATCTGCGTACAAGTCTCATTCCTAAAATTCCTAATGTTTTTAATTAGCAAAATCGCACACCCTATCAGCTAGAATGCCAGTAAAAACCTTTGTCTTATCAGTTAATACTTAATACCTATCTGCCATTCGTACGAGCCATTGTGGTAAAGACAATGGCATTATTTTATAAGTACCTTACTGTACTTTAGTAGTACCTAAATATAGGTAAATATTTTGTTTTCCAAAATATGTCACAGGTGATAAAAACGGAGATTTCATCAAGTCTCTAAGGGGAAATCACGAAGGATGTAAAAATTTAAACTCTGCAGGGTAATTTCCATTACAGAAAGCAGCGATTTTGATCTAATCCCTAATGATTTTGTGAAATGATCACAAAATAATCGAAAACGAATAAAATAAAATCTGAATTATTAATCAAAGTCTTAAACCACAGGAAACATAAATATAATAAGTATTTTAGTCATTTAAATAAATTGCTAATGTCGCATAAAATAATTAAGTAGGTACTTAATTTAAAAAAAAAATAAGACTCGTCTTCGATTATTTGTTCATTCATAAGATCGAAGTGACTCGTCGTTTAAAATAAGTAGTACTAGCTAGAACGACTAAGCGACAACTCGGACATTTTAAATTCGGACACAGTGTCCGAATTGTCTCAATTTAATTTTATTATTTTTTCACTGACAATTCGGACACTCTTACATTATTGGAGCTGTTCAGTACAGTCAGATAAAAAAAGCTTCAAAATATAACATTAAGTATGTAGAAAAAAAAACGTTTCCAAAATATTTAGAGGTTTGTGGATGTGTATTTACAATTAAACGAGTTTTGAGGGAAACGCGTTTTAGTTTTTCGTTACTCAATAAATGTTACTGCTTTCTTATTATTGCTGATTTTTTTTACACATTCATGATTTCACTGATGTAGAATTTAATAAACTTGTTTTCAAAATGTCTAAAACAGGCATTTATAAATCTTTTCTTTTAAGAAAACAATTGAATGTGTAATGTGTAATGCGTGTGAATGTGTTGTGTAATGCGTAATTAATTATTGGGAGTGAAAGAGAGGGAAGATGTTGCTGTCGCACCTCGTCTGAGTTAGGTAGGGTTCTCGCGGCATTACTGTAGCGAGAGCCCCTACCTAATAATATCATAAGTTATTATATTTTTATGTAATTATTTGTTTGTTATAATAAAACATTAATGTGAAATTATTTATTTCCACAATATAAAACACTAAACTTACATTTATATTATAATATTATGTTTTGATCGATAAAACAGAAAAAAGTAAATCAAACTGGATTTTTATCTCAATACGACATTTTCTTGTGTTATAATGACATTTTTTCAGAGGATGTGCAATATTTTGTTGTTAAAAAAAACAATAATAAGTCAATCAAATCATATATTTAGTAAAAAAATCAACATCTTATAATCTCTACAAATATCTCGACAATAGTAATATTAGTTGACTTGACATTACTTATTATTTAATACTTATTACTCTTAGACTGTACCATAAAAATCACAGCATCATCAATAAAACAAATGAAACAATTAAAATTTAAAAAAATTAAATAATCTACAACAATCACAGTACCTACTTTACACAGCCCAATATTCTTAAAATCACATAATAATTAACACACATACTAGTCGCGTAGCCGGACAAAAATTACTTACGATAATTCTAAAACTTTTCGTTTTTACTGAGTGGATAGAGTATGTGGATTGTGGGCTACTTTTAAAAAGTTAGAAGTTTTATGACTGTGCTTTAGGTATGGTTTAGGTATTTCATAATATTTTGTGTAACGTAATGTATATAATATTAAAGTTTGATATGTTGAGTGTTTCATAATAAGAACTATCTTATCTTTGTGTTGTAAAAAGTTTAGAAACATAATATATGTGGAACTATGAAAATCACAAAATCACTCTTTTTGTCTTTGAATAAAATTTTAAAATTTATGAAATAATATTTAAGACTTTCAGTGGTTAGTGGTATACATGTTGAACAAAGTTTAGAAAGTTAAGTGGTGTGCTTCTTTGGTCATTTCATTTTTCTTTCGTAACACACGCAATTATAAATTAAAATTGACAGTATCGCTCATACATGTCCTTTGTAATACTATTTTATACCACACAAAAAATTAGAAACATACATACAGTGCATTTTGTTTAAATCACGATAAAAATATTTCGCTAACGTAGATTTCTTTATGCGGACGCGGCCGGCTGCGGGCGCGGCGCGGCTGTGGCGGCGGGCAGGCGCGGGGGTGGGGGCATACCTACCTACACTCTATATGACTGATAATCCAATCGTCACGTCAGACGAGTGGATACATGGCGAACATAATACAAGAAGACGTAATGCAGACAAAGTAAACTAAGTACCTTAACCTACTTACTTTACATCTTAGATGATATCAATAAAAACATTATTAAATGACAAGTTTTGAGTAGTTAGTACTTACAGATCGCGCAATTCTTCTTTCAGATAAGATTATACTACAATCATCCGAATTGGATGAATGGGATGAAAACGTAAACACGCAATAATAAATTAAAATTTACAGAATCGCTCATCATGGCCTTTGTAATGCTATTTTATACCACACAAAAAATAGAAATATACATACAGTGCATTTTGTTTTAATCACGAATAAAATATTTCACTAAGGGTGGATTCTACCAAACTGGAATAAGGTCTTATACCTAGATTAAACGCCGAATTTGTATTGACTAATCTCGGAGTAAGTCTTATTCCAGTTTGGTCGAATCCACCCTAAATACGCGATTGGGCATGCAGGACGTGGGCAGGTGGATTTGGGCATCAACTCGTTACACCAAAATTTTGTTCTAACTGGTCACACCGCCAAAAGCAGTATTATTTGTTTCAACCCGTCACAAGTTGATTTATTTCTATTAGGACACATTGTAATTTTTGTAGCTATTGCTGCTACTTACTTAATTAGTGCTCTTTAATGATTTCTTGCAGTAAGCCGACGATATTATCTTATTTGCCCCTGCCCCTTATCTGTGCATAATACCATAGAATACTTACATAATAGTACAAGTACAGAAGATTCACTCCGCAAAGTCATTTAAATAAATAGCGACTCTTGCTAAGACACAATAAAATGCAATTCAAGTCGCACACCGCTCCCTTATCTACAGTTAAATTTAACTAGAAGTTGCCTCTCTTTCTATCGCGTACTCTTATCTCTTCTAATGACTTTTGGGTTGCCTTCTTTTAAATAATAATTAATCTGAATACTTACTTAATTTATTACAAATTATGGTGTTTATAATGTGTACTTAAATGTGAACAAATTACCATTTCAAATAATCCTAGGCTAGGTATGCCAGTACAGTCAACGCCACATCAGACTACCTAAACGGTAATATAATATATATTACTGTGCGACCTATACATGTTTATTTGCACCACCAGTGACACTCCGTGTACGTGAGAGCTCGAGCGCTGGTGACCTTGAGCAGAACGTATAAACACTAGCGTTTAATACCGAAATGGAATTTAGACTTGTGCCAAAGAAGACGTATGTATATGTTACATAGTATGTTATGAAACGTAGAATAGTATTAGCAGTTACTCCATTAAGTAAGTAACTACTAGAGCTTGCAGTCCTGGTAATGTGGAGAAAACAGGATTCCCGGTACTGCGCTAACTATGGTACCGGGAAAACCGGGAATTTCCGGTACTTTTTGGTACTGAATTTTTAACCCAGATGTAACTTACGTTTGATTAATGGATCAATGAGCAAATCAAAATATTACACAAAATTTTTATAATAAAAAAATTGTTTTGCTAATTGCTATACTAGCTGTGGCATCACTTTGTCGAATGGAATTGGTTAGAGGTCATCCGAGTAGAATGTTTAAAATTTAAAAGATCTATATACAATGGATTTTTATCATGAGTGTTTTAAGGTGAGTAAATAATATAAATTCGTCCAAACCGAGACCGTTCAAACGGCGACAGACCATTCTCCAACGGATGCCCTCGGCCGAGATTGTGGTATTGGGAGACTGCAATGTCCACCACGTCGAATGGCTTGGTTCACTCAAAACTGACCACGCGGGTAGAGTCGTTCATGACTTCGCTTTGGCCTACAGTCTGTCCCAATTGGTAACAGAGCCCACGTGGATTCCAGATGTGGAGGGCCATGCACCTTTCTTATTGGACCTTCTGCTGACCTCTCACCCAGACGGCTATCAAGTTTCTATTGATGCACCACTAGGCTCATCAGACCACTGTCTGATTCGTAGCACTGTGCCTTTCACAGAAATTTCAAAAACGTCGAGTCTGGCATTATAGGTTAGCGGACTGGGGATGCGATGGGAATTTCTTTGCGTCCTACTACGAGTTTGCTTCTCACTGGATGATCTTGATGTCGCCGCCGACTTTATCGTTGATGTGATACTGCAGGGAATGAAACTTTTCAATCCAAACTCTGTGGTTCCCATTGGCGGCAGGTCCCAACCATTGTTTGGTCGTTGCTGCAAAATGGTGTCTCGCCAAAAGTGACAACATTACATGGCCTGGGCTAATGCGGTGTCATCAAAGGATCCAAACACCAGTGCGCTCAGAAAGAGGTACAACTTTGCCGCCGGGTCCTTTAAGAAGGAATTGCCAAGGCGAAGTCATCATTCATAAGTGGAATTGGCGAGAGGCTAGTGCGTCTTCCTTCGGGTACGCGTGCGTTCCGGTCTCTCGCCAAAGCTATCTTAGGGAATTTTTATCAGCCGTCCCTACCACCCTTGCACAAGACCGATGACTGCCTGACCCATATTGCAAAGGAGAAAGCCGATCTCTTGGGCACTCTTTTCGCAGCAAACTCGACCTTAGGCGATGGGAAAAACTCTCCACCAACCATACCGCATTGCGCTTGTTCAATGCCAAACGTCCGGTTCCTACAAAGGTCAGTTCGTAAGGCTCTTTTTTTCCTTGATATCCATAAGTCGAGTGGGCCTGGTGCAGTTCCTCCCATGAGTTGGCGCTGGTTCTAACGCGCGTTTTCCAGCTCTCTTACACTACTGGCGTTGTCCCGAGCTCTTGGAAGACAGCCCTTGTCCACCCGATTCTCAAAAAAATCGATCGCTCAGATCCGTCCAACTACAGGCCAATAGCCATCACCTCTTTGCTCTCCAAAGTAATGGAGTCCATTACAAACCGCCAGCTCTTAAGGTACCTAAAATAAAACTAACTACTAAGCGATCGCTAGTATGGTTTTCGTCGCGGTCGTTCGGCTGGTGATCTTTTAGTGTACCTTACTCACCGATGAGCGGAGGCTGTCGAGAGTAAAGGGGAGGCACTGGCAGTTAGCTTGGACGTAGCGAAAGCCTTTGACAGGGTATAGCACAGGGCTCTTTCTCTCTAAACTTTCATCATACTGGCTTCATGAGTAATTGTGATCGTGGGTGGCTAGCTTTCTTTCTGGGCGTAGCATCAGCATCGTAGTCGATGGTTCGTGCTCTGACATGAACCCCCTTAAATGCTGGAGTCTGGAGTCCCACAGGGGTGTGTGTTAGCCCATACTCTGTTTCTTCTGCATATCAATGACACGTTGCATAACAACAGCATTCATTGCTACGCGATTGTCAGTAAGGGAGTAACGCTCTACACTGGACGAGCTAATATTTCTCGGGAAAGCGTCATCGAGAGCCGGAATAAACTTGTGACTGACAAGTCACCAAGAACATGTTAAGTCATGTCTTGAATTGGGGCCGACATAACTTAGTCCACTGTAACCCCTCCAAAACACAAGTTCGCGCATTTACCGCGAAAAAACATCTCTTAGTCGTACCTCTGAACTTTTGAGGGAGCTCTCCCTTGATACTAATCCGACTATTGGAATCCTTGTCGTCGATGTTTCAAGTGACGTTCAGTTTCGAGGTCATTTGGAAGGTAAAGCTAAATTAGCAAACAAAAAAGAAATTATTTAAATGGAATTATCAAATCATTGGAGTGCGATGACGATGAAACCGTAGGGTACGGGTACATTAGTTACAATTTTTTCCTTAGAAAAAGTACCGGTGACGTTACGGTTGAGAACTGTGGAGACAAAAATTTGGTAACGCTACGAAATTTGTATGGTTTGCAACTAAGAGCATAGGCCGAGGTTACCGGTAACGACTACCGCAAACGCGGAGCCTAATATTGGCGTAATTAGGCTCCGCGTTTGCGGTTATTAATTGCGTAAAAGTACCGAATTTCCCGGGAAACAAATTCTCAGTACCGGTACTGCGTAAAATGTCAATTTCCCGGGAAATACCAGGAATTCCTGGGAGCAAGCCCTAGTAACTACCAACCTAGTTAGGTACTTGTAAATTGTAATAATATCGGTAGGTACTTAATAATTGAAGGTGACTAGTAGAATTGATATTATAATACTTAATTAAGTAAATAGGTACCTACGTACTTATGTAGACATACAGACGCGGGGGGACTGTGTTTTATAATTAGTAGGTACCTAGGTAGTGATGAATGATTTAGTGATATAAAGAGTACCTTCTTACCATACTATAATTTAGGAAATACTTTTGCATACTTACCTAAAGCTCTTAATTGATTAATTGTCAAAAAAACACGTAAGGGTTGTGGAAAAAACTTTAATCGTATGATGTGGCCCTAGCTAGATACGCAATTTTATAGCCTATTGTACCATCTTAAAAATTACTTTCCTATTATTGTGATTTGTGAACATGACAGGATGATAGATTGATTAACCAAAATGAAAAATAAACAGATAAGTACTTAATCATTTGCAGTTTTTATTTTTAATTAAGAATATGTTACATACTCATCCGTTTACGTTACGTACGTTTTCATCCCATTCATCCAATTCGGATAATTGTAGAATAATCTTATCTGTAAGAAGAATTGCGCGATCTGTACTTAACTACTCAAAACTTGTCATTTAATAATGTTTTGTTGTCAGATAAGATGTAAAGTAAGTAGGCTAAGGCTGGATTCTACCAAACTGGAATAGGACTTACTTCGAGATTAGTCTATACAAACTCGGCATTTAATCTAGGTATAAGACCTTATTCCAGTTTGTTCGAATCCACCCTAAGGTACCTACTTAGTTTACTTTTCTGAATTACGTCTTCTTGTATTATGTTCGCCATGTATCCACTATTCCACTCGTCTGACGTGACGAGTGGATTATCAGTCATATAGAGTGTAGGTAGGTATGCCCCCACCCCCGCGCCTGCCCGCCGCCACCGCCGCGCCGCGCCCGCAGCCGCCCGCGTCCGCATAAAGAAACGTACGTTAGCGAAATATTTTATTCGTGATTTAAACAAAATGCACTGTATGTATATTTCTAATTTTTTGTGTGGTATAAAATAGTATTACAAAGGACATGTATGAGCGATACTGTCAATTTTAATTTATAATTGCGTGTGTTACGAAAGAAAAATGAAATGACCAAAGAAGCACACCACTTAACTTTCTAAACTTTGTTCAACATGTATACCACTAACCACTGAAAGTCTTAAATATTATTTCATAAATTTTAAAATTTTATTCAAAGACAAAAAGAGTGATTTTGTGATTTTCATAGTTCCACATATATTATGTTTCTAAACTTTTTACAACACAAAGATAAGATAGTTCTTATTATAAAACACTCAACATTTCAAACTTTAATATTATATACATTACTATACACGAAATATTATGAAATACCTAAACCATACCTAAAGCACAGTCAAAAAAGTTCTAACTTTTTAAAAGTAGCTTACAATCCACATACTCTATCCACTCAGCAAAAACGAAAAGTTTTAGAATTATCAAAACTTCTGTAAGGAATTTAATGTCCCACGACCGGACTATACACCAAAGCTGCCAAATCAACGCGCCGGGTTGTGTCTCCCTCACTCAGGCGCTCAGCGACAGGCGATAGAGTGAGAAAGAGAATTTGAAAATTGTCGGCGGCGCGGCGCGGCGGTGCATCGTCCTCGGAGCAAAATGAGCAAGACAAAACATACGAACAAAAGAGATACTAAGGGCTATTTTCACCTTTATGCATCTAATGGCGCTTTATCGCTCGGTGTTATACTTTAGCAAATCCTTATTACCCGACTATCTATGTAGCTGGTGTGTTGGGTATTAAAATGGCTGCTTTCTTCAAAATCTGGTAAAAAAAACTGTTTTTACAACTATAGGCTGAGTGGAGCACGGATTTTACATTTGAAGAGCAACCCCGTGCAAGCCAGATTTACTATAGTATATTTTCTTAAAATTAATGTAAAGAAATCTATAGAAGTTTTTTATCTGACTGTACAAAGCAGCTATTTTTGTTGGTGTCCGAATTGTCAGTGAAAAAATAATAAAATTAAATTGAGACTATTCGGACACTGTGTCCGAATTTAAAGTGTCCGAGTTGTCGCTTAATCGCTAGAAGACTACATAGGTTGTAACTTTTTTTGTGATTTTTGTAGTTGTAGCTTAGAAGACAAAAATCAAAATTTTTAAGCGCGGAGGCATTAAGGTAATTTAAGTAAATAAAATGAAATTTTTTCCAAAAAAAACGATCACTTAAATGAAGTTCATGGTAGTTCATACTTATCACAACTTTGAGAGTTTCTTTCGATAAAGTTTACAGCAGGTAGGTGTATAGGTAAATAAACAAACATAACATTAAACTGTGGTAAAACTAATAATAAAACTGAAAGATAAAAATAAATGCTTTAGGCATGCTTAAAATAGCGCAGTTTTATAAATGTAGACGCTATACGGGTTAACGTTTAATATAGACTGAGCAAACTGATGATCTTAAAAGAAAAACTTGTCAAATGTAGTTATAATACATACACAAACTCACGACTATTACCTATATCCTTATATAATATTATCCTTATATCCTTGTAGGGGTTAGTTAGAGACTCATCAGAGGGAGCATGAAAGTAGCACCAGTGACAGAAAAGTTAAGAGGAAACAGACTATCTTGGTAATCTTGGTATGGACATGTAATGAGGTGGGATGAATGCCATCTGACGAAGCGAGTGTTAAGCATGACTGTGGATAGAGACCTACAAGGGGAGAGGTAGGCCGAGAAAAAGATGGATGAACTGAGTGAAAGATGATATGGTGAAGAAAGGAGTGTTCATAGAACTGACGGCTGATAGGGACGAAAGGAAGAAGACTTTTTTTTAATGTGACACGTCATAGACTACTTCCTGCCTGATGGTACGCAGCCTATGTAGTCCAAAATAATGAAAGCGCTTCTCACCGTGGAACAAGCACGGTAACAAGCGCACCCACTACCACCTTAAAAGACCCGGGATTATAGGAGCTGGGAAACAAATGCGCCGGCAGAGAATTCCAAAGCCGAATGGTCTTACAGAGGAACAACTTACCAAATTTTTTGGTACGAGTGCTGATATTCTGCACAGTATGATGGTGGTTCCTAAGACCAGCACGTGTAGTCCGGGACAGGAAAGGAGAGGGCGGGATTAGATCAAGAAGTTCTTCAGAACACTCTCCGTAGTAATTTCGGTAGAAGACACTGAGAGAAGCAATGTCTCTACGCAGCTGGAGGTCCTCAAGAGAGGCTGTAACCTCAGCATCTCCAATAATGCGTACCGCTCGCCTTTGCAGTCTATCAAGGTATCATACTGCGCCGACCCCAATACTTGTGAGCCCATCGCCTGTTGGATGAATGAGCAGTCTTCAGTCCGTTAGCCGCCTTACAACATCCAAGAGAAGACAACAATACACAACAAAAAGATTACCTAACTAGGTATGTAGAAGATAAGTAAGTATGTCGAAAAAGGGTTAAGTACTTGAAGCATTCGACTAATAACAAAATAACATTTTATACTTTTTTTACATTTCTATTTTCTTTTATTTTTTATTTTAGTTTCTTTGGGAAATAAACAATTTAACAACACATAAACATTTTTACAAAATAGATTACACAGATATCAGTAAAGTTTTTACAGTTAAACATACAGATTAATTCAGGACACAAAGAGTTTACAACAAACACAGTAAAATAAATACAATTTAAAAAAAGTATGTAATTATAAAGAAAAAAAAAAAGATGTTAAACGAGACACATTTACAAATTGCTATTCATTAACTCACGTATTTATGCTTTCTAAACTGAGCTAAACATAAAAATGTATTATCTGCATAAAAACACACATCAAAAGTGTCTAGGGATCAACATATATTTTTGCAATAACTTTTCTCCTGATTGATATTAATTAAAATTTTCTTTAAGGATTCATCAAATAAAGTGTTTTCGTTTGTCTACAGTAACGATAAACCAAGTCACCTTTGCATTAATAAAGAAATTTGCCATTTTCCTAATAAAGGGATTTTTGACATTTGAACCACTAACATTAAAGTTTGAAAAAAAGACTGAAATAACAGTTTTCTTTAAAATTTTATTGGGTAACTTAAACAATTAATAATCCGTGTTTCTACCGCGAACACTAACAACACAAGAACATCGGTTTGGCATACTCAAAATGAGTTCATCCAAATCACGCTGTGGAATGGCCGCCCATGTTCGTTGCAACAACAAAAAAAGGTCTTCTTGCGACTGGATACCCTCCATATTCGGCAGAGCTCTTCTCTGTAGCATATCCCATGCATGCTCAATCGGGTTCAAGTCTGGCGACTGAGCAGGCCAGGGCATGACATTGATGTTAGCTGCGGCGAGAGTCTGTCTTACAACTCTTGCGGTGTGCGGTCGTGCATTATCATGCATTAACTGAAATAAGGGACCGATTTGCACTTGTAGAGGAACGATGACGTCTGATACAATCGTCTCAGCATAAATTTGAGCGTTGAGGTTGCCTCTGATCCAAATCAACTCAGTTCTTCCGCCGATCCAAATACCCGCCCATACCATGATGGTTCCACCACTATAAGGATGGACTTCCTGGCAGGATTTTAATCGCTGTTGGCGTCCAGGGGTTCTCCAGTGTCGTAAACGTCTTGTATCCTGTCTCATACCAAAACGAGACTCATCAGAAAAGCACACGAAACGCCATTGTTCTTCTGCCCAATTTCTATGTTCAAGAGCCCATTGATATCGAATCCTACGATTGTGCATTGCTATAGGTGGTACCCTTAGCGGTCTTCGGGAATGAAGATTCACTTCATGCAAGCGGTTTCTGACTGTTTGGTCGCTAATTAAGTTCCCTGAAGAGTGATGAAGCCTCACGGCTAACATCATGGCGGTTATTGTTGGAGCTCTTCGAGTTGTGATTTGAATGTATCGGTCTTGTCTGCGTGTGGTGCAGCGATACCGTCCTCCATGGCGCTCAGCCACGGTACCAGTGCTTCGGTAACGTGTCCAAAGTCGACTGATAACACTCTGACTTGTATTCAGAGCTAAAGCCACAGTACGTTGCCGGGAACCAGCTTCTATCATTCCCACGGCTCTGAGCATTTCTTCCCTGCTTAAATGACGTCGCCGCTCCATAATAACGTTGGTTTTAATCAGTAGTAGGGAAACAGTAGCACTAATAATGTCTTCAATGCGTTGTATGTTTTTATAGGGAAAATATTGACAGCTGATTTTCATCTTTTACTAGAAATTGATTGAAAGTTCCTGTTTCAAATTATGAAATGCACCAAAAAGGATCCATATAAATTTATAAAATCATAAATTTATTACAAAGCCACATCTCAATCTCAAGAAATCCGCATAAAAATGCTTGATCCCTAGACACTTTTGATGTGTGTATCTAGTAGTCGTAGAGGGCAAAGAAAACAAACTTTTAAGACGAGAATTCTAATAGAAAACTAGAATTTGTAGAGTTCGTATAAAGATTGTAAAAAGTCAGTTTTCTTCTCCTTCCTTTATGTATTAGGTACTATACCTACTTAGCTAGCAATATATAAATTTTACTTGATTAACTTTCAAAGGTACATAGTACAATACTCGTAATCTGAAAATGGAAACTATAATGCTACTCTATTATAGTTCCTTCCGCCCGCCCCCTCAGTACACGCGTGAGAAAGTCATTGCTCCACAATTTTCCCGCGGAAAATCCCGTGACTCGATACAGTCAATACAGTCCGCCGGCAGTGGCGCCACGACTCAGGAATCATGTTCGAAGCACGTTCGAAGTCGTAAACAAGGAGTGTTTTATTTAACAAAACGCTATGAAGCTGGCTAATAAAATATAAATCCTGTTTAGCTGTTAGTTTTATCACAACAAGTAAGCAACACCGCAATGGATTGTTGTACTTTGCAACCATTCCGTCTTATTAATAAAAATGGCCAAATGTTACACCTCGGTTTAAAGTGGCGCTGTCTTGTTTTTGTTAAAGAAGACAGATAGGGACAGCGTCAATTTAATGCTAAGTGTAACTTTAATCAACGTTTAGTCTAAAATCAGTTTTTTTTATCTGTAAGTAAGCGAAAAGAAAAAAGCAAATTCCTATAACCTTTACGCGAGCACTACGCATTGAAATGTATTAATCAATACTTTTAGGGTTTTGTTTTAGTCCTGACGTTTCGAACAAAACAATAAAAAAGGTATCAATAAACGCGAGTTAGATCCGAAAAAAGTGTTCATTTTAAATTCCTTTATTAAACCTGGGTTACGAACCTGGAGGTAATTACCCCAGCGGGGGTAAAATAGTTATTTTGAGGGGTAATAAGGTGTAGGAAAAATTTTGTGGTATAGAATTATCTGCAGTAATAGATTCACTTGAGTAATATTTACTGAACATGGATGACCGTCAGTCCAACTCTTGGATATTAAGATAATTTTCTGCAAGATTTTTACGGAGGGGTAAAATCAGTTACCCTAATAGATCATAGGTACCAAGATTAAAAAGGTTAGGAACCACTGCTTTAAACTATACCACTGTCCACTGACACTAAAATGCCTCTATCGAATATTGAAATCAAGGCATCGCTACAATTGATCGCTATTGACTTAATTACCACGCTTGCCAAATACGGGTTGGCTATGCATAGAAAAATCCGAAAAACACTTTGCCAATCCTGGAAATTGAACGCAGAATCTCCGGATATTGGGCCCAGCGCTTTGCTTTTCGGGCACAGGGACGTATCTAGTTGAACGTTCAGTTAAAGTGCAATGGGAATGGGTACTTATAGGCATTATAATTTTGGCATTATCCGTATCGCGTAGCGGTGAAAGAATACTACCACCCCCTCTCTTCCCTTGGGTGTCGTAAAAGGCGACTAACGGTCTAAAGACTGCACATACATCCAACAGTATAGAGCGGCGATGGGCTCACCACCTGTCATGTCACGCTGAGCACATGTGCGTCGATATTGTGGAAAGTGGACAATGGCAGAGGACTGCTTTTGCTGTCCTCATTACCTAGTCTCTGACTAACACTTCGGGGATAATAGTCGTGATTATATTATTATTATGTTTGTATGTATAATTTTGGTAAACAAATCTTATGACCTATTTCTTTTTTGCTTGGGTTTTAGTGTCGCGTCACTGAAACTCTATCTTGTCTCTTTTGTTTCTAATTTTATAATATTGGAAGTGTTGTGATTTGTGGATATGAAATTATCTAACTGTTGCTCCCAATGAAAATGTTATACCCAAGAAGGATGGCAGGCTGGCAGGTACTTTGGCCAACGAAAAGGGCAACGCTGCCAGACATATGGGAACTTTGCCGCGCGGCAGCATTTCTCTTAGAGATATTTTTTATTTATTAAATACTTCGATCAACAATGTATTGTTGATCAAAGATTAAATACTAGTAGGTTTTTAAATTTAAATTTATTTAGTTTTAGTTTATATTTTTGTGTTATTAGAGTTTCCCACGATAATACGATAAACATGAATGAGCTTACTGACATTGAAGCCTAACCTATATTTTAATGCTGTAGGTAGTAGCCCAGAAATCCCAAACGGAAATTAAAAAATATAATCAACCGTGTTACGACTAGTAAGTAAACATGACAAAGGACGCCGAGTCGGAGCGTGCGGTGTAGATGCAGCTCAGGGAAATAATTCTCTGAGGGAGGCAGCGATACAAATCTTACTAGATAAATGTTATAATACATAATTTATCGCACTTTTTGTGCTACTTAAAGGATTGTATGCCGGAGCATTATTTGAGAACGGCTGGACAGATTTTGTTCGTAGTTGTGTTCGTCATTGACTTGAAAGGACCAGTTTTGTATAAAAGGTTTTATTTGGACAATTCAAGTAAAAATTCGAAAATTGCGGTTGGTGTAAGATAGTGCAGTCCTCGCTAACGAATTCACAGGCAACAACTAATAATTAATTTTAAAAAACCTCAGCGGTGTGCGTTAACATCCCGATCTCTCCATGTGCCACTGAGTACACTATGTGGGAAGATCTATTAGCCTAATAGTAGTGGAAAATTATTGAATAGAGATACATAAGGAAAAAGATATATACTTATTACATTTGATAGGGAGGAAGGAAATATAGTACCTACGACTAATTATTTTTTTAATTGGTCATGAATCCGGGGACGTCGGGTGTCAGTTTAGCAAGCACAATTATTGCAATAAATATTCACTATTAAAGCCGATGTGCCACGATCTCCTATATCTCTCTATTATTTCAAAACGCGGTCTAAAGTTAAAAAAAACTGGTTTGAAACTGCTCTTGCCTTTAAACTGGATTTAACTTTAGTTTATGTTTTGGAATAACTGGGCTCAGGGTCTAGTCTAAGTTATGTATCTATAGATATGTTTATTTTTGGTTTTATGATAATAGATACGATAAATAAGTATTTTTTTATTTTATATCATAATTCTAATGCAAATTTTGTTTTTTTTTTGTCATTTGTAATTTGCAATCGCAAAGCTTTCAAAGTAAAAAATAAATAGTGTTAGCGGTACGGAATAATGTTACGGTAGCTTATTTGGAAATGTACCTGCACGCGGAATGTCAGATGGGTGCAGGTTCGAATCCTGCTCGTCGAAGTTAATTGATACTGTTTGGTATACGGGTATTATTGCATACAATTAATTGAGGTGTTACCAGTGTCGCGTAGCGGTGAGAGAATACTACCAACCCCTCTCTTCCCTTGTGTGTCGTAAAAGGCGACTAACGGACTAAAGACTGCACTAATATTCAACAGCATAGAGCGGCGATAGGCTCACCACCTGTCTGTCACGCTGACATGTGCAGTCGCTATTTGGTGAAAAGTGGACTATGGTAGAGGACTGCTTTTGCGGTCCTCATTGCCTAGTCTCTGACTAACCCTTCGGGGATAATAGTCGTGATTTGTATGTACCTAAGTACTTATGTATACATATATAAATGAGGTGTTAATATCAAATGTATCGTCACTCTACACTGTAGTATGTAGAGTCTACAGCAAAGAATGTTCCACTGTTTGTGTTATTATTCGTTCCGTGTCTGTAGAAAGGTATGAATTAGCCTTCAATCCATATTTATGTTTCGCAATTAATGCCTTGACATGATTGAAAACGATGTTTTTCATACAATGGTAGGTTTACTTGTTTTCTTTATTGGTTACGCACCGAAAACGTACAATGTTTCAAAAGCGACGCATGTTTAGTACAAGGCCATTAGGGCTAATATTAAACAAGGAGTTACAACATTTAAATCTCGCAAAGAAGGTAGGTACCTGCCTAAGTAGGTTTGTTCTGAATCCTAAGATAAATCTAAAGAAACAAATAATGGTACAAAAACTGTTATAAATGCAGTTTATGTATCGTTTAAAAATAAATTGATCGCTCAGAAGGTTTTTTATTGTAGGCAGGTACTCCAGTACATACTTAATCGTCAATGGCAATACCACTCAGGGTGGATTCGACCAAACTGGAATAAGACTTACTCCGAGATTAGTCTACACAAATTCGGCGTTTAATCTAGGTACAACACCTCATTCCAGTTTGGTCGAATCCACCCTGAATGACTTAATACGCAATGACGGTCGGCCTTACTATTTACATGTATAATACCAGACATAGAAATTCAATATCAACCTTTATGAGCGTTCGTGACAGACAAGGGGTTAAAGTACCATGTCACACCAACTCGCTGGGAACGGTCGTACTCGTGCCACCATTGGTATAATTGGCAGTAGTTAGTATGACATGGTACAAAAGTGTTATGCTGCGCTTGAACCTGTGCTCGAGAGGTCAATGAAACCCAGGAGCACTTGCACTGGCTGGCGGCTGCCAAAAGCGCATCGCCACAAAACCTGTTGTTGGTGAAATTTCTACTGAAATCGTCTTGATGCGGTGTGCAAAAAGTTTGCAAACTTGTAACTTTTAAATTAAAACTGATACGAAAAACTTGAACAATTTTGGTTCTTTTAGACTTATGAATGAGTCATGTCATGACAGAAAAAAATGTAGATGCCTTTTTATAACACTCATTTCATTTCTACACTCCATTTGTTGCAGCGAAAGAAAAACTTAACAAGCTACCTATTACAGATTTATGTTTGCAAAAACGAGCGCATAACACGTTAACTTTTTAGTGCTAAAGCGATAATTATCACACGAAACAAAGAATTTGTCTTTTCCTAAGTTATGTTTTCTTTGGTTTACGTTCTAAAGTTTACGCTGAACACTTTTCATTACGCCGCCCGCCGTTTTAATCTAAGGCCTAACACTGATCGACTCACGCTCTTTTACATAATATATTAGTTTTAATAATTTGTAGGGTAAGTACGTTTTCACAATGAGATATTGGTAATAATATTTTATAAATTATTAATTATTAAGTATTTATATTTTTTATTAGCTATCCTCTAAGACTATCGATGCCAAATCAATAAAACTTAATTAAGTACATTATCTACCGCAGCACTAAACGCGACAAAATGATGTACTTGTTTACCTTAATTTAAGAATTTTTAAAGAATTCTATACATCTTTCAATACAAGGTAACTCACTCGAAAGCAGTCATCAGATACGCTGTAAACGCCAACATTTCTATCGGCAGTACCAACGACATAAGCCTGGTCCATCTTCAGCGTGGTCATGTTAAGCTGCTCATACTCCGCTCCAGGGTCCTCCAACCACGCACGCACCACATCCTTATACCACTGCCAAGTGTCATTCGAAAATACCGAATCCGTGGTATCGTTCATTGTCACAAGAGTCAATAAATTGCGGTAAAAACTTTTCAATATATTTTTACAGTTTATTTTTAGTAGTCATCGTAATAATTTTAAACTTTTTTTTAGCGGTTGCGTGTAGATTTTGTAGTGCGGATCTACGCGTGCGACTGCGAGCGACGCGAAATAAAACTGGCGGGCGGCGGATGGCTTGCTTGGCTCGCGGCGACGACGCAAAAACAGTGTGCGATGCGATCGCGCCGGCTAGTAAATAAAGTCGCGTTTCTGTGGCATCAATCAAGAGAAAAATATATTTGAACAATAATAAAACGAAAGCGCGTTGCCGCTGGTTGGACTAGACGGTGCAAGTTTCCCGCGAAAAGAACTTTAATGGTGCATTCTCGCATTCTCTGAGGAAAACGGCGCTAGAGAGTTTGACGCAGATGGTTTTCGAGATTTCATACATTTCCTTTTTGTCATACATACACACACCCTTTTATTTAGATTCTCAACTGTATTGCAACTGTTAGTGGTGCAGTTAATTTATTTTGTAGGTAAATGATGTTGTTAAATAAGCTCAGCTGTCGTTCCAGACACAATAGAGATTCAATTGTATTGTGCAACCTTTACGAGTGTTCGTGACGTGACAGACAAGGAATTCACAATGTACCTATATGGATACTTTTTCAATTACTAAAATAAGTATTCATAGCCGTTTCTTGCTAGTTACATGTAACTACATAGATGGACGATAATTGCAGCCATGAGACTTTGTCGTATTTCAGTTGATACCGTGGTGCCCCTGATAAGATAGCCAGTTTCTTAGTGTGAGGATTCTGAAGTGCGCTTTCACCTTCGTCCTTATCGTAACTGACCATCAGTTGAGATGACGGCCAAGCGCTTCACCGTAACTAAGTGATATTCATAAGATAAAATAAAAAACCGACCAAGTGTGAGTCAGATTTGCGCACGAAAAGTTCCGTACCATTATCTATACAACATTTGACACTTTATAGGCGGGTCTCCTGCGACACTGTTTTGTGTTTTCTAACAACTAACAGTGTCGCAGGTAGGGTTACCATCCGTCCGGATTAGTCATGACTGTCCGGACTTTTAAGACTCTAATCCGAACTTTGTCCGGCTATTTAATTTGTCCGGATTTTGGAATATGAGTAACAAAACTACATAATATTAAGTAATATCAAATATAAGTCTTAAATCTTTATTAACTTCTCATTTTATCTAAAAACAAAACAAAAAGTGAGTTATGTTTCCATTTTATGACTAAAAAGTCCGGTCTTTTATCGAAATGTCAGGCTTTTTGTCAGGACTTTTCTCAGACTCAAAATGGTAGCCCTAGTCGCAGTATTACAACCTTCTTTTAAGTTTGAATGGCAAAACCGGCAAAAAATCACGTTTGTTGTATGGAAATATTGATTATTGAAATATTGACCCCTTAAATATTGATTTTAATCTGTTTTAAGTATTTGTTCTTATAGCGGCCACAGAAATACATCATATTGTGTGAAAATTTCAACTGTCTAGTTAAGACGGTTATGAGATACAGTCTGGTGTGGTGACAGACCGTGGAGTCTTAGTAATAGGGTTCCGTTTTAAGCCTTTGGATACGGAACCCTAAAAAGGCACTCACATCATACAAACATAAATTTGCTTTAAGTACCTAATCAATTAGTATAGATAAGAGTGTGTAAAAAACCCTAGAGGATCGGTAAGTGCATTTTTTTTAAAATATAAGTAGTAATAATTAAAAGCACTGTAAAAAGTACAGTTAAAATTCGTTTATTCATTACATTACAGACACAAAAACTTTTTTAAATAATAAAAAATATCATAATCGTAATTTCCAGCCAATAAAAGTTCCACTGCTCCTCATGCACAACAGCACGAGAGAAGTTCGAGCCATAATCCGACCACGTAAGCCCAATGTGGGCAAGTGGGTTTTACCGAATGCCATCTTACGACAACAACAGACTTAGATTTCGCCTCAAAAATGCTTTTAATTCGGTCACCCATCCAGTGACACGTCATTGCAAAAGTTGCTCAACAACGACGATCGTTAACCGAACGCTTTAACCTCTGCGCTCTTTCAAAATACTTCTTATTAGCTGTGAATGTAATTGAAAGTAGTTGACGTAGAAGATTTTAATTTATTGTCTAAACCGCCTACAAGAAAATATCCCGCAAATGCGCTTGAATGCCGTTCAGAATTTATCACACTTCTTTCACAACAAGTTTTTAGTATCGTAATCTACGGATATACCTAAAGGGTATATCCGTAGATTAGGTAAATAGGCAAATTAATGAGTTAGCTTATTACTGGTCAGTTTTCTTACTCGTCAATTTCACTTATTCACTAGTTTACTCATTAGACTGTTTCAGAATTCGCTAATTTCCTTTTTTGCCTGTATCACCAAGTTGTCAGTTTCTCTAATAAGTTAGTTTCCTGGTTCGCAAACATCTTTATTCGTCAATTAGTTTATGTTGTCAGTTTTGCTACTCCGATATATTATTAACGTGTTACTTTTCTTGTTCGCAAGTTTCCTTGTTGGTCAGACAGTTTACGTTGTCAGTTTTGCTGATCCGTCGTATCATGTAATATATTTATGTAAATACATGTGACAGAACATATTAAGTTATTCCCCGATTACATAAGTAAGTACAGAAAACTAATTTCAGCGTTTGTTTTTATCACTTAAAGGGGTTAACAAGTAGGTTAAGAGCAGATTTCGCGTATCAATGATACGAGGAGCAAGTGTTTTTCAGGCGATACACTCAAAACTTCATACAAAAGACTTTATAAGTTATTTTGCGCTATAATTTCAAAGAAAAATATATTGTCGAATTTGACATTATTTGCTTGCCGGTCAGTTCGTACAATTCCTATTTTGTATTTTTCCTTTTTTGATTCAGGAAAATAGTCTGCGGTCATGATTACGAAACTGGCAGCCTATCAAAACTAGTGAAGCAGGAAATTGAAGAATCAGGAAAATGCCTAACTAGCGAAATTTTCAAACTAGCGAAACAGTCATCAGAGAAATTGACGAGTAAGGAAAATGACCAGTGTATGTAATACGCAACTCAAATTAATACCTTTAAAAATTATTCTTAAACTTTGCACAGAGGAAATTCTATAGTATCATCTTTGTTTGCGAATAACGTTGTGTTAACTGTGATGTTGCATACTCTTCGGAGTAGACTTGATCCAGCTATCGAAAAAAAGTAAAAACAATTATTGCCAGAGTTAAACGTTGAACTATCACGATAGTTCACCTTTGGAACGTTCCTAACTCAGAGAAATAAGGATTTCTCTTCTCTCTGTAGAAATAAGTATTTCTCTGACTCTGAGGTTACTATAACCACATGAGTAACTACATACATATAACTACAGTCTACAGTACACAGAAGTTAACTAGAGGGTAGAGGCCCGCCCGACTTTTCGTTCGCTTGAACATCCCGTATCACGTGACGAATTTCCAAAAAAACTATTTTATACCAACCTTGCCTTGACAATTACGAACATAAATAAAAGAATTAGCCAAATAGGTGCAGCTCCAGCCGTTCTGGAGTGATGCGCGATTATACAATCGTGGAAATTGATTTTTATTTATTTACATATCGTTAATTTTCATTCGTTTAAAAGAAATTAAGTGTGAGTTCCACCCATGAAACTAAACAACTTTCCCAAAGAAACCTATGTGCAAAAATGACAAAAAAATTTCGACCTCATACCACAGAATAATAATAGCTCTGATCGGACAGTTTTGTGTGGAAGGTCGAAATTTTTTTCAGTTTCATGGGTGGAACTCACCCTTAATTTCATTTTAACGAATACAAATTAAGGGTGTATAGATAGATAGATAGATAGATCAATAACTTAATCAAGGCTGCCGATGCATATACTTATGTAAACCAAATCCATGTAAATTATTAGAAAACGAACAGTTATTAATTAGCATGCGTGGCGACCCTGTGCTCATGTATCATTAGACCGGCCTTCTTGGCGCATGCTATTCGATACTCATTATGCTTATTATTTTCTGATCAGTTTTAATAAGGCCGGGTTTCAGTTCAGTCGTTACATAACGATACAATGTAACTGTTATCCTGAATACTGTTCTACAATTTATTTTAATAGTTTTTTTAGTTTAATGACTTAAATAAAACAAAAATGTATCTAGAATTAGTTTTGTTATTGTTAACAAATGTTTTAAGTATGCAGAACTTCGGCCCACCCGCTGGATTTATGTCTGACTGTACGTACGTTTTATGGTTTTGCGCTTGCGATGGCTCTCTACAAGTCAGATACAATAATGATATCAAACAAAAGGTGGCAGAGTCTGGCCAACGAAAGCTGAACCTCGTAATTATTTGATTGGCAACACTATGTCTTTAAGTGTGTCTATCTGACGTGTCATGGCATATTGAAATTTTTCTGAGAAAATTCCATGTCATATTGAAATTTTTCTGAGAAAATTGCAGCTGTGTGAGTGACCCTGTTTTACCCAGTCATGATTATTTGAATTTGCCGCGTTTTTCCTGGTTCAGCTTTCGTTGGTGAGTGTGAAACAAAACAGCCTGTATATTTATGACATCGATCGAAACGGTTAATCACAATGATTTATTTTTTCTCCTTATCACAGCATCGTAATTAATAAAAGGAAAACTATTAAATTTTACATCTAAATTCTCTGATCATCTAGTTCACTGATATTTAAAAACAGAGCCATGTGGACTGTGGACCACAGTCCACATGGCTCACTGTGGTATAGCAACTCACTAAAAGAATACACCAACCCCCTCTTCCCTTGGGTGTTGTAAAAGGCGACTAACGGACTAAAGACTGTACATACATCCAAGAGCACATGTGCAGTTGTAATTAACAGGAAACACTACGTGGAAGTGGCATGCAAAATGCTGTGTTTTGTATGAGAATTTTGCATGCCACTTCCACGTAGTGTTTCGTCTGTGAAACGTGGGGCCTATGGCAAAGGAATGCTTCTGTGGTTCTCATTGCCTATAGTCTCTGACTAACCCTTTAGGGATAATAGTCGTAAATCTTTGTATGTACCTATGTACAGTCAAGGAAGTTCCCGGTCGACATTTCGGCCATATTGCACTCTATCAATGCGCACGCTACTGTAGTACACGGCGTCAGATCAACCTACCCAAAACTGTCAAAGAAGAATGGGCAAAACGTTCCCCCCCATTGTAGCACTTACATCCTATGCATCAAATAAAAGTACTTGAAAAGTGAAGCATTTTATTGTATGACAGCAAATTTGTCAGGTATTGGAGAAAAAAGTTATTGAGAAGAAGAAAATTAAAATAATAAATGATAAGAGATAGATAGATAGATAGATAGATAGATAATACTTTTATTGTAACATAATAACACAAACATTAATAACGATAATATAAAATTGAAGTCAATATATTTTTTTTAATTTAACTATACTTACCTACCTACACCCTCTATTTATTTTTTTTAATTTTCCCTTTTTTTCTTTTTTTTTCATTAATTCATTCGCTCGTTTATACTTGCTGTCCTTACAACAAAATACACTATTTATTTCGAAACTTATCATGTGGGAACTTACAAGGAGTGGGACGGGTTTCATACAAAAACGCCCATTCTTCTTTCTACAATCAATTTTGAACTTTATTGTTTGGTTCCAAGGATCAATATTCATCGGAGAAATTTGACAGTTTAGGGTAGGTTTATCTGACGCCGTGTGTACACGCGTTTGGAATGGAGCACAAGCGAATATCGCCGAAAAGTATTTTACCGGGAACTGTACGTATAGTCAGTGACAGCCAAAGTATTCATTCGTTTCGGCCACAGGCCCTGGAATGAACCGCACAACCAAGCTGTCCGAGCAGACAAAGAGGTACCTGAGCGTGGTGGCCATCAAACCGACTAAGGCGCGCTTCTTCCGAAGCTCCGAAACGAGGTGCAGCTTGGACGACAGAGGGGCTGCTTGCGTCGCCGCTCACCTTAACCTTACGAAGAAGAAGACGCAGGTTAGTACGAGTATGGTCATGGATATTAACTCTAAACGGCATAGAATACATAATAGTACTTATGGCATCCCACCAATCCAATTTATTTTTATTTTGCTAAACACGTAAGTAAGTAGATATTTTTTTATGTTTTCATTCCATTTTTAGGGTTCCGTAGCCAAATGGCAAAAAACGGAACTCTTATGGATTCGTCATGTCTGTCTGTCTGTCCGTCCGTATATCACAGCCACTTTTTTCCGAAACTCTAAGAACCATACTGTTGAAAACTTGGTAAGTAGATGTATTCTGTGAACCGCATTTAGATTTTCACACAAAAATAGAAAAAAAACAATAAATTTTGAGGGTTCCCCATACTTGGAACTGAAACTCAACATTTTTTTCATGAAACCCATCAGTGTGGGGTATCTATCGATAGGTCGTCAAAAATGATATTGAGGTTTCTAATATCATTTTATTCTAAACTGAATAGTTTGCGCGAGAGACACTTCTAAAGTGGTAAAATGTGTGTGTCCCCCCTGTAACTTCTAAAATAAGAGAATGATAAAACTAAAAAAAATATATGATGTACATGCTGCTACGGAACCCTTCATGGGCGAGTCCGACTCGCACTTGGCCGGTTTTTTTATTTTGTTTTTATTAACTAATAACTATTAATATTAAACATTTAAGTACCTAACTAGTATATTTATGATTGAGTAAAGCATATATTTGTGTTAGGCACTAGTAAATTTAAAAATTCATTACATTACACCAAGGACGATTACACCAATTTATTTCAACAAGTCATAGTGATGACGTCTTGAATTGTTTTTAGGAAGAGCGGCCTCACCTTACCTACTACTGCTATCTATGTCTATAAAGGCGACTTTTGTTATGAATAAATTTATTGTTTATCCTCATTTGGCCAGTGTGGTGTGTTAAAGGCCCAATATCCCCATGTGCGGTTGTCCATTTGGAGAGGTCTGTGCCCGGCAGCGGGACGTTTATAGGTTGATGATGATTGACTACAGCAGGTCCCAGAGTCCTAGTGCTTCCTTGTGACGCTATAGCCCTTGTTACAGAAATACTGGGAGATTTAGGATATTATGTCCCTCCCTCTTATCTCGGCGAATGAGAAGGAGCGGTATATCCTAAAACTGCAATATTACTAGATACGTATCTTCTTCTTCGCAATGCCAGGTCACCAAAAGCTTCGTCGTACTTCGGAAGGTTCGTGAAGCTATTGGTGCCGATTGTCGATTTTAAAGTGGCGAGTGGTATTTTTTAAATGTACCGCCATCTAACTACTGTTAACTTAGAACCACGGAGCAAATCTTACAATCGCTTTTTTGCTATACCTACAAATTCTTTTACGCGATAATTCGGTCTTAGGGTGTTACCAGACCTATCGATCGATCGTAGATCGACGACATCGATCGATGTAAAATGGATTAGTCGACGTCGATCGATAGTTTCTACCAGACCAATCGATCGATGTCGATCGACAATTGACCGGTAGAATGGAATGGGTGTTAGATCGAGCTATTTGATTAGACGCGCCGGCCGCTTCACTTTTTTATAATTTTATTTTGTGCCCATGGATACTAGTCGTAATAATAGAGTTCATTGATTATGCTTAAAGTTGATGATAATGAGTGATGATAATATGAACGTTTAAATGCTAAATGATATTCCCCCAAACCCCTTGGGAAGCACTTTAGATTAAGCAACACCGAAAAAGGGGGGGAAGAGGAGGGGGGGTGAGCCAAAGTGCGGAAATGCATAGTTTTCAAGATATTTTTATTTTGAGGTTATATAAAATTATTCTACTAACTTACCATTACCGTACCCCCTCCATCCCCGTCCCTTCCTCCCCAAGATATTTGTGAATGGAGCTAGTTTTCTGTTGTCTAATAAAAAAATAACCTCGAAATTCATGACAGACAACCGCTACGCAAAAAAAAACAAAAACCGCTGCTTAAAATGTCATTTGGATAAAATAAGCGATCTTTGGCTTTAAAAAACGGCCGCATCCAGATTCTTCTGCGTTTGCGTCTCCGTAATAATAGTACGAGCAACATCGTACTGGCCAAGAACAACGAGTCCTCTTCGGAATACATTTCGAAAGAAACTGATGGAATATAGCCGGGGTTAATCGATCAACGTCGACCGACCGTTGATCGATGGGTTAGACGGACGGTATCCGTCGATCGATTAAAGCTACCACACCTATCGATCAACGTCGACCGACCGTTGTCGATCGATTGGTAAGTCAAACGGTATCCGTCGATCGATTAAGGCTACCAGACCAGTCGATCAACTTCGATCGAAGTCGATCGATGCCGTCGATCGACGATCGATCGATTGGTCTGGTAACACCCTTATGTTCTCATTTTTCTTTAAAAAATCGCGCAAATGCTTTCGAGCGGACGCTATGCATCATTTTTTTTTCCTATAAAAGAAGGAGGCAAACGAGCAAGCGGGTCACCTGATGGAGAGCAATCTCCGCCGCCCATGGACACCCGCAAAACCAGAGGAGTCGCAGATGCGTCGCCGACCTTTAAGAAAGGAATATGGTTAAGAAAGGAATAGAAATTGAGTAGGGGGGGGGGGGGGCCTCCGGAACTCTCACTGGCCGGACGAAACACAACAGCACCAAGTGCCATTATTTCACGCCGGATATTCGTGAGAGGGTGGTATTACCCCGAGCAGGCCCAAAGAATGCGTACTGCAATGCAACGCAGCGTGGCTCTACCACTCGGTCAGTGTCACTCATTTAGCACCACCCAGGGGTCACGTGTAGGGTTTCAAGGGTTCCATGACACACTGTTAATGTAAAATGAATGTTAAGATATAGGGAGAGTATGTTCTGTTTGCGGTCGGTTCGTGGTCACCAGGTGATAATCAGCGGGTACCTGGACTCCTCGTTCTCGCCCGTGGTCCGCGGCGTGGTGGACCCGTACCTGAGGCGGGGGCGCAACGTGCTCGTGGTGGAAATATTTCCGCTGCTCCTGCGCACGTATCCCTTGTAAGTTTTGTTGTTACAATTATTTTTTGCACTACAATTTAGATCAAATAGATATACTTAGTTGACAAAGAACTTCGCTTTTTAAAGTAGGTACCTTCCTATTTAATATGAGGCACCTACTAAGTACAGCCTTAATTTACTGTCTTATAAAAGAGTTTGGAAGATTTGTACCCTTTAAGTATGTAGGCAAATCATAGCTCATCAATTATTATATTTTAAATTTGTTATTAGAAAGTGGTAGCCGAGTGTAAAAGCGCGCTATTACCGGAAGTTCAGGATTATATTCCCAGGTATTTTCCCAGGTTGGGCAAAATGTGTTTCTGATTTTTATCAATAAGCGCAGTCCAAGCCGCATTTCGCAAGTGTTGTCATTTAGCCAATACTTACCCATCAATGGGCGATTTTCCAAGATCAAAAAAAAATAAATTGGTTCGTAAATGACTTCATAGATGGCGCTTAGCATAGATTAGTATGGCGCTTAGTAAAAGGCGAGTCCATGAAGAACACGTGTATGGCTACGTAATATTTATTTCATTCCAAAATAGAAATAGGTCCTGGAGATCCTGAATAAAAATTTGTAAGTACTATTTTTTTATTTTTTTGATAGACAAGCAAAAGTGTAGAATTTATTACAGCCCTTAGGTAGGAACGGGTCGGCTTTTATAAAACGTCATCTGTCGAGTATTTTTGAACTAATTTTTATTTTTTTAATTTGGGCTGTCAGAAAATCGCCTATTGTAGCGAAGACGATTTCGATGAGGAGACCTTTGCCCATCACTAGGGTAGTAGGCCAGGCTATACTACACTTTGTTATTATAAAGTATTGGGGTGAACATAGGGTTGCCAACTATACTGTTAAAAAAGTACTAAGTAAGTATCCTGTTTTTCATATAGGTAAGTCCTTTTTACTGTTGAACAAAAATAAAGTATCGAAAATATTTTTTTTGTATCACTGTGCACTGGTAATACTACCTGCCTACCTGCCAAACCTACCTGTTTAAAAAGTTGCAAACGTTGTCCGCGCGGTGCAGTGCAGCAGCCATACTTAAATCTTGAAATACTAAAATACCTACTGTCAATTGGTAGTGTAAATTTTTCTAAAAGAAGAACTGTTTATTTTCTTACCTTACCTTATAATACTTTTTTTTAAAGTTTAAAAGCAACCCTGGTGTACACTTCAGTTAATCTCGAATATTTACCATTTTCACAGGGCTGCCCGAGTGACGAGACCATTCGGCGAACGGCTGGGAGGTTTCCTGGCTACCCTCACTCACCACGGCTTGTCCTCAAGCCGGTTGGAGCTGATCGGAGCCAGCTTGGGAGCGCACATAGCGTCATACGCCTCGATCAGGTTCTGGGAACTAACGGGGACTAAGCCCGCAAGGCTGACTGGTAAATGCCTATTTAAGTCTTAGCACGAACATTAATACGTACAGCTAATTACAATTAAGGTTACGGCCAATGAATTAAATTGTTTACCTACTGAGAAATCGCCACACCCAGTAACGCATATTGATAAATATAAACTGCGTATATTTAAGATTAAATGCGTTTTAATGGGAAACTTATTATGATAAAAAGTTCATAAGTTTAGTGATTATCCCTTTTTCTTGGTATTGAGGTCTAAAAAATGTGCAATTAAAGATACAAAAAATACAAAAACGATAACAAATTACCGCGCTATTTGTCCCGCGCTGCAAAAATACAACAAAAAGTTTTAAACGAAAGAATAACAGGAGCACTTACTTACTTATTATAATGATAGAGACCCCTATCGAACTATCTAACAAAGTTAAAAAGGGATAATGGATGTAATATGGCTTGGTCATCGCATGTAAACGGATGTAAGCAAGAAAATGTATTACTCTTTTCACTCCCTTAAACAAATTCATTATTCTCTCGCGTTCAAAACTAAAATTATACTTACGCAATCTCTTCTGCTCCCTCTTCTCGACTATGCTGACGTATGATATACATCTAAATGTAACTGAAGAACAGCTTAATAAACTTGAGCGTAACCTGGCCCGTCGCTTCATCTGCGTATAAGTATGATCACATCTCAAAGAGCACTTTCTTAGACTACCAGTATATGATCTTATATAATAATTAGAGATGGACCGAATGTGGTTTGAACCGAATACGAACTTCGGCCGAACATTCGGTAAAAAACCAAAATTCGGCCGAATTTCGGTTCTTTTCACGGCGTTTTCTCTATTACAACTACAACACGTTCTAACTAGTTTACGCGCTACCTTCAATTCTTGGTATTGACATACTCTCCCTATATCTTAAAACCCAGCCGCAACCCGCGACAAATCAACTCGTCTCCCGTCCCGGCCCGCCGGTCATTAGCAAATACGTTATCTACGCGACAATTGCGTTATTGTTTACATTATTATATACGTGATTTTAAGTGAATTAACGAGGTATAGTAATAGATATATTTTCGTGTTGCAAATACAATGAGTGTAAGAAAAGATCAAGTGTTATTTCAATATTTTCTTGTACCGAAAGTTCGGCATTTGAACCGAATGTCGGCCGAATGCCGAAGTTCGGTTCAAGCTGCCGAAATTCGGTTAAACCAAATGTGAATCGAGTTTCGGCCCATCCCTAATAATAATATACCTAAGTATATATTATTATTTACAATTTTTATGTAATTGTTTTTTCATTTGTATGGTTTAATTATTTTGTATAGGTAATTGTATACTTTTGTATCAGTTTTACTTAATTATTTAGGTATAGGTCTAGCAAGATAATTGTGTCTTTTTTTTGTTGCACTTTGTGTCATTCTTATAACAATTATCTCGCACTCTCTGGGTAGACTGAAGAGATCTCTTTTAGAGATAAGTCCACCTTTACGTACAATAACTCTTTTCTCACTGTTGATACTGTATTTCTGTGCAATAAAAATATAAAATAATAAAAAAAAATCTTTACACGATAGGGCAGGAGCCCCGGTTTTGGCCACTTTAAGGAAATTTCTATGTTCAAAAATTTTCTGCTAATACAAGAATGTGTAATGTGGCGGTTTGAAATAACCAAAATGAATGGTATACATTTACCTTTTAAAGTTTCTATGCGATGTTTGATTCGAGTCAATATATATTTTTTTATATGGTTTTGAATATAAAAGGTGTGATTTCACCATTTCTGGCCACTTTTCCCCCAGTTGTGGCCATACCATTGCACCAGTTGTGGCCATTAAAGTAGTAAGGGGATATTTCGTTTTTTTTAAAGAAAATAAACAAATAACTATATAGAAGTAAATATTTAATGTTAGGTAGGTAACAGTTTACAAATTTCCAATATTTAGCCATTCCAGGCACATAGAAAACCTCGCTTTGAACGCGGGCACTTGGAATTGGAAGGTTTCGGCTAGCAGTAGCTACTTTCACATCACCACCTTGTATAGCTCTTATGAGGGTTTACGCATTTCAGATTCCCATACAAACTTCCAAATAGAAATTTTTAAAATAAATACAGGGATCTAAGTAGTTTGCTGAAAAAAAATCTTTAAAACGTTTATTTAACTGAGTTATTTAAACTTTAAAGTTTTTAAACTTTTTAAAAAGGTTTTCAACTAACTATTCAGATCCCTGTATTTTACTCTAGCATGCAAAGTTTCATTAGAAATGGCTTATTGGTTTTTAAAAATTTCGACTTGGAAGTTTATATGGGAAACCGAAATGCGTAAACCCCCTTAAGGCCAACGCAACTTTGGAAGGCGAATAAGCAAAAAGCTTCCTCTTTGAATTATCAATTTCGCATTTTTTTTATTATTTTTTGGAGCCATTTCACCCAACCTAAGTACAAAAGAAATAAAAAGTTGTAATGCCAAACCAGCTAGTAATTGTGAAGCAGCAAACATAAAATAAAAACAAAGTGGCCAAAACTGATGTTGTATTGGAGTCAGTTGTGGCCACAAGCATGGCCACAACCCAGGCAAAGTACAAATTAATGTATTAGTTGTGGCCACTCCCTCTTCCCAACACGGAATTTAAACGAGTAACAAAATAACATTAAAACCATGTTGCTAGACATTCTGTTAGTAGGCTTCAATAAAATCCAAAACAAAAATTAAAAAGATTTCTGAGAAATTTATTGATTCTAGTGTCTCTTATGGTTTTCCATAAGAAAGTACCAGAAAATTTTGATAAAACTTATCAACCTCACAAAAAATTGTCTTGAAGCTTATGACGTCACAACTGTCACTTGTCAGATCGGACCATAGATAAAGGATTTTTTACCACAGACTATGAAGCAAGTCTGATTTCTATGCCTTATTTAAATATATTGACCTCTAAAGTTGCAAGTGGCCAAAAGCGGGGTAGTGGCCACAACTGGGGCTCCTGCCCTACGTATTTCAATTGCGCACGAGCCGAGTGATATAGCGATAGTGGCTCACTTACATAAAAATAAATACTACCAACCCTCTCTTCCCTTGGGTGTCGTAAAAGGGTTCTTTACCCGGAGTCCACCTGACAAGTTCACCTGGGTGGACTATAGTCACTTGTTCTGACTCTTGGTACACCTCAGACGTGTACCAAGGGCACCGCCATAAATCTATTACCTACAGTTCACTCGAGCGGTGGTCTATCCCAAGGTCACGGTAGTGTATAGGTATATTCTCTGCCCAAGGTTTCTTAACTCTATCTAAATTTATGCTTATGCTAAAACCAAATAAGCTTAGAATAGACATTTTTTTCTTTAAGACTTTATATTCTTTATCAAGCGCTATTTAAGCAAATTAAGGATACCTCAAACCAAATTAAGTATTCTTTAGATAATTATGTCTGTTATTCTTAAGTAAAGTATTATTTAAGTCTAGCAAAGTAAATAAAGAATTCGTAGATTTACTTAGGACTTTTTTAAAACCATTGTCCTAGCAATAGTTTTCTGAAAACTAATTTAATTCCTTTATTGCTAGAATTAGTACATTTTGAAAAAAAAAACACTTAACGGGACGCTTTCCATACAACAGGATCAAGCAAAACTCGACTGACACTCGAAAACAAATTATTAACGATATTTGTACTGCCCTACTGTCTCGAACATAATGATTTTGTATGGAAAACAACTCTATTACCAAGAATGACCATAATGTTACTTTAAACAAAGTACAAAAATATGAAATTAGATTATTATTTTTCATTTTCGATGCTAAATTTAACAGTTTATTTTGCATTTATTTACTTTACATTTGCAGTATTTTCGTAATTTATCCAAAAAAAATTAAACATGGTAAGTAGGGAAAAGGTTACCTGCAGAGAATTTTAAAATGGCCCAGATAACAGCGGGAGTGTAAGTGTGTGTTGCAAATATTAACAGTGCAACGTCTTCGACTTCAGCGTCGATAACCCCGGGGTACCGACACATCCAGTTTCGGAGAATCCCCCCCCTGAGCGTTCTCGCTCAGGCTGCCCTACGTGTGGTGGCGCCACCTACCTGCAAGACGCCGCACATAGTACGACACGAAGCAAACACCTTCCAACCGTGTCAACAGATGGCGCCACAAAAACCAACACAACGACATCTCCATACTGCAACAGAAAATAGCCGCAGGAAGCCTGCATCGCGGTAGCGAAGTTTCACCACCTCCTTCGCTATATATAGCACCTCCAACTAGCATCTGTTGGACCTTGGTCCCCGAGCTGTAACACCCAGCTCGGAGGAAGATCTTTCCCTATGCCTTCCTCAATGTGGCCTCCATCTCCATTCTCCTATCTTCGGCTTCCCTATCCCTACACTACGTATTCTGGGGAGGGCAAAAGTTCGCTCGTCTCAAGGCAATGCTGCAGGCAGGAGTGTACCTAAGGCAAGACGGGGGTCCATATTGGATTGCAAATAAAGAAGAGGCTTAAGAGGCTGCATCACGTTTTTTGGCATTCTCTTCGTTTCGCATAACATTCATTCAGAATAAATCATTCAAGGCATGCTACAGGCAGGAGTAACGCAAGACGGGTCCATATTGGGTTGCAATCTTGCAATTAAAGAGGCATATTAAGCTGCATCACGTTTTTTGGCATTCTCTTGGTTTCGCATAACGTTCATTCAGAATAAATCATTAGGCATGTTTTATTTCCCCATAACTTCTTTTATAATAATGATATATCAGCATCAAATGTTTATGCATAAATGTTTTTACTATAATCATAACATTTATTGGCAGTTATCATACATGCAGAATACCATAATGTTAACATTTAGGGTTACCTAATCCTAAATTCTAAATTTTCCTGCAGGAATTTTATTTGGCCGAAAACGTTTTGTAATTTTTTGTTTTCCATAATTTTCTTTTTATTTAAACACAATTGACAATTTTTTGAAATGCCGATTATCGATTGTTATTTTTTTCAAAATCTTTATGTTTTGAAAGCCCACTCAACGTTTGACCGAAGCTACGAGTATTAATGCCAGATAATTAATTTTCCAGAAACACGTTTCCAATATTATAAAAATACAACATTTCAAATACTTAATTGAAATCCATAACATCATAGGATAACTTGTAATCGTAGTAACGTTTAAGCACGCAAGCAAGCACGCAGCATGCTAGCAAGCAGACAGCATGCAAGCAAGTATGCAGCATGTAAGCAAGCATGCAGCATGTAAGCAAGCAAGCATGCAAGCAGACATGCAACAAGCAACCAAGCATGCCGCATGCAAGCAAGCATGCAGCAATCAAGCAAGCATGCAGCAAGCGTGCAGCAAACATGCAGCATCATCCAAGCACGCAGCATGCAGCAGGCAGGGTTTCTGTCACGGCTTCGGCGGTCCCACGCGAGCTTAGATGGTTTTGCTCACCAATGCAGCTTCGGATTGCTGGCCGGCTGCTTCTCAGCTCGTGGGCCGCCTTGCCTCTCCGCGCCTACGCGAGCTCAAATTACACTATAGCGTAGGGCAGACAAGACTACCTGGAGTCGGTTTTGCCGCGATTCGTTTCTGTCACTGACTTGTGCAGCACAACCTTACCGAAAACACAAAGTATTAACTTTTTTAAACATTTTACTTTATTTACTTAATAAAACGAATAAATGAAAAACAAAAAAAAAACAAAAAACTGGGTATGATATTTTAGAGAAAAAGATACTTCGAATAATACTTCTACATAAGACTTCCAAAAGAAAAATAGTAGTTTTGATAATCGGCTAATAGTTTTTCTGGGAAATGAAACGTTTATAATAAGTTTATGAATTAACAAAATTATTTAAAACCAACTATCTGGTATTTAAAACTTCATCATACCGTTTTCGAACAATTTAAATTCGTAGAGGAAAGTTTAGAATTTATGATAGGTCGGTCACCTACCATTTTTGTTGTCTTATAAAAAAAATAACCTCGAAATTCAAGACAATCGCTACCACGCTGCGCTTCATCCATTATGCGTTTCGTACTTTATGGTAAATTAAATTTAGACTTATAGCAATATTAGCAATTTATGTTATTTACATTTAATTATGCTGATTAAAATTATGATAAAGACAATTACTTATAGTACCTAAGTTAAAATTATGCCGATGAAACCATTATAGGTTTATAACACTCTGCTTAACATAATTTATGCAAAAAAACTTTATGCTGAAACTGTTATGCCAAACTACATTATGGCGAAAGAGATTATGCGACAGAAAGGGCTCCCAGGCAAGACATTTGGCACCTCTTCCTACGCTTCGCGTGGACTTCTGCAACATCAGGGAAATCCACTCTAACTTGAGTGCCGCCCATTACCACTTCGAAACGGAGAAGCCGGCCTTAATCTACCTCACCGAGACGCAGATATCCCCCCCTTCTGATATCACCTACTTGCTCTACCCGGGATACAATTTGGAACATGCATTAGTGCCACGAGCCGGTGTTTGTACCTTCGTCAGGGAGGATATGTGCGTCCGTCGCCTCAACAATCTTGAAGATAGGGACCTCTCCATCTTTTGGCTACACGTCAACTGCGGACGCCATCCTTGCATCTACGAGTGCGTGTATAGGTCCCACAGCGGTAACAATGGAACTGACCTAGGTACTCATCGAGAGCGTCCAAACGGCGACAGACTCCCTTTTCCAACGGATCCCCTGTGCCGAGATTGTGGTATTGGGAGACATCAATGCCCACCACGTTGAATGGCTTGGTTCACGCACAACACAACTGACCACGCGGGTAGAGCCGTTCATGACTTCGCTTTGGCCTACAGTCTGTCCCAACTGGTAAGCGAGCCTAGGCGGGTTCCAGATGTGGAGGGCCATGCACCTTCGTTATTGAACCCTCTGCTGACCTCGCACCCAGACGGCTATCAAGTTTCTGTTCATGCACCACTAGGCTCATCAGACCACTGTCTGATTCGTAGTACTGTGCCTCTCACAGAAACTTTAAAAACGCAACCAGCGGCCAGCCGTCGAGTCTGGCATCTATAATGCCAGCGGAATGGGATGAGATGCGAAGTTTCTTTGCGTCATACCCGTGGAGGCGAGTTTGCTTCTCGCTGAATAATGTCGCCGCCGACTCTGTCGTTGATGTAATACTGCAGGGAATGGAACTTTTCATTCCAAACTCTGTGGTTCCCATTGGCGGCAGGTTGCTCCATGGTTTGGTCGCTGCTGCAAAATGGCGTCTCACCAAGAGCGACAACATTACCAAGCCTGGGCTATCATAAGCAGGGCATAAGCAGTGTCATCAAAGGATCCAAACACCAGTGTGCTCAGAAAGAGGTACGACTTTGCCGCCAACTCCTTTATGAAGGACATTGCCAAGGCGAAGTCATCATTCTTAGGTAGAATTGGCGAGAGGCTAGTGCGTCTTCCTGCGGCGTGCGTTCTGGTCTCTCGCCAAAGCTATCTTAGGGAATTTTTGTCAGCCGTCCCTACCACCATTGCACAAGACCGATGACTTCCTGACCCATACTGTAAAGGAGAAAGCCGATCTCTTGGGCACTCCTTTCGCATCAAACTCGACCTTAGACGATGGGGAAAACTCCACCGACCATACCGCATTGCGCTTGTTCAATGCCAAACGTTCGGTTCCTACAAAGGTCAGTTCATAAGGCTCTTTTTTCTTTGATATCCATAAATCTAGTGGGCCTGATGCAGTTCTCGGGTGCGTATCATTTCATATAATAACTTAAGAACTAATTACAAAGGACATAACGTTCATTGGATATAATTTTTACTTGATCTATATACACTTCCAATAACATTACGTATACTAGTCATTTGATATAATACTCATATTCTATAACAACTTTTTATATAAAGCTATATTGGTATAATAACATATTCTATAACTTCAATTGATATAATTTTTACTTTAAAATAAAATTAGCATTTTAACCTCAATTTGATTTAAAAAAAATTCTTTAAAAGTTATTACGTTGTGTTTTTGGTAAGGTTGTGTCACAAAAGTCAGTGACAGAAAAGAATCGCGGCAAAACCGACTCCACGTGGACTTGTCTGCCATCTGCCATACGCTAGAGTGTAATTTAAGCCCGCGTAGGCGCGGAGGGGCGAGGCGGCCCGCGAGCTGAGGAGCAGGTGGCTTTAACTTCCAACGCCGTGGCTGATGTTCAATTTTAAAATGTTGTGACCCGTGGTCCACCTGCCAAGTCCACCCAGGTGAATATATCAGGTAGACCACGGATCGGGAAGGATTAAATAATATACGTTAACAAATAAAATAAGCCGTGGACCGACCAATGGGTCAGTATGGGTCAGAACAAGTGTCCATAGTCTACCCAGGTGAACTTGTCAGGTGGACCCCGGGTAAGGAAGGCGTAAAAAGGTCACTAATCGACTTAAGGGGGGTCAGGCGGTGAAAACGGAATAATTGTCTGTTTTCTATTAGCTGTTATTCAAAATATTTTATACCGAAACTTGATATTTCGCACTGAAATTTTCAATATGTAAGTAGTACAGGACGATGTGTGAGGGTATGAATTTTTGCAAAACACGATTGGAAACATTTTTCTCCAGGGAGTTTCTTAAGGGAGCGCAGGTCGTTGGCAGTACGTGGTAATATGCTGGCCCGCAGGTTTGCGCATTGTACGGGTGAGGTAAAGGTTGCATTATTTAAGGCATACTGCCAGTCTTTGTATACAAGCGGTCTGTGGGTTAGCTACACTCAAAAGACCTTCAACGCTCTGCGTGTCCTATATAATAATATGTTCCGGGTGCTGCTGGGACTGCCGAGATTCTGCAGTGCATCTGGCATGTTTGCCGACGCTCACATAGACGGGTTCCATGCCCTAGTCAGAAAAAAAATTACTTCCATCAGAAACAGAATGCTCGGCAGTCCCAACAGTATTTTAAAGGTTTTAGTGGGGAGGTGGGACAGTGCACTGATGAGGCACTGGATCACCGCCGTAAGAAACCCTAATGCGGAGCAAATTTATTTTTTAAATTAATTTAAATATTGTATTTCTACTAACATAGATGTAAGAACTCTGTTACTAACACCTGGATCTCGTTATCTGAATAAATAAATATTATTATTATTATTATTATTATTATAGAAAAAAATCCTGAAGTTACCTCTAAAATTTCATACAAATGCACATTACGACAGTGTTTTACAACAATAATTCCTATAAAATCATAAACAGATAGGTATTTACTTTTTCTATTTCTTGACTGTTTTGAATTTCCAAAAAACTAAACATTTTGATAAAAATGTGAATGGCGCTTACGAAATACCGCGGACCCCGCACCGCGCAACACCCGCAAGGGCCCGAAATTGTCGCTGACCGCCTAACTCCCCTTAAGAACTGCACATACTTACATCCAATGGCTTAAGAGGCGGCTGCCTAAACGAGTAGCGATTTTGAAGATAAATTATCATATGTGTACAGCATACTAGACATATCAAATTTAAGTATATGATTCTTTGTATAGTTGACTAGGGCTTGAGCAAAGCAAAAACAAAAAATATTGATTTATGTACGATACTTTAATTTATCGAAAATGATGAGTTTTTGAGATATTATTACGTATATCTTTTTACGGTATAGAGCCTTACGTATAAAAATACAACGAATATATTACTAAGATAGTTAGTTAGGGACTGGTAAGACCATTTTTCAATTGAGTACTTAATAATCGAATTATAAATGAAAACAGTTTTGTGACTTACGTCATTTACTTCTGCGCTAAGCGTGTTGAAGCGGCGCACGCAATATTCAACCGTACGACTGCAGAAATAGAACTTTTCTAAAATCTACGCGAGCGCACTCTCAGTCCCGCAATGCGCGTCATGAACGGTGGACCTGTGCAGCTCGCTAGCGCACGTGACAGAGATAGGTACGCGTTCTTGCTGCTTACGTTATTATTTTATTACGTAGGTACTACTAATTGTTTAGCAAGTCGTTTGTGCTAGCCAAATTATGGGCAACAAGAAAAATAAAAAATATGTTTCGAGAATAAAAAGGGAATTCGAAGTATATATAATTTTGAATCCATTTCAGTAAGTAAATTTTGGGTACCTATCGTGTCTTGCCGTAGTCTATCACATAATATTAATAACTTATTTTTTTGTGCTAATCTGCGATCAGTCCTAAAACTAAAAGCAGATTTGTTAAGAATTTTTGACTTAGCTATTTAAAAAAAATATTTGACTAAGGCTGTTAAACCATCGCCACGATGGTCTGTAGTCCTTCAAAATTAATAATCAATGTACATACAATAATAAAAATGATACTAAGCGCTTTGCATAAACAAAATAATACGTTTTCTCTAACTAAAGGAACAATTTGTACCTACTTCGGAACAAAGACAACGCGTGGAGTCGCCAAATAAACTAATACATTTATTACCGAATCCAATTTGTTTAGAGGAAAGGTAAGTGTTATTCAAATCAAATAGTATCTTAATAGATAATTTCAGCAAAGCTACTTTTTTAATACAAATCCAATTTTTAAAGAAAAAAGTCTTTATTAATTTGATTCTTAGGACTTTTATAATTTATTTCGATATTTAATTTTAAATACTGTATTAGTGTTTGTTTCAAATAACCTGAATTGATATTTTTTAATTTAACGTTCCTAAGCCCAGGAACTGGCAAAAATAACGCTAATGTTCAAAGCGCAACCATTCCATTACTGTCTAAAATATGTGAAGATCTAACTCAATTACGTTTTTTTTTTGTTGTTTTTAAACATAAGATACATTTCAGCGTTTCAAATTGAACAAGTTTGATTTGTACGGGATAACGCAAGGACAAATTACATACTCTAAACAGTTACTTACCTATCATTTGACGTTTCGGTCTATTTTCTATACCCGTATAGCACAGAATAATATTAGTAGCAGAAACGACACTATCAACACAATTGCAATACAATATCAACCTACGGTGAACGCCAATACGGTCCAAAATAACTCTGCACCTGTACTCATACCTAACATTTCCAACGGCCGGGACAATCGAAAGTAAATCTTATATCTAAGGCGGTACGAGCGCGAGCCGCTGCATTCACAAAATCCTGCTTGGCAAGCTTGACGTAACCCGGCCGCGTGTTGCTCATAGGGTTGGTTGAATGCAAATACTGCAAATATAAAGCACTTGCGCCACGTACCTACCTATAATAAAAAATACATACTTACGCTTTTTCGTGGTTTGTTTGATAATGATCTATAAAGTACAATATTATTATGTAAGTAATACTTAACCACCAAACATTGAAGTAGGTAGTTATGGTACATATTAATACTCTGTAGTATCTACTTCTGTTACTATGTCTTACTATGATGTGCTTATGTAAAGTAAGTACAGGCGGCAATAGATCAACCTACATAACCTACAATCTCGAAATATATTTATGTAGGTAGATAGGTATTTTAAGCGCTATATAAACAGAATAACAGAACATAAATACTTAGATATTAGTTGACTTGGGCGGTCAGAAGAACTCACGTAGACCAACTAGCGTACAATCCATTTTCCGATCTCGCACACTTACATAGAGACCAGGAACCGTGATGCCGATTACAAACTAACTAATATTACACTTGACCAACTTGACTAACATATTCTGCCATCTTAAAGATGATGGGACACGTCTACTGAGGTAATGCCTACTAAAGTAATTTGGTACAAAATTGACGGACATGAGCTACTTTTAAATTACGTTCGCATTGCGCGATAATCGACATTCATGCGGACGAAGTCGTCCCCGGGCCACTAGTATCAAATACAAGATCATTTGCTTTTCATATACATAGTTACATATCTATAAAAACCGTACGTATAGATACAAATTTTAAATGCCTGAATCCATCAAACCATTGGTAAATACCTACCGATGATAATTCATGGTGTAATTTTACCAAGGACTACCACTAGGTTTATTTTCGTAGAGGGGCGTTATTAATGCTTAACCACAGTACCTGTCTACTAAACCTAGTCTAACTTTGAACCGCGTTTTGTGTTAAGGTCGACCGCAATCAGTACCTAATCAATAAACTATTTACGAACTTAAAATCTATTCAAGCGTGATCGCTGACAAATTGAGTAAATTTACTTTTTATACGCAGTTGGTTTATGTCAGTTTTGACAAACACTCCATACAGTATTGCCACTATTTAAATTCACGACTTTATAGACAAACTGTACCTTATATACCTAACCTACAACGATAACTGCATTGAATTTGTCTACTTCTCTCATCAAACTAGTTAAATCATTATCATATTATTATTAATTGTCTATAAATATTACAAGTACCTACTTATTTACTTACCTTACAGGATTCTTGAGAAGTCTGTGAAAGGTTAAATCATTATCTTTAAATTTCGTGTTAGTGCATCCGAATGCAGAACAGTAACGCTTTTGTATCACCATCCTGTGAACTTTCCACTTGCGAAAACCAAATAATCGGTCGTGTCCTGCGTAGCGTGCGCCCTGTGAAATGTCCACCCGGGGGAAACGAGCGTGTAGGTGAATAAGTCGACCGAATTACGGAGTGTTACCCGTAGTTGTGAGTGGTCTAGCTAAATGTTTCGGTGTCAGTTATCTTGTTGTTTCTTGAGCTTCGATATACTTAGGTATTAGGTTGTAAGTTTAAATTCTACAGAGCCACTAAAAATTTTATAGCTTTTTTATATTAAGTTAATTTCTGGAAGCGTGACAGGAATGGCCAAGTGAGTATTAATTTAAACTAATATAATATATTATTATATCAGTTAATCACAATAATTAGATATATCACATATTTCGTATAAGTATCTCGTCTCTTTTTATATTTTTAGGTTACTGTAAATAATAAATCGGATTGGTATTATCAAGCCGAAGGATATACAGAATAAGTTTCGGCTAAAAAATCACTCCCACTGACATTATAGCTATACGTAGCAGTAATGAATTTAGAAAATCAAATTTTAAATCGATTAGACTTATGAAAGTTGCTCAAATCCTTTTCTCGACTATGTAGAGATAATGATCTTCAAAAGGCTAAACAGATTTTCTTAAAATATAATTCTTCTTAAAAAAGTAAAAAAAAAATTGATATGTATTGCTCAAAATCACTCTCGATCAAGACACCTCTCAAATAAAAAAAAAACAAAATCAAAATCGGTGCATTCGTTCGGGAGATACGATAATTCGTACAGTTAAACAAATTACTCAAATACACACGTTAAACTTGCAAAACCCTTAGTTTTGCGTCGGGGGTTAATAAAATATGTAAAATTGAAGTGTGTTTTTGTGCATTATAATAAAACAAATAAAAAGAACACCAACATTATAATAATACAATTATTTACATTGCAATTCGGCTTGACAAATATAATTTACACTACTTTTCCCGAAGTAGTTTCATAATGATAAAGTTAACTTACATAAATAAAAAAATTAAATAGGTATACAAAGTACAAACATGATCTTCAATATATTATAATCAAAGTTAACATACTACTGCTCATAAAAAATTTGAATAATCTGTCTTTAAAATTACTGAATATGTTGAAAAAAAATTGTCGGAAATGCTCTATTCATTCTATGTTCCTGGATCATGAACTCGGATGACCTGCGAGCGCGCGAATTTTGAATTTGTTGATTTGTATCGCTAGTGTAACGAGTGTGGCATGCGGGTGGCGGGGCGCGCTGGGCGGAGCTAGCGCTGGAAATATTTTAGGGAGCCCGCTCTTAAGTAGGCTATGTATGTACAATTGCGCATAAATTAATATATGGCTATTATTTGTTTTCAATAGGCTTGGACCCAGCGGGCCCTTGTTTTCGCAACCTACCTTACTCGCAGCGTCTGAATCGGAACGCAGCGCACAAGGTCGACGTATTGCACACCAACATCGACGCCTTCGGGATCCCAGACCCTCTGGGCCATGTGGACTTCTACGCTAACGGAGGTAGGTACTAACAATCTGTAAAACATAATTCGAATGTTTATCTTCGAATAAAAATAATAAGTGTGATTAAGTAGGTCATCAGCCTCAGTCATTATCATCAGTCGAAAGACGTCCACTGTTGGACGCTCATGACAAAGGCTTCCTCCAAGAAGTAGGTACCTACTCTGTAAAAGCCACTGGGAAGGCTTGTGTCCAGCTGTATGACGTTTATAGGCTGATGATGATGATTTAAATTAAATTAAGTACCACAGTGGCATCGTCCATTTTCAGACAATTGTTATTTTTATATAATAACTGATTTGTCATTTCGGACAGCCTCAAGTCAGACCCAAAGAAAAAACCTTTCGCATTCCAACTACTGCTTTTCTCAACTTTATTGTTTTTTTCAGGAGAGTACCAACAGTCAATGAAAAAGGGTTTTATAATGCCATGCCTCGCTCTATGCAGCCACGTGCGAGCCGCCTTCTACTGGATCGTAGCCATGAGTAACCCCGACCAGTTCGTGGGCGTCCACTGCAGCTCCGTCGCCGACGCCCGCCAAGGCAACTGCTACCTCCGCCAAAACATAACCAGCAACCTGCTCGGACCACGGACCGACTTCAAGAAACCCGGCATCTACTTTCTACCCACAAACGAGGCACCCCCATACTACAGAGGCAAGGAGAGCTACAAAAAAAGAATTATCGGCATAAACACTTACCTCCTTGAAGTGGCACCCGATGACGACATTGTACTTTGACAAAGAACAAATAAAACGCTACGATACACCAGAGCATTTTATTCAATTTCATTATAGTATGCAAAACAACAACTACTTATTATGTTTTGTTCCACAAAAAAAATCCAATTCCTAATCTTGTATAAAAACTATCTAAATTACATTTATATACAATATAAGTGGTTTAATAATTCAGTCGCGAGAATCTCTAGTCCCATGAGTGAATAACCTTTGCTCTTTGACATCGTTTGAGCAAATCCTGGAAGCCTTTCATAGATATTCGATGTTGTAATAGTTCGCACAGCGGGACATGAACTTTGCCGTTTGTGTGCATCGGTTTTGGTATTAAAGCAGTCTGTCTGCGGATCTTAATTCAGGCCGATTGATTCCCTACCAAATATCTTTGCACTGTACACTATAGCTAGACAATAGATCTGTGCCAACAAAGGTCAAGTCTCACTGTGACAACTGCACATCGTATTTGATATACACACATTCTGATACTAGTCAGAAGAAGCTTAACATATCTGAATTTATCTGTAGACGCATTACATTTCTAAAACAATAGTAATATTAAATAATGATTTCTTGATTTGATAAAGCTTAAGACAAACCTTTTGAGCGCCAATATCTACAAAACGCAAAGCGCCCTCCAGCGCCAAGCTAATAAATATATAATAAATGTATAGTAAAAAGTAGTAAATCCCGTTGTCTTCATATCAAATCTGCAGCACGTTAAATTAAATTTTAGAATAGAATAGAATTTGTTTATTCGGAGAATTTATTTATTAGGGATAAATGAATTCATTCATTTAAAAAAAACAACTTATTAAACTTAAAGGGATATCTACGGTAAATATTCTTAATTTTTGTTTATGCTTACCTGCGCGGTATTTCACATAAGTATTAATTTTTCACACATTTAAATTGAGTATCGAAATTAATTCCACTTCGAGATCCTTAGATAGATAATAGACCGTGGCGCTCAAAATGTTAAAAATAACATAATAATAAAAATGTACAAATTATATGTCAATTAACTTTTACATGATTCCAATAAATAGTAAATCTATAAAAAATATTTCGTAAATTTCAAATAAGCTTATATTATAATAGAAACATTGATTTGTGTGAAAGTAAAATATCACTTGTATATTATTAATAATAGAAAAAAATACACGGAACACGCCATACAAAATAGTAAAAGTTTATTCAGATCTCAGTAAATACGATAAAGCTAGTGAAATGTGCATTTATAACGTACGCCCCGTCGCCGTCGACCCAGAAAGCACCATACAAAATAGTTTAATTTTTTTTGGAATGTGTAAGCAGTTACTAATCGACATCAAACAAATATAAGCTCATTTCAAGCAACAAATAGTGCACTCCTTGATTCTGTGTATAAGTATTTTGCATGTTTAACAATGAAGGAACTGCGTTGCACATTTCCATGAAAGTACAATAGGGAATATACGAAAGGTGCTGATTCTTGTTCTCTCAGTAAACAAAAAAGTTGCAAAATCAACATTTTTATCAATTTAAACACACGTCTAAAATCCTTCGGCAAACTATATGTAGTTCTTTATAGATAGCAGAGATCACCCTATCTAAACGTGTTGAATATTACGAGTAATTAAGACACCTAGATCTTTGCAATTAACTTATAAAAATATAATTACTCACTCAGTCTAAAACTTATAAAAAGATGAATCAAGAAATTGTGTACTTCATGTTTTTTACGTCATTTACATATTCCTTATTCAAACATTGAAATACAAATGCAGTTCATTAATTTATCGATATGTTGAATACATCTCATCTCATGAATAAGTTCTTAAAATACGTAGGCCGAGTAGTGTTGTAAGTCTCGTTGTGACGACAACAATAAATTTTATTCGATATGTGTTCCTATTCCAATTCACATTCATCGAAGCATTCGATTGTCCCCCAAATTCTCAGCTGGTCGAATTAAATTGACAGTTGAAAGGCTATTGTCAAAACTCGCTTCTTTTTGGCACAAACATTAACATTAAAGCCAAACAATCCACTCAACAGTCCACGTTCTGAACAGGATCAGTCTCAAACATTTGATAAGTGTACAATACAACACAAATTACTGGCTCATCTAAGCACATCGTATGCGCCAGCGCACAGCGCTCCGACGTTCGTAATTTAAAATAAACTAGATTTTTTATAGAATACACATACATTACAATACTCCTTGGACTATAACAGAAGTACTTACCTGAGTACGATTTATTGCACACTTTACACAATCACATGGGTAAGTATGCGCCGTCCGAACTTCGATCTTAAACTGTAACACGTAGAGCACTGTTTGCTCTGTTTGCACTGTTTACTAGGAAAGTTCACGTCATAGCAAGTGGGTTGGCTGGATATAGTGAGCGAAGGCTTCGGTTTTTACAACGCATTGTACTATCCGTATTTATGGCATTAGCAGCAGCAACTTTTTTACATAAAATTTTTATCGACAATTTTTATGGATTTTGGATTATGTCGCTATCTAAATCTCTTTAGCTCATAGTTTCTAACATCAAATACTTCCATCAAAAACTATCAAGTGAAAGCAACTGAAAACCAGTGAATACGTCTGCGAATGAATTGGTCGATGAGATTAAATTTTCACTGCTAATTGCTTGTATGTAAGACATTAGTGTCGAAGTAGCTACAGTCTGTAAGTTGAGCTACTAAGCTCTTCCCCACGCGCCGTTCATTTTGTCAGTCAAATCTGTTACTTGACAGTACTACCTTTAGAAATTGCTACCTCAGCAAATACTAAAGAAAGTTAAACAGAAATTTGTAATGCTATTTGCCGGTTGCTTGCTAAAGACATTAAAGTCTCTACATTTGCGCAGCGCCTCACTTGCTCACCGAAGACTGAAGTCTTCTCAACTACCCAGGCCATTGAGGTGGTCAGGAACTGCTGATGTTCAACAGCTACCTCGGTATATACTCCAGGGGGTACCAAGCCACTGTCTCCTGCTTTAAAGGCAGCGTGTGTAGAGGTATAAGCACTCCGCCGAGGAACTGGTTCTCTTGCAGCGAGTCGTAGTGCCATACGGTGGCTTGCAGGCTTCTCGTGTTGACCACGTCGAAGGGCAATCGGTACTCGAGCATCTCCATGAAGGACGGGTGCGAGTTGCGTTTGAGCACGCGCGTCTTGCGTTTCGTCTCTTTGGTTGGGTCCGGCACTAGGTACACCTGTCGAAAGGTTGATTTTTTTTGTTTAATGATCATAGAGAACTTTATATTTTCAATTATAGGTTTTTTACATTGTTGTTGACGTATTTTTTTAACACGCAGATGACTCCAGTCCAACTGATGTTAATTGGAAATGGAGCCACGCCTCGTTTGAAGGAACTAACCATATTTTTTATAATTTAATTTACTATTCGAATTTCTACATTAGATACTCCTACGACGACGTACTAAAATGTTGTATAGATAGGCAAATATACAAAAGCTAGCTTTGTAGCTAAAACAAAAGATAATGACATATTCCTTTGCGTCCGTTTTAAGATAGAGGCACTTATTATTTAGAAAACATTTGAAGAGTCGTAGAACAAAACCAGTATTTATGCAAATTTTACAGAACACAAAATATAAATACCTACATATTTATATGCGAATTCTTTCAACTTCGAAAATGGTTATATATCCGCAATGGGGGATCATTAAAATATCTTAAATTTTGGAAAAGCGTTGTACTATATTATCGATAACAGAGCACTTTAAACAAATCCGGTTTTGATCCGTGACGTCGGATTTATCCGGTTTTGTTCCGCGACTAGTTAGATTTATCCCCATTTGATCCCAAGTTGAAAGTTGTTACAAAAACAGAAAGGCGTAAACGAAAAATTTTGTAATTCAAGCTCTGTTACCTTGACATAAGGGTTAGGCGGAAGACCTTGCGGCGTAATAGCCAGCGACTGAGCGTGTAATATGAGCACGGAGAGCACGCCGCCCGCGTACTGCACTGATAACTTCAGGGAACCCGATCCGCTGCTCTCTGCCTCAGTCGATTCACCTGTAAGGACCAAATCATAGGTAAGTCGGTTATTCGTTTAATAGTTGTGTTGCAACTTGTATGTTTGTGGTTTTGTATACTTAAGTAAATTCATTTTACAAAATAAAAGAAACAATCTAAGTTCATTGTAAAAAACACTCAAGTTTTTAGTGCGATAATATGTATTGGTGTAATTCTTGTTGGTTACCCTAAATATAAAAAAGAGTCTCCCGCTTAACAGAAGATTCGAGCTACTAGATTTAAGTCCTCTATTCATTAGTGTTAAAAAAGAATAGATTTTTGGTTTGACTTAGAGTTACCGCACACAGGATACTTTTAGCATCGGCGATCGGTGATTTCGAGACTGGCATCGAGTTTTGGGGACTCTGCGTTCGATTGCAGTATCGGAATCGCGCGTTTTAGCGATTCAGTCGCTGCATTCAGCTTCTAAAAAGCGTCCAAATCGCCGATCGCCGCTGCTAAAAGTAGCATGTCTGCTCTGGCCCTTACCTCTATTCTTCATCCTCTGCGGCTCCACATCCTGCTGGTCCCTTAACAGCGGATGGAAGAATGTGTACACCAGGTCGGAGTGCGCGATCTCATCGGCCAGGTTGAACAGGGAAGTGAGGAACGCCTGCACGTCGCTGAAGCGTCTCTCCGCCACCTGCCGTGTGTTCGAGCGACCAACGTGCAACCCTGAGGGTAAGCTGGAAAAAAGTGGTATTGCAATAATTGGCTACTTGACAGTAATTCTCGGAAAAGTATTTAAAAAATTACAAACGCTTATTTTATACCTCTTACAATATTTCTTTTTTCGAAAAAGCTTTATTAAATAGAAAAACATAACATATTTTCCTTTATTAATTTCAAATTTCGCGCGAAAACGATTGGTCACGTGATATTTTGCCCTGTGACGTCACACTTCAATAAACAAATTTTATCTTGAAACCTGACAGATAGTTTTTGTTTATTTTGTGAAATGTGACGTCAGCTCAATCATGGCCGCCCGTGTTTCGGGTCTTGTAATTCACAGATAAAAATATCAAATATATTTTGTGAAAATAAAATATTTATAAATTATTTTAATAAAACACTATTATTGTTAAATTATAACTACCATATCCGACATATTTAATGTTTTATTAACATTTTTTTAATGTTTTATATTTTAGCGTTTTTATAACGCGTAAATATACTTAAGTAAAATTTTAAACACTGAAAAAAGACGACAACCTCAGGCGGGAATCGAACCACGCACCTTCCGCATTCCGGGCGGCTGCCTTAACCACTTGGCTACCGAGGTCTGGCTTTCAACCGTCGAAATTTGTCAGTGCTTGATGCTTATGTTTTTAGTCAACATTGCTTCATTAAATCTTAGAAGTTATCACCTCTGAGTAACATTTTATTGTTACAACTGTCAAATAGCCAATTGTTATTTGTCTACGACCATCTTATCTACGATGCGACGGGGAAGCGCTTGGCATATGTTACCAACTAATGGTACGACGCTTTTATTATCTCAATCATTATCAGGTACATGCCGCTGCTGGGCAGAGACTGTACCATATGGACGAAATCACATGGGGGACATTGGGGCCATAACTCACCACGCTGGCCAAATGCGGGTTGGTGGGTTTTAACGACTACCATTTTACGACGAAAACCGGCACCGAAGAGTAGCACGGAGGAGCTCGATATGTTTTTAATTTGGAAGATGGTAAGTAACAACAAGATTCAAAATCAAAGCGCTATTGAGAAGATGACTGTCGTGTCTCCAAAATTTTTCTAGGGGGACAGAATTAGATAAAATTCATTTAAATTAATTGTACTTCCAACCCGAGTACGATAATAATGTAGTAGGTACATACAGAGTTATTCTCGTTTATCTTTATTACTTGTTAGCACAGCTGACAAATTCAACATTTTTTTTGCGTATTTATGCTAATTGCGAGCCGTTCATACTTTTGTAGAGAAAATTAGTTATAATTCTAACATCGTGAACGTTAGCTGTATATCGTGAACGTTAGCTGTATCAATAAACAACGATATAATGATTCAGAATAAAAATTTTTTTTTTATCCCTATTCAAAATACAGATTTTTTATTATATCTATACGGGAAAAAGAAATGATAACATTTTAAAGTTGACAGATTAAACGATAGTCGAGGCATGCCAACCCATGATTAATTCGTCTAATTTCGTTGGTAAAAGATAAGATTATTACCATTAAATAACTTCACTGGGCAGCACTTATCATTATCTAATCAGCTGAAACAAGTATTGATTCCAACAGTAATGGACGAGGAGACTATTGTCAACACGAACACTAATATTTATTTACATTTCAACTGTGAACAAATAGAAGAAAAATTAATACTATGGCTATTATAAGGAATCCTGTTGAACGTAAGTTGGATGTTTGCGCACAGCTTATCATATGTTGTACAGTCTATCTGAAGCTTATTTCTCTAACCAATAGAAGCCACGAACTCTCAAAAGTCTAATATGACACGTTTTAGTGCAATATTTATTTTCTTTTGTTTCAGTGAACTCGGTTAATTATTTTGCCACGCTAGCGCTATTGGGCTGCATGTCATGCTTGGTTCTGATGCTCAAGTTTGGAGGATTTAAGGCGACGCTTAACCTCATCGCGCGTAGGCAAAAGGATGAGGATGAGGAACCGTCACTATCCATGACAGGAGCGTACAGAATCAACAGGGACGAGTTTAATGGTAAGTTAGAGAAAGCCATCTAATACTTTGTAATGCATGGGTTAATAATTGATTGCTAAATAGTGGGATACCAGAAACTGTAAATGGTTCTATTAAAACTTAATTTACACTTAAAACTTAAAATTATAATAATATAGAGACGGATGAATAGATTAAACAGAAACTGATATAATTATATAGGGCGTTGGTGTTACAAGTGATTAATGAGCCGTAAATGAGTCATCTGCATCCCAACGCAATGACACATTCACTAGTTGTCATAAGTGTACAGAAGAATTTATTTGAGAATAAATATTATATTGTGTACACAATGTGAACACCTATTCAGCTATCTGAAACCTCTTTCTGATCTGAAATCTATTTAAATATATGTACTACAAAACGATCCCGAACTAAAATAATAGCAGCAATTTTCTCAAATTATAAATCTAAATTCTACATTTTAAATTAATTAATTCACGAGCATAAGCCATATCTCGTACAGCTGTTTGATAACATTTTTAATTTGCAGATAGCCCAAGAGCATCTGTGCCGCCAAAAAAGTTATCACCATCTACAGTGCCACAGACACCGAGTATCCACGCCAACCCACAGCTGCGACCGGCGAGAAGCACCAGCGACCTGGTCAGGCCCAACAACTTGCCCCCCAACCTGAACAAGAGCACAAACGACGTGTCATACGACCCTAGGGGTGGCACAGCGGCGACTAGCAACAGAAACACTACCATAGTGGACGAGAGAAAGTTGAACGTCAACAGTAAAGAACAGAAAAAACTAGAGAAGAAGAGACAAGCCGAGGAGAAAGCTAGAGCGAAAGCCGCCGCACAGGAGCAAGCGAAACAGGAGAAGTTAAGAAAGGAGAGGGAGAAGCAAGCGGCGCGGGAGCGGGCCAAAGCTATGAACGCTAGTAAGAAGAACAAGGCGCCCGTGCCTAAGCCGCCTGCAGCTGCCAACCCTCAGCCTTCCCGTACTGTAAACACGCCATCTCGTTCACCGAACGTGCAACAGCCCAACCCACCGCCACTACCAGTCAACCAACCTTACTCTTCGAACACGTTGCAAAGCTCTATAAGCCGTAGCAGCGGCCCGCCGCCTTACGCCGAAGTGCCTACGGCTCGGGAGAATGGCAATAGGAATGCGGGAAACGTCATCTTCAGCAAACCTATTGAAGAGCCACCTAACAGCTGGGACTTAATCTCCCAGCACAGGCAACAAATGAGCAGGCCTACGACGCAGGCGCCTGTTAAAGGCACGAAGAAGAATATGGTCATGGATTTACAATACAAGCTGGGAAACGATGGTATCATAGCATGTGGTCCAAGTCGCGACAACAGTGAGGTGTGACGTCATTTTAGTAATAAACTTTACTTTGTTTAAACTACGAAAGCGGTTAAAAAATACGTGGCAATAGTTGAGCTTGGTGTTCACAAGTAAAAAGTGAAAATTATGTTGGATATTATACAGTGATATGCGAATAGTTATTAATTAGTGTAAATGTTTGGGAAAGTGGATAGTTCGTACATTATGTTATCGTAATACTGCTTAAGTAGGATTTAATAAATTTTATATTATTTTTCTACGTAAATCCTACTTATTATTTAGACATTCATTTTCATTTTCTACATACATCGTAGCCTACTAAGATTACAATCTAATCGCACGATTTTCTTCAAAGATAACTCGGTGTATATCAGGTTATTCAGACATCTGATATAACTCTAATAGCAAATAAGACTAATGGCCCAGGCACGGCCGCGGGAGCCAGCCAAGTCGGCTTTCCTAGAGCTGAGAGACGTTGTTGTATAAGTGAAGGGAAGAAAAGGAAAGAATGTGGGCAGTGAAGACACATCTTTTGATAAAGTACGAGCGGTAAAGTACGATGGACGTGGTCAGTCTCTAGAGATAGCGTGTAAACGTAGTGCTTCTCGTAACCGGCGTCAATTTGGCTTGCCTTCTAAAAGAACTTAAATAATGTTACTAAAATGAGTACATACCTTTGTAATTTCGCCAGTGAGAACGACGCAATTAGATCCGTTGCGCGTTAACATAGTGCTTCTATAGGGCGCGAAGCTAACTTGCCCTGCCTTTTTCGGTTATTCGAAGATAATTTCTAATGTAATTTAAGTATGTACGAGGGGCGTTCAAAATATTCTCGGTATGTGGATAAAAACAAACAAGTACGAAAAGTTTGATATTTTTATTTTTCAATATACTCCCCCCCTATGTTCATACACTTATAAGATCGATCAATTATTTTTTTTAATCCCTCATAAAAATATTTTTTATCTTTGGTGTAAAAATGCTCCTCCACGGCCGTCTTCAACGCTTCATCGTCAGAAAATTTATTTCCACGCAGATCCTTTTTAAGATTGGGGAACAAAAAGAAGTCGCTTGGGGCTAAGTCCGGACTATAGGGTGGATGAGTAACAGTTTCAAACCCACATTCAACAATAGCTGCCTTGGCAATATGAGCAGTATGGACAGGGGCGTTGTCATGCAGAAGCAGAACACCTTTGGTTAACTTTCCTCGCCTCTTTTCTTTGATCGCATCTCTTAATTGACGTATAACGTTAGCGTAGTACTGCCCTGTGATATTTACACCTTTTTCTTTATAATCGATAAGCAAAACTCCTTCACAATCCCAAAATATTGTGGCCATGACCTTGCCAGCTGACGGGATTACCTTGAACTTCTTGGGATGAGCTGAACCCTTAATGTGCCACTGCATGGACTCCTGTTTGCTCTCTGGGTCATAATGATGAACCCAGGTTTCATCTCCAGTAACTATTTTTTGCAGCACCTCATCGGGATTTTCACCACACAGGTCGATAAAATCTGAACAGCAAGCCACACGCATATCCTTTTGAAGAAGCGTCAGCATTCGCGGAACCCATCTTGCACTTACTTTTGACATATTAAGATGGTCATGTATAATGTCATGTACGGTACCAATAGAGAGATTGGTTACTTGAGCTATAGATTTTACCTTCACTCGGCCGTCTTCCAATATAAGTTTTTCCACTTTATCAATATTTTCTTGTGAGGTAGCCACTACAGGCCGGCCAGGTCTAGGGTCATCTTCAATACTCTCCCTTCCACGCTTAAATTCGCTTGCCCATTTTTGAATAGTAGATAAAGAAGGAGCAGACTCACGGTAAACACAATCCATTTCCTCTTTTATGGTTTTTTGATTTTTACCCTGTTTTGTCAAGAATTTTATGACGGATCGGTGCTCTAATTTCGTTAAAATTGTTAATTCGCTCATGGTGTTCATGTTTGTTCGGCAATTGCAGAAAAACAAAAGAACATCTCGGTTCCAATTTTACTTTTTTTTAATGTCAATGGATGAATCTTAGCGGCCAGTAACAAATATATATATAAAAGAGGTTGTAACGTATCAATACCGAGAATATTTTGAACGCCCCTCGTACATACCTGTGGACTTTGGCCAGTGGGAAGTGCAGACATATCTTCTGGTAGAGCTCCGTGAAGTGCTTGTAGGAGCGGTAGAGCACGATGGGCGTGGTCTGCCCCTGGCGGTAGATCCGTAGCGCGTACACGTAGTGCTTCTCGGGGTCGTAACGCTTCTCGTAGCCGAGGCACTCCACGCTGACCAGCCGGCCTTCTTGGGCCATTCTGAGGGTAAATTAAATTACTTATGTAAGTAAAAAGTCGCAGAGATTTATTTTTTAACTATTATGTTATATTTTTTTCATTGTATATAATAAGTTATCCATGTTTTGCCACAGTTAACAGGGTGGGTATTTTATAATGCTAACACAACTTTACCGCTCGGTCACGACCTTGCGACAAATAAGACCACTGAGCGTTATAAGCGACAAACGAAAAACTGCACATACATCCAACAGCATAGAGCGGCGATGGGCTCACCACCTATCACGCTGAGCACATGTGCAGCTGTTATTTAGTGATACGTGGATTATGGCAGATAACTGATTTTGCGGTCTGCATTGCATACACTCTGACCAACTCATATGGGATAATAGTCATGAATGTGTTGTCAAATAAATTGTGCGCCACTCCGCTCACAGCGGCAGAGTCGTGGCAGGGCACTACAGTTTACGGTACGATTACTTTAGAATATAATTGTTTACATACGTGTAGGTCCTCGGCATGAAGGACAGCAGCTCCGAGGAGTTGGTGGTCTGGTCGCCGCTGGCGCGCAGCTGCGCCAAGTTGTGCAGGAAGAAGTTGATGGGCGTGAACCTGAACACAATAGAATATAATATCTTTATTGATAAGATAAGATAAGATATTTGTTATTGACGTTTACACACAGATTCACACAATACAGCACATTAACCACTCGACCACGGAGGTCGTCATATAATATGTAATGATGATAATGATGTTGAAAACTAAGGTAAACGCTGGTATAACTGAGGTAAAATCAAGGCCTTAAGGTTTAAACTTTCGAAATAAGAATTTCCGATCGTAAAATCAGTTACAAGTATATTTTTTCTGATACTTTGAGTTCTGGACTTTAGGAATCTAATGATAAAAGATAGGTTTTGAGTAAATATGTAAAGAAAAAAAAATTAAATATTAAAAGCCAGATGAAGCTATTACCGAGGTATGCTAATTATTGCAGCTATTACCGCGAAATGTGGTTCTATTACCGAGGGTAGAAAAAAAAGGCATTTTGGTTCCGTACAAATCTTTATTAAAAACAAATTGTTGGCTATTCTATGTATGAGGGAAAACATCGTGAGGAAACCTGCACACTCGGGCGACTGAATGTATAACCATGATCCAAGCTGGTTTGGTTCCCCTGTTAACAGGGTCACGGAGATCAGACGGCAGTCGCTCCACTGTAATTACCTGATCTCCCCAATCTTGGATCATGGTTCAAAGTTAAGGAGGTAGAGTTGGCGGTAAATCAAGTTGCCTACCATTTTTTTCTAATTTATGTTTCTATTTAAAAGAAAAGAGGTGGCCTAGAATTTTCGCCTGCGTAAAAATTAAATGCTCAGTTAGAAAAGTAGGTAGGTATAGGTAAAAATAGGATTCTGAATTTCATATAGTTATTGTTTCTAGAGAACACTAAACTGAAAAATAAATGCTATTGTCAGTCAGTATTAGATTTCTATGGTGAAGTTAATACCGAGTAATAACACTCGGTAATAGCTTCTTATACAAATTATTACCGAGTAATGGTTTGTTTTCACCATCATTAGGCTTCATTCGCGGTAGTGTAATTAATCTAATTCCGAGAGATAAAAATTGATTAATTTTAAACAAAACAAGAGTTTAATAGATAGCTAATGAAGTTACCTAAACATATACATGACGTTTGAATTAAGTACTGCGGAAAGACAAAGGTAAGGTTTCATGTCGTATTCAATTAAGTGCTCTCATACAAAGTTAATATTTATGGCTCAATTTAGGACAAAAAATAAGAGTTCTAGCGCAATTTCCATAGCGCTGAAATAGTTTTTTACGATAAATACATAATTACCTAAACGAAATACCAAATCATTTGGGTTACTGCTATATAAAATTTTATAAAAAATTCAATAAAACTATTGATACTGATTTATGCTATTACCGAGTATACTGCGGTCAATACATTCAAGAAGAAAACTGTGAAGCTATCACCGCGGTATTTTATTTTTATTTACTGTCGAAAAACAGTGCAAAATAAACGAAAATTAGATAGTTACAATCATGGCTGAAACTATAATCCACCTTGTGACCTTTACTACACATTAACCTTAGTAAAATATTGAGTGTATACATTTGGCGACTCGCGTTTATATGGAGGTCGCGCTCCAGCGCCGGTTAGAAAAAAACGAATCATTGTTTTTCTGCTTTGTTGTGCACAGTCTGCCACGGATCCATCCAAACGAATATAAATTGATATTTCATAAAAGTTCAAATTTTTGAGAGAAATATGCCTGTAATTGCTTAAAATTCGGTGTTACCTGCAGATTTTTGACTACCGCGATAATACCTGCGTTTACGTTATCTAGTAGTGAACAACGCGTTAGATACTGACTTGCTCTTCAGCGAGGAGTGTATGAGCCGTGCGAATGCGGCGGCTGCCTCCGCGCTGGTGGCGGCGGGCAGCAGCGCGGCGCGCACGTAGCCCACCGCCGCGCTCGTCACGCCAGTCACGCCGGACATCGCCATCTGTGCACAACCGGCATCGAAAACTTCATGGCGGGAAAGTAAAGCGACATAGAAATATTTTCTACCATCTCTTTTACTTGACACTGGCTGGATGTGCTGACCGCACCAAGCCATTATTTTAAAAAAATATATTGAAGAAAGGTCATTGGGCATTTTGTTCGGACATTTGACCCAAGGCGTACACAAACAAAATAGGGCAGACTATGCAAATAATTGTCGCTGCGACACAATATTATAGGTCGCATGCTTGCAAACCGTGGGAGAATTGATGAAAAAAAAATAAAAAAACAACTACTGCAATTCGATTTTTATAGTTAGATCAACTATTCCCACGGAATACCGTGGGAATATTTTGATATGCCATCCTGCGGTGTAGGCTTATTAGCTTACACCGCAGGACGGCATATCAAACTAGAACTATATACTATACTATACTTTCGTATTTCATTATCGGTTATCGGTAAGAAAACCAACATTTATTGTTCAATATAATTTTTTTTCCTGGGTATTTTAAACAAAATAATTATATGGAATAAAAAGTGAGATTTAGTTCTTTAATTAATACATATTTGGTTTTTGTACGCAACCTTTTGTAATAATAATAAATATGCCCAATGACCTTTGTAAACTACTTATTTAGTAAGCGCTCTCGAAAGGCGACGTGTTGATAACTGCCGCCGACAGAATGTGGCGTGCCTCAACACAGTCAAGTGGTTTGTCGACGGCTAACCGCCGCAGGCTAATCATAAAAAAGTGATCGCGTACGTATTTTTTTTTATAAATTGTGTGCCCTTCGAGAACTTTATAATTTGATTTTGTTATGAAAACTTTCTATTTTGGACTCCGGGGTATGTTGGGCCAATTGTCAAAATGTCCAGTGTGTCAAAATTACAAGGTATTGCTTTGTCATTTTGACAATGCCCAATTGTTAAAATGACCAGTTGTCATAATATCCAGGTGTCAGACAACAAATTGCTAAAACGTCTAATGGCCATAATGTCAAGTTGCCAAAACAACAATTTGTTAAAAAGTCTGATTGTTATAATGTCCAATATCAAAACATCCAATTGCCAAAGCGTCTAGTAGACATAATGCCCAATTACCAAAACCACAATTTGTTTGTCATTTTTTGCCATTTTGGTTAAGGAACCCTAACACGAGTACCTAAAAGGACGACTCCAGGGTATACATTTGTAATGGTCTTTATAACATCAGCTGCCTGGCTAGCACGATCACGTTTATTCGCCGACATAAAGCATTCGGCCCGTACTGGCAAATATGTGAGTACGAGTATGAGAGGGACGTGTGCTTTATGTCGGTAAAAACGTGATCGTGCTACCCGGTCTGGACGACGTTATGACTTCTTGGAAATTCAGAGACTTGTACATATTGACTAACGGTCTTTATAACATCTGGACGTTATGATTTCTTGGACATTCTGACACTTGCGCATATTGATCAACGGTCATTATAACATCTGGACGTTGTGACTTCTTGGACATTCTGACACTTGCGCATATTGACCAACGGTCATTATAACATCTGGACGTTATGATTTCTTGGACATTCTGACACTTGCGCATATTGACCAACGGTCATTATAACATCTGGACGTTATGACTTCTTGGACATTCTGACACTTGTGCATATTGACCAACGGTCATTATAACATCTGGACTGGATTCTGACACTTGTATATATTGATTAACGGTCTTTATATCATTCGTACATTATGTCACCTTGGACATTCTGACAATTGGCCCAACATACCCCGGAGTCCTATTTTGTTACCACCCTAACTTATACATTAGTTAGGTAGTAGAAAGTTGGCAATGCTTTCATTGGACAATAAAAATGTTGTAATACACCTTGCAGTTGCTTTTCAACCCAGATTACGGTACTTATCCTAATAAAAAACATCAATATACCTATTAGTCTTCTTAGGGTGATTTATGTGAGCTCTAGGACTGAGAATTTGGCCGAAAGGAAAAAGTGACTGAGGTGTCATTTACAAAATCTCGGGGTGTATATAAGTGCACAAAATTGCTAAATTTGGCAGTTAGCGCATTTGCGCGGTTTAACCCTTTCGAAGGCAATGCAGCTATATTGCCACTAAATATTGAACCTTATGCTCATGGAATAAGGTTGAAAAGCAATGAAAAATTTCAACTGTACTGCCCGTGAAAGGGTGACTACTACTACTAGTTTCATAGATTTTATATTTTATTTTATAGGAGAAGATACAAAATCATACAAATTAATCAATGACACATCAGGTTACCCATCCCCACTAGAATTCATTGAAGTATTATCTCACCAGCGCGAACAGGTCGAGCAAGTGGTCGTGGTGCGCGCGCACTATGTTGAACGCCATGCAGCAGAGCTCCACGAAGTGCTGGAACCGCTGCGTGGGCCGCTCGCCGCCGTTGATCACGTACACCATGTCGTGGGTCAGCACGAACGGCGCGCGGTCCCTAGGGAATACATTTAACGTAAACGATAAGAACATAATTAGGTTAATGTTTGTAGTTAGGTACCTTTACCTTTTGATTTTGCAATGTGGGTTATTACTGTTCAATCAATTATAGTCTGACCGCTACCGCTGTACCGCGCCTTGGGTATGTGCGAGCGGTGAGGCGGGGGGGGCGAAACAGTTGCTCCATTTTGTCATTCTGCCGTCATCGCTCACGGCGGAAACTAGTGTGTCAGATGCACATGAGATAAAATATCTAAAAATGGGTCGTGCATTATCTCGAGATATCAAGACTGTCATTTTAAAAGTGGCCGAATATTTTAAGAAAAGAAAAACAAACAAAGAAAGTTTATATTATACATTCCCAAGAATTAAAGATTTATTTTATTATTAATAGTTCTTTAATTGTACTTATCTTTAAATAATATTGGACAAAAACGGATTGGATGTAATTATACTCGTAAATATAAAGCTTCAATAAACTGTGCTTCGATATCGTAAGATCTGTCTGACACTACGAATCTCATGTAAGTATATACTTATTCCAGACATTAAAACAATATTTACTATATCCTGGCACCTGGCAGGGTCGCCATGCAATGTTGGGACCGGGAGAAGCTTTATAGTGAAACGACTGTTCCGTTTTAAGTATGATTTATTACTGTTCTATCAATTAGCAATTACAATATAAGAGGGTAAGGTGAGTCACACACTACAATTTCGTTGTTTAAATTATTTACATTTAATAGAAAAAAAAACATGTTTTTGGTGGCGTGGATCCACGTCAAATTCTGTTGTTGGAGGCGTGGATCCAGGTTTCGGCATATCAAAGAAGTTTCCTTAAGAGTTTACCCTCTTATCATTTGATAGGCTGAAACGTGGATCCACGTCTCCAACAATAAAATTTCTATCATATTGTTTTACAGGAGACATCGCACAGTCATAAAATAAATTGAAATGAACAGATCTTCACCAATTGTAGCTCAGAACCATCGCGATCACGTCAGCTTTCTAACAAAAAAACACATCAAAATCGGCCCATTCGTTTATGAGCTGTTTACGATGCCACAAACATACACACAGAAACACAGACACGTCAAACTTATAACACTAAACTTTTTGCGTTTGGGTTTATAACGCAAGGTCACGTAGGATGCCTGTACTAAGTTAAATCCCGCTTAAAAATATGTGTATAACGGAACGCGAAGATTTAAAAGTGTATACCTCTTGAAGTTGCCAAACATCTGCGCGTCGCCGAGGAACTTGCCGAAGTCAATGTGGAACAGGTGGCCGCTGGTCTTGAGCATGATGTTGTCGTTGTGCCGGTCGCAGATGCCGAGCAGGTACGTCGCCACGCTGTAGCCCGCGCACGACGCTGAGAACGATGGCAAAAATAGAACGCGAGGACAAAGGCGCAAAAAAAATATTAAAATTAAAATTGCAGTAATTGCCTGCCTGCACGTCAACCTATCTAAAACATTTTCTCCAATCTACATTTATCCTTATACCCAAAACATAAAGTTCAAAATTTATTGAATTTGACATTTTGTGTTAGTTTGACTTGCTGGCGTCTGTAGAACTTCGTCAATAGCCGCGTCCAGACCGGCCGAGCACGGCTCGCGAGCCACGCTCGGACTTTCTGCTCGCGAGCCGTGGCACCCGAAGAAAATTTGAAAGGTTGCGAGCGGGCCTCACGAACCAAGGTGAGCCAGTTTGAGCATTTAGTTAAGTCTCCTATGAAGAGAAACTAAATCCGTCCACACCGCGCGAGCCGCTCAGACTGAGGCGCCTTTGAGCATCGGCAAAAACCGACAACGTATGGCCCGCGGCAGAGGCAACGTGTACCCGAGGCAGCCTCGCGAGCCAATGCCTCGGCCGGTGCGAACGCGGCTAATAGGGTTTAAAGATCAATATCGTATGGAGAAATGGATTGGACAGTTTGGATAGGTTGATCTGCAGGCGTGTGTACTTAGTGTTAAGGGCAAATCGGTGATCATGTAGATTCAAAGAGGTAAGTGAGCAGAACTCACCCGTGAAGTTGTCTCTCGCACGCTGGTACTCCAGCTCGGACGGGTTGTGCTTGGCGAGCCACTCGGCGATTGGTTTGTCCTTGAACGAGCCCGTCAGTCCCCACTCTGTCTGTATGGCGCGCAACGTCTCCGCCTCGGACACTATCTCGATCATGCCTGTGCGATTTCATCTTGTTGTAGATACATACCTTCGATCATCTAAACACTACATACATAATCCCATATAAAATACGTTTGAAAAAGTGGTGTCAATTATTCTTTACCATTTTGTTTTCGAATAATGACAACTAATTTTAACACTCGACCCTATCATCGCCACAATAGGTATTTAATTTGGACGGCCACGTCAAAGACTACTGAGAGTAATCCAATGCTCACTCTTGGTTGGAGCATTAGTTCGAGGCGTCACTTTGAGATTGCTAATGCCATATCTAGTGTTAGATGATCGAAGATACATACATACAGTCGAGGAAGTTTCCGATCGACCACTTTTCGACGATATTCGCACGTTATCTACGCGCACGCTAATATACATCAGCCTACCCAAAACTGTTAAATTTCTACAATCAATTTTGAACTTTATTGTTCGGTTCTAAGGATCAATATTCATTGGTGAAATTCGACAGTTTAAGGTAGGTTGATCTGACGCTGTGTGTACGTACGCGCGGTCGGAAAGGAGCGCAAGCGAATATCGCCGAAAAGCGATCGACCGGGAACTTCCTCGACTGTGCATATATTTATCTATTTATTTATTTATTAAGATACACCATCGACAGTATCATTTTACATAGTAATAAAGTTTTAAATATAAATATTTATTTCAAAGATATGCCTTTACAGGTGTATACAGCATTCACAAATTGAATTGCTACAAATAATAAAACAAAGTTATAATCCTAAACTAACAGTTCTAAATCAATTACTTAACAAAAAACTTATATACATACAACCTTAATTTATCTTTATACAAAACCAATTACGGGTGAGTTCCACCCATAAAACTATTGTCGTCAGCTGATCGGACAGTTTTGTATGGGAGGTCGACATTTTTTTGTCATTTTTGCACATAAGTTTCTTTGGAAAAGTTGTTTAGTTTCATGGGTGGAACTCACCCTTAATTGGTTTTGTATAAAGAAAAATTAAGGTTGTATATTCACGACTATTATCCTCGAAGGGTTAGAAAGAAACCAGCGGGCCTAGCATGCGCAACACGAGATAATGTCACGGACGATATTCTCTCTTCCTTCGATGGCGGGAACGACAAACTATCTCGGTTACAGTTGTCAAAACTCGATAAAATTATGTTGCATGTTAGGGTTTGTAGACAAAAATACCACAGACAAGCAAAAACTGACGACCTCCTTTGACGACCTCCTTGGTCGAGTGGTTTGTACACCGGTTTTCATGGTGTCGCCATCTCTGAGGTCCCGGGTTCGATCCCCGGGCAGGTCAACTTAGACATTATTGTTTTTCTAAATTGTCTCAGGTCTGGGTGTTTTCTATGTATAATAAGTATGTATTTAAGTATTTTATGTATGTTTATCCCTTGTCTAGTAACCATTTAACGAGTTTCTTCGAAGCTTCTCTTGGGCTAGATAATTGGTGTGATTGTAGGAAAGTTTAATTTAATTTTTTTAATTTTAACCAGTCGAGCGTCATATGTACGTAAGGGTGTACAAAATAGTTGAGAGTCATGCGTGTCTCTTGTACTTACCGGTGTACAACAGACTTGGCTCAGATTGGTCGTTTTATATTAACCGGTCCGAGTTGTAGTATACAAGTTTTGGCTATCAGTGAATTTTCTATGGTCCTTATAGATTAAATTAACATATTTACCAAACGAAATATTATCGAGAAAAAAAGAAAAACAAATGTTACTGCAGTTATGAGCGGACGTCAGCCATATTGGTGAAAAGTTGTGTTCTTGTGATTTGTTTTTATGATGTTATCTCGACGTAAAATATGAGTTTTCGTATGATTCTTATCTATATTTACTGGAAACTTAATACAGATTTTGTACAATGCAATAGTTGTGTGATATAGTGGCAATTTAGATTAAACGAAGAACTAGAAGTATAGTTATGATATTTTGATTTTGCTAACAAGTATGGCTAACATTGTGTGTTATAAAGTGCTGTAATTTTCTTTATATTTTGATTTTTTGATAAAAGTGATTATAAACATTAATCAATTTGTAGATTATTCCATCAGCAACCTTTTTTTATTTACAGTTAGACATATGTACTTTTAGGCCACATGTACGCGGGTCGGCCACTTGTAATGGCGGCGATTGTTTATTTTGGTTCCTAAGTTAAAAATCGTTTTGTGAGTGAAGTTCAGTGCCAAAGTGTTTATGATTCATGTGACCGGTGCCTAGTAATGTAAACTAAAAAGTTATTATGTCAATTGTGTTGTGTGTCTATTGTTATTTATTATAACAAACAGTAAAACCAAAGGTTACCTTTATGAAATATTGAAAACAAAAGAAATCGTTCTAGTGCCACTACAAGTAAGTCTTTATTGTTCATTCTAAGTAGTTAACTACGTACAAAAACTCATACAGAAAAGAATGACACCTCATTCACGCGATAATCTCGTATAGTTATTACGCAATAAATATTTTTCCCTAATCAAACAATAAAAAAGTGATGTATCGCAAAATGCCTGACACGTAAAGCATTTAATGCTTTAGGGTGGGTGGCGCGCCATGGGTTAACTAACTATTATGTCTATTTTTGACATATCGTGTATAGACTTAAAACGAGAAAACGGATCGAGAAAATTTTCTCGTGTTGCGCATGCTAGGCCCACAGGCCGGGAAGACCGCAAAAGCAGTCCACTGCCTCAGTCCACGTTTCACCAAATAATAACTGCACATGTGCTCAGCGTGACAGGAGGTGAGCCCATCGCCGCTCTATGCTGTTGGATGTAACGCCCCTCACGTTGCACATTGGATCCTATCCTAGAGAATGGTTGGTCAAAAAGGCTTTTTTTAAAACATTGATGATACTACAATGATATCTTGTGTCAGCCAAGATAAAGAGTTGGTACGTTCATTAAAAGTCATAAGAATGCGGTGGGTAGTAGGTAATTAAATAAAAAAGCTGCTAATTGTCGAATGTTTCGTCTAATGTTTACTGTTTCTTATGCGTTATTTCAATTATATACTCAATTAAAAAATTTATATCTCGAGAAATTGGAAGTGTTTGTATATAAAATTTATGATGGACATTAGACAAGGTATGGAGATTTATATTACACATAAAAAATTCAATAAATATGGTTTGTTTGTTTACAATATCGAACCAATAGTATTCAGTTAAAATATTCAATACCGTTTTTTAATATCTTTATATTTCGAGCAGCAGCATTTTATCCTCATTTTTGTTGATATATTTAGATTACTATATCATTGTAGTTAAAATCATCATCATCATCATCATCAGCCTATGAACGTCCCACTACTGGGCACAGGCCTCCCACGTGGAAAATAGCACGTGGGGATATTGGGCCATAACCCACCACGCTGGCCCAATGCGGGTTGGTGGGTTTTAACGACTGTCATCTTACGACAACAACCGGGACCAACGGCTTAACGTGCCTTCCGAAGCACGGAGGAGCTCGAGATGTTTTTAATTTGGTCACCCATCCAGCGACCCGGCATTGCGAAAGTGGCTTAGCAAGCAAGATCGCAAGCCGAATGCGCTAGCCGCTGCGCCATCGAGCTCCTAGTAACCCTTTACAGGGTCCGTGGTCACAGGGAGACTCACTGTGACCACCGTGAGTTAATCCGTAAAAAAGTGTTACATTTCAATGTGTAGTGCTCGCTTAAACCTCAGAAAACAATATGCTGTACTTTAAAAAAAATATCTTTGTTTATGCCCGTAAATTTCACTACAACTGCATTTCTAAGATTGTATCTCTTTAGGAGAAGATAATTTCAATGTTTAATTCGTAAATTACTGTAACTGACAGTTTAAAACTGCAACTGATTAAGGTCGGCACATAATTTCGCAAGTTTTCAAAGTTTTTTTTTAATTGGCGTATACAATCACCAGAAGGGAATTAGGTAAAAAGTTTTTACTTTTCCACTAAAAAAAAGTCCCTATATACCAAATTTCATCCAAATCCGTTCAGTAGTTTTTGCGTGAAAGAGGGACAAACAAACAAACTCACTGACATACTTTCGCATTTACATTTACGATGAAGAAAAGTGTTCCAAATAAGCTTTAGAATACTTATTTCGTCTTAAATACGCTTTATATAATAGACACAATCGTTTAAACGCGATAAATAATAATGACCAAAAAATCCCTACTTCGGCCCCAGTGTGCGTTGTTGTTATATCGTTTTATGTTCATCTATCTTCTATATAAATAAGAATGTTTGTACGCGCAACACTTCAGAACGGCTCAACGTATTTAGCTGATTCTTTACTTGATGTGTTTGTAATTTTCAGGACAAAGTTTGTATATAAGATAATATTTAAAAATTCTTTAGGGATTTTTATTTATATAATATATTTGGGAAAACATACAATACAGACAGTCAAGCTTAAGAGGGCACCGCGCGATCGCAAAACCTGACATAAGTCTGTTATTGAACTTCAAAGCAAAATCAATCATATTGATATTTAAATTTAGAACTATTCTGCTTTGTAGTTTCAGACCTAGTAATTTGATTAGAGCAATGTTTTTATTCTGCGAAATCTACAAAACCATCACGCGCTTGTGTTAGAAATTAAAATTTACTTTTTTAAGATGGGGGCAACCTGCGAAATATCAATACAAATATCTTTATGTAAGAGTTATTGTTTCATGCGTAAAATTAATAAAGTTGTCGAAGAGAAATGTTTTTAGGAGTCATTCGATTTATGTATTGTTTGTTATTGTTTAAAGAATTTGTTTCAAATTTCAACAAGGCCACGACCTTGTGCAATTATCAGGCTAACTTACGGAAGTTTTTTTAATGTATTTAACTAATTCAGCGCATAGTACAAGTAACTTAAAAATACGTAATTTTCACAATTTCATGCAGGATCCCCTTAAGGGGGTGCCGCGCCATCGAAAAGGTCATAATTCATAATAATGAACTTGAAAGCAAAATCAACCATATTGATATTAATAATAAGGTCAATTTTGCTTTGAAGTTTCAGTCTTAGCGTGGATTCGACCAAACTGGAATAAGATTTACTCCGAGATTAGTCCATACAAATTAGGCGTTTAATCTAGGTATAAGACCTTATTCCAGTTTGGTCGAATCTACCCTTAGTAATTTAATAAGAGCAATGTTTTTATTCTGCGAAATGTGCAAAATCATCACGCGCTTATGTTAAAAAAATACTTTTAAAGAAGGGGCTGCCCTGTGGAATATCAATACAAATATTTTCAAGTAAAAATTATTGTTTAATGCGTAAAATTAAAAAAAAATTCGAAAAAATATGTTTTTAGATGTCATTAGATTTATGTATTGTTTGTAAATTTTTAAAGAATTTGTTTCAAATTTCAACAAGGACCTTGTGCAATGATCAGGCTAACTTAAATAAGTTCTTTTAATGTATTTAACTAATTCAGCGCATAGTACAAGTGACTTAAAAATACGTAAATTTTCACAATTTCGTGCAGGACATTGCCATTTGAACTCACCCCGTTGATGACTAGTGGGCAAGGCTTCGAATGTGACCATGCGAAGGTCGAGACCAGCCTTTAGCCACAAACCGTCCATTACTTTGATCACTTGTAGTACCAATGAGTCTTGTCGCAAGTCGTCGCCAACCTACAGGAAAAAAAGTTTGTTAAAAATCTTTCTGCATTGTAACAAGAGAAGTAGCAAACCTAAGTTTCGGTATTTCCCGTAGTTTAAACGTAGTAGTTTCCGACACAGATTAAATTAAAACCAAATACAATCAAAAATAAAATACCTTAAACATAGCCGGGACGACAGCATTGTCTATTCCGATGAAATTTATTTTGAGAGGTAGAGTATTCGATGCGAAGTACATGCAGGATCTGTAAAAATATTTATTATAAACAATCATACAAAAAGTTAAAAATCTGTAATTAAGGCAACCTATATATAACAACGAAAAGGATCGTAATAACTTTCGACAGTTTTTAAATTGTCAATAGAATAATGCCGGCTGCCGAAAATCTATCACTCGTATGTTTGTGTGTCGCCAGCATTTCAACTTGCCACAAAGCGTCAAATTTCTTTAATATATTTTGAACTTTGTCACTAGGGCATAAGGATCAATGTCGATTGTCAGGACTAAAATAAAAACCATAAAAAGTAATAATAAACGCGAGTCAGATCCGTAGAAGTGTTTCATTTCAATTTCGATTGAAGAAATTTGTCAGTTTTGGACAGGTTGATCCGCAGGCGTGTGAACATACTACAGATTTGCATTCGCAAATCAACGCATGCCCATAAAACATACGGGCTATGTTCCGTTCAAGGCTGTATGAGCGAATCCTTTGCCTCGCAAAATTAAAACGGATTGTCATCTGTCAGATGCATTTCACTTGTCAAATCGGTGGACACGCGGCTTACGTATATTAATTATTTGGATTGTGTTAACTCGGATGTGTTGCCAAACTATCGATAGTTGACATCGGAAATCATCTATAATATCGATAGGCCTATCCATAGTATCAATGCTATCAATAGTATCGATAGCTCAGTTTGGTACTTACAATAGTATCGATATACTGCAATACTATCGGTAGTATCGATAGTATTGAAGCTCAATATCGTAATTACTATCGATAGTATCGGCTATGACTATTGTAACAACAATCGATACAATCTATATCATCGATATGTTTGCGCTATCGATAGTAAGCTCTGACTCAATAGTATTGTTTATGAATATTAATATAGATAGCAACACTATTGAGGGAAAGGTCACTATCGATAGGACATAACTATCAATAGTATCGATACTATTGATTGTTATTGCAATATTCAGCAGCAATTAGAATCGATACTATTGATAGTACCTTCAATAGTATCGATAGTACTGCTGTATGTCGATGGTTACGGGGCCATCGATACTATCGATAGGCCTGTCGATACTATTTCTTTTGCTAAACTATCGATAGACTATCGATAGTGGACTTTTGAGCGGCAACATTAATTCGGATTATTCGGTGGTTTCGGTAGTTGTTATAGCCTGACCGCAACCGCTGTACCGCGCCTTAGTAGCAGTAAAGAGCATGAACTCACATGAGATTCGTAGTGTCAGACAGATCTTACGACATCGAAGCACAGTTTATTGAAGCTTTATATTTACGAGTATAATTACATCCAATCCGTTTTTGTCCAATATGATTTTTAGATAAGTACAATTAAAGAACCAATATAAATGAAATAATTCTTAATTTTTGAAAATATAAATGAAAATCATCAATAACATGTTTTTTCTTTATAACCTTCTGTTTTTTTTGGTGAACTAAATTTCAGTCGGCCCAAATTAGTTGATGAATTTCCCGCAGTTGTTATATTTCTTACAGTTTTTTCGCAGTATCCCGTAGCCTCCGCAACGATTTTGGCGATATTTGCATCACTTTCATATTCAAAACTTTCTTTGTTTGCTTTTCTTTTCTTAAAATATTCGGCCACATTGAAAATGACAGTCTTGATATCTCGAGATAATGCACGACCCATTTTTAGATATTTTATCTCATGTGCATCTGACACACTAGTTTCCACCGTGAGCGATGACGGCAAAATGACAAAATGGAGCAACTGTGTCGCCCCCCCGCCTCGCCGCTCGCATACCCAAGGCGCGGTACAGCGGTAGCGGTCAGACTATAGTACATTATTCTTCCAACATAGTTAGTTCGTCCTGCCCTTTGTATAACATTGACCAATAACGACGAACCGTTTATTCAAAAGAAAGAAAATGTTAGCATGTGGTGGCCATACCCAACTAACAAAAATGATTCTTATAATGGCTTAAATTGCCAAAATTAATAGCTTTTTAATAGCCGTATTATCTCCTATAAACCTGCGTTTGGGCACAAAATATAAGGACAATAACTTTGTACCCACCTTATAGTGGATTTATTGTTAGCTTTTTATTCCTATACGTGTTTTATTATGGCCAGCAACAAGGGAGTAAAATTTATACCAGCAAAGCAAAGTATTTTATAAAGCTGTTTGCCCATGTATGATTCTGTAATAAGTGTTAAGATAGTGATTTACATTTTCGTAAAAGCTTAGCGAAAAATTAAAGTGACCGCTGTCACTGTCAACAATTTTAATGACAAGAACAGTAAGTTTCTCAGAACAATAATTAGTTATTGTTTTGAGGTAAGTTTATAATTTATTATTATTAAGTTGTTACTGAATATGTGCTTGTATAAAGTGAAAACGGTGTGGGAATTCAAATGCATGGCAAAATGTGGTACGCAGTGTGTTATATTATCAACGCGCCCTTGAATTTAGGCTGTTTTGTGATACAAAATTGGTTAATTATTTATTCATGTTTTTAATAAGCTATTATAAGGGGAATAGGAATCGCACATCATTTATAAGGAAACTTAAGCTTATGCTATTGCCATTTTGTATATATTTAGGGTCCTTTTATCACCAGTAAAATCCCGTATCCACATTTATGTTGTGTAAAATAAATAAATTAAAAAAAATTCTTTACAACAGTAAAGAAATTATGAACAAAACATTGTTCATAATTTTTTCTTATTTATTTTGCAGGATAAAAATATTTTACGGCTGATAAAGCCGAAGTTATAGAAGTGTAATGTGTCCCAACCTATTGAAACAAGAAATTAAGAAAATGCATTAATAATAGACATCGACTTCTTTCAAACTTTCAAGTAGGCAATTCAGCAGCCAGCCAGCTATCAATCCGCGCCTAATCATCTAATTACGTTTGTTGTTATATTTTTAAATAAATCGCTAAAAGTTATATGAAGGAAATATTGATTTTTATTGCCCAGCCTTTTATATCTCTACACCAAAATTTCTATGGATTTAGTAGGGCGACGGAACCCATGGCTGTTTTTTGTAACAGCTAGATAATTTCAACCATGATGAATCTTGTTTTTCTAAAGTTATGTAGAACACTTGAATATAGTCATCTAGAGAATAACGCTCTTATAAATAATATGTAATCGAATATGGTTTTTCTTTCATTCTTATAAAGACTATGTAAAATGCTTTTACTCTTTTGTCATATAGATCTTATAAAAGCTCCTATACATTAAAAATCAATATAGTTACTCTGTGCATTGCTTTTATAAGAATAATTGGCCCTATTAGAAACCTTTAATAGCTTTTGAATATTATAAGGCTTAAAAGCCATATAACTAGCCCCAATAAGAATACCACATTTTGAACCCTTATTGTGGCTATATTATTAGGATTTATTACCGTTTACCCAACTAAATTACAAGAATAATGGTAGTATTAGCTAAATCTTCTTATAATGTACCATTATAAGGTTCATTGACATATTGATTGCTATTTTAAAACAATTAAAAGAGTATGGACCTTATACATTAATTTTATAAGGGTATATTGTTAGTTGGGTACCCCGTTCCGCCTTTTATTTTCATTGATTAACGACAAACAAAACGTTCCTTTTTTAACATCTTGACTGTCTTCACAATTTTATGATGCAAAAGTTTAAAGAGGATGTTGGGACAGGACAAATGCAAATGAAAATAGCCCTTAAAGTGTTATACGGCAGATTTTGTTGATAGTATGTATGTATGTCTATAACATGTTGCTCTGACATTTTACGTACTTGATATCGACGTCGTGCACGAAGCTATGCAGCGCCAGCGGCAGCGCGGTGGGCTCGCTCCGCAGCAGCGCCGACACTTTGGTGCCGCCCGCGATGAGCGCGCGCTGCCGGAGACCTTCTTTGGCGCATTTCACCGACATGGCCACTTCGGATAGGCTCTGGCGAAAGAGTAACATCACTGCTTATCATCATAATACAACTCAAAAGGTTAAAATATTGTCGGTTTACTGACATCTAGTGTTAAATACTTAAATATATCTTGTGTGTGAATATGCGTGTACGTCAATATGCGTGTAAGTCAATATGCGTGAATAGGCGTGTAAGTCAAACTGCGTGTAAGTCAATATGCGTGTAAGTCAAAATGCCTGTAAGTCAATATGCGTGTAAGAAGTTAGTCATTATGCGAGTAACCCTATTAGTTTAGTTGAATGGTCACGCAGAACATAAGACAGTAAATAAATTTTATAATGATGTCATCCAAGCCAATTTCTGATCCAAGCTGCAATGACTTACGTCTGCGAGAACTAGCCATTGACTGTTAAGCTAATCCGCAGGCTAAAGGTGATACAGAGAGCCATGGAGCACATTATGCTCGGAATATCCCTACATGACAAAGTACGGAATACCATTATCCGCAAACGCACCAAAGTGGTAGACGTAGGGTACCGCGTCGCAAAACTGAAATGGGCGTGCGCCGGAAATGTGTGCCGTAGGGGAGACGGATGGTGGAGCAAAGCTGTCCTCGAATGTCGACCGAGAGTCGGAAGTATTGTGGGCACTTGCCAGATGGTCCGACGTTATAAAAACCCACGGGGGTTCAGCGTGGTCGCGGAAGACCAGCGAATGAAATATGTGGCGGACAATAGGCTTGTGTTCACTAAAAATAAATCGGGAGGATTGGAGTTTCGAATGATCAATAATGATTTATAGAAACAAAATATCTAAAATACTCATTATAAAAAATTGGGATTATTAATATAAAAAAAACTCATTAATACGCATTTAGTCGTATGACATTAAACGGAAATCAAAAGTCGTGACGTCACGCCGTGACAAAAGTCATTTTATTGTTGTGACATTTCTATAGAACAAGCCTCGAAAGAAACAGATGTTTGGCACGGCGTGACGTCATTCACTCAACATGGCGGTCTTAAGCGTTTTAGCGGTAAATTTAAATCGGAATATAAAAACGCAAAATAAATATTGTAAATGATTGATTTTTTAAAAATAAAGTATTTTTAGGATAAAATAGATTAACAGGTATCGTTTTAATATGATTTTGAAATTTAGTCAACTAGCCAATTGGAGAGACATATGCAATGCAGTGGGCAAATACATGCTGCTGAAGAATCTTGCGTGCAGCGTACGGCCGCGGCGCGTTACCTTGACGAGCACCAATACTGCCGCAGTAGCGTGGCGTGCAGTTGCGCCCGCGGTAATGTACTTCTATATGAGCCATGTGCGATAGCGGCTCGCTAAAAAGTACCTACATCTCTTCCTATGGGTGTCCTAAAAGGCGACTATTTATTATATACAATTTTGTTTTCGAATAATCACAACTCATTTTGAAACTCGGCCTTATCGTCACCATAATAGGTATTAAATTTGGACGGTAATGTCAAATGACAACTGACAGCAATCCAATGGTTGGAGCATTAGTTTGAGGCGACACTTTGAAAGCGTTAATTGGCTACTTGACAGTTTTCGAAAAAGTATTTAAAAAATTACGCTTATTTTATTTATTACGTACAATATTTTCTTTCTCGAAAAAGCTTTATTTAATAGAATAAAAACATATTTTTCTTTATTGATTTCAAATTTTGTGCGAAAACGGTTGGTCACGTGACATTTTGCTTTGTGACATCACACTTCAATAAATATAGAAACATATCTTGAAATCTGACAGGTAGTTTTTGATAATTTTGTGAAATGTGACGTCACATGAAGCTCAATCATGGCCACCAGTGTTTCGGGGCTTGTAATCCACACATAAAAAAATCGCAATTTTTTGTAATAATAAAATATTTACAAATTATTTTAATAAAAAAAACTATTGGATAATTATCTTTAAATCATACACTATCATTTCCGAAATTTTTCATAATTTATTGTTACAACTGTCAAATAGCCAATTGTGAATCTAGTGTTTAGATGATCGAAGATGGTAGTAGACTAAGGCTCGATCAAGACGGGTTTTTCGTTCTCGGCCGAGACCGAGAATAAGAATAAAATAAAATCTCCGCCGAGACCTAGACTAGACAAATCGTGAAAAAAATTTAATACTGTTATGTAACCGTTTAATACTGTAGATACTGTTCAATAAAAACTTTTTCAATAATAAAAGTTAAATAACATTCTATCTTAGCATAAAAAGCAAGTTTTCGGCATTTTTACCCTTCAAAGAGTGTCTGCCACTCATTGTACAACTGTCCAGTTTTGCCAAAATCACTAAACTTGAACTGTTTTCGTCACTGCTCATTGGCTCGTCTTCAACTCTATGGAATCATAAGCTGCCCATGAGTTGGATTGCTCTGTTGCAACCATGTTTGAAGAGTTATTTGAAAATTTTAATCCCATTCCGTACAAAGTTACAGTCTCGGTCATGGCCGAGAAACTCGGCGATTTTTAGCCGAGAACCGAGACAGATTTCTCGGTCAGATTTGTAGCCGAGAATGCCGAGACCGAGACCACAGAATAACTAATAGTACTACCGTACAGAAGGTTCACTCTCTAACGAATTTCACGCGAAATAGAAACTTATCGTGTGACCCGAGCGTTCATATTCCGTCAAGCAACGCTGACACGATATCGATTTGAAGTCATGACGTCACGCGAAGGGGTTTACGCGCGTGCGCAGGGATTACGAGTTAAGCGACTCCGTGCTCGGTGTTCGGTGCGTCGGCTCGCGGCAACCTTTACTGCCATGCGCCTAGGCGGCCTGCCTGGGAGGCGCGCCAAACGAACGTACCAAAACTGCGGAGTGACACCTCCCTGCCAAGACCGAGACCGAGGTTTCGGTCCAGCCTTACAGTAGACTACTTCTGAATCCCCCATACCTTGACGAGCAGCTGCTGCCGCAGCAGCGTGGCGTGCAGGTTGCGTCCGGCGGCGGCGAGCAGCGCCCGCAGCATGAGGCGGCAGCGCCAGGCGCCGGTGACGCAGCCGTCGGCGCCGTCGGACGGCTCGCCGGGACTCTCCTCCAGGGTTATGCCTAGGAACTCCTCGTTGGGTGCCTGGGGTAACGTCATCAATCGTCATCACGTATAATATCGACGCATGTAATAAGTATCACTATCAATATCATTTTAGTTTTATTGTATAACTCTAAGCTACATTATTTCTGAATAATTTTTTTTTTTTTTTTTGCATTTTATGCATTTTAAATTTATAACTCTCTTGTCATAATTAGTTCTGTATCCTTAATGCGGGTGGGGCCTGGTGACCAGTGGTATAGGTTTGTTACAAACCCATTTCAGGCACCAGTCCTTCACAATTTTAGGTTACGTACTTCGTAAAATAAGATTTTATATAAATTTGTATTCTTTGTGAAGGATAATAAATAAATTTTATTATTATTATCATTAAATGTAGAATAAAATGATTACTAGAAAAAAATCAACCAGTCTCGGGAAGCTCGAATGGGATTCGAACCCATGACCTTTGGATTGCCGGTCAAGGGTTCGAATTCCATTCGTGAGACTGGTTGATTTTTTTCCAGTAATCATTTTATCCTAAATCTAATACTAGCGGCCCGCCCGCGCCTTCGTCCACGCTAACTAAGAAAGACCGTCATAGTTCAGCTATTTAAAAAAAATATATCTACAAAATATAAACAAAAACCATCCTTTATTTATCTTTTAGTGAATACCGCATAAAAATCCATTGCGTGGTTTAGGAGAATAGTGCGGTGCTACAGTCAGAGACAGACGGAAAACGGCGACTTCACTTTATAATATGTAATGATTTACAAATAATTCATTCTTGATTACCTGAGGCACATTAGGTAGCGAGTGCACCAGTAGCCAGAACAATTTATGTGCGACGGCAGGTGACGCCAAGGCCCGCGATAATAACAACTCTGCAACAACACAATTGTGAACATTTAGTAGTGGTTAAGATAAACTGCAAAAAACAACATATTACTTCCTAAAGTTTATGTTAGCGAGTCCCCTGCAAAAGCTTCGAACAGTCAGGATAAAAGAATATATCATATAAACGCGAGTTATGTATTATAAGCAGTGATAGGAATAGGCAGACTATATTTACCCAAAATTCTTGACGGAACATAACATGGAGCTGTAAATACCACCAGATGAACAACGCACTTTGGACCTTATTCCTAAAACGATAGGGTGACCTGTGCATTAACTGGCCAGCGGGGTACATTCGTATATCTCATGACGTAGTGACCAATCTTAGATACATATATCGGCAGAAAGCAGCATAGATCGTCGTCCGATATCACATCTTGTTGATAAGCAACGCGCTGTGGACCTTATTCCTATGGCGATAAAAGCTTGCCGAGCTAACTGCGGCAGAATGCGGCGCGGCGTAGTCATTTTATATCATATTGGTCAGCGGCGCATTGTGAACCTTATTCCTATGGCAATAGAATGGTTTATGTACTAACCGGCCAGCGGGTTGCATTCGTAGGTCTCGTGCCGCAACGCCTGAGCCAGCTGCGGCAAAACGCGGCATAGATCGTCGTCCGACATATCGTTTAGAAGTGATGCTGCCGTTTGGCGAATCGCTGCGTCTGGGAAACTGTGAGCAATTAACAAAAGACCTGTTAACATTAGACTGTTTAAAAAACGTGTTTTGAAGAAGAAGTGATTATTAGGTAGGGTCGGCCTGCAGCACGAATTGAGCCAGCTCGCCTGGCGTAAGGCTGCCTGTCCATTGAAGTGAAGCGAGACTGCTGTGCGGAGAAGCGAAAAAATATTAACCGATAGGATTGTCCACTGGAGCCAAACGGAGATTTAATGCAATCCTATTGGTTAATATTTCTCCGCTTCTCCGCAACGCAGTCTCGGTCCGCTTCAATGAACAGGCAGCCTTATACCACCCTGAACCAACGGCACTCGTTGCAGTTGTTTCATCCGGTGAGTGGAAGTACCGGATGCCCATCTCTCCCCTCCCCCCTCATAATTTCTATTACTTCCCTAATCGAGGTCGACAACGCATCTGCGACTCCTCCGGTTTTGCGGTGGTCCATGGGCGGCTGTGATTACCTTTCATCAGGTGCCCCGCTAGCCTTCTTTTCACATGTGGCGGCGCCACCTACCGCATGACGCCGCACATAGTTCGACACGAAGCAAACACCTTTTCAAACGTGTCAACAGATGGCGCCACAAACGTATATCAACGACGTCTCCATACTACGACGATAAAATAGTATGGGAAGCCTGCATCGCGGTAGCGAAGAATTCATCATCTCCTTCGGTGTATATAGTACCTCCAACTAACATCCTTCTTCGGTCCCCGAGCTATACCACCCAGCTCGGAGGAGAAAGATCTTCCCTTTAGCCTTCCTACAATGGAATCCATTCTACCTACCATTGCTTCCCTACACACAAAAAAGCGCAGGGCGAGCCGGCCCAATGTGTGCTGCAACTGCAATGCAGCATGGCTCTACCACTCAATGTTACTTTGACGACCTCCTTGGTCGAGTGGTTTGTACACCGGTTTTCATGGTATCGCCATCTCAGAGGTCCCGGGTTCGATCCCCGGTCGGGTCAATTTAGAAATTATTGTTTTTCTAAATTGTCTCGGGTCTGGGTGTTTTCTATGTATAATAAGTATGTATTTAAGTATTTTAAGTATGTTTATCCGTTGTCTAGTAACCATTTAACGAGTTTCTTCGAAGCTTCTCTTGGGCTAGATAATTGGTGTGATTGTAAGAAAGATTTATTTATTCATTTATTTATTTATTTACTCATTTAGCACCACCCAAGGGTCTCAAGGGTAAACCTACGGGTACGGACGCGAGAAGGAGACCAGTCAGGCTCTACTAAGATAAGATAAAATTAAGGCTGGACTTCTTGGAGGGAAACTGAAGCGCCATGTCTGCAGTTTTGTTTTATTTTCTATAATTTGTGTTTTGTCGAATATTAATGTGAAATAATGTTGGATTATAAGTGTTCGTGAACGTGCATGAGTGTTGGCAAAAAAACAAAACAGTGCAACATCACTTTTCAAATTCTCTCAAGAAGTCCGTGTGAGATCTCAATAAAGTCCTTGTTGAGTCATGAGGGGTTTGGGGGAAACTCATTTACCATTAAACGTTCATTCACTCATTAATATTACTATTATATCTTACTTGACACTGGCTTTAGCCAGCACATTTATGTGCTGATCGCACGAAGCCATTATTTAAGAGAAAAAAATGATGAGACGTAAGATATAATACATACCAGGGCAGCAGCAGATGCATGGCGTTGAGCGGCGACGGCTTGTGCCACAGCTGCATGAGCGCGGCTAACTGCGCGCGCGCTTCCCCCGACCAGTTAGTAGCGGCTAACAGGACCAGCGGCAGCGCCCCGGGTATCTCGACTAGGTACTGACGTTTCTCCCATAGTATCTGGAACGATAACGATATATTTAAAATAGTGTTGCCACTCGATAGTCAATCGATAAGATAGTTGAGCAAAAGCAATAGTATCGATAGGCCTATCGATAGTATTGTTAGGCCTATCGATAGTATGGATAATATCGATAGCCCCGTAACCGTCAATACTATTGACACATAGCAATACTATCGATACTATTGCTACTGACTATTGCATTAACAATCAATACTATCGATAGTTTTGTCTTATCAATAGACCTTTCCCTCAATAGTATTGCTATATATATATTAATATTCATAAACAATACTATTGAGTCACACAAACAATACAATCGATAGCGCAAACATATCGATAGTATCGATACTATGATAGCATCAATAGTTGCTACAGTAGTCATAGCCGATACTATCGATACTCATTACGATATTGAGCTTCAATACTATTGATAATACTATCGATCGGTATTGTAGTATACCGATACTATTATATTAAACTGAGCTATCGATACTATCGATAGGCCTATTGATATTATAGACGATTTCCGAGGTTAACTATCGATAGTTCGGCAACACTAATTTAAAACATTCCCAGTCCTTTAATAAAAATAATAGAATTTCAATTGTTTTGTGTCATATGTGGCTCATGGGACTGTGAACGTGCTAAGTGACACTGAGAATAACCTACCAACTCGCAATGGGCAAGCGTGGAGGATTATTATGGCCCAATATCCTTGTGCGCTGTTGTTCATATTGTAAGGCCGGCCAGCCATGCCAACAGTGGGACGTTAAGAGGCTGATGATGATTATGAGAATAACACTTGAGAAAGGCCGATATATAAAAATATTATTACAAATGCTTTTTTCAGTCTTCATGTAATATAACTTTGTTAATGCAAAATAACACAGTAAGCAAACAGGAGCGCGTTTGCTACTACGAGGAGCTTCGAAACCTTAATACATTAAGCTTCATCTTAACCGAATGTTCAAATATTTGTAAAAATATTTCTTTCGTATGTCAGAGGTAAAAACTTCTAAGATTTGATGAAGCAATGTTGACTAAAAACATAAGCATCAAGCACTGACAAATTTCGACGGGTGAAAACCAGACCTCGGTAGACAAGTGGTTAAGGCAGCCGCCCGGAATGCGAAAGGTGCGTGGGTCAAGTCCCGCCTGAGGTTGTCGACTTTTTCAGTGTTTAAAAATTTGGTCTATTCGGCACTTGCCCTCTTTCTGATCTTGTCTACAATTCTCATTTCAAAACTCCGTGGACCTATTATAATTACAGTTTTGTACTCGACTATTCAAATAGTGAACAAACAACGACAAATTAAATCAGTATTATAAATTTTGTACCAAAACCTAATTTATTCATATGTTTTGTAAAAAGGGGGCGAACAACGAAAGTGGGCGAATTACGAATAAAAAGTATATGAATCAGAAAAGGGGGCAAAAATCTACAATTTGTACGGAAATGAGAATTTGTAGACAAGATCAGAAAGAGGGCAAGTGCCGAATAGACCAAAAATTTTACTTCATTCATTGTAAAAAATAGACGCGTTTTACCTGAAATAAAACGCATATTAAATACTTACCTCATTAGAAGCTTATAATATTGAGATAGGCATATCCGTTTCCCGTCGTATTTTCCTTCTCTTTCTTCCGGTATATCGCTGTCTCTCTCGCTCATCCCACTCAGTGGCGTCACCAGGTGGCGCGGTGGGGGAACCAGGAGATTTCACCCCCGTGCCCATTTGTTCATCATTGTGTCGAAATATGCAATAAGCGCCAGGCGGAAATAAAAACTAAGCTTCTAATGAGGTAAGTATTTAATATGCGTTTTATTTCAGGTAAAACGCGTCTATTAAACACTTGACCGTGATTAGAAGCTTATAATATTGAGACCTGTTTGTTATCGCCTGGTGAAAACGCCAATGTGAGAAATAAATTAAACTATAAGTGCGAGAGAGTTAATCATATGACTAAGGTCTAAACAAAAAGTTATAAATAAGAGATTTAATTAAGTACTCATTATTTACAATTTAAGTCATGTAAGAAAATAATTGGCCAGTCATTGATGAAAAATCAAATAATTTAGCTTGTAAACCATGTAAACATTAGTATTAGGAAATAAATATTGTTTAATATTTGATTTCAATCACTTTACAGGGTAAAAATAAAAAATGAAAAACTTCGTGACGCCTGAATCAATATTTCACGACAATAAACCTTGTGAAAAGTATTAACTAATCTCCAATTAGCAATAGTTAGTATATCCTCAATGGGTAAATCATATCAATCTAGTTTGTAGATGCTACAGCGGAGCAAAACACAACCAGGTGTGGCTGTAATATCCATCTATAGCTACCACAATGCTTGAAACAGGTGTAGGTGAACCACTCGAAGTTTTAAATAAATTAGTTTAGCCATTTTGTACAATATTTATTGATCCTTTTAACCAGTAGCAATTTCCAGCGTGTTTGTCTGTAGTCCCTACAGTCAGTCTTTGACCCAAACTGTCGCCTTAATATTACTGCATTGTCCTGAACAAAATAATGTTTGGTGTCCACAGCAAGGTAACAAAGGAGCAATGCGACAATAATATTGCAGTGTTACGAACTGTTTGAAATCTAGTTGATCCTAGGTTTGAAATACATTACAAAGGTCTACAGACTAATATTACTAAAACCTGGAAAAAGGAGGTTTTGTTGTTTTTAAATGTTTAATTGAGATTGATTTCAAAACATATTTAACTATTACCTCGTCACTAAGATTTCCATACAATTGTGTGCTGCATAAAGTAGACACGACAATTTATGGTAGTGTATAGTATTGTAAGAAAGATTTAAAATATTAAGTGTAAATCTGCCAAAAACTGGATTGACTGGACCCATTTGGTACGCGTTCCGCGTGTGGATGGCGCCGCTGCTGCTGCTTACGCCCTTCCTGTACTACTGGACCAAGCACAAGTGCTCATATGTTTTTATAATAACCGGACGCTTGAGCAGGGAAATTTGCTTGTATTTCCATAACGATATATCATTTAAGCACACCAAATTTCAACGTCATGTCTTGAACCTTGGGGGTTGGCAGGCCTGTGGTTATGTCTACCAGGCGTCTACGTTTCGAATTCCATACTGTGAATGAGGCAGCAAGGGGTACCACAATCAGATAAATTGCTGTTGAGGTGTACTAGCACCCAGGGGATGAGGGAAGGTGGTGCGAATTTCCAAGCCAGAGGGAAGCGTTCTACTCCAGGCTGAAAGCACTGTGAAACATCGCTACGTAATCATTGAGATAAATCTGCATAGTTTACCCAATACTCGAGCGTTCTTGGATACAAACAGGTCAATTACTGGCCAGGCCCACTTCGCGAATATCGTTTGTGTGAATTCTGGCAGTAGATGCCACTCTAGAGCTTGGCTATGTCGAGACAGTTGATCTGCATGGCTGTTTAATTTCCCTGGAATGTAATGAATTTTGACTACAATTTGGTTGGTGATCATTTGTTGGTTGGCAATTTGGAGGATTAAAATAAAATTGTCGCAGGCTTCGTGTTCGATGCTTGTAATTCTAAGACTTAGAAAAGCCCGCTTTTCTTTTTGATTGCAGTGCAGCTTTGTTGGGATACACTCCACTTTCCCGATAGGGCAGAATTGTTGAGTTGTGACCCCCCAATCCTGAAGCAACGGTTGTCAAAAAGAATGTTGGTGGAGGTATATGTATTGGTGTTTCTGATAATTTTTAGCTACCAATACATTTAACTACATCGTAAGGTAGAGTCTATTTTACCGCCCAATTTCATCTCTTAGGTATCGTAAAATGCGACTAACGGACCATAGATTGCACATACATCCAACAGTATAGAGCGGCGATAGGCTCATCACTTGTCACGTACATGTGCAGTTATCATTTGGTGAAACGTAGACTATGGCAGAGGACTGCTTTTGCGGTCCTCATTGCCTGGTCTCTGGCTATCCCTTCGGGGATAACAGACTCTTGTGATTCCTCCATGTATCCTAGTATGTCCTTGCGGAAGACATTGATTTTGGTAAGCGCCCTGCGAGGGCGGTCAAACAGACCTTTTAAAGTTTATGTAGACACCAAAATAAGTAAGTGTTTCTATTACAATGTTGGCATGTCTGGACAGAACCATCTGGTCTTTATGTCTATAAGATAATAGTCTAAGAAAACATTGCCGTGCTATCTCAAATGGAAGGCATATAATTCTTAGTAATTCGCCTTTGTAGAACCGACGAAGAAACCATTGTGAGATTTGGCTATAGTCAGATGGTAGTACCTAGGTCTGAGAAAAGTAATTTGTACATCCCGTCTCTTGGCCGTACACAGTCCGGAATTCATATTATAATTTAACGACTTCAGGTTAAAAATTGGACGGAGTGACCTTTCTTGAGTGCTCTTTGGTACTAAGAACTGGGTTAAAACGAAGTTTGGAAAAAAAAACTTACTGTTTCTAGAAACCTGTTCTTTCATCTATGTCAGCATTGCAGACATTTTGTCCGATACAAGCGTGTAACAACTGTCGATTGTAACGTTTGGAACCTTGAGCGATGGCTTCAGATAAAACGGTATTCGATACCTTTGTGATATGATACTTGGAGCACCTATTTAGTCCCAACGGTGTCGATAAAGTGCAAATTGACTGGCTCGAAATTTCGGAGCGTCATTGTCTATGTCTTTTGTTACCTCTGTTAGCAGAGAAGATGGACGTTTTTGTCCTGATTGAAAGAGCTGCCAAGCCTATGATCCTGGGGATCGAAAGTAAGAACAGCCTCCGGTTGTTTATATTATAGCTACGATGTGGTTCGTGGCTGGCATAAGTATGTCCTTGCGGAGGACATTGTTTTTGTTAAGCGCCCTGCGAGGGCGGTTCATAGCCATGATGTGGTGCGTGGCTGGCATGAGTATGTCCTTACGGAGGACATTGATTTTGGTAAGCGCCCTGCGAGGGCGGTTCATAGCCACGATGTGATTCGTGGCTGGCATAAGCATGTCCTTGCGGAATGCATTGTTTTTGGTAAGCGCCCTGCGAGGGCGGTCCATAGCCACAATGTGGTTCGTGGCTGGCATAAGCATGTCCTAACGGAGGACATTGTTTTTGGTAAGCGCCCTGCGAGAGCGGTTCATAGCCACACTGTGGTTCGTAGCTGGCATAAGCCTGTCCTTGCGGAGGACATTTATTTATTTAATTTAATTAAAAACGGTTACATAACCGTTTACAACAATTAAACGTATTTTTCAAATTCAAATAAAATAAGGGACATTTAGCATTACATTAACATACATGCATCTTCTCGCAAAAACCGCAAACACTCAAGTAATATAACCATTGATTTTGGTAAGCGCCCTGCGAGGGCGGTTTATAGCTACGATATGGTTCGTGCTGGCATAAGCATGCCCTTGCGGAGGACATTTATTTATTTAATTTTATTAAAACGGTTAAATACCAATTACAATAATTAAACATATTATTCAAAATCAAATTAAATTAAATAGGGTACATTTAGCGTTATATTAACATAATTATATGCATCTTCTCGCAAAACCGCGAACACTCATGTAATAACCATTGATTTTGGTAAGCGCCCTGCGAGGGCGGGCAGATTATAGCCACGATATGGTTCGTGGCTGCCATAAGTATGTCCTTGTGGAGGACATTGATTTTGGTAAGCGCCCTGTGAGGGCGGTTCACAGCATGCTGTGCGTGTGTCTGTCCCATGAACCAGAAGAACAACGCGATGGTATACTATAAGAAGTTTGCCCTTGCGAAAGGCAAACCGTTTGTTGTTAGTACAGGTTTTGCTTGCGAGGCATTCCCAGTACCAGACAATTTATTATTATTTTTTTTTTTTTTAATGCAACTGTAATCTGTTCAGAATTAAACAAATGTGTGTTTGAAGGTAGAATCTTATTCAAAGTAACAAGCATTAGAGGGTATTTTACATTTTTATGAGTATTATCCTCTTTTCGTATATTTGTAGTTTCAGTCTACAATCTAATCACCACTGAAAATAAGACCTTTAAGAGAGGCATCAGATGTTTGCGACCAACTAGTAAACTGCGCAGACAATTATTTAAAATATCTTTTTAGTTTTAAAATACCAAAAGTTATTGGTGCACAAGATTTATCAGAATATTGGTGTTTAAGGCCTAGCTGGCTCTTTTAGTTTACTTTTAAGATCAAAAATCAAATCTAGATCACTACACGGAATATTTAAATTGATAACTGTTTTAGTCAGTATTGAAAACACCTGCGAGGTGCAACAATCGTTGTAAGATTTCCTCTAACGTCCGATAAAGCAGACACATTGTCGTTATCGTCATGAAAGGCAGGTACGATGACCATGCTTCTTTGAACGATGACGACTAACTCGAACTCAACCTTCGCCGATACGATCGGGATTGTTAGAAGAACCAGCTATAGCCGCATAGCTACAATTCGTTTTTCTCATTATCTAATGTAAGCACTAAGTATCGGTTTCTGATCTAAAATAAAAAGTTAAAGTGCCTGGAGGGTAGATACCACATATTAAACACAAAAAACACTTTTAAAAAATACTATCATAATCGAATGCTTTCTTATCTTAAAAGAAAAGGTGTATCTACATCCCTTGCGGGTAAAATAAAAAGTTTGATATACCAGATAAGATTAAATTATAAATTCAGCGAACGGTAACACCGTTATGTTAAGAAACTATTCTAAGTACTTACGTGTATTGTAGAAACTCACGAGAACTGTGTTGCAGTTTAAATAAAAATAATTCTATTTCTTTGTCACTTGATCACTATGTAGTGCACAAGTTACGCCGACGGGAAATTTCACGCCAATGATGAACAAATGGGCACGGGGGTGAAATCTCCTGGTTCCCCCACCGCGCCACCTGGTGACGCCACTGAGTGGGATGAGCGAGAGAGACAGCGATATACCGGAAGAAAGAGAAGGAAAATACGACGGGAAACGGATATGCCTATCTCAATATTATAAGCTTCTAATCACGGTCAAGTGTTTAATATATATTTTACTTCCTCAAAATATTAGCCAATTCAGTATTTAAGTATGTTATAAGTTTAGCGCAACAAGTCTTGCATATCTAATTTTATTACCACAGTTGGCTACAAAATATCTCTTCTAGAGATAAACTTACCTTTTTATAAATGTCTTGTGTAACGCGTGTTTTTATGTAATTTCTTTGTGCAAAAAAGTATTAAATTTAATTCAATCTATATTACCTCTCTGCCTTCAGTGGGCATTCTTTGGTAAGCGCCTTGCTCGATCAGATGCAACAGCTGTGACTGCGTATGGCCGTCCAGCGAGTCGAACGCGGGCAAATCCGCTGCGGATAGCGTCTTCTCTTTGTTCTCATCTCCGTTCGTCCATTTGACACCGTTATGTGCGTAAAGTGGAATCTCTGTGTGAACGAAACATTTTTGTTTAGTACAGCCGTCAGCTTTATTCAAGCCAATAAATTCCTCAACAAATGTTGAAATTTATCGTTAGGGTCTTAGGGATCAATATCTTTTAGAGAAATTTGTCAGTTGTAAGTAGTCTGATTTGCTAACGTGTGTACATTTACAACGCTAATATAAACTGTTTTAACGGGACTAAACACGATTAATTTTGTAAGTAAGTACATAGCTACTTACTGCTTGACGTTCGCTTGTGACCACGGCCGCAGCATCGCGGCCGAAACTTCAAGCAGTAAGTAGATATGTACTTACTTACAAAATTAATCGTGTTTAGTCCCGTTAAAACAGTTTTAATGCAATGCAACGCGATAGTTTAAAGTCTTAACGCTAATATAAAACAAACAAACAATAATTAAACAAACAAATACCATAAGTTTCTTGGTAAGTTGTTCGTTGTGCAGGTCATTGCAGACCTCTGCAGGCCCCATTAAGTAGATCTCCATATAACCCGATTCCCATTGGTTTGCATTTACAAACTATTCTGCATGATGTACTTTATATCACGGCTATCTTTATCATATTCGAAAGAAACCGTTTTTAGTATACTCGTATGCACCTACCTAACATCGCTTTCATAAATAATGACGAACGCTCTTTTTCCCCATCATTTGTTGGTAAAGAATATAGTGAAAAAAATTGTTTATTGCGGCTTCCCATCTTATACACCCTCATTTTTGATTCGTTTTAATGAAATTAAGGGTGAGTTCCACCAATGAAACTGAACAACTTTGTCATATTATTGTCGTCAGCTGATCGGACAGTTTTGTATGGAATGTCAATTTTTTTTTGTCATTTTTGCACATAGTTTTCTTGGGGAAAGTTGTTCAGTTTCATGGGTGGAACTCACCCTTAATTTCAATAAAACGAGTTTTAATGAGGGTGTATATCCACTCTTTGCCACTGCAGCCATATAAGTGTTTGCCTTACACACTCCTTGTCGTTAGGTGGTTGTTGATAACTACCGGTAGATAGTAAAAAAAGTAAAACTTCTAGTTCTTGATGAACTGGCGTTGGGGTTTAATGCCAAATACACGTACCTGTAAGTACATTTAAAAAACACAGTGATGCCGCAGCGAGAACAGAATGAGAATTAAAAGAGCGCCTACAAATTAGTGTTGGGTAACATACAAACAGGAATGTATGTTAGAGTCTGGCTAACGAAAGTTGAACCAGGAAAAACGCGGCAAATTCAAAAAAATCATGACTGGGTTACACAGAGTCTCTCACACCGCTGCAATTTTCTCAGAAAAATTTCAATTTGACATACGACATGACACCTCAGATAGACATAGAGACAAAGTGTTGCCAATCAAATAACTTCGAGGTTCAGCTTTCGTTGGCCAGATTTTATTTGTGGTGTTACACTACAAGTATGTACTGTGTATATGTGTGGCGTACCGATATTGACGACGGGGTAGGGCGGCGGCGGCGCGTGCATGGGGTGCGGCGCGGGCCCGATGCGGCGGTCGCAGCGCGCCGGCCACAGCGGCAGCACGTAGTTGCCCGACGCGAGCACACTGACCGCGACAAAGATAACATTATATAGATGAGATAAATAAGTAAGATAGTTAAGATAAGATAATTAAGACAGACATATAATTTATCTTGCATGTAAATTATGTTATTCGGTTTGTAAAGTTATTTAAACGATTACGCAACTTAATTAAAAAAAATTAACCTATAAGTGAGGATTTGTAAAAGGCATTGGTTCACTCAAATTGAAATGTAAATGAAAAATAGATTTATTGGAACTAAAACATTGTAACAAAATATATATATTTTTTTTTTTACGGGTAACGGGTAAGCGCTTGGCCTTCATCTCACCTGATGGTAAGTGACGATAAGGCCGAAGGTGGAAGCGCGCTTCACCTGGAATCCTCAACCACTGAGGAACTGGCTATCTTATCTCTAACTGTCGGAACACAACTATGCTATAAACATCGTTGTTATGGCGACAGACTTAGATAAGATGGTGGTAGCTAGCCAGGCGGACTTAACAGCCCTACCACCAACCAAACCGAGCACACAAAGATGTACCCCCCGCTGGGAATCGAACCCGGGACCTCTGGGCCTGAAACCGGTGGCTTAGCCACTAGACCACGGAGGCGGTTAAATATATACATACACCGTGCTTCGGAAGGCACGTTAAGCCGTTGGTCCCGGTTGTTGTCGTAAGATTAGAGTCGTTAAAACCCACCAACCCGCATTGGGCCAGCGTGGTGGGTTATGGCCCAATATTCCCACGTGCTATTGTCCACGTGAGAGGCCTGTACCCAGCAGAGGGACGTTTGCAGGCTGATGATGATGGTGATGATATACATACATATAATTACGAATTATATCCCCGATGACTGACCAGTCAGAGACCAGAAAATGAAAACAGCAAAAGCAGTCCTCTATCGTAGTCCACTTTTCATGAAATAGCGACTGCACATGTGCTCAGCGTAACAGATGGTGAGCCCATCGCCGCTCTATGCTGTTGTGTGTATGCTATGTATGTGTTGACTTTAGTCCGTTAGTCGCCTTTTACGACACCCAAGGGAAGAAAGGGGGTGGTAGTATTCTTTCACCGCTACGCGATACAGTTAATATTTAAAATATATAATGCGCGTTAACAGCGGCATTAGTTACTTGAACTGAGTTACAGCCATTAGCGCCCACCTCCGGACTTGGAGACAGCAGCGTTCCATATCGTTAGATCACAAAATGAAAATAAACACAAATATAAACAAAAACAAAAAAGCTTTCAATTCGAACCAGTGGTTCTTGAGATTAGCGCGTTCAACCAAACAAACTCTTCAGATTTATTACATTAGTATAGATTCATACTTTTGAAAACGCGCCGGGTTATGGCACTGTCTTTATTAGTTGCTTTTTTAAAACGCTTTTCTTCCAGCATCAGGCATAAGGTATATTTCGAATACAGACTAAAATATGTCTTTTATATTTTTTATTAATATGCAACAGTTAGGAATAAATATAAAAGTGGAATTTTACCGATAATCTGTATAAATAATATTTATCTCCATGATGTAGTATACTGCTAAGGTTGCAAACTATTTTGACATTATATTTTTGATCCGTATATCCCTACAACTCATTCGATTATTTAACCTATTGAGCGCCAAAGTCGTCTATACTTGACCAGCACTTGCGGGCCCTGTGCGCCAACGACATCTATAGTTGACAAAAAACCCGGCTTACAAAAATATTAAATAAATGTGTTGAAAAACTATTACTGGTATTTTTTTTCTACATTCGGCAATAAAGAATATCCGTGCAACATATGAGTATAAAAACAAGTCTCTTAGAGCCATAAGAACTGAGAAATATTGAACTATAAGACATGGATTTTTATCTAAGCAAACACTATGTTCAACACGCCAAAGTCGTCTACACTTGACCGCTAGTGCTGTACTGCGGACGGTAGTTTGAATGTAAATTACCTATTCAAAATGTTATATTATTTTATTATTATTGCTATTTTAATAAAATGAAATGTAAGAAAAATAACACTACCATAGCGTACCGTAGCTCAGCTACATGAATAAAGAATCGTCAAATCAACTTCACCTAATAAATCCAATATGGCAACTCTGGCGCATCCCTAGCGCGTCATCAATAATCAGTTCTCTGGGCGCCGTGGTCACGGATAGACGATTGCCTGATGACGTCATAAGCGCATAGTGAGGAAAGTAGTGCAGTGCAACATGAGCGATTCAATTGAACTTCTTCGCATTTTGGAAGGCGTCGATGATGACGATGAATTTTCGGAATCTGATTCAATTATTGAAGAAGATTTAGAGGTAAGTAAGTGTATGCAAAATCTTAATAAATTGAACTTTATTTCTGTTATTAAAACGTAGGTACATAGAAATCTCGAGTTTTCGATCGTGAAAGTTAAGTAATGTTCGCCGAGGTCGCCAAGAGGATGGGTGACCGTAGGTTCATAAAATCACAAGGTTTTCGATCGCGAAAGTTAAGCAATGTTCGCCGAGGTCGTCAAGGGAATGGGTGACCGTAAGTTCATAAAATCTCGAGGTTTTCGATCGCGAAAGTTAAGTAATGTTCGCCGAGGTCGCCAAAGGGATGGGTGACCGTAGGTTCAAAAAATCTCAAGGTTTTCGATCGCGAAAGTTAAGCAATGTTCGCCGAGGTCGCTTACTGGTCACCCATCAATTACTGGACCTGCGCAAATTTGCTTAACTTTTGTGACTGTAAACAGAACGTCAACCACTGCGTCATCGATTCTCTTTAAGGCATTAGCTATTTTGCGGCAACATAACTATTGCGGGTAGATTAATTTTATTTTTACTTAGGGTAGCTACCGCTACTATCATCTACTATGGATCGTATGCATACAACACGTGTGCACGGTGATATAATTTAATTGTAGTTTAATTACAAAGCTAACTAGAAAGTTAGCTTTGTAATTTAATAATAAATAAAAAATGAATCACAATAATATTGTATTAATATATTATATTATATTGTTTTCTAAAATATGTTTGTTTTTATTTATAAAAATATTTTTGTACTGTTTTGCACCGGTTAAAATTGACACTTTATATGTATGCTTTTTATATCCTATGGTTAATACCAAGTAGGTACCTTCTCAGTTTTGTTTATATAGATAGATATCATCATGTTTAGATAGATGGCATCGAGATTTGGTTTGTCGCGATTTCGTGCATTGAGATTTGGTTTGTCGCAATTTGTCGCGCTAACGTGCATCGAGATAGTGTGTTTCGTGCCATTTTTGAATATCATGGATTTCCGCAAAGTAACGCCTGATTCTATTAATTAAAAATAAAACACTAAAGTTTTTATTAAAATTCTTGCTTTTGAAATATTACAAGAAACAATCCGGCGGTCCATTTGTTTAGAGATTAACAGCACAGTGATTACTAGACGAGCTACAGACCTTGCAGGCACGTGTTGGCTTGCAAGGTCTGTACCTCGCCACTGTCGCAGCGGCGATTTCCGTGGCACCTGTGCATATCTCCACTCTCTGTACCCGATGCACTTTAAGCGCATGCCTGCAATATTCAAGGCCATATTCATACAACACGGCGCTAGTATTGATTACTAATAGTTTGCACAATGTTTACTAGACGAGCTCCAGACGTAGCAGACACGTGTTGGCTTGCAAGGTCTGTACCTCGGAAATGCCGCAGCGGCGATTCCAGCGGCACCTGTGGATATCCCCACTCTACCCGCTGCACTTACAGCGCATGCCTGCAATATTCAAGGCCATATTCATATCACATGGCGCTTGTATTGATTCTTCGATCAACAATACAACTAGATGTCAGGTCGGCGCTAAAAATGTGTCTCGGTAAATAAGAGCGCATTTGAGAAGTGAGCTCATATTTTCTCGCAAGGCAATAACAGGAAAAAGTACTTTATTTATTGCCCTTAAAGGTTGATTTCACCACTAAATGTTATTGACGTCTTATACTTTTTATGTGACAGGAGTAATTTATTGCTTTGAAAAAGTATTTATTAACGTGGGCAGAATTTAGCTTTGATTTTTTACGTGACGCGTTATTTAGTTGGTATTGTTTATTGATTACTTAGTTTGCAAAATGTTTACTAGACGAGTTGCAGACATTGCAGGCACGTGTTGGCTTGCAAGGTCTGTACCTCGCCACTGCCGCAGCGGCGATTCCCGCGGCACCTGTGCATATCCCCACTCTACCCGCTGCACTTACAGCGCATGCCTGCAATAATCTAGGCCTTATCATTACACACTAGTATATTAATAAGGTACCAACAGTTAGCACAATCAAAGATAACGAAACGTTAAAAGAAGAGTTAATGGAGTATTGCTATTCATTAGTTGATATTTGACTGAAAATCTTCCAACACGCAAAAATATAAATAAGATAATAAAAGACCAAAAAAAGATGCATACGAGCGGTTAAGGGATTTAAACCAACGGACAGCTGCAAATCAGCTTATCTACACTAATAGTATAGAGGAAAGATTTGATTGTTTGTTTGTTTGCATTGAATAGGCTCCTATACTACGAGACCAATTTGAAAAATTATTTCACCTTGGGAAGCTACACTACCTCCAGGTGATAGGTCACCTGGAGATATACTATATAATATTTAAAAAAAAATAGGGATCCTTACTAAAACTCTAATAATGAAACCCAATTTGTAAAAAAAATAACAAAAAATTTCTTAGATTGCATGCGCTGCAAAAACTATTGATGATAGAACAAAATAATGTACTACGACTTTACAGAACACATCACTATCTACAAAAAGTGGCGCAACAGCATATTATGTCTAACTGTTATAGTTATGTTACAATAAATGTTCTTTTATTTTAAAAATTTAATTGAAATGCCACCGCTACAAAAGGCACTTCATTTGTACCTCGGTATTAATCCTAATAAATTACCTTTATAAAACTTATTGAATTATTTAATTTGGATATTTCATTCAAAAAATATCAAGAGTTTAAAATGTGAGTATTAGAAGTATTAGAGCTAGGCAGCACCATAATATGCGGTGTAGGCGACACTGGGGTACGGAAGGAGTCATTTTAAAAATTCTTCAAGGGGTACGAGGTCCACGCGGACGAAGTCGCGGGTGGCGCCGGCTGGCCGCTAGTCTTTATATACAAGTTTACAAGTTACCTTGTATATACGAGGTAACAATGATTGTCATGTGTAACGACCATCTTTTCCCTACGTTTGCAAAGACAAATACTAATAAAAGTCACCGAAACGGTAACAGAATATGCGAAAATATAGAACTCATCTCGTCGACAGTAGCTTCTTTGAAATGGCTCATAGAATCTTTAACAAAATTCCAAATATTTGTAAGACCTTACCTGTAAAATGTTTCAAAAAAAGGTTGATGGAATTTCTTACTAACAAGGCTTATTACTCAATAGAGCAAGGTGGCGTTTTATCTCCTCTACTCTTCGCTATTTTTATAAATTCAATTTCTAGTCAATTAGTTTCCTCCTACCACCGTTATGCAGATGACTTACAGTTGTACCCAAGCACCTGTTGAACAGCTTCCCGAGGCTATTACTCTATTAAATAAGGATCTAGCTCAAATAAGTAAGTGGAGCAAATCGCATGGACTAAACGTTAATCCTAGTAAAACCCAGGTCCTTATAATTGGTAGCAATAGAACTAGGTCTAAGCTTGACTGGTCGTGCATCCCTGATGTCGTCTTTGATGGTACCATATTAGCTTATAGCGACAAAATTAAAAACCTTTGTGTATACTTTGACCCTCACTTATCTTGGGATCCGCAACTGCAAGAGGTCAGTCGCAAAATATTCGCGTCGGCGAGGTCTCTAAGGCGACTTCGCAATTTCTACCAACTGCCACTAAAGCTGCGCTTGCACAGTCTCTTTTTTTGCCTATCCTCGATTACGCCGATGTTAGCTATCTAAACCTTAGGGAGGATCAACTAAATAAGCTTGAGCGACTTCAAAACTTTTGCATTAGGTTTATATTTGGTTTGCGCAAATATGACCACGTCTCTGAATTTCGCATTAAGCTGAAGTGGTTGCCAATTCGCCTTGCCGGAATGCACATATAGTTTCCTTAGTCTACAACATATTATTCAATCCTACCACCCCTTTTTATCTTAAAGATCGCTTCCAATTTTTGCACGACTCCCATTCCCGTTTCTTGAGATCATCGGAGAACTTGACTTTGCAAATTCCAATTCATTCTACTACATTCTACAATAAATCATTTACAGTTCATACTGCTCGTCTGTGGAATGCTCTGCCTGTAACTGTAAGACGAGCAAAATCCCTGCAAACTTTTAAAAAACTTGTCAAAGAACACTATTTAATTTTGTCAATTTAATTTCACAGTTTTACTATTATTATTTTATTTATTTATTAAGATATTGTGTGAATGTCATATGTTCATATGGTACGTACTTGTATATTGTGTATGTTGTACCTATGTATGTATATTATACGGGTATGAATTATTGTATTTATGTATGTTTATATATGTGTATTTATATAATATGAAATATTATTATACATTAATCACTGTACACTACATCAACGCCTCCATCTGTTTTTCATACCAAGCTTCTCCACCCCTAGGTTGCCTGGAAGATATCGCTTTTAGTGATAAGGCCGCCCGTTGTACGACTTCTTTTAAAAAATGATAACCATGTATATTATCTGTGTACAATAAAGAATATTTATTTCATTTCATTTAGAGCAATTTCTAAATGATAAAATTAAATAACAATGTTTCTTTTTGCATTCATATAAGTACTTACTGTTTATCCCTCCGTCGTACAATGACTATTATTTTTTCTAAATAAATCAATTTATGTTCTCTTCACAATAGGTACTTAAGTACTGTTAACTAGATGGTTACAATAACAGTATTACATTGTGCATTGTGAGAGACTGGTGCCTGATATTAGTATCAAAAAGAACCCGTGACACAGGGGACCAGGGCCCACTTGATTAAAAAATTAGGTAAAATCTCGTATAAGAGGTACCATGAACGTGAAATAAGAAAATTAATAGTATAGCAAAAATTTATACGAGAGCGAATTGCTGCATTGTAGAAACTGTAGATTTGCAAGAAGACTTAGTAAGCGGATAAATGTTCAAAATTTTATTAAGTTTATTATAAAGGTGAGGACCCACAAGACAAAAGAAATTGTGAGAGGAATTATTCATTTGTTACTTCTTAATTTTGAAATTATGTTAATTAATCACAACTTCTGACATTATATATTCTAAAAACTACTATTTTGCAATTGACAATATTGTTATTAATTAATTCTTCTGACTGGGCATAGTCCCTCAAATGTATTTGTATACCTTAGTTATGGTCGAAGTGTAGTGATACCTAGTAACAAACTATTGTCATCTATTATTGTAATCCATACATTTCACAAATGAAGATATTACTATTACTTATTATATTATTAATTAATATATGTTGTATACAAATTTAGATACAAAACACTTATGTTAAGTAATTAGGGCTATATGTATTGTGTAATATCTAAGCTAAGTATAACGATCAATATTCCCTGTGTATATTTATACCTACATAACAGTAGGTTAGCGCTCATTCAATAAGAAAACATTTACGTTACATTTAAGGCGTGTGCCCACCAGTGTAACGTTTATAAGCTAAAGATGAGTTTTTAGATGATCAAAAAACGCATACCCATCGTAATCGAAGAGCTGCAGCGCGGCCCATCACAGCTCCACCTGCTCGAACTGCACGTGGTCGTTCTCTTCCTGCTCCGAGTTGGTTTACTGCGTATCGTTGTGCTGCTAGTACACGCACGCACGCACGCACGCACGCACGCACGCAAGCACGCACGCACGCACACACACACACACACACGTCTAACGTTTATAGGCTAAAGATGAGTATTTAGATAATTAAAAAACCCATACCCATCGTAATCAAAGAGCTGCAGCGCCGCCCAGCCTAACTCGACCTGCTCGAACTGCACGTGGTCGTTCTCTTCCTGCTCGGAGCTGGTTTGCTGCGTGTCATTATGCTGTGCGTCAACGGTGCGCTGGGTGCGCCCGTAGAGAGTGATTACAAGACGCGCCTCTCGCGGTAGATCGGGTACGGGCACGTCTTCTAAGTTCAACCTAGGAGTTAGATCGGAGTTAGATGTTGTTAGACTTTTCGCGTCACTGTTGCACAGACTTTTAGAAAAGGGCTATTGAGAGTCAAAATATTCAATTTCAATAAAAGAAAACTTCGTTTTGCCAGTTTCCCAAAAGGTATTAGCTACAGATTAATGTTAAAAAAAAGTTACTACCTTAGGTGCGAGTATTATGGATAGTCATTTTTTATAACATTTCAATATCTTAGAGTATATTTGAGCGTTATTAAAGCAAAAAATATCATATATTAAGAATACTATATATAAACCAATCCAAGCTGAAGCGGGTTCCTGATTGACCATTGCTTTTTTTTTGTTTGTCATAATCTTATTATTTTTCGTGTGTCAATAAATATTTCTCTCCCTCTCTCTCTCTCGATCCAATTCCAACTTACCAAGTATCGAATATGATCCTAGGATAGAACCCGGCGCTCTCTATTCTCGAGGACTGCGTAAGATGCAACACTTTGAGTGGCCGCGTGCCGTGATACACTTGCGCGTGGAACAAATACTCGTCGTGGCTCCAACAGAGGGGTAAGCAGTGGACGGCCTCTATGCAGAACAATGTCGACTCCGATATTGTGTGCGCTGGGACCGCTTCTGTATTGAACAAGTTTATACCAAGCGTTTAATTCATACATGAACTAGTTTCAAAAATAAAAAGATCCTGTGTGTGAAAAAAATACATTTGTATCCTTTGAAGTCGCATTTTTATTGCAAGATTATTTCCCCTTGTTTTTAGTTTTTATCCTTTCAAGTCACATTTTTATTGCAAGATTATTTCCCCTTGTTTTATATTTTACTAGCGGCCCGCCCGCGCCACGTTGTCCACGCTAACTTAGAAAAACCGTCATACTTCAGCCATTTAAAAAATATATCTACAAAATATAAGGAAAAGCTATCCTCAGTTATCGCTTTATCTTTTAGTGAAAACCGCATAAAATCCATTGCGTGGTTTAGAAGAATAGTGCGGTGCCACAGACAGAGGAAATCGGCGACTTTAATTTATAATACGTAATGATTATTATGTGAATGTTAACTTTGACAGAGATGGTAGCAAAAGCTCAGAAATGTTTTTAAAAAATGGGTCTTTCAATGTAACAAATAAGAAAAACTCGGAAGTAATTGGGTATTCTTCTATAATGATTCACTACTACTACGAAACGGGAACCTCAGTAGACGCCATTATGATTAGATACTTACGCGCGACGGACGCAGAATTGTGCAGAAGGTACTGTGTGTCAGTCAGCTGGAAGTCCAGCAGCCTCGATCTTGTGTACAGCGCGAGCAGTGCTCTCACAGCGTCCCTTAAAGTTAAAGTCAAACAGATTATTTAATATAAGCCTCCACAGGCACATATTAATGTCAAAATCTATCCTGGCAGAGTCGACATACAATGTGGGGACAAGGAGACGATTTGATAGATTCGACAGATTCGTATAAAGTATGATTTAAAACTAATTGGTTAGTAAGTAGTAAGCAGAGGTAAAGCGAGTCACACTAAAAAACTGAATCTACCACCATTTCGGATTTTGGGAGAACCTTCAACTGAGAAGAGCTGGCAAGAGACTTTATAGGCTGAGCTGGCAAAACACACACAGGAGGCTTTTTCTTTTCCTTAGTAACAAAAGTGAGTGTAATCTTACAATGATGTATGTACCATTTTGTACACATCAAATAAAGTTGTATGACAAATAACAACACTCACCTCACTCGGGAACATTGCAGGGCGACGTTCTCGCGCGCGGTGGCAGAGCGCAAAGACACGGACGAGTAAGGGCCATTGTCCCCGTGGATTTCTGGAGTTATTCCGTTGCCGTTGCCCTGTGAAAAAAGGATAAGATGTTCACAGTCTTCTATTCTAAAGTGTATGTGGATTTATAGGAATAAACTCAATGCTTTAGAATAACTAACTAATAGAATTACAATAAAGTATTTTACAACAACTACCAAAAGCGCGGTAACTCAAGTGTCAAACTACGGCAACTAATGCTAGGTTACGGTCACATTAGGGATGTGCTCATAGATTGATCTAATTTTCGTCTGAAACGGACTGTGGCAGTGTATTTTTGCGGTCCTCATTGCCTATTCACGGACTAACCCTTTGGGGATAAAACTCTTCAAGCGTATGTATCCTACTAATATTTTTACTGCGAAAGTTTGTAAGTATGTATGGATATTTGTTACTCTTTCACGTAAAAACTACTGAATGGATTTGGATGAAATTCGGCATACAGATAGTTTATAACCTGGAATAACACATAGGATACTTTTTATCCCGATATTCCCACGGCAACGTATGGATCGATGTTTGTTACTCTTTCACGTAAAAACTACTAAATGGATTTGGATGATATTCGGCATACAGTTAGTTTATAACCTGGATTAACATATAGGATACTTTTTATCTCGATATTCCCACGGGAACGGGAACCACGCGGGTGAAACCGCGAGCGGCCGCTTGTATTATATGTATATAAGTGTATATGTGCATATAATATCAGGTAGAACTAGTTTAAGTAGTTAAGCAAATTTAATATTGTGAAACGATTAAATGTTTTGTCTGACTAAAAACATAAGCATCAAGCACTGACAAATTTCGACGGTTAAAGGCCAGACCTCGGTAGCCAAGTGGTTAAGGCAGCCGCCCGGAATGCGGAAGGTGCGTGGTTCGATTCCCGCCTGAGGTTGTCGTCTTTTTTCAGTGTTTAAAATTTTACTTAAGTATATTTAAGCGTTAATAAAACGCTAAAATATAAAACATTAATCTATAAACGCAGCTTCATCTTAACCGAATGTTCAAATATTTGTAAAAATATTTCTTTCGGATCTCAGAGGTGAAAACTTCTAACATTTGATGAAGCAATGTTGACTAAAAACATAAGCATCAAGCACTAACAAATTTCGACGGTTGAAGGCCAGACCTCGGTAGCCAAGTGGTTAAGGCAGCCGCCCGGAATGCGGAAGGTGCGTGGTTCGATTCCCGCCTGAGGTTGTCATCTTTTTTCAGTGTTTAAAATTTTACTTAAGTATATTTAAGCGTTAATAAAACGCTTAAATATAAATTATTTAAGCGTTTACATTAATGCGTTTGCATTACATTAATGTTATGTTAATTTTTTTAGACCAATAAAAAGGAGCTCGATGGCGCAGCGGCTAGCGCGTTCGGCTTGCGATCTTGCCCGCTAAGGAACTTTCGTAATCGCGGGTAGCTGGATGGTTGACCAAATTAGAAACATCTCGAGCTCCTCCGTGCTTCGGAAGGCACGTAAAGCCGTTAGTCCCGGTAGTCGTCAAAGGATGGCCGTCGTTAAAACCCACCAACCCGCATTGGGCCCGCGCGGTGGGTTATCGCCCAACCTCCCTATTTAATGTTGTCCATATGGGAAGGCCTGTGCCCAGCAGTGAAACGTTTGGCTGATGATTTATGATTTGATTCCTCGATCAACAATACAACTAGATGTCAGGTCGGCGCTAAAAATGTGTCTCGGTAAATAAGAGCGCACATGAGAAGTGAGCTCTTATTTTCTCGCAAGGCATAACAGAAAAAAGTACTTTATTTGTTGCCCCTTAAGGTTGATTTCACCACTAAATGTTATTAACGTCTTATCTTTTTTAAGTGACAGGAGTAATTTATTGCTTTGAAAAAGTATTTATTCACGTGGACAGAATTTAGCTTTGATTTTGTACGTGACGCGTTATCTAGTTGGTATTGTTGATCGAAGGTTTGAGTATTTAATTTTATATTTTTATCTTTTTTATCTCAATGAGCAAGCACTCTGCAATATTGTAGTTTCAACGCTTTACCTGCGTGCGGCAATTACCTAATTAATTAGTACACGTTTGCATAGTTTTCAATGTATACTTACTCATTGTAGCAATTAAATAAATCAATCATTTTATCATATTAAGATTTTCGTATCATTTTCTATCATCTTAAGTTGTGTGGTCGCGAGATCATACCTACAGTATGTGAGGGGTCTACTTTCAAAACCCCCTAAAACAAATATTGGTCAAAATTTAACTATTACCAGAAAACAAAATACAATGAATTCCTTCCATGATCCACTAATGATTCCGTAACAAATTCCACTAAAACACGTTTAAAAGTTATTAGGAAAAGTCACATTTGTATCAAAACCCACTAAAACACCAGTCTGTCACTATCAAATTCCACTAAAATAGAGTTGGCCAATAGCAGAGCTTTATTACGACACGTAAGTTTATAACAAATAGATATGTCGCTATTGGGCGTTATTGTTGTCGTCGCAAACGATGCTTTATGCGGTTTTGTATTAAAAGTTAAACATGAATTTTTTGGATAAAATGTTTACTAGAAAAAAAACAACCAGTCTCAGGAAAGCTCGAACGGGATTCGAACCCGTGACCTTGGGATTGCCGGTCCACTGCTCTAACCGCTAAGCTACCGAGACCCCAGAAGACTCGTTGAATTTTTCTAGTAGTTGATACGCTGCAAGCCAGCGGTATTACGTCACTGTGAAGTCTACCCTCACATTCGAAAGAAATACTATTGCAAGTATTTAACAATCGATAAAGACGTAATTGCTTATAAATATCTTCATTATTGAAATTTTGCATTCACAATGCTATTTAGATATAGGATAAAATGTTTACTAGAAAAAAAAAACAACCAGTCTCAGGAAAGCTCGAACGGGATTCGAACCCGTGACTTTTGGATTGCCGGTCCACTGCTCTAACCGCTAAGCTACCGAGACCCCAGAAGACTCGTTGAATTTTTCTAGTAGTTGATACGCTGCAAGCCAGCGGTATTACGTCACTGTGAAGTCTACCCTCACATTCGAAAGAAATACTATTGCAAGTATTTAACAATCGATAAAGACGTAATTGCTTATAAATATCTTCATTATTGAAATTTTGCATTCACAATGCTATTTAGATATAGGATAAAATGTTTACTAGAAAAAAAACAACCAGTCTCAGGAAAGCTCGAACGGGATTCGAACCCGTGACCTTTGGATTGCCGGTCCACTGCTCTAACCGCTAAGCTACCGAGACCCCAGAAGACTCGTTGAATTTTTCTAGTAGTTGATACGCTGCAAGCCAGCGGTATTACGTCACTGTGAAGTCTACCCTCACATTCGAAAGAAATACTATTGCAAGTATTTAACAATCGATAAAGACGTAATTGCTTATAAATATCTTCATTATTGAAATTTTGCATTCACAATGCTATTTAGATATAGGATAAAATGTTTACTAGAAAAAAAAAACAACCAGTCTCAGGAAAGCTCGAACGGGATTCGAACCCGTGACCTTTGGATTGCCGGTCCACTTTTTTTTTTTCTAGTAAACATTTTATCCTATATCTAAATAGCATTGTGAATGCAAAATTTCAATAATGAACATGAATTTATTATCTTCGTTTGTGATAAAAGTGCCTTTGTGTTCGAAAAGTGACACCTCATGCATACCTGCGCGGTGCACGCCTGCGCGAACGCGTTGAGCGTGTGCGTGACGTGCAGCGTCTCCACGCCGCCGGCGAGCGCGCAGATCGCCTTCACCGCCTGGAACACCGCCTTGGGCGAGCAGCTGCCCTCCGCGCCGGTCACGCCCACCGCGCGCGACAACTCACCTTCGAGGGTCTCTGTGCACGAGATAACACTACTGTAAAGGTAGACGTCCATTAGCGGCGGATCGGGCCGGCGCGGAATGGTACGGGCCGCATCGACTCACTATCGCGCTGCGGCCCGCCCCGCCGCTAGTGGACGCTATTTCATAATAAACACAGGCAGGCGGATTTTTGCGTTGCGATGCGCCCCGGCTCGATCCGCCTAGTGGACGCGAGCCTTAAGAAACCTTTAACACTTAGGCCTCTACCACACGGCGTATATAAAACGCGCAGACGACACGCGTTTCAGGAACGCGCGTTGTCTGCGCCGCAGATGCCGATTTTTGCGTTTGTATTAATTCAAACACGCATAAAACGCGATACAAACGCGCGTGTGAAGCGCGTACGAAAGGGCGGAGGAGGGGCAGAGGGGGCTGTTTTCGTATTCTGTTGTATTTAAAACGCGCAGACGACACGCGTTTCAAGATCGCGCGTCGTCTGCGCCGTAGATGCCGATTTTTGCGTTTGTATTAATTCAAACGCGCGTAAAACGCGATACAAACACGCGTGTGAAGGTCGCTCGAAACTCGTTTGAAGCGCGTACGAAAGGGCGGAGGAGGGGCAGAGGGGCGCGTTTCACGATCACCCCGTGCGTAGGTTACAAGGTTGCGTCAGAATCTCGTTTGAATCGCGTATACGTCATCTGCGCGTCGACTGCGCCGTGTGCTAGGGACCTTAGAACGCGTCGCCACTATAGCCCGACTAGTTCGTGCGCGACCTTTACGCGGATCAATTTCTTCCGTAGTAGCGTCTGGCACTGATTTGTCTTTACAAATATTAGTAACAATAATGTTAACCTACTTTGTAGGACAAGAAATTTTACATTTGTAGTCAGACAAATCAGTGCCAGACGGTACCACGGAGATACAATAGAAATGCTATTAATTGAGCACTGATCAGTGCGCATCCGCAGTTGAAAGGTTAAAAGCGTTTTCACATATAGAGGCAGAAAAAGATAGAAGAAAGTGCTGCAATGCGACTTCTAATCAGCAGCTGCCCTCCGCGCCGGTCACGCCCACCGCGCGCGATATCTCACCTTCGAGGGTCTCTGTGCACGAGATAACACAACTTGAAGCAATCTTTAATACCGCTTTCACGTATAGACTGGAATTACGGCCTGCAGAGTGAGGGTGACTGATGCTACGTCTCTTACGCTGCATGTCCTCGCGCCTGGACTCCACTTTCATTTAACATCAGGTGGAGTGGAATCATTTGCCGGGCTAAATAAATATTATTATAAAAAAGAAGCAGAAGAAGGAAGAAAAAAGCGCCGCAATGCGGCTTCTAATTAACTACTGTCATATTCATATACGTCGGTCACGCCTACCGCTCGCAATAGATCACCGTCCAGGGTCTCTCCACACGTGGTAACACAAGTGTAAGCAACATCGCCATCATCTGCCTTTATTAGCGCTTTCACATAGAGACTAATATCTTCTCCCACCGTCACATTTTGATAACACAAGTGTACGTGAAAAGCATTGTCTACATCAGTCTTTGACTGCCCAGCCGCCAAGCAGGCCGGTCGACACCTTCGTTATGCGTTGTTTTTTGGTTGCCAGTAAAATCCACAGTAATTAACATTGATATCATAGTGGTTTTAATGTGCTTAAAATCACTATGATATCGATGTTAATTACTGTGAATTTTACTGGTTATTTTAAGCACATTAAGACCACTACGATATCGAGCAAAATAGTTGTGGCTTAACCTGTTTTTTATCAAAAACTATATCATCGAAAAGGAATGGCTCTACTTTTGTTTAGAACAATTTCGTCATCCAACAGAGATCTATCGGTACTTATAATACTAGATTTCCCGCAAAGTATATGAGATAACAAAATAAAATATAAAATACTCACCCAACAAAATAGAAAGGTTATCAAAAGACAGCATCGGCGTGGCGCCCTGCGTCGGCAGCAGATCGTCTAGAGTGAGATGGGAGTCTCTAGCGTCGTCTCTCTCTGACCGGGCGAGCGCGTCGTCCCTGCCTTCGTGTAGGCATAGCGTCACGTCTTTTTCTAGGCGCACGCATTCGCGCACGTAATCGTACTCGCAGAGCGAACTGCCCGGGGTTAGGTATTCTTTAGCGCCCCATACCTGCAAACCGTTAGTTTATTTTGTTTGTATGTACTGTATTTTACTCTACGATCAACAGAGCTACACAAGTGTCAATGTTAAATTCAGGTTACAGATTTCCATTAGTAAAATAATGTAACTGTGACACATTTTTTTCAAAAGAATATTATGAAAATTATTCAATTATACATATTTACGGTATAGCGGTTGCGGTCAAGCTATAAAACTTAAACCAAAATGAGCAATGAAATAGTAATATTTATGGACAGTAAATACGCAAGAAGGTATGAATCGCATACTTACACAATACTAAATAAAAATATTTCAAAGGGTTTTTTTAGCAATGATCAGAAAATATGACTTACCCTTAGCATATATCCTGACATATCGTCTCTTATATCCTCGTCGAGGGAACAAACTACAGTTAATATCACATGTCCTACAGTTGACTCCACTGAAAAACAACAAAAATGAACATACTCATTTAAATGTATAAATATTTGTAATAACTAATTTTCTTCTTACTCTACAGAATAAAGATGTCTTATTGTTTAGGCTATTATAAAAATACATTACCGGTAGCTATTTTTGTTACTTACATATTATATCTTTATAGATATTTTCAGAAATAAAAAGATAACTATCATTAACATAGTATAAGTAAAGTATAGCCTATAAACTGTCCTACTGCTGGACAAAGGCCTCCATCATTGAAATCAAGTCTTCGCCACAATTGGCTACTTGACAAATCTCGGAAAAGTATTTTAAAAATAACAAACGCTTATTTTATACCTCTTACACTATTTTTTTTCTCGAAAAAACTTTATTTAAATAAATAGAAACATATTTTTCGTCTTTAATTTCAAATTTCGTGCGAAAACGGTTGGTCACGTGACATTTTGCCCTGTGACGTCACACCTCAATAAACAAACTAATTTATCTTGAAACCTGACAGATAGTTTTTGTTTATTTTGTAAGATGTGACGTCAAACGAAGCTCAATCGGGGCCGACAGTGTTTCGAGTCTTGTGTATCCACAGATAAAAAAAATCGCAATTTTGTTAAAATAAAATATTTACAAGTTATCATAATAAAAAAAAGTATTGGATAGTTATCGTTAAATTATAAAGTACCATATCCGACATATTTTATTGTTACAACTGTCAAATAACCAATAATTGATAGGGTATTGGCTTGGCTTTCTTTCACAATGCTTACCAAATCCGAAACACACTTTACAGGACCTAGGAATTGAACCCTAAACCTCCGGTTATCAGGGGCAGCGCTTTGCCACTCGGCCACACCGACGTGTATTATGGTTTTTATTATATCAAAGAAAAGATAGGAACAGGTAGTTCCTATTCATCTAAACGCTGACTCTGAAGAACAGACGCAAAATTAAGAGACTTATTTTTAACAAAATTTTTTAGGGACATTTTTATCCCATATACATACATACATACATTAAAAATAATATTATCTGGGATAAGCAGATACTGACCAGAATTTTGGTCCCGGTTTTCGTCGCAAAATGGCAGTCGTTAAAACCCACCAACCTACAATGGACAAGCCCCCTAACTCTTGAAACCGATCTCGATCGATCGAGATTGGTATTGCGAAGTTTCGTCGTAACTCAAAGAGTTACGACACCAGCGCTAATTTAGATTCATATTGGGTGAACTAAATGGCTTCGAGTTTTGCATTTAATTCTCGATCGATCGGGATCGGTTTCAAGAACAAGGGGGAAGGTGGTTTATGGCCCAATCAATGTGGGAAGCTGCCCAGTTGTGGGACGTTTATATGCTGATAATACTGATAATGACATTAGATATTGCAGCTTACCATCAGATGTGAAGGTGATCGGTTCATCGCTATGAGCGTGGTGGACTAGAATCTTGAGGCTGGTGTTGGGCGGGTACTTGCCGCCCGACCGCGCCGCTATCACGTGACCGGGGTTCGTTTTAGTGTCTGAATACACGAATCTTTCTGCAAAGACATATTTTTTTATTTCAAACAACAATAATACAACAATGAAACTTATAATAACATTGTTTTACAATTAAAGACCAACATGAAGTAGGACCATTAAAAGGTTTCGTTAACTTTTTTCATTTAAATAACAAACAAATCTTAATGTACACCCTTGCCACTGAAGGAAGCACGCTTTTTATCTCCCAACTCAGTTTGTGGAATCCGGGTGAAGTGCACTTCCACTATCGTCCTTATCTTAACTTAACATGGAAAAAGATGAAGGCCATGTGCTTATTGTAAAATTATATTTGAATAAAACTGTCTAAACATGACAATGCTACTAATATTTCTTGTTAGACGTTCCCAACATGCCCTACCAACAATTCCAAATGCAACAATATTATGTACATATTTTTTTGTTGGAAATCTAACTTCTTGGTTTGAGACCGGTAAACACCGGTTAACCGGTATCACAAAGATAGGTAAAATAAAATGAAATTTCTTTTGATTATAAATTATGAGTACATGCAGAAGATAAATAATAGTAATGTACTACTTACTTCTAACGTCAAGAACCATTTTTAAAAATGCTTTGTGTTCATTGTCGAAGCTTCTTGTTCTCACTTTCGCTATGCAGTCGTAAAGTTTATTCTGTAAGAACAATTCATACTAAAACAAATATACCAAATGTAAATGAGAAATATATATATAAGGTGACTGCTAGAAACCGCAAAAAACTTCAAGGGCTGATCAGGTCAAGTGTTTTAAACATGACAAAAATGGTCTCATTTCAGACTAACGCAGGTACTTATCGCCCAGCTGACGCGAACGGGTCAACAGACGGTCGGCCGCTCGGCCGTTGACCGCGCGTTGTAAATATTCGTTATATTTAATTGATTTTCACTTAATTTTTCTTATGTTATTGCTTTAAAATAAATTAGATACTCAAAGACTATCCAATAAAAAATCACAAAATGAATTATTTTTAATTAAAAATGTAAAAAACACGATCTCTTTTTTTGTAATTTTTATCATGTTTAAAACACTTGACCTGACCAGCCCTTGAAGTTTCTTGCGGTTTCTTAGCAGTCGCCTTATATATTATTCGATGCTGCGCCCGGGTATGTGATCACCACCCCGCATTTGGCAAGCGTGGAGATTAACACTACAGTACACGCGTGGCCTACTAGTAGACCACGGTAACATTTTTCTTGATAATTTGACAGTTTTACATGTTAGGGCAGTGCGCTTTCAGTTAAGCCTACTTCATTAAATTTGTGAACATGCCAACACCACACTGGACTCCTACGTGCAGCCAAGTATTTGCAATTTAGCGCCAAAGTCGCGGGCCTACCATAGTAGTCCGTGCGTGTGTTGGTGTACAACTTTTGGGTAAGCAATTTTATTGTGTTTTAGGTTTATAAGGTTAATTTATTAATATTAAGTATAAATATATATTCAATTAAGTTTATTTAATCAATTATTACAAAATTTGTTTATATTTTTTATAATTTGGTTACTTTTTGCAGATATCTAATTATTTATGGAGTTGGAAACTGATGATGACGATGTAATTACAAGTGAAAAAGAAATACTTGATCCTTTACCGAATATACCAACCCCTGGTTGGTAAATTGGTTGACGCGCTCTTTGTTAAAGAGCCCGATATCGATCGACGAAAAAGTGGTGCAAAACTTTCAACAAATGGGTTTTGCCTGATCACCAGGCTGTAGTATGTATTGAATGTAATGAAAAAAGAGTTTTTAATATTATATTTGGTTTTAAAATGAAAATATAAGACTTTGATCTCAGGAGTACCATTTTTGTTCAATTATTCTTTAGGAGAACTAAAGTTTATGTTAAATAAATAACTCATATGAATAATTGTTTAAATTTTATATTAACAAAAAAAAAAGTTATTGACCTTTTAAAATGGACTACCATGGTAGGCCACGCGGGCATTTGTGTAAAAAAAAAGGGGCGCGTATACTGTAGTGTTAAGTCAATACCCATCCATTGGCTACTTGACAGTTCTCGGAAAAGTATTTTAAAAATTACAAACGTATAATTATTTTATACTAATTTACATATAAGTATTTTACATTAAACATTCAACAAGATAATTACGCAAAAGTAATTATCTTGAATTTATTGAATGTTTAATGTTAGCTTCTATTTCTTGTTTTTTTTTGTGTGCACGATATCCAGTAAGCGCCGTGCTCGGCTGCAATCGGAATGCAAAAACTGCATAATATTATTTTTATTGTGTTGATGTTCAAATATGATTTGTATTCTGTTGCCGTGCCTTAAATAAATACCTCTCACAATATATTTTTTTCTCAAAAAAGCTTTATTTAATAGAAAAAAACATATTTTTCTTCATTAATTTTAAATTTCGTGCAATAACGGTTGATCACGTGACATTTTGCCCTGTGACGTCACACTTCAATAAACAAATAAAGGACATCATTTTTTTGGGCCTTTTCTGAAAGTGCCGGCCAACAAAAAAAAGGTACGTATTGTTAGGACTAGCCATTTGGAGAAATTGTTAACATTGCACAAAAGTTGTAGGATTGCTCCGAGCCAAATTATACTAGTTGGAAGTTTCATCATTTTCATACATTTATTGATTCCTAAAAATTTTTTTGTATAACAGAACAGATGATGACTCCACAGCTTTTGCGCTGCAATGACAATTGCTTCAGATCATTAGTTCCAGCAATATCTATCATTATTTTGTTTTCCAGTCCCACTACTTCCCAGTCCCAGTACTTTCAGAAATCAATAAATGTATGAAAATGATGAATCATCGAACTTGTATAACTTGGCTCAGAGCAATCCTACAACTTTTGTGCCATATAAACTATAACTCCAAATGGCTAGTTCTAACAATACGTACTATGTTTTTTTGTTGGCCGGCACTTTCAGAAAAGGCCCAAAAATGTATGGAGCTCGAATGATCTCCTTTATCTTGAAACCTGACAGATAGTTTTTGATAATTTTGTGAAATGTGACGTCACACGAAGCTCAACCATGGCTGCCCGTGTTAAAGGTCTTGTAATCCTTGTAATCCTTGCATGTTGTGTTTATACCAAGAAGGCCGCTCATGTCAAAATAACGATGTTTTTAATGTAAATCAATTGTTGTAAATTGTAAAGCGACCCGTTGTATAAACCATTAATAAAAAAAAATCCATAGATAAAAAATCGCAAAGGACATTGGCGAACTCCTATACAAACTTTTGTCAACTCATTTTTTTTACACGTCTATAAATGAAAAAGATAATTGTTGGTATAGAGTTTGTAATCCTGAACAACATGGTCTTGGTTTTACTTCTCTAGTAAGTCTACAATTAAAGATATTCCAATTCAAAGTTTTGGAGGTTGTGTCTATCTTAATTGGATAAAACAAGTACTTGCCTACCTAGTTGTTATCCTTTCAATGATTGGCCACCACAAGCAACAGACCGCGTAAAGTGGAAAGAGGGGAGGGTGGGCCTTTATTTTCTGTTAAGTGTTCGTGAACGTGCATGAGTGTTGGCAAACCAAACAAAACAGTGCAATGCAACATCACTTTTCAAATTCTCTCAGAAGTCCGTGTGAGATCTCAATAAAGTCCCACAGCATTATTGAGTTTCAAGAAGTTTGGGGGAATATCATTTACCATTAAACGTTAATTATCACTCATTATCATTTACTTTATTGAGACTTTATGCAAAGAAAATATTCACTTTAATATACTGGCTAAATGTGCTGACCGCACAAAGCCATTATTTAAGAGAAAACAAAAATAAAAACGTCGTCATTGCTCTAAACAGAACAGCACTAACTAGTAATTTAGTGTCTTATAAACTTCGCTTGTGACCACGGCCGCAGCATCGCGGCCGAAACGTCAAGCAGTAAGTGGATATGTACTTACTTACAAAATTAATCGTGTTTAGTCCCGTTAAAACAGTTTTAATGCAATGCAACGCGATAGTTTAACTTAGTCTTATAAACTTGTTTTTATTTCGAGCCTTGACAGGTTCTTCTTATGGTTTCAAAAATCTTACGAATTTATTTCATCCGTAGTTGTAATAGTGAAACTTATAGACGCTAAAGAATTCATTCAGCAATGATTTCGTCATTTTCCTTTATTTTGTAAACATAAAATATTTACAAATTATTCATATTTTATTGTTACAACTGTCAAATAGCCACTAGATGGACTTGGTTTCAATGATGGAGAAGGCCTTCTTTACCCTTCAGTGGGACAGCATCCAGGCTGTACTTTACCTACTTAACTTTATTTTTATTCTACAAGTGGAGACTGAAACTACGATAAGCTGATGATGATGACGTAGAGACTTCGAAGTGACTTTTTATGTTCTAATTAGTTTTTAGTATAAGATTGTAGCAGTCGGTAGTCTTCTTCAGACAAAATAAACAAATAAATAAGGTTTACAAAAGTGCGGCTAAGTCTACTTTTCGGTTGCGTAGTCGCATGGTCCCGAGATGTTGCAAGTTCTTCACAGTATAAGCAGGTTATACAGGGTGTAAAAAGACCCGTAACGAAGCCAAAATATACGCTTTATGTCCATCAAAACTAGTAATATAGAGCAGAACTAATTGCTGAGAAATCACTTTATTTTTAAACTAATATTATTGAACAGCTGTTTTCTGCAGCACGCAATGTAATGCGCGCACATATTGTTTTACGCGTGTAAAAGAGTCGGGTAACAGCCGGGTGATGGTTATGTTCAAAACAGTTTAGTAACTATCATATTTAAATTTTATTGTTACTTTTAACATTTGACACTTAATATCTTCGTATCGTTACCATACCATTCCCAGGTATAGTCCAGTACAGAAAAATGTTCGTAAACACGGACTGAATGGGTGGCTCTCGGCTTCATTACGGGTCTTTTTATACCCTGTAAAAAGCATTTCTAACGGCTCGGTGGCCGAGTGGTCAAGCGCTCGCCCTGATAATCAGAGGTCCAGGTTTCAATTGCCCAGGTCGGTCAAAGTGTGTTTTCGTATTTTTCTATGCACAACCCGAGTTTGTGATCACTAACCCGCATTTGGCAAGCGGGTGATTATTGAAATATCTATTAACTGTAGCGAAGACTTGATTTCAATGATGAGAGGCTTTTGCCCTGCAGTGGGACAGTATACAGAGTTAATTTTGGATACCCCGCCAAAAGTAAATATGGGGTAAAAAAGTAATAATAAAATATTTTACGAAAAATAATGAACGTTTTTTTTTAAATACAATTTTTTGCCAGCTTTTTATATCTTACTAGCGGCCGCTCGCGGTTTCACCCGCGTGGTTCCCGTTCCCGTGAGAATATCGGGATAAAAAGTATCCCATGTGTTATTCCAGGTTATAAACTATATGTCTGCCGAATTTCATCTAAATCCATTTAGTAGTTTTTACGTGAAAGAGTAACAAATATCTAACCATACTTACAAACTTTCGCGTTTATATTATTAGTAGGATAGTTCTATGTGCGTGCGCTCACCCTGACGGCGCGCTGTCATTGGTGCACGGGGTGAAAATAGCGGTCACGCGCATGCGCTTTGATAACCGCGATAGGCCGCGCGCTAGGCGACAATAATTTTGATTTTTTTTTAAGCAAAACTTGAGACAAAAATGTAAAAAAAAAGTTTTTTTATTTCATTATTTGGTTGTATTGCTGCTACAGAATCATGTAAAAAAATTTGGCGGGGGGTCCAAAATTAATCATGTATAGGCTATATTTTACTTACGTTTCTAAAAAGAGGTTAGGTACTCACTGTGGTGGATCTCTTAGCAACAGCCGGCACGCTCGGTATAGTCTTGGGCGGCGGAGAAGGCAACAGAGTGCTTTCTCGTTTATTAATGGTCGCGTACACAGGTGCATCTCGCATCTCTGTCTCGCCGTACAGAAAGTCGAGTGGGTCGTACTCTTCATACACGCTGCTAGAACACTCGCTCGCCACCGCATATTCTGCAGGCGGTTTTTAATGGTATAGTCAAAGTCAAATTATTTATTCCATGTAACCTTTACAGGCACTTATTGACGCCAATACTAATAAAAAATAAAAACAGTTAACTAAGTTGTAGTAAAATAAAAAAATTAATTATTAAAATCTAATCTAACGAACTATAGATCGTCACATTTAGAATAAATATACAAAATATTAATTCTAAATGTAACGATCTCCGTAGTCGAGCGGGTTGCACGCCGGGTCTGGCGTCGCGCCATCTCTCTCTGAGGTCCCGGGTTCAATTCTCGGTCGGTCCAATTAAAAAATAACTGTTTTTCATATTTAATTCAGAATCTGGGTGTTTTTATGTTTATCCGTTAGCTGGAGTGATACTATAGGCTGGCATATTCGCACGTGCTTGTACCATGGTCTGCGGACGACGGGGGAGGGGTGACATCTGCACACAACTGACGGTCCTACTACGCAGCCCCGCCGCCCGTGCTCATCTTTCCCGCCCCCGCTACCTTTCGTCCCTCGTCCTGCAGACCATGGTACGTACATGTCACGTATGAATTTGCCAGCCTATAGATCTGATTTTAACTGTTTCGCGTAGTGGTGAAAGAATACCACCCCCTCTCTTCCCTTCGGTGTCGTTAAAGGCAACTAACGGACTAAAGACCGCACACAACAGCATATAGCGGCAATGGGCTCACGCTGAGCACATGTGCAGTCGCTATTTGGTGAAAAGTAGACTATGGTAGAGGACTGCATTTGCTGTCCTCTTTGCCTAGTCTCTGAATCTGATTTTAAGACCGGTGGTTTAACCATAACCACAGAAGCGATAAGACATTACTGACTGTCAATGAAAATAATTGACCGTAGCTTATTAAAAAGTAATTATGAAATATGGCCAACACATTAGTGTTTATGTAACCACGGACCATAATAAAGGTTCAAAACGTCAAGCTAAAATAATATGTAAAATAACGTCCGTAAGTGTTTTATTACAATGCGCAGTATTCGCGTTAACTTTAGGAAACAATTCAGATTACAATATTAATTATTATTACATGTTACACACAACAGATGAGGAATGATTAAAAACCCAATCAGGCAATTCAACACACACAATAAGTGGAAAACTATGAAATGATATTGCAGTTAGGACAATTTAGGTGAATGCTGAATCACAAGTGCTTTATGAGAAAAATGATATAAATTCCCATACATAGTAAATAAGATATCGTTGCAAACCGCTTTAAGTTATTTTTGATCGATAAAAAGAAAGACAGAATACCTGTACACTAATAAAACATAAGTTTCAGGTTATATCAGCAGAGTCATTGACTAGGCTCAAGCACCAAATCTGGGTAGAATATAGTCCTTATGTATACCCACGTAAGGACCATCGTCTAGTCACCTTATGAAACTTATAAGCCCTCAATAGCAATCGTATATGGATTACAAAACATATGCAACACAAGACCTCTGAGTCCTAAGTACGATTTTCAATACGTACGAGTACAATATTTAATGAGCGGTAATAAAACAATATGGCGTCGAAGCAGCGCCACCTGGTGACGAACGAGGCGCGTTGCAATTTTGCCGTAGCTATATACATATTCTTGTTTTCATTGTCTCGAGATCACGCTAAGAAAACATGAATGGTAAATGCTGCCGTACAAACATGTATGGCAGCATTTACCATACGATTACCTACGTTAATAAAAACGAGAAGAAAGAGACTACATTGCAACTCACCTCGTTTGTCACCAGGAGGCGCTGCTTTAATGCCATACAAATTCTGAATGGTGAATAAAACTCGCACTTAAAGCACTTCCACATATAAAAGGTATTTCAGAAGGCTTACTCTCTTTCTCTGGAACGAAATTTCGGTCGATTATCGTTTGCTATTTACAGCGGTTTCCATTCCTTCCCAAATTTCGTTCATACAAAATAGGTTTGGCATTTAGATTATTAATTTTTAGAAAATTGGTTGAAATTTCAAAAATAATGGCAAACGAAAATCTGCCGAAAAGTCTGCAGCGCGACTTAGAAGCGCTGCTGTCGCGGGGCATACCAACATATTCAAGTAGCGCGGCTGCAGCGCGACATGAGAGCGACTACAGCCACCTAGACGAATGGCAAGCATTCCCCCATGTCTATTCGGAATTCGCCGTGCAATGCGCGCTCGCTGCTCTGTTTCAATATTGTCAACGTAAAGACTCGTGGCAGACGGTGCAATAAAACGTGCGAATGAGACAGCGCACATCATGTTCTCTCTCGCACTTACACGGTTTATGGGTGACGCCACAAAGACGTAGTGATGCGCGTTGAATTTTAAGTAGGTTATTTTAAATGTGACGAATGTAATTGATTGTTTTGTTTATTATTAGTATTTTTTTAATATTCTTACAATAAATTTTTGTTACTATATAATCGTCTTTATCGTCGTCGGTGTCGCTAATAAATTATTTTTAATAAACGCCTCCATCTCAAAAGAAATTATCAATTGAAACGACTGTAACGTTTTAGCGACTTTGTCCTTTAAACAAAACATTTTAACGCTCAACCAGAGGGTAACCTACAGTTTAATTATTGCTAACTACCTTCAATACATAATGAGTAAATTTATCATAAGTTATGATCAATATAATGAGGTGATTTGTACATATTTGTCGAGAACTCACAAACAATGCTTTATAGCGACAATCCTGGAAATTTGCGCGTGCGCATCTCTGTTACAAAAGTGATTTATGGCACCGGCTGCCACGAGTCTTTGCGTTGAGTATAGCAATTGGCACAGTGCACACACAGGCAGTGTACGACGAATTACGAATAGACAGGTGGTGGGCGTTTGCCACTTGTCTAGGCCCTCTGCTGCGAGATAGTAATGGCGGATATGGTTATGACAACTTCGCGACTGCAGCCGCTGTAATATGAAAGAGATTCGCATAGCTGCGCGCGACTAAAACGTCTATACGTGAAATCGCTCTTAGGCCTCACTAGTCTCGTGTACCAGTTAACATCACGAAATGGGACACAAACCACTCACCGGCGTTACTTTGCTCTGTTAGTAGAGGGTCGAACGCCTCAAGCACACTGACTCTTACGCTACCTGCGCCGGGCTGCCGGCCGCCGAAGTCGATGAGGTTCATCGACGTGGGCAGACCGCCTAACGTGTCGTTTAACTCGGACTGTGGAATAACAAAACTATATAATATAACAAAGTCTCACATAAAAACTACAAGCACAATCAATGCCCGAACAAAAATAGATGCTTATGAACTAATTTCATTTAAGTAGTGGTGTGCGTGCAAGTGTAAATAAGACGAAGTGCTCCTTCAATAATTGCTATTCTGCCAAAACACATACCGTGTCGCGTAGCTAAGGAATACTACCACCCCCTCACTTCCCTTGGGTGTCGTAAAAGGCGACTAACAGACTAAAGACTGCACATACATCTAACAGCATAGAGCGGAAAAACTGTTTGGAACATTGTTTTTAATGCAAAAGACTTAGGGAAATAATGATACGTAGATAGGCGGGTTAAGAAAAAACCTTACTACCATCAAAATTCCCTCTGAGTAAGAGACCAGTTATTACCACTAGACAGAATTGGTAACAACTATTTAAAAACCATAAACACTAAAATTAAGCAATTCCCTAAAATAAAGAAAACACAAATCGCAGTAGGTACAATGGCCATTGACAATGGGTCTATAAGTAGAACAAAAGAACTTACCGCATTACTGACTTCCGAAAGTTTCCGTGACTTATTGCTTTCGGCGGCGACGACTCTATTCGGCACTGGCGGCACATTGTTATTGTTGTTGTTATTGTTGCTCCCATTGTGATTCTGAGCCGGATTCTTCGGTATCGTAGGATAACTGTGCATCTGATTCAATTGGGGATACAAACTCGCAGGGCGGGGGGGTCTCGATATCAGATTGGTCGTGTTGTAGTTGTACGTTGGTGTTTGAGGAGTAGACGGAGGAGGGTAGCCCGCATACGTAGGGGATGGGGTGGCCATGCGCGTTTGACTGTAATGCATGGTTGGCGCGTACATTGGTGGGTTTATAGGCACGTAGACCGGGGTGGACTCGTGTGAAGCAGCAACGGGTGGGGGGTAATACGAATAATTCGGCATTGGAGCTGGCATAGGCGCTGGGATAGGCGCCGGCATAGGAGTTGGCATTCTATAAGGGGTCCCGGGAGTATAGGGGCTAGGCGTCATTGCGTTATAGGGATACTGGTACGGATAATACTGCGGTGGGTACGAATAACCTGGGATCTGGTTATGAGGATGGTTATGAGGATGGTTGTGAGGATGGTTGTGCGGATGGTTATTCATTGTGGCTGGCGTCGGATCTGGCGTGGTTAATGCAAGCTCCTCAGTCTGCCTGTAAAAAACAACATGTCTTTTTAAGCTGTTTCATTTTTTCTGAATAATTTATTTAATTTGATTATTACGTTAATTCGATGCTAACTTAACTTATTCAATAACAAAAGACAAACTTCTATTTTTATAAAAAAATTTGGCTAAGTAACCTAAAGCAGAAAAGGCTTCACACTGTTGTGCCTTCCCCGACTCACGTTTCATCTGTGACAAATACGGCAAAAAAAATCCGTGCTGCAATTGGTTTGATAAGCCACAAGAAAAGCTGCAGCCAAACGTGACAGCAACACAGCCACTGTTACCATCATCTGTCAAGATGTTGTGGCCAATGATAAGTTACAACAAAATACAAGTAAATATTTATAGCCTTAAACTAGTGTTATCGAAACAAAAATTCGTGTTTTTATCAAGACACCCTTATCAGTCTGATATCATTTATCAATCAATCGACACGCAGAGACTCAACAAAATAAAGAGGCCGGATGGCGAATACAACGAATGTGTCAAAAACATTATTTAATCTGGATATTGAGGTCAATTTAGGGGCCGCGTCATTAGTTTGCGTATTTTCAACCAGCATCAATTTAAATAATCATGTACCATTAACTTCTGCTTGGTTGAATGCAACGTTTTAGTGTTACTTGGTGAAACCGTATTTATTGTATTGTTGTGTGGATCTGACAATAGTATTGGTCTTGGTAAAACAGGTTTTATAAATGTTGCGTTTACCGGCTATTCTCTGCACGCGGCTGTCATCGTTTAATTGTCTAAACATGTTTAGTTATAAGTTTATTTTCACAATGTTACACAGCACGACTTTTTTTTATATTTTACAGGGACCTCGACTCAACCATAAACCAAATACTGAAAAACATTATGCTACCTAAAACTATTAATAACAATGATACAGTTTATTTACATTATCTCTTCAGTTTTGAAATAAATTATAACGATTATGTAATAATTTATTTCTGATAATGCTCAAGAAAACATGGTGAGTGACCATTGCAAATCCCATATTATACTCGTTATACATATAGAAGCCACTTCACCATTGCCAAGGACTATCTGACGTAGTGAAAAGTAATGTCCGTGCATAGATTCCTTTGTCTTACTTGTTAATTTGATCGATGTATTCCTTTAGCGATGCATGGGGATCCTTCGGCGCAGACTTGCTTGTGGGACTTGCGAAAGAGATCAGGTCGCTACTCTCATCTCTGGTAGGGCTGGCTCCTGTGGACCTAACAAGAGAAGGAATACAATGTATTAATTAAGAGTATTCACTCCGCCTACTTAGTTATGTTAATATTTTATCTATGAAATAAATTTATCTTCACGGTCTACAATGAATAGATGAATATGATTAAAATTGTAATTATCTTGTTTTCTAAGGTGTACACAAACATTAAATATTTTATTCAAACACATTTTGATTTAACTCGCATTTATTTACTACACTATTTGATTATCTTAAATCTGACATTGCTGTTGTTGGAGTTAGACACCAAAACTTTCATTTTCATCTGTGAAAACAACACAGTATTTGTTATAGGGGCTAACCAGAAACCAAAACCGAAAAGCGAGTTCGAGTGTGATCGGTATTTCATGACTATTATTTATTTCTTTTCAATATTTTAACAAGTTTTGAAGAACCACAATCACGACAGTACGGGTTCCTTAGCAAGTAACAGGTCCCTTAGCAAATAGTAAACGTACTCACCTGGGGGTATCAGCCACGGGGTTTCGTCCTCGAGGGGGCTTTCGCGGGGGCGGGGGCAGCGCGGGGGGCGGTCCGTCACTCTCGTCGCGGCGACGTGCACTGACGCCTACGTCGCGAACATTATCTGCGGTATCGATATGATAAATAACTGACCAATCGCAATGTGCCTTTATCAGAATATGCATGATTATGTTATACCTTTATTTATAAACTAGCGGCCGCTCGCGGTTTTCACCCGCGTGGTTCCCGTTCCCGTGGGAATATCGGGATAAAAAGTATCCTATGTGTTAATCCAGGTTATAAACTATCTGTATGCCGAATTTCATCCAAATCCATTCAGTAGCTTTTACGTGAAAAAGTAACAAACATCCATCCATACTTACAAACTTTCGCGTTTATAATATTAGTAGGATAAAAACTTTAGAGTTGTCATTGCCTGGACTTCATGTTATGAAGTTGACTATGATACCTGTTACTAATGTATTGATTGTAAAAGCTTACTCAACAACATAGGGAAAACAATGTATAAATTTAGATTATTGATTCGCAAAGAGGTCAATGTCAACCTGTCGATCGAGACATACTATAAGCAGTCCATGTGTCAGCAAAAAAATGGATTGGAGGTGCTTGCAATGTGAATACAAAATTAATAAATTATTTAGTAAAACAGTTAAGTTAATATTAATAAAAATGATGAATACAATCTACATTTAAAGTAACAAGTTTCAAAAAATATAACATTAAATATTGAGATATGGCAACACCCAGTTTTATATCTATGCAATCATTTTGTCTTAATCACTGCTCTATTTACAAAGGCCAAAGACCTTTATGTCCTCTTGTAATGGATGATAGTGCATACATTTTTGTATGATAATTCTTGTAATTAGTAGGGTCAAACAGTTTCATAACATTTTGATTGAGATACTTCAGAGGAGTCTTTATTACTATGTATAGAAATGCATAATTGATTTCATAAACGACAATTGACAGAAATAAACATAATTCAATGAACAAAGAGAAATACTTATATTATATTAAAAAGTAAAATGTTACAGCCCAGGGGACTTATAGTATAACTTCAACATCTATCTTCCTTTCAAGAAGTAGTACATTGCTTTGTTAGTTAGATTATTTTAAAATCGTTTTTAAATTAGTAAATTAGCAAAGTACACAATTGTACTTTGCAACAAGTATAAAACTTAAACCTAATTTTAAAATTGAACCTAATAACATCATGCCAAAACTTAAGCAATATTACCTGTTACCGTCAGATTAGTTATATTAGATACTCACGTACACCTGTTTGTATTGTTTTTTTTTTGTGTTGCAAATTTTGTATGTATCGTAATTGATGTAGACTTATCTGGCATTCTTTACAAACCTTAGTGGTTTTTTGTAATGCTTTGATTGTACTGTATTTTGTATGTTCTTTTTTAAATGTTAAATAAAAAAAATAAAAAAAAAAGATAATTAATTTTCTCAAATTTTGCAACATTTATTAAATATTCAATCGCATTTTGCTATCTGCAGGAACATTCTTGCTAAACAATAATATACCTACCTACCTTCTATAATTAGAATCATAATATTGGTTTCCTCAAAAATAATTCCTATGTTTATTTCTTGTATTTTTTTTTAATTTGACTCCTCATAGTGACTGCATCCTGCCTGATGTTAAGCAGCCGATGCAGTCCAAAATAAGAGCGCTCCCCATCGTGGAATAAGCACGGTAATAAGCGCACCCATTCATGACGGCCTACATAAATGCCGTTTCACGCCCCGCTTAAAAGACCCGGGACTGTAGGAGCTGGGAAACACATGCGCCGGTAAAGAATTATTACTATTAGTATTTATTATCTTTGCCAGAACACAACAATGCTAATATGCTACTTAGTTATGAAGGTCTACATTTCAACCTGATTAAATTTTTCATTAATTACAGCTATGGTTCATTTTGTTTTTGCTTGTAGTGGTATTAGATTTGTGTCAGTCATTTTTATGTGTGTTTTTAATTTTGAAATTCTATGGTGTTCACTATGTTGTGTACAGTGAAAGCTCTTTATTCGCGGGATATATGTTCCAAAAATATGCCGCGAATACAGAAACCGTGAATACGGAATGGTAATTTTTATGGGATTATATGGGATACGTTCCTAGATGACAAAAAAAAAACAAATATATAAAAAAAAACAATTTAATTCAAGTTTTTGAACATTTTGATTAAATTATCATAAGGCTTGTAATGATTTGAAGAATTTTGTAATTTTATCTTGCTTGGCAGTTTATAAAAGTTCCTTCAATTCAGACTGATACGCAGCAGTTGCATTAGCAATTTGCCTCTTAAAAATAAGACTGTTCCATAGATGGATCAATGTTCATAAAGAAATCGCAGAGCTCATTTGCCATTTTTAAACCTTCACTAAGATTTTTCAAATTAAATGTCACGTTTCCAGTGCTTTTTGAAGCCTCTTCTTCAATGGGCTGTGAATTTAACATTTCCTCAACGTACGGCATTTACAAAGAATATTGGGTAGTGTCGGTAGCAGGGTGCGGCATCCTTTGACAAGAGGCGGCAGTGCTAAGGCGTCGCGATCAATTAGATCCGCGAATAAATAAATTTTTAGCCGCGAATATATAAATTGGGTCGCATTTTTTTAATCCGCGAATGGTGAAAACGCGAATGAAGGAAGCGCGAATAAGAAGCTTTTACTGTACTCTATTAACACTAGAGTACACGCGTGGCCTACATAGTAGACCACGGTAACATTTTTGTTGATAATTTGACAGTTTTACATGTTAGGGCAGTGCGCTTTCAATTAAGCCTATTCCATTAAATTTGTGAACATGCCAGCACCACACTGGACTCCTACATGCACGCAAGTATTTGCAATTTAGCGCCAAAGTCGCGGGCCTGCCATAGTAAGCCATTTTTATTGTATTTTAGGTTTATAAGGTTTTAAAAGTGGAGTGGTGGCTTATGTAGTTGGAAACTGATGATGACGATGACTATGTAATTGAAAGTGAAGATGAAAGACTTGGTCCTTTACCGGATTTACCAACCCCTAGTTAGTAAATTGGTTGATGCGCTCCTTGTTCAAGAGCCCAATATTGATCAACAAAGAAGTGGTGCAAAACTTTCAACAAATGGGTTTTGCCACATCACCAGGAATTGAATGTAATGAAAAAAGAGTTTTTAATATTATATTTGCGTTTAAAATGAAAATGTAAGACATTGATCTCAGAAGTGCCATTTTTGTTTAATTATTCTTTAAGATAACTGAATTGTTTCTAATTTACAGTTCCTTCTTGTTAAATATAAAACTAAAGTTTATATACAAGACATAATAAAGAACTAACTCATATTATTAATTGTTTAATTTTTATATTATCAAAAAAAAGTTATTGACATTTTAAAATGGTCTACCATAGTAGGCCACACGGGCGTTTGTGTAAAAAAGGGGCATGTGTACTCTAGTGTTAAATGAATAATTAAATAAATCAATAAGTTAGTTATAAATTATAAAAATAATGTGTGGTGTGTCATAAACTATGAAGGTTTTTATTTTGTAAAGGATTGAACTTGAAACATATTTTCGCTAATCATGAACTTACAAATAATTATAATTATTTGCTTGTTGCTGTGCATTTTATATGTATGTTTACAGCTTATTTTTATAAAGGTATTCAATAAGGTTCAAACCTTTTTGTTGTTCAAACCCATGATGTAGATTTTCTATATTCAATAAAATATACTTAATCCTACTTAGATGTGTAATGTGTTATGCAGTAAAGATAAGATTTGATTACCTATATTAGGTGTTGCAGTTAGACAGTTGAATGGACAATGATAGCAATTTGTAATCCTTAAAGAAATTAAAATGCTTAAGGTTGAACTATCTAATGTTGACGAAAACTGTTATCTTAAATTGGCTTCGTAAATAGGAAGTACATTTTTAGGGAGATACTTTGTCAAACAAAACGGCTCGGCCCACCAGTTATCTTTTAGTAAACAAAGTTACGTCAGTTACCTGCGCCTGACAGTTGCTTCTGCCTACGAAACTGCTCTAGAGCAAGGCTCTCTAAACTCAGAGCCTGAGCCTTCTCCAAGTCCGCTTCGTACTGATGATCGTAGTCAGACATTATCGGATGTTTCCCAATGTGCGTCTGCAACAACAATAATAATGAGCGTGGGAATTAAAACAATAAAACCACTGTTTTGTAATGCACATAAAACGCAATACAAAAACTTTGCTCCGTCGACGACGCCGAGGAGTAAGGCACAAAGTAGTATGTAAATACACAACTATTTACTTATAGAGACTTACCGATAATGCTTGGCACTATAAACTTTTCAAGGCATTATCCGTTATTTACAGTGAAATGGTAAAAACACTAATTTATTTGATTAATTTTGTGTCACTTGTATTGTATCCATTGATACTTATTACGGGAAAATAGCCCTACTGAATCTAAAATCCTATACTTGACATTTCTGTCTAAATCTGACGTTTGGAACAGGGACACGTTTACGTGAAGGAGCGAGAGCGTAGCAAAACTGTAAATTTTTTAACTACTTCACAACTTGGTCGCACTATCATAGTGTTGTCTGGTTGCGCTGTAAACGCAATATCAAAAAAAAATATCGATGGTTTCGAATAACGGCGATATTATCGCTTTTATAGTATGAAAATTTTATAAAGGTGTTTTGAAGAATAATATTATCAGAAATAAAGTAATTACTACAATAATTTTAATCCCTTTAAGTAATCCCTTTTTGAAAAAGACTGCCTCCACAGGTAATTTTTGGCATCATATTACTACTATGTTTGCTACTATTTCCAAGAAAATGTTAAGACCTTATAAATCATTTAATGACCTATTTTATTTTACACTGTTATTCATTAAACTAATAAAACTTTTACTATGCCATTTTGATTAGCAACACGAACATCCCTTTTTTATTTTCTTATATCACGACTTGAAAGCAAAGGTATTTAGGAGTCCATCCATCCTAACAATCACTGAACGTTTCATTATTTAATTTTAAATTAAAATCTTACGACCTTGTCATAAACAGCGTGTTTCTTGTAAGGTGTCAAGTCGATGTGTGGTGATAGGGAACTCGCATACCTACGAGTATATGAACCCCCCATGAGCATTCAACGATTTTTTGTAGTCTCCGAAATACTAAACCGATTTAAAAAAAATCTTTCACCGTTGGGAAGCTACACTATCTCCGGGTAACGCTATATTATATTTTCAAAAACATTAAGGAATCCTTAAGGTTTGTTCAAACCTGAGCGGTATTCGCTACCGCTGTGGGTAGCGGCAACAAAAATACCGCGCAGGTTGCTCTAGCCGCGGAACTTTATACTAAATACCTGAGCGAAACCCGCTCGGCAACCACGCGGTATATACCTTTACCCACAGCGGCAGCGAATACCGCTCAAGTTTGAACAGGCCTTAACTAAATCCCTAATCAATTTCTTACATCGCGTGCGCTACGAAAACTATTGATGATAGAACAAAATGCGATATAGGCGTCGTCACTGGGGCACGGGAGGGGAGTCATTTTGAAAATTCGTCGGCGGTCTGCTAGTATTTTATAATTTCTTAGTATCTTTGCATATTCTTGTCTATCAGGAGATTAATTATCCGTTTACGTTTAAGAAGAGCCCAGTTGATACTAATAACATACATTTCATACCTACCACTATCCTCAAAATTACCATTATTAATGAGAGGGCCTAAATAATTTGATAATGCGATTGTGAGTTTCCATTAACAGAATGTGGACTTAATAATATCAATGTTTGCTTAGGTATTTTATAAAAAATATATATAGATAAAGATATATAAATGAAACACTACCTATATGGATCAACTCGTGTTAATCTGTCGAAGTCAGCCATTTACCTTATCATTCCCATGAATTGATTCGTAAATCCAATCATACAACTGACACAACCATGTTAGATATGTTTTGAAGTAGACTCGATTTTGGTATACGGGAGTGTATAATAATCCTTACTAATGATAGTGGCGATCACTTGTTTGGTGGGTTTACTTCAAAAATGAATGTTGTCAGTATGCTGTTCGTAGGTACTAGCTAGGTACTTAAGTTATTTCACATTGTTTTATAATCAGCGATTTTCTGACAGCCCAAATTAAAAAGTAAAAATTAGTTCAAAAACACTCGATAGATGTCGTTTTATGAAAGCTGGCCACCAGCCGTACCTACCTAAGGGCTGTTATAAATTCTACACTTTTACTTGTCTACCAAAAGAATTAAAAAATAGTAAGTACTTACCTATTTAAATTCAGGACATCCAGAACCTATTTCTATTTTGGAATAGAATAAATATTACGCAGCCATACACGTGCTCTTCATGAACTCGCCTTTTACCATGCGCCATACTAATCTATGCTAAGCGCCATCGATAAAGTCATTTACGAACCAATTTCTTTTTTTTTTGATCTCGGAAAATCGCCCATTAGTTGTTGAATTTTTAATAAATTAACACTTTAATTACTAAATAAAATAGTTTTAGAAATACCGGAATGTTCATTTCCTTCCCTAATTGTCACTTGCATGTTCAAATGATAAATATTGTTCATGCTGATTTTGGATAATCTTCATTTAAATTATCAATTTGTCGAATTTCATAACGGAACATCCCTACCGCAGAGCAAAACCTACCGTGGGGTAGGTAAAACTTATTCTAATTGTTCTTAGTACTTCATAATATTCGTAGGTGGTAACTATAGGTAGGTATCGGTCCTGAAATGAAAATACTAATTTTTAAATTTTCTGGTTGACAAACAAGTGCACCATTGTGTACTTTCATAAAACTTTCTTAAAGCTTTTATAAAACGCCATCTATCAAGTGTTTTGAACAAATTTATATTTTTTAATTTTAGCTGTCAGAAAATGGCCTATTCTGTATAATTATAATACCTACTTAGGTACTTTCTCCTTTCATTACAAATTAATAAGCTAAGTTGACTCTCCAACCAATTTTTGCTTATCTTACAGAAACTTCAAGTATGTACTAGTGAGACAAAACTTATTTATTAGAACTCTCTAAATAGTCATTCTGCATTTTAGAGGAATTATTTATGACGCCATTTGGCGTCAAACGCATACGTAAAAGATATCAATGACGCTCCATGGCGTCATACGCAATGAATCGTTTTTATCCAACTCATGAAAATAAGTTTTAAATACATTGTCTAGTGATTGCTCAAAGAAAGATCGCATACCCTCAACTACAACTTGAACGGTTGAAGGTGGTATTATGGGATTTGCATACAGTGATGCAATGAATAAAGACATATCATGACTAAGAATACTTTCAGCACTTTCAGCAGACGAACTCACATTATTTGCTGTTGTGGCAAGGAACGACAGATCTTGCGAGGTTTCAGTGGGAAAGGGTAACAGCATCCTGTTCATCAATATTTACAAACGCGTCATTACTTAACCGATAAAAGGAGGAGGTTCTCAATTCGTCGAAATAAATATGTTTTATGTATGTTTCCCGATTACTTAAAGACGCTTGGACCGATTTGGAATATTTTTTTTGTTTGAAAGGATATACCTTCCAGGTGGTCCCATAGTCATCAGGTCAATATCTGATGATGGGTTCCTGGATAAATCGAGGGAACTCTTCAAATATTATAGGCACACCTATAGCGATTTCGGTATTATTTGCAATAACCTGATCACTTGTCCTCGGGAAGCACCATTTGGTGAAGTGGAACTGTTGATGAAGACCACAGACGGCCACCGGAACTACTTAATACTATATATTTTTGGTGTTTACTATGCGATTACAAACTAAGTAAACCACCAAGAGAACTCCTCAAGAATTATCGTCCCTGCATCGGAGAAAACAATATTTTGTACAAAATGATAAGCAGTTAACATTAAGATGTTGTTAATTGAAAAAAATACTAACCAAGCCAATAAAAGTGACAAATAAACAATATTATAAGTACTATTACTTACTACTACTTCTATTTTTTATTTTTCTGACTAACGTACTTACCTACGTTTACACTAAAAAAATTAAAATAATAAAACATTTCAAAAAAAAAATTAAACCGACTCCAAAAAAACAGAGAAACTAAAAAGAACAAAATAATGGTGTTGTCTTGAATAACTAAATTTAATACCCACAGTTAAAATTATACTTACATACTTTTGAAGACGGTACCAAGCCAAATTAAATTAATAACAAAATATTCCATAAACAAAAATAATTCGTACCTTAGTGTGCACTTCTAGACAATATCCAAAACATCTTTAAATCTACCTGTAAGTCTACTTGTTATCCATAATGCTAAGCAAACCGCCTAATTAAATTGTATGTAAGCAAACGCAGGAAATATTTTAAGGCTTGGCATCGACTTCAAAAGTATGTAAATATAATTTTAACTGTGGGTATTAAATTTAGTTATTCAAGCACAACACATTTATTTTGTTCTTTTTAGTTTCTCTGTTTTTTTTGAAGTCGGTATATTTTTTTTTGAATTTTTTTATTATTTTTGTTTTTTTAGTGTAAACGTACCTACGTTTTCAGAACTTTTGTCCATGGCGGCTAACAAATATTCTGTGACGCCTACGTGCGTCACCCGCCACCTATTAAAGTGACGCCCCTGCGCGTCTTCAGCCATAAGTGAACACATTTTGCTTTTTTTATGATTTTGGCTTGTGATTACATATACACCGTGACAGGTTAGACGACGGACGCGTTTAAGGAGGTAAACTAGTAACTTATCTACATCCCTTTTAGGTAAATAAGGTTATAGCAAATTTTAAAACACGCGAGTTATTACGCATTTTTTTAAAAAGTGAACTTACTTCATTTCGCATGTACTCTACTACACGCACGAGTAAGGGAGGCGTTGTTCGCGCGTGCTATGACGTTACTAAGGTAGTACGCGCGCGTAGTAAATTGTAAATAAGCAGAAAAACCATTTCAGTTAGGAAAAAAGTAAAAAGTTAAGGTGGTGTTTTTTTATTTTTAATGGAACAGGTATCGGCTTCTTATACACTTCCTTTAACGCGTCCGTCGTCTAGCCAGTCACGGTGCATACATTACTTAAACAGCGTGTATCAATCAGGGCCAGCCATAATCCAGGGTTTCAAATTATCCCTAGTATAGACCCTTTCTATAAATACCCTAGTAAGTAAGCTCAATTTAATTTGTATATGCATTTACAAAAAAAAGTTAATTTGTCGTTAATTTAAAATCAGAACACGCTAAACCCATCACTAGCAGGGTCTGTATGATACACTGCCTACACTACACCTCCTGTTTGTAAAACGCGTTTCCTAGTTTAGGGTGGTTTTGGCCGCCACGCCCCATACCTGGCGCAGTTTTACAATCTGTGAAACGAACTCTTTTAACTAGCGAATGTGATTTATAATAACCATTAATATATTACCTACGTGTATAACAATTTTAAATGCTAATAACAAAATTACTTGAGTTGCGATTTCATTATCGTGTATCATCATGCATTACATTCATTACAGGTAAAAATAAGTGCAGCACAAAATGTTGAAAAAATCTTTTAAAATAAGAGTAAGAACTGGAGAAATGAGGCGAAAAATATTAAAGGAACATGCGAGAATTATGCAGGTTCCTTTGATGTCTACGAATCCGATGTCAGACAATACACTACAACAAAATGATTCGCGCGAAGACTGCTGTGAAGCGAGTTGTAGCGATATTACAGAAGGTTCCGTAGGACGAGTAAGACCTGTCAACATCTGAAATATACACAACATGGAATCCTCGTGTGTTGAAAAATATTTTATTGTGAATAATGAGAATATTCAACTAAGTCGTGTTTATTCCTGTCCGCTTGATGCTGAAAGTGTAAAACCTGAGAGCTCCGACGAAAGATAAGATGACAGTGATATTGATAAATATGTAAAATGTTCTTCATTTCGTAAAAATAGGGGACTTTTGGCGCCGCGCAAAAATCTTGCGTCCGTGCCCCCAGCGCCGCGCCTATTTTTAAGGCCTATTCAAACCTGAGCGGTATTCGCTGCCGCTGTGGGTAGAGCGGCAGCGAATACCGCTCAAGTCAATCTAGCCACGGAACTTTATACTTACTAAATACCTGAGTGAAACCAGCGCGGTATATACCTTTACCCACAGCGGCAGCGAATATCGCTCAGGCGCATAAGTTTGTTATTTTCGCTCGATTCCCTAGTGATGTGCTATATACATTCAAAGGGCAATCGAAAATTAATATTTCAAAGCGCAAAATGATGTTTTACTTTTTATTCACAAAAGGAAATGATGTTTTACTTCTAAATTCATAAATACTAATGTAGGTAATACAACTTAATTACACATTTGATTAGCTAATTGAAAGGGTAGGTCGGTCAACTTGTAAATAACATAGAATTTATTAGTACGTAATTTTTACTACTTTAACATTAATAATTATTATTATTTATAATAATAGGCGAACCTCAATGTTGGGTCAGTTTAGGTCTTTGACATAGGAATTGTTCGTAATTTTCGTTATTTTTTGCGTTAGTAACGGGGAATCCTGCACGATATTGTTAAAATTTACGTATTTTTAAGTTGAACTTACGTAAGTTAGCTTGATCATTGCACAAGGTCGTGGCCTTGTTGAAATTTGAAACAAATTCTTTAAAAAATAACGATAACTAACAACACATAAATGCTTTGACTATATACATGTCTAGACGGAGCATCGCGGTACAAACGCTTGTCAAAATCCGCCCGGTTTTTGTATTGAATTTGAAGTGTGCGTGACAGCCGCGTATCTGATACTAGCGCGAATGGTTGCCAGCGAATGCTTAACTTCTGATAAAGTAGGGAAAAACTATGTATGCACAATATAATTTTAAAATAATTCATAACATAACATTACTTTTTAAATTACGTATGTCTATCGTATATGTAGGTATAACGCATAAAAGAAGCTGGTGTGTTTAGAAAAAATGGATGATTGAAGGCGAGGGCGAGTACAATAAAATAATGCGTTAATGGAAGCCTGCGTGCGTGTGATATGTTTGTAATAGTGACGAATAGAAGCAACAGGCAGGATGATTTACATTTAATACTTAATCAAAATAGATTTTTTAATTAGAAATTTAAATATTTTAAATTATAATCATAACAATTAATGGCGTTCTCTTTGTATTTGTTTCTTAAATAATTTTCGTGTGGATGTTACATCATTTTTCATGTTCTCTAATTTCTTATTATGTTGAAACCTTGTAACTAGTTAAATATTTCGACAACGACTTCTTTCTACCGGATCAGTTGGAAATCTGAAAATTGAAATGTTTGCTATGTGGTCGAACAGTTGTAAAGGTTACATATTGTGATGACTGCTCATCAATATCCGTGAGACGAGATAACCTACATGAGACGAGAAATATTGACCTTTTAGAGGCACAAACATACACCCGCACTTTCTCAAACATCGTCATCATCTTAAGTAAAATTTTAAACACTGAAAAAAGACGACAACCTCAGGCGGGAATCGAACCACGCACCTTCCGCATTCCGGGCGGCTGCCTTAACCACTTGGCTACCGAGGTCTGGCTTTCAACCGTCGAAATTTGTCAGTGTCAGAATGCGGAAGGTGCGTGGTTCGATTCCCGCCTGAGGTTGTCGTCTTTTTTCAGTGTTTAAAATTTTACTTAAGTATATTTAAGCGTTAATAAAACGTTAAAATATAAAACATTAATCGTCATCATCATCATCATCAGCCTATAATCGTCCCACTGCTGGGCGCAGGCTTCCCATGTGGAGATAGCACTTAGGAATATTGGGCCATAACCCACCACGCTGGCCCAATGCGTGTTAGTGGGTTTTAACTACTGTCATCTTACGGCAACAAACGGGACCAACGGCTTAACGTGCCTTTCGAAGCACGGAGGAGCTCGAGATGTTTTAAATTTGGTCACACATCCAGTGACCCGGCTTTGCGAAAGTTGCTTAGCGGGCAAGATCGCAAGCCGAACGTGCTAGCCGATGCGCCATCGAGCTCTGAAGCATACATACTACCATCCCCTACATACATATACTCAAACACACACTTCTTACATAAATACTTACGTACATTCCATTTCAAACATAATAATTTTTTTATTCGTTTCCAATATCGATACGATACCATACCATAATAACAATTTATAATAATAGTATTATAAAATATTACAGTAGGTATTATATTTTTTCTTGTTTTAGAACGGAACCTATAATCCAGCCAAATTCGATGACGAATATTTGTAAACAGATTACTGTTATACCTAGTTGCAGTAGGATTTTACTTTTTCTTTGAGAGACATTCACAAGAAAACAGTTAACTATTGTGTCTTTCTTTCAAAAAACAGTAAAAATCCTACTGAAACTAGACATTTGCACAAATGACAGTAATATGTTTGCAAAAATTCGGCATCGAATAGGAACCGTGACATTTATTCACGCTCTTAAAAATTAGACATCAGTTAAAAAAAAAAATTGAAAGCGTTCCAATAACAATTATATTCAATGTATTTACTTCATTTACAACAAGACCATGTATAAATACTAACTTACAAGACTGAGTATTTTTTATCATACTTATTATATTTAAACCTCCTTTTATATTCTGCCACCAATAATGGGAATTTTTTATTTTGATACCAGCAACACTACGCAGTACGCATATAAGCCCGTTATTATTGTTAAACTTTAAATTTTCATTAATATTTATCAATACTTACGGATGAAACGTGACTTTCCTTTTCGAAAAAAAAATTCTTTTGTAGTTTCGACAGAATTTCACTGAGCAAACGGTCATTTTGCGAACAATTTCACCGAAACGCGAGAGTTAAACACTGCTTGACGGCACAATGACACTGACCGCCAGGATTGCGCGATAGTCCAATTTTTGCCTATAAATTTTTCAACGTTTTTTTACGGCCAGGCTCTATCTAGACATGTATATAATCAAAGCTATGATATTTGTTCATAGTATTTCTGATTTTTTTTTAGAAAAATATGAGGGTGAATTTGAATAATAATAATAATTAGAGTTACGTTTAATATTCCGGTGAAGGGCAGCTTGATGTAATACCTCAATCTCCTCTAGCTTCCCGTATACAGTCGATTACTTTGACGTATACCAAAGAACGATCCTCGGGTTGAACCTTCTCTAATTCAAATGCTACTAATGCAGCAAAATGCTCATTTTTTGGGTCACGGAGTGTTCATTAAAAAACTGAAAAACATGGAAGTCATCTTCACTCGTTTTAATATATTGGACAAGAACGTTCTCGGTTTGTAGCCCTTGTCTTTTTTGGTGGGGCTGCTTCGATGTTGCTTCTTCTTTTTTTGCCATACAAAAAAGATGGAGAACTTGAGCCGTCGTCGTCTTCCTGGCTGTTTTCGATTGCTTCTGTATAGTTTTCAGTAGCCATGGTGACACACGCAGACGCTTACAATTAATTAGAAATACTTAAACATCATTGGTACGAGAAATACCTGTCATTCAAAAACAAATTTCGAAAATTGTGGGTATTAATTATTGTTATCGATAGGTACATTAATTTATACATTTCTAGATTTTTAATAATCATTGAAATTCCTACGTCACGGACTCGTAAAGGCGCCCGCTTATGACGTCACAAGTTATATATATTGTAACGTGCTAATAAATAAAACAATAAAAAGTAGCTTATGTCCTTTCTTAAGATCTAATCTATATTTATATTTGTGCCAAATTACATCAAAATCTGTTCAGTGGTTTAAGCATGAAAGCGTAACAGACAGACAAAGTTACTTTCGCATTTAAAATATTAGTAGGGCTTTTATCGTGGCCGAATATTTTGTTTTCTAGATGTTTTTTTTTAGGGTTCCGTTACCCGTTACCGTAGGGCATCGAACCCGGGTTTACCCGACCCGAAAAAACCCGGGTATTTCGGGTTTTCTGGGTCGCAAGAAAACCCGGGTTTGGAAAATCAAAAACCGGGATTTCGGGTTTATCGAGCTTCTTTACAATCGTTTTCTTGTCGGTATTTTTTTGTATCATAAATATATTTACGCCTTTTCGAAATGATCTCTTTGATTGAACACGGTCAAAAAGTATCTAACTCCATTGTATCTCACTACATACAAACCTTTGTATGTAAACAAAGATACAAACAAGTTAGTGAAGTTTACTTCTCGCTTAACATTTTTTGCACTAGGCACTAATAATTTCTGCTTGACCTTAACTAGTTGTTAACAAGCTAGGTGGACACAATAGGGTGAGATTGATCTGGGTACCAGGCCACATGGGAATCCATGGCAATGAGATGGCTGATGCACTTGCCAGGGAGGGCTAAAAGACCCCATTTATTTGTCTTGAGCCGTTTATTGCACTGGCACCGAGCACTATCAACAAGGCCTTTAAGGACCAAACCCAAAACAGGCATAAAACCGTATGGGAAAAGCTACCCGGCATGAAACACTCAAAATCTTTCATAGGTGGAGACGCCCTAGGACGGAGTAAAATCACATGCGGAGGTAGCAAAAGCCAGGCACGAACAATCATCGGAGCCCTGACGGGGCACTAAGCCACAAAACAAATGCTCCATAGAATGCAACTAGCAACAGACAGCTTGTGCAGGGCATGTGGCGAGAAAACTGAGTCCATGCAACACTTACTGTGTGACTGTGACTCCCTTGCTAGGAAAAGAATGAGTCTCTTGGGATTCGCCTATCCGAAACCAGAAGATTTTAGGCTCTTCGCCCTCAAAGACATTGCCAACGACTGCCAAACTTATGGCAGTCGTTTTCACTGAGGAAACAGAGTGATAGGACGGGGTTGCACAAAAGATCCCAATGGGTTGACGTGCCGCTGCGAGTGGGAAACCTCTGCAGGCCCCACTAGGATAAGATAAGATACGATAACTAGTTGTTTTTTGTGCGAAAAAGATTAAATTAATAAAGCAAGTTGCACGTTATTCGTGCGCTTGACTCAGATCAGAAATGATATAAACGGAATGAAAGATGGAGGCAAGATGCGTGATCGCGTTGTTGACACGCAACAGGGCCATTATTCTGTAACGATTCCTTGTTTCAAAACCACGTTAATTCCTTAAAAAGTTACGATATCTTTCCAAAAACGTATGCGTTTGACGTTTGTGCGCGCTAAGGTTTAGGTGTGGAATCTATAGATTGCGATACAGAATCAGGGCCCAGGAGCGGTGAGCTGCGAGTGACTCCCCCGCCATTTTGTTTCGTCAATCCTCCTTCCTCTCTTCAGAAATCTCCTTTACCCATTTCAGTGGACCTCAGCATTCTTGGCATGGACATCGGCCAGGAACTGAATCCAAAATGCTACATCGAGTGTTATTTTAACTGCCTCCCGTAAGTTGGGTATTCTCAATAAGGTGAGGCGGTTTTTCACTTCCGAGCAGCGCTGTTTGCTGTACAAGACTCAGGTGCGATGGAGTATGGAGTATTGTTCCCATCTATGGGACGGCCCCGCTAAATGCACTTGATAGACTGCTAAGGCGAGTGGTACGCGTTATTGGAGATGCAGAGGTAACAGCCTCTTTTGAGGACCTCCAGCTGCGTGTGCGTAGAGACATTGCTTCTCTCAGTGTCTTCTACCGAAATTACTACGGAGAGTGTTCTGAAGAAATTTTTGATCTAATCCCGCCCTCTCCTTTCCTGTCCCGGACTACACGTGCTGGTCTTAGGAACCACCATCAAACTGTTGTACAGTGTGATAGTCTGTAGACTATCAGCACTCGTACCAAAAAAATTGGCAAGTCGTTCCTCTGTAAGACCATTCGGCTAGACGCATGTGTTTCCCAGCTCCTATAGTCCCGGGTCTTTTAAGCGGGGCGTGAAACGGCATTTATGCAAGCCGTCATCATAAATGGGTGCGCTTGTTACCGTGCTTGTTCCACGGTGAGGAGCGCTCCGTTATTTTGGACTGCATCGGCTGCTTACCATCAGGAGGGTTGAAGTCACTATGACGTTTCACATAAAAAAAATTGCCTTCTTACGCGTTAGTTAGCCACTAGACGAATTTATTGTTAATGTTAAGAAAAAAGTTTAATTAAAGTTAAAATAAGTTTTATAATAGTCTTTAGCTGATTTTTAGTTAAGAGAAAAACTGATTATTACTGAAAGACTTAAATTAAATTTTTTATTCTGATTCCAATCTGACTTCATACGAGTAAGTTAGCTACTAAAACGCATTTATTGTCAATGTTAATAAAAGAGTTTAATAATTTAAAAATATTTCTATATAGGTACCAACAATAGTCTTCAGCATATTATAATTGTTAGCAGTATAGAACTGACTATTACCAAAAGACTAAATTAATATAAATAATTTGATCTGCGTGAGTCTGTGATCAAAAATAATTACTAGCTAGATAAATACTAGATATTTCTCTATTTTATATTTGCTTTGAACAAATACTCATTGTCTGAAAGACTTTTTAATACCTATTAAAAATATTTTTGTGATTTTGAAAATACTGTTTAATTGATATCCTCCTTCCCTTGTTTTATATAGGTACCTACTCGTATTGACTTAGCAAATCCATACTAAAATACAGTTTCCTTATATTAAAAAAAAATATTAAAAAAACCGAAAAAGCTCGAAAAACCCGGGTACCCGGGTTTTGACTACAAGAAAACCCGAAACCCGGGTTTTCTAAAAGTGGACCGGGTTTCGATGCCCTAGTAACGGGTAAGCGCATGGCCTTCATCTCACCTGATGGTAAGTGACGATAAGGCCGAAGGTGGAAGCGCGCTTCACCCGGAAACTCAACCACTGAGGAACTGGCTATCTTATCTCTAACTGTCGGAACACAACTATGCTATAAACATCGTTGTTATGGCGACAGACATAAATAAGATGGTGGTAGCTAGCCAGGCGGACTTAACAGCCCTACCACCAACCAAACCGAGCACACAAAGATGTACCCCCCGCTGGGAATCGAACCCGGGACCTCTGGGTCTGAAACTGATGGCTTAGCCACTAGACCACGCAGGCGGTTAAGATGTAGCTTGACCACGACCGCTATACCGCTGCTACTATATAAGTAGTACCGCTGCAGCGGTACAGCGGTCGTGGTCAAGCACAGAATTAATTAAATAAAATTATTACATGATTCACTTTTTTAACGTTGAAGTGTAACGTTCTTAGAAATATTTACTATTAAAACTACACTGGAAATGGCAGAACATTTGAGAATTTAATTAGGTGTAGGTAAAAATTAAAAATCTACCCACCTGCAGTTCTATATTCACTGGTCGACTCACACTCAAATCTCTGCTTGAGTACAGTTAGAAAGGGATGGCGATATATGCGATTAATAGCACCATCCCTTTCTAACTGTAATTACTCAAGCAGAGATTTGAGTGTGAGTTTGGTTTTAGAATACAAGCCTAAGTGCTCGGCCAGACTGCCCGCGCGGGCGCAGCGCGGCGTACTCAATCATAATATGTATTCTTATATTTGAGTGTCCATAGTGGGCACGCGGCGCGGGGCATTTACGTTTCTACCTCGTAAGCGTCGCGCCCAGCGTTGCCAACTTAACGGATTTCCCGTCATATCTAGCGGATTTGGTTATGAAGAAACGGAATAAATCGTATTTTGACGGCTAACGGTTTTTTTAGCGGAATTTAGTAGCAAACGATTATTATAAATAAGCTTTGCCGAAAGATTCATTTTTACATTTTCAAAGACATCTAAATTGGAACCACTCAAAAGTTATAGCCAGCTGTCAACTTCAACTTACATCCGGAATGACTGAGACCTCAAATAGTGACTTTGATTTAGAAAATATAGATTTAGATTATTTAAAAAAAATATTTCTGTATTTAATTTTCATTATACTTTAGTTATTTTTTTATTTCGTTTTTTTATTTACCAACAGATATTCTGACGGATTTTACTGACGGGAAAAATTAGAGGTTTAACGGATTTCTAACGGAATTTTGTAATAAAGTCAGCGGAATTTCTAAATTATTGTTGGCAACACTGGTCGCGCCGCGCCCGCGCCCGCGCGTGTAGTCTGGCCGAGCACCGACAGTATTACCTTTATCTATGCCGAGCACTAAGAGAGCACTAAGACGTCTATGGCGATGATGGTGCATATTTTTTTACTTATAATTTCTAAGTTGATTTAAATGGTTCTCCTAAGTAAAATATCGACTTTTTATACTTTTTCTTAGCTGAAACTAAAAAAGGCAGAAAATTTAAAATGTCGTCTAATTTTACGACGTCGGTCGTTGACGGTCAATGGGGTCAATGGGTTAAATTGCATATTTTCTTTAAATAAAGTAGATGATAATGAGTGATTATGAATGGTAATAATAATAATCCCACAATTCCCTTGAGACTCAATATAGCTGTGGGACCTTAGAATAAATTATTCTAAGTGTGGGACTTTATTGAGATTTTACGCGGACTTCTTGAGAGAATTTGAAAAGTGATGTTGCACTGTTTTGTTTTCTTTGCCAACACTCATGCATCTTCACGAACACTTAACAGTAAATAATCCACCATTATTTCACATTAATGTTCGACAAAACTATAGAAAATAAGAAAAATTATAGAAAATAAAACAAAACTGCTGACATGACGCTTAAATTTCCCACCAAGAAGTCAGAAAGAAAATTATCCAACACAACGAAGTAGCCGAATATTATTTTGGCAAACAGATTCAAGTAGGTAGGTATTACAAAAAATCTGAAATTGGTTTTATTGTTTTGCTCAAGGATCCCCAAAATGGCGTTCAAGTAATTGCACTTTTCAGTCTACATCGAGTCTACTAGTATACCTACCGGTGAATTCATATAGAACTACTTTTAAGACAATGGCACTACAGCGATACATCAAAAGTCTGCTCTCTGGCCTCTGGCTTAATAATTGTTCACGTGTGAGTATTTATACTGCTGGCGGCATTAAATAGCTTTTATAAAGGCTCACTGGGCTGTTTTAGATAGACACCATTTTGTAAATATTTTATAACCTAAAATATTATCATTTGGACCTATTTATAAAAGCAATAAACCAATAAAACAAGGATAAAACCTAATTTAATATACCTACTGCCTGTTATTCTGTTAATTACGCAAAATACGTTCAGACAAGAAATATACACAATTGGTATGGTTATTCCACACATATCTTTAAGTAATTAACATTTTAGACCAAAACCACAAAATATCGAAGGCGCGTGAAAATATTCAATGAAACTTTTATAGACATTTACAGTAAACTGCATTGCGCATTATTATTTGACGGCATAAATAACAATAAGTCAAAAACTTTCCCACTATTATAAAATGTTGTTTACACAATCACGCGTTTTGACATGTCTTCGTCCATTAAATATTGCGAGACAAAGTGTAGTTTAATAATTACAACGTCAATGTATTATAAACATTTGTACCGTGGTGTTAGAGATGTTTTTGCAATGATGTAGGGTTTATTAAGTTCGAACTGTGAACACTTAAACAGCTCGTCTAATGCTTTTGTAATGCACTGAACATCTTCATAATCAAAAATATTGCTAGCTTAGTGCTTCTGTAATGCGATTAGCAACTTCATTGACCATAATAATGCTTCTATAATGCCATTGATACCTTCCTTGTTCACAATAATGCTAATTTAATGCCTCTGTAATGCAATTAAACAACTATTTGTAGACCTATATAGGGTCTAAAGCCGTATAATTTGTGCCCAAATAAGCATTACAGTAGCCGTATACAGGTGTGTAATGCTACTATACAACCAAACTCAAAATGCCAAAACGTTACAGAAATGCTGTAATGCGGCTGTTATAATGCTTTGATGTGTTACTTGGGATTGTTTCGACTCTAAAGTAGATAGGTACCTACGCTTACCTACGAGTAGGTTGGTACCTACATAGGTTTGAAATACCTAACTAAAGAAGCTAAAAAGTTATCATGTAAGAGTAATAAAAAGTTATCATGTAAGAGTAAACAAAACAAACATTGTTACAATTCACTCAGAAATTGAAAACATGCTAACGGATTACACCACGTATTATTTTACTCGTATTTCGATGTATTTCTTACAACTTATTACCAACATAGGAACATTAGTCAAAATAATAATTTTCTAATAAAAAACAGTATTTACTTTAGATAAATCCGATAAAAACAGCACACAAAACACAGCGAATGATTCACCTTGCCGCTTGGGGCAACCACTGGCAAAATCCACGACGCGTTTCGAAGTCCGCAGACGTGATGTTCTTGGGTTCGCCGATAATGATACGGATGCTGGCCGTCATCTCGGAGCACCCGCCAAACTTTCATATGAGCCACGTTGAAAACAGGTGCAGCTCGACGTGTACGCTGGTCCTTGGGTTTTCTTGAAAGTGCTCCAACACAGCCTCTTCAAAACCCGGGTCCTGCATATTTGGCTGAACCTCTGGACTCGTCCCACGAAAGGATCCAGTCTGCTGGAAACGCAAAACCATTCATCGAAAGCAATCCGCCGATGGAAAGCTTCGCTGCTCGGCTTCTGGTCTGCCGTCGATGAATCTCTCGCGGCACAGTTCACGAGCACCACGTAGACTGCCATTAGCTGCCCCGACACAAAGAATCATTTCGTAATACTCCTGATTACATAGAGATGCCATATTAACTTAATAGGTAGTGAATCGAAACCAAACAACAAAAAAAAAACGAAAAGTAGGTGTGCACTCTGAAAGCTTTCACAAACGACTGCAGGCGAAAAATCGTGGACAAACAAACCTACCAAGGTGTGCGGGGCGTACCGCTTACTAGAACTAGGAGTTGCTCCTAGTTCTAGTAAGCGGTACGCCCCGCTGTACTTTTTAGGGATCGAAAATAATTTTTGTGTCAAAGTCAAAATATATTTATTCAATAAACTCAACCAACAAGTACTTTGAATCGTCCAAATCTTTTTTAACCTACCACCCATTCAGGACATAATTTTTTAACCACAGCGCACAAAAGCAACGACATTTACAAACAAAAAAAAGAGTATGTCGTTACCAGGTCAATACAAAATATGAATTTAAAAAATAAAAAAAATGATGCAATATAAAATTACAATACATACAATGTAGTATCAATTAAATAAAGACAATTAGAAATAGCTGTTGGAGTGCTTGGAGCATTTCAGATCCAATCTGTTTTGTCTTCTGTGTAATCTGACACTTTATAATAAGCTTTTTTATAAAGCTTTTCTTTGATTTTGATTTTAAATTTATTAAGATCTAATTTCTGAATATCATTTGGTACTTTGTTGTAAAATCTACACACAGACCCTTAAAATAATTATTTATTTTATGGAGCCTAGTATAAGGTACTGCTAATTTGTTCTTACTTCTAGTGTTTACATTGTGAGTATCACTGTTTTTTGAAAACATTCCAGTATTTTTATGAACATAAATCAAATTTTCATAAATGTATTGTGATGCAACTGTCATTATATTTATATTCTTAAATCTCTCTCTGAGAGAGTCGCCAGCCTTTAGGTTATAGATTGCTCGAGTAGCCCTCTTCTGAAGCACAAAGATAGTTTGAATGTCGGCAGCATTTCCCCACAGTAAAATGCCGTACGACATTACACTATGAAAGTAACTGAAATAAACTAATCTAGATGTATCAACGTCAGTTAACTGACGGATCTTCATTACTGCATAAGCCGCAGAGCTAAGTCTATTCGACAATTTAGCTAAATGTGGGCCCCACTAAAGCTTGGCATCTAACGTGATGCCTAGAAACACAGTGGTGTCCACAGGATTGACATTCCTATCTTTAATTTGTACACTAGTTGTTACTTGCTTAACATTAGGCAATACAAATCTTACACATTTGGTTTTTCCCTCGTTTAATAGCGAGTTATTTACACTAAACCAGTGAACAATCTTTGAGATCGCATTATTCACATCGTCATAATTTGGGTGTCGTCGTTTCACTTTGAATAAAAGTGAAGTATCATCAGCAAACTGTCTTTTACAAAATAAGGTAAGTCATTAATATAAACCAAAAACAAGAATGGACCTAGTATTGAACCCTGCGGAACTCCTATTGTAACCACTGATCCCGGAGATCTTTTACCGTTAATGTCGACCTCCTGAATCCTGTTACTCAAGTATGAGATTAGAAGGCTCAAAGAAGCATCCCTAATTCCATAGTGATTAAGCTTCCTGACCAAAGTTTCATGTAAAACACAATCGAAAGCCTTGGATAAATCACAAAATACCCCTAGGGCATCCTGTGATTCCTCCCAGGTATCAAATATTTGGATTAAAAGCTCAACACCGGCGTCAGTTGTTGAGCGACCCCTAGTAAAACCATACTGTTTACAATGTAAAAGTTTATTTTATGAAAATGAATTTGAATTTGGTCTAGCATCAACTTTTCAAAAATTTTACTAAATGTGGGTAGCACAGAAATAGGTCTAAAATTAGAGGGGTCAGAAGTGCTACCTGATTTAAACAATGGAATTAATTTACTATGTTTCATTAGGTCAGGAAAAACACCACAGTCAATGCATTCGTTAAATATGCAAGCTAAAACTGGAGCTATTGTCATAATTACTGATTTAGCGACATCCACGGAATTACCACACAGATCAGCAGTTTTCTTTTTATTGAGAGTGTTAAATGTTTTTAATATATCTATAACACAATTTTTTTGAAAACTGAAATTACTTTCACAATCTTTAACATTCTCCTTCAAAACAGATTCAGCTACAGTGGGGGAGGAAATCAAGGCTTTTGTAGTTGAAACTGGAATGTCAGTAAAAAACCTCTCAAATGCTGCAGCAACATCAGCATCAGAAGTCAAGGTTTTATTATCACAATTTAAATTGACTCATTATTACGACTTCTGACCTTTCCTATTTCACTATTTATAATATTCCATGTCATTTTTATTTTGTCAATACTATTCTTAATCTTAGAACTCAGATAGTTGGCCTTGGCTAATCGGCATACTCTTTTAAATAACTTTGAATAATTTTTAACATATAATTTGAAGTCGTCGCTGGTGTTATAGTTGCGTTCACCATAAAGTTCATAAAGGCGTTTCCTACTTTTGTAAATACCAATTGTAGCCCATTCATTAAAAGATGCAGTACCACTAACCGAGATCTATTTTGGAACAAAAGATTTATTAAATTCTGAACAATATATGTTAAAAAAATCATTATAAAAGACATCAGGGTTGTCATTGTATTCTAAATAATTTAATTTTGTATCTAGATTGCTTTTAAAGCGTTCCAGCCGACCTGCAGTTTTTGGCACAACAGTGATATTCTTTTTCATCACTTGCTTACGCTGGTGTGGAAAGTTGGACAATGATCAGAGTCCAGGTTATTAATAATTTGCTTAGTCAGTGGTTTTACATTTGTATATAATGTTATCAATACAGGTGGCCGAAGTGGCAGTTATTCTTGTCGGCTCCAAAAATAAATTATTCAAATTATATGATAGAAATAAGTTTTTAATTTTAGTTGTCAATGTGGAGTTTTCTAGCAAATTTATATTAAAATCACCGCAAACAATTATTGTTTTACCTACATTGCGGACCTTACGCAATGTCTCATCCATAACTTTTTCAAAAAGATCATACAATGCTGAAGGAGGTCTGTATACACTTATCACAACAAACTGCTCCAACTCCACAAGCTATTTCTATTGTTCGCTCAACCGAGAGGCTCACTATGTCTTTGCGTTCCTTTAATTTAAACTTTTTACTAACAATAATTAAGGAGCCACCATGTATTGCATTTCCTCGACTGAACGAACTTCCTACCAAATGATTCTTAAAATTGAACATGAACTGATGGTCTCTAAGCCAGTGCTCGGTAATGCAAAGAATATCAATATTATTACAGTTTATGAACAATTCAATCTCTAAATCTTTGCCCATCATTCCTTGGATGTTCTGGTGAACAATGTTCAAAGATTCTACATTTTTTAAATTTAATGATTGACCGGGGCTTTTCATAAAGCTATTTTTACATTGATTTAATTTCATTTTATTTGCAAACATTTTGCAAGAGAGTTCCTCTTTTGTCTTATAATTTAATTCCAATAATTTGCTAGAGGTGTCCTCTATTGTCTTATAATCTAATTTAAATTATTTGGAACATATTCCAGTCTGAATTGGCATGTCAGTATGTTGCAGCTCAATAGAAGCTGCTGAGCTAGCCATGTTATTGGCTAAATACTTAAAATAAAATGATAGCGAATTTGCTATCTGTCGCTTAAAATAATTCTTAAGATAATATTTATCTTTTGTCAATATAAAATTATTATCTAATAATTTATTTATGTCTATTATTTCTACTTTCTTTTCATAGAAAGCCATTGTATTCAATGTCAAATTAAGCTTAAATCTAAAATTATTTTCTTCGTGTGGCAAGTTTTTACTGTAAGGAAGTGTGAACATTATAATTTTTGGAATATTTAAAGAAAGTAATTTTTCATAAAAGTTAACTAATACTTTTTTGTTCATATTTCCCCTTTTCCCAATTAAAATAATAACAGTTCCTACATTACTAAGGTCATATGAAATCAATTTTTCCATTATATCATGGTATGTCAAACCAGGCATACAATAATTTAAGACAGTTTGCCCCTCAGTGTTTAATAATTGACCCAACACTCTTCCAATTTCATCACTAAACATTAGAGTGCTACGTTTAGTACATTTATTGTCTTTTTGGTAAGAAATATTGGAATTCAAACTGGACAAACCATGGCATAGCTGCTTAGGAGGTGAGGGATCACACACTGGTATGGACATGTAATGCTCCGAGGCAGCCAGGCCTGCCGCCAGGGATTGCCTAGACTCATTATCAAAGTTCTCAGTCCGAGAACTATCCAAAAGGTTATTTAGGGCCAGTATGTGTTCCCAATCTCCTTCTTTGAGGACTCATATCTATACTCATATCGTGTAGACTTGATAATAATTATGATTTATTATTATTGATAGATAAGTGTAGATAATTTTTTGCATTAATAAAATATGTCAAACATAATCGAATCACGCACAATCCATAATCCGGGCGGTTGCCTTAACCACTACGCTACCGAGGACTGGTTTTATCCATCGATATTTGTCAGCGTTCGATGCGTATGTTTTTAGCTTTATCCTGTTGCTTCATCAGACCTTAGAAGTTTGCACTTCTCAAATATTTTAGCGTTTTATAACGCTTAGATATTTTTTGCATTGTAAAAGTTTCGGTTCACACAAGTTTCAATACTTAACGAATGTGTTAAGTATTAAAACTTTGTGTGATACAACTTAGTTAAAGTTAGTTTACATAATAAAATTTCATACAAAAAGTTAGGATTTCAGGAATGCTTACTTTTATACCGGGTCAACCAAAGCGGTTAGAAAAATAAAATGAGCTACAGAATCCATTAAGAAAAAAGACGCATTTCTTTTATACCGGGTCAACCAAAGCGGTAAGAAAAATAAAATGAGCTACAAAATGAGCTACAGAACCCATTTACAAAAAGACGCACGCTCTTTCTTGTGACTCCGCCCATACCAGGAGTGGCTCCTAGTACTTTTTTTGGGATCGAAAATTACACTTAAGTTACCTAAACCAGCAATATTTGTAAATTAGTTAAGTCATTTTTTTATCACTGTTCAAATTATTAACAATATTATTTTCTGTTTTCCTAGAGCCGACATAAAGTTACAATGAAAACTCACATGGTGACAGATTTTTCTGTTTTGTTATTTTTACTGCGTGTAAACGGATGAGTTTAGTACAGTCACAAATTAAGTATACGGCCGCGCGCCCGGACAGATGGTCCGCTCGGAACTAAGCGCCATTTTGCTCACGCACACATTGACGTTGCGTTTACAGGCCGTCTCAGGCAGTCTCAGTCTGGCTTTCAGTCCGGCTGTCGCGCGATTGTTACTATCACGTTACTATTGTTAGCTACGCATTGAAAAAATGGATACTCGTCATTATTACAGTTGCAGTGTCTTTGGATGTTTGAATACAACTCGAAATTGTGATTATACGTTCTTCACGTATCCTAAAGATGTTGAAAGGTAGGTAAAACTCGGTTTTCTCTTGTTAGTAGGTACCTACCTATAGATAAGTTTTGATAACGATCAATCATTCATTGTTTATTGCATATTCAAACTCAGCAGAAATGGACTTATAGGTACTTTTTCCTGAACTTATCATTCGCTGGTAGGTATAGCACCAGTGTTTTAGGTTAATAATGTGATAGGTGTACTTAGGTACCTAATAGGTACTTATCTAATTCTCTTTGTCGGGGCGCGGGCGGCCCAAGCGCAGGAGACGCATGAATCTTGGTAGTACCTACTTACCTTCGCTACGCTGATCCATGCCTGGTATTACCTACCTACGAGGTAGGTAGGTATAACGACTAAGTATGATCCAGCCCGTCCGGCAGGCAGGCGGCATCCGTGAGATCGTTTCATTTTCATTTAAGAAACATTTTAACGAAAGAATAGAGTTCCGTACCTACCTCAAAAGTACTTATAAAAGAAACGATAGGATCACTTCGTTGTCCGTCCGTCTGTATGTTCAGAGATCTTTTTTGCCTAATGGTTTTTAAAGCCAGGCTGAGACTGCCTGAGACGGCCTGTAAACGCCTGTACTAAAAGTGTTCCTTTTGCATTTTGAGGTAGGTACGGAATCCTTCTTCTTATAGTGTCGATGGACACACACACCACCCTTCGCTGGACCACTGCTCGAACAGCATTTGGCCTGGCTTCGAACAGGTCTTTTTTTATATGCATTTATTTTGGGAAACTTACTTGGGAAGGGAAGGGAAGGTCAGGTGAGGTTAGGTAAAGTAGGGTAAGGTAAGGTAAAGAAATGGTATATGTTGATGATGATATTAAACATAATATAATACTTATAAAAAAAATATGTCACAGGTTTTTTTACAGGTATTACAAATGGTAGTCAAAAAAGTTTCAAAGCTCAACTTTACAAATTAGTAACTGAAAAATATTTTCGTCGATTTCTACATTGTTTAAAAGCACGATTATTGTACTTTAACGTGTAATAAATTCGCATTCTCAGATATAATTTTTTTAAATAATCGATCGGGAAACATGTGCACGGCATTGAAAAAGATAAATTTTGGACTTCTTGCAAAAGATTCTTCAGCACTTTACAATTTATATACTTATTATTAAAAAATAACTCGAATTTTTCTTCCATGGCTTCAATAAATTGCACAAAGTTGTCGTGAGGTATAATTAACAAAGTGCTTCCGCCATCTTTACAATAATCTTTGTAACGAATAAATTTCGTTTCTTGCGGTAAGTTCGATGGATTGTTTGCTGATCTTAAATATGATTTCAAAACAGTACAATCTTTGTGATGATCAAAACATTTCTTCAATAAATACCCACATGTGTACACTAAAGCGTTTTTCTCGGGCAAATCGAAAGCATTGTAATCCGTTGACGATATAGTTGGATTATTATTGATGATTGCTTGTTGTGATACTTCAGGTACATTTGCAATTTGTGCACCAGAAGTCGATGGTTGCTCTTCGCTAGACAAACTTGCGTACAAATTGCTACCTTCGAGCAAAATATCCGAAAGGTCGTCGTTACAGTTGCCTTGATTAGAATGCTTGATTATAGTGATAAAGAATATTTTGCGGAATGCTGACACAAGTTGCCAACTTGTTGGTTCCGTGGAGTTGCCATTACGGGTACGTACTCTACCAAAAAAATTCTCTAAGCAGTCTTGGTTCAGTCTCCGAGTCATGATGTAGGAATAACCTTCTGATTTTAAATCCTCAAACAAGAGCAAAATAGATTTTAGGGTGATTTGGAAACCTTCCACAAAATTAACTCTTGAAGTAGCGTCTTTACCAGTTTTTGGACTAATTAATTTCAATGTTCCAAAAAACTCCATCATTTTGTTAAGAAAGGAAATCTGAAGTACTGTGCCACTAAACGCGTGTTGGTATTCAGTAGAGCCAAAACGAACGGACGAATTCAAAAAATCGAACAAATTATTCATCATTGTAACCAGCTTTATTGTGCCTTCCGCAGTTGAATTAACCGCACCAAAATCTCTGCATGTTGATATACCTGCAGCCACTGTAGCACTAAGTACTTGCACTGCCAATTTTACCTTCATTCTTTCAAAATTACTAGGTTTAACGTGACTCTCCGTTAACTTAGGGGCACACCTCAGTTGTTGAGTTTTATCTTTTTCATAAAACTGTATGATGTGATCCCATTTAGCTACGTAGTTACCAAAATGGAAATTGTAGTTCATCAAATTATTGCGCAAAGATTTTATTAAATGAGGAGCGTCAAAAATATAATATATCTTATTAGAATCTACAAAAAAGTACGGTGTTTCAATGGTGACTTGTCTCTCTTTAGCGCTGCTTCTAAAGTCTGAACCTTGGTCTGATACTAAGACTCGTATTTTGAGGCCTATTTCAAATAGCTTTATGATGAGTTTATCTATCCATTTCGATACTTGTTCGTAATTTTTGCACTCGGCTAATAGTGCGAATCCCACAGGCTGCTTGTAATTTATGAAAATTCCATGTATCATTGCCACTAAAGCATATTTTGCTGGCTCTGGAGATTGTATTCCGTCTATTTCATGAAAACCATATACTTTGTCATCTTTTATATTGTAAAATAAATTAGCTTTTAGGCTCATCGAATCTATAACAAGAGAGCAGTGTCTCTCCATATCAGCCATACCGCTAGCTTTCGTTTTGAGAATTTCCATGATATGACCATTTACTTCTGTACCTACTTACCTTCGCTACGCTGATCCATGCCTGGTATTACCTACCTACGAGGTAGGTAGGTATAACGACTAAGTATGATCCAGCCCGTCCGGCAGGCAGGCGGCATCCGTGAGATCGTTTCATTTTCATTTAAGAAACATTTTAACGAAAGAATAGAGTTCCGTACCTACCTCAAAAGTACTTATAAAAGAAACGATAGGATCACTTCGTTGTCCGTCCGTCTGTATGTTCAGAGATCTTTTTTGCCTAATGGTTTTTTTATCCAGGCACACTGCAGTGTACCAGCCAAGTTGAGGAGAGAATGCCATTAATTAAATCCTAACCTAAATAATATTTTACTTAGATATATTTTTTATCTAGACGCACGGTAGTGTGCCAGCCAAGTTAAGGAGAAAACAACATGTTACCTACTTGCGTAAAAAATACTGAACTTTCTTAATACACATGTTTTGCTGAAAAATGAGGGTTGCAGAGTACATTTTAAAATATTTTCTTTTCAGACTTAACTTATGGCTCAATTTGGTTGATAGAGAAGATGTAAAAAATAAATTTTCAACAAATCTCCGAGTTTGTGCGGCCCACTTCGAAACAGATTCTATAATAAAGACAGCAAACCGAAATCTCTTAAAAAACAACTCTGTTCCTAAACTTCTGCTACCTGTCAAAAAACATAAGAATAAAGAATCACAAGCTACTGTGGAGACTATTGATTCATGTACACAATATGAAAAAGTTAAATGTGACGCTAATTCACAAACTGCTGCTCACCTTTCTGCTAATACTCCTCGAAAAAGAAAGCTTAAAACCGAGATTATTAAGTGCAGGAAAAGACTAAAAACAACGGCTGCCCCAGAAACTGATAATAACTTGTTTCATAAATTGTGTGACAAACTTCTCACTAAAAACTTATCTAAAGTTGTAAAAGAACAAGCCAAATTCAAATTTCATTCTCCTGGAAATAGATACAGCACAGATTATAAGATATTTTGTCTAAATTTGTTTTATACAAGCCCACAGGCATACAATTTGTTAAATGCATCTTTACTAAATATGCCGAGTAAAACTACACTCAAGCGAATGTACATGCCTATTAGTACAGAAGTAAATGGTCATATCATGGAAATTCTCAAAACGAAAGCTAGCGGTATGGCTGATATGGAGAGACACTGCTCTCTTGTTATAGATTCGATGAGCCTAAAAGCTAATTTATTTTACAATATAAAAGATGACAAAGTATATGGTTTTCATAAAATAGACGGAATACAATCTCCAGAGCCAGCAAAATATGCTTTAGTGGCAATGATACATGGAATTTTCATAAATTACAAGCAGCCTGTGGGATTCGCACTATTAGCCGAGTGCAAAAATTACGAACAAGTATCGAAATGGATAGATAAACTCATCATAAAGCTATTTGAAATAGGCCTCAAAATACGAGTCTTAGTATCAGACCAAGGTTCAGACTTTAGAAGCAGCGCTAAAGAGAGACAAGTCACCATTGAAACACCGTACTTTTTTGTAGATTCTAATAAGATATATTATATTTTTGACGCTCCTCATTTAATAAAATCTTTGCGCAATAATTTGATGAACTACAATTTCCATTTTGGTAACTACGTAGCTAAATGGGATCACATCATACAGTTTTATGAAAAAGATAAAACTCAACAACTGAGGTGTGCCCCTAAGTTAACGGAGAGTCACGTTAAACCTAGTAATTTTGAAAGAATGAAGGTAAAATTGGCAGTGCAAGTACTTAGTGCTACAGTGGCTGCAGGTATATCAACATGCAGAGATTTTGGTGCGGTTAATTCAACTGCGGAAGGCACAATAAAGCTGGTTACAATGATGAATAATTTGTTCGATTTTTTGAATTCGTCCGTTCGTTTTGGCTCTACTGAATACCAACACGCGTTTAGTGGCACAGTACTTCAGATTTCCTTTCTTAACAAAATGATGGAGTTTTTTGGAACATTGAAATTAATTAGTCCAAAAACTGGTAAAGACGCTACTTCAAGAGTTAATTTTGTGGAAGGTTTCCAAATCACCCTAAAATCTATTTTGCTCTTGTTTGAGGATTTAAAATCAGAAGGTTATTCCTACATCATGACTCGGAGACTGAACCAAGACTGCTTAGAGAATTTTTTTGGTAGAGTACGTACCCGTAATGGCAACTCCACGGAACCAACAAGTTGGCAACTTGTGTCAGCATTCCGCAAAATATTCTTTATCACTATAATCAAGCATTCTAATCAAGGCAACTGTAACGACGACCTTTCGGATATTTTGCTCGAAGGTAGCAATTTGTACGCAAGTTTGTCTAGCGAAGAGCAACCATCGACTTCTGGTGCACAAATTGCAAATGTACCTGAAGTATCACAACAAGCAATCATCAATAATAATCCAACTATATCGTCAACGGATTACAATGCTTTCGATTTGCCCGAGAAAAACGCTTTAGTGTACACATGTGGGTATTTATTGAAGAAATGTTTTGATCATCACAAAGATTGTACTGTTTTGAAATCATATTTAAGATCAGCAAACAATCCATCGAACTTACCGCAAGAAACGAAATTTATTCGTTACAAAGATTATTGTAAAGATGGCGGAAGCACTTTGTTAATTATACCTCACGACAACTTTGTGCAATTTATTGAAGCCATGGAAGAAAAATTCGAGTTATTTTTTAATAATAAGTATATAAATTGTAAAGTGCTGAAGAATCTTTTGCAAGAAGTCCAAAATTTATCTTTTTCAATGCCGTGCACATGTTTCCCGATCGATTATTTAAAAAAATTATATCTGAGAATGCGAATTTATTACACGTTAAAGTACAATAATCGTGCTTTTAAACAATGTAGAAATCGACGAAAATATTTTTCAGTTACTAATTTGTAAAGTTGAGCTTTGAAACTTTTTTGACTACCATTTGTAATACCTGTAAAAAAACCTGTGACATATTTTTTTTATAAGTATTATATTATGTTTAATATCATCATCAACATATACCATTTCTTTACCTTACCTTACCCTACTTTACCTAACCTCACCTGACCTTCCCTTCCCTTCCCAAGTAAGTTTCCCAAAATAAATGCATATAAAAAAAGACCTGTTCGAAGCCAGGCCAAATGCTGTTCGAGCAGTGGTCCAGCGAAGGGTGGTGTGTGTGTCCATCGACACTATAAGAAGAAGGATTCCGTACCTACCTCAAAATGCAAAAGGAACACTTTTAGGATCAATTTGTTTATTTAACGAACACCTGTGGATATTTAGTGAACCTTGTAATATTGTTTTCTGAGGTTTAAGCGAGCACTACACATTGAAATGAAACACTTTTTACGGATTAACTCGCGTTTAATTTACTATTTACATAGTTTTTATATTATCCTGACGTTTCGAACCCTTTACTTTAATCATCAGGAATCCTGACCATAGTTTGAGCCACACTGTGTTTCGTAAAGTAACCCATACAGATAGGTACCTCAATGGTGATTCTCACCACCATCCTAGACAGTTGGCTACTGTAGGGAAATCTTTGTTTCAGAGAGCACGCGGCATCTGTGACACCCAACACCTGGCTGCTGAACTTCAGCATGTCAAGCATGTACTACAGGATAACAAACTGCAAGTACCGCGGCTTCGTCACAAAAAACGCAAAAAACCAACCACAGTCGAGCGCCAACCTGCAGTACTTCCATATATGAAAGGCATCACTGACAAGATTGGTCACATCTTGAAGCGAGCTTCAATCAATACTTACTTTAAGCCGCCAAAGAAGATCAACCAGTTCTTACGACCTGTCAAGTGCAATATACCCCTTCAAGATGCAGGCGTGTACAAACTGGACTGCGACTGTGGGCTCTCGTACATCGGGCAAACAAAGAGAAGTGTAGGAACCCGCGTAAAAGAACATATAGCCGACGTCAAGCATAGGCGCGAAAATAAGTCTGCAGTGTGTGAACATGCTCTCGAGGGACCCAACCATTACATCAGATTTGACAAACCTCAAATACTCGCCAAGGAACAACGATTCATCCCTAGGATGATACGCGAGGCTATTGAAATTAAAAAACATCGTAATTTCAATAGAGAGGATGGTTGGAATTTACCACCTGCCTGGGACCCCATCATACAGGTCATCAAATCCCAGCCCCAACAGCAACACATTGCCAGACCTAAAAATATTGTTAGCTCGTATTGTGTAAACTTGAACGCACCCGGTAAAATATAAAAATTATTGACGGTAGGCAAATAACTTCTGACAATGAGACGACCAACACCTCAGTCTCCCTGTGACCACGGACCCTGTAAAGGGTTCGAAACGTCAGGATAATATAAAAACTATGTAAATAGTAAATTAAACGCGAGTTAATCCGTAAAAAGTGAACCTTGTAATTTTAACCGAACTTGGCGCCTTTTTACATTTTTGTTTTGGTCGAACTTGGTGCATTTTTTTATTTTTCTGTTTTTGGCGGGATCACTAGGTAGGTAGGTATAACACCATAGCACAATGCACGTAAAATGGCGGCGAGCCACCATAGTTTGAACTTTTATTTATTTTTCTGTTTTTGGCGGGATCACTAGGTAGGTAGGTATAACACCATAGCACAATGCACGTAAAATGGCGGCGAGCCACCATAGTTTGAACTTTTATCGTCGTGTGTGACCTCGAGTAGAGTCGATATGTTTTATGAACTTATGAACATGCTTTTAGATAAATAATGTTCTGCTACCCATTTAGGCATGTAGGTATAATAAGATACATGTGTAAACATGAAGCACCTAACCTACTTATTTCAAAATTCGGAGTTAGTACAGTAGCAACCCTAGGTAGTCTAGCCAGTTTAGGTAGTTATTTTCGAGAACGGCCAGAGCGGGATTTCTGAAACCCTCTCTATTTTGTGGTACAGTGCTGAAACCCTTATTCACAAACATTTACTTGTCTAAACCTCAGAACAATAATGCTTTAGTTATTGTTTAGCAGTGCGATTCTCTAAGTTAAAGCCTTGGTAGCAGCTGCCGCAGCGCTGAGAATTGACTCTGTCTCTTTCATATTCATAGAGTTGGAAAGAGACAGCAGATCATAGCCATGCGCGAAGCAAAGTAGAAATGCTATGCGAAGTAAGACATTTCTCAGTGTGTTTCGTATGACAAGCCTTTCAATTCATGAACAATACTCAGACGACTCTTTACATTTACATTTAATTTTCTCAAAATCATAAATGTTTTGGATTCGTACCTCCATACTAATTAACCGTCAAAAGTACTTACCTGATAGATAACACTGAGGATAACATATTCCTGACCTGCGGGTCTATCGGCTAAAAAATATGGAAATGGACATGGGCTTCATTTGACATTTGAAGCCTTATTTTGTCCTTAAATGGGCATATTATGGGCTTCAAATGTCAAATGAAGCCCATGTCCATATCGAAATTTTTTAGCCGATAGACCCGCTGACCTGGTGATAGGAACAGAGAATAATTGACAAAATGAACGTCTCAAATTTCTTTTCTAACTAATAAAATTAACGTCGTAACTTATGTTCTTAGTGAAAAAAAATAACAACACGGAACTCTTAAAACTTTATTAAAAATAAATAGTTGAAAGCGGGCGGAAGTCAGCACAATAGGCACAAAAATACTAGGGTCACAGGTCACAGCAGAGGCAAAGGATGTGAACTTTAGGAAGTAACACTAGACAGCGTTTATTACTCCAATCAGCTGATGATTAAGGTTGTCATAATGTCGATAAACTCGTATTATTTTCAAAAGTATGTAGGCACTTTCACAATTACCGAGATATCTAGAAAAGGTACGTGAACTATGGCTGGCCCTCCTTGATACAAGCTGTATACATACATTATAGGGTTCGCTAATCCGTTAGGTACCTATGTTTTAAAGTGACTTATCTACGAGATGTAGCTGGAATGGCTGGTAAGTGATTTATTTGGATCAGTGGTTTTATACCTTTTGTGTATTTTTAGTAGGGGTTTACAAAATGGTGTGAAAGGAGTACCTACCTTTATTTAGGGTATTAAATCTAAAAACCATTACGACATACGCAACTTGTATCTAGGGTATTCCTGCGATCTTTATCAAGTCGTCTGTCCTCCTTATGTAATAATTGGACGTCCTCGTCTGCGGTTTTAGTCAAATAAAAGGTTTGAACTTTTCTGCCCCAACAGCCATCCTTTTTACGCAAAAAATAGTAGACAAGTAGATATAGGTCCCACCACCCACGAAGACGCGCCCCTCCACTTTTTTAAAATTATTTAACTTGCATTAGGTATGTCTGTAACTATGTTTGTTCGGGTCGGGTGGAATCTTGCAACTCAGTTTTGAAGCTGAGCTGAAATTTTGTTTAGCGTTTTGTTTGGATGACAATGCATGGTTAGCTATTTGACGTCATACTGTCATAGGCGGAACACCCAAGATGGCAGACTAGTTATTTTTGATGCACTCCTACAATAAGGGTGAAATTTGAAATGCCTGTATTTCTATGAAGAGACAGCTTTTCGCGCTAGGCTTTGCCCGAGTATCATTTGGCAAAATTACGCAATATTTAGAAGGTATTCGTGTGTTTATGCATCGAAATCCTCCCAAAACTACGGTTTAAAGCTTGTTTAGTAGAGTGTAAAGTTCGTCAGTAGGTATGTTTGATAGTAAAATTTATTGAATAAAGCAATTTGCATATTGTTTCAGGTTGTACGCCGACGGCTAAGTGGACGTCGCCAGTGGGTAAACAGCGAAAAATTATTCCGCATACTAAATTTCCTGGTCTTCCGCTTTTTTACCGTAACACATGAATAACAAATCCCCGGCTAGTTTCTTTGAGCTCATGGTATCAGACGAAATATTTCAAGAATTTGTTGATTGTACTAACCAAATTGCTATTTCTAACGAAGCTTCAAAGTGTGCTCGACTTAGAAAATGATATCCAACTATTACTAACCTCATAGAAATGAAGAAATTTTTTGGCTTACTAATGGGTGAATTTCAACAAGTCCATTAAAATCTTCATTTTCGTGAATTTTTTATCTTTAAGTTTAAAAAACAATCGCGCTATTTAAATTATGTTTTCTTGCTTAATATTTGGCAGATAACATAAAAAACGAAATTTTTAATCTTGTATATCTACAAGATTAAAAATTTCGTGCCACGGCGATGAAACATGCGTTCAAGGCAATATGAAACATAAGTCACGGAAATGAAACCCTTGGCCACGGCAATGAGACTAAACTGTTTTACAAGGCATGGTACTTAATGAAATTGTTTTCATTGCCGTGTTTTTTTTTTCATTGCCATAGCAAATTTTGGCCAAGGAAACCACGGCAATGAAAGCACGGCGATGAAAAAATATATATAATAACAAAAATCTATTAATTATTCAAAGTAATAAACACTTCACAAACAAACGTAAGAGAAATGGCTGCTTAATCAAGAGGACAAACTTATTCAAATAGAAGTTACACATATCTACGGCGATGAAAAAAAAAAGTCCAGTAAAATAATAATGGAATACTTACTTACATTTATGTACAGGCACGTGTGTACGTCCTTTCAAGTCGAGCACTTTCGTGGCACTGATATGCAACGTTTAGCGCACAGGGGGGAGGACGCAAGTCGTTACATAAAACAATATTCTTAAACATGTTTAGGACACGGCGATGAAAGATAGTTCTGGGACAAATTTAATTTTTATTAACCATTCATTGTATTGTTTAAATATTTGAATAAATGTATTCCGTAACAATACTTTAACTATTCACGTATCAAATAAAACTAGGGTATAAATAACCAGTACATTTTTATCAATGAGGTATAATACACATCAAGGTGACGTGTGGACAAACACGGCAATGAAAGATTTCGAGGTGTAACCTCACCACCTCACCTAATTCTCTACCTTATTCTACCTTATAATACATACACACATTATCGCCGCCTCCAACTTAACTTATCTTATTATCTAATTCTTAAAACTATTTAACCTAATTTATCTACAATCTAATGGTTGTGTCTGGAGTTTTTGTGGAGTACGTAGTGTTTGTATGATGATGAAACCTTAGCATAGCTTAATTCTATTTGCAGTGAATTTCAGTCAAGCAATGTAATATCATAATAAATACTATTTTGGCCAGATCGTCTAGTGAACCCTCCGTTGTTAACCGCTTTAAAGTAACTCAAGTTCTTTCGTGAAAGTTTAGTAATTGGCTTATCCCTGTGTTAAATTATTTTCTCCTGACCTAATTACCTACCAGTCTATAAATCATATCATAGATATGTGTAGCCTAGCAATGACTCCGTCTGAACTGTGACCTAAATCCTTCACTGCAGCTGCGGGGAAGATTTGTAACCACTCAAAGATAATCAGATGATAGCTTAGCTTGCAGGTATTATTATTTATTAACAATAGCATGATACATAAGAAGTCTTGTGCCATTTTTCGGGCCCCAACCGCCGCCCTATAGCGTGCCTTACATCTCATTGTTTAATTATGGCTCCGTCACATTGGCTTTAACATTAATTATTAACTTGTGCCTTTAATTCCTTAAAACTGAGAATTTACATCTCTCCTCAAAATTTAATTTCATTTTACATTATGAACTATGTGTTAGCAATTTAACCCGTCGAGCGTCAATTGTACTCAGGTTTGATACATGTTTTTTTTCTTGCACGTGCGCAAAGTGTTCTTAAGGTAGAACAGATTTACAGCGCGCCACTGGCGTTCAAATTTTAGCTTTTCGATTGGTACTAGCGGTGTTTCCGTTTAGCTTGAATTATTATTTGGTTTGTATGGAGTAACTTTTATTTAGGAACCATTTGACTACAATTTGGAACGGAAGTCAGAAAAATTATATAAAAAAGTCGAACGTTTTTTTTGTCAGTTGTTGCGTCACTCACTTTGTAGTAGGTAGGTAAAAATGAATTCTCGACGAAAACGGCGAGTAATCTTATATAAAGTATATATTTAATTACTTGGAAAAGAGTGTAGATTGTGGTAAAATAATGGTTATTATGGAATCAGTGTTTATCTTTGTAAAAAAAAGTCATAAACTTTTGAAGTGTGATTTTTTCGTAAGCGTGTATGGCGAGTAGGTTTTTTCCTCAGTAAGAAATATAAATAATAGTTTGTAAGTTTGTCGATTACATAAACAGTTATTGATAAAATAACATTTCATTACCAAATAACTAATGTAACTAATAACAATGAAAACAACGAAAAAACGAGATTTCGCGGACTCAGTTCGGTGATGGCCGCTGTTAGGTATTTGCCTATGCGGTGCATATTATTGTGAATAACTAAGTTAATATGTGACTTCAAAGCCTGAAATTTTAAATGTGAATACTTGAATAAGTGAACTTTGTGGTGTTAGTGTTGTTTTGAGTGAAAGTGTATGGGAAATATGTGTATTGAGGTGTGAAAGTGTAGGTACGCTGCGATGATAACATTCATCATAATTCAATCATCACCTCAGACCCTCATGTAAGTTTATTTTTTTACTAAGCTTATGATATTTCGATAGGAAATTTCATGCAGATTACATTGATACATAACACTTATGGATACATTATACAGGAGTTACGTAATTAGGTTATTTCTGAAGATAAACCAAAAAAAAAAAAACATTGTTATATAGCGGAGCGCTTGAGGCGCTTTTTTTTTCCTAGGCGTCGAGCGCTCCACGGGTTAAATTCTTATTATTCCACATAAATCAATAGAGTTTATCTCAAGGCTTGCTATCATCCAAATATCCTTTTCACATTAAGAACTTAATTATTCAATGCAATAACTTATGTTTTATGATATCACTTATTGAACAGAGGTGGGAAGCCAGCATTCAACCGGACACACTTATTTCTCTGATTATTGTGTCTATTATAAAAAGATCACAATGTAACAATATTAACTGACTGTCCTTTTGTCTTATTAGAAAATTAATATTCAGTTCTATAAAGGGTGGATAATTTATTCAAACCCCACTTCAGGCGGTGGCTAAAATAGAATGCTATTAATACAGGTAAAATTACTTTTATTTACTCTTAGTATTTATTATACAGGTCTCATAAAGTTCCAATATAACTACATTGGATTGGCTACATTGGCAGATTATCACATCTTAAGTTTATTAAAGGATGTTTGATTTATTCAATATCCTACTCATTTAGGAAGTGAACTTAAATAGAATACTATCATTTGAAGTAAAATTACTTTGGTTCACTCTTAGTGTTTATTATACAGATCTTAGAAACTACATTGTATGGGCTGCATTGGCAGATTATCACATCTTAAGTTTTTAAAAGATGTTTAATTTATTCAATATCTTCAACTTTTAGGAAGTGAACTTGAGTTAATTATTTTTCCATTAACTTCCACCCCTGTCTCTCAGACTGAGTGGCCAATTTGATAGACTACCAAATCATAGTTAGTATATTTTTAGTAGGTATTAAATCAGGTAATTATCCCTGTTAATCATTGAATCAATTATATTTAGAAGTTATCCTTTACTCACTCCAACAGGCATAAAGCAGACTGTACTAGATATTAGTCTGATTGATTTAGATTGTTCCCATCAAATATTTCTATGTTTCATGTTATTAGAAGTAAGTACATGACTTATAAGGGTTTTAGACCATTAAGGCAAACTCAAATGGTATAAGTAGACTGTATTATCAGGCTAATTAGTAGGTTGTTATCAATCAACTATTTCTATGTTTCATAATAGTAGGAGCTCATAGCTTTTAAAGCCTTAAAGTGGATTCGCAGCTTCAGCGACCCAAACAAGTTCTAAACTGGTTTTAGTTGTTTAGTAAGTATCAGCTTATATTTTACTAATAGGTATCGGATGTATATTTTTTAATACTTTGAAGAGTGTAGCAATATAAGGCCGTATTGTACCCCAGGGAAAGCTAAAAAATGCCTGTTTGGTCATTTCAGTATTAGAAATCACACATCACAGTACAGCTATGCTTATTTTCTATAACTTTTAGTATTTATCTTGTAGGTAATAGGAAACCAGTCTAGACTTTTGGGTATTCCAAAGTAATAATGGTACGATATTACCACTCTTCTGCTAATTATTTAAAATGAATAGTTAATTGGTAACCACTTTAGGAAAACAATTAGAATTTTATCGGCCTACGGTAACAGATTACATGCCTAGATAGGACCCACATCACTTCATCGTAATTTTTATTTAGCACCGTAACTTAATTATCCCTACCTTATTAGTCTGAATTAATCCAGCCTGGCCCCGCGGCCCACGTACCTAGTTTATGTACTCACGGCGTGCTCACACCGTACTGTCCCCTCACTTCCTCATAACAATTATATAGAAACGCCTACCTATAGATTCCTACAGCTTTCCTCACTTGAAACACCTATATTTTGTCGAACTAACAGTCCCTACTTGTGTACCTTGCAATCTAGGCCCAAGCCACATTTAACTTAATTTCGTGGTGAGTTGTGTAAGCCGAGTCGCCCCTGCAAGCAACAGACTTCTAAATGGACTATCAATCGAGCCAGTATACTCAGAGTGTAAAACCTAACACTACACTGTATGTAAGGAGGTGGGACGGTTTTGGACGGGGTTGTACGTGCCCACCTCCAGCTAATTGGTGTCTGACCTATCTTCAATTTTCACTAGGGAGACAACTGTCTCTCCCCCGTTATTCTCTCGAAGATAGTGTATTATTTAGCGTTTTAATAGATAACGCCGGCATTATTAAATACAGTCAAATGCCTCCAGACCGAAGTCCGTTGAAGCCATATTAGTTTTTGTTGGCACCGTTATCCGTGTCCGCTAATATGATCCAGAATACTTCATTCTGTTAACAATTATTGGAGTCGCGATAGCAAGAATTTTACTTTAATATTCACTTCTATTTCACAACCAATGTTAGTTAAAATCGCAACTCGAATATCACTTAGCGCGCTAAAAATGGCTCGGACGCTCGTTTTCCCGTATGAGTTTTTACCGCACTCGTAAATCGGACCGCGCCTCCGACGTCTCAAAATTGAATGCCCCGCTAATTTCCTCTCTTCCCCAAGCATCCTAACTTTCGCGCCACGCGCCCCCAACATTTCGCCCGCGCGAGTCCGCTTTTCTTCCCTTCAACCAATTGCTAGCTGTTTCACCAACGCGCCTCGCCTTCACACGTCTTATCATATGTTATACGCGAACTTCGCGTTGCGCCACGTGGAGATAACATCCTACTTCTCTTTCTATCTTTTTCTCAACCTCTCGCTCGCTCATTGCCGCCATCCGCCACGCAATTCTAAAGTTTTTCCATAATCCAACCAAATCTCGTCAGATAGCCAATATTACATGTTTGAATATCTAAATGTAGCCTTCTATTAACAATTCCCTCTCAATAATCATCCACTTAAGCCAATAATCCTGTATTTTGTGAAATTATAAAAAGTTCCGTATTCCGACCATAGGTGGCGCCCGCCTGTATGTCAACCGGCTTGCCAACCTACGTCTATGTCGCGTAACCCAAGTAAATAATGCACGCTAGACGGCGCCTATGTCGCAAGACCACACGGAGCAGTCCCCGCGAAATTCAAACTAAAGATAAAGCCCTAGACCATAGTCAAACTAACAATCCTACGCGAAGCTCAAGTAAATAACTCACGCTAGACGGCGCCTATGTCGCAAGGGGCACACAGAGCAGTCCCCGCGAAATTCAAAATAATGATAAAGCCCTAGTCCACTGACCATTATTCTGAACTAGTTTATTATACCCTTTTCATGCTTAGTATATTAATGGTGCTACGCATTAATATTTATTTTAGTGCTACTCCCATACATTCCTTACTAACGGACGGATACCATTCATTCTGTACCGTTACAGAGGTTTAATTAATTTTTGGAGTACTTATTAATCCCATTAATAAAATATTTAGTGCTACACATAGATTACTATTTCACCTAACCAGAATAAAATGTTAGAACATTATAACTATGTTTTTAGTACCGATTTCATCGATGCTACGCATGTTTTGGTCCCGGGAAATTCACCCTAATATCCTAATATTCATGGGCATAGTGAGGCTGCCGCGCCTGGCATATTATTGGTCAACAGATAAAGTAATAGGTCACCCATATCCACGAACATAATGTCACGAAATCGCTTCGAGCTTTTGTTACAGTTGCTCCATTTTTCAGTTACGAAGAGGCTAATAAAGCTGATAGACTTCATAGGGTTCGCCCGGTTCGCCGTCTTATAGATATGCTGAACAATAATTATCGAACACACTACACACCATCTAAAGGCTTGTGCATTGATGAAAGTCTTATACCGTTTCTAGGAAACAAATGATTCTTCCTCGACAGTATAACAAGCAAAACGACACAAATACGGCATAAAAGAATTTAAACTATGCACAAGACCTGAATATACGTATAAAGTCCAAGTCTATGAAGGAAAAAAGGAGATACTACTGTCAAGACTTCTCCTACCACTGTGGTTATGGACTTGTGTGACGATCTTTTAAATGAATTATATTGTTTCCTGATATTGGTACAAGTGTCGAACTAGCCAAAAAATTGTTGGATAATGAAACTCATTTAGTGGGAACTTAGATTAAAACAAGTGGGAACTCTCAAAAAGAATAGAAAAAATATTCCAAAAGATGTTGTGTTGAAAAAACATAAAAAAGGAGAATACTTATATTGCGAAGAAAAATGAGGATGGAATCACCGTTATGAAATGGAAAGACAAGAGACGTTCTGGTTTTATCCACAAAGCACTCAGCAAAATTACGTAAGGTAAAAAACGTGAAAAGGTTTTATACAAGCCGGAAATAATTATTGACTATAATAAAGGTAAAGGGGCAGTTGATTTATCGGATCAAAAGACATCATACTCCAGTCCATTGCGAAAAACAGTCAATTGGTACAAAAAACTTGCGATTGATTTACTATTAAATACGTCAATCGTCAATACTTTGACATTGTACAAGACTACAACAAAACAGAACATCCAGGTAGTGGACTTTAGAAAAGAAATTCTGAAAAACTTGTGTCACAAAACCCAAGAAATTGCACCTGCACAAAGGCCGAAGAGGTTGAAACACACCCTTTCCAAAGCAGATGGTCCTGCGCGAAAGGCTAGACGAACCTGCCAACAATGTTACAAAGAATATGCATATATTTTGGGTGCCAAAACTGCGAAAATCAAAGTCATAAAGATTGTGACATGACTTCCTGCTCAACTTGCCCAAACTAGCCGTGGTTATGTTTGGAATGTTTCAACAAAATTCGTTTTTAAGTTTTTTTGCATTATTTTAATTACCTAACTACACAATTACTCTTACGGTTATTAATAATAGCATTATTGTTACGATAGTAATTATTAAGTATTAGTATTAGTACTAGTTCATAAATAAAAATAAGAAAGAGAGGAAAATATAAAACTTGTGTCATACTAAAACAGTAGGTACGTGAAGATGTTTGTAATTTTGTAATTTTAATTCATTTTTAATAAGGAAACATTACTTAAATAGCTAATATTTTTTTGTTTTTATTGCTAAATAAGCATTTTATCTAAAATGTATACATTTTTTAATTTGTAGTGGAGAACATCCCTAAAAAGTATAGAAAACTGTAAATAAATTCTAAGTCCGTTGCAAAACTTGTGAACCAAGCTGACTGGGATGTTGCAGGGGGTCACGCGGCCCACGCTTCTAACATTTTTGTGTTGATTTTGCGTAAATAACGGTACGACGGGGCCAAGTTAAAAATGGCTCATTGGTTTTTAAAAATTTCAACTTGGAAATTTTTATGGGAAACTGAAATGAGTAACCACAGAATCCAGGAAAAGAACCTATCGAAAGTCGCAATGGCATTCATCCATCCTAATTAAAGTGTGAAAATAAAACAGGAAAATAATATTTGTAAATCAAGGAAATTAAAATTATAACGTTTTCAGACTTAATAACATTTTCTCTGGACACGTAAGATTTAAGATTAGGCATACAGTTCCTTTAAAAAAGCGACTGCCATTTTTACCAGTTACATGATCTTTACACAGTCAATAAAATGCGAACGATTGATTTTAAAATGATTTTTATTTGTTGTGATCTTTTACATTTTGCTATATTTTAAGCGTTTAAAGTGTGTTATTAGGTAGGTAAGTAGGATAGCTTTAGTAAAGTAGACATAATGTCTGGTGGTTACCAGGAAACCTATTTTCACTAACTTTTACTCTTTTCTGAACCAACTATTCTACTAATGTAATGACGCAATGTTTTATGTGATATTTATTTTGTGCACTTGAACTTGTTTTTTAGCTGTACCAAACGTCACATCTTTTATGTCGTAATAATATTTTGTAGTACCTGTAGTACCTGAAAATGTAGGATACTCATAAAAATATGAAGTTGTTTCCACATAGTTCCAGTAAGCTTACAATTTACGGCCATTCCATAATACCTGATGAACGAACCAGTTGCGGCTGCGATAGCTTCTTCTTTTTCGTTGTTTTCTTTGTATTACTACGATGTAGGTTCTCTTTCGTGAGTAATGTTTCATCTAAGTTCTTTAAACCTTTTGGATTTTTTAACGTAGCATTTCTTTTTTCAATAGACGATTGTTGAATAGGCGTTTTGAGTTGTGAGGTTTTGTTGGGCAAAGTCGTGTTGAATCTATTCTTCCTTTCCGATGTCCTGGGTCTCGGTAGATTGGGATCCCTAGTTGAGGAATAGAGACCATTTAATCTTATTACTTTTTTAGTTTTCCCGTTCTTTTGTTTCTTCGGTTTGAGGTCTGTTTGGGCTTCGTGTATTGGTCCTTGGCTGTGCGCATTCATCTGAAAATATGGTTAAACGCGTTGAACGTATATTAAAGTACCTATCAATTAAGTAACGGAAAATTTCATATCATCAGACTATAAACGTGCCACTACTGGGCACAGACCTTCCAACATATTCTTTGCCATTGCACATTTTGGGCCATATATCCCAATGCGGGTTGGTAGGTACAGGTTTTAACGACCATCCATCTATCGTACGACAACCACAGGGACCAACAGTATAATGACTTCTAAAGCACGGAAGAGAGCTCGAGATCTTTTAATTTGGTCAACCATCCGAGGAACCGGCACCGTAAAGTTTTCTGATATTTCGGGGAGAGGGTGGTATTACGATTCTCCGGCTTGACGAGCATCAAGTTGCAGCGCCTCGAACAGCGCCGCTGCTTTACGGTCCGTTTTGCCTAGTCTCTGTCTAACCCTCTTTAAATGTATGTGTAACATGCAAGATCACAGCGATCCGAGATCCGAGCAATCCGATAGTATTGGTGTAGGTCTAACTTTCTCATGTGCTGTGTAGTTGTCCTTAGGGGAAAACCTGTGCCTAGTAGTGAGATGTTTAGAGGCTGATGATGATAATTAATAATTGTATTGATGGTGAACTCAAACCTGTTCATAAAAATAGTCGTCCGCGTCTTGTTTGTCACAGAAGTCGAGGATCTTGTTGCAGACGGTACGGAGGTTCCGCAATTTCTGCTTCTTTTTCTTGTTAACGGCGCAGCGGTCTACTTGATCCAGCCTGAGGGTTCTGTTATTGATTGAAAAAAGGTATTTATATTGTTATCCTCTTTATTAATCTCAAATCTTTATAAGTACATATTTACGAAATAACCTAGGTTACCGGCGGCAGCGGGGATATACCCAAGCTATTGGTGGTTAGGGCTGCAGAATTAGGAACCTCCTGACAATACGTGCCGTAATGCAAGGGCGTGGCCACCGACGTATGAGCTGTATCAATGATACGGGGCCCCGGGCTAAAGCGGCCCCGGAAGTGTCTGATAACTAAATATCTTAAATTTTCCATGGGACAGGAACAGCCATCAGACTTGTCATTACTATCAAAAAAAATTAACAGAAAACTGAAATCGTCTTAAGCTGTAAATAAATGATTTCATAACACTACTACGTTTGCCAAAAAAGTGGGCCCCGTGAGTGAGGCACGTAAAGGCCGGCCCCGCTCGTTGTCGTAAGATGGCAGCCGTTTTATTAAACCCATCAACCCACATTGGGCTACCTTGAGTGGATTTTATTTATATGATCCAGCGGCCCGCCCGCGCCTTTGTCCGTGCTAACTTAGAAACATCGTCATACTTCAGTCATTTAGCACAAATTATGTACAAAAAATTTAATCAAAAACTATCAAAGTCAAAGTCCAAAGATATTTATTCAATAGACTCAATTAATTAGTACCTACTTAGAATCCAAGTTATAAACAAAAACTATCAAAGTCAAAGTCAAAAGATATTTATTCAATAGACTCAATTAATTAGTACTTAGAATCGTCCAAATCTTTTTTAACCTACCACCCATTTAGGACGTAATTTTTTAACTGTGGCAAAGAACGGGCGCAAGAAACCACAGCCCACAGAAGCAACGACATTTACAAAAAAAAAAAATATGTCGTTACCAGGTCATGAAATACAAAATATGAATTTGAATGTAAATTATGTAAATGGTACTTACTCCTTATAAATTAATTACAGACGATTAGAAATAGCTGTTGTAGTACTTGGAGCATTTCAGACCCAAGCTGTTTTGTCATCTGTGTAATCTGACACTTTATAATAAGCTGTTATAGAAAGCTTTTCTTTGATTTTGATTTTGAATTGATCAAGATCTTATTTCTGAATATCATTTGGTATAATTTGTTGTAAAATCGTACACACAGACTCTTAAAAGAATTATTTATTTTATGAAGCCTAGTATGAGGTACTGCTAATTTGTTCTTACTTCTAGTGTTTAAATTGTGAATATGACTATTTTTGAAAACATTTCAATATTTTTATGAACATACAACAGATTTTCATAAATGTATTGTGATGCAACTGTCATTATACTTATACCCTTAAATCTCTCTCTAAGAGAGTCACCAGCATTTAGGTTATATATTGCTCGAATAGCCCTTTTCTGCAGCACAAAGATAGTTTGAATGTCGGCAGCATTTCCCCACAGTTACATGCCGTAGTACGACATTACAATTGTGGTGAGAGATGGGCCTAATGACTATGGTAGGTAGGTAGGAGGTAGGCACAAATAAAAATAAGGGTTAACAGCGCGCAAGTAGCACCCTTGATCAAGAGCGTCGCCAGGCAAGCCGATAGCCGTTTCAGAGTAGGGCAATACTATTTTCTTGTAATAACTTATAACAACTGCTGTTAATTACATATTTTTTTAATCTCTAGGGGGGGGAGGGGGGGCTGCTGAACCCCACTTGGCGACGCCCTTGTCCTTGATGTTGCAAAGCTACCATTGTCTGCGGGGGGGGCTTCCCTCAAAGTATTAGAGCAGCAATTTTAAAGAAAATGAGAACGGGCATGATTTCTATAAGTATGTGTTTCTTTTGAAGATGACTTATGGCAAATAATGGAATAAAATGCACATGCAGTTCTCGGGCTATGTGGTCGTTTGCCGGTTATGTAACAAGAAAACAACATGATGATTGAGATGAAGCACAACCTACTTACTTGATAACTTTGGGCTTGGTCAGGATATCGGCATCTTTTTCGTCAATGTTTATGGCAGTGTCCCAAATTTTCTTGAAAAGCTGGCGGCGTTCAGCGTAGCTATCCTCGAAGGTTAGTGGTATGTTATCCATTTTGTTATTTATCCAAGAACCAACACACTCCATTGTAGTTTTATTTGGAATGCATATCTACAGACATCATGGAAGGCATTTTGTTCAGCTACGGTTGCATTTTTTGAGTTCTATTGTGTTGTTATCCTAAATAGTGATACTGACAGCTGCAGACCAATCGCCATTACTGCCTGCCCTGAGTTATGAGGTCATGACAAGCAAACGTCATATTAAAAAGATTATTTTTTTCAATCCAATCAAGTCGGTCACTTCTTCACTTGCAGCCAGCTTAGAGTATCGATTCTAGCATTAGTAAGTTTAGTATAAAATAATATAATCACGACTATTACTCCCGATGGGTTATTCAGTGACTAGGCAATGAGGACATCCCCTCTCCTTATTCACTAAGTTTATTTGTACTGGAACCTCGAGACCAACCGTTAGGTTATGCAAGAAGTGCCAGACGTCCCTGCGCCAGTAGAACACTCGCGCAGGAGACCACCAACGTTAGGTCTTGACGCCAAATTAGTGCCCGCCGCAGCGCGCTCTTTATTCGGTACTTATAAGACTAGTGTCTCAGGAGAGTATCCCCGTGAACACGTGTAGTTCACTGCCTATTGTCCAGATAGGTAACCGGAGCTGTCAAGCTCGCTTACTTCTCGTTGCACGAAGGGCACAACTCGCAGTTGCCACTGCTAGGGTCGTCGACTCTAAAGTCGACTCCCAAGTGTCCACCTTGGTAGCGGAGTAGTAAGAACACTCACTTCTCGGAACCCATCCGGGCGCCAGTTAGCCAGCCAGTTCCCACGTCCTACGCGGCTGGCTGGACCGGAGGCTACGGCATCTAGGAGGCCGCCTCTACTAGTTCTCCAGACTAGTACCGGAGATGTCAACACCAATGTCCAATGAAAACCACCGGACAAAGCTGCCAACTATAAGGGAAACTCACGTTCCCCGCAGGACTTTTCGCTTCTGGCCCCTCAGAGACCGCTACTAGGCCCCGCTCGCTGTGCACGAGTTTGGAAGTCCTGGCACACAATACCAGGACAAACGAACATTCCCAAGCTCTACAGCTAACCACACGCCACTACGAGTCCAACCCATGTCCGGATCCCGCCGGAGGCGCCTGGTTAAATGCACGACCAGCGGGGGGCTAGAACCGGAACCCCGTAGTACCTCTGAAAACACAACCGGACCCGTAGTTCCAGTTGCGATACCCTATCTATTAAGGTCGGTAGATAGGGACAATGAGGACAGCAAAAGCAGTCCTCTACATAGTCCACTTTTCACCAAATAGCGACTGCACATGTGCTGAGCGTGAAAGTTGGTGAGCCCATCGCCGCTCTATTCTGTTGGATGTATGTGCAGCCTTTAGCTTTTATGACACCCGAGGGAAGAGAGGTGGTGATAGTATTCTTTCACCGCTACGCGAGACGGATAAAGTAAGTTTAGGTAGAATTATTTTCCCTCCTAGTCGTTTTTTTGTCTAGTCTCTGACTAACCCATCAGGGATAATAGTCGTGATTATAATATAATATGTACCTATGTATGTAGTTTCCCTCCTACTCCTTTCTCCATAATAACTTGATTGATCAACCCGCTCCAGTTATCTTTAAGGACTGCTTTAAGAGACTATTGTGTCTACCTTTCTTTATACGATGCACGAGAGCACCTACAATGTTAACATGTGTACATAAAAGGGTTGCTTTATTTAGGTAGGTACTAAGTAGGTATAAGACATAATAGTGGAATAAAAAATATATATACTAGAACAATGAACCTAAAACTAAAAACCTTAAAAATATAATATAAAAACTAAAATATATTATTAAAAGGAGTCCCTTTAGGCAAGGTTCCGAAGATACTGGCAGCGTTCCCTTTTTGAATAGCAAGACTAATTCTTTGTCCGAGGTAGCTGCCAGTTATTTGGTCTCCTGTGATGTCGACTAACCTTTTTGCCATTTCCTTAAAAAGCCTTATAACGCTAGGACCCCACGGACCAAGGGTCTCGACACCGAATGGGACAAAATAATATTCGGAGCCTAGACCCCTGTATTTGCATGCTTTAGCTTTTTCAGCCACTTCATAAGCCGCACCAGCTCAAATAGACAGAATAGTTGCACATCTATTTTGTACATAGAGAGTGTGTAACTCTGTGACATGCAAAAATAATATATCCAAAACCTACCTATAAGCATTCTATACGTACATAAAAAGGCGAAGCAACAAGTGCCTAACAACTCGCTGAGCGCCCGTCTCAGTAGGCGGGCGACCCTCAACGAAAAAGCTTTTCCAAACGAGCTCACGCTATAATAAAAACAACCTTCCTTGCGGAAACGGCTTACGTTTAATCACGGCACGTTAAAAATTGAAATGAGTGAAGGATGTCGGTTAAATATGACCCTAACGCACTGTGGGTGGCTATCAGTGAATACGGTGACGGGAACCTTTTTGAGGTGTACCCGAAGTTGTTGGCACAACTGCTGGTGCAGGAGGACGCGGCCAGGCAAGATGGCGACACCACGGAGGCGGAGCGGCTGGTGCTGCCCAGCGACAAGGAGTGGCGGCTGCAGCAGTACTTTCAGCTCGTCGGGATGCAGAAGGATCTGGAGGTGGATTCGTAAGTGTCAACTGTGAAAGCTAAAACGTTTTCCTGCATGTTCCCAGGTTCGGCGTTATAATATGACCTCTACCATTCTTCTCAACCAGCCGATATTTCAACATTTGATTCCCTTCCTTGCCATATTTGCACAATATTTTCACAAAGAATTTTGAATAATTTGTTTCCAGTCCAAACATTTTTCATTGAATTTGGCCGTACGTAGTCTCGGGTGAGTATATTTCCGCGTAGGTAGTTTAAGTCATGTGTGAACAAATCGTACGTACGTTCAACCTTATCTATTAATTAATTAATAATTCCTTTTTATTAAATAAAATGTATAAATATAATTATTAAATAAGATAGCCATTGCTATGGAAGAGCGGTATCTCCTGGTACAGGCTTAGCTTAAAACGAGACTCCTGTCCCTAAAGAATGTAAAACAAAATATTGTTACAGAAAATAAACATACCTATATATTTTTTTTATCTATTGCGTGCGTAGGTAGTACGTACTGCGTACGTCCGTACTCAATGTTTCATGTTAGCCACCAAGCGTAAATAGACTATTGCAACCTGCAACTAAGGAAGCCCAAAGGATAATGATGTTTTAATTAACCGCTGATTTTTTTAAGGCTGAGATCACGCTTTCCCACATAAACAAAAACATGGGATCGGAGCACCTACCGCGCTGGCTCAATACCGCATGACGCCTGCTAGCTGGTTTTAAAAGTTGTCATCTTACAACAACAACCGGGACACCAACAGCTTAGCCTCCGAAACATGAGAGACCTTTTTATTTGGCAAACGGTTAGTAGATTCTACTGTGTTTCTAGGCATTAAACTGGATTCACGCTTACGATGGGACCCACATATTGATACCTTGTCAGGAAGACTGGAGTGCAGTACAGCTGCATATACGCAGTTAAGAAAATAAGGTTTTTAAAGTTCTAACTGATGTTGAGACGGCAAGAGTAGTATATTTTAGTTATTTCCATAGTGTGATGTCTTATGGCTTACTGTTGTGGGGCTCCGCTGCTAATAGGGCAGTCCGCGCCATATACAACCTAAAGTCTAGAGACTCACTCAAAGAAGTGTTTAAAAATGTCGATATATTAACTATTGCATCACAATTTATTATCACAAACCAGTATGTCAAGAAGTATGAAAAGACATTTGTTAAAAATTGTGATCTTCATAACTTACACACTCGTAGGAAAAATAAGCTTGCCGTCCCTAGTTTTAGACTTCATAAAACAGGTGGCTCTTTCTTGGGTAAATGTGTAACGTTTTATAACAAACTTCCACTACTTAGATAATTACTGAAATGCCTTTACATACATTTAAAGCCCGCATGTTAAAAAGATTATGAAAATGACAAATATGTATGGACATAGTGCATGTACGAGCATAACATATTAGTAATTTGTATCACACTAATATTATAAAGGCGAAAGTTTGTGAGTGTGTATGTTTGTTACTCTTTCACGTTAAAACTACTTAATGGATTTGGATGAAATTCGGCATACAGATAGTTTATAACCTGAATTAACACATAGGATACTTTTTTTCTTGATATTCCCACGGGAACGGGAAACACGCGGGTAAAACCGCGAGCGGCCGCTAGCAATGCATAATTTGGTAACGACATATTATTGTTTTGTAAATGTCGTTACTTCTACATTATTATAAATCTGTGGAGTTTCTTGCGCCCGTTCTTCTCCACAGCTAAAAGACTTCCTGAATGGGTTTTTGCCCATCCCGTGAGAAATTTCCAAAAAAAATCTTTTTTACAAACCTTGTCCTGACAATTGAAATCATAACAGAAAAAGAAAAAGCTAAATTGGACTAATGTGTTATACATATTTTAGCGTTATAATAACGCTTAAATATACTTAAGTAAAATTTTTAAACACTGAAAAAAGACGACAACCTCAGGCGGGAATCGAACCACCTTACGCATTCCGGGTGGCTGCCTTAACCACTTGGCTACCAAGGTCTGGTTTTCACCCGTCGTGTCAGTGCTTGATGCTTATGTTTTTTAGTCAACACTGCACTGAAGATCAGAGATTGCGTCCGCGCGAAGCTGGGGCGAATCGCCGGTATACTATGATCAGCCAGAGTACAGGTGGGAAAATGAGATTAAAACTACTTTTTTTATTATTATTATAATCATCATCATCATCAGCCTATTAACGTCCCACTACTGGGCACAGGCCTCCCACGTGGACAATAGCACGTGGGGATATTGATTGGGCCATAACTGTTGTTACGACAACAATTGTTGTCGTAAGATGACAGTCGTTAAAACCCACCAATTCGCATTGGGCCAGCGTGGTGGGTTATGGATATTACCGGGACCAACGGCCGAGATGTTATGATTTTTATTATCATTTACTAATATTAAGATGATTCTAACGCCTGTTATCTTATATGTTAGGAATTAAGTAAGAATAGTTAAACAAAAAACCAATTTTCCACAATATTTTTTATTCACTATAGTTATAATAAAAACCAAGTATCAAGAATTGCGTCACACTACCTACGAAATCAATCAATCTTGTTTTTGATTGAATTCGGCGTTCTCCTGTTGTTTTTCTTGAAACTTAAAAATTATGTAAAACAAAATCTTCTGCACTCTGTTTTTAGGTACCTAATAGTTTTATTTATTTTTACACCCGTAAATTGCCGTAAATCAATAAACCAAGATCACTCTACTGTTATCTGAGCTCTACTGACGACCAACTGACAACTAGGGAAAGTGACGTTTACATTTGCATTTTGCATTACCATGTAAAAAGTTTGCTAAAATATCCAGGTACTACTTTTGATAGCCAGACCCCACATTTGGAAGTTTTATTTCATAACGAAATATAAAATATATTTACATGATCTCTTTTAGAAACCGTAAAATTAATGTCTCTAAAACAAAAGGTAACATCTATCAGTTTTTGGTCAGACCATACCCACAACTTTACTAGGGATTTTATTTATAATTTCGATGCAAGCTGAGGAAGGATTTCAAAATAAAAATATTGGGCTGAGTAAGGAATAGAATAGGGCTGAGGAAGGAAAAAATTATTAGTGGGATGAGCTCATGTGGGATGAATACGGAACAATCCTAAATAACGACTGTAACAGGATCTACTCAACATCAAGTAAAGGTTATTAAGACATGGTACTACTTCTGTTCTATGAAAATTACCACCGACATTTGCTGTTGTCAGTCAATACCACATTAAAAGAAATAGTCTGCCGTCTTCACCTCTTTGTTAACGTCTCGGCGTGGGAGGGAGCGACCGTGACCTGCACTCCAATTTATGCCCACGTCATGCTTGTAACATGTAAAATTGTCTACATACGAGGGTATTACGCCTGGCATATCGAGTATTTCTAATTTACTTGTAGATGGTACAATTTGGCTTTTTATAACTTTTAATCGATAAATGTAAAATACTGAGCTGTGTGGTGGCGGTTTATTAAAAGAATAGGCACTACCAACCAACCCTTGTGGGTCGTAAAAGACTGCACTGCACTATCTAACAGCATAGGGCGACGGTGGGCTGATCACCTATGATACCGTAATCACATGAGTGTCATTTATATGGTGACATGTGGAATATTTCAGAGGACTGATTTTGGGGTCCTCATTGACTAGTCTATGACTAACCCATAGAGATAAATAGATATCATAGCAAATGGAAAGATAAAGTATGAAGAACGTTAGTAGTTGAAGCAAAGAATGTGTCAGGATCGTACGCTACGATATCGTAGGCTAAGATATCGTAGCAAATGGAAAGATGTAAGTATGAAGAATGTTAGTAGTTGAAACAAAGAATTTAAACGGAGCGTAGACTACGACATCGTAGGCTACGATATCGTAGTAAATGGAAAGATGTAAGTATAAAGAGTGTTAGTAGTTAAAGCAAAGAATGTGTCAGGATCGTAAGCTACGGTATCGTAGGCTAAGATATCGTAGCAAATGGAAAGATGTAAGCATGAAAAATGTTAGTAGTTGAAGAAAACAATTTAACCGGATCGTAGACTACGATATCGTAGCAAATGGAAAGATGTAAGTATGAAGAATGTTAGTAGTTGAAGCAAAGAATGTAACAGGATCGTAGACTACGATATCGTAGCAAATGGAAAGATGTAAGTATGAAAAAGGTTAGTACCTAGTTGAAGCAAATAATAGGTCAGGATCGTAGACTACAATAAAAAAAATATAATAATAGTCCTAGAGTATATCAAAAAGTATTCGAAAACTTTTAGGAAGGCTTGTGCATGTGCCGAATCATTATTTATTAGTGAAAAAATTAAAAAGACAGATAACAACGTGGAACTATATTAACCGCGAAACTGGTAAAATAAAGCCACGTGACACTAAGTTTTCTTTAAGAATAGACAATAGCATTTTAAGAGAAGACAATGAAGTTGCTGATGCTTTTGAACAGTTTTTTACAAATATATCAATTGCCACAACTATGTTACTCAACTCTTCACCGAGTAATGCAGAAATTCTGTTAAAAAGTATGTACCCATGTGTAATGAAGTATTCAAATTTAAATACGTAAACTGTAAAGACATACTTAAATCCTTTAAATCTTTAAAAATGTAAAACACTTGTGATTTGTGGGATATTTCAACAAAAATTATTTATAATATTATCGAGTCCATTGCGCCTTTTCTTGTAGTCATATTCAATAGCTGTGTCGACGAAGGAGTTTTCCCAGATCTCATGAAGCATAGCAAAGTTCTGCCACTTTTCAAATCGAGTTGTAAAGATGACCCGAGCAATTTCAGACCTATTTCGATTTTACCTACTCTTAGTAAAGTTTTTGAAAAACTTATTTTAGATCAACTCAGCTCCCACTTCGCTATAAATCACCTTTTTCACAGTTTTACCAAGAGAAGGTCTACTACTGATGCAGGTGTAGCTCTGCTAAAACACATATTTGAGGCTTGGGAGGGATTGCAGAATGCTTTTGCAGTGTTTTGTGATCTCTCCAAGGCTTTTGATTGCGTTGAATACAACACTCTTTTAATAAAGCTAAAACACTATAGAGTGCACTCTGATGCCTTGAAATTGATTCAATCATATCTCAGCTGCAGAATCCAAAAAGTTAGCGTAAATGGATCCATATCATCTGGATCTTCTGTGTTAATGGGGGTTCCACAAGGGTCCAATACGAGGTTAATTTCTATTCTTAAATTATATTAATGATTTACTATTTTATGCGGAAATCTTTTACAATATTGTTTTGTTTGCTGACGATATATCTTTGATATTTAAGACTCATCAAAATAAAAATAGTTTTGATGACATCAACATTGCCTTAACAGATGTGTTTAATTGGTTTACTAATAATCTTCAATTAAACGCAAAGAAAACCAAACGTATAAATTTTACTCTACCTAACGTAAAGAATATTTTAGTAAATAAAATTAAACTGAATGGTGAACTGTTGGACCTTGTTGATTCAAATTGAACAGTTTTCTTAAGTATTACCTTAGATTAAAAATACAGTGGTACCCTCATATTAGCACCCTTGCGGGGAGACTTTGTTTAGCTGCCTACGCTGTTAGAAAAATTAGGCATCTTATAGACGTGGAAACTGCTCGATTATTCTATTTTAGTTATTTTCACAGTGTTATGTCCTATGGTATTCTACTTTGTGGTAAAGCAGCAGACATAGAAACCATTTTCATTTTACAGAAAAGAGCAGTAAGGACCATATATAACCTAGGATCACGTGACTCCCTTAAGGAGCTGTTTAAAGAAATAAATATTCTTACAGTTGCATCACAATTTATTTATAACTGTATTGTTTACGTGCGTCAAAACATTTCTCATTTCAAAAAATGTGATGTAAGTACACAAACTAAATACTAGAAATAAGTATAAACTTGTAATTCCTAAATTTCAACTTCAGAAAGTTTATGGATCATTAAATAAATAAATAAAATAAATTTTCCTACACTCACACCAATTATTTAGCCCAAGAGAAGCTTCGTTATGAAACTCGTTAAATGGTTACTAGACAACGGATAAACATACTTAAATACATACTTATTATACATAGAAAACACCCAGACCCAAGACAATTTAAAAAAAACAATAATTTCTAAATTGACCCGACCGGGGATGGAACCCGGGACCTCAGAGATGGCGACACCATGAATCACCATGGTCATCATGGGACAAAGTGTCATAATTTACTATAAAATCCCGATTGATGTTATAATTTAACCCTTTGACAAATTTAAGACACATGTTATGGGAAAGACTTTTAAAAAACAAAAATTTTAACATAAGTAAAAACCGACTCCAAAAAATTTGATTCAAATAAATGCACTAAAACGTAAAAATCAATTGCATAGTTTAGTTTGTTCAATTTACTTGCAATATTAACCTTTATTCTACTCAATCTTATAATCTTAAAAAACATTTTTGGAGTCGATGCCAGCCAAGGTAAATTTAACATTAACATTAAGCGACATACTATATTATTATTATATTAGCCCATATTATCCCATTGCTGGGCAAAGGCCTCCCTGACTCCCTCCCCCCATTCCAGAATTCGCGGACTTTTGCGTGTGTTGGCCAATCCTTCGCGTAAGCATCAAGCTCATCTCTCTACGTCCGTCTATGTCGGTCTCGCTGCCGTTTAACCCAATAGTCGTTTTTATTTTGTAAATATGTTTAATTAGCCTTTAACAGTTCGTGTTCATTTGTAGATAGATTTTATTAGGTATTGCTACATCGTCGTATTAGGCTGGCACCGACTCCAAAAATATTTTTTAAGATTATAAGATTGAGTAGAATAAAGGTTAATATTGCAAGTAAATTGAACAAACTAAACTATGCAATTATTTTTTACGTTTTAGTGCATTTGTTACAGTCAAATTTTTTGGAGTCGGTTTTTACTTTTGTAAAAATTTTTGTTTATATTCTTATTATCGCTTTTTAGTGAATTGTTCTAATCTATTTATCGAAAGCGAATATTGATATACCTACAATAAATGTATGATATACTTAAATGCGACAAGCGAAGAAAACGAGAAACGCCTATCACGTAGGAAATCTACATCCAAAACAGACAGCAAGTTACCCAGATTTACTCGTGAACGCTGTATAGAGCCCCCTACGATGATGACTTGCGAGTACTAGGGTTCACCGTTAGACAAACTACAGGGACGTTTTTGACTTGCTCCAGTCGTAGATCGTAACCAAGTCACCAATGATCTGCTCAATCACGTCTGAGAGGTTCTCAGCCTAGGCCTGAGAGTAAATTTGTATGTCATCGGCATAAAGATGTTAAGAAGAATTTAGATAAGAAGTGACAGAATGAATAGTGTGAATAGTGTATTTTTAAAACCTTATAGAAATGTTTCAGAAGGGGTGATAAAAAGTGGCATATATTACTATTTGTTCTTCAGATATCTATATGCAAAATCAGGTCGATGCGCAAGTGAGAGACGGTCAAACAAACACACACGCTTTCGCATTTACAATATTAGAAGGATTTATTGCCGAAGTGGACCTCATTTGACTTATGGCTGAAAATACCAAAATCGCTATTGGTATGCCTACAATATTTGAGGAGTTCCCTCAATTTCCTTAACCCTTAATTTGATTTTGATAAGCATACTCAACATTGGATAAAAAAAATACAGACGTATATTTTTATACGGTTAGCATAGATTTAATTTAATTTATTACAAGTAAGATTGTTTTTATTTGGTTTAAAAATATTTTCACTAGATGGTAACACTGCAATTGACATTTGTGTGTCAAACAGGCGACAAGACGAAAAACTCTGCGAACTGTGCAGGTAAATCATTAATTTTTTTAGTGTTTATTAACTTTTTAAGAAATAAAAATACTTATTTTTGTTTGACAGATATGTAAACTTAAATATTACGTTATTTTTAAGCCCCGACTCTACTTGTTATGGACATGAAAGATCGGTGCACATGAATGTTGAGCCCACTTAACATAATCAAGTGATTAGAAATTTACTTTGCAAAGTTATTGTTAAGTATACTCAACAAAGTGGCATGATGTGAATTATTGAATTGGATTAGCTTAGGATGGTTTTGTGTGTTATTTTATTTATTTGGGTTCGTTTTTCTTGTCATTTCGTCCAAATCGACTCAGAAATGCTGCTAATAAACTGAAAACGGACAAAGACCTAAAAAAACTAGGTAGATGAGCCTTTAGTCAGACTGTTTGCAACAACTTGTAAAATGAAATGTTATCAAGTGCGTTGTTCTAGCTTCAAGTTACGCTGACGCATATCCAAAAACGAAAGCAAAACGTTACTATATGGAAAAGAAGCAACAAATTGATGTTGATTACCCAAACTTGGTGAAGCACTACAATGCCCATATAGGAGGAGTACCTAGACATAGCCGACGTGCTGATCGCACTATATAGGACCGAAAAGAAAACAAGGCGCTGGTATATTTTCATATTTTCACAACTTTTGGATATCAGTGCATCAATAATGCTTGGTTATTTTATAGGCGGGATATGCAGACGAAAGGTATTAGGAAAGTTAGGGCTTTAAAAGAATTCAGACTTGTTAATTTAACAGACAGAGTTAATTCTAATTACTTATGTGTTCCTTTTTTCATTAAACTTGTTTTAACATTCTTGAGTCACATTATATTTTAGTACCCCTAATCGGATTTTGTTAAGTATACTCAACGTTTATATTTTACCTTCAGTTTATGACCATCCGTTTTTGTTGAGTATACTTAACGTTATGTTTTCAGGAAATTATTCAATATTTTTTTTTTTAAATTTTGTCGTTGTTCTGTATTGCATACTAACACAATATATTCATAATAACTTTACTATTTTTACTTTTTTGTTTTTGCCATTAAAGGGTTAAGGATCTCTCCATTGAACTGAGTTCCGGTACCTACCTTCTTTTGCTTCGTCATAGTCGACTGAAATGCTTGACTTATTGCTGAAAATACCAAAATCGCTATAGGTATGCCTACAATATTTGAGGAGTTCCATCAATTCCTTGAGGATTCCAGCATCAGAACTGGATTTTGATAAAAATGGGACCTTTTGCTTCGTCATAGTCGCATAAGTATCTTAATCGAGATATCTTATCGCCACCCGTGAAATACTTATCATTAAGCAGTTCCAATGGCATTCTGTGGTCTTCTTCATCAATTCTACTTCATCAAATGATACTTTTTGAATGCAAATGCTTGACTTTTTGCTGAAAATACCAAAATCGCTATAGGTATGCCTACAATATTTGAGGAGTTCCCTCAATTCCTTGAGGATTCCACCATCAGAATTTGATTTTGATAAAAATGGGACTTTTTGCTTCGTCAAAGTTGCACAAGTATCTTAATTGAGATATCTTATCACCACCCGTGAAATACTTATCATTGAGGAAATCCAATGGCATTCTGTGGTCTTCTTCATCAGTTCTACATCATCAAATGATACTGAATGCAAATGCGTGACTTATTGCTGAAAATACCAAAATCGCTATTGGTATGCCTACAATATTTGAGGAGTTCCCTCATTTCCTTGAAGATTCCACTATCGTAACTGGATTTTGATAAAAATGGGACCAATCTGGAAGTATATCCTTTCAAATAAAAAAAGAATTTTCTAAATCGGTATATAAATGAATGAGTTCTGAGGTAACAAACATAAAAAAAATACAACCGAATTGAGAACCTCCTCCTTTTTTGTAGTTGGTTAAAAAGGGCTATTACACTGTAAGCGATTACATCAATGACAAAAATGCATGGAATAAACATTCCTCTAGTTTCGCACACATATTGTTCTAATGCCCGCTCCATACTTACCCCGCGAATCGCGCGCGAAAGAGCGAAAGGTGCGAGAACACTAGTGTGGAGCCTTGTCGCATGTTTTTCGCGGCTTCGCGCCTGTTTCTCCGTTTATTGTCGGTTTTTTGACCCGCGACAAAGGGCCAGCGCGCGCGAACCTTGCGAGAACACGTCTAGACTCCACACTCGCGCGTCGCTCAGTTTTCAGCAACGGCGGCGTCTGGTCGTGTCAGTAGACCGAAAAATGAGCGTACAGTGGACGAACCGTTTAGAGCTGCAATTTCTGGAATACTACCAAACCGAACCAATTTTGTAGGATGCAAATTCTAAAGACCATAAAAATAAATTAAAAGGTCATGATGCATGGATGCGTATCAGTGCCTTGATGGAAATGCCAGTAGAAATTTTAAAACAAAAAAAGGTTATAACTTAAGATGAATTTTCTGGCAATTGCTATGAATTATAATTATTAAGACGACCTCCTTGGTGGTTTCTACACCGGTTTTCATGGTGTCGCCATCTCTGAGGTCCCGGGTTCGATCCCCGGTCGGGTCAATTTAGAAATTAGTGTTTTTCTAAATTGTCTCGGGTCTGGGTGTTTTCTATGTATAATATGTATGTATTTAAGTTCTTTAAGTATGTTGATCCGTTGTCTAGTAACCATTTAACGAGTTTCATAATGAAGCTTCTCTTGGGCTAGATAATTGCTGAGTGTTAAAAAAAAATTAATGTTCCTAATTTTTATTCGTAATTGTAGTACGCTAGTGCGCACAAAACGAGAGACGCAGCGATACACACTTCTTGTTTTTCGACGTCCATCACATTCGAGCACGCGAACGTTACTGTGAAAACTACGCGAATATTGCATATGTGGAGCCTTGTCCACGTCGCGCTGCGTTCGCGCTAGGTACTTTCTCGCGCGCGAATCGCGGGGTAAGTATGGAACGGCCATAATGCGTTCATAGTGCCCGAGTAAAACTTTTAGATTCACTTTTGTTTTTATCCTTTATTTTATTATATAATTGTTTTATGATTATTGATTGTATAATTTGGTGACGACATATTGTTTTGTAAATGTCGTTATTTGATTTTGATATCGTAGGCTACGATATCGTAGCAAATGGAAATATGTAAGTATGAAGAATGTTAGTAGTTGAAGTAAAGAATGTAACAGCATCGTGGACTACGATATCTCTACAAAATCGTAGCAAATGGAAAGATATAAGTACGAAGAACGTTAGTAGTTGAAGCAAAGAATGTGTCAGGATCGTAGGCTACGATATCGTAGGTTACGATTTCGTAGCAAATGGAAAGATGTATGTATGAAGAATGTTAGTAGTTAAAGCAAAGTGATAAATTAGATTTGGTAGACTCGACAGTTTTCCTAGGGATAACCCAAGGGTTATCCCTAGGAAAAAGGAGTCTTCTGTTGAGTCAAGACTCAAAACTACAATGGAATCCGCATATATCGAATTTGGCCGGCAAACTTCAGTTCTGCAGCTTACGCGATTAGACAATTAGACAATTAACAGATGTTGAAACTGCTAGGACTGTTTACTTTAGTTATTTTCACAGTGTCATGTCGTATGGCGTCCTTTTGTGGGGAACAGCGCCTGATGTTAATATTATATTTATTTTACAGAAACGAGCAATAAGAACCATTTATAGACTGGGATCACGAACTTCTTTGAGAAATATTTTTAAGAAAGTTGGTGTTCTTACTGTTGCATCTCAATATAGTTATAATTGTATAGTTTTTGTGCGTTGCAATATTAACTCATTTTCTACACACGGTGATGTACACAATTTCAATACTAGAAGTAAGTCAAAACTAGTAATGCCACTGTTTAGGTTACAAAAGGTTCTCGGCCCTTTCTTGTGGCAAGGTATACACTATTATAATAAAATACTAAGTACTGTACTAGATTTACCTTTAGATAAGTTTTCAAAATTATGTGAAATCTTGTTTAATTAAGAAAGGTTATTTTACAGTCAAGGAATATTTAGAAGACAAAACAGCCTGGTTATAATAAAATATTCACATTATATTTTCTTAGTCCATTTTCCTTATATCTAATTAATTTTACGCTGGTATGATACACTCAAAAATAATGTTGCGTGTAACGTTGTCTAAAAGTTTTCTTGCTTTCGTTGGAGTTGCTCGAGTGTGTCATGGTCTCCCAAAGTGTTTCTGCGGTGATGGCATGTGGGTCGGGTCGTTACGTTCCCTAAAACATGGTTGAGCAAAGCGATGGCTGATTCACTGTCATACTCGTGAACGGGTGCCGCCTGTGGAGGCTAGTCTGCTCTTGTAATCTTATTTTTTATTTGTAGTAGAAATAAGTAGTCTTTCTTTTTCTTGTTTCAAAGAAACTGTAAGATTTCATTAATTTTATTTTAAAATGAGCAATACTTGTTTTTTATTGGATATTCTTTTGTGTGTGTTGTGTTGTCCTGTAATCGTATTAAGAGGGTTTACGCATTTCGGTTTCCCATACAAACTTTCAAGTTGAAAATTTTAAAAACCAATGAGTCAATTTTAATGAAACTTGGCATGCTAAAGTAAAATACAGAGATCTAAATAGTTTGTTGGAAACATTTTTAAAAAACGTGTATTTAACTGAGTTATTGCGATTTTAAACTTTCTATAGTGGATTTTAAATCACAATAACTCAGCGAAATAAACATTTTTAAAAAATGTTTTCAACAAACTATTTAGATCCCTATTTTTTTTAATAGCATGCAAAGTTTCATCAAAATTGGCTTATCGGTTTTTAAAAAATTCGACTTGAAAGTTGGTATGGGAAACCGAAATACGTAAACCCTCTTAAATATTTTTGTTGTATTGGAAAATGTCCTTCTATGATAGAGAGGGTCCAAGTTGTATTGACGCTGTAAAAGAAATGTAGAAAAAAAATGCTCTTTCTGAGTTTCTTGGCGGTTCTTATCAGTACAAGGCTCCCGCCTAGTGTTCCAGAGGCCTATAGGCTTTTAGCCCTTTGAATATATACATGTCTAGATAGACCCTGCATGGCCGTAAAAAAACGTAAAAAATTTATAGGCCAAAATTGGCCTATCGCGCAATCATGGCGGTCAGTGTCATTGTGCCGTCAAGCAGTGTTTAACTCTCGCGTTTCGGTGAAATTGTTCGCAAAATGACCGTTTGCTCAGTGAAATTCTGTCGAAACTACAAAAGAAATTTTTTTCGAAAAGGAAAGTCACGTTTCATCCTTAAGTATCGATAAATTTTAATGAAAATTTAAAGTTTAACAATACTAACGGCCATGTATGCGTAATGTTGCTGGTATCAAAATGTAGAATTCCCATTATTTGTGGCAGAATATAAAAGGAGGTTTAAATATAATAAGTATGATAAAAATACTCAGTCTTTTAAGTTAGTATTTATACATGGTCTTGTTGTAAATAAAGTAAATACATTATTTATAATTATTATTAGAACGCTTTCAAAGTTTTTTTTTTTAAACTGATGTCCGATTTATAAGAGCGTGAATAAATGTCACGGTTCCTATTCGATGCCGAATGTTTGTAAACATATTAACAGTCATTTGTGCAAATATCTAGTTTCACTAGTATTATTACTATTTTTTGAAAGAAAGACACAATAGTTAACTGTTTTCTTGTGAATGTCTCTTAAGAAAAAGTAAAATCCTACTGCAACTAGGTATAACAGTGATCAGTTTACAAATATTTGTCATCGAATTTGGCTGGAGTATAGGTTCCGTTCTAAAACAAGAAAAAATATAATACCTACTGTAATATTTTATAATACTATTATTATAAATTGTTATTGTGGTATGGTATCTATATTCGAAATGTATAATAGAATTATTATGTTTGAAATGGAATGTACGTAAGTATTTATGTAAGAAGTGTGTGTTTAAGTATATGTATGTAGGGGATGGTAGTATGTATGCTTCAGAGCTCGATGGCTCATCGGCTAGCACGTTCGGCTTGCGATCTTGCCCGCTAAGCAACTTTCGCAATGCCGGGTCACTGGATGGGTGACCAAATTTAAAACATCTCGTTCTCTGTTCGCTCGCTCCTCTGTGCTTCGAAAGGCACGTTAAGCCGTTGGTCCCGTTTGTTGTCGTAAAATGAGAGTTGTTAAAACCCACCAACACGCATTGGGCCAGCGTGGTGGGTTATGGCCCAATATCCCCACGTGCTATCTCCACGTGGGAAGCCTGCGCCCAGCAGTGGGACGTTTATAGGCTGATGATGATGATGATGATGACGATGTTTGAGAAAGTGCGGGTGTATGTTTGTGCCCCTAAAAGATCAATATTTCTCGTCTCATGTAAACTATTGGACACGGATATTGATGAGCAGTCATCACATAATGTAACCTTTACAACTGTTCGACCACATAGCAAACATTTTAATTTTCAGATTTCCAACTGATCCGGTAGAAAGAAATCGTTGTCGAAATATTTAACTATAAAGTTTCAACATAATAAGAAATTAGAGAACATGAAAAATGATGTAACATCCAAACGAAAGTTATTTGAGAAACAAATACAAAGAGAACGCCATTAATTGTTTTGATTTTAATTTAAAATATTTATATTTCAAATAAAAAAAACAATTCTGATTAAGTATTAAGTGTAAATCATCCTGCCTGTTGCTTCATTTCGTCCCTATTACAAACATATCACACGCACGCAGGCTTCCATTAGCGCATTATTTTATTGTACTCGCCCTCACCTTCAATCATCCATTTCTTCTAAACACACCAGCTTCTTTTATGCGTTATACCTACATATACGATAGACATACCTAATTTATAAAGTTATGTTATGTTATGAATCATTTTAAAATTGTATTGTGCATAAATATTTTTTCCCTACTTTATGGTAAATTAGGCATTCGCTGACAACCATTCGCGCTAGTGTCAGTCATACGCGGCTGTCACGCAGACTTCAAATTCAATACAAAAACCGGGCGGGTTTTGAGAAGCGTTTGTACCGCGATGCTCCGTCTAGACATGTTTAAAGTCAAAGTTTTAGCCTTTTTTATGGCTTTTTCGTAACTTAGGGTTTTGACAGCCTAAAAGTTTAAATAGCCTTTTAGCCTTCTAGGTTAGACCTATTTAAGCCTATTGCTTCGAGGTCCAATACGTCTTTAAAAAACCTAGGCTTTTTGACGTGACAACGTCTTATAAATTGGTTTGCCGGGTGACACTTCAAGAAACTGCGTTACGCTCCGCTCACGTTATGCGCTCACAATGAGAGCGAGTGAGAGGCACGCGTCCCTTCCACTCGGGCATGGTTAGCCCGCCTAAGAGCGAGAGAGACAGACATAAAAAGTGAAAGGCACGCGTCCCTTCCATATTATTTCATCCTTCTTCCTACTATACGAATGAATATTCACATTAAAATTATTTTACCACTCAAAGTCGTTGTCACGTAAAACTTTCGCCCGTATACCGACTTTACAGGCAACCAATTTTTTAAAGCTAGTCTGACAACAGTAACGCCTAACCCTCTGAAATGGCTATAACGGCTGTGAAGCTCTTAGCCATTAAGGCTATAGCTTTTATTCAATAATATCTACTTTAGAATGTTAGTTCACTCTCTGGTATTGGGAAAACCAAAGATTACGTTTGATTATTATTCATTAATATACTTGTCAAGAGACAAAAATCTACAAAAATAATAAAGATTTAAAAAAAATATAGGTAAGTACATAACACCGACAATAAGTAATATAAAAAAATTAAACTTGACCACAATTATATTAGCTTCTCTTATTAACTATGAAATAAAAAATGTCATAAAATCTTAGTACCTAGTCGATTCTACCCTACTTCTAACTTTGTCGTATCGAAATGAAACTTTGTATGTGTAATATGTTATTTGGGTGAAAATACCTTGAAATTGTATTTTGGAGCTGATACATCCTACTAATATTATAAACGCGAAAGTTTGTAAGTATGGATATTTGTTACTCTTTCACGTAAAAACTACTGAATGGATTTGGATGAAATTCGGCATACAGATAGTTTATAACCTGGATTAACACATAGGATACTTTTTATCCCAATATTTCTACGGGAACTGGAACCACGCGGGTGAAACCGCGGGCGGCCGCTTGTACATACATAAATACATACATGCATTCACACATACATACACACATACATACATACTGTAGTAATAGATCGATCAATCAAGTTGCTGTCGTAGTCTCAGAACAATAACTAAAGCATAGTAGCCGTTTGACATTAATATTGTAAAGTAAACCTTAAACTTTATGCAAGTACATATTCTTTAAAATATTATTTGAGGTATTTACATCACTTTGGAACTAGGCCCGCTTCGAAATTGCGACACAACGTGGAACCAAGCGAAAAATTTTACAAGTCCAAACTCCATACAAAAATATTACAATTTTTTTAAAGTGTCGCCTCCATATTTAAATAAACTGAATATTTCAAGTCTTTTTTACAAAAAAAAACATTTTCTGGAAATTTTGTCTACTTATTGATAGCAATGATTTTCGTCATTTTGTAAAAAAAAACTCCCTAACCCTGATGAGTAGAACTAATGTGAAGAAACGAATGATGACGGCTGACTCAGGCCTACTCTAAAAAAGGCTTTAGCAATAAATAAAAGTAAAAGGTTTCTATTACTGCAAAAAAGGCTATAGTCGCAAAAGGCCTAAAGACTTTTTTAGGCCTATAGCCTTTTTAAAATGGCTAGCCTTTTAAAAGGCTACTTTTAATCAAAGCCCTAAAAAAGGACCAATAGATTTAAGACTAAAAGCATATAGCCTTCGGGAACACTACTCCCGCCCCATACTTAGACATACGAACCGATGGCATAGCGACATTCAAAAGTGCTCAATTATTGTAGCCTAAATTGAATAAATAATTTTGTTTTTATTTTATTTTGAAAGAATGTGTCAGGATCGGTAGGCTACGATATCGTAGGCTACGTTAACGTAGCAAATGGAAAGATGTAAGTATGAAGAACGTTAGTAGTTGAAGCAAAGAATGTGTCAGTCAGGATCGTAGGCTACAATATTGTAGGCTACGATATCGTAGCAAATGGAAAGCTGTGGTCTCTGCCTACCATTGGCATTGTATGAAATAAAAAGATTAGAGTTGACGGATCAAATCACTCCTCCACTTTGTTCTATTTTGGGCTATCATTAGCATCATCGTTTTTTTCAATCTCATCTGCGATCTGTGGTCAGCCAACTGGTATTTTGTAGTGATATTTATTTATTTATTTTTTATTTATTTAAACTTTTGCAACATAATATTGTTACATGGCGGACTTAATGCCTGAGGCATTCTCTACCAATCAACCATAGGATGGTGCAGAGATGACATGGTAGGTGCAATTTTCTGCGATTAATGTGACACAGGGCAGTAACTTTAATCTATAAAAAAATATATACAAATATTTACTCAATTACATAAATATAATACATAAACTGACACAAATATATAAATATAACTACACTACATAACTTATAAAAAGGACGTTACTGAGATGATATATATGATAGTGATTGGCGTATACAAAATATAGTTGCTCTGCTCGTGACTGTACTCACCTACTAACGGGGCCATTTAAAGACAATGTAGACAAAGTTACTCATTCGATTGTACATAAAGAACAGGTACCAGCCGCCCCAGTCAGGTTGCATGTGAGATCTCCATATAGCCTCTATAGTGATTGCATTGCATCAATCTAGGCTGTATTTCCGTTTATGTTCTAAGTGAAATTACCAACATACAACAACGAAAGCTTTATTAAGGTAAATGCACAGACATATAAATGTCTCTGGGTAAATGTTATTGTTTTGTTGTGATCTATCATAGAACCATAAATTATAGTTACTGTATGATAGAAAATCTTAGAATACTAATCATGATGTTCATGATTATGCTAAGTGATATTCCAAAATTTTCAAATTATTGCCTAACAAGAAACACAAACAATATATTATTTAAATCGAAATTAAATTTATTATTACTACGACCTCCGTGGTCGAGTCATGTTAAAACGCCGCCGAGTTCGATTCCCGGTCGGGTCAATTTAGAAATAACTAATTTCGGGTCTGGGTGTTTTCTTTGTAGGTATAATTAGTATGTTTATCCTTTTTCTAACAAATAAAAATAAGTTTCAAAAGAAGCATAACTTGGCTAGATATTAAATTGTGTAAGTAGTGTATAGGAGCGGATGCATAAAGAGTGGCGAGGGCACGCTAAGGCCGTGCAGGTCAACTACTGCTCTCCCTCGCTGCCTCCGTTGAAACATCCAGTTGGCTCGTTAGCCTACCAGCCGCTTGAGAAGGCGAACTTGTTGGCGGCTAATTCGCGCGACGATTGGGCGCCGCTCCACCTATCACATTGTGGGGCCACCATGCCTGATATTCGTATCAGGCAGTGTGATTTACGTACGTGCCGTGCTGCGGTTGTGCTGCTCAATTGCACGGCTGAGTTGTCTCCTGTGTTGACACGATTGTTTAGGATGTCTTACGATATCGGTATTGTGCCGGTGTCTTCAGATCCAGCACACATATCGACTCATCCCTGTAACTTCTGTGCTGTGCAAGGTGTTAGCGGATAATTAACTCTCAGCTCATTCACTACCTAGAGGATCACTTGCTGCTTCATGATCGCCAGTATGGGTTCAGAGTCAAGCGATCAATGGGTGATCTTCTAGCGTACGTTACTCACGCATGGGGTAAAGCGATGGACAAGCAAAATGCTACATTAAGAGTGTTATTTTAACTACCTCCCGTAAGTTAGGTATTCTCAATAAGGTAAGGCGTTTTTTCACTCCCAAGCTGCGCTGTTTGCTGTACAAGACTCAGGTGCGATCGAGTATGGAATATTGTTCCCATCTATGGGACGGCTCCGCTAAATACCTTCTCGATGCACTTGATAGACTGCAAAGGCGAGCGGTACGCATTGTTGGAGATGAGGTTACAGCGTCTCTTGAGGACCTCTATCTACGTAAAGACATTGCTTCTCTCAATGTCTTCTACCGAAATTCTACGGAAAGGGTTCTGAAGAACTTTTTGATCCAATCCCGCCCTCTCCTTTCCTCTCCCGGACTACACGTGCTGGTCTTAGGAACCACCATCATATTGTGCAGACTATCAGCACTCGTACCATAAAATTTGGCAAGTCGTTCCTCTGTAAGACTATTCGGCTTTGGAATTCTCTGCCGGTGCATGTGTTTCCCAGATCCTATAGTCCCGGGTCTTTTAAGCGGGGCGTGAAACGGCATTTATGCAGGCCGTCATGAATGGGTGCGCTTGTTACCGTGCTTGTTCCACGGTGAGGAGCGCTCTCATTATTTTGGACTGCTTACCATCAGGCAGGATGTAGTCACTATGACGTGTCACATTAAAAAAAATGGTGTATGAGAGTGGAAACGCATCCATGTTCAATTTTTTTTAAACCAATGAGCCTATTTTTATAAAACTTTGCACGCTAAAGTAAAGTACTTAAATATTTTGTTGAAAACATTTAACAGTGAATCTGTCCAACAAATATAACAATAGGTTAATCAATTGTTATGGCTCATATGTGGGCTGCGGGACTGTGAACCGGTTAAAAAAACGTTTATTTAGCTGAGTTATTCCTATTTAAAGTCCACTTTAGAAGTTATAAAAAACATTCAAAGTTTGTATGGGAAACTAAAATACCTACTTAGGTAAACCCTCTTAAGGGCGGTGAGGCGGTGAAAACGGATAAATTGTCTGTTTTCTATTAGCTGTTATTCAAAATGTTATGTCGATCTATCCGATGTCTGAACTGAAGATGTCCCAACCGGTTAAAATACGAGATCTCCATTCAGATTATCATATTGCGCCGTTTGAGGCTCTCTGCGTTATTTGCAGTAAAGCCAGCCCTGGTGCAGTACAATCGGGAAAGTAAACCAATTTTCAGCGATATTCGCTTGCGCTACTTCCGACGGCTCCTATATACGCTACGTGCCGGAACGTGCGTGTTATGTACAGGAAAGCTATGACGTCACAAGAAGAAAAGCTGACGCCGCACTATCATAGAGCTGTACGGCGTCACTAGAATGCATACGTCCAGAGTTCAAGACAGATAGGAATTACAGGCACTCATCTCATAAAGCTTGGTCGCATTTCAATTATTTGTTTTTCATGTACCTACCTACTTACTTAGGTACTTACCTTTAGAATTAATATTGTAAAATTAAATATTATTTTTAAAAAGAGCTTTATTAATTTAAAAAGTATAATTTGCTCGTAGATAGTGCGCAAGCAAATATCAGTGTATCCCAGTAGTCCCCTCTGGCGTATGTCTCCTTGGGGGACAACTAGGATATTTTTATAAAAATCTTTTTGTTGTCCCCCGTATCACCGGTGGAGGGGACAATTGGGACTTACATTTTTAAATATCCTAGTCTCCCCCACTTAAAAAATTATACGGCAACATCTCAAGAGGGGGAGACTGGGACATCTAAAAATTAAAGTCCCAGTTGTCACCCGTGTCGTTGGTAGAGGGGACAACTGGGAGGTTTATATAAAAAAATCCCAATTGTCCCCCAAGGGGGAAAGGCTAGAGGGGACTACAGGGATACACTGGCAAATATCAAAGTGGTCGACCTAGAACTTCCTTGACTGTAGGTACTAGGGTCATGTCCACCATTCAAAGTACTAGGGTCATGACTCATGTCCAGCCATCATCATCATCATCATCAGCCTATAATCGTCCCACTGCTGGGCACAGGCCTCCCACTTGAACTATAGCACGTGGGGATATTGGGCCATAGCCCACTACGCTGGCCGAATGCGGGTTGGTGGATTGTCCAGCCACCAGCACGGTATTTCAGCCGTTATAGAGCTTGATTGACGAATGACGTCATCCAAGGAATGCCTAGAAAGAGTTTAATTCTTTAGATCTTAGTCACCGCATTCGGCAAGCGAGGTAGGTACCCATCAATATTGCGATGAATTGATTTTAATGATGTAGGCCTTTTAGTTATATCTATACTCTAGGGTTTAATTATTATAGAGCATATAAACGCAGGCCAAATGGAATCCGAACTTTAAAAAAACATAAAAATGTTAATTTGACAAACAGCAAACAGTTGCAAAATGTCACCTTTTACATCAAAAGAAAATTTGTGAAGTCTCTTTAAAAAATAACCTTTACAAAATATCTTTACAGAATATTTTCTAACAGTGCTTGGAAAGGACAGTTTTTTAGAATTCCTCAAATTCAAGTCAATTTAATATGATGGGAACGATCTCTATCTCCCTCTTTAGTGTTGTGCCTGTTTCCGTTATGTCTTTCATCATTGCTTTCATCGATTTGTAAATGTATGCTATGCTAACAAGTGAACAGTACAGTACAAATGTGTTAGTATATAATATATATCTACTACATTATAGTAAATATACCTTTGCAATCGATGTTCCTGGGCCGATCATATTGAGAAACTGTGTAGTAGGATAAACTCGTTTGCGTATGCGTTATGGAGATTAACAAAGATAAGTGACAAGAAAGTAGCCATTCAAGCATATCACGGTTATGTCAGCTCTCTTTTACGTTACGCCATCCTCCTTTGGGGAAATTCTTGTCATGCAGATCGGGTGCTCATAGCACAGAAACAGTGTATTAGAGCCATCTGCAATGTTGATTCTATGACATCTTGTAGGCCTCTTTTTAGGGAACTCAAATTATTAACTGTACCTTGTATGTACATCTTTGAAATATGCATATTTGTTAAAGACATATGCAATTTTAATAGAAGGTTTCCTGAAAAACTCATTCTACCTGCTAAAACGACTGCTCTGTACAGTAGAAATGCCTACTGCATGGCAATAAAAATGTATAATAGTTTGTGCGACGAATTCAAAGGATTGCCATTAAATTCTTTTAAAATTAAATTAAGGGACTGGTTAACACATAACTCTTTTTATTCCATAGATGAATTCTTTAAATCATTGCAATCTCGGATTTAGTAACCCACTTATTTTACGTATTGTAATAATTAATTAATGAATGTAATTATAATTGTTGTAATTTAAATCAGTTTGACTTACTGATTATCATTTGTTGTAGTTTGTTCCCTAATAGTTTTGTGTTTTGTCTTTTTTTTTTCTTTTAATAAAAAAGAGAAATTTTGCATGCCAGCTTCTGGTAAACAGTGTGATCAAATTATCTGTACCAACTTCTGTACCACTTTTTATGCAAATAAATTGATTATGATTATGATTTGATAGTAAATAATTCTACTAAATAAAAAACATACCAGGTACCTACCTATACTCACATACCTACATACATTACATAAAATCACGACTATTATCCCCGAAGGGTTAGTCAGAGACTACGCAACGAGGACAGCAAAAGCAGTATCTACCATAGTCCACTTTACACCAAATAGCGACTGCTCATTCATATGCTTAGCGTGACAGGTTTTGAGCCCATCGCCGCTCTATGCTGTTAGAAATATGTACAGTATTTAGTCTGTTAGTCACCTTTTACGACACCCACCCAAGGGAAGAGAGGGGGTGGAGTATTCTTTCACCGCTACGAGACACGGTCGAGCTTTATACTATTCGGAAAAAGATAAATGCAGATTTTTTCCCACGCGCAGAATTCGAACCCACCCTCTTGAATATAACGAGTCAGACGCAATAACAAACCTAATGCTATCCTGGCACTTTTAATTTTGGGCGGTTTAAAGGCGGTGGTCTTTGTTACAGCGTAATGGTTTAGATGCCCCAATATCCCCATTTGCTGTTGTCCATGGCCATGGGAATGGCACATGGAAAAGCCGATGATGATGTTGCAGTTTGTGTGCATAACATTGCATAAAAGAAACTGTTTTTGCGAGCTCTACAGACATTGTCTTTAATCGCTCAGGGCGGAAGGCAATGCGCCGGCGCAGAAACCCGCGGAGGAGCCTGCCGAGGAGTGGGCGCCGTGGAGTCTGGTGGTGGCCAGCAAGAGCTCCAACGCGCCGCCGCCCGTCGCCGTTAAGACAGCGCCCGGTCCTGCGTGGGACATCGGACAGGTTGGGATCACAACGTACAGTCACGAGCACCAATATGTATACACTTTGACTCTTATTCCATTGTTTACATATTTTTGCTCGTGACTGTACATCAATGATGTTGGAATCACAACGTACATCAATGATGTTACAATAAAAAGAGGTAGATGCGTTACACGTGCCAAAAACTGGCACCATAAAACTATGCTATTGGCTTACCTTACCTTAGCGTTGTCTCAGGAAAGCGTTATTGACAGTGTCAGTTTGCGTGTATTTGTTTCGTACGACGCTTTGGTTCATTATTGACATCACATTAGTACTGACAAAAGGAACCTATCTACCTCTATTTATTGTAACATCATTGACGTACGTATAGTACGTCAATAATCTCACGTCACGACAATAATCCCCAAAGGGTTAGCTAGCGACCAGGCAATAAGGACAGCAAAAGCAGTACACAGCACAGTGTTCATATCACCCTGGCTCTAGTTCAGTTTTACCAAGTCATTACTGCACATGTGCCCACCACCTATCGGTATACCACCTATCGGTGCGGCCCACAATGTTGTTGGATGTATGATCAGTCCTCCGTCCGTTTGTCGCCCAAGAGAAGATTTGGTTTAATAGTTTTCTTTACGACACAGCTTGAGAGCTTCGGAGGAGAATTTTATATGGCCGAACGTTTTGTATTTTTTTGTTTTCCACAATTTTTACCGAAAACACAATTAAGAAAGTTTTGAAATGCCGACTATCGAATGTTATTTTTTTTCAAAATATTTGTTTCGAAATCCCTCTTAACGTTTGGCCGACGCTAATAATGCGAGATGATTCATTTTCCAGAAACACGTTTCCAATATTATACAAATACAATATTTCAAATAATTGAAATCCATAATATCATCGAACAACTTGTAATCGTAGTAACGTTTAAAGCATGGAAACAAGCATGCAAGCAAGCACGCAGCATGCAACCAAGCATGCAGCACGCAACCAAGCATGCAGCATGAAACCAAGCATGCAGTATGCAACCAAGCATGCAGCATCATCCAAGCACGCTGCATGCAGCAGGCATGGTTTCTGTCACGGCTCCGGCGCTGCGAGGCTCCGGCGGTCCCACGCGAGCTTATCGTCGCAGATGGCTTACGCTCACCACCGCAGCTACGGCTTGCTGGCCGGCTCTGCCGGCCAGCCTCAGCTACGGCGGCGAGCGTTTAACCCACCTGCTCCTCAGCTCGCAGGCCGCCTCGCCCCTCCGCGCCTACGCGGGCTAAAATTACACAGCGGGGCAGACAAGACTACGTGGAGTCGGTTTTGCCGCGATTCGTTTCTGTCACTGACTTTCGTAGCACTTTCTTTTTACCTTACCGAAAACACAAAGTATATTAACTTTTTAAGACATTTTACTTTATTTGCCTAACAATATGAATATATGAAAAACAAAAAATCTGGGTAAGTATGTTATTTCAGAGAAAAAGTTAATTAGAATTTTAATTTCTAGACAGGAAATTTATTGTAAGCAAAACATCTTTCAAAAGAAAAAAAGTAGTTTTGATAATCGGCTAATAGTTTTTCTGGAAAATGAAACGTATGTGGGAAGGTCCCGCTAACTTTGTACAAAATAACACACTGGAAAAGTAACACACAAGTAACACACATAAGGTGGCAACACACCTGAATAAGGTAAGGTATGGTTTACATGCCCGGTTTTAAAGGTAGGTAAGAAGGTTATTATAAATTTAAAATCAAAATACTACGGTGAAGTAATTAAAAATGTTTAATTGATAAAAAAACAAGGTGGAAACAAAATAAATGAAGGATAATGTATTAAAAATAATTAACGAGAGTGGTTTACGTTACAAACATAGCTTATGTTACTGCCTCTAAGGGAAAAGTAGGTAACACATAAAACAGATTGGTCAAAGTATATTTTTACTACAATGGAGCCCTTTTTATTATTGACCTGCCTACTAGCAGATTTGTACTACATACATTACACAATCTTTAAAGCCACCATGTAAGCCAGGCCTAAAGTAACACACAGTAACACACGGTAACACACGGTGTCACACATACCACACTGGAAAAATTCACAAGACAATTCTAAGCTATATTTGTTTAAATAACTTAAAAATAAGTGCCTTTTCTACGATCTTAACACGATATCAATACAACACTAATGTTTTCTAGGTTACGGACCAGATATATCATTGTTAGAATGACTTACCTTGTCAAAATTCTCCCGTTTGCACTATAAAAATTAATGTCTGAATTTTCTCTCCGTAGGTTGGACGCGTATTGCACTTGCAAAGATGGCAAACTGTCATTTCTGTCAAATTAAACGTCAAATACAAATGTTGCTAGACTAATAAACCTGATTGGGGTGGTCGTATTATAAAAAAAAAACAATACTAAATCGTAGTCACACACTCGAAAGTATCACAAGGGAAAAAAAGGAGTCATACATGTTTGTAAGAATAATATTAAAAGTTATAAGTAATGTCTTATTAATGCATTAAATTATGATTATACTAATAGCTAAAAGTACGGCATACTTTATTCCTTAATATAAATGCTTTTACATTTGTGACAAACAAATTAGTTAAACCTTTAAAAATGCTTTGGGGTCAATAAAATCGTCGCAGTCGTAGAACAAAGACGGATCTGCAATTTAGCAATTTCACAGGAGAGCCTTTCTAAGATTTTGTATGGAATATTACTCCATATTTTTAAAACTAGTTATTCAATTAACGTGAAATTTGGATAAGTAGTTTTGTATGAGGACTTTTTTAATATGATTTACAATACAAATTCCTAATATGTATAGTTTTCGTAAAAAGTCACATCGATCGTTGTTCTCTGGAGTATAATGCGACGTATGTTATCAACCGACGTTATTGTATGGAGTTAGATTTTTTGGTTCATGACGGATGTTACTTTCCGTCAATGTTCTAGGGATAGTTACAAAAACTTTACGGGCGGTTTTGAAATATGAACGTCTAGGAAATGAAATAACAAACAATTTATAATTTAAAAATTATTTTTATATCACGAGAAATAGGTTTTCAAAATCACAATTCAATAGGCACGAGAAATAGGTTTTCAAAATCAAATTTTTACAACTACAATCTTATCTTATCTAGTGGGGCCTGCAGAGGTCTCCCTCTCGCAGTAGCACGTCGACCCATTGGGATCTTATGTGCCACCCCGTCCTATCACTCTGCCTCCTCAGTGAAGATAATTGCCATAAGCTTGGCAATGTCCTTGAGGGCGAAGAGCCTAAAATCTTCTGGTTTGGGGTAGGCTGATCCCAGAGGATTCATTATTTTCCTCGCAAAAGAGTCGCAGTCACACAGTAGGTGTTGCATAGACTCCGTTTCCCCTCCACATGCCCTGCACAGGTTGTCTGTTGCTAGTTGCATTTTGTGGAGCATTTGTTTAGTGGCATAGTGCCCAGTCAGGGCACCGGTGATTAATCGGGCCTGCCTTCTGCTACCTACGCATATGATCTTACTCCGTCCTAGGGCGCCTTCGCCTATAAAGGATTTTGAGTGTCTTATGCCGGGTAGCTCTTTCCATTCGGTTTTATGCCTGTTTTGGATATGGTCCTTGAAGGCTTTGTTGATGGTACTCGATGCTAGTGCCACAAATGGCTCAGGGCCAATATATGGGGTCTCTGAGCCCTCCCTAGCAAGTGCATCGGCCATCTCGTTGCCGTGGATTCCCATGTGGCCTGGTATGGGTATCAATCTCACCCTGTTGTGCCTAACTAGCTTATTTAAGGCTTTCGTGGTTTCAAGCACAAGGCTGGAGCTGATTCGAGGCGTTATAAGTGACTTAAGCGCGGCTTGGCTGCCACTCAGGATGAATATGTTACGCTTCTTGGGAGCGATTTCTAAATTCTTTTTAGCGCACAGGAGAATTGCGAAAGTTTCTGCCTGATAAACAGTAGCGAACTTTCCCATACTCTGACTGTGTTTAAAATCATTGCTAAAGATACCTGCTCCAGTGCCCGACTTCATTTTGGATCCGTCGGTGTACCAGATCAGGTGGATCAGACGGTGGCTGTTTCCATTGGTCCCGAATTGGGACATGTATACTGAATTTCTTTTCGAACATGTACTTTGGGGCAATCTTGTCGCACCTCATTTCCATGATCCTATCAAGGGTATCATTATGTTCCCATTTTGTGTGTCTGGTCAGAGGCAAAGATGCGTCCCACAGCCCGGCCACCATTAGTCTGTGTAGCGCTTTCCTTGCCTCCGTCTCTATAACACTGTGCAGAGGTGGGAGGTCCGTGAGGACCTCCAGCGCTGCTGTCGGTGTGGTTCTAAATGCCCCGGTAATCGCCAGGCATACTGTTCTCTGTAGTTTGCTCAAAGCATTCTTACAGATCTTTAGCCTGGTTTTGGGCCACCAGACGATGCTGCCGTATGTGAGAATCGGCCGCACCATCATCATGTAGATCCATCTTATGATTTTGGGGTTGAGTCCCCACATTTTGCCATAAGTGGACCGGCACATACCAAAGACCCTAGGCCTTGACGACAGTCGTATCGTGCTGTTTCCAGGTGAGTTCCTTACCTAGTGTTAAGCCTAGATATTTCACTTCTCTGGACCAAGGAAGCGGGGTGCCGTAAAGCGTTAAGTTTCCCAGTTTCGTAAGGTTTTTCATTCTAGTAAAGGAGATGGCGGTCGTTTTTCCCGGGTTTACAGATAGATGATTGGTATTACACCAACCTTCCAGCAAACCCAGGGCACGTTGCATTAGCTCCGATACCGTGGAGGGAAATTTCCCACTGACCGTGATAACTAGATCATCAGCGTAACCAACCGTAAAGAATGGTCCATGGTTCAGCTTTGCTATGATTGAATCAACCACAAGGCTCCATAGCAAAGGAGAGAGAACCCCCCTTGCGGGCAACTTGATGGTATGTGACTGGTGGTTCTTGAATGTCATTTTCTGAAAAGGCATCACTCCATACATCTTGCATTAGCTGAGTTGACAATATTTCATCTACTTCAAGTGGTAACGGCGATTCACAATATGTCTGCTCCGCTGAAAAAAAAATAAGCAGTTGCTAAGTAAGTTTTTGTGCAAATAATTTTTAGTAGAATAAAACCCTAAATAAAAACTATTTTCAAACATACATAGAACAAACTATTTTAAAAAAGCGTGATGCTAATTGTAAAAACAAATTCTATGGAAAAAAATATCAAAATAAGTCTATTTATAAATGAACAACGACGTATGTAAAAAAAGATCCCATGAATAACGTCGGATATGCATATTCAACTAGCATCTATCGGTAGAAAAATGACGGGTCGTACAATGCGCCCTCGTATGGTCCATAGAACAAAGACGGTCAATCAATTCCGTCAAGAAAAATATACACGACTAACAAGGATGTATTGTGACACGTATAAATACCGTTAATATTATTTTATACTGTGTTAACACAAAAATTAAAATACATAAAAAAAAATTAGATCCCTAGGACAACGACGGATTTGACAAACCGTCGTTGTACGGTGGATAAGTAAATTAAATCTTATGTAATAAACAAACAACACGCAAAGTCTTAGTAAAGCAATAAAATATTATGATATTCGCTTACCCGTATTATGTGTTAATTGCTCTTCTGATTTTTCTATACCATTGTTATTATTAACTAATATTCTTTGATCTACATCCGTTCTTATATCATCATTTTGCAAAAAAGCTAACATTCGTTTTGACCTCGAATTCATATTTTTACTTTATTCGAGTTAGATACATACATAATATAATCTCGTGTGATTTTAAATAAAAATATAAAAAAATAAAAACTCGCTGCGAGTGACATGTGCGCTTTCCCGTAAAACAAGAACGAAACTAGTGATCCGCCGCGGTGAGCGGGGTACGGGGGACGTGCGCCGTCCGCCGAACAAGGACGCATTAATTAATCGGGCGTTGTACTACGCTCATTGAATCAAATCCGTCGTTATTCTAGACTATATCTCAGGCATTTAATACCTTTTTTTTCAAAAAAGTGTCATCAATCGACAAAACACATAATTACATGTCGATTTATGCAATAAACAAAAAATGTTAAAAAATCAGAACCGTCTCTGTTCTACGACTGCAACTAAAATTTTGTATGAACCAAAATAAAAATCATATTTCAAAAATCGAATTCTAATTTCCAAATTAATGTTTAATACATTATTATTGTTGTTATTTTATTTATTACGTAATCATCTACAAAACTGATTACAAAGGAAAGTCGTAGGATTTTTAGATAAAATGTGTATTATTGATAGAAGTGAGGCGTCACATGTTCATCACAAAATGTACAAAGTTAGCGGGTCTTACCCATGCGCATTTCGGTTTCCCATACAATTTTTCAAGTCAAAATTTTTAAAGATCAATAAGCCAATTTTAATGAAACTTTGCATGCTAAAGTAAAATACAGGGATCTAAATAGTTTGTTGATAACATTTTTAAAAAAGGTTTATTTGTGAGTGAGCGATTTAAAGTCCACTATAGAAAGTTTAAAATCGCAATAACGCAGTTAAAAAACCGTTTTTTGGAAATGTTTTCAACAAACTATTTAGATCTCTATATTTTACCCTAACATGCCGAGTTTCATCAAAATTAGCTTACTGGTTTTTAAAAATTTCGATTTGGAAATTTGTATGGGAAACCGAAATGCGTAAACCCTCTTAACAAAATTATGTAAAGGAAACAATCTGGTAAGTATTTAAAACTTCGTCATACCGTTTTCGAGCATTTGAAATTCGTAAGTACAGGAAAGTTTCGAATTCGAAAACTGATAATTTAAATCACAGTGATTTTTGGTGTTCGCTTGAGGCGTGTTTCACAGTTTGCTCGTGTAGGTACATGCCGTGACTGACCCACTGCTCAACTGGTCATTGCTCAACTACGACAGTTGAGCAGAGGGTCATACCCACCGCTCAACTAAAATTGCTCAATTAAGTACGTGTAACACATATCAACACGTACTTAGTTGAACAATTTTTTAAAAATCTTTCAAATCTAATCATTCATACATTTAACCCACTTCTTAAAACAACAAAAAATAACTGTTTCTTTTCTCTCACAAACGAACTTACAACAAACTTCTAAGTATTACTTCCTTTTTCTTGAATATCATCGCAATTTTTAATATTTTTTTTTTTAATTTAGACTTACACAAGGTTGTCGGGGTCGAATCTTCACCATACATTTTAAATTAATGGTTAGCGGCAATGGAATGCTGGTGCATGAGTAAAATTACCTATTTACGCAGTTATAATATTTTATTACATCAACAAAATGACATTCATAATGACAATTGCAAATAAGTAGGTATATAATTTATTTATTTATTTATATAATCCAAACAGGATAAATTAATTATAAGTGGCCAGTACAGTACAACAACTGAGTTGAGCTATAAATCGTTGAGCTATGAGTATAAAATATTCAGTCATATAAACTATGTCCTGCTGCTCAACTGCTCAACTAGTTGAGCAATCTAATTGAGAAGGAGAAGTGGGGCAGTCACGGTACAAGCGTATACGAGCAATCGAGATGCGCATGTAATAGGCCCGAGTTCACATACAAAAACAAACTTAAAGGCGCCAAAATACAATATGTCAGAAACCGTCGCGCCCTAAGGTAAAAATATGAAACGTACCTAATGCCTAATAAGAATCCGCGATCCTAAGGCTATAATATCCAAAATCCATGTAGGAAGACCAGCATGCACCTAGCACGAAGAAGTTTATCTATTTATTTATTTATAGGCTGTCTATTTTTTTGTTAGGACTGTTTCTTCGAGCTGCCTTCCGTTCCAACTAGATTTGTTTAATGTTGCTGTTTCTGACAGGTGTTGAAAGCGGCCCGCTTGCTGTGCAAGCCACCGCTCCAAGTAGACTTCGCGGATGAGCAGGAGATGCGCTGCGTCTACTCGCTCATTTACGACGTCTTTAGATGTAAGCGATACTTAAGTATACATAGATATATCCCTCACGCCCGTTTTCCGGAGGACCGGAGGGGGAGGCTGAAACCACAGCTTTCTACTTGCTATGATTCTAACACACTTTCTTGTGATAATTATAGTAATATCTGTCTTGGGCCCTTATTGACGACTTCCTTGGCCGAGTGGTTTGTATACACCGGTTTTCATGGTGTCGCCATCACTGACGTCTCGGGTACGATCCCCGGTCGGGTCAATTTAGAAATTATTGTTTTTCTAAATTGTCTGGGGTCTGGGAGGTGAGTATTACTTTTATCTTACTACGCAAAAAAAGGAAAGAGACTTTGCATATTATGTTATACAGCTCTAAGAAGTGATGGTAATGCCCCAAGTTCATGGCTGCAGTTCATAGTTATATTTTTTTAATTACTTTTATTTTAAATAAAAATGTTATAAACTAAATAGACCGTAACAATAACAAACTCACCAAACCGAATTTATTTAACGTGGAGTGTTCATGATATGACCCGATGTACCCATATGCTTTTGTTAATGTGGGATGGGAAGATCTGAGCCCAGCTGTAAGACGTTTATAGGTTGATGATGATTTATATCACAAAAAGGCCTGACATTTGCTATTATTATAGAGTTTTTTTGTGATTGCACATGTATATTTTGTGTGTCCTTTTAATTTTCTCATTTATTTTATTTAGTTTTTAATTTGTTACGTTTTGACTTTGTAGCAAGGTATTATTTTTTTAACTTACTTGATTGGCCTTGGAGTTTCCAACGTTCTGTATTAATTTGATTTCGAAGTTTCGGTCGCAACATACTACCTAATGTCGTAAAAACAGATTTATGAAAGAACTTTTGTTTGGGACAAACGATGCCGCCTTATAGTTATAAATCACTGAAGCCGAGGTAATTCGTGATACATTAAATGTTGGGAGAAATTGAAAACTGGTAGTCGTTTTATGATTGAGTAGGTGTCACGAAACGCGGCGAGGGTGCATGCAGGGTTGTCAACAGTAACAGCTGCTAAAAATAAAGTATATAAGCTGACAAGTTCGTGCAAGCGGCACTGCGAAACATTTTTTTGTAATTTTTACACACAAACTTACTTAAATACAATAGATTTAAATGTTCATCAAATATTCATCAGTAAATAATACTTACTCAACATTATAAACATATTGGAGCAGGCATATCACATTTATTGCATTATGTTTAGCTTACCCAACAAGGTAAGTTGACGTTGCCAAGCCAATAAGTCTGCCGGTAATTTGATCTGTCAATGCGTCACCAAATCTAAAGATAAGTCATCTACATAAAAAGGCAATTTTGCAAACTAATAGGCTTAAGCTCAACATTGATGTAGGTATAAGTCGTTGTTCGTACAGCTCCACGTCCATAATACATTAATCCCCGACCAGTGTAAGTACACACATTCCGATTAACGCCCCCCACAGCCCTATCAGTTTAACACTAGCAGCTGTAAATTACCACACGCCAAGTTTAGAACTAGTTTACTACTGTTCTGAAACGTTATTTAACTTTTATCACGGGCCCCGCGATTATGTCGCGATAAATGCCCTACATGCACTCTCTTGGAAACTACTTTGCCAACTATCGCCTGCCAAGTTTAGTTGGTTACAATCTTGTTTGGTAAATCTGACAGCAGCATTGTTTATTTGAGTACTTGTAAAAGTTTTTTTTTGTGCATGTGCTTAGCACACGAGTATTGTTTTAGTGTTTATGGTGGAAATTCATCCCATTTTTCTTCTTCTTATGGTGTCATCTGCTATGGGGAACGTAGCTTAAACTAAACGATAATTATTAAAAATAATTTAAAAAAAAAATCTGATAAATATATCTATGTCCGAAACACCACACTGCGTTCCATGACAGGGTGTTGCCGATATTGGACATAAATCTGCAAAGCTCAAGTGAGACTGAGCGGGGCACGTGGTAAGAATGAACCCAGAGAGGTAGGCGAACATCAGCACGCGTTGGGTACCCAAAGGCCGACGTCGGCGTCGAGGCCGTCCTCGGAAGCGGTGGCGCAACGACCTCGATGCCTTCGACGGAAATTAGTCAGAGATGGCTAAAGAGAAAGAACTGGAAAGAAGTGGAGGAGACCTTTGCCCAGCAGTGGGACACTGTAGGTTAATAAAAAAATATATCTCTGTAGAAGTACCATAGCTTTGCTTTAAATATCATGTGGCAGTCATGGCACCTATGTAACATTTTTATTGAACTCGCTGTTTGTATTTTTCGTAATCCTATTATGGATGAAAACTGATACAATACCTATTAGTGTTTCTCGTGTTTATACGAGTATGTCGTACTATGCTATGTCGTACCAGTCTATAGTAACGAAGCCCCTACTAGAATAGAAATGCCATAAAGAGTATTTCATCTTTTTTGTAACCTTTTTTTTATTCTACAGCCCGGCACTCTAGCGATTCCGATTCAGATATTCCGTCACGCGACTTATGTAAGCTTGTTTGCGGCTCACATACGAAATTCCAACATTGCGAACGATTCCAATGTGTATTCTGCTTGCAGATAAGTCTATATTGGATCAAGCAATACAGGACATCAGTTTCTTCGGCGATTTTCCAGAGGTAAGTACCTAGATGTAAATTATAAAGCCTTATTGAAAAACGTTCCTCGGCTGAACTTGATCAGTCGATCAGTATTTTTAGTCAGAGACTCCGGAATGGTTGTTGGAAAAGTTTTCTTAGTTTAATGTTGAAATAAAATGTTTTAAATAAAAAATTGTAAAATGTAGGGATTGGATATCTTAATAGAAATGAATAAGAATAAAATTTTCGAGAAGAAAAGTCACACATCGCACAATTCGGCGCAATACATCTTAATAAATAGAAGACGATATAAAATAATGTTTTATAAAAAAATCCAAAATCTTTTGTAGTAGGTACGTTAATTATTACAGTTGTCATGTGCTAAGTAGCACAATACAAGTAGAGAACAGTACAGCTCATAAAAGTAGCAGCATGTTCGAAATCATTATCACTATAATTATTGCAATCCGGTTTCAAAAGAGACATTACTTACTCAATTACCTGAACGGGGTTTAACGCAAAACTACATATTTAGTAAAGGCATCATAACTACATATAAGTTTAAAACGTGTGTTACAGTATCAATTAAGATAAAAAAGTAAGACTAGCTCTCCAAACTTCGATAAAAATACAGTTTAGCTTTAAAGCTCTAAAGCTAGCTTCTATTTAACGGTTGGCCGTTAAATCAAAAAAAGACGGAAAAACTTTGTCAAATTTCCTGCCTACTTCAATAAAACTTACTTTCTTTAAAGGCATTGTAGTATTCATTACCGTGATCTTGAACTTGGATGATTGATGGAGGCCGCATATTTTTTACTGCTGTAGCGCATTTAGCCTTCATTACGTTCCGTTACGGCGGGTTCGACAAGATGATAAAAAGCTACGGGCCCCATCTAAATCGCATTATTCCCATTACACCACTCTCGTGACCGAAACCATTTCTTTTCGTATTGTGAGGACACGAAAATGAGCTCTATATTTACCGGCGCTATTTTGGTGAACGAGAAGAAATTGTACCTAATCGGAATGTTGGTTTTTGTTAAAGTGGAACCTATTAATAACGACACAAGGTGATGCACTACGATGTTACAGCGAGACGCCTTTAACTTTTATACCCAGGGTTATTTTATATAGGGTTGCCAGAAGAATCCAAATCATAGTAGCAGCCGGGCGGGATTTTCTCTTTTACTGGCTTGACATACTTTTTCTGATGAGGTGAGACGATGATGGTAGTGTATTAAACAAAGTTTTCAACCACTAAGGAACTGGACATCTTACACAACTGTTAATTTTTTTTCATGATTATGAAGTTTCGTTGTGTAGGTATGGTTGCTATATTTATGGGTTGTTTCCTTCAGCATCGGATTTGTAATGTTAAAATCCTTGTTTCGAAACTCTTTTATTGCTGTTAAATTAAAATAAAGTTTTGTTTCGCTGTAGTAGGCCACACAATCAAGGGATCTTTGAAAACTCCATTAAAAAGTTTTACACCTCTGTTAGAAAAGTTTCTTTATAGTTTTTCCGAAGTAGGTATAGCGTGATCATGTGCGAAAATTACAAAATAAAATTGTTTTAAGTAAGTAGTGGTAGTACTTAGTATCGCAGTTTTAAAAATGAAAATCCCAACGAAAGCGCTAAATTGTTCAATCCCATCAGGTGAGGTGAATATCTCTATAAGTAATTTTAATTATGCTTTCCATGAACCCTATGTAAGTACAATAATTATGGTACCTATACAAATGTACCCTCCGCTGTCAATCGAACCTGGGATTTCGTGTCTGTAATCGGTGGTCTAACCACTAGAGTCACTAGACAAACAGAGGCGGTTCAGTGCAAAACATGCACGCTCACCATGATTGCGTTTCCATGAGAGCCGCCATAGTATATTGGCACTACGAGCCTACTCCTTCCTCAGCAGCACAACGCATCTGCGATTCCTCTGGTTTGTGTCCATGGGCAGCGTTGATTGCTTTCCATTAGGTGACCCAACTAACTGTTCTCTCTACTCTACTACTGAAAGTTTAATCGTAAATTGTTTTTTTAGTTCGCACCGCACCGTCACACAATATGGCTGTTCCTAATGGAGCTGGCGCGGCGTCGCTGGGGCGCGCGGCCCAGGAACGAGATAGAGCGCGCTACCAGGCTGCTCAACCAGGCCGGCTCCCCCTTCAAGGAGCTCGAGGACGGCGTCTGGGAGCAGCGGGTGCACTTCGCCGCCGCCATCGCTAGGATACGCATTAAGAACAAAGCTTTCTCGTTAGTATTTCGTGCAATGTCCGCGTCGTTAGCCGAGCGGATAGATGCTCTGGTTGAACGCGAGAAATCGTGGTTCCATTGAGGTACAATAAAATTTAAGTATTAAAATTATATTGTACCTCAATGCGTCGTTCAACCACTATACCTCCGTTAGGCTGCTGACGTAAACCCACTCTTACACAGTCATTTTAGATTACAGGATAGGTAACAACAGACTATCTGGATTCAACCCTCTGGTCTCTGGCCTCTGGATTGAACCCACTCCTACAGTCATTTTAGATTACAGGATAGGTAACAACAGGACTAACTAATCCCTCAAGCAATGTAAAACCAGACACAATTGAAAACCTATTGTTTTGCGACCGCCGGCGGTCTAATGATCCTTGAAGGGTTAATGTGTTAAAAGCAAATTATTAATAATCTTTAAAAAAATGTATGTTCCTCTCAAGAAGTTCGATGGCATACGTATCTAGTGGTCGTCAGTGCGATCGGGTGGCGAACTTGCAAGTTATCGTACCCCAAAGGCTGAAGAAGCCGTGGCAACGACTTAATGTGCCTTCGAAGAAAATAGAAAGAAAATACATTGGACCAGCGTGTTGTTCAGTCTAAGAGATTTTCTTATTGAAGAGCTTTTTGGATGGCCTAGAGGTTGGTTAGATGGTGAAGAGTAAGTAAACCCATCAACTCTCAGTAGGCCTACGTAAAACCGACATTCCCTTTTACTATTGTCATTTGGGAGGGCATGAGCTTGGCAGTGTGACGCGTCATACCTATAAACAAAAAAGCATTGCTAGTCGAAGACACTTCCTGATCCTGACTATCAGTGATAAATAAATAATGCATCCAAGAATTTCGATACAGGAAAAATACCCACAAAACAGTCACTCTGAATAATTGTATTATAATTTAATCAGCCTTGACACACTTGTGCATGGCACAGGCATCAACAAACATATGGGACGCGAAGTCACCCCGCGCTCAATGCGAGCCGTGTCAACGATTTGCGTATCATACATACGACTGAAATTTGACGACGTTAAATGAAAGTACCTACCCCAACAAAAACAGGTGTACTTAACTTTTTAAATTATAATTCCTACATTATTTCAAGAGTTGTATGGTGTTTAATATAAAGTTAACGCTAGTACAAGTTTAACAAGAAGGAGCATTAACATTCACAGTAATAAATTAACTAATTAAAAAGATAACAAATTTTTTAATGACTATTAAAAAGTTAATATCCTATACACTGACATTTTTGATGATCCATTGCAAGGGAAAAACTTGTAATCGAGTCATCGCTACAATTGGGTGCTGGCTTAATCACTAGTGAGCACAAACCTGGGCCAAGTAGATAATTATATGCATCGAAAAATCTGATAATCACTTTGCCTGACCTGAGAATTAAACACTGTGATTAAGGGTGGATTCGACCAAACTGGAATAAGGTCTTATACCTAGATTAAACGCCGAATTTGTATAGACTAATCTCGGAGTAAGTCTTATTCCAGTATGGTCGAATCCACCTTATGAGGCCTATATCACATCTCGACTGTGATTTTTGAGTAAAATGCCCATTTTCGCAATTTGTTGTAATTTTGCCGTTGTATTTATCGTTTTTATCGAAATAGGATAATAAATGCATGCTTAATATTACAAATGTCTACCTACTCTGCGAGGATAAGCTGAGTTCGGACGGCCGGCGCATTGCATTTTGAAAAAAAATTGCAGTTGTATTTATCGTTTTAATCGAAATAGGATAATAAATTCATTATAAAATCTTTATTCATCATGAAGTAAGGATTATTGTGGTATAAATTTTGCTTAATAATATTATCGTAGATAGGAGAAACTCATAGTTAACTTAAAGCGATTTTCGAAGTTTTTTGGTTTAGAATAAGATTTTATTTCTATATAAAATCAATGATATCTAAAAATTCTGAGGCCGCTACGCACTATACGACTGTATTAGAGATATAACATATTTTTTTTTATTTCATTTGTTTAGAACAGTAGTTCAATGTAGGAGCTCAAAAAGTGCCTTCGCGCATTTTATGAAAATCTTTCTCTGCAATTATGGGCTTAATTAAAAAGTTAAGCAAAATTTACAAAAAGCGAGGACGCTACGCACTATTCCAATAGCTATTCTATATTATTCAATTAGTTAAAATTGTTAATGTATTTTTGTTTCTGAGATCCATAACGCCAAAATTGCCCATTTAACGCAAAAATCACAGTCGAGATATAATATGCCTCTTAAACCTCCGATATCCATTGAACGCTTTGCCACTTGACTACCGAAGAGTATAATATTAATCTTTGTTACTAAAAATCAATTGCCGAAATTTATGTTTGTACGCGCATCACTTTTGAACGGCTGCATATTTAGCTAATTCTTTTTTTTTTTTGTTGTGTTTGTAATTAATTGCCAGGATCAGGAAAATATTTTGTTTGGAAACTCGTTACGGGGTACGGGTTCCACGCGGACGTAACTAGTCGCGGGCGGGCCGCTACCGCTACTATATACCTAACTAGCGACCCGCCCCGGCTTCGCAAGGGTTACTACCCGTACCCGTACCTAAACAAATTATTGCCTATAACCTTCCTCGATAAATGGGCTATCTAACACTGCAAAATCTTGCAGTAGAACCAGTACTTCCTGAGATTAGCGCGTTCAAGCAAACAAACTCTTCAGCTTTATAATATTAGTATAGATTAAAATTAATTTTATTTGTACTGTGCCGGCAGGTTGTCAGAGCTACTTCCACCACATTTAAGAGAAGAACGAATATCAGCGTGCGTTAACAAAGAAAGTGTCACTGGATGGGTCAACACTTTTAAGGCAAAGTACGTGTTCAATTTTGATATTGATTACGAAAAGCTGTCTCTATCCCCTTTTATAATATATATTCGACTGCTTGTTTCAGGAAAGTTGCGTCATTGGTGAAGAGATTGCATGAGCTCGGTTATTCGTATAGCAACTCCCGGCAGCTCTGTGCCGGCGAATACAGATTTGATCGAGTATGCCCCAGGTAAGATTCCTTCTCTATCTCTATCTATTTATCAAAGAAGGGCGAATGTTACGTTGTAGTTAAATAGTTTTTGATACATTTTTACGTTTTATTTTTCAGTCGACTTCTTAAGTTTGACTTCGTTCTCTTGTCGTCGTTGATTCTTTTGTTTTTTACATGTTTTATTAATTGTTTTGCTAGTGTTTAACGTTACTTACTTACATTTGAATAAACAACCAAATGCTGTATGATATTTTCCAAACAATCGCAAATTCTATAGGTATTAGGTACTTACCTACTCAAAATCAATTGCCCAGAATGTTTGTACGCGCACTTTAGAACGGCTGCACCGATTTGCCTAATTCTTTTTGTTTAGTTATAAATAAATATTCTTTCCAGATTTATTACACTGCGTCCACCGGAAAATTTGAGCGTTTGTCAACTGGATCTTGTCAAGGATGGAGTTATAGTACTTCAGGTAAGATTTGCCCAAAATCAGATTACGAACCCAATGTAAGAACGTGGCAGGGCAGACAGAGGCGAGAATGGCCTCAAGAGCAGAACGCACGCTAACCAGGCTGGCTCACTGCAGCGGCGTACAGAAAGAAGTGGAAAGAACGAAGGAAAGACTTTGCCCTGCAGTGGCACAAAATAATAATATAAAAAAGTAATACTATCTTTTTTATTGATGACTATCTGTAGGTAGTGAATCAAGAAAATGAGTTTAAGTTATTTGTAGTGTGGAATTCTTACTCGAACACTATTGGCAGAGTGGTCGTTGTTAATGGACGGGTCTCGTTGAATGACCCGAAGACGGGATGTCTTGCCTTCCTGCTTGAACTACTCGAAGCTCCATTCTTTGCGAGTTCTGTGCCTAAAAACTGTCATACTTACTCTAGGATGAAGGCCTTTGCCAAAGAGTGAGACAGTGAATAGACTTTACTTCTTTACTTCTACCAGGAACGAGAGTTCTGCGAGGGTGCATCGACGCTGTGCCGCGCGCTCCGTGCGAACTCCCTTCAAGGCGTGGTGGCTCAAACGCACGCATCCTCGCCCCGATGCTCAGCCTACCTGGCCGCGCAGCTGCGCGAGCTGGCGGCGGTGCTCAAAGCGCAGGCACCGCCTGCTCCCGCCACCCCTGCGCTGGGCAAGCTTGTGGTCTTCGGCGCTGGGGATAAGTATGTTCTGAAACTTCCTTCAAGACATGGTCTTTCCTACTTAGTGGGTTAGCTGCACATGCCGGCACAAAAGCTCAAGGTGTAGAGTCCATATGCCTCTGCGACGCCATCGCAGGGCAAGCTGGTGGCCCTCGGTGCTGAAGAAGGTATGTCTAGTAACTAAGATGTGAACTTCTTCCAAGACATAGTCTTTCACACTAAGTAGCTGACTACACAGGCTGTCAGGAATGATCGAGATGAAGAAGAAATTAGTGAAATTAGCAGTGGGATGTACATTGCAGAGTGGAGAGCTACGTGGATGCCTTAATAGCCCTCTCTGGAACGCCGGTGTGCGTGCTCAGAAACCCGGTGCACTGCGACACGCCCGTGGTCACCAATGTGACCGTAACTCAATGAGCGTCGGTGGACAACTCCCAACGCCTCCCAACTTTATACCATATACATATAGTCAGACGCTAGTCCTAAATGAATGAAGAATGCGCTTCGGCGAATTCTAATTCGGTGTCAAGACCTATCGTAGTTGGTCCCCTGTGCGAGTTTGGTTCAAATTGCGCAGGGACATCTGTCACTATTTGCATCACCTGACGGTTGGTCTTGGATGCCAGTACAAATGAAATTAGTGAAAAATAAATGAGGAGCATTGATTGTACATTACAGAGTGGAGAGCTACGTGGATGCCCTAAAAGCCCTGGGCATCGATGCATCACACTTGCCCCACTCTGGAGCCCCTGTGTGCGTGCTCAGTGACCCAGTGCACTGTGACACGCCTGTCGTGACCAACGCGTTGGACGGCGTGGTAGCGGTGTTGGCCACGCCGCCCAACTCCTACTCCGCCGTCACTGATCCGATTGACTTGGTCTGCGGGAGGGGCGGCGATTTGGCTATGCTCGAGGTAAATGTTGGGCTGTTTTACTCCTGTTTTTGTATAATTGCTAGAAGAGTGCACCAAGCTTTTGATATTAATGTATGGCTTCAAGTGTGTATGTATGAGTGTGTATCTTTTTAAAAATATTATGTAGGTATCCTAAATATTACATAAACACAAATTTCACACATTTATTTGTGAAAATATCTACCTAGTGTCACTTGGTTTTTTTACTGTTTTTTTAAAAAAAACATCATTATTACAGTTTTTTTCTTGTGAATCTCATAAGAAAAAGTATAAATCTGAGTGACACTATTTCGATTACATACCTATTTGCTTTACTGTACCAGCTTCCATTGTGTAAAGCGACATCAGCGCCGCGCCATCTTTTAACAGAAAAGCACTCTACGTAACTCTAGTATTTTTTATTTAGCCAATCTAACATAGTTCCAAACTATTAAAATAGTCAATTGTGATTTCAATTCAAATTTATGCAGATCCTCACAGAATCTGAAATTGACAATAACGGAAAAGCGCGCGTGCAGACAATTCTCGAGGAACAAAAAAAGACGTTGAAGACTTTGTTATCGAAACCGCAGGTGAGTTTTACTAAGGGCCTTTTTCATAAACTATTGAAACTTTAAAGTTAAACTTGATAGTGTTTATGAATAAGTGTGAAGTGATGCGCGAACATACATTCGTGACAATTTATTTTTGGTTATAACTGGTGATATTCAGATTCAGCTGATCCTATACGAGACCCACTCTGCGTTGGAAGCTGAGAATCAGGCGCAAGTGACGCGAGCAGTAGCCGAGGCCAACCGGTTGGCGAGGGAGAGGCACTCGCTGCTCAAGAAGAAGCATCACCACCACGTGAGTGTGCATAAATAAAATAACTAACTAGCTAAGTTGGCATAGCGACCCAAAGTGAGATGTAGCCTCCGATAATAAGAGCTTCTACCTGGGACTGCGCACACGGCGTCAAATCAACCTACCCAAAACTGTCAAATTTCTACAATCAATTTTGAACTTTGTTTGGTTCTAAAGATAAAAATTTATTGGAGAAATTTGACAGTTTTGGGTAGGTTGATCTGACGCCGTGTGTACACCTATGCGATTCTCTAAGTGACACATAGACGCTGCGCGCATGGCTGTGATTTGCTGTCTCTTTCCAAGTCTAATATGAAAGAGACAGAGTCAATTCTCAGCGCTGCGGCAGCCGCTGCTACCAAGGCTTTAAATTAGAGAATCGCACTGCTGAGCCACCTGCCTAGATACCGCTGGGGAGATGAGGTCGGGTAGGACTTGCGCGGGCTTCAAGTGGATAAATAAAATAACATTCTACGCTCACACCAATTATTTAAAACATGTTTAAATGGTTAACTAGATATCGGACAAACAAAACCCCCAGACATGAATTTTAAAATTAAAAAAATAATTTAGATAAACCGTTTTTAAATTGACCCGACCGAGATTATTGGACCCGGGACTTCAAAGATGGCGCGACGCCAGGAGGTCGAGTGGTTAGCGCGATTGCCATAGCATAGCATAGCGATAACTGCAGACTAGATACCTAATTGTAAACCAAAATACAAATTAGACTTGCAAATGTGACCTAGTGTGCATTTCAATTATCAAAGTATTAATTTACATTTCCAGAAAAAGGATGTAGCCGAAGTTGTTGGCGTCGACTCTACGACCTCTTCTGCCATTGCGGTCGATCACTCGGACACAGACAAGGAAGAGAGCGGCGACGAAAAGCCATCAACACCCACCACACACAGGACCAGACCTCCTAGTGGCGACTCGGTGTTGAAGAAACAGCAAGACGGCGTCAACGTAGGCTCAAGACCTGGAACGAATAGGGCAAGGCCTATACCGGAGTTGCCTGAGAGGAACGACGCGCTCCCGAGAGATCCGGACAAAGACAGCCCAGACATTATTGTGAGTAGTTTGTGATGTACGAAATTGCACATTGTATCTGTTAGATTACATCATATTTAATCTTATATTGGGCCCTGTCTAGGTCTCCTTCGCACGGTAGCTTCGATTCATAGGGATCTTTGTGCAACCCTTTCACTCTACTTCTTCAATAAATATGACTACATAGGTACCTATGCTTAAGAATGTCTTTGAGGGCGAAGAGCCTGAAGTCCGCAAGTATAAATGGTTTTGCTTTTAGGTGCCGGAAGGAGATCTGTTCGAAATTTCAAAATTGCCAAATTTAGGAAATGGATTGGACATCAATTACATATTAGACAGAGACGGTTGCTACCTCGGACTTATTCAGCGAAAGGTTGGTCCTTTAATTACCTTATATGCGAAAGAAGTTATCTATGTCACGTTTGCATGCAGCTACCTACATGTTAAAAGGTTACCAACTGTATGTGTTAAATACGAGACCATTTTCTGCCACCATTCATTGTTTGGAATTGCTGTTCCGGTTTGAAGGGCATTAGTTCCAGTGAAACCAGAGCATAAAAGCAAAACATGCTCCATTGTGGAGGAAGGAGCTGTAATATTTTCCATTGCGACAACATAATGTTATCTTACCTATCCTAGTGGTGCTAAGGTTTCCCCTCTCGCCATATCGAGCTGCCGAGATCATTTGAACAATCCCATTCTATCTAATTCCTAAGTAAAAATGACTGCCATAAGCTTGGAAATGTGTTTAAGGGGAAGAGCCTTAAATCTTCTGGTTTCGGATAGGCCGCTCCCAGTCTTCTGGTTTCGGATAGGCTGCTTTCAGTTATTGGTTCTATTTTATTCTACAACAAGTCCGTGCATGGCCTTTATCTCACCTGATGGTAAGTGACAGTAAGGCCGAAGGTAGAAGCGCGCTTTACCCGGAATCCTCAACCACTGAGGAACTGATTATCTTATATACACTTTTAAACTTTCGCGTTCCATTATGCACACATATCTAGACGGGATTTAACGCAAAACTACTTAGTAAAGGCATTCTACGCATACCTTTTTATACCCGACGTTTCGACCGAGTTGCACCGGCCGTGGTCACGGGTGGACTGCTGTCGCGGTGTATCGCCTCCGTTTGCGTCGCTGAGTCTTCATCCACCGTCACATTATTTATCCAACTACCGTCACACACAACACTAACGGTGTCCCTATTCCGTATACAAGCCTTATTCTGGTAGTTAGCCGATTGCAGACTAAAACGAAGTGGCGTTTTTGCAAACACTGGATTCCACGTTGATGATAGTTTGTGACCATCTTCCCGATTGAAATTGTTTGGATGTTTCTTAATTTCAATCGCTTCACGCACTACTCTTGAATAAAAGTGGCGATCTGTGGAGAGGACTTGCGTACGATGAAATTCGATCCAATGATTTGCGCCTCTTTCAAGTAAATGCTCCGCAATGGCTGATTTGTTAGACTGGCGGTTTTTCACAGCCGCAATATGTTCCTTGACCCTCTCATGGATAGTCCGTTTTGTCTGGCCTATGTAGGAACTACCGCAGCTGCAGTCTATCTTGTATACGCCTGGTGTTTGAAGTGGCAAAACATCCTTCGGGGAGCCCACAATGTTGTTGACCTTTATGCCTGGAGTGTATATTGTCGGTATAGAGTACTCGCGTAATATGTGGCCGATCTTGTCCGTGACTCCTTTAACATAAGGCATATAGGCTGGTTGTCTTCTAACTTCGGGATGTTTGTCACTTTTAGTCGGCTACTTCCGTAGTCGATTCACTCGATATCCGTTTTTATTGAGTACCTCCTGAACATGATCCAGCTCACGCTTTAAATGCTCAAGGTCACAGAGGTCAAATGCTCTGTTCTTTAGTGACGTTATCACGGATTGCAAGTGTCGAGGGTGGTGATGTGAGGTAGCGTGTAGGTATCTGTCCGTGTGCGTGGGTTTTCGGTAAACACAGTGTGTTACGGACCCATTTGGTCTCACGGTCATCTTGACATCTAGAAAGGCCAACGACCTATTCGCCTCCATCTCATATGTAAACCTCATCTTCGGGTGAAAGGAGTTGAGATGTTGCATCCACTGATCCACTTCCTGCTTGCTTCCTTTAACGACGCTGAAGATGTCATCTACGTATCTTTTCCAAAGTCGGATGGTCTTCGGACCGAGGCTCAGTGCCTTCTCTTCAAAATGTTCCATCCAGATGTTGGCAAGTACCGGGGCGACTGGGCTTCCCATTGCGACACCATCAATCTGTAGGTAATATTGACCTTGGAAAAGAAAATAGTTGCCGTCCAAACAGTGTTCAAGCAGATCAATGTAATTTCGCGGCATTTCGTTGACCTTCAGTTTTTCCCGGACTACGTCCAAACACTCCTTGATTGGAACATTGGTGAACAGCGATTCCACATCGAAACTCACCATAATGTCGTCCGGTTCCAATATTAGGCTTTTTATAGTTTGGACAAAGTGGCGTGAGTCCTTGACGAAAGACGGTGTTTTACCCACAAGTGGCTGCAATACTGACGCAACGTGCTTTGCAAGGTCGTAAGTAGGAGAAGCAATTTGACTTACGATAGGCCGCAACGGCACGTTGGATTTATGTATTTTGGGCACGCCATATAATTTCGGTGGTTGATGTGATTTTGGTCTGTACAGTGACTCATACTCGTCTTCGGTAAATAGGTCTTGGTTGTTATTAATAAGAGATCGTATCTTACGCGTTACTCCGGCCGTGGGGTTGTAATTTACCGGTTTATATACCTTTTCGTCACATAGCAAGGCCTGTATCTTGTGTTGGTAATCGATAGTATTCATCACTACAGTGGCGTTTCCCTTATCGGCCTTAAGCACTAACACATCTTTGTTTTCTCGAATGTTTTTTAGTGCTTGACGCTCTTCCGTAGTGACATTACCGGCCGGCAGTTTCGATTTTCGTAAAACGACTGCGACGTCCTGCCTTAGGGTATCGGCATCGTTAGGTGGTACTCTATTACGAATAATCGTTTCTTCAACGCTACTGATCACGACTTCGTATGGTATTCGCTTTGGCGTTGGAGCAAAATTCAAACCTTTGGCCAAGATGGTTACGGTAGTGTCATCTAGACTCACGCTTGATAAATTTATGACCGTGTCACTTAGTTCATTTGATACAAACGACCTTTTCTTCTCGACGAACCGGTTAACCAGCTTAGAAAACTTTCGCTCATGATTCGCACTACACAGTTCGAAGGTACGACTCGCTTGTAAAAATGTCACCCGATCACACAAATCATAATCCACCCGCGAAAGACTAACACTACAACTTAAATGTGATAACGTCACTAAAGAACAGAGCATTTGACCTCTGTGACCTTGAGCATTTAAAGCGTGAGCTGGATCATGTTCAGGAGGTACTCAATAAAAACGGATATCGAGTGAATCGACTACGGAAGCAGCCGACTAAAAGTGACAAACATCCCGAAGTTAGAAGACAACCAGCCTATATGCCTTATGTTAAAGGAGTCACGGACAAGATCGGCCACATATTACGCGAGTACTCGATACCGACAATATACACTCCAGGCATAAAGGTCAACAACATTGTGGGCTCCCCGAAGGATGTTTTGCCACTTCAAACACCAGGCGTATACAAGATAGACTGCAGCTGCGGTAGTTCCTACATAGGCCAGACAAAACGGACTATCCATGAGAGGGTCAAGGAACATATTGCGGCTGTGAAAAACCGCCAGTCTAACAAATCAGCCATTGCGGAGCATTTACTTGAAAGAGGCGCAAATCATTGGATCGAATTTCATCGTACGCAAGTCCTCTCCACAGATCGCCACTTTTATTCAAGAGTAGTGCGTGAAGCGATTGAAATTAAGAAACATCCAAACAATTTCAATCGGGAAGATGGTCACAAACTATCATCAGCGTGGAATCCAGTGTTAGCAAAAACGCCACTTCGTTTTAGTCTGCAATCGGCTAACTACCAGAATAAGGCTTGTATACGGAATAGGGACACCGTTAGTGTTGTGTGTGACGGTAGTTGGATAAATAATGTGACGGTGGATGAAGACTCAGCGACGCAAACGGAGGCGATACACCGCGACAGCAGTCCACCCGTGACCACGGCCGGTGCAACTCGGTCGAAACGTCGGGTATAGGTATGCGTAGAATGCCTTTACTAAGTAGTTTTGCGTTAAATCCCGTCTAAATATGTGTGCATAATGGAACGCGAAAGTTTAAAAGTGTATATAGCAAACCGCTACGGGTCGGATATTGCAAAACAAGTGCGTCATCTAGAAGTCCTTCGGAAAAGGCGGGTGCGTTTGGAAACATCGTTGGCATTTTTAGTTAGGTGTCGCGATCGAAACTTATTACCTACATGTGTGCGCATTACACCACGTAACGATATCGCATTTTCGCGAAGGATTCTAACAAACGCGAGTGTACGTCTCCTGAGACAGTTAATTCGGAACAAGTACAGTGAATTGGACACAATAAATAAGGAGTTGTATACGTTACATTTAAGTTGTAGTGTTAGTCTTTCGCGGGTGGATTATGATTTGTGTGATCGGGTGACATTTTTACAAGCGAGTCGTACCTTCGAACTGTGTAGTGCGAATCATGAGCGAAAGTTTTCTAAGCTGGTTAACCGGTTCGTCGAGAAGAAAAGGTCGTTTGTATCAAATGAACTAAGTGACACGGTCATAAATTTATCAAGCGTGAGTCTAGATGACACTACCGTAACCATCTTGGCCAAAGGTTTGAATTTTGCTCCAACGCCAAAGCGAATACCATACGAAATCGTGATCAGTAGCGTTGAAGAAACGATTATTCGTAATAGAGTACCACCTAACGATGCCGATACCCTAAGGCAGGACGTCGCAGTCGTTTTACGAAAATCGAAACTGCCGGCCGGTAATGTCACTACGGAAGAGCGTCAAGCACTAAAAAACATTCGAGAAAACAAAGATGTGTTAGTGCTTAAGGCCGATAAGGGAAACGCCACTGTAGTGATGAATACTATCGATTAGCAACACAAGATACAGGCCTTGCTATGTGACGAAAAGGTATATAAACCGGTAAATTACAACCCCACGGCCAGAGTAACGCGTAAGATACGATCTCTTATTAATAACAACCAAGACCTATTTACCGAAGACGAGTATGAGTCACTGTACAGACCAAAATCACATCAACCACCGAAATTATATGGCGTGCCCAAAATACATAAATCCAACGTGCCGTTGCGGCCTATCGTAAGTCAAATTGCTTCTCCTACTTACGACCTTGCAAAGCACGTTGCGTCAGTATTGCAGCCACTTGTGGGTAAAACACCGTCTTTCGTCAAGGACTCACGCCACTTTGTCCAAACTATAAAAAGCCTAATATTGGAACCGGACGACATTATGGTGAGTTTCGATGTGGAATCGCTGTTCACCAATGTTCCAATCAAGGAGTGTTTGGACGTAGTCCGGGAAAAACTGAAGGTCAACGAAATGCCGCGAAATTACATTGATCTGCTTGAACACTGTTTGGACGGCAACTATTTTCTTTTCCAAGGTCAATATTACCTACAGATTGATGGTGTCGCAATGGGAAGCCCAGTCGCCCCGGTACTTGCCAACATCTGGATGGAACATTTTGAAGAGAAGGCACTGAGCCTCGGTCCGAAGACCATCCGACTTTGGAAAAGATACGTAGATGACATCTTCAGCGTCGTTAAAGGAAGCAAGCAGGAAGTGGATCAGTGGATGCAACATCTCAACTCCTTTCACCCGAAGATGAGGTTTACATATGAGATGGAGGCGAATAGGTCGTTGGCCTTTCTAGATGTCAAGATGACCGTGAGACCAAATGGGTCCGTAACACACTGTGTTTACCGAAAACCCACGCACACGGACAGATACCTACACGCTACCTCACATCACCACCCTCGACACTTGCAATCCGTGATAACGTCACTAAAGAACAGAGCATTTGACCTCTGTGACCTTGAGCATTTAAAGCGTGAGCTGGATCATGTTCAGGAGGTACTCAATAAAAACGGATATCGAGTGAATCGACTACGGAAGTAGCCGACTAAAAGTGACAAACATCCCGAAGTTAGAAGACAACCAGCCTATATGCCTTATGTTAAAGGAGTCACGGACAAGATCGGCCACATATTACGCGAGTACTCGATACCGACAATATACACTCCAGGCATAAAGGTCAACAACATTGTGGGCTCCCCGAAGGATGTTTTGCCACTTCAAACACCAGGCGTATACAAGATAGACTGCAGCTGCGGTAGTTCCTACATAGGCCAGACAAAACGGACTATCCATGAGAGGGTCAAGGAACATATTGCGGCTGTGAAAAACCGCCAGTCTAACAAATCAGCCATTGCGGAGCATTTACTTGAAAGAGGCGCAAATCATTGGATCGAATTTCATCGTACGCAAGTCCTCTCCACAGATCGCCACTTTTATTCAAGAGTAGTGCGTGAAGCGATTGAAATTAAGAAACATCCAAACAATTTCAATCGGGAAGATGGTCACAAACTATCATCAACGTGGAATCCAGTGTTTGCAAAAACGCCACTTCGTTTTAGTCTGCAATCGGCTAACTACCAGAATAAGGCTTGTATACGGAATAGGGACACCGTTAGTGTTGTGTGGGACGGTAGTTGGATAAATAATGTGACGGTGGATGAAGACTCAGCGACGCAAACGGAGGCGATACACCGCGACAGCAGTCCACCCGTGACCACGGCCGGTGCAACTCGGTCGAAACGTCGGGTATAAAAAGGTATGCGTAGAATGCCTTTACTAAGTAGTTTTGCGTTAAATCCCGTCTAAATATGTGTGATTATCTTATCTCAAACTGTGGGAACGCAACAATGCTATAAACATCGTTGTTACGGCGACCGACTTAGATAAGACGGTGGTAGCTAGCCAGGCGAACTTAACAGCCCTACCACCAGCCAAACCGAGCACACAAAGATGTACCCGCGAATCGAACCCGGGACCTCTGGGTCTGAAACCGGTGGCTTAGCCACTAGACCACGGCGGTGGTTTCGGTAAAGCCGATCCCATGAGACTCATTCGCCAACGTAAGATAAATACAGAAGCGTAGGCTGACCGCAGGAGATCACTCGGCTAGACGCGAAGTACATGATTCGCGTGGCGGAGGAGCGCGGGCTGTTCGGGCCGGCCGCCGCGCCGCCGCCCGCGCGCCGCCGCCGCGCGCCCGCCGCCGCCGCGCCCCGCCGCCACGCCAAGAAACACACTTTCGAGGTAAGCTCTCTCTCTCTCGTTTGTTTTTTGATAAAAAAATCATATAGGAGTAACAGCAAGTATAACTGAATGGATGAATTGGTAGTTAGTTACCTATGGCCCGGCGCCACGCCAAGAAACACACTTTCGAGGTAAGCTCTCTCTCTCTCTCTCTCTCTTGTTTGTTTTTTGATAAAAAAATCATATAGGAGTAACAGCAAGTATAACTGAATGGATGAATTGGTAGTTAGTTACCTATGGCCCGGCGCCACGCCAAGAAACACACTTTCGAGGTAAGCTCTCTCTCTCTCTCTCTTGTTTGTTTTTTGATAAAAAAATCATATAGGAGTAACAGCAAGTATAACTGAATGGATGAATTGGTAGTTAGTTACCTATGGCCCGGCGCCACGCCAAGAAACACACTTTCGAGGTAAGCTCTCTCTCTCTCTCTCTCTCTTGTTTGTTTTTTGATAAAAAAATCATATAGGAGTAACAGCAAGTATAACTGAATGGATGAATTGGTAGTTAGTTACCTATGGCCCTGCGCCACGCCAAGAAACACACTTTCGAGGTAAGCTCTCTCTCTCTCTCTCTCTTGTTTGTTTTTTGATAAATTAATCATATAGGAGTAACAGCAAGTATAACTGAATGGATGAATTGGTAGTTAGTTACCTATGGCCCGGCGCCACGCCAAGAAACACACTTTCGAGGTAAGCTCTCTCTCTCTCTCTCTCTCTTTCTTGTTGGTTTTTTGATAAAAAATCATATAGGAGTAACAAGTATAACTGAATGGATGAATAATTGGTAGTTAGTTACCTATGCCCCGGCGCAATGCCAAGAAACACACTTTCGAGGTAAGCTCTCTCTTTATCTTGTTTGTTTTTTTTAATTTAAAATTATATAGGAGTAACACAAGTAAGTATAATTGAATGGATGAATTGGTACCTAGTTAGTTACCTATGCCCTGAAGCCAAGCCAAGTAACACACTTTCGAGGTAAGCTCTCATTCTCTTTTTCTTGTTTGTTTATTTAATAAAAAACATAAAGGAGTAGAGGAGCTCGATGGCGCAGCGGCTAGCGCGTTTGGCTTGCGATCTTGCCCGCTCAGCAACTTCTGCAATGCCGGGTCGCCTGACGGGTGACCAATTAAAAACATCTCGAGCTCCTCCGTGCTTCGGAAGGTATCGTTAACCCGTTGGTCCCGGTTGTTGTCGTAAGATGGCAGTCGTTAAAACCCACCAACCCGCATTGGGCCAGCGTGGTGGGTTATGGCCCAATATCCCCACGTGCTACTGTCCAAACAATGGATGAATTGGTAATTTACCGATATGTGTGTTGTGTACCTAGTGACATGTTGGTTTCAAAGTCCGTCACAAGGTGCTATTGGATTTGGAAGCTATCTAATTACCCGCGCCCACTAATCAGAAGTTCAGTACATACATACATATAATAACGACTATTATCCCCGAAGGGTTAGTCAGAGACTAGTCTACGAGGACAGCAAAAGCAGTCCCCTACCATAGTCCACTTTTCACCAAAGAGGGACTGCATATGTGCCCATCGCCGCTCTATGCTGTTGGATGTATGTGCAGTCTTTAGTCCGTTAGTCGCCTTTTACGACACCCTAGGGAAGAGAGGGGGTGATAGTATTCATTCACCGCTACCCGACACGGTTACCACCTAAGTATGTACCTACTCGTAATTTTTTCTATTTTTTTAAAAAACTTCCCTTTCTCTGCCCTTTTATCGAATTGTGCCTATGGTTTTAATCTCTAAAACTTAAAAATGGTCGCAATGTATGGAGAACCACGTCTGACGTGTCAGTATACTTATGGTTTTCTTAACCCTAGAGTACTAATATAAATTTACCACACTTTAATACTAATGATCGCTTGGGAGGCTACTTTTTAAATAAAACCAATTTATCACATTAGTGGTTTATTATTTTTGTATAAAAATCACATTAATTAACAGGTGAAATTCTACCTTTTTAGAAAATAAACTCTAAATTCTTCTTTAAAATCAACATTAGGCTTAAAATAAGACTTAAAACTTACAGGTATGAACATTTTTTCTTATAACATAACAGTCTTTGAACAGTCTGGTAAAAAAAAAATATATGTATATTTCTATTTTTTTGGCATCAATATTACTATTCAAGATATAAACTTTATATGGAACTAAATCTAACTTTTGGTAACATCACAATTTTGTCTACAAACTAATTTGAGTCAGCCTTTCATTTTTTGTCACAGGAACTGCAGTTTGGAGATCGATGTTCCAAGCAATAGTTTTTATTGCATTTAGCGCAGTAGTATACACTCATTCGTCGTTTTTTAGCAGGGCAATAGCTACACATACTTCTTTTGCCTTTTTTTATTCCTGGTTCAGTCACAGTTGGCTGATTTTCAGTAGCCAAAACCTCTTGTATAGCGTCTCTAACTCGTTTCCTCATTTTTGGTCGCTCTTCACCTCTCAATTCACACCACGGACGACATAACTCAGTACTCAGTTCTTTCATGTACTCTCTTCTATTCATTTGTTTAGCCCCGTGAATCCTCGAATTGGATACATGCAGTATATAGCTGTTCAATACAGCCATATTGATCATCCCATAGAACAAGCATAGCGGCCAACGTCTAGTTTTGCGATTACAACTCAAATGACCACACATTTGGTCAAATGTATCCACAGCGCCTTTAGTCCTGTTATAAGACATTATGATTTCGGGCTTTTTTGTTACAGCATTTATTACCGGTTCATCGTGCATTGTAGACAACAGAAGAACTGTTTTTTGGGGTTTCGGCTTGTAACTTACTAGTGTGAGTTTATTGTGGAAACCAAACATAGATGTGCCAACACGACGTGATGCATTGTGCTTGAACTCGGATGGTATTTCTTTCTTATTGGCTTTTATTGTTCCAATGAAAGTCAAATTGTATGGAGCTGCCAGAAGTTGTTCAGCTAAAGGTACCGACGTAAACCAATTGTCTGCAGTGACGTTACGATTGCTGCCATAAATAGTCTTTGTAAGCAGTTTGCAGTAATGAATACCAAGAGGTTCGGTAGGGCTAGTTGCATCATTTTTTCCTAAGTAAGGGCAAGCATCAAACATGTATTTACTGTTCACATCACAAGCCAATACTATCTTTATGCCGTACTTGGCAGGTTTATTCGGTATGTACATCCGAAATGGACATCGACCTCTGAAAGCAAGTAATTGTTCATCGATGGTTATATAGGAGCTAGGCTTGTAAAGATCCCTACATCTTTGTATAAATATTTCCCATATGTCACGGATAGGAGCCAATTTGTCATGCTGTCTCCTGTCTTCACGAGTACTGCGGTCATCAAAATGAAGGCAGCGTAAAAGAAACTCGAAACGTTCTAAGCTCATCGTAGCTATGTATTTTGAACCACAAAGTGTGGGATCAAAAAGCTCTTTGGTCGGTAAATCATTGTTACCCATAGCACCACTGAAAATTATAAGACCAAGCAATGCACGAAGTTCTTCTTTTCTTGACAGTGATATGGTCGAACTTTGCTGTTTATATTTGCTGGCTTTGACCGAAATATCTTGATTAGTACGTAAGAGGATTTCGTCTATCATATCAGAAGTGAAAAATTTTTCAAAGCAGTCCAATGGTCTAATGACATCTCTACCATCCTGTTTTGGGCCGGGAAAAATATGAACTACGTTCCTCGCAGCAGTTCTCGTAGATCGTGACCTATCAGATGTTTCTCTAGACCAAATATAATTGTTCTTCCTCTAACAACAGACGCATTGGGTAAAACAATAAGATTTTCCGCTGATTGGTCTTCTTGCGACGCGGTTTCTCGAGGAAGAGGAGGAGGAGAACCTGACGAATGACTTGTGGCTTGATGTGGTACTGAAATGTTCGGGGGTTCAAAGTCTTCTAATACAATATTTTGAAGGTCTTCTTCCAGTTGTAAAGGCATGTAAGAAGGATCTTCTACGCTATCATCCGAATCATAAGGATCGACTTCCAGGTAGTCTTCAGTTTCACTGTCAGAGCTCTCATTTAGTAAGCACAAGGCTATTTGTCCATCGTTGAGATCCATCTAAAAAGAAAATGAACATTTTGCTAAGTTATAACAAGGCTACATGCTAAAAAAGCGCAAAACAACAAGTAACGAAAAAATAAATAACTTACCATTAATACTAATGATCGCCTCCCAGGCGATGCAGTAGCTTATATTTTGAAAATGAAGCGTCCGCGCCGGGCCCGCGTTCGCTGACGTCTGCGGCGCGGTGTATACCGAATTGGCGCGAGAGCTCAATACGACTCGCGCGCGCGTTTTTTAATTAACCGGAAAAAACTAACCGCGTGCGGCCTGTCAGGCGATGATTAGTATTCTAGGGTTAATAAAACTTCATATGGTTAAATCTTGTTTAAAATGTACGCTATCATTGCTTTCTTACATAAAAGTGTAAAAAGTGTTTGTCTTAGTAAGTGAATTGTAATTCTTTATGAGATGAACAAAAAGTTTTTAACCGTAAAATACATAACTTGTGACATTACGTACGCAGGTGGAGCGCGTCGCCGCACCCACGTACGCCTCGATGTCCCGCTCGTCGCGGCGCGGCAGTGCGCCGGCGTGGCTGGACTGCGACGGCGGCGGCGCGCCGGCGTCGCCGCGCCGCGTGTGCAGCCGACACGCGCGCCGGCAGGCCGCCGCCGCCGCCGTCACCGCCGCCGCCTGCATATGCGACGCGCACCACAGGTGACTCACTTTGAACTATAGTCCGGCGACTTCGTGCGCGACCTTCCTGCAGGATACAGACGTTGGCGGAGACGAGGTAGCACACAAACACTGATTACTGCCTGGCCCATACTGCAAAGGAGAAAGCCGATCTCTTGGGCACTCTTTTCGCATCAAACTCGAACTTGGACGATGGGGAAAACTCTCCACCAACCATGCCGCATTGCGCTTGTTCAATGCCAAACGTTCGGTTCCTGCAAAGGTCAGTTCGTAGGGCTCTTTTTTCCCTTGATATCCATAAGTCGAGTGGGCCTGATGCAGTTCCTCCCATTGTGCTTCGGACGTGTGCTCTTGAGTTGGCACCGGTTCTAACGCGCCTTTTCCAGCTCTCTTACACTACTGACGTCGTCCCGAGCTCTTGGAAGACAGCCATTGTCCTATTCGTCCACACGACTCCCAAAAAAGGCGATCCCTCAGATCCGTCCAACTACAGACCAATAGCTATCACCTCTTTACTCTCCAAAGTAATGGAGTCCATTCAAACCGCCAGCTCTTAAGGTACCTAGAAGAGAACCAGCTACTAAGTGATCGCCAGTATGGTTTTCGTTGCGGTCGTTCGGCTGTTGATATTTTAGTGTACCTTACTCACCGATGGGCGGAGGCAGTCGAGAGTAAAGGGGAGGCACTGGCAGTTAGCTTGGACGTAGCGAGAGCCTTTGACTGTGTATGGCACAGGGCTCTTCTCTCTAAACTTCCATAATACGGCCTTCCTGAGAAATTGAGTTCGTGGGTTGCCAGCTTTCTTACTGGGAGTAGTAGTCGACGGTTCGTGCTCTGACATGAAGCCCGTGAATGCTGGAGTCTCGCAGGGGTATGTGTTATCCCCTACTCTGTTTCTTCTGCATATTAACGACATGTTGCATAACAACAGCATTCATTGCTATGTGGACGACAGTACTTGGGATACGTTCTACACAGGACGAACTAATATTTCTCTGGAAAGCATCATCGAGAGCCGGAATAAACTTGTGACTGACACCGAGAACATGTTAAGTCATGTCTCGAGTTGGGGCCAACATAACCTAGTCCACTTTAACCCCTCCAAAACACAAGTTTTCACATTTACCACGAAAAAACATCCCTTCGTCGTACCTCTGAACTTTGAGGGAGCTTCCCTTGATACCAATCCGACTATTGGAATCCTTGGCGTCGATATTTCGAGTGACGTTCAGTTTCGAGGTCATTTGGAAGGTAAAGCTAAATTAGCTTCGAAAAAGCTGGGTATGCTTAATAGAGCGGGTCAGTATTTCACGCCGGCCCATCGCTTACAACTGTATAAAGTACGCGCCAGGAAGCATATGGAATATTGCTCCCTTCTTTGGGCTGGAGCACCCCAATACCAACTTCTTCCTTTTGACCGCATTCAACGCAGAGCTGCTCGAATCGTCGACGACGTGGTTATTTCAGGTCGGCTCGATCCACTGGCTCTTCGGAGAGACGTTGCGTCTCTCTGTATATTGTAACGCATATATCATGGGAAGTGTTCTGAGGAACTGTTCGGCTTGATCGCTGCCGCTGATTTCCTTCACCGCACTACACACAATCGACTCTCATTCCATCTGCATCACCTTGATGGATGGCGGTCTACTACAGTGCGTTTTTCACGTTTCTTGCCCTGAACTACAATAGCGGTTTAGCGAACTACAATGTGTTTGTATGTAAGTATGTAATAGTATGTTTGTTCATGTCACAGATGAAATAATCATACAGTTCCCAGAAAATAGAAATGATTGCAATGATTTTTTTTTATTAGGTACCTATAGTTTAACTTAGGGAACAGTGCAAGAAAAAAAATATTATAAAAAGTATGTAAGTAGTTACTACTTACTTAGATTACAATCTCTTTCGTAACTAGCTCCTAGAACTGCTGGTGTTCTGAAACCAAAACTGCTTGGACAAATTGCGACTTGGACAAACTACGACTTGGACAAATTGCGACTTGGATAAACTGCGATTTGGACAAATTGCGACTTGGACAAACTGCGATTTGACAATTTAAAATGGTTTTTTAAAGTTGGACGAAATGCGACTTGGACAACGTGCAATGAAACCCGGCAGACTAACCATCACACGACAAAGGTGATAAAACATAGTTGTCTACATTGCAGGCGGCAGCGGCGCGCGTCCGCCGACGTGTCCGCGCAGCCGCGGCCGCCGTCGCCGCCGTGCCGCCGCCCCTTCCCGCTCACCGTGCACGAGCTGCGGCTCAAAGCAATAGCCCACCCCAAGATGGCTGCGCTGGCAAACTGAACCTTATGACGCACAACAACATGGCCCACTTTACCATAGTCCGACGGTCCCGAAGAATAACGTCATATCTGCCAAACAACTTTCTCGCAGATATGACGTTATTCTTCGGGACCGACGATTATACCTTATTTTAAATGTAACATTAGCACTCTTTACACATGAACGGCAGTTTGCCAACGACACGTCAACAATCGACGTGGGCGGCTGCCATCGGCAGATAGTGGCCAGCTATGCGATTCTCTAAGCGACACATAGACGCTGCGCTCATGGCTGTGATCATAGATGTTACAGCCGTCACATCGTTCGCTGCAGTCACGGCTGTGGTCAAAGTTACAGAATACCGATTTTATACCTACAATAAATGTCACAGAAGTGATTCCTTATCACGCCGCTTACAGCCGTGCGGAGCTAGTGTCGAACTCGAACAGCGTTGAAAAGTATTTAGCAGAATACCAATAGTACGCTCACTACTGTTGCAGCCGCTGCTACAAACGACATGTGCGCTTAGAGAATCGCACTACTGATGCTGCCGATGCCGATGTCGATGGCTAGCGGCCAGGCGGCGACAGGTGACTGCAACTGCAAATATTCTGCTGCCGTCTATACGCGCCGCTCATGTGTCAGACCCTAGTTTTTTTAATACCGTCCACGAGCTGCAGGTCCGTGCCTGGCTGATCTAGCAAATTGAATTTTAATCCATGTATCAACATGACCTACTTTAAAATACCTTATTTTTATTACCCCCGTTTGAAATAGGCGTCGAGGCAAAATGTTTCTTGAATATTTGCTACCGTGTCCGTGCACAAGGTGCGACTCATATCGATACCCCACCCGAAAATGGGGGTTACTCGCATGATGACTAACTTCTTACACGCATATTGTTTTACACGCATTTTGACGTACACGCATATTGACTTACACGCATATTGACACACAAGATATATTTAAGTATTTAACACTAGTTTCCCGTCAAGCGGCTTCGCCTACGATGTTGAATTCTGTTGATTTCCCACCGTAAAAAGTAGTAGCCTATGACCATTTCTGTGCAAAAGAATCATGAAATATTTGTCATTTCGCGTGACATACGCGTACATATTTTGCGTAGTCGTTTCCGTGTGTCAAGTCAAGTCAAGTCAAAATATATTTATTCAATAAACTCAAATAATAAGTACTTTGAATCGTCCAAATCTTTTTTAACCTACCACCCATTCAGGACATAATTTTTTAACTGTGGCAAAGAATGGGCGCAAGAAACCACAGCGCACAAAAGCAACGACATTTACAAACAAAAAAAAGAGTATGTCGTTACCAGGTCAATACAAAATATGAATATAAAAAATATAAAAAATGATGCAATACAAAATTACAATACAATGTAGTATCAATTAAATAAAGACAATTAGAAATAGCTGTTGGAGTGCTTGGAGCATTTCAGATCCAAGCTGTTTTGTCTTCTATGTAATCTGACACTTTATAATAAGCTTTTTTATAAAGCTTTTCTTTGATTTTGATTTTAAATTTATTAAGATCTAATTTCTGAATATCATTTGGTACTTTGTTGTAAAATCTTACACACAGACCCTTAAAAGAATTGTTTATTTTATGGAGCCTAGTATAAGGTACTGCTAATTTGTTCTTACTTCTAGTGTTTACATTGTGAATATCACTGTTTTTTGAAAACATTCCAGTATTTTTATGAACATAAATCAATTTTTTATAAATGTATTGTGATGCAACTGTCATTATATTTATATCCTTAAATCTCTCTCTGAGAAAGTCGCCAGCCTTTAGGTTATAGATTGCTCGAATAGCCCTCTTCTAAGGCACAAAGATAGTTTGAATGTCGGCAGCATTTACCCACAGTAAAATGCCGTACGACATTACACTATGAAAGTAACTGAAATAAACTAATCTAGATGTATCAACGTCAGTTAACTGACGGATCTTCATTACTGCATAAGCCGCAGAGCTAAGTCTATTCGACAATTTAGCTATATGTGGGCCCCACTGAAGCTTGGCATTTAACGTGATGCCTAGAAACACAGTGGTGTCCACAGGATTCACATTCCTATCTTTAATTTGTACACTAGTTGTTACTTGCTTAACATTAGGCAATACAAATCTTACACATTTGTTTTTTCCCTCGTTTAATAGCAAGTTATTTACACTAAACCAGTGAACAATCTTTGAGATCGCATTATTCACATCGTCATAATTTGGGTGTCGTCGTTTCACTTTGAATAAAAGTGAAGTATCATCAGCAAACAATACTATCTCATGACTGTCTTTTACAAAATAAGGTAAGTCATTAATATAAATCAAAAACAAGAAGGGACCTAGTATTGAACCCTGCGAAACTCCCATTGTAACCACTGATCCCGGAGATCTTTTACCGTTAATGTCGACCTTCTGAATCCTGTTACTTAAGTATGAGATTAGAAGGCTCAAAGAAGCATCCCTAATTCCATAGTGGTTAAGCTTCCTGACCAAAGTTTCATGTAAAACACAATCGAAAGCCTTGGATAAATCACAAAATACCCCTAGGGCATCCTGTGATTCCTCCCAGGTATCAAATATTTGGATTAAAAGCTCAACACCGGCGTCAGTTGTTGAGCGACCCCTAGTAAAACCATACTGTTTACAATGTAAAAGTTTATTTCTATGAAAATGAATTTGAATACTAGTCTAGCATCAACTTTTCAAAAATTTTACTAAATGTGGGTAGCACAGAAATAGGTCTACAATTAGAGGGGTCAGAAGTGCTTCCTGATTTAAACAATGGAATTAATTTACTATGTTTCATTAGGTCAGGAAAAACACCACAGTCAATGCATTCGTTTAATATGCAAGCTAAAACTGGAGCTATTGTCATAATTACTGATTAAGCGACATCCACGGAATTACCCCACAGATCAGTAGTTTTCTTTTTATTGAGAGTGTTAAATGTTTTTAATATATCTATAACACAATTTTTTTGAAAACTGAAATTACTTTCACAATCTTTAACATTCTCCTTCAAAACAGATTCAGCTACAGTGGGGGAGGAAATCAAGGCTTTTGTAGTTGAAACTGGAATGTCAGTAAAAAACCTCTCAAATGCTGCAGCAACATCAGCATCAGAAGTCAAGGTTTTATTATCACAATTTAAATTGTACTCATTATTACGACTTCTGACCTTTCCTGTTTCACTATTTATAATATTCCATGTCATTTTTATTTTGTCATTACTTTTCTTAATCCTAGAACTCAGATAGTTGGCCTTGGCTAATCGGCATACTCTTTTAAATAACTTTGAATAATTTTTAACATATAATTTGAAGTCGTCGCTGGTGTTATAGTTGCGTTCACCATAAAGTTCATAAAGGCGTTTCCTACTTTTGTAAATACCAATTGTAGCCCATTCATTAAAATATACCAGTACCACTAACCAAGATCTTTTTTGGAACAAAAGATTTATTAAATTCTGAACAATATATGTTAAAAAAAACATTATCAAAGACATCAGGGTTGTCATTGTATTCTAAATAATTTAATTTAGTATCTAGTTTGCTTTTAAAGCGTTCCAGCTGACCTGCAGTTTTTGGCACAACAGTGATATTCTTTTTCATCACTTGCTTACGCTGGTGTCGAAAGCCGACCATTTGGCCACAATCAGAGTCCAGGTTATTAATAATTTGCTTAGCCAGTGGTTTTACATTTGTATATATGTTATCAATACAGGTGGCCGAAGTGGCAGTTATTCTTGTCGGCTCCAAAAATAAATTATTCAAATTGTTTGATAGAAATAAGTTTTTAATTTTAGTTGACAATGTGGAGTTTTCTAGCAAAGTTATATTAAAATCACCGCAAACAGTTATTGTTTTACCTACATTGCGGACCTTACGCAATGTCTCATCTATAACTTTTTCAAAAAGATCATACAATGCTGAAGGAGGTCTGTATACACTTATCACAACAAACTGCTCTAACTCCACACAAGCTATTTCTATTGTTCGCTCAACCGAGAGGCTCACTATGTCTTTGCGTTCCTTTAATTTAAACTTTTTACTAACAATAATTAAGGAGCCACCATGTATTGCATTTCCTCGACTGAACGAACTTCCTACCAAATGATTCTTAAAATTGAACATGAACTGATGGTCTCTAAGCCAGTGCTCGGTAATGCAAAGAATATCAATATTATTACAGTTTATGAACAATTCAATCTCTAAATCTTTGCCCATTATTCCTTGGATGTTCTGGTGAACAATGTTCAAAGATTCTACATTTTTTAAATTTAATGATTGACCGGGGCTTTTTATAAAGCTATTTTTACATTGATTTAATTTCATTTTATTTGCAAACATTTTGCAAGAGAGTTCCTCTTTTGTCTTATAATTTAATTCCAATAATTTGCGGTGTCCTCTATTGTCTTATAATCTAATTTAAATTATTTGGAACATATTCCAAAGTCTGAATTGGCATGTCAGTATGTTGCAGCTCAATAGAAGCCGCTGAGCTAGCCATGTTATTGGCTAAATACTTAAAATAAAATGATAGCGAATTTGCTATCTGTCGCTTAAAATAAGTCTTAAGATAATATTTATCTTTTGTCAATATAAAATTATTATCTAATAATTTATTTATGTCTATTATTTCTACTTTCTTTTCATGGAAAGCCATTGTATTCAATGTCAAATTAAGCTGAAATCTAAAATTATTTTCTTCGTGTGGCAAGTTTTTACTGTATGTATGTACTGTGTGTCATTTTGAATATGAGAATATATGTCAATTTGCGTATGTCATTTTGCGTAGACACGATGTGTCATTGTGCGTTGGGCTACATAAATGTGTCATTATGCGAGTAACCCGAAAATGGCGGCTCTGGCAAGAACACAATAACGCATGTCCTCTTAGTTTATTTCCCTTTCGACAACGTTCATTAATTAATTATTGAATTTTTGCTCATCTCAAAACAATGTTTAAATACTTACATAATGCTTAAATAGTGTTTTTAGGTAAGGAGCTGAATCTATCTCCTATTCATCTTCAACCAAAGGACGTCCACTGTTTAACAAAGGCCGTTACATTCGTTTAGTTATTTTGCTACTCCATATCATTTGTTAACTTCACATCTGTTAATTTTTGTTGAATTTTGTATAAAATTTAACATAGAAGAATTGCTAAACTTAATTTAATTTGAGCATGTAAAGATTGTACAGTTAAGTTTGTACAGCCGGCAACAAATGTAGCTAAACATTTAAATGTCAAATCTTAAGAAGAGTTTTTTTTTTACTGTTGATGCTGGCTGTACATTTAAATATAAATAAAAATATAGCTAATAACAGTTGAATTGTTTCTAAAATTTTTAGACTTGCCTAACTGTAAGAAATTAGTATTTCGACTGTTATTATTTTAGCGGTAAAGAGTTCCTAAAACGTTTCATTAATATTACTTTATTGTTATTTTCTAGATTCTATATCAAATGTTTATAAAGCGATTTTAGACGGATCGAAAATAAAGAGATACCTCAAAGCCAGCAGTTTTATTCAGAATGAGAGTCCGAACGTTATATCTAAACAACATTACAAAGACACAAGTTGAAGCCAGAGATACACTAGGGGACAATGTCCTGCGAGTCCTGCGACGTCGGGTTAAGTGTTGCGACGTTGCCGGTCTTCACTCGCCATGTGTCGCCAACGACTTCAAGTGAAGTGGTGCCACGTTGCCAAACTTCACTCGACATGTCTGGCAATATCGCGCGATACATGTCATACTTACTGGTACGGCCACGAATGATTTTCTTATATCTGTAGGTGGTTAAAAGTAGTCTGGATTTTTTATTTTTTTCTACCACGCAGAAACCCATGTTATTATTAAATTTCAAAATGGTATCTACTACATATAAAATAGCATAGAATATTTACTGTTTTTTACGCCTATTTGGGAAATCACTACTATCGAGATCTTAAGAGATAAGACTGTCGTGGTAGAAAGAACAGCTGTCTAGCACGACCACGCCCAATCTCAGTGTGTTTCTGGACACTTTAAAACGGTACAAAATTATTTAGAATATCTACATTTTTTTTACTCTTATATCCCAATTGTCTACTATACTATAGCAGCTGCCATTTGCCATACAATTTTCGAGTTTCGTAGTAGCGCACTCAAGAGACGCATCTTGCAGCTTCCCTTGCGTGCCGTTTTATAAAAGTAGGAGTTCACAATGAAAGTCCGCACATTGTATAAATAAAACAAACTTTTATTCTGTAATGTTACAAAGACACCATCACTATGGCTTTTTACAATAGTAATCTTTGTCGTAAGCACGCGTCGTTAGAGCATACCGAAGCCTTTGGAGTAACTGATCGCCTTCATGAGCCTGTCTTGTTGTTTCTCCTTCGTGTCGTATTCTGGGAGTAATAGGACGTTGAAACACGTATGGGCGGTGGGAAGACGGTCACAGTCGGGCCCATTGCGGGCTATCACTAACTTGAGGTAGCTCAATCCGCCGACGGGCACTCGGTCGGAGCCCGTGGTGAATTCCAGAAGCTTCCGCTTATCCTCCAGCGGGAGGCTGTGCACGATGCTCCAGAAGTCCTTTATCGTCTTCGACTCGGCCGTGTAGCCGCCGTCGTACTCCGTCGCCTTTTCTAACTCGTTGAAGTCGAAGTTCTGGAAAAGATGGGCTGGTCAATAAATTCGATACATGGCTAGATATTAAATATCCATTATGTTCAATTGGCTATTTAACAGTTGTAACAATAAAATATAAAATATGTCGGATATGGTAGTTTAAAATTAAACAATAATTATCTAACAGCTTTTTTTAAATTAAGATAATTTGTAAATATTTTATTTTTACAAAACAAATTTGCGATTTTCTATCTGTGGATTACAAGACCCAAAACACGGGCCGGCCATGATTGAGCTTCGTGTGACGTCACATTTCACAAAATAAACAAAAACTATCTGCCAGGTTTCAAGAAATAGGAGAACCGGCACTTTCCATAGAAAAAAAATGCTTAACTTGTATACAATAGAATTTGGTCATTTGCTACCCAAACCAAGTTTTGTCTTATTTTTATCGAATCGCGGATAAGAGATATTTAATTATTAATATTTTTTAATATGGGAACACTGAGTCTTCAAACACAGACATGTTACTTTAAATATATCTAACGTGGCTGCATAAACCATAATTCTTTTGCTTTAAAAAAAGGGAAATGTCAACAATGCGTCACGTCATGTTTGATTTGACAGCTAGTGGATGTCACAACTTTTATTTGTTGTCGACAGATATTTCCAGATAGTTAACGAATTACAGATTTCAAAAATAAAAAAGTTTACAACTTAAGCATAAATCGCCGGGTCTCCTTTGTTTGTTTATTGAAGTGTGATGTCACAGGGCAAAATGTCACGTGACCAACCGTTTACGCGCGAAATTTAAATTAATAAAGAAAAATATGTTATTTTATCTAATTATTAAAGCTTTTCTAGAAAAAAAATATTGTAAAAGGTATCAAATAAGCGTTTTTAATTTTTAAAATACTTTTCCGAGAACTGTCAAGTGACCTGCCTGTTCGTTTGCCTCTCTTTCACATAAAAAAGTGCTATCCTAGCGTGAAAGCTACCTTTTATTATACTGTTTTCTTTGTTATGTATTGCATTGTTTGTTTAGTGCAATAAAGTATGTTTTATTCATTCATTAATTAATTCATTATTTTTTTATTTTGGAACGGTAAGCGCTTGGCCTTCATCTCACCTGACGGTAAGTGACGATAAGGCTGAATTTGGAAGCGCACTTCACCCGGAATGCTGAACCACTGAGGAACTGGCTATCTTATCGCAAACTGTCGGAGCACAACAATGCTATAAACATCGTTGTTATGGCGACATACTTAGCTAAGATGGTGGTAGCTGGCCAGGCGGACTTAACAGCCCTACCACCAACCCAAACAGCACACAAAGATGTACCCCCCGCTAGTAATCGAACCCGAGACCTTTGGGTCTAAAACCAGTGGCTTAGCCACTAGACCACAGAGGCGATTAAAAAACCTTCCTTCACTCATTCATTCACTTACTCATTTATTCATTCGTACACTCAATCTTTCATTCAGTTATTTACTCATTCATTTATTTAATCACTCATATCATGTGGACGAACCTTGCTGCCGCAGACGAGCGTCTCCACCTCCTCGGGGCGGAATAGCGAGGCGAGCGGACTCTCGTCCGTGACCATGACGAAGCCGCGCCGGAACGCCTTGAACTGCGTCTCCACGGACTTGTTGAGCAGGAAGTCCGCGTACGATTCCACGAACTCCTGTCATGGAAAATACGAATTTACACTTTGTAACCGTGCCGCGTAGCGGTAAAAAAGTACTACCACCCCCTCTTCTTTTGGGTGTCGTAAAAGGCGACTAACGGACTAAAGACTGCAGATACTTCCAACAGCATAGAGCGGCGATGGGATCACCACCTGTCACGCTGAGCACATGTGCAGTCGCTATTTGTTGAAAAGTCGACAATAGTAGAGGACTGCTTTTGCTGTCCTCATTGCCTAGTCTCTGACTAACCCTTCGAGGATAATAGTCGTGATTATAGGGGCACGTGATTGAGGGGTTTACAAAGTTGTACAAAGTACGTAAGTAAGTGTAAAACTTTGTAAACCCCTCGTGCTTCGGAAGGCACGTAAAACCGTTGGTCCCGGTTGTTGTCGAAAGGTAGCAGTTTTTAATACCCACCAACCTACATTGGGCCAGCGTGGTGGGTTATGGCCCGGCCCAACTTGCCCATGTAATGTTGTCAATTTGCCTGTGCCTAGCAGTGGGACGTTTATAGGCTGATGATGATGAAACAACTCTGTACTGGTTCCCCTATTCTGCTCTGTAATGTGTGTAACAACAGAGCTGCGGCGGCGACCCATCTCTTTTCTTGGGTGTCGTAAAAAGCGACTAACGGGCTGAAGACAGCTTTTACATCCAGACGGTCTGGATGTATGAAGTTAAAAGCCTAGTATTTTGAGTACACTGAATAAAGAACGCGCTTTGGCGGGTAACCGCCGCCGAAACGTCATATACGCCGGCCGGTTTGACGCCGAATTACGGCGTCAAGACCTTAACGTAGTTGGTTTCCCTTCGGAGCATAAAGTGCAATAAGCAAAATGTGCACAACACGCAAAATGAGCAATACGCAAAATGTGCAAGAGCCCTAAAGCCACGTAATATAGTTCAGAGGTAGGTACTGACTTTATGATTTTGACACAAATTTCCAGAGCGAGTTTGTTTTAACTGGCACAGGGACGTCTGGCACTAATTGCGTAACCTGACGGTTGGTCGAGAGTGCCAGTATAAATAAACATTAGTGAAATGAGGAGATATAAATTTAATCAAACCCTACTGCAATTTAACTAGTTATTATTACCAGATTACCATAAAGACGCAAGATAGTTAAAAAGTATATAATATCAGAAATAAATTACCTTTTTGTTTTCTTGCGTTACAAATATACTATCTCCGTCTATCTTCAAGTCATGGAATATATTATTGCCAAACACATCATTGTAACATATCCTAAACGTCTGATAATACACTTCTTGCAAATCATCAAATGTGTAGTCTAACATGTCCTTTAAACCTTTGTATAATATCTGAAAATAAACATAACATAATAATTATTAAGAAAAATTATTCAAAGCTTACTTTACTTTTTAGTATGATGGTGAAAGCGTACTTCACCCAGATTCATTGACTACTGAGGAGCCGGCTATCTTATCTGCGACTGTCGGAACACAACAATGCTAGTAGACATTGACGTTATGAAGACATAATTAAGATCGATAGTGGTACCCAGGCGAACCTAACGCAAGCTATACTAGTCCACCAACCAAGCCGAGTACAATCATGTACTTGCCGAAGGGGACCGGCGACACAGTCTAACCACCATACTATCGATGTCGATGAAATATCGATGAAGAAAATTTATAAACAAATTATTCACAATTCTTTGTGCATTCATTAGTGTCACCTGATTTTTTACTGTTTTCTGAGAGAAAAACGCCATTGTGAGTGGTTTTCTTGGGAATATCTCTCACATAAGGCACAGAGGCGGTTAACCCTTTAACGGGCACAGCATGCCGGAAATTTTTCATTGGTTTTAGACCTTATTTCAATAGCATAAAGTTCAAAATATGGTGGCAATATACCTTCCACTGCCTATTAAAAGGTTCAATGGCGGTTCACTCACCGGATTCCAGTCGGCCAAGTCTTCAAACGAGCCCTTCTTCCCCATGAGCTTCCTGTACACCACCATAGGGAAGTCCACGGCTAGTATGACGTTGTTGTAGATCGCGAGCCCGAGCACTATGCCGATCAGCGTGAACTGCGCCTCCGTTTCAAACGATGTAGGGTTAAACCTGTGCATAGATGATCTGTTTTATAGACACATGTTTTTACAAATATTTGAAATGTTCAGTTACGATAACACTTCTTTTAGATTCGTAATTTTTGATGATTTTTCTATTTATAACGCTCAAATATACTTAAAGATAGATAACTATCTAGTTAAACGTTGAAATGTGTTGAAGAAAGTCTTACCAACGCCTCAATAGCGGAGATCACGTATCCGCCCAGTATGCAGAGGTGGGTTCGATACCAGAGGCAGTCGTTTTTTTAACGTTTCACTATCTAATAAATATATTTGAGCGTTATTAACGCGAAAAATTCAATAATTATGAATATACAAGCAGACTTATAAAAATAGTAAAGAAAACCATAAGTATTATGAGAGTCAGTCTGCTGAGGGTGGCACAAAATTTGCTAATTTATTTTAAAAAATTGTCGTATGTTTCATAGCACTTCTGGCCCGCCAGTGTATGTTCCGGACTTTGTACAACCAGGCTTCACTCTCGCCTCAATTTATATTTCTGATAAGGATATCAAATCTTGCATTAAATCAATTGACACAGGAAAGGGAGCAGGGCATGACCGAATACCGCCTGTATTCGTTCGCCGATGTTCAGATGCTCTAATAAAGCCTTTAGATATTATTTTCAATAAATCACTTAAGAGTGGATAAAGGTACATAAACATATCTATGCCTATTTCAGATTGGTTATTAGCCCTATGTATCAAGACTGAACATCTAGGTGTCCATGGCTCTCTCTTGCGTTGGCTTTATTCGTATCTTCAAAATCGATTTCAAATTGTGACGATTTGCGGTCACGAGTCAACTCAATTTATAGCTGAATCTTGTGTTCCTCAGGGTTCCAATTTGGGTCCGTTATTGTTTTTGATTTACATAAACGATTTATTGTATTCGTTTAATTGTGTATGTTTAGCTTTTGCAGATGATATAAAAATATTTAGAAACATTCAATCGGTTAAGGACTGAATTGCGCTACAGTCGGATATTAACACTCTTACAGACTGGTGCGTTAATAACAAAATGTCACAAAATGTAAAATAATGTTAAGTTATTAAGTTTACCAATAAGAAAAATACAATCTTTCCTTAAAATATCATAGACATCCCATTAGAACATGTAAATGTTGTACGTGATTTGGGTGTTTGGTTTGACTGTAAACTATCTTTTAGAGTACATTTTGATTTGGTCATCTTAAAAGCCAGAAGAACCATGGGTTTTATAAATAGAGTGACAAAACCATTAAAAAATAGTAATAGTATGATAATTCTATATACTTCTCTTGTAAGAAGCATTCTTGAATATTGTTGCACAATATGGTCACCTTGTTATGATAACCATATAAACAGGCTCGAGTCGATACAGAAGCGGTTTGTTTGTGGCCTCAGTTATAAACTGGGCCTGGGCAAAATGTTAACAACGTACGAAGATAGACTGAAGATGTTTAATCTGAATTCTCTTCTTTTGAGACAGCAACTGACCTTTCAACATTGCATAAAATTCTAAACTCTAACTATGATTCTGTCTTGAGCCATGTATCGCTGAGGTTTTCACTTAGGTCAGACCGTAGGCAGCATCTATTTTATGTACCTTTGGCCAGAAACAATGTATCAAAAAGTAGCCCATTGTTTTGTATGTGCAGAAAATATAATCTAATAATATAAGATATGTAAGGACCTTGATATATTTCATCAGAGCTTAACATCATTTCTGAGAAGTATCAAGTGTTCAGCTAATATTAGCTTGCTTCTATCTAAAACACAAAAAAAATGTATTGAAATTAATTAGAATACCGAGTAATCTGGTCCTACTTTGCTCCTAGGGTGGTAAAAATGCTCCACTTCCGAAAAATTAAAATCTGATTTTGCGTACTGTTACTTTACTATTTAGTAAAATCCAATATTTTCATCTGAAAATATTTTTCTAGATCTAGCAACTCCAGTGTTGACAGATGTCAAAGTCAGCCATTAGTATTTTCTGTGAGTGGGAGAATTGAATCGCTTTACAAGATGCAAATTTGAAAGTAAGTAAAATCTATTTTGCATCTCCTAAACTTGTATTGAAAACAAAATGTGATTTTTAACCCATTATAGCCTAGCGGTGCCTTTGGCACCCAATTTAATGTGTTCATATTTTCGCGCCATTAGCGTGTCTCAGGCGATAAAGGCCGGTGGTTGTCCATCGATGCGATGCTAGAGACAGATAGCTAGTAGTTTCATTACTTTCTTTCAACCTGTGCACTTGTTCCGACGAGCATTAGCGTTTATAAGTTAGTATCAGTGACAAAGGTTCCATACAACTCGATTCCCACCGGCTTCCCTTCAGAAGTTTAGAACACAACCACTCTCTACCGTAATTAAGTAATGGCACAATCAGTAATTATAAAAGTAAATATATAAAAGAAACATTACAAAACGCCTACACTATGGACATTAAATCAACAAAATTTGCTTTTCAACAACATATTGCTATAAAATAAGCCGCAGGCGCGATCGGCTTTTTGGCAGCTAAACTTCCATACAAAATAAACGTCATGACGTCACATAAAGGTCAATAAACCCACCCGCGTGTTAGCGCTCCGGTAAGCCGGCTTTATTCGAGTTAAGCTAATCACACACTACGCAGATACGGTAATATTTTATCTGCGTATAAAAACTTATTTATCTGAAAGCATCACACACTAAACAGATACGATAATATACGAGACGATACATTCACTCGGAATCCTTCACACTGAGTAGACTTGTTTTTTGGTAAGGATTGTTTATACAGGGTGTTTTATTGCAAGGAGATAAGATCTAATATTATTGTTGGATTTTAAATTAGAGCAGGACAAAAGTAATATATTATTACATGTCCATAACGAATAACTAATATTTTTCGAATTCAAACGTGATAATATAATATTAGTATAGTAGGTACGCAGCCGGTTTGCTAGGTGTTGTTTTGATATTGTTGTTAATTTTGGTGTAGATAATTGTGTGTAGATACTTTTATTTATAATAGGTAGGTAGGTAGTGTATTAGATTTTAGTTTATTAGATGTTTGTAAATAAATAATAGTTTAGGAAAAATGATGCGAAAAAGCCATTTTTAGAAGGATTTCAGTGATGTGGACGATGCTGCTAAAAATGTATGTAGTGTGTGTAAAGTACCTACAAAGGAAAGTTCAATGAGTTCATTATTTTTGGCAAAATTAAACAATACTTACCTGTTTTACTTGTTAATTGTTATTCATTGCTCTTAAATATACATGCTGTGATTTATAAATGTTTTTTGTGTGTTTCTATTGCACTTTTACTTTTAATATATTTTTCTCCAATAAAATAAACAAATCATGTTTCTTAGGGTTAATAATATTATAACAGTTATCATTTACAATATAATGTATACTGCAACGAGCCAAACAAACACTCGACGAAGTTTTTGTGGATATTACTAATGTCTATTAAACTAATATATTATAGCTTAAAAAATATTAGGTTATTTTGAAATAGCTTATCGTTATTACGCGTTGGCAATATGTAGCCATTGTGAACACTCCTAAGCGCATCCACCCTGTATTTACATGCAGATAAAATATTATGCCATGCCGATACGGCAGATGTTATCTGCAGATATATTTGTATACGCATAAATAAAAATCTCACCATCTGTCGGTATCTGTCGGTGCTCACAGATACTGTACGATAAAATATAAATTATCTGCGCCGTGTGTGTTGGTTCATATGATTTATATAGAGAGCGATATTGACAGATATCTGCTCAGATACATCTGTATCATCTTACCGTATCTGCGTACTGTGTGATGAGCTTTACTTGATAGAGAAAGTAATACAATTTACGCGAGGTGGAGGAATATCGTTTTCGGTTTGTGTTCTGTTGACAGATAATTTGACGTAATTGCAATTCACCATCCATCATTTAATGCATGACTGTGTTTTATTAGTATTTGAATTTATTAGTTAGTTTCACCTATTAGAATTTATTTCTTGGTATAAAATAGTGATTAGTATTGTAGTTACGAAGACGTACGTTGTAATTAGTTATTTGCGGTAAGTAGATATTGTAAAAAGTTGAAATTACGTATTTAGAGTAAGTAGATTTGCAAAGTAATCGGTACAATTGTAAGATGTCGGCATTAATAGCTTTAGATTCTTCCCGGCTTTTATGATAATGTCTTAGCACACTTTGTAAGAAAGAATAGACGAATAGCTTTAGAGTATAAATAGTATTATTAGTACTTAGTCGAAAGTTTTTTTTTTTTTTTTCATTTATTATAGGTACAACAAACAGCTATATTTAGAGCTTACTTAGGTAATTTTACAATGGTCGTGGTGATACAAATATAGCCAACCCCGTTGTACACAAATTGGTTATACATAAAATTAAGGGGCGGTACAAGTTAATTTAATTTGATCATCATTAACGCAAATAATCAAATATTACGAGTAAATTTAAATAATTGAATAAAAAAGTTTAACTTAAAATAAAACATTATCCACTACGATGTAAGGCTTTCGGATACATTTTTACGAAACGCTGCGAGTGAGGTTGCAAATAACTCTATATTTACAAAGTTCACATTGTATTGCTTCATTAATCTGTGGAAGGGTGCGCGCTCACCCGCGTTCGTTTTACATGGAGTTGGTGCAAATAAATAACGTTTGCGAGTCTCTCGTGTTAAATGCGATTTGTAAGGTATGCGAATGTAAATCTGATTAGTCAGTTCATTACAATCAAATTTATTATGACATATACTAAATAAAAGTTTTTGATCTAATAGCAACCTTCTCATTGTAAGAGTTGGGACAGAATATCTATTTAGGAGAACCTCATAGGAAGACTTAGAACGGAAACAGCGATAATTCATGGTCTTCAAAAATTTACTCTGCACTTTCTCAAGCTGATTCTGATATTTAGTATAGTGAGGATTCCAAACAGAAGAGGCGTATTTAAGTTGGGACCTTATTAGTGAGTTATAAGGCAGAAGATAAGAAGAGGGCTTCTTAAAAGGGATTGTGGTTCTCATTACATAACCGTTTACTACGTATTTGGACTCAATTGACTTTTTGTGTGGTAAACAATATGGGTTCAGACCAAAATCTAGTACCTTATCCGCGACTGTAGATCTTGTAGCTAAAATAAAAAACAACATTGATGAAAAGAAAATCGGTATGGGGGTCTTTATCGACCTTAAAAAAGCATTTGACACTGTTAGTCACCAAATTCTTTTAAATAAACTAAAGTCAATTGGTATTACTGGTAGTGCTTACAAAATCTTCGAATCATATTTAACTAATCGCACTCAAGAAGTTAAGGTTGCGGAATTCCACAGCGCTACAACACCTATCACATACGGAGTTCCCCAAGGATCAATCCTAGGGCCATTATTATTCCTGGTTTATATTAATAGTATCAGCAAACTCGATCTCAGGGGAAACCTCTCACTTTATGCCGACGACACCAGTTTGTTTTATTTTGGTCATGATATAGAAGCTATTGTCCGTGATGCTCAGAGTGATCTTGACTGCCTTAATGACTGGTTCCAGTGTAATCTTCTAACCATTAATGTGCCTAAAACACACTATGTTATATTTGCTGCTAAAAATAAAAAAATATCTAATTTTCAACCATTAAAAATTAACAAACTTGAAATAAATAAGTCAGATAGCGAAAAATATTTAGGTCTTATACTGGATAGTGGTCTGACATGGAAGTTGCACATTTCAAAAATAAGGTCAAAATTGACATCACTAAATGGTGCGTTGCTTAGGATAGTACGAAATCTACCGCTAAATGTACGTCACACTATTTATAACTCTTTAGTGAAACCACACATTGACTATCTAATAGAAATATGGGGTGCAGCTGCTAAAACTAACCTTAAGCTACTTCAAACAGCACAAAATAAATTAATAAAAACACTGTTTAATTACGATTATTTAACTCCAAGTGTAGAACTATACAAAAACGTAAAACTAATGAATATTGATAATACATTTAAATATTTCACATGTATACTAATTCGAAAAATTTTAACTAATGATATCCGTACGGGCATTACATTCAAGACTAAAGCACAACATACGCAACTTAAGCGACTACGAAATGCTAATAATATAATACTACGATCACCACGGACAAACTATGGCAAAAATAATATTTACTTTCAAAGTGCACAAATATACAATAAATTGCCTAATAACATTAAAGAAGCTAAAACCTTAAACACATTTAAAAATCTTCTAAAAATCCATTTGCTAGGTAAAAATTAACTACTATCTAAATAAAACTACCAAAAAATATATCTACTAATTTAACAAAACTATGAATTTGTGACAAAAACGGAATAATAAAACAAAATAAAATAATAATAACTAGGCATTATTAATTACTAAATAAAACTGATATAATCTAGGTTTCAAGATATAAAAATTGTAAATGCAGACTACACTAAGATATTTCTATAAGTGCTTGCCGCTTCTAGTCTTTGCCGATCTATGTTGTTTATTGTCCACTGTTGTTGCCGTCGTCGCGTCGTTGACGCGACGAACACAGTCATTATTGTCCCGTCATATTGGTAAAATAAATTATAAATCTACCTACTATGTCATGTTACTAACTGTGCTTACGATTGCAATTGTAAATACTACATTAATTGTACTCTGTATTCCCTAACCGAAAGCATTTGCCGCTATTCGTGCGACAATAATTAATTTTTATATAATTTCTATAATTATGTTTACTAGTTAAGTTTCTCATTTTTAAGTGAATGTAAAATTCTTTTGAGAAATAAAGTCTTAAACCGAACCGTACATTTTAAATGCGCTGTCTGTGATGTGATTAACATGAAATTCGAAATGAAGTTTTTTATCTAAGAATAGACCTAAGTCTCTTATAATTGATACCTTTTCTAGGGGAGTATTAGATATAGAATAGTCAAAGTTAATGTTTATAATTTTCTTTGTAAAGGAGATGGATTTGCATTTAGGAATACTAAGATATAATTTATTTTCGCTGCAATAATTTGCTAAGCGGTTTAAATCTTCCTGTAATTTATGACAATCGCTTATTGAACTGATTTTACGATATATTTTTAAGTCATCGGCATATAATAAATATTTACTATATTTGAAGCATTGACTGATGTCATTGATAAACAAAACAGACAGCAAAGGCCCCAATATTGAGCCTTGAGCCACGCCTGATGAGACTAATATCTCCCTCGAAGTGCATCCATTTATGGAAACTCGTTGTGTCCTGTTCCTAATGTATGAGGAGAACCACCTCAGCAAATTTCCTCGAATACCGTTAAATGCAAGCTTCCGGAGAAGCAACTCATGGTCCACCTTATCGAAAGCTTTGCAGAAGTCTGTGTAAACTGAGTCAACTTGAACACGGCTATCCATACATTCAAATAGGTAGTTTGTGTACAAAACGAGATTACTGACAGTTGATCGTTTTTTGACAAAACCGTGTTGTTCCTCTATAATAATGCTGTGCAGGCTAGGATATATGTAGTTATGCACCAGACGTTCGAGAACCTTCGATAAAGTGGACAGCAGAGATATGGGGCGATAGTTTGTGACGTCATTTTTATTTCCACTTTTATGAACCGGTGTAATATTAGCAAATTTCCATATTCGAGGGACCACGCCTTCACGTAAACTTCTGTTGTATAATATATGTAGGGGAATTACTATGGACTCAGCAGTGTGTTTTATAAAAAATGGAGGAATCGTGTCTGGCCCTGGACCCTTAGTAATGTCCAGTGATTTAAGCACTTTTATGATCATATTTTTGGTAACGCATAAATCAGACAATGTGTAGTTACAGTAGTGATTGATTGGTACAGCATCATAGTCCAAAAGGTGAGAACTACTCGGTTCATACACGGATGCAAAGAAGCTAGAGAATAATTCGCAGATTTGGTCAGGTTTGTCAGATTCGGTGTCATTATGTCTCATATACAAAGGTATACCTGATCTTTTACTATTATTTTTAGCAAATGTCCAAAAAGCTTTAAAGTCGGTCTTTAATTTATTTTCTATTGATTCAATATAATTTTGATAACATTCCTTACTTAGAATTCTGAACCTACGACGAAATATAGAAAATTCTTCGTAATGTGTTGCACTATTAAATTTTTTCCAAGTTTTGTTTAATTTACATCATATCATCATTTCTTTTCTTGAATTAGGTACTATTATAGTTTATAAAGCTTTTGTAAATCCATTTAAATTGCTAAAACTTTAATTAGACACATACTATGTGGATTTAATTGTAAGTGATGAATTGTGTTTTTATTTATTTAAATTTATTTTTTTCTTTCAATATTATTTTTTACTTACTAGCATTATGGTCGCCTGATATACAGGATTTTCCTAGTTCGGGAAAAAATTTAATATGTTTTATCTATAAGAATATATTATCTGTTCTGTTTATATGTGTGATTTTATATGAAAAATAAATAAATATGATATGATATGATATGATTTCACCACAAACGGCTTTTATCAAAGCCACTTGCTTGCAAGACACTGTTTCAATATCTCAGTGCTTACACGTATAGTAAAAGTGGACTGAAGATACATCTGCCTATACAAGACTGAAGCCAGGATGCCAATCACAGATTTTCGGTAAGGACTCAAGACTGCGTGCCCGCGCTCGGAGTAGGTAAGCATTTTTTTTTTGCTCCGGCTTAGCTCTCTCAATATTTCACGCTTCGCCACTGGTTAGTATTGTAAAATTATTCGCAAAAATTGATTTTACACTTAAATAAGTGGATCATAATTTATTTATTTTGTGTAATTTAACAACAAAGTGCAATTTATTTAGTTGTTATATTATTGTTGGACTACATGATATTGTAATATTTATGAAGATTTGTTATTATGTTTGGTTTATCGTTCGCGAAAAGTCATGGGTGCCGTATGGCACCTCTAGGCCGATATGTTGTATTTTCGAAATATGTAAGTCACTGTTTTTTTCTCGGTTTTCCGTGGGTAAAAGTATTTATTTGTCATCATACGCGATGTACACTGTATGAGGCACTCGCCTTCAGAAGATGATGATGAGCTCAAGCCTCGGATGCACTATATTGAACCTACAGAGCCTGCAATCTTATTAATTTTGTATAAATTCATAAAATAAATGCTGCTTGCCATCTCGTGAAAGGTCAGGTCAAGAGTACCCCAAACCGACGAGCATGTGTGAAGAATGTTATGAGAGTAAGTGAAGCAAAGGATGTGTGGCAGGATCGTAGCAAATAGAAATGTGTGGTAACTGTCTGGAAAGCGGCCATGATGTAGGTATGTATGTATAAATGCTGCTCTTTTTTATTAACTCATCCTTATATAAGTACAATACAACGGTTTATTTATGATTTTGTACAACAATAAAATCATATATAAACCGAAAATATAACTTGCTAACGGTAACTTAAAATAAATGTAAAAGAGGCATGTTAGACTACGTATTAGCCTAGCGGTGCCATATAGCTTTTGTTTTTTCCAAAAGTAATAAATCGATTAAACTTTTAATAATCAGAAACCATTGAGGAGACATATAACAACAATATATCTAAAAATTATCTGTTTCTGAGGACCTAAAGTAATTCAGGTCATAATGGGTTAAATTGATCTCTCATAAATAACGGTAATTTTATAACACATCTGCTTTCTTTCTATTACCCTGTCCTATCGGAGCAAAGTAAAAATGACAAAATATAACTATTCTCCATTTAAAAATTAAATGACAGACTTGTGAAAAGAAATTACGGCGCAAAGTTACCTCCTCCATAAGAACTACTTTGCTCGATAAAAATGTATAATAGGTTGCCACACTCTTTAACTGAGCTTGATGTGCCTATATTTAGAAATAAGCTATTAAATTGGTTGAAAATAAAATGTTTTATTAACATCCCTGTGACCACGGACCCTGTAAAGGGTTCGAAACGTCAGGATAATATAAAAACTATGTAAATAGTAAATTAAACGCGAGTTAATCCGTAAAAAGTGTTTCATTTCAATGTTTTATTAGGTTAAAGATTTTTTAAATTGTAAAATTGACATTTAAATAATTAATGGAATATTTTTAATAATAAGTAATCTAATTTAATTTACTTAAATAATAATAATTATTATTATTATAAATCGAAATAAGTAAATTTAATAAATGAGGAATTAGTATTTTATTATTTACAATGTTGTCTACCTAAGTATATGCATGTGCTATCAAAATTAAATAAGTAACTTAAGATTCACACGCCCTGCGCTGGCAAGATAGACGAACTTTTCGCATCATACTCCATCTTTATATCTCTATTTTATGTGAATGAATTATATTTCAATATTTAAATTTCCAAAAGAAATAAAAAAATTAAAATAGTTGGTCACTAAATAAGTACAATAATATACTTAATGTCAGGTTAAACTTTAATAGTACTATTATACACACAATACATCACATTACTGATTTAAACAAGATTTAAAAAGAAGTAAAATAAAAAAAAAGATTGGAGCAAATTTTGGTGCAAAGTAGGACCAGCTACCCTATCCCTTACCCCTTTGACATTTGAAGTCCATAATATGCCCATATAAGGACAAAATATGGGCTTCAAATGTCGAATGAAGCCCATGTCCATATCCATATGTTTTAGCTGATAGACCCGCAGGTTACGGTAGTACATTTAATTTGAATGTTGTGCTCGGTTGTCGTCTAAATGCAAATTGAATATTGTGTAACAAATATAAATAATTTATTGTAAAGGCCGATTTGTATTTTGTTACTGTCATCATCATAAGCCTATAAACGTCCCACTGCTGGGCACAGGCCTCCCACGTGGACAACAGCACGTGGGGATATTAGTCCATAACCCACCACGCTGGCCCAATGCGGGTTGGTGGGTTGTGGTCTTGTTACTGTGCCAAAGAATAAATAAATAAATAAATATAAGTTCCGATTTCACTTAAAATATTGAGGAAGCTGAAGTAGCCAACTCACCAAACAGTATGCGAATCGGGTTGCTGCGTGAACATGCCATAGTCCGGGTTGAAGATCTCCTCCACAATGAGCTGGAAGAACTCTTTGCTGACGCCGCCTTCGTCCACGCCCTGCTCCCCCTCGAACTCGACCATCAGCTGCTTCTTGAGGTCCAGGACTCGTTCCATCGCTACCATCTCCAACTGCGAATGGCGATTCATTGAAATTAACATCATTTATTTATACAAGGCAAACTAGGCCTTAAATCGCGAGAGATAAAATCTTAAAATGTTCACACCTCGACTTGTATTCAGATCAAGTGTATGTTGCCGAGTGATTGTTACTGCTTTGGTGTAAAAATATACCTTAACATGTTAGGGATAAAGTCTTTAAATAGTCATAGCTCGACTATCTTTAAAATAATGCGTTGCGTTGTAGAGTGATTGCTGTTGCTACAATGAAAACTAAGCCTTATCGTAAAAGCTGATAGTCTAAACTGCTTCACCTTGACCACTGCGTCGTGGATGATGTGTGACTGTCTGACTTTGAGTAACAGGATAGTCCGCAGTGATCTTTTATGTTAAGGCTTATTTTGCTTTGTAGTAACGACAAAGCAAAATAAACCTTAATACAAAAGAGATAAAGTCTAAATTGCTTTACCTCTACAATTCATCATCGATGATGTGCGACTTCCTGACTTTGAGCCTCAGGAAGGGCATGTGCAGCACGGCCCTCAGGGTGATTACCATTGCTTTAAGGCAAACTACGCCTTAAAACAAAACGAATAAAGACTAAATTGCCTCACCTCGACTAAAGTATCTTCAATCACTTTCTGACTTTGAGTAGCAGGTCCGCAGAGCGTTTGCCGTTACTACAAAGCAAATTAAGCCTTAACACATAAGAGATAAAGTCTAAATTGCCTCACCTCGACTAAAGCATCATCGATGATGTGTGACCTTCTGACTTTGAGCCTTAGAAAGGGCATGGGCGGCACGGCCCCTACCACGGCGTGCAGCATCGATACTCGCCGCTCGCTGTGCATGCGGATACGATTCTCGTAGTAGAGGCCGAGGGATTTGCTCGCCGTGGTTAGTATGAACGGGTACTTTAGGAACGTGAACTTCTTGCCTGTGGTGAGAATAGGGATGTGTAAAAGGATGATTACATCATTCATACATCACAAATAAATAAAATTTATACAAACGGGAATTTGTGTCAAAGACGATTTTGTCTATTTATTTTAATACATAACAGAAATAAGTGAAAAAAGGTGAAGACATAAGTAATAATTTTAAAAACGGTATTTAAACCTTTCTGGTTGTTAGGTTCTATTTAATACAAGCGCCCTGATAAATTTGCAAAATTTAGAGCGAAGCAACCTTGGCAGGGTTCAAAACCTTACTCTCAATACACTACACTATAACTTGTATGTAATAGACACAAAAGCCTTTGTTTGATCTAAAACTAATTTCATAAATAAAGAAATTAAAAGTATTTAACAAATTAATAAAAAATAACAATAACTTACCGCTGCTTACTTCTGTTTTATAATTGGCAAAGTCTATTTCCATTTCTATATTGTCACTTAGTGGTTCATTATAAAATTCCTCAAATGGCAGGTATGGTTTCCTAGCATCTAACACGTTGACATCTAATTCGATTGCTGAAAAAAAATAATTTGTGTAAGTTTTACATTTAGAAATATATTTGCAGATTTTACCACCTTCATCAAATCGTTTACAAAAATATGCACTTCCAATGGGCAATTTTCCAAAATCAAAAAAAAAAGAAATTGGTTCGTAAATGACTTCATAGATGGCGCTTAGCATAGATTAGTATGGCGCTTAGTAAAAGGCCAGTCCATGAAGAACACGTGTATGGCTACGTAATATTTATTTCATTCAAAATAGAAATAGGTCCTGAAGATCCTGAATAAAAATTTGTAAGTACTATTTTTTATTTTTTTGATAGACAAGCAAAAGTGTAGAATTTATTACAGCCCTATAACGGGTCGGCTTTCATAAAACGCCATCTGTCGAGTATTTTTGAACTAATTTTTATTTTTTAATTTGGGCTGTCAGAAAATCGCCCATTAGGTAACGCATCCGGGACCTCTGAGTTTGACACGGTTGTTTACCAGTAGACCACATAGGTGGTCATACAATTTCTACCAAATAACTTCGCCACAATAGATGCCAAAACGTTTTTCTATGGACTCTACTTTAATGTTGTAAGTTTTAGATCAAACAAAAAACATTTTTCTCACCTAAAGGATCATCTGGTTGCGAGTGTTTTGAGTTTTTCATCGATGAAAATTGGTAGATGTGATCTAATACGTCCCCTAGTGGATCCAATTGATTAGCTATGACTATCGGCTCCTCTCGTAGAGTGTTGGCCTCCATCACTCCTGCTAGCATGTTCGCGTAGTATAATATCTGAAAATAATGTGACCTTTAGATGGGTGAATGATGGTTGGTATAAGAGCGCTGTCACGTATAGGCGTTTTAGTTGCGCGACAAACACGCGGCAGTCGCGGTGCTGCCGCGTCATCTGCGGTATCTGTGGCTCCGCTTTTTTTTTCTACACCACGCAATGGATTTTTACGCTGTTTCCATTGATAGAAAGGTCGATCAACGAAGGTTTTTTTATACACCGAGATTTTTCATTGGTTATGGAGCCGAAAACGTTATAATACAAAAAACGTGTTGTACCTATTTATGAAATAACAATCGCTTTACGAGCAAAGAAAAAAAGTTGTAAAAGAGACTTGTTGTCGTAAACACGTTGTAACGTTCTCCTTATCTACTCATTCACTGTGACCCCTATGATCTTTCCCGGCCGGCCGCCTGCGCCGCCGGCGGCGGGGCAGAGGGGTAGGCGGAGCGTTTGAAGCGCCTCGGTCATTGACTTTCATAAGATCGACCGGTACTAAGGTATTATATTTTTTTTATTGATATTTATTTAATGATTTCTTTATGCTTATATTTTTAGTTTTACAAGCTAAATAGCTTCTACTGGTGATAAACATGAAGAGGGTTTCGGCTCCAAAACCAAAGAAAAATCTCGGTGTATAATTTGTGGACATTTTTGAAATATGATGGTGTTTCTAAGTTAGTGTGGACGAAGACGCGGGCGGGCTGCTAGTATCTATAGCAACGCTTCTAAATTGCGCTGCAGCACGCGCAACTAAAACGCTTGTACCAAAGTAGGTGTTATTTTGGTAGTAGCACTAACCAAAAAAGCCGCTGTTTGTTCATAGACAATAAATACAATTTACATTTCAAGATTATTTAAAAATGTTTCTTTAGTGCACTACAGAGCGTTTTTAGTAAAGGAGAACCGGCACTTTCCATAGAAAAAATGCTTAATTTGTATACAATAGAATTTGGTTAATAAAGTAAAGCTAATATTATTTGCTACCTAAACCAAGTTTTGTCTTATTTTTATCGAATCGCGGATAAGAATTATTTAATTATTAATATGTTTTTAATATGGAAACACTAAGTCTTCTAAAAACAGACATGTTACTTTAAAAATGTCTTACGTGGCTGCATAAACCATAATTCTTTTGCTTTTAAAAAAGAGAAATGTCAACAATGCCATCACGTCATTGTCAACAACTGTCATTTGTTGACAGATATTGCCAGATAAATAATGAATAACAGATTAAAAAATTAAAAAGTATACAACTTGAGCATAAAACGCCGGGTCTCCTTTGGTTTCAAAATAATTTTAAATAAAAACTCAATGAGGGCAGCACTGTCGCGACTGCGCGCCCTTAACTCTCTTCAAACACAAAGTAAAACGCTTTAAATTTGAAATTCCAGTAACAATTTATTAAAACGATAGCTATCCCCACCTTCATGAGCTTGGTCGCCATGGTGACGCTGTCGTCGTCCTGCACCTGGAAGTTGCTGGTGTAGTTGGTGGATATGACGCGCAGCGTGATCAGCTGCTGCAGCGTCTCCAGGATGTGACGTAGGCTCGCGCGGCAACACTGCGCCCATGTGCGGGCTAACCGAGCTTGCGCTACGGAAATAACCAGGCGATAACGCATTATATACATATAATCCCGACTATTATCCCCGAAGGGTTAATCAGCAGTTAGTCAATGAGGACCGCAAAAGCAGTCCTCTACCATAGTCCACTTTCACCAAATGATAAGTATAAAAGCAAAAACACCACTGTCCACTTTAGTCAATTTATTTCAATAAAAGCTAATCTTTTATTGAAATGAATTGTGAAAAAGCGTAAAATTATATTTTTTTAGCAATAAGCTATTTAGTTTAATGGTAAATAAACCTTCAAAAATCACTTTAATCAAAGATTAAGCTTTGATTGAAATAAACTGACTAAAGTGGACAGTGTCGTTTTTGCTTTTATACCCCTCAAATAGCGACAGCTCAGCGTGACAGGTGGTGAGCCCATCGCCGCTCTATGCTGTTGAATGTATGTGCAGCCTTTAGTCCGTTAGTCACCTTTTACAACACCCGAGGGAAGAGAGGGGGTGATATTATTCTTTCACCTCTACGCGACACGGTTACTTATAATGTTATTTATGAGTATTAACCTCTCTGCGGCCGATAGAGCGCGCTGATTGGCACCCGTGTCTGCCGCGACATTTTACGATTACAGCGCTTTCTGGATAGGGCTCGAAATAACTGTATATTTAAATAAAAATGTATGGTGGACATATAACTAACGATCTTTTTTAAATGTAAAATAGACACTGTATCTTGTTGCATTATTTTTTACTGCTTTAACATTTATTATACTATTATTTCTGACTGGTAATCGAAGCATTCATGCAATTTTCACTACTAAATATACACTCATAAATATTGGAACCTTTGTGTTATTTAAGGTTTTATTTATTATCCCCCTTAGTTCAATAACAGAGCAACCTACTCATATGAAAAATACAACTTTTCTAGAGATAATTCACTTCTAAATACTATTTTAAAAATCACAATTCACGTCATTTTGACACCACGCGACCGGTACGAAAATTTCAAACTGTCAGAGAAACGGTTCTGTAAGCTTCACTCTATGATTGTATTTTTTTGGGTTCGGTCATTCATCGGAGTTCTTTTATAGCTTTAGTCAGATACTAGGCAATGAGAACCGCAATGCAATGCCACACTCTACGGACCCAAGAGCAGAGATGGACTGATGGCTCAATCGCAAAATGTCTACCGTTCGCAAAACGTCTCTTTCTCGTAATGTCGCTTTTACAGAATGCCATTATCGCAAAAGGTCGCTTTCGCACAATGTCTCTTTTGCAGAATGTCTCTTTCGCAAAATGTCGCTTTACTAACTTAGAATTAAATTTTGATTTTTAAACTAAAATCTTTTATTTAAGTTATAAATAAATGTAAACAAACCATAATTATGTCTTTATCATATTTAAAATCATTTCTTGAAGTAATAATGTTAACAAACCATAAATGTTTTCAGAGGCATTCTGCGAAAGCGACATTATGAGAAAGAGACGTTTTGCGAACAGTAGACATTTTGCGAAGTAGACATTTTGCAAATGAGCCGGACTGAGGAGCCGCCACACCACACAAACGGAACGGACGGACGTGAAGCGGTTGGTCCTGGTTGATGTCGTAAGATTAAGGCAGTCGTTGAAACCCACCTGCATTGGGCTAGCGTGGTGTTTTATATGCAGGCTGACTATGAAGATGGCGAATATTGACGACCTCAGTGGTCGAGTGGTTAGCACGCTGGTGCTGGCTTCGCAACCTATGAGACTATAAGGTTCCGAGCACGATTTCCGGTCGCTTCAATTTAGAAATAACTGTTTTTCTAAATTGATTTCGCGTCTGGGTGTTTTTTATATATAATTAATAAGTATGTTTATTTATCCTTTTTGAAACCGGTAATAAACAAGTTTCAAAAGAAGCTTAACTTGGGTGTTTTTTTTTAAGTTAGGTGGTGTTAAGAGTAAAAAAAAGATGATGTATGCTCACCTTTGACGGGTAAATGCTCAGCGGCATGGCACAGGGCCGGCAGCGCGATCTCCAGGTAATCGCTGCACCCCAAGTCCGGCACCTCGAACGCAATCACGAAGCAGTTCACGGCGTCCTCCAGGCTCATCTTCTTCGTTATCCTGAGGTCGATCTCGAGGTTCTCGGCAAGCGTCGTGAGCGCAGTGACTAGCGCTGAACTATAGCATTCGGATGGCACCTGTAGGGTGACAATTACAAGTTATGTTCCAGTAAGTAATGTATCAGCCTTTATAATCTCGCACAGACGAGTAAAGGCCACCATCAAATTGTGATCTTCATAACACAAACACTCGTAGGAAAAATAAGCTTGCCGTCCCTAGTTTTAGACTTCATAAAACAGTTGGCTCTTTCTTGGGTAAATGTGTAACATTTTATAATAAACTTCCTCTAAATATTACTGAAATGCCTTTACATACATTGAAAATAATGTAAAAAAAAAGTAAAGGTTACTATAAAGTGGAACATTATGTAAATGACAAATATGTAGTGTGCATGTACGAGCTTAATTTATTTGAAATATATTAATATTTTTATTTTTAATGTCTTCCGTACGAGTTGGTGGCGACATTTCAATTTTGTTACATAGAGGGAGAAAAAAGTAAGGCCTCCTGAGTTTCTTGCCAGTTTCTTCTCAGTCGAAGGCTCTCCCAAAATCCGAACTAGTGGTAGATTAGTTAGGTAGGTAGGTAGTCAAGTTAGTTGATAAAATTTAACTACTGTAAAGGTGGGTCTCCTGCGACACTGTTTTATGTTTTCTAACACCGAACATCAAACATCTAACAAATATGGGCGTGGCCTACGTACATATTTTGTTAGATGTTTGATGTTAGGTGTTAGAAAACACAAAACAGTGTCGCAGGAGACACCCGCCTTTAGTTAACTTTTTTATATTTTATTTTTTGACGTCAATAAGTACCTGTAAAGGTTTATATTGAATAAAACATTTGACTTTGACTTTGACATCATTGAAATCCGGGGGCTAATTGTCTAAGTTGAACTTACAATAACTATCGCAATACCTTTTAAGTACAAGTATGTTGTTTTGCTAGTTTGCTTATTCGAAACTGCACAACGCTAATATACGTGCGTAAGCGGTTTTAGTGGTTCAGTATGGAGAAGTGCGTGACAGTGAGGAGATAGAGAAATTGGTTCTAAGGAACCATATCGTCGATTTTAAAGTTTAGTATAACTGAATAACTTTGCTCACAGCTATTTCTGCAACGAAATTGTTCCCCATAATACACAAAAGGAGCAACAACAAATAAGACTTACAAATGTGCTAAAAATATCAGAACATAATAATACACTATTACATTATTAGATCCTAAATAAATAAAAAAAAGTTACACAAATAGATAAACTTACTTTTGCTAGGTACTGGAAGGCTCTTCGACATGAAGCGACATCTAAACCTGGGCCTGTGACACTGTCTACATCTTTGTCTGGATCGCTGAATGAACACATTGCTTTCGATTCTTTATCTGTAATAAAAAGAAAGAATGAGAGAGGAGTAATAACCTCTATTACCATACAGGATAGTTAAAAAACAAAAAAGTATGTTTTGTAAATGTCGTTGCTTCTGTGCACTGTGGTTTATTGCGCCCGTTCTTTGCCACAGTTAAAAAATGACGTTCTGAATAGGTGGTAGGTTAAAAAAGATTTGGACGATTCAAAGTACTTATTAATTGAGTTTATTGAATAAATATATTTTGAGTTTGAGTTTGGCATTTACCATTTTAACACAAATTCATATAAAATTAAAGCATTATTTCTGAGAGTATAGATTTTTTAAGTTAGACTATGAATATGGGTACAGCAAGAACAATAATGTAAGTGTAATTATATACTCGTATTATGTACGAGTATACTTGAACACTGTTTACTTAAATAAAGAATCTATAAATAACTCAATAATTATTACATTTCATGCTATACTTATTGATCACCTTCATAATTTTATTTCAAGATCACCAGTAAGATTTAAAAAAAAACACACCCCTAGCTTCTCCACAAAATTTGCGCTGCGCCCTACACCATAGCACGTACCAATAGAAGAATACTATTAGCAGTGCTACCATCACAGCGGAAACAATGAACATTATTAGTTGAAATAGTTGAATTTCTTCTTCCTTCATGTTTTTGAAATTTATTTGTGTGTGGCCCAAAGCAACGCCTGTTTTCACTGAGAGAATACAGAATACTGTCTCTAATGGTGTTCGCCGGTTACTTGACACTTTGAATAACTCGCACGCCACAGTAGGCTCATGTGAGAAGGCAACTTGAGAGCTAATAAGTAGTCTGAAGTTTGGGTAGAGACTGCTGTTCTAACAAACATTACAAAGCTAAAAGTGTATTCTTCTTTCTTTGTTTAGTCGTACTTAGGGAATAGTACTTTAGAGAGCCACTAACTCATTGATTATTTTGGTTACAATAGTTATGTACTTTAATAAAATTTATTAAGACAAGTTAAGCTTAAGCAATTTTAGTTCAAATTTTATTTTAGATAAAATTACTGGTTTCTTGATGGACACTTGACTGTTTGTTGATTTTTCATGTTCAAATATTCAATGATTCGTTGTATGGTTTTCAAAAGACAGACAAACAAACAAACACACTATCGAATTCATTTTTGTTTAGTATTAAGGGGGTCCCGCACGTAATAGTTAAAATTTACGTATTTTTAAGTCACTTGTACTATGCGCTGAATTAGTTGAATACATTAAAAGAATTTATGTAAGTTAGCCTAATTATTGCACAAGGCCTTGTTGAAATTTGAAACAAATTCTTTAAACAATAACAAACAATACATAAATCTAATGACACCTAAAAACATATTTTTTCGACAACTTTCTTAATTTTACGCATGAAACAATAATTCTTACATAAAAATATATGTATCGATATTCCGCAGGGCACCCCCTTCTTAAAAAAGTACATTTTAATTTTTAACACAAGTGCGTGATGGTTTTGCACATTTAGCAGAATAAAAACATTGCTCTAATTAAATTACTAGGTCTGAAACTTCAAAGCAGAATTTCTAATTATAAATATCAATATGATTGATTTTACTTTGAAGTTCATTAAGAGACTTATGTCAGTTTTTGCGACCGCGCGGCACCCCCTTAACTTACTTATTTAAGCTGTTTGACGGCGGCTTATTATTAAAAGATACTACCAACCAATCCTTGGATGTCGTTAAAGGCGACTAACGGACTAAAGACTGCACATACATCCAACAGCATGGAGCGGCGATGGGCTCACCACCTTTCATCACGCTGAGCATATGTGCAGTTGTAATTTGGTGAAAGGTGGACTGTGGCAGTGGAATGCTTTTGCAGTCCTCATTGCCCAGTCTCTGACTAACCCTCGGGTATAAAATTCGTCATTGTAGTATATAAGGCGACTGCTAGAAACCGCAAGAAACTTCAAGGGCTGGTCAGGTCAAGTGTTTTAAAACACTTGACCTGACCCTTTATGATCACAATGCCTACGCCGCAAAACGACTTTGAAGGATTACTCCTAAACAGCTTTAATACTAAGTGGCAAAATTACTAACATTTAAAGCGCCTACATGACAAAAATGACAAAAAAGGAATTCGAGTTTTTTCCGCGCCAGCTGGGCGATAAGTAGGTACCTACGTTGACGGGTCAACAGACGGCTGGCCGGCCAGCCGTTGCCCTCGCGTTGTAAATAATCGTTATTTTTAATTGTTTTCATTTTATTTTTCTTATGTTATTCCTTCAAAATAAAGTAGATACTCAGACTATCCAATTAAAATTCAAAAAAGAATTATTTAAATAAAAATAAAAAAATAACAGGAATTCCTTTTTTGTCATGTTCCAAACACTTGACCTGACCAGCCCTTGAAGTTTCTTGCGGTTTCTAGCAGTCACTTTATATATTGACTTACTTGAATTCACTCCGTTATCGCGTTTACTGTCGTCACTAACTTTACTTTGAAAACACCGGGCGAGTATAGCAGGCTGCGTAAATGCTTCCCCCAGAGCCCTAACTAAGGGCTGTGGCATTTTCGTCTGTAGGCAATCATCACACAGCTGGTAGATGCGATCCTCAGTCAGTGGCACCCCATCTGATAATGTTAGCAATAAATCGTCAATACAACCTACTAACCAAACAAAATATTCATTAGAACTCATTTTTAAATTGTTATTTGAATCCATGATTTATATTTTTTCTAACTGATCATAGCCTTACAAAAGTGTAAAACTAAATAAAGACTGTGGCAATTGAATGACATAAGACATTTGTAGCCTTCATTATAGTAAACCCTCATTAAGTAATAAGGCCTTAAGTAGTCATTACTTGAATGCAATATAACTCAAAAAATTCCCTTAGAAAGACTAGCATGCCATTAACTGATTAGCATTAAAGAGTATAAAATATCAATTAGAATATAAAATATTTGATTTCTAAATTTGGCAGACAAATTAAAAAATTGTGTAACATTGAAATTAAATACTTCACACAGTGTTACCTAGTTGTGCATAGGTTAATTTAAATATACTACAAGGCGTACTTACTATTATGACTAACAGTTTTACATTCCTCATGTTGAGATACATTTTGACTAGTTTCAGGAGCAACATCTCTTAAGCTCTGAAATAGAGATGCCGAACTTGTAGCAGCCATGTCTGCTAATCTGCTTTTATTATCTGTCCTGTCTTTTGCTGGCGTTCCGGAACATGCTGTGCTACAAACATTGTATAAATAAAAATAAAAAAAAATTATAAAAAAATATTTGTTTACGCTCACACCAATTATCAGAACCAAGACAAGTATTCTTTCGAAACTCATTAATATGGTAAGATAACGGAAAAATATACATAAACATAGAAAAAACATCCAGACCCGAAATCAATTTATAAAAACAGTTTTTCTTTATATTCTTTATTTTAATTGACCCGACCGGGAATTGAACCCGGAACCTCAGAGATGGTGCGACGCCAGACCCGGCTTGCTAACCACTCGACCACGGAAGTCGTCACATAAATAAAAATATTGCTAACTAAAAGTCACTAGGAAGATAATATATTTTTTTTATAAAATTGTATAAGATCTTCAGAGTAGCATCTCATAAAATAAATTTTGTAATTGGCCTTTTGTCTGTCAGTAAAGCCAGAACTGTACTTTCCACTTGCTTCTATTGAAATGATAATTTGTATAACAAGATAAGATTTGGTTTATTAAATAGAATAGGATAATAATTACTGCTAATAATAAATTATCATCATACTTAGAAAATGTAAAAAAATGGATTAAATTATCAATTTAAAAGTGTACTAAAGTATATTAATCATAGGAGATGTTTCATTCCCTATGCATTGTCTGCCCCACAAAAAAGAATTAATGCTCCATGATAAAAAAATAATTTCGGTATTGGTTTTTTGATCTGTTCTAAGAATCAACAGTAGCATTGTTGTAAATAGAGGGGTTTTAAAGATATTTTTTTTTAAATATTAATTCCTTATAGCATTTCACATTGAATTTGCCGCCGAAGATTTTATTACAATTCATAATTTTAAACGTAGGAAAAGCAAGGGGATTAATCTCATACAGACTTAATAAAATGTGATACGTGATTTATTTTGTGCTATGCACAATTAGCATAATTCTACAAACGAAGGATGTCATTTAAGTGACAACTTATTTCTTAACTTTCAAAGAATAAAACGTAATTTTTTTTTAGATTATCTGCAATCAGTCTCTAGTCTAGACTATGAGCGGATGGGTTGATAGATTTCATGTGTTAAGTGTGTCCTCCATCAAGACACACTACTTAATAGTCTATTCCACTCTTTGGTGCAGTTTCAGGATGTCATGCATTTTGAGGCCATTGGGATAGCTTTGGCTCATCAGCTCCGCTGCCAGTTTGGACGTAAGGTGAGCCGTCAATAATAGTTTTCAGCGATAGATCTTACTTCTTCCATTACTGTGTTCATTTGTAGGGCCTTATGGATTTCAGCATTGGTTACAAACCATGTGACATTTGCTATAGAACGCAAGATCATGTTTTGTATTCTCTGCAAGATTGCTAGATTTGAATTGCTGGCCCTACCCCACAGTGTATCCCGTACATCTATACGTGTTTTGGTATGGATTTGTAGATAAGGAGCTTATTATCTATGGAGAGTTTACTGTTGCGTCCTAGATAGAAGCCAATACAATGGTTTATATTTGATGTTGCATTCCTCTCTTTTGGCTATGTGATTGCTCCATGTCAGCCTGTGATAAAGATGAATGCCAATATTTATAGATATTTTACGTGTTGAGTGTGATATAGGGTTTTGCCTCCAAGATAGACTGGTGGGCAATCATCTCTTTTAAGGGTGAAAGTTATTTGAAAGGCTTTGTTGCACTGGCCTTAATTTTCAATTTGTCAACCAATTCGAAATATCATCGATACCTCTCTGCAGATCTTGGGAAGCTGTTGCTTTATCTTTGTTACAGGCTATTATTGCGGCATTATCGGCGAACGTGGCTGTTGTTGGCGTGGCAGAAAGTACAGGACGAAGGACAGATCCCTGTGAAACACCTGCTCTAATTTCGTGGAAAGAGGATGATTCTCCCTATTCCTTTACTTGGAACAATCTTCCAGTCAAATACGAGCGAAAGACTTCGTAGTAGCTATGCGGGAGACTATTATTTATTTTACTTAGAAGACCCTTATGTCACACCCTGTCAAAGGCCCGCTCTATGTCCAGAAATGCTGAAGAACAGTACTCTCTCCTTTTTAGAGTGTCTCTAATCTTATCTGTGACCCTATGAACTTGTTCGATCATTGAGTGCCGTTGCCGAAATCCAAACTGATGGTTGGGCATTATATTGTTCTCTTCCAGCAAGGGTAAGATTCTGCTCAGAAATATTTTCTCGCAAACTTTTGACAATATAGGTAACAAGCTGATCGGTCTATAAGAAGCGACGTCACTGGCAGGCTTGCCAGGTTTTTGAATCATGATAATCTGGGATATATTTCACACTGTCGGAAAGTGCTGCAATCTCAGTATGCCATTATAAAGCATTGTTAAATATACGAAGGCCTTCTTGGGCAGTTGAAGCAATATTTCTTTGGTGATTAGATCTAAACCTGGAGCTTTCTTGTCATTCAACCTCCTGATTATTCTCTTCTCTTCTTTCACCATTACTGGTTTTGGTGGTAACGACATTTGATATGGCTGGCTCAAAACATCGTTTACATAGCTCTCTGAGTCTGGGTCACTTGTGTCATTAGGTAGAAACACTGTTGCTAGGTGGGCAAATAGGTTAGCTTTTTCCTGTGCTGTTCTATCTAGCCCATTTATTGTTGTTTGTTTTCAACGGTAGATTGGCTGCATGTGGTCTGGAAAATGACTTTGTGAACTTCCATAATGAGTGATTGGTAGCTGTAGCCGAGGTAGCCAACTTTGTTGTAAAAGTGTTGCGTTGCGCCATTCCTCCAATAAGCATTTTACCTTTCATCATCATCATCATCATCATCATCATCAACCTATAAACGTCCCCCTACTGGGCACAGCCCATCCACATAGACAATAGTAAGTGGGGACATTGGGTTATAACCCACCACACTGGCCCACTGGCACTGGTTGGTTGGTTATTTTACCATTTGGATGGCTTTATTAAATACTCGTTCGTCCTCCCTGCATTTGCTCTGGTGCCTGCCTGCCGGCTGCCACACACGACGGAGTCTACGTTGTTCGAGTATTTGCTTTTTAATTTTGAAAGGAAGATTTGCAGTTTGGCGATTATTATTAGTACCTCCGTGGGTGTAGTTCTCCAGCAAGCCTCCCGTATGAGTATCGCAATACCCTTTGTTGCCGCTTCAATGTCATCGGGAGATTTAAGCGCAACTTTTAGTTTAATGTTTTGAGTGCTAAGTTCCCGGAAGGAGTCCCAGTCGGTGAATCTGTTACTGAGCATCTCCGGGTATCAACTTCAACTACCATAGTGCTAATAGTTAGTAGTACTGGAGTATAATCAGATGATCCATCCAAACAGGATTCCGGCTTTAGATAATGTCTGGATTATCATTTGATTATGAAAAAGTCCAGCAGATCATGTGTCTTGTTTATATCAGTTGGCCATTATGTCGGTTCCAAGGACGATATTGTAACAATAACACTGGCATTTACTTGCCTACCTCTTGTCGAAGTCAGCCTAGTACCGGCTCCTTGAAGGCGGCTTACAACAAGGCCTCTAAGTTTAATAAGAGGGCTCTCGCAGGAGCGGATGCACAAAGAGTGGCGAGAGAGTATTAGCGGCTCGCTAAGGCTGTGCAGGCCAACTTCTGCTCTCCCTCGCTGCCTCCGTTGAAACATCCAGATGGCTCGTTAGCCTACCAGCCGCTTGAGAAGGAAACTTGTTGGCTGACCTTTTCGCGGTCAATTCGCGCATCGACGATTGTGGCGCCGCTCCACCTACCATAGCACTAGCTAGCGGGCCGGATGGTGTTCCAGCGATTGTGCTGCTTAGATGCGCGGCCGAGTTGTCTCCTGTGTTGGCACGATTGTTTAGGATGTCTTACGATACCGGTATTGTGCCGGTGTCTTGGAAGGAAGCGAACATACAACCCATCCCTAAAAAAGAGGATTGCTCGGATGCAGCCAATTATCGATCCATTGCTGTAACTTCTGGGTTGTGCAAGGTGTTTAGGTGGATAATAACTTTTAGCTCATTCACTACCTATAGGATCATTCGCTGCTCCATGATCGCTAGTATGGGTTCAAAGTTCAGACCCACCCAAGCGATCATCGGGTGATCTTCTAGCGTACGTTACTCACGAATAGGGTGAAGCGATGGACAAGCATGGCGAATCTCTGGCAATTAGCCTTGATGTCGCCAAAGCTTGCGATAGAGTATGCCATCGCTCCCTTCTTTCCAAGTTGCCGGCTTATAAAGAAAAATCCTGACAAAAACCAATCCTAATTATAGCAGATTTTGAAACTTCCTTTTGTCTTGTCTAATCCACCAGACTATCTTTATGCCTAATAAATATTACACAAATAAACAAAATGCCTTAAAATTTTATGCACATTAAAATTAGGGCAAAAACATTAGCCTAAACCATATTTATGCTTACTGAAATAGTATGCCAAAATATAATTATGAGAAAAAAGATATGCCTAACTTGTTATGCCAAATTAAATTAGGACAAAAAAAAATTAGTTGAATAAAAGGGATCCCGTTAAAATAGCTATATTTAACCTCAACTGCCACTAGTAGCTTGTATAGCTTCCGTTTTATATTCTGGTAGTATGTGGTGCTTGCTCTGGTAGTGTGTGAATTGTCACACATTACAATAGCAGTACCTGCGTGTCCTGTTCCTTCGGGATGATTTGTAGTATAAGTACAATACCTTTGCATTCTATCATTAGCTTGTGCACTGGGCTTCAGAAATTGATAAGATTTCAACTTTATGTTCGTTTAGAAAAATTTCGACGCCGTCTTTATTGGGAGCTAATCCATTTATGTTTCATGTAGCTATTGTAAGAGAATCCGTTAGGGTAACTTGGTGTTTGTTGTAGGATTTCAAATTTTTGTGATTGTGCTATTAGTATTTTATCCATGGTAGAGGTATGTTCAAATTCGATGTTTCCTTCTATGTTTTTGTCGCTGTGCTGATTGTTTTTCTTTGTTTGGTCATTGTTGTTGTTTCTTGTCTACTGTTTTCTCGCTGGGGCAGTCTTGGCCATGCTTGGGTTTTCACTATCTTATCATTCTCTGTTTGTTTTGTCAATTTTCATTGTATCTTATTGGTAGGGTTAAAGATGGAAGAGCTTTTTGGTCTATTAAAAAACAAGCTAGGGTGGAATGCCTGTTGAACTAACTTTTTTGGGTGTATATTGATTACATTTTTTTATTAATTTATAAGTTTAGGCTCAGAAATCCTTGATGCCAGTGCCAAAAATTATTACAAAATAGCAGGTGTGGTAGATAGGATATGACATAAGTCTAACTTTAATTCCTTTTTAAATGTAATTTTCAAGATAACTTAAAACACCACTAAGTACAAGTATATATTTATGTTTACTATGACGGCAATTTATTGAAATATGTTTATCAGGTGGCACACTACTTTTTACTATGGAAACATGAAATGATTCTAAGGCAGAAATGGAACATCTCCTTTAACCAGTGCTCGGTACAATTAAAATTCTACTGTGTCTGGATTCACAGTGCGTAACAGGTTAAGGTACACAAACATATTTATGAAAACACATTGTATAGTCAGTAAACTATTAAACCCACAAGAGTAAAAGTAAAGTATCTACCGCTGGGCAAAGACCTCTATCATTGACATGAATTCATTGCTACAATTAATAGGTATTGGCTTGTGCATGTATCCAAAAAACCTCGAAACAGTTTACCTGACCTGAAAATTGACACCTGGACTTTTGATTGTCAGGCCAAGCACTTACGTCACTCGGCCACCGAGGTTTGAGGGTGAGGTCACAAGAATAGTAGTTTTTAAACTTACCTAGCACTGGAGCCACAGGTGCTGGCCTCAGTGCGGGGCACCTTGTTAGGAAGCGTATCGCACAGCCTTGCTTCTTTGTAAAACAGTTTTATGGCTTCGGCTGCTGCTTCATTTGGAGTTAAGTTCCTAGCCTGCAGGTAAGGTATTCACAATAAATAGTATTATAAATTCTTAACACAAGCATTTATTCACCATACATTTTATACTTATTTACCTCTCCGCTCGAGGCACAGTACTGGTTGTTGCAGTTAGGATTACCACATCCATCCAGCAATTGGTAAAAGTATCTTTCGATTAACTGTTTAGCGGCAGCGCGCTTCATAATGTCTTGATCGTTGGCCCCTGATGCTGAGCATAAGCTTGATGGAGGTTGACCGTTTGGGGCTTGATCAATATTTGACGATGCTTCGTTCCCCCTAAAATATAAAGAACGCCATTTACCGATTCATCGGTCTACTTAACTACGTTAACCCGAAAATACACATCAAAACAAAGGGCAAAAATAGCAAGTAATGCATAACCTAACCTTCGTCTGCCAAGTACGCAGCAGACAGTTATCACAACACCGTGAATAGTTTGTTTTGATCATTTTCATTTAGATGCAATTGTTAAACATTAGGGATAAATATATTCCATGCATTGAAATTTCAGTAAAGTTACCTTGAAGCTTCGTCAGTTTCACTTTTCGAGTTCATAGAAATTAGTGCTCTCCAATTCTAAGCACCATCTGAGTGATATAAATGCAATAAAATCACAAACATTTGCCAGTCAGTCTAAACACGAATGTTTTCACTAAATAAACTTGGGTTGGGTAGGTATACACAAAAAACTACAATTATTCTTCTTCTGCTGTTTCACAATCTGTCATCCAACCATTTTGAACTTAGTCGTTCCATTTCAGGCTAAGACCAAAAATAACATTTCTAAGTTAACTTATAAATTTAAAATAATTTGATCTTGAACTGTAAGTAAATATGTAGTTTAAAAGTTAATCTTATTACATTTTTTTATACTAACATGTAATAGTATAAGGACAATAAAATTATTGTATTGCTAAACAACTACGTAAAATGAAAAGTCTTAATCCATAGACAATTAATTATTTAAAGAAGTTAGTGAAAATGAAAATGATAAATCGAGCTAACGAGGTTTAGAATGTCTCGATTTATCATTGGGGTAAATGATAAATCAAGTTATCATTTACAATTTTTTTAAACAAAAAGAAAAATTGCATGACGAAATCACTAAGTATCACTAATAAAATTGACGAATAATGTAAATTCGTTATATTTGTTTTTTTATGTAATAAAGCTCTAATAAACTTGAAGTTAACGAAACCTCAAACAAATTACTACCACAGGTGGGAATCGATCCCGGAAAAGGATCAATTCCTAAGGCAAGTCCTCAGTACGTAAAATTAAAAGTCTTAATCCATAGACAATTAATTATTTAAAGAAGTTAATGAAAATGAAAATGATAAATCGAGCATTTCCTAACGAGGTTTAGAATGTCTCGATTTATCATTGGGGTAAATGATAAATCGAGTTATCATATACAATTTTTTTAAATAAAAAGAAAAATTGCATGACGAAATCACTAAGTATCACTAATAAAATTGACGAATAATGTTGATTCGTAATATTTGTTTTTTTATGTAATAAAGCTCTAATAAACTTGAAGATAACGAAACCTCAAACAAATTACTACCACAGGTGGGAATCGATCACGGAAATGGATCAATTCCTGAGGACTTGACTTCAATTCCCACCTAAGGTAGGTACTAATTTTATCAAAGTACCATTATCTTCAAAATTAAATACTTAATGTATTTTATGTATTATTATTATTAGCATTAGAATACATAGATACATATAATCACGACTATTATCCCCGAAGGGTTAGTCAGCAGAGACCTAAGCATTAAGGACAGCAAAAGCAGTCCACGTTTGACCAAACAGCGACTGCACATGTGCTCAGCGTGACAGGTGGTGAGCCTATAGCCGTTCTATGCTATTAAAGCACAAGCTAAAGAGAGGACGTAGTATTCTTTTACCATTACGCGACACGGTTAGCTAGCATTAGAATATAATAGAATTTAAAATTTCATAAGTCCTTTTTACTTACTTAAGTTATATGGGCCATAACATTACAGTTTATATTTAGCCCAATATCCACATAATTTACAGTTTTCTATGTGGAAACCTGTGCCTAGTAGTGGGTCGTTTATAGGCTAAAGATGACGACCTACCTACTTATAATAAGTAGTAAAAGTAGCTGCTATACATAATTATACATTTATCGAGTAGTTTCCTACAAAGACGAACTTAGGGGTTTTTTATAAAGCATTATTGAATAATGATAGCATTGATGACAGACAGATAATTATCTTGGGCTATAATAACCCACCTCGCTGTCCAATGCGATGCGGGTTGGTGGGTTTTAAACGACTGCCATCTTACGACGACAACCGGGGCCATAGGCTTTACGTGCCTTCTGAAACACAGAGGAGCGGTATATACGTTGAATACAATAAACGGTTTTCGATTAAAAAGCCATAATAACATTCAGCGTATATAATACTGCTGAAGAAGCGCCAATAATAATCAATCAATACCATAAACTCACTCATTTTTACACACACACACCACACTAATACGTCAATGTCAAAATTTATTGACGTTGCGTTGCGTGACAGACAGACAGAAGAACAGAAGAAGAGAAGAAACTAATAAAAATTTCAGCCATCTGCTCATTTTACTTGGTAGATTGGATTTGTATTTCACTGTTTTTAACTTTTAATGCCATTAATATACTAAGATTAGTTTCAGTTTAGTTGATAAATAATTATCCGTTCCCATGTAAGTTAGGTACCTACTCAAGAAGTTTATTACTTGTTTTTATTGTAAAGAGTTAAATTTATTGTATTGGTCTCAGACCAAATTATTTGGCCTGAGGTATTGGTGTACTTATCAAAAACAAAACAATGACGGAGGTGCTAGCAGCAGAAGAAACCAACCAAACTCGAGTGGAAGCAATTTTGAAAGGCTTTCAAGTGTATCCTTTTATTTACAAATGTTTCATTTTCGTTAATTTCTTGCTGAGCTTATTAATCTTCCTACTAAGCTGTTTTGTACCGCTTAGTAGTATATCCCATATCAAAAGGTAAAATCTAATCTTATTCCTCAATCCTCATTAGCGATGCGCAGAATAACTCACTGTTAAGAAAAGAGTGATTACATCTTTTATATCCAAAGATTTAAATCACTCTTTTATATCTTTAACTCCATAACTCCCTGGCTCAGATATGAACGAAATAAGCTACGGAGTTAAAGATTAACTTAGTTGAATATGCGTACGACAAGAAAGAGAATTAGAACAACCATAGATATTTTTCACACCTCTGCTTCTCAATTTAAGAAGCAAGTGAGTTTATTAATTTTATTTGTAATTGTTTGGATTCTTTTTTTTGTTCATGCTAGTCGTTACGTCTGTATTTACTCTCTTTGTTCGATAATTTATTTAGCTGTTAAGTAATTAATGCTTACTATTGGTGGAAAGTTGACTGATGTATGTGTAAAATGTATTTGGTATTCTTTAAACAAACCGAAATTACAAATTCTCTACCACCGAAATTGTGCCTTATTACAATGCGTGGAAGATTTATTTACCTTAGCAAAACTACCATTTAATATAACTAGTGTAGTAGTGGTGGCATGCGCGGGCGAAATATTATATATCTTTTTTACTTACAACCTAGACACATCTTTGTTTCTTTCTATTCTCCGCAATGAGTTTTGACTAAAATACATCTTAGCTACATGGATATAAAGATATAATTGGAGTTAAAGGGATATACGGAGTTAATCACTCCTTGCCTGGGATACTATATCTTTTGCGTTTGTCACTCCTGAGTTACACATCGCTAATCCTCATCATTGCTTGTAAATACCATGTTAATGTAACATCTATTATTGGGTGAACCAATTTCCTTAGCTTCTTCATACAGTAATTGGATGAATTTACGAGATGCAGATACAGGTATGTTCTTTTGATTAGCTTTAACTGAGTCTAGTAATAACATAAATTATTAATTGTTGAGTTTAGATTAATCTTATACTTACCTCAAAGTTGGTATATCTGCATTAAAATGATTGTTAAGTCCAAGTAAAATTGTTATTTCATTTGGTGAACCACTCTCACGCAAACACAATTATTTAACACAAAAGTTTAAAGATTCTGTGTAGGTATTACTTTAATTCTGTCTTTTAAAGCGGTGCCGCGCAATCGCAAAAACTGACTTAAGTCTAATAATAAAACTATGGGGCTAATGATATGTCTATTAGATTACTAAAAACGTACAATAAGTTTTATTCAGATATTGACATATTTACAACATCCGAAACTATGTTCAAAAATGCAGTTCATAAGCTTAAGTTAAGTTAAAAATATGTTTTAAATTGAATTTTTAAAATATTAAAATATTTTAATGTTTACTACAATTAATAACCAACTGTCATAATCAATTCGAGCGCACATGTAAACCAACCACGATATTACACTCACACGCACTTACACACATTGACACAACACAATCAGATTCACACCTACTCTGTAAGTTATCAATCGACAAAATTCATTTACCTAAGTACCTACCTATTATTTTTTAGACTACCTACCTGCGTTCATTAATTATGTTAACATTTTTTAGTAGCACAATGTGTTTCTATAATTGGCTTGTGTTTAAGTAACATCTTCTGTACCTTGTGTTTAGTTATATGCTGTTGAAACATTGTTGAATATATAAATAAATAAAATAAATAAATAAATAAATAATGAACTGCAGAGCGAAATCAATCATATTGACATACATAATTAGAACAATTCTGCTTTGAAGTTTCAGACCTAGTAATTTAATTAGAGCAATGTTTTTATTCTGCGAAATGTGCAAAAACATCACTTGCTTGTGTTAAAAACAAAAATTTACTTTTTTAAGAAGGGGGTGCCCTGCGGAATATCAATACAAATATTTTCATGTAAGAATTATTGTTTCATGCGTAAAATTAAGAAAGTTGTTGAATAAAAATGTTTCTAGATTTATGTATTGTTTGTTATTGTTTAAAGAATTTGTTTCAAATTTCAACAAGGCCATGACCTTGTGCAATGATCAGGCTAACTTAAGTAAGTTCTTTTAATGTATTTCATTAAATCAGCGCATAGAACAAGTGACTCAAAATATGTAAATTTAAACAATTCGTGCAGGACCCCCTTAACTTTATGGGAAAATCGAGGCCCACTAACTAATGACCGCAGTTACTCAGCATTGAGTAACATGATTCAAAGATGTTAAATCAATTGAAATTTTAAAAATTAAAATAATTTATAAATTACATAGTAACTTTTAACCTGTACCAATGAAAGTAAAATTATTAATTTCAGGTAAAATCCTTTGGCAGCATAATGAGGATATGTCATGTCCTGAAGTGGAGCATGAAGCACGTGTACCCAAACGTATTCTGAAATGCAGAGTCGTGTCACGGGAAATGAACTTTAGCTCTATTGAAGCCATGGAACGCTTTCGTTTAGAACAAGTAAGTTATCTGTCTTGAAGCAGTAAAGTATATGGTACAAGTATACTTAAGTGAGGTGTTTGTTCAAGTGTAAGAGAAATATTTTTAAATGTTGTTATATTACTTTTCAGAAAATTTTGTTCAAAGGCCGTTGTCTTGAAGAGTGGTTCTTTGAGTTTGGCTATGTCATTCCGAAATCGAGCAACACTTGGCAATCAATCATTGAGTCAGCACCTGAATCCCAAATGATGCCCGCTAATGTCTTGAAGTAAGTATTAACATGGTAGGGAATATACAAATACAATATAACGGCTTCCACCTGAGTAAAGCCTGCATTAAAGTAATTTTTCTAAAGCACTTCTGGGCCCTCTAACTACCTCTATGACAAATATTGTTATATAAAGCAAGGATGAATAAAAAACACTGGCACAGTTGGTACCTACTTATATTATTTTACTGACAAAAGGTGTGGAAAGAATATCACATAATTTCTATTAATGAGATTCAATGTGTATTTAATTTAAAAAGTTAATATCAGTAGCTAGCTCTAACCAATTTCCGTCGAAGGCATCGAGGTCGTCGCGCCACCGCTTCTGAGGACGGCCTCGACGCCGGTCTTTGGGTACCCAAAGCGTGCTGATGTTAGCCCACCTCTCTGGGATCATTCTTACCACGTGGCCCACCCAGTCCCACTTAAGCTTTGCTTTGCTAGCTAAGGAGAGAGAGAGAACTGGAAGGAAGTTGGGGAGACCTTTAACCTTTGTAATGTATCTGTATTTTATCTATATTAATAAAATCAATTGCCGAAATGTTTGTACGCGCATCATTTCAGAACGGCTGCACCTATTTGGGTAATTATTTTTTTGTTGTGTTAAAAATAAATAAATAAATTGTCAGAACTAGATTTTTGTTCAGGCAGACGAAGTCGCGGGTGGGCCGCTAGTAGTTCATATAAACTAGTCTCAATTAAGAAACCAAAATTTTATTTTTCAGTGGCAACGTAATCATCGAGACGAAGTTCTTCGATGGAGATTTGCTGATCACAACGTCGCGAGTGAGACTCTTCTACATTTAAACATGTTCACAGCACAAACTGTTGCATTTCCTAGTCAATTTAGTTTAATGATGCATTTTGTGATCCTATGGAGTATGGACCAATCAGTGTAGGATGCTTTATAATAAGTAATGATTTAAATTGTTCAATTATATTAAATACACATGCCACCTCATTTCATATAACAAAAACATTGTCATTTGTAGACATTTTTATTTTACAAGCTCTCTCATTTAGGTAACATTACTATATATTTCAACACCGCAGTTTAGTACATTATCTTTGTGTTTAACCAGCATTGTCATTGTCACAGCATAACTAATACTACTACCATACAGAAGGTTTACTCTCTAACGACTTTCATGCGAAATTGAAACTTATCGTGTGACCCGAGCGTTCATTTTCCGTTAAGCAACGCTGGCGCGATATCGATTTGAGGTCAGGAGCGTAGGGTTTCCACTCATGGATATATTTATGTACGATTACGATTTAAGCGACGACGCGCGACGTGGAGCGTGCGAGCCGCAACCTTTAGTACCATACGCCTGACCGAGGGCGCACCGGCCGAACGTACCTAAACTGCGGGGTGACACCCACTGATTGTAGTCATTGTTGTAAATCATTGTATAAGATAGATAGATAGATAGAACGCTTTATTGCACACACAAAAATAAAGAAAAATACAAACAGTAAGCATTAAAAAAGAAAAAAGCTAATGTGGGCAAAGGCGGTCTTATCGCTTTAAGCGATCTCTTCCAGACAACCTTTGAGGTATAGGACATCAGAAAAAGAGCGACAGGCAGTGCACCAGAAGAAGCAAATAAGAGATAAAAATAAAAAAATAAAAACAGAATTCAAATACTTAATATTATTGAAAAAAATAATTAAATAAACATACAATACTGATACCTAGGTACCTATATTATAAAAATATATAGATAAATATATAGGTGACTGCTAGAAACAGCAAGAAACTTCAAGGGCTGGTCAGGTCAAGTGTTTTAAACATGACAAAAATGACAAAAGAGGAATTCGTGTTTTTTCATTTTTAATGAATTAACTCATTTTGTGAATTTTAATTGGATAGTCTTTGAGTATCTAATTTATTTTAAAGCAAACGGCTGTCTGTTGGCCCATCCGCGTCAGCTGGGCGATAAGTACCAACGAAAAACGCGAATTCCTTTTTTGTCATTTTTGTCATGTATAAAACGCTTGACCTGACCAGCCCTTGAAGTTTTTTGCAGTTTCTAGCAGTCATCTTATATATTTTAAAGTAAAGTCGCCGTTTTCCTGCGCCTGTGGTTCCGCTTCCTCCTAAACCACGCGATGGATTTTTACGCGGTTTTCACGATAAAAAGATCAATAAAGGACAATGGTTTCTATATAATATTATTTTGTACAAAATGTCTGAGATGTGGCAGTGTTTCTAAGTTAGCGTGGACGAAGGCGCACGCGGGCCGCTATAAGTCCGGCAACTTTGTGCGCGACCGTCCTGCGGGGTACAGACGTTGGCGGGGATGAGGTAGCACGTCATTCTAGAACACGACTACGCACAGTTGCACGCGTTGCCCTTCCCCGCTACCCGCTGACATCTTGGGTACTTCGTCCCCGCCACCGTCTGTTACCCCGCGGGACGGTCGCACACGAAGTTGCCGGACTATAGTTGAAACTAAAATAAATTACCTACAGTTTCATGGCATGACATTATATTGTCAACTCATATGTTGCGAGCGGGACTCGCATTCCATCCACTAGGTTGTAAACTGAATGACAGCATCAGCGACGGCAGGGAACGTCCTTCGACTATTTTGCCCACAGAATATAATCCTTCTTTATCTCTTCCGTGATTTTGCCCATCCTAGGCGCCGCTGCCATCGATAATAGATAACTCGATACAATTCTATTCATTGAGCGCCGCCGCCCCGCACTTAATTTAGATCCCATCCCAGAGTACCGTTTTTACCCTTTGAGTATAGAACCCTAAAAATAAAGCTGTTAAAACTTCGAGGTAAATATATATTATAGACGACCTCCTTGGTCGAGTGGTTTGTACACCGGTTTTCATGGTGTCGCCATCTCTGAGGTCCCGGGTTCGATCCCCGGTCGGGTAAATTTAGAAATTATTGTTTTCTAAATTGTCTCGGGTCTGGGTGTTTTCTATGTATAAGAAGTATGTATTTAAGTATTTTAAGTATGTTTATCCGTTGTCTAGTAACCATTCAACGAGTTTCTTCGAAGCTTCTCTTGGGCTAGATAATTGGTGTGAGTGTAGGAAAGTTTATAAAAGTTTATTAGTTTTATTTGCTTACCCTACACAAGGAGGAAAAACAAAGAAACGGTCAAAACCAGAAAAGGGCTTCCTTAGAAGTAGTCTTAACAAGAAGTGGTCGAGTCCAGAACTGGTCATTATTAGAAGAAGACCAATAAAGAACTGGGCACAGACGCCTGAAGGTCCAATATACAGTCTAAAACATTTAATTAGGTGTGTTTGGTAAATCAATCCTTCCTATATAATACGAACATCGGGTCATAACATCACCCACTGACCTAATGCAGATATGTGTATGTAGGATTTCTAGATATTTTAATTCTTTCACCCATGCGTTGACCCGGCATTGCGAAAGTTGTTTAACTCGTAAGATTTGCACCAAAAGATCCCAATAATCCAATGGGTCGACTTGTTACTGCGAGAGGGAGACCTCTGCAGGCCACACTAAAATAGGGTAATTCGCAAGATCGCTACCCGTACGCGCTAACAACTGCAGTTTTTTTATGTTTGCAAATTATAATTATATATTTAGCTCATTCAAAATCGTGCGATCGTTATTAGTGTGCATACTGATATCGTTATCTATAGAGAAAATCGCAAGTGCCCTTAGTATGTACGTTAAAATAATTTAAGTGCAAATAATTTAGTACACTATAATAATGCAGTAAAACTGTAAAAACTGCTTTGCGATATCTGAATCCGAATTAAAGGCACACTTATTTTTAGGTACCTACCTATTAAGTTCCACTATTTTCACTTATCTTAAAATACAATATTATCATCATCATACGCTGCTGAATGCAGACTACTTTTTATTTGTAAACGTCACATTAAACCAATTGCAATTATTAATTTGTAATAGTAGGGGTAAAAAATTGTGCGGTAGATTAATTTAAACTGGAGTCTTACAACACGTGTTGTTACAATGAGAACTCTGGTAAAACGCTTACCCTGTTATTAATAAACATTGATTAAAGTTACACTTAGGTTAAAATGAATCTGTCTCTTTCTGTCTTCTTTAAGAAAAACGAGACAGCGTCTTTTTAAACCGAGGTGTAACAATTTTGGCCATTCTTATTAATAAAACGGTTAGGCTCCTATTCTAAAACCAAACTCAAACCTCTGCTTGAGTACAGTTAGAAAAGGATGGTGCTATTCATCGCATATATCGCCATCCCTTTCTAACTGTATTCAAGCATGGTCATGGATTTGATTTTAGGAGCCTTAGTTGCTTACAACATTCATTATGTTGTTGTCTAATGAATTTATCCCCTTTCAATTATCTGATCATTTAATTATTATCTCAATAGACACTAGTCGCTTCATTGTAAAGCACATTGTAATTAAAGATATATTTGTTTGGCTAACACTGTTTATTAGTATGCATTAACCCTTTAACGTCACAGCATGTTCAAATTTTTCATTGGTTTTCGACCTTATCTCAATTGTATAAAGTTCAAAATTTGGTGGGAATATGATATATCCCTCTGCCCGTTAAAGGGTTAAGAAATAAAAATAACCTAATGTGTTTTAAAATCTTTACAAATGTAGGTAGTAGTTTTTATTTATTTTCTCAACATAAAATTTTTACTGTTATTCCAATTTAATATATACCTTACCAGTTATGTGTCTAGAGTGAAGATTTTAATATTGTAGTGACCATAATGCATTATTTTTCATTATAAATGTCCAAGGGTTCCAAAAAAAACGCATTTACCCCCTCCAATGAAAGTGTTTAAAAATAAGTTTCAAAGTAAAAATAATGTTTAGTATTAGTCAATTATTATATTATAAAATTATAATTGTAAAATTCAGTTCAAAGACACTGTATTTTGATGTAAGTAAGATAGTTATGTACGGTCGGGGTCACCGTCACTTTACCACTTTGCAGCGATTTTCGTATGAAGCGCACCGCCCGCCCGGTTACCTGCCCGTACCAAATAGACGACGTGGTGTGCAAGGGATTTTGACCTTTAGACTGGTTAAGCGACGGAGTCCGCCATTGTACCTACACCAGCACTTCAACCTACCACAAAATATCAAATTTCCTCAATACATTTTAAACTTTGTCACTAGGGTATAAAGATTAATATAGATTGGAGAAATTTGAGAGCATTGGATGATTGATCTGCAGGCGTGTGTACTGCTGTGCGATTCTCTAGGGAGATCCTGCACGAAATTGTAAAAATTTTCGTATTTTTAAGTTACTTGTACTATGCGCTGAATTAGTTAAATATATTAAAATAACTTACGTAAGTTAGCCTGATCATTGCACAACTTCGTGGCCTTGTTGAAATTTAAAACAAATTCTTTAATCAATAACAAACAATTCATAAATCTAATGACTCCTAAAAACCTTTTTTTCCGACAACTTTTTTAATTTTACGCATGAAACAATTATTCTTACATGAAAATATTTGTATTGATATTCCGCAGGTCGCCCCCATCTTAAAAAAGTCAATTTTAATTTTTAACACAAGCGCGTGATGGTATTGTACATTTTGCAGAATAAAAACATTGCTCTAATTAAATTACTAGGTCTGAAACTTCAAAGCAGAATTGTTCTAATTTTAAATACGAATATGATTGATTTTACTTTGAAGTTCATTATGAGACTTATGTCTGGTTTTGCGATCGCGCGGCACCCTCTTAAGCGCAAGCAGCAGGCTGTCGCAGCGCTGAGAATAGACTCTGTCTCTTTCGTACATGAGTACGAATTCTATGAAGAATTGCGAAAAGCGTCTATGTGTCGCTTAGGCGTATCCGCCGCCCGCGGACGGCGGCCCGTCACCCGCGGCGTCTATAGAAACGACGTTCATCCGCCGTCCGCGACGCGGCGGACGAGAACGACCGTTCCCGAACATTCTCATCTCATCCACCGCGGGCGGCGGGTGAAAGCGACCATGGCTTTAGAGAATCGCATAGCTGTACAGTCGATGAAGTTCCCGGTCGACCACCTTTCGGCGAAATTCATTTGCATAGGGTTACCACCCGTCCGGAATAGTTTGGACATGTCCGGTTTTTTAATTTGTCCGGATTTTGGAATATGAGTTACAAAAACTACTTGCATATTATGTAATATCAAATAAGTCTTTAACTTCTCGTTCATCTATAAACAAAGTATAAAAAGTGAGTAATGCTTCCAGTTTGTGACTAAAAAAACCGGACTTTTATCGAAATGTCAGGCTTTTTGTCAGGACTTTTCAAATTCCTAAATGGCGTGACGATCTGGACGCACACCAGACTGACTGGAATGAGGTGGCTCAGGATAGTGATGGAGGCACTTGGGGGAGACCTTTGCCCAGCAGTGGGACAGTATAGGCTAGCTAAAAAAAAATGGTAACCCTACTTGCACACTATCTGCGCGCGCTACTGCAGTGCGATTCTCTAAGTTAAAGCCTTGGTAGCAGCGGCTGTCGCAACGCTGAGAATTGATTTGTCTCTTTCATATTCATAGAATTGGAAAGAGACAGCAGATCACAGCCATGCGCGCAGCGTCTATGTGTCGCTTAGAGAATCGCTTAGGTACGTACGCGCGGCTGAAAAGGAGCGCAAGCGAATATTGATAAGTGGTCGACCAAAAACTTACTCGACTGGTACCTGCTTTGTTCCTCTTTCGTTATTTGGCGAGGTTGCGAGCCATTCTTAATACGATCGGCCAGTTCTTCATCTACCAATTTTTACTATGACATATAATTGCACGTTAAAAAGCAATAACAGCAGTGTATTCGCTTGCATCAATATTAACTGTTATTAATTTTAACTAGCGATATTTTTAGACATTGTGAGTTCTGCTGTCAAAAGTGTTCTCGACCGAGAGTAGGTACACATCTTGCAATCCACGACCGAGTTCATCAAACTAGATTGGGTCTGCCTTCCATACTTAAACTATAGACGTACTTATGTGAATTCGGCCGGGAGCGGCGCGACATCGATGGCCTAACTATCCATGGTACAAATACCTAAGTACATGTTAATTAAATAGCTCAAAACCTAAAACAACCGATCAGATATCAGAGATAACTTCTTGTACATACTTTGTACAAAATTGTTGAAGTATGACGGTGTTTCTAAGTTAGCATAGAAGAGGCGGGCCGCTGTAAACAAATGTTAAAAAAAAATTATGATTTAGGTACCTATGTTGCAAATCTTGGGGCCTTAACATGCGTATGCGGCTTCGATTCTGTGTTGCATTGAGTATCATAAAATTTGTTTATTTTTTGTCAAATTGATTTAAGCTTGAAATAAGATTTTACTTTAATGTTAACTTCTTAAAATTGGTTTCGTTTCTGATTTGTATTGTGATAGGTAATACTTTAAACATATCTGTCCTAATGGAATATTGTCTCAACATTTTAAGGCATTTTATACGAAGTGTTTTAGTTATAATAAAATGATATCACCGTATTAAACATTAGGTAACTTTAACCTATGTTTAAGATACAAATTGAAATAAATTTTGTTTGTACCACTGAATCAAGTTTTACTTTTAAAACCTTTTTTTAAATTATTAAGACTATTTGCAGGCCGTCATGCGTGCGTTGTGACCGTGCTTGTTCCACGGTGAGAAGCGCTCTCTTTTTTGGACTGCATCGGCTGCTTATGTTCCTTCCCTCCTTCCCTCCTACGAACCTTCCCTCATACGAAAACGTGATCGAAAGTGAACAGGTGTCACATTTTCACATACAACCTGACTATTGGAATACTTGGCGTCGATATTTCGAGTGACGTTCAGTTTCAGGGTCATTTTTTGGAAGGTAAAGCTTAATTAGCTTCGAAAAAGCTGGTGTGCTTAATAGAAGGGTCAGTATTTCACGCCGGCCCACCGCTTACAACTGTACACACTTTGAGTTGTGACAGGTCAGGCCGCAAATGGAATAGGAGCAGAATCTTTGGGCTGGAGCATCCCAGTGCAACTCCTTCCATTTGACCGCATTCAACGTAGAGCTGTTTGAATTGTCGACGACGGACGTGGCTATTTCAGGTTGGCTCGATCCACTGGCTCTTCGGAGAGACGTTGCGTCTCTCTGTATATTCTACCGCATATATCATGGGGAGTGTTCTGAGGAATTGTTCGGCTTGATCCCTGCCGCTGATTTCCTTCACCGCACTAAGTACACGCAATCGACTGTCATTCTTGATGGATGGCGGTCTGCTACTGCGCGTTTTTCACGAAATTTCTTGCCTTGAACTATAGTGTTGTGGAACCAGCTCTCGGCGGCGGTATTTCCGGACCGTTACGACTTAGAGATCTTTAAGAAACGAGCCTATTCCTTTCTTAAAGGCCGGCAACGCGCCTGCGATTCCTCTGGTTTTGCGGGTGTCCATGGGCGGCGGTGATTACTCTCCATCAGGTGACCCGCCTGCTTGTTTGCCTCCTTTTTATAACCAGAGTGCTTTATAGACCCGATGCGATGCTTTTATTTTACAGTTACCAAGAGTTGAGAGAATGTACCTGAAATAATTCAAATTTTTGCAATAACGAGACTAAGTACAAGACCATCTGGATTATCAGAAGATCAGTCGCTCGAACTACGATAGCCATGGTCGAATCTTATCTGCGGCAATCGCTTTTACAAGTGTTTATAACGACATCGCTGATCAAGAAAATGTTCATGCGATAAAATCAAAGGCAAACTTCAACACGGAAGCATTCAACGAATCAACTAGAACATGGCTAAAACAATAGCCACGCCACGACCAGTATTATCTCGAACATTGGCGAGTCGTGACTCGATATCGTATCTCATTAGTACGCTGACACGATTAACGTTATTAACATAGAGAGAACGTTACGCTGGAGCCGTCACCTGCACAAAGGCCGCGACAAAACCTTTTTGTAAATCAAGTCGTCGGCGAGCATGTGCGCAGCCGCATACTGCGCATGCGCACATCCTCTTTAGTGAGAACCCGTCGACTGATTTCTTCGTAGGGCCCCGCCGAAGGAAGCATCGTTCGTTTCGATGCGCGGCACACACATCAGTTGGCATATAAATAATAGAAATTATCTAATTATGTGCCGGCCACTGCTAGACGTGTACTTGTCGAGAATCGTAATATCAGTCGTGTTGGCCGCACAATTAATAATAATCGTAGCGATGACATTTCTGTAAATAAAATTAAACGTTTTTTTAGTGATACTGCTGCGCGTGGCGTTGGATGTTATCGGTTACAGCTATTACATACTGTAATAGAGCGATAAACTGCCTAATTATTCCTAGTGTGGGCATGTAAGATTCGCTTTCTTGATAATGTGACTCGGAATATATTAAAAAAATATATTTATTGGTCTACCAACTATTGTAACACAAGTACCTACCTACATACAATGAGATTTGCTTAGCAATCTTAGGCTAAGTAACATATAGGTAAACACCACATGCATAGAAACAAAAGCTACACATTTTATAAAAATATTAAAAATATAAAAAAGAAAAGAAAAACAAGTAAAACATTAAACTAAAAGAAATAGGCTACGTAATATTAAACCTAAAACTACAAAAAAAAAATGTCACTCATCCAAGAGACTGCGTAGTGACAACGTTATTTCCTGGTACTATCAGAATGAATGTCGATTCCATCGCTATATTCATTCAAAATTTTACAAAATCTTGCGTAAGGAGATTTAATAGCCCCCAGGATCGTTCTTCTGAGTGGCGGACAAAGTGGTGTGATCGGCTTGCGAGGCATTCTGCGAGGAATGCGCAGGTTTAGAAGTCTCAGTGATTGCGGACAATCTATCTTGTCCTGTAGATGAGGCTTGTCTAGGAGGCTCCTCTGCTTAGTCAGTGAGTTAATTTTAAAGTATAGTAACCTGTCTATAGTATTTGATTTTATTTGCTTTGCCTATTGAAGAGATAAGATGCCAAATAAATCTCTTATGTACGCGTCCGAGGCGCAGTATATGCCTAGCATAATGCGGCCTCAATATACCACACTACAGTAGTCCAGGATACTACGGACGAGGAAGTTTTAAAGTGATATTTTTGTACTGATTTTACTGATTGACCTGCAGTTCTTGAGAACAAATCCTAACATCTTAGAGGCTCTTTTAGTAATGTTATCAAAGTGAGGAATAAATGTAACTTTCTTGTCGTATATAATACTGAGATCGGTAATTGTGTCGATTTCCGTTATTTTATCACTGTTGATATAATATTCAGCGTCTAATAAGTTATGGTTCTGAGAAAATTTAACATGATTGCATTTTTAAAAATTTAATATCATTCTGTAATTATCCCATCACGAGTCTCTCGAGTAGAGGATGCAAAACCGGACCTTATTTTTAGGAACCGGGTTTTTCGGTTCTATTTTACCAAAGAACCGGGTACCCGGTTTTTTCGGTGCTTTTGGGTCCGTAAAAAAAAGAATGTTTAATTTGTTACCAATGCTTCTATTTAGGAAGTCTATTAATTACAGTTAAGAAATCGACTTGTAACAGATTACAATAAAGTTATCAAATAATCAATAATGTCAATTATAATATTAATAGAGTTTCACTGTCCGTAGTAATTCCGGTAGAAGACACTCAGAGAAGCAATGTCTCTACGCAGCTGGAGGTCCTCAAGAGAGGCTGTAACCTCAGCATCTCCAAAAATGCGTACCGCTCGCCTTTGCAGTCTATCAAGTGCATCGAGGAGGTATTCAGCGGAGCCTTCCCATAGATGGGAACAATACTCCATACTCGATCGCACCTGAGTCTTGTACAGCAAACTCTCTCGATGTAGCATTTTGAATTCAGTTAGTGGCGGATGTCCATGCCGAGAATGCCGAGGTTCACCGAAATGGGTAACGAAGAGTTCTGAAGATAGGGAGGAGTAAGGAAGGAAGTTACCTTGGACTAGAATGCAAAACCTGGGTTTTGCTAGCATTAAACTCGACCAGGTTTTCAGATCCCCACTTAGAGACACGATTGAGAGCCAGGTTCAGTTTGGCAGCCAGTTCTTGCCTTTTCACCACGATATCGGCTTGCTTTGCCGCAGGATGTCCCAAGTACCGCTCATGCACCGTACTGTCATCCGCATAACAATGAATATTGCCCAAGGACAACATGTCATTAATATGCAGTAGAAATAGAGTAGGTGAGAGCACTGAACCCTGCACCATATACTTTGAAGCACGCAGAGGACTACCCTCACAAAGGACACGGATCCTCCGCTCTTCTAGAAAGTCTGCAACCCAGGCGCGTAAACGGGGCGGCACACCGAAGGCCGGTAACTTGGATAGAAGGGAACGATGCCACACTTAATCGAAAGCTTTGGCGATATTAAGGCTAACTGCCAGGGATTCGCCATGCTTATCCATCGCTTCACCCCATGCGTGAGTAACGTACGCTAGAAGATCACCCGTTGATCGCTTGGGTCTGAACCCATACTGGCGATCATGGAGCAGCGAGTGATCCTCTAGGTAGTGAATGAGCTGAGAATTAATTATCCGCACAAACACCTTGCACATCACAGAAGTTACAGCGATGGGTATTAAACAGTCTTAAATTTTTTCCACGTCAAATCACAATTAATATAATTAATATAAATTATAATAAAATGTCTCAGTCTTAAAAACTACTAAAAGACTAATATTTTTTCATGCAAAATCAACAATTTACTTATACCTACCTACTTAATGGAAAATATTGATTTATTTGACGACATTTATAAGAACCGAAAGAACCGACAAAACCGGGTAATACAATTTTAAGAACCGGTTCTTTGAAGATTAAAAGAACCGGGTAAAACCGGGTCTTTTAGGAACCGGGTGTCCGCACTACTCTCGAGGTCGCTCTGCACTTCTGCAGTAAATTTGTATCCTCATGAGATCTAATAACCCTTTTAAATTTTAAGTCATCTGCAAACATGTATAGGTACGTGCGAAAAGTGGAAACAAGAAGGGATGTCGTTAATAAAGAAATTAAACAAGACTGGCCTTAAATACGCACGCCAAATGATATAGCACGTGAAGTAGAATGATACCTATTGACAACAACGTAAAATGATCTTTCAGCCAGATAATATGTTATCCATTCATGCAGTTTACCAGAAATGCCGTAGCTACGCAGCTTCATCAAGAGTATTTTATGTGAGACTATGTCGAATGCCTTACTGAAATCTGTATAAATTACATCAGCTTGAAAACCGGAGTCCACAGCCTTTATTAAGGATTCAGTGAAGCATACCAAATTTGTATTTGTAGATCGCGATTGAACAAATCCGTGCTGGTGATCACTTAAACACAGTCGCAGATGTCTCTGAAAATAAGGACAAGCCAGATATTCCAATATCTGGGCAAAACAAGACAGAATTGATATTGGCCTGTAGTTACGTACATTGTTTTTGCTTTCGGACTTAAAAACAGGTAGGTACAACCTTACCTATTCTCGATTTTATTGGAAAAATCCCGGAGGACCATGACTTGTTGTAGATAATGGACAGAGGGTACACTAACTCAGGCGCACATCTTACAATATAGATAGGTGGTATTCCGTCTGCACCCGCACTCTTGCAATACTACGAAATTTCTTTAACAAGAGCTCACCTTCTATGAATGGTGCCGTCAGAGCCTCACTGTTTTTTTTCCAGCTCAAGTAGATAATCAGAGCGAGGAATGTCTACGTCAGGAATATAAACTGATGAAAATTATTTGGCAAACATTTCACAAACGTCAGCTCCTTCAGTAGCCACAGTTGAACCGTCGGACATGGAATCGGGGTAAGCACTAGAACCGCCACGTTTGCTTTTTACGTGTGACCAGAAAAGTTCAGGGGTTTTTCGGAATCCCCTCTTCTAAACGCTTTATGTACCTAAATTTTATGACACAATTTGACTTGATTATCGCACCGCTTTGAGATAAGCTTTAATTGAATGGCGTCCATTTGACTTTTGTATAATCTATATTCTGTAACGTTCTCTGATTTTTTTTTTCTTTCAAAATTTTGATTCTAATAGGTATCCCTGGACCACACTGGATACTTATAATTTTTTATTTTGCGTGTGGAACTAATTTTTTATAACGGTTTCGAGTGCCTTGTACAATACCTCAACCTTTTTACTCACATCTCTTTGTACTTTAAAAAGTTTATCCCATTCAATGGCATTTAAATAACTTTGAATTGATTCATAATCCGCTTTGTGAAAATTACGCCTCCTATTACTACTATATGGCATTGTATAGCATATACAATGCCATATAGGGGTGCTTAGGGGTATTTCGATTTCGAGAGGCGGGTGTAATTCGTCAACCTTACTAAGAGCCTTACTGAGCACCACTCACCATACACGAGGGAAGTGTTGATAGTACCAGGTCCAGAATATTACCATCTAAGTTCTTTACACAGTTCGATTGGGTGAGTTGATTAACAAAAGTGAAGTCCACAAGAATTTCATTTAAATTTTGTAATTGGTACATTGAACAGAGTCCCTAGTGGGCTGCCAATCAATACGACCCAAGTTGAAGTCACTAATAATACAAACATGGGCATCATTATTCTGCTCGAAAGTAGCATTACAATTATCCAAGTATTGTTCCAAAGTGCTACGTTGAACAGGTAAACGTATGTATACAGCGCAAAGAGCTATCTGGCGCAGACCATGTGGAGAAACGTCAAGAAGTACCCATAAATCTTCACAGTTCGACTCTCAATAATGCATTCTCCTATATTTTACAGTTCTCTTCACTGTTATTAAAACTCTACCGCCGTCCATGTGTCGATGTAAACTAGAACATTCTCTATATCTTCTATACACAACATTATCTGCAGTCAAATAGCTCATTGCTATGAACAGAGGAATTTAACCATGTTTCTGATAGTACAATAATAGCATAATCGCTACATTGAATGTTACGTAGAAAGTCGTGAGTTTAGGTACGCGTACGTACGTACGTATTTGGTATGGCATTTTTAAGCAGCAGTCTCTTTCTTTTCTTCTTTAAAGCATAAGGTCTGTGCATACCTAAGTACCTCCTTACAATAGGGTAGTTTGACTAATTTGATTTAATTATTAAGTTCCGCGTGCTTCGGAAGGCTCATAAAAACCGTTGGTCCCGGTTGTTCTCGTGTAAGTTGCAGTCGTTAAAACCGACCAATCCATATTGGGCCAACGTAGGGGGTTTATGGCCCAATTTTCCTATATATCGACGGTGAAGTTACAATACTTTCTAACTAACATGAACAAAATTTTACACAAAGAGAAAAAAACGTTTTGTTTCTCGCAAACTTTCGCGTCTAAGTGTAATCGGGTTGTACCAAGTTGAACGTAGATATAGGAGAAATTACCATAATGCCATTTTATTAGAATCTATTTCCACATTTATTTCTCTCCACTTGTCAAAAATACAGGTAAGTGGTTTCATCAAAGTATGCGGAAAACCACCTTAAAGTTAATGATATAAGAAAGTCAATTTCTCGAAAAATTTTAGATAAGAGGTATTGTCACTTCGCCGTCGATATGCCGTTGTTCACTGTCTTGATGATTATTTATACCATGGCATAAAACCTTGCCAAAGCTAGCTGGATTTGGAGCGCATCTTTTTTCTTTTGAAGCCGAATCAGTTGGCGTCTTTTCTTCTATTTTTCTCTCTAACTTCTTCTGTTAAAGCGTCTGCTGAAAATATCATCAAATTCATCGGAAACTATATAATATTCTTCGGAAATTATCGCGTGTGACGTTCACAGCAAAACTATAGAAAACTTCAATACCAAACCGAACAAGAACTGCAGAACGAGCCTCAGATAGCGTCTCCTAAGAAAGCTGGTCGAGGTAAGTGTTTTTTGCCATATTAATGGGTAGTTGCCAAGGCAGATTATAATACCGAAAGCATTGTGTAATTTAATAGTTTTGATACCAACATACAGTCCACTTTCATATATTATTCCCGTGGTACTTTGCTTCCACAGCCGTTCTCTGTGGAAAGGCCTGCCCAGTAGTGGGGCCTTTATAAGCTGGTGATGATGATAATTATTAAACAGTTTTTAATCTTATAATGATTTAATCTTGTAAGTGTTGTATTTTGTGAATTTGTTAAATATTTTTAATTAATTGTTGTTTGTTGGCAACATCGTTAAATTATCAATAATTCTACGAATTAACACTAAAAAAGTTACAGTGGGTTCAAATAAAACAATTACCAAATGTGGGAGCACACATAAATAGAATCTTTTAATAAACTCGGAAGTGTTGTATTTTGTGATTTAACTATTTTTAATTAATTGTTGTTTGTTGGCAATATCGTTAAATTAACTATCAATCTACGAATTAACATTAAGCAAGTTACTTAGTAGTGGGTTCAAATAAAACAATTACCAATTATATGGGAACAGGTAGGTACATACTTAAATAGATTGGAAATCTGATACAAAATTGGATACAGCTAGCTGCGAACTGTGTTTGCACAAGACGAGTGTTCTGATAAACAAAGATGGCGAAGACAGGTAACTGTACGAGCAAAACTGAGTTTCGTGTACATACACAATCTAATTTTATCACAGAAACATTGAATGTCAATAGATTTATAATAGATACCTTAGATGAATGATTGGTCTCGCTGCGCTCGACTAGATACCGCCCTATCTAAAAACCACAGCTCCGTAAATGCGGCAACTTATCTATGACAATTTGCAAAGATGCTGTCCTTCCTATTTTTTGCAGTATTATTTTTACACAGTTTTATTACGCAAACTGGCATTTTACTTTGAATTATGCCCAACATTTAATAAATAATTCGGTACGTAGACTTTATACACACAGCTACCGTGTGACTGGCTCTCTGGTACGCCGATTTCGGCGTAGTATTTGTTGCCGCTTTTTACAAGTACGACGGAGGTATCTAGGCGAGCGCAGAAGACCAATCATTCATCTAAGATGATACATTATTCAGGTGCGCAAATACCAATAAGCCATGCAAGCTGTAGGTAGGTACTCCTACTCCTACCTCAAAAGTTTACTGAAAGATTTTAATTAAATGTCTGTTTGGAATGTGTCGTATGCCGTATCTCGTATCTCTTATTGGTAGTTTACAATCTCAGAATAATGTTATTAATCCGAGTTTACGTTAAGAAATGTATTGTTAACTCCTTATCCCATCGCAAAAAATCCAATATGCTCGAACTGCCGCCGTAAAACAAGACACAATAGAAATTCAATTGTTAGTACCTAATCGATTTAAGGTTTTCTCACAGACGAGAGACTCGGAAACTAAAACTTTCGTAAAAAGTCTTTGAAACAGAAATTTATGTAGTTGAATGAATAGGAATGACTCAAAATAAAGAGCCGCCAATGCCCTTTTAGCAGCAAGTTCTAAAAAATGGAGCAGAAATAAAGAAACTAAGATACCCGAGTGTTCTCACAACTCTATGTTTTTAATTAACGTGACGGTCGCTGTCTTGTTTTTCTTAATAAATCCAGATAAAGATAGCGTTACTTTAAAACTCTGTTTAAAAATGCAATAAAAATAAGTATTGTTAACTCTATTACTATTTTTTTGCATTTATCGCTCCTTTTTCATGTGCATACATTTGCAGGCGAGAGGGCGCTGCTTGCATGCTGCATCCAAGCTTAATAACTATATTTGCATTAACAAGCACTGCATATGAATTAATTTGCATTTTCGTATGTCATGGATTTTTGCAAATTAACGCCTGATTTTACTTATTTAACTAGGTGTAACTTATACCACGTTTATTAATAACAGGGTAGTTGTATTCCTCGCTTAGCCCTACGCGACGCCAGCACGGCGGCGCTCACCGGATGAACACCAAATGTGTGTTATGTGTGATATTTTTAGGAATGTTAATTGCCCTCTTCCTGTATCCGGCAGAGCGGACCCGCTCTGATCTGCCCGGCCGCTCTCTTATACAAAACTGCTAATTAGTGATGAATAATTAATACCGCTGGCCGTTGACATTTGAATCGCTTGATTGACTGCCGATTTTGTTTGGTTGCTGAATAAAAAAATACTTGTTGGCGGCCCATAAACGATTCGGTGGCATGTTTGTATGGCTATATGTGGACGTGGATGACGAGCTATTTATACTGTTATTTAAAAGCTCGTAAAAATGATTGTGGAAAATAAAGCTTTAGAAAGTTTTGTGGGGATAAATAAAACATTCTTTTGATTCCAATTTAGACTTCACAGTGGCATAATACCGCTGGCTTGCAGCGTAAATCAAATTACGTACTAGGAAAAATTCAGCGAGTCTTCTGGGGTCTCGGTAGCTTAGTGGTTAGAGCAGTGGACCGGCAATCCAAAGGGCGTGGGTTCGAACCCCATTTGAGCTTCCTGAGACTGGTTGATTTTTTTCTAGTAAACATTTTATCCTTTATCTATAAAGCATTGTGAAAGCAAAATTTCAATAATAAAAGATTTAAAAAAAAAACTGCACCGATATCAAAACCACGTACTTAACAAGATCTTGAAACAGTTATCTGTTCTTTGTCTCAGTAGATAGTCAAAAAACAAACTTATTTTTTTTCTTTGCAAGCTGGGCACGGACTTCCAGTAGTAGGGATAGAATAGTCTATGTTTATGTGTTCGTCCGCGTTACGCGGAGCCCTAAGAAATACGCGACTAAATAAATATACTTATATAAGAAACTAACCTCTTACCTTGTACTGGCGATTTTCAGTTTTCTTCCGGCGAGAGGTACCTCTCTTCTTTCTTGCACTTTCTTCTTTCTTCGTTCTTGATGTCCACCATTGTTGTGAGGATAAATAAACCTACCTACGCTAACAAATACCGAAACCACCGAATAATCCGAATTAATACATTCCAAAAAATATATAGGTAGGTGACTAGTGAAGTGCATCTTACTGATGAAATCCGTTTTAATATTGCAGGGCAAAGGATTCGCTCACACAGTCAGTCTTAGAACGGAACATTACCCCCGCCTAAAATTACCGAAAAAATAAGAAATCGAAATCTAATATATAGGCAAACGCGATAATTTGCTTATATAGCCCGTTTTAAAATCCCCTGAGCTACGCGAACTTCCGCGAGCCTGACCACAACTCGAACCTAAATACAACAGAACTATACGACCGCGTCGACGTGAAGAGGAGGGACTTTCTCTTCCTTTAATAAAACCAAGTCTCCTTCCTTAGGAGGTACAACAGAATCCGTCCACATTACTCGCTGTTGCAGGGTGTGAAGGTATTCTAAGTGCCAACGATGCCTAAAGCTTTGTGTTAACCGTGGTAACAACTGAAAACGTGATAACCGATACATCTTCACATCCTGCAAAGAATATTCAGGAACAGCATTTAAAGGCTGTCCAATCAAAAATGACCCGGTGTCAAGACTTCAAGATCATTGGGATCCGATGAAATGGGGCACAGGGGCCTTGAATTTAATACCGCTTCCACTTTACAAGAAACCGTGCTAAGCTCTTCGAAGGTGACCTTTGTTTCACTGATACACCGTTTGAGATATGGTTTTGCGGACTTTACCGCAGCCTCGAACAAACCGCCCCATGATGGATAAGCTGGTGGATAAAATATCCTTGTAATACCGCGACACGACAATTGTTGCCCGATGGCATTCTCATTTTTCTCAAGAAAGGCATACTTCTCGCAAATACCTGTCCGAATTAATGAAGGCAACCCGCGCCTTGAAACAAACCAAGTAAGAGTAGCAATAAAAGCTTCCGTTGAGAGTTCCAAAACCAACTCTAAGTGAACCGATTTTATGGCCAGGCAAACAAAGACACATAAGTAAGCCTTGGTGATCCGAGGATTTCGATATTTATGCACTTTTACAAAGTCCACACCGACACCGTGAAAAGGTCGAGCTGCGACCACCTGATCCCGAGGCAAATTACCCATTAGCGGCTGCTTTGTTATTCCCTACACCGATAACAAGAAACACACTTGAAAGTAACATTTCTCACAGCCCGTCTTGCAGAAAGAATCCAATCATTTCTCTGTAAAATGACTAAAAGCGCATTTGAACCGAACGTGAGCATGAAATGAAAATCCGTAATTAACATGTCAACAAAGTGACCCGACTTAGGCAACGATAAAGGGCGCCGTGCGCCATAGGGTAAGTCTGAATTTTTCAGTCGTCTCCCGACCCGTAAGTAACCATCCGAATCTATGAAGGGATTTAACCTCCTTAAATGCCCTTTAGTTGTAAAACTTTCCTTGGAATTATACCGACCGACCCAAACCAATATAGCTTATATCTGCCTTCAGACACTAACAAATATCTACTGTTAATCCATTTAGCCTTATTCCGTATATTATTTAAGAACCGAAAAGCCCAACCACTAGCCGCAATTAATTTATCAAAAGCACTACATTATACCGTTCTAGAAAACTATTAGGTTCCAGCTCCGTTATTTGGGTCACCGCCATGCAACGTTTTCCAGGCAATTCCGATAGTGACTCCACCGCCGATGTCGGCCAGGATTCCGAAGCTTGAGTCAACCATGTTGGATTCCACCACAACGAATGGGAGACCAAAACCGAAGCCAAACAACCCCGTGCGATGCAATATCCGCCGGATTGATATGTCCCGAGACATGACGCCAAATGATTGGTACCGAAGAATTTTGAATTTGAGAAACTCTATTTGCATCTAATACTTGAAGAGTAAGAGGACGTGTCTTGATTCAAGCCAAAACAATGCGACTGTCGGTGCAACCAAATATCTCCTTCGCATCAATGGTTCTTTACAGACCAAGACAAACATGATGAAGGAGGTTGACCAGCAACTCCAATTTTAGAATTGTTAGTCGAGTCCTGAGAGGGGCCACTTTACTCTTGCTCATTAGCAAGTGTACCGAGACCCTGCTGTCATTTGTTTTAGTTCTTAGGTATACGACTGCTCCGTAACTTAATTCCGAAGCATTCGAAAAACCACGAACATTATAATGACTAACATTGCCGGGGATGATGTGCCTAGGCAAAGCCACATTCCATTAATACCTAAGTCCGTTTGGAACTTAATCCACTCCCGCTCCAAACCGAGATCTAGAGGATCGTCCCAATCGTGACCCCGTATCCACAATTGCTGTAAGAGGCACTTGGTCCAAAATAAATCTGGGGAGATTCAACCGTTTGGATCATACATACGAGCCACCGTAGATAGAATACTCAGCTTAGTAACCGTTAGTGGGTTCACACACACACGTCCCTGATTCGATCGTAAATAATGCCTAAAACCGAACCGTATGACAATTGTCCAGATTCGTAAACAAAAGAGGCACTTGCTTGTGCTCATCCGGTAGATTTTCTAAAAGCGGTGATATCTATAAGCTTCTTTTGGACTTTTAGAGTTGCCGTTTCCAAGCTAGCCCCGTCAAGTATGTCATCAATGTAGGTACATTGCTCCAATACCGCTGCTGCACGAGGATTACCGCTCACGTTCTGTGCCGCCAATTCCAACAAAGTCCAAATTGCAATGTATGGACTCGATTTTACCGTAGGTATTTGTATTGAGCTTATACGTGAGAAGAGGCTCGTCCGGACACTCTTCAAAGAATAAGTCGATTTTTTGTTCGAAGGAGAAATTAACGTCTGCCGGAACATCATCCGGATATCCGTAACTAGCACCGTATGATGACACCGAAAATTTAAAAGAATTAAAGTTTAATCTCTTTGTAGCTTAGGTCCCGAATGTAAGCACTGATTCAAAGAGACACCAGAAAACGACGGACAGCTGCCATTAAATACAACCCGAAAGTATCTGAACTCTTAAAAACTCCATCATGTGGAATATAAAAATGTTCTTCTCCCGAATGTAAGTTAAAGTTCAAAACTGACATGTGACTTATTGCCAAATATTCCCGCATGAATTCTACATATTTCTCCCTTCCTTACTCCTCCTTCTCCCTGAGAACCGAGTTTTGCCTGAAACGTCTCTCCATTGCTAGAAACTGCTTTTCAGCGATAGGACGTGACTGCCCGAGTAGAATCTAACCGAACCGTAGTATTTTTGTAGAGTGAATCACACTCCTCATGTTCGAGAGTCCGTACTCCGTAGTGAAACCGATGGGGGCTCCTCAACCTCCCAAAGTTTTAATAAAACTTCCAAAAGAGAAACTCCGAAATAGTCCGAAATTAATATAGGACGGCTTACTGCCTCCTACAGACCCTAAAAGCACATAACCGGATACCGACCGATATGTCGTAAAACCACTGGTACTTAATTAAATTTTATCCCCACCTACTTGTGAACTGAAAACATCCGAACCGAGCAATAATTCCACGGGTTTAGATTTGTAAAACTCGCAATCAAAAAAATCCGCAATTCCAAACTGTACCCCAAGCACGAACCATTATGGTACTAGTTAAGGTAATCGTAATCGTATCATTTTGTATGAAAACCAAAGCAGCGTCGCTATGGTCGTTTAGATAACTAAAATTCAATAGCACGATCGTAATCGATATGGTAGTAGTATAATTAACAAAAGCTAATGTATGAAAATCGGAAGCACGAACTCGCTTTAGACGAATCGTATTGTTTCATATTCTAGCCATCGTAATGTCTACGTAGTAATTACATCCTCTTAGGTAAAATCGCCTGACATAGCTGTCGCTACGGTTGTTGTGAAATTTATTTAATTTAATTTTATTTATCGTACCTAGGTGATTTCAGACACTGAAAATTATGGCTATGTTATTTAGAAATCGTCTGTTACTTAGTTATTACTTCTAGGGTTATAGTATTAGAGAAAACGAAATCAAAAAGTTAGGTTAATTGTGTAAATTTATTGAATTACGGATATTTTTACATAGGTACATATATTATAATCACAACGATTATCCCCGGAGGGTTCTTATCTTATCTTATCTTAGTGGGGCCTGCAGAGGTTTCCCTCTCGCAGCGGCACGTCGACCCATTGGGATCTTTTGTGCAACCCCGTCCTATCACTCTGTTTCCTCAGTGAAAACGACTGCCATAAGTTTGGCAATGTCTTTGAGGGCGACGAGCCTAAAATCTTCTGGTTTCGGGTAGGCGAATCCCAGGAGACTCATTTTTTTCCTAGCAAGGGAGTCATAGTCACACAGTAAGTGTTGCATGGACTCCGTTTTCTCCCCACATGCCCTGCACAAGCTGTCTGTTGCTAGTTGCATTCTGTGGAGCATTTGTTTTGTGGCATAGTGCCCGGTCAGGGCTCCGATAATTGTTCGTGCCTGCGTTTTGCTACCTCCACATATGATTTTACTCCGTCCTAGCGTTCCACCTATGAAGGATTTTGATTGTTTCATGCCGGGTAGCTTATCCCATTCGGTTTTATGCCTGTTTTGGATTTGGTCCTTAAAGGCCTTGTTGATGGTGCTCGGTGCCAGTGCAACAAACGGCTCAGGATCAATAAATGGGGTCTCTGAGCCCTCCCTGGCAAGTGCATCAGCCATCTCATTGCCGTGGATTCCCATGTGGCCTGGTACCCAGATCAATCTTACCCTGTTTTGTCCACCTAGCTTGTTTAAAGCTTTTGTAGTTTCAAGTACAAGGTTGGAGTCGATCCGGGGCGATATAAGTGACTTCAGTGCTGCTTGGCTGTCACTCAGGATGAATATGTTTCGCTTTCTGGGGGCGAGTTCTAAATTATTTTTGCGCATAGGAGAATTGCAAAAATTTCGGCCTGGTATACAGTTGCAAATTTTCCCATGCTTTGACTATGTTCGAAGTCATTGCTAAAAATACCTGCTCCAGTACCCGACTCCATTTTGGATCCATCGGTGTACCAGATTAGGATGTTCTTCTCTGGAGACGGTGGTCCTTGTTTCCATTCATCCCTAGTTGGGACATATATACTGAATTTCTTTTCGAACATGTACTGGGGGGAGATTTTGTCACACCCAATTTCCATGATCCTGTCAAGGGAATTATTAGGTGCCCATTTTGTATGTCTGGTCAGAGGCTTAAATGCGTCCCACAGCCCGGCTACCTTAAGTCTATGTAACGCTTTCTTTGCCTCTGTTTCTATGACACTGTGCAGGGGTGGAAGGTCCGTAAGGACCTCCAGAGCTGCCGTCGGTGTGGTTCTGAATGCCCCAGTAATCGCCATGCATGCTGTCCTCTGAAGTTTGCTTAAAGCATTCTTACAGATTTTCAACCTGGTTCTGGGTTACCAGACGATGTCGCCATATGTAAGGATCGGCCGCACTATCATCATGTAGTCCCCACGTTTTGCCATAGGTGGACCGACACATACCAAAGACCCTATAGGCCTTGGTAACGGTCGTGTCCATGTGCTGTTTCCAGGTAAGTTCCTTATCCAGTGTAATGCCTAGATATTTCACTTCTCTGAACCAGGGAAGCTGGGTGCCGTAAAAATTTAGGTTTCCCAGTTTCGTGAGGTTTTTCATCCTCGTGAAGGAGATAGCAGTTGTTTTCCCCGGGTTTACGGATAGATGATTGGTATTACACCAATCTTCCAGCAAACATAAAGCACGTTGCATTAGCTCCGATACCATGGAGGGAAACTTTCCACTGACTGTGATGACCAGGTCATCCGCATAACCAACCGTATATAGTGGTCCTTGGTTCAGTTTTGCTATGATCGAATCAACTACAAGGCTCCATAGCAGGGGAGTGAGGACCCCCCTTGCGGGCACCCTCTAGTTGTTTGAGCGAGTAAACTGTCCCCAAGCAGTTCTGAGTAGATTATTCTACCCTTTAACATGCATTAAATCCATTTGCAGATCGGTTGTGGCACGCCATGATCTCTGGCTGCCACATTGATGGAGTCAAAGGTTGTGCGATCAAATGCACCTTCAATGTCTACGAATGTGCAGACGCAGATCTCTTTGTTCTCCAGGGCTGATTCCGCTCGGCTTACCACATGGTGAAGAGCGGTTTCTGTTGACTTCCCTGGCTGGTAAGCGCATTGAAGTCCGTGAAGTAGGAATTTTTTTAACGGTCCCGCTCTGATAAATTTGTCTACCATCTTTTCCAAGGTCTTAAGAAGAAAAGACTGGAGACTTATTAGCGTAAAAGCTTCGGGTTCTTCATAATCTGGTTTACCCGGTTTTGGTATGTATATTACCTTAACACGTCTCCATGTTCTGGATATATAACCAAATGCAATGCAGGCTTTATACAATCTGCAGAGATGGGGGCCCAGAATGGAAGCGCCCTGTTGTAGTAGGATGGGGTAAATATTGTCAGGTCCAGGTGCTTTATATGGTTGAAAGCTCCCCAGTGCCCATTTAACCTTAGATTCATCCACCATCTTTTTAGCTATTATCTAATCATACTTGGAAGTCTTAACTTGCTGCTCCTTTCAGCTGATTGGATCATGTTCGTCTTGAATGATGCTTGATCCAGGGAAGTGGGTATCAAACATGACCTTCAGTGTATTCTCACCATTTCCTGTTTGAGTTCCATTTGCCCTCATTACTATAGACAGTGGAATCGCCTTTGTTGTAGAGATTGCCTTGGTTAGTCTCATTGCTTCAGGAACAGACTGTATCTGTTCACAATGTTTCCTCCAAGCCGATCAGGCCGTCATCAGTGCTTCTGTGAGTCTGTCAGCTTCAAACTCTATGTCCACAACTGAGTTAAGTTTACAGCATGGACCATCTAGTTCCCGCCTGAGATCCTTTCTGAAGCCCTCCCAGTTGGTGTTTCTTGGGTTCTTCCTTAGCACAGTTCCTATGGTCTTACCTAGTCTGTACCTAAAGCATATGTAGTTGTGATCGGAGAGGGATACTTCGTCCGATACATGCCAGTTTGTGATGTTACTTACCGCTCTGTTACTAGCAATAGTTATATCAATCACCTGCGCCCTCCGGGCATTGAAAAAGGTAGCCTTATTTCCTTTGTTAAATATTTGCATGGGTGAACTTACCAGATACTCCACCAGTCTCTCCCCTCTCTCATTGGTGTCTGAGCTGCCCCAGATCACATGATGCGCATTGGCGTCGCAGCCGAAAATGACATCTTGGTTTTCTCGGCCAGCGCAGGTTACCAGTTCCCGTATCTCCTTTGATACTGGATCCGCCTTCTCGAAAGGGAGGTAAGCTGACGATAAAATTACCGTCCGCCTAAGACCCCCTTCCACCGTAAGGACCTTAACAGTGGTCAGATCCCTGCAACAGAAGTTCATTAGAGGCGGAGGGTTAGTCAGAGACTAGGCAATGAGGACAACAAAAGCAGTCCTCTGCCATAGTTCACTTTTCACCAAATAGCGACTGCACAATCTGCTGTTGTAACCGCCTATCCTGTCGTTGAGAATAACCCCCGCCCGTGCGCGGTGGTGAGATGGGTGACCGACGCGCTACACCATAATTTCCACGGTCAGCATTGTGCTTCTGTGCCGTACCCGACCGATTGATAGCTATTATCACCAAAACAATAATAGCACAAACGTTTGCGTGCCGTATAATCCCTTAGCCCGACTGGAGAAAAGGACCTTAAACGAGGACGCTTCGCTAACGCCGAGTGAGTAGTATCCCCGCAGCATGAGCATGTTTGGCTGACCACCGCAGCCATGTACTGACCTTCCCTCCGAAGTGGGGTGGTCGTGAAACCGCTTTAATATCATCCGTGTGAACTCCCGATGAGTCTGAATTAGTACAATCTAGAAGCCGACATTCCATTTCTAAGAAATTACTAAGTTTGTAAAAGTGGGTATGACATCCGACTTTCCTACACCTTTTTGTTCAAACCAAGTAGTGGGTAATTTAGCAAGCACTACCTACATGTAAGAGCAAGAAAGACCATTCTGAAACTGAGCCGAGCCGTTCCAATAAATTGACCACCATTATTAAAGAGTAAAAAAATTGAGACCTTAAACCGTTGAGCCGTATGATATGAAAGGTAAATTCATTATTTGTTCAACATGAACATCCGCTAAAAGCCAGTTTTGTTCATAAGAAGGTCTTTAGGCGTACGATACTCCTCGTCCGAGATGCGAACATGTTGTACTAAACCACGGGCCTCCCCTGATAAGCAGGACATAAGAAAGGCTTATTTTTGTGACGGTGGTATCACTCCGATAATCCACCAAACTCTCGAATAGGTTGTTGAAACTAACCCATTGGTCCATCTCTCCCGTGAATGAAGGCAACCGAGATATCAACCCAAAAGTTAGACAACTCCACCCAATTTATTCCTTATGTTCCGAAGGGGAGTCTGATTTGTTATTATCGCTGTCTAATTTAATAATCAATAACCTATCAAAGGCTTATTAGAAGCCTGTGATAGGTTATTGTGCTCGGGTGTACTCCCTGCGAGCCGCAGTGACGATCTCATCGTCAGCCGTAATGCTGATATCAGCAAGTTCCAGTATTCTTTGGTTAGCGCGTTCCAAAGAATCAAACTCAGTATTAACTGTCATAAGCCGTATAGTTAACCTATTTGTATGGTCTGGCCGATCAATTAAATCCTCACTATCAATAAGCCACTGTAACTTAACTTTAAAAAGTGACAGATGCCCTTACAAACATTTTTGAGTTTGTTTAAACAAAACCCGCAGCCAGAAAATTATCAAGTGCTTTAAAATTTTTTTTTGTATTTTGTATAACTGTATCGTTTACCACTTGCAAGGCCACAGATCACCAAATCTTACTTATGTGTTCAAGTAAATGAAAGGCCAAGAATTATATAGCAACCTAACCCAAATATGTAGGAATACCGCACCCTAACGAATTGAACGCCCGTATAAAGGAAACCCACCGAAATTAAACCACGCTCTGCCACCAAAAAAATGTTTGTCCGCGATACGGAGCCCTAAGAAATACGCGTCTAAATAAATATATTATAAGAAACTAACCTCTTGCCTTATACTGGCGATTTTCAGTTTTCATCCAACGAGAGGTACCTCTCTTCTTTCTTGCACCGTTCGTTCTTGATGTCCAACAATGTTGTTAGGATAAATATAATACGCCAAAACTACCCAAACCACCGAATAATCCGAATTAACACAATCCAAAAAATATATACGTAAGCTGCGTTTCCACTGATTTGACAAGTGAAGTGCGTCTGACAGATGACGATTAATTATTATTATTATATACCGTATTAATATTGCGGGGCAAAGGATTCGCTCATACAGTCTTAGAACAGAACACTATGACAAATCAAAAGTTTATTAAAACAGACACAGTTAAGTAATTCGAAAATTTCGGTACCTTACTTATTACTTAGATTCTATCCTGTTGCCCAAAGTAAGTAAGCTTTGACCATTGTTACTAGTCGACGCCACTGATCCCGGTTCCCGGTTTTGAACAACTTCTTGTCCTGAAAGACTAAATAAAAAAAAAAATCTGTTTCATCTTAGATGAAGCTATCATATTTCAAAGGCCACTTTTCATCAGGCAACTTAGTAGTTTATGCACTGCATTTATATACTGCATGTACTATAGCCACAATGATTTTTGGTAAAGTTTAGAAACTAGGACAGTATTAAATTTATTTCGTAACAACAAATAAAGAGATGTACAAGCGACAGCAAGCCAACTACCACAAGATGTACAATTTTTGAACTTTGCATAAAGTTACTATAGCTTTAGGTATAGTAACTTTATGGAACTTTGTGATTGGGCTACCTATATAAGTAGGTACCTATATAAGGATCAACATCGATTAGAGAATTTAGACGGTTTTGCGGAGGTTGCTCTGCTGGCGTATAAAAATAGTAGATTGTTATACAAGGGGCTAAAATGATCCATTATATACAATAGAAACCGAGTTTTAATGGGTTTTTAGCGCCGTGTGTTACACTCTGCTTTTTACTACGAATGCGAGAAAATAAAACAATCCAATACAATATGATTTTTTTTTAATTAACCCGTTAATGCTTTTATAACACATTTGCTCGTAAAGAAGCTCTTATTACACCGATTTCAGTATCGTAATGTAATAAATTTCGCACTAGTGCGGTAATGTAATTTAAAAATTAGTAATTATTTGAATCTATGGACAACATAGGCCTTTAGCCCGTTAGTAGCTTTTACGACACCCACGGGAAGAGAGGGGTTGGTAGTATTAATTTGATGAGCCCATCGCCGCTCTATGCTGTTGGATGTATGTGCAGTCTTTACTCCGTTAGTTTCCTTTTACGACACCCAAGGGAAGAGAGGGGTTGGTAGAATTATTTTGATGAGCCCATCGCCGCTCTATGCTGTTGGATGTATGTGCAATCTTTAGTCCGTTAGTCTCCTTTTACGACACCCAAGGGAAGAGAGGGGTTGGTAGTATTATTTTGATGAGCCCATCGCCGCTCTATGCTGTTGGATGTATGTGCAGTCTTAAGTCCGTTAGTCTCCTTTTACGACACCCAAAGGAAGAGAGGGGTTGGTAGTATTATTTTGATGAGCCCATCGCCGCTCTATGCTGTTGGATGTATGTGCAGTCTTTAGTCCGTTAGTCGCCTTTTACGACACCGAAGGGAAGAGAGGGGTTTGTAGTATTATTTTGATGTGCCCATCGCCGCTCTATGCTGTTGGATGTATATGCAGTTTTTAGTCCGTTAGTCGCCTTTTACGACAACCAAGGGAAGAAAGGGGTTGGTAGTATTATTTTGATGAGCCCATCGCTGCTCTATGCTGTTGGATGTATGTGCAGTCTTTAGTCCGTTAGTCGCCTTTGACGACACCCAAGGGAAGAGAGGGGTTGGTGGTATTATTTTGATGAGCCCATCTACGCTCTATACTGTTGGACAAAGTAAAATATATGTTGGCTTACCAAAGATTCATGCACTAGAAAAACAACAAAAAAACGCAGTCATTTTCGGATTTTTTTTCCTCACAAATATGTTATAAAGCGTCGTATGGCATACGTGCGCTTTGATAATTACAGCCTCTGCTTTCTTGTAGCCCTCGCCTACGGCTCGGGCAAGCAATATCGCCTCTGCTGTAATTTTCATCTTACCGCACTTATATCATAATGTACTATTATGGCACCCGAGCGAAGAGAGGGGTTGGTAGTATTATTTTGATGAGCTCATCGCCGCTCTATGCTGTTGGATAGTAAGTGCAGTCTTTCCATCTCTTCCCTTGGGTGTCGTAAAAGGCGACTTACGGACTAAAGACTGCACATACATCCAAGTCCAACAGCATAGAGCGGCGATGGGCTCATCAAAATAATACTACCAACACCGCACTTTTCTTCGGCGTCGTAAAAGGCGACTAACGGACTATAGACTGTACATACATCCAACAGCATACAGTGGCGATGGGCTCATTAAAATAATACTCCAACCCCTCCCTTCCCTTGGGTGTCGTGAAAGGCGACTAACGGACTATAGACTGCACATACTTCCAACAGCATAGAGCGGCGATGGGCTCATCAAAATAATACTACCAACCCCTCTCTTCACTTGGGTGTCGTAAAAGCGACTAACGGGCTAAAGGCTCACCACCTAAACACATGTGCAGACTGTGCAGTTGTTTCTTGCTGAAGCGTGGACTGTGTGGACGTGGTCTGTGTTGTCCATAGATTCAAATGATTACTAATTTTACCATAAACTTTAAATAAATATCTCAAAAAAGTTGTTGATTTAAGTGTTTATTCATAATTATTCTACATAAGACTAAAAACTTTTTCGTTTTTGTAGGCTCATTGTCATTAAACAAAAAAAAAATTACTTTTTCTGCTAGGGCAAGAGAAGCTACTTTTTCCCTGCTCTGGAACGCTACACTGACGGTCTTTTTGAGCGAGAGGAGTGAAAAACATATTACATGCAGGAACCCTAATTTATAGGCTATACCTATTTCACACTTTCGAACTACCACTTTAATTTTTTGCAGGTAACTAAACATTGTGCTTCTGATAGATGCCTCAAATGAGTCTCTGGGTCGTAAAGTTCATATTGAACGAAGGAAGGCTAAGGGATGATTTATATTAGAGCGGGCCGTGCACGGGGGCACTGATTTGAGACGTTGCATACACTTTGTATTTATATTAGAGCGGGCCGTGTCCCGTCCCGGGCCCGTGCCCGGGCCCGGACGGGACACGGATCATGCACGGTGTAATATGAACTGCTTCATACAAAATGTATGCAACGTCTCAAATCAGTGGCGCCGTACGGGCCTGGACGGGCACGCCTCGTGCACGGCCCGCTCTAATATAAATCAACCCTAACTGTAGCCCTACCATGAGTTAGCTTACACGCTTGGGTATAAACTCCGTAGCAAATATTAAGCTAGCATTCGAAAAACCTGATAATTACTTTATTAGTTGTTGATCTATTTTTCAAATGGTTTTCAAATCTCATGTCACAAAACTATTTAAGAAAATGTAAAGTACAACATAAACACTGTCCTAAGAGCCCCGACCCTTGTTAATTTTGATGTGAAATTCATATTTTATAAGCACAGTCTTCGTCAGTCGTATCGAGTTCTGTCCATGAGAACTTAATTATTCTGTGGTAGGGCTTACAGTAAACAAATGCATCGCGATAATATCAATATAACTTGCCAAATTGCCGTGCGGAGGTGCTACTGAAAGCGGAATAAATAATAATATCAGTGTAGGTTGACTGTTAAATAGGTGAATCCTGGACATACGTTTTACATTAAAAAGTAACACCTTAAATCATAGAGCGACATTGGCCTCTGGCGGCAGACCGGCTCCATGCCTGCTCTATATGCCTTAAATGGATCTACTCGGCAGTCACTTTTAATCTGACCACGGACCTTGCAAATGCTTTTAAATATCAGGATAAAAGTTATAAATGTAAATTAAATAAACTTGAGTAGATTCGTTCGTAAGTTGTTTTTTTAATATGCAATGTCGCGTAAACTTTAGAAACAAATACGCATGACTATTGTCGACGATTCTGAGTATCCCCCAAGGGTTAGTCAGAGAAACCAAACCAACCAAAAAACAACTACACATGTGCTCAGAGCGATAGGTGGTGAGCCCATCGCCGCTCTTTGTTGTTGGCTGTATGAATAGTCTTTAGTTTGTTAGTCGCCTTTTACGACACCTAGGGGAAGATGAGGTTGTATTCTTTTAATGAGCCGCCACCACACAGCTCAGTTTAGGAAACAATAATATACTTTTCACCTTACACAGACCGTGGTCTGTGTCACCTTACAACCTCGGGAAGATTCTGTTTGTCATTAGAAATCTGAGTGGAAAGAGTCTTTAAAATTCGAACCTTTCTATTCCATAATTTTCTATTCCGCAAGTCTACTGAAAATGCATTAAGAGGGTTTACGCATTTCGGTGTTCCATACAAACTTCCAAGTCGAAATTTTTAAAAACCAATAGGCCAATTTTCATGAAACTTTGCATGCTAGAGTAAAATACAGAAATCTAAATAGTTTGTTGAAAACATTTTTAAAAAACGTTTATTTAGCTGAGTTATTGTGATTTAAAGGCCACTATAGAAAGTTTAAAATCGCAATAACTCAGTTAAATAAACGTTTTTTAAAAATGTTTTCAACAAACTATTTAGATCTCTATGTTTTACCTCAGCATGCCGAGTTTCATCAAAATTTACTTACTGGTTTTTTAAAATTTCGACATGGAAATTTGTATGGGAAACCGAAATGCGTAAACCCTCTTAAATACTTATTTCATGTCAGTGCACCAACCTCATTTCTTTGAATAATCGCACTGGCCAGCCACTGGTGGCAGCACTGTACTGAATGAAAAAAAAATGTAATTAACAATTTTACCCAAGAAGCTTGTAGCTTACCTACAAGCTTCTTGATATTACCTATTGCAGTAACTTTAAATTTAATTTGTAAAATGAATAAACATTAATTTAATAACTAAGCTGCTTTTTGCACGTAGTGTTTTCCTCGCTGTAGTGAGGTGAAAATGGTGTGTTTCACTCGGCAGCAAAGTTATTTTGCATCTCGTACCTTTGAAAAACTCGCTACGCTCAGGATTCTACTCTTATTTGATATATTCCTAGAATCCTTTGCTTGCTCAGGTTTCAATACAAGTACTCGCACCAAAAACCAACATTGCAGCCTTGCTTAACAAATAACTAGGTATTTCATTCTTTATACTCAGAAAGTAGGTCTGAAGTTGCCTGAGGAGCGGGTTGAAAGTAATACTTTTCAGCCCTAGGGAGAATCGTTTTTCTGACTGTCAAATTATTAAAAAACTAATTCTATTTTCACATTTCTATTGAACCATGTCCCAATTTTCTATACAGCCACTCAATTACAGCGCGATGTAAAATAGAAATAACTTAAAGATAAGTATTAATTAAAGAATATGTGTTTTGAAATTACTTTATTATAATTTACTTTCAACTAAGTATTTCTTTAAAATAAAATAGATTTGGGCTTAATATTTACCATTTTTTCAATGATGAAAATGAAAACTAAGGGCTAAATAGCTGGCCGGCCACAGAAAAAAAACAAAATAGGCGGGAAAGCGGCAATCCGATATTGATCTATTTTTTCGAGTTGTAGAGTTTTACACTTCAGTTGCAGTTAATTGTATTAGCACGATGGTTCATCAGATTAAAATATGGAACTCATTTTTAACATTGGAAATGTTTTTTCGATCGCTTCTGTAGGGGTCCCGTTTTCAAGAAAAGTGCGACAGGCCGATTTTGTCGTTATTTCTAGGTCAATATAGTTAATTGAGGTGTCAAAATATTTGTATTGACGAGATTAATAATGTACAAAAAATAAAACTGACATAGTTATATATTTATTACATAAATTAAAAAAAAAGCTCTAAAATGGTAGTTTTTGGTGTACCTTGTGGGCCCAATATCTACTCTTATTTATGATATTTTTTACATAATCTCAAGATGTACATGTTCAGAAAGGTTATATCTCGTGATGTTTTTCGAAGTTTATGAAAATAATAATAGGTTTTTGAGTTATGACGATTTTAAGATCTAGGTTAATAATCGGGGTTTTGATATTATATAGTTATGGTATTCATTCTATTTTTGTAGTTTTATTAATACTAATTACAATTTTTTTTAAATAAGGATAAAAAATAATATAATTTGTAAAAATAGTCTATGTTTGAAAATAAGGAAAATAATTATAATCTCCGTAATATTTAACAATTATTTATTACTGTTACGTGAAACCTGGAAATTAAGTAAGTATAAAATAATGTTTGCAAAAATAAATATTACTAACAAAGCCAAAGAATAAGTAGTATTGAAACCTTTGTATTTTCCATTATGAATTAAAATAAAACATTTTGAAGAATAAAATAGATTTTCTGTTTTTTTTATTACCGAAGTTCATTTCCAATGCTATTTGAAGGTCATGTGGTGCATGAGATATGTGAATTTTTCTTTTGTTAGGCTATCAAGCTAATTCATTTAGCATTCAAAAAAAAACAAAACTGTTTTAAAACGAAGCTGATTTGACTTTTAAAAATTAAAAAGGTAACCAATCGAAAGTCTACAAATGGTAGGGAGAAATGACCGATTGAATCATGGCGGAAAATGGCGGGCGGCATTTGAAGTGGTTAGATGTGTTGGAGAAACCTTTGCTGTATATCAATAATAAATTGTAATGTACCTGGAGTAAGGATTTTTATTACACTTTAGCCAATTCATGTTTTTTTTTACTTTCCTTGTATTCATAATGAAAAGCACAGTGTTTACCTCGGGTAAAAGACTTATTTATTCCCTCGAACTATTGGCGCCTTCGCTACGCTTGGGCGCCAAACCCCGTCTCGGGACTGAATAAGCTACTTTCACCCCTAGGGTAACAATGTACTATTCTGGTAGATACATCCGAGAAGGGACAGTGTAAACGGGAAAATACTAGATAAGTCAGCAATATGCCATACATATATATAGTCTTAAATTTTTTTGCTACAGCTAATTGTTGCTTAGGGTTTATAATTTGGGTTTAAGGATCGATATCGATTAAAGAAAGTTAACAGTTTCCAGTTATGATCAGAAAGACTAACTTGTTGAACGACTTTAAAGCAAAATGTCTATCTTAGTTGTAAAAAGTCTAAGAAGCAAAACGTCTGAAATGAAAATTGCTTTACCAGCATTACGTCTACATGTTAAAATGCCTAAGAAGCTAAATGTCTAAAAGGTAAATTGCCTTAGCAGCATTACGTCTATACCTACCCATAGAGCAACGCGGCTTCCGTGCCGGAAGGGGTAGCGTAGCCCTTGAACCTATATTTAGGTTCATGGCGTAGACACGAATTTCCCTCTATCAAAGTACCTTCTAGCCCAAGTGACCATAGTTATGCAAAAACGACTGAAGCTGAAAAACTACATTTAAGTTACACAGTTTTTATTGAATTATTGCGTTTTTTAAGCTGTTTCCTTCTTTCTTATGTAATTTGCATGAAATAACAAATAATACACATTATCAAAATATTTAAGTAAAATGTCCATTATTATATTGAAAAAACTTGAATTGAAATTTTTTGGTCTTTTTCTGCAGATTAAAATTTCTAACCTTAAAACAAAATGAATGCGGCTATATGTGTAGTCGCCATTTGCTAAATGGTTGTACCTATTGTTGTCTTAAACAATTGAACAGTTTGGGTACGAAACCCTAATAAAATAGACTTGATTCTATACTACTTAAGTCACTTATTCATTCATTCATTCATTCATTATGCATTGTGGACGTCTTGCTTCAAAGACGTTTTGCAAGCTAAGCTATCTGCATTTTAGTCTTTAAGCATTGTAGACATTTTCCTTTAAAAGACGTTTTGCAAGTTAGGCTTTCTGCATTTTGTAGACGTATTGCTTCAAAGACGTTCTGCCAGTAAGCCTTTTGATCATAACTGCTCTTCGGCGATATTCGCTTGCAAACAATCTACGCGCACGCTTCCGTACGTAAGCGCGGTCAGAAAAGAGCGCAAGCAAAAATCGCCGAAAAGTAATCGACTGGGAAGTTCCTCGATTGTAACTTGCAGAGTCCTAACTACAACCTTCAGTGTTGGTAACCCTATTGGGTCCGGGAGCGGGTTGCGCGGGCGCAGCGCGGGTCAGCGGCCTCGCCCCCTCGCGCCGACGCGACGTCACCGCCGATGCCACTACGTCACTGACTGTAGTCTGTAACTTACCATCGAAGAATAGAAATTAACTGAAAACTAAAAAGTACCTAATAGAAAACTTTTTGACTTAACAGTACCAGGAGCTCCCGCATGCGCTGCTTTGACAGCACGCTGTAAGGATCGCATCCGGGCCCGGTTGTCCGCGGTGGGATAAGTCATGGGCGCGGGTGGCGGCGTTCTTCGCCCATTGTTCCTTCCTTCACGTCGTCTGGCAGCCGAAAGTGATGATCCGGCATCACTGGAACATTAGTGTGTAGTGGAGTGCAGTTGCAGTATGCAGTTGCAGTTGCAGTATGCAGTTGCAGTATGCAGTTGCAGTATGCAGTTGCAGTATGCAGTTGCAGTATGCAGTTGCAGTATGCAGTTGCAGTATGCAGTTGCAGTATGCAGTTGCAGTATGCAGTTGCAGTTGCAGTATGCAGTTGCAGTATGCAGTTGCAGTATGCAGTTGCAGTATGCAGTTGCAGTATGCATTTGCAGTATGCAGTTGCAGTATGCAGTTGCAGTATGCAGTTGCAGTATGCAGTTGCAGTATGCAGTTGCAGTATGCAGTTGCAGTATAAAGTTGAAGTATGCCGTTGCAGTTTGCAATTACAGTTACAGTATGCCGTTGTATTTTGGCGTTGCAGTATGCCGTTGCAGTTTGCAATAGCAGTTGCAGTATGCCTTTGTAGGTTTCAGTTGCAATTGCAGTCTGCAGCTGCCATCGGAATCGTACCTTAAGGTTGTAGTGGTCGAGATAGGTAGGTACTAGCGCGACTGCTCGCACCCGAGCGTTACAAGGGTAGCTGCAAAAACCACGATCGCTCAGCTGTGACCATTCAGGTATTACAACTAGAGCAGTAACTCCATACAAACAATGTCCTTAGCTAGATGACAGAGCAGCAACAGAGCGGGGATTCGTTGTCACACGTTTGCAGCTTATGGGCAGCAACAGCAACTCAGGGCGTATAAACTTGCTTAGCGTTGTCGTCTCTAGTTAAAATACCTGAACGGCTGAGATTCTGTGACGCTCGCCGCCGCCGCATCCAATCGCTCCTCGCTTTCTTCTGCGGTGTGTCCACAAAAACGCTTCGTGACTCTCCGTGGGCAGCCAGCGCGACTTGACAGTTTGTTGTTTTACAATATTCTGTAACTTATTTAACAAAAAATCTAAATCCTAATTAAAATAAAGGCCTTAGTGACGTTGATGATGGTTTCTATGGCACCAGCAACTAACTTTTAGACTAGGTATCTCTTCGCACCATCACGTACACCCTGCTACACTAATACAAAGTGTTAATTTTCATATCTGGAATTTCAATTGTAATAAGGACATAACATAACATACCAACGAGTATACTAAACGCCTTCCTTTTTGAATCCTTAACACTGACGCTTTTATAGCGTCGAATACCGAAAAGAAGAAAAAATCAAACAATACAATCGGTACATGTTCGGTTCCCCGAACGACCTCCCATAAAACGGTGACATTAACAGCTTTAATTATTCAAACGATCGATTCCATCGTCCTTTTGGGGAGCGCAAGGACCGTGTGCGTAGATGCTGTGCATTCTGATGTCGGGTGGCGAGACCACGAGACTGCCGAATAAGGTTGCAGTTACATCACACGTCTCGATTAAGGTGCGATGGATTTGAAATATGAAATCGGTTATCGCCGTTGATTATCGATTCACCGTGTGGGTGCGCGGGCAGCTATAGGTAGGTAAGTAGGTACCGGCGCGGCTTCCGGCGCGCGCGTGCTACGGCATGCTTAATGTTCGCGCATGCGCTGTGTGTCCTGTTCGCCGCATGTGCGTTCCACTTTGGCTTTGGTTTGCTGTGGCGGATGGCAGAGTGAAAATGTGTAGGGGGAGTGATAGGCTTTAGTAAGTATTTGTGTGTACACGATCATTTTAATGTTTAAAACTAATAACATACTAGTGTTCTAAAGTGGGTACTAACCCTTCATCATTGAATTCAAGTCATTGTTACAATTAATAGGTATTGTCTAAGTACCTCTCTGTCGCATGTCGTCGAGTGGTTCACACGCGCCGCCGCGCTGATTCATGCATCGTCCTTTCTGAGGTTCGATTTCCGATTAGTGAGTTGCAAATTGGTTGTGGTTTAAAGAAAAGCAAAAATTTCTTCCTTACTTTATCTTATTTCTAGTCGTCACTCTTAACATTGTGGTCGTGGTCATCAACGAAATATTCCAGGATTAGTAGCACGTTTAAAACTCTTAACAGTCTGATTACAAAACGTGGACTAAATTATAACTTGGTTTAAACCTGAAACTGTTTCTATCTATCTGCTTATAGTAACAAAAATGGGACAGCACCAGGTTTAAGTCAGTTTTAACTTTAGGCCACGTTAAAGAGGGTAGGCTGTGCGACCAATCCTAAATACTTACTACCTATAAGTAAAACGTAAAACCACCTTTTTCGTCTTTGGACAAATAATTTGTAACCTAAGCTCATCTGTACCAAAACCACCAAACATGTAATAGGTACTTAATATAAATATAATTAAAAGACGTTTAATAGGAAATGTAAGGTAAAAGTAAAGAATGCACTAGAAAGTAGGAGAAGAAATGTATTAGTTTATGAAAAGAAATTGTAAATAAAAGAAAAGAAAAATGTAATAGAATTAAGAATCTTTTTTATCTTTTATACCATACAGGTGTAAAAGATAAAAAGAGAAAAAGCAAGAAAAGATAAAAGAAAAAAAATTGGTTGCCTGTAAAGTCGGTATACGGGCGAAAGTTTTACGTGACAACGACTTTGAGTGGTAAAATAATTTTAATGTGAATATTCATTCGTATAGTAGGAAGAAGGATGAAATAATATGGAAGGGACGCGTGCCTTTCACTTTTTATGTCTGTCTCTCTCGCTCTTAGGCGGGCTAACCATGCCCGAGTGGAAGGGACGCGTGCCTCTCACTCGCTCTCATTGTGAGCGCATAACGTGAGCGGAGCGTAACGCAGTTTCTTGAAGTGTCACCCGGCAAACCAATTTATAAGGCGTTGTCACGTCAAAACAAAAGACAGAGAGAGAGTAGAGCTCATAAGCTCTAAATATTTAACCCTACTAAAGTAAAGAAAATAAAACATAAAAGAAAAAGAAAAACCTGCCAAAAAGCGGGAGCAGCTAGCAAAAAGAACCACCATTCAATTGTTGTAACTTCTAGTAGTCTATACGTGCCAGACAGGGGGCTAATAACTGTTGCGTCGTTTTTTGTGGTAAGATACATTTATTCGGTTTAACATATCACTACAATTACGCACAAAACATTCAGCAGTATCTGTCCGTCCAGCCAACGTGGCGAGTGACCACTGACCGCGCTTATCTCGATTGCCCCTTAAATCACGACACTAGTGTTTTTTCGATGCTACAAGCTGCTACAACAGTGTCCAAGGAAGTTTATTCCAGTCACGAGTGATGTGATGAGCAAGTGAGACAGCTCGGCTGCGCTGGCGCACAATGCGATAATACGGCTGCCTTACTACGTAACGTACAGCGATCGGTGGTAATCGCGCAATCGTAACCGTAAAAAATGGCTAGTAACGGCGGCTATTTTTAAACGTAACTAGCGGTCCGCCCGCGATTTCATCCGCGAGAACAGAATCCCGTGACCAATAAAAAAAAAATCATACAAACCTTGTCCTGAGTAGTCATGACACTTACAAACACAACAAAAAATAATTAGCCACATAGTTGCAGCCGTTCTGAAATGATGCGCGTACAAACATTTCGGCAATTGATTTTTATAGGATATAAACTAGCGGACCGCTCGCGACTTCGTCCGCGTAAACCCCGTACCCCGTGACGAATTTTTGAAAATATTATATAGCCTAAACTATGTCACCCGAAGAAAGTGTAGCTTCCCAACGGCGAAAGAATTTTTCTAATCGGTCTAGTAGTTTCGGAGCCTATTCAATGCAAACAAACAAACAATCAAATGTTTTCTCTTTATAATATCAGTAATTAACGCTGTAAACATATTTTGACTTTAATCACATACAATGATATTTTGACGACTTCTTCTCCTGTAACCGTGTAACCGTGTCCCGTAGCGGTGAAAGAATACTTACTACCAACCCTTCTCTTTCCATGGGTGTCGCAAAAGGTGACTAACGGACTAAATACTGCACATACTTCCAACAGCATACAGCGGCGATGGGCTCACTACCTGTCACGCTGAGCACATGTACAGTAGCTATTTGGTGAAAAGTGGACTATGGCAGAGAACTGCTTTTGCGGTCCTCATTGCTTAGTCTCTGACTAACTCTTCGGGGATAATAGTCGTGATTATATGTATGTAAGTATGTATGTCTTCTTCTCCGTCATCATATAGACTATTGGTAGAGTGGTTGTGATCGTCACTTCAGTAGTCAGTCAAGCGACAATACTTGGCAGATACCGATATAAGTGGCTATTTAATCCAGATTAATGGTCTTTTTCTATCGCTACGTGTACCTATTGTGTACAACGTACGTAATAACGTAGGTACGTGGTGTTTTAGTGTTCACTCTGCTTTTATTCATAACGGCTCTATAAACTTTACAACTGCCATGCCAAGAATACGATTAAATTTATATTTCTGTACAAACCAATTTTTTTTAAATGTGACACGTCATAGTGACTTCATCCTGCCTGATGGTAAGCAGCCGATGTAGTCAAAAATAATGAGAGCGCTCCTCACCGTGGCACTAGCATGGTAACAAGCGCACCCATTCATGACGGCCTGCATAATGCCGTTTCACGCCCCGTTTAAAAGACCCGGGATTATAGGAGCTGGGAAACACATGCGCCGGCAGAGAATTCCAAAGCCGAATAGTCTTACAGAGGAACGACTTGCTTAATTTTTTAGTACAAGTGCTGATATTCTGCACAGTATGATGGTGGTTCCTAAGACTAGCACGTGTAGTCCGGGACAGGAAAGGAGAAGGCGGGATTAGATCAAAAAGTTCTTCAGAACACTCTCCGTAGTAATTTCGGTAGAAGACACTGAGCGAAGCAATGTCTCTACGCAGCTGGAGGTCCTCAAGAGAGGCTGTAACCTCAGCATCTCCAATAATGCGTACCGCTCGCCTTTGCAGTCTATCAAGTGCATCGAGGAGAATTTAACCAAATTAGATCTTTAAAGAACTACATAATATTTTGATAGATTTAATATTTTCTCTCTATCACTAATAATCTATTTAAATTATGGTTTAGTTATCTAGTACTCACCCGTAGCTTACATGTAAAAACTCAAAGCGTAAGTCTGTGTGCGAATATTCGGGACTGGTAACTTTTTACGTAGTCAGATCGCGATTCATTCAACGGCCGCCGTATTGATTGCAAACTATTTATGTATTGTATACAGAGTTACAAGTATAATATACATGGTATATATATACTGTCCGTATCGCCGCGGCCAACAATGTAACCCCCGGTTGATGCGTTTTGATTAGACGGCTATTTTGTATTCTATAGGCTGTCTGTTATTTATTACAGAACATTGTGCCAGTTGTACGTATGTACAACGCAATGATGCTTCGTAAAAAAAGAGAATTATGTACCTACTCGTACCTACTATTATCTATTTTGGGCTTATGTCATTGTGCTTGGTGCAAGTTTTCATTTCACTTTTGGAATGTTTTATTTAAGTTAACTATAACAATTGTTATATAAACAAAAGCTCAGCAAAATAGTGGAACGAAAAGTTGTGTTTTCGGTATGTATTTTAACTGAGCCAACGTACCGTTGAGATATGATGGTTCATTTTCCCCATGTATCGTTTATGTGGGAATGGCCTTCCCATACCAAGGCCTGAGTCCTGAGTCCAGCAGTGGGACGTTCGTTCATTGGCTGATAGAAATTCAGTGATTTTAGTTTGATTCTTATTTTTAAGTGATACATCAGCTGATGATACAGCTCTTGGAACGCCTTGGTAGCCGAGTGGTCAAGCGCTTGGCTCGACATCGGAAATCTCAGGTCCAATTCCCATGACGGGCAATGTGTGCTGTCGGATCTTTCCGATGCCCAAGTTTGCTTGAACCGTGGTGAATATACGTGGAAGTGGCATGCAAGATTCTCATACGAAACACATAAAAACGACGTTTCGTAGCCCCCTGTTTCTCCTTCTGAAATAGACGAATTTTTATTACTTTTTCAGCATCAGAGAAAGAGATTTTCTATGTCTATGTATGTTTTTTTTAAACCGGTTACTTAATGTTACTGAATACGCCTTAATAGGTCAAGGATCATGAGACCGCCGGCGGTCGAAAACAATTGATTTTTTATTGTGTCTGGTTTTACGATCCTCAAGGGGTTAAGACGGAATGATTTCGCTATATTTTGAAGGCTCCTGGTTGTTAAATAAACGAAAAAATTAGACATACAGACGTAGAAAATCTCTTTCTTTAACCGATGCTGAAAAAGTAATAAAAATTGGTACAGTTCTGAAGGAGGAAACAAGGGGCTACGAAACGTCGTTTTTCTGTGTTTCGTATGAGAATTTTGCATGCCACTTCCACGTAGTGTTTTCTTATAAGCCTGGCCATGAATTGTAGCAATGGCTTGATTTCAGTGATGGGGCCTTTGCTCTGCAGTGGGACAATTATAGGCCGTACTTTACTTTAGATAGGTAGTTATTCTGACGAAAGCGGCATTCGACCAAAATCCGTTTTCGCCAGAAAAAAAAACAGCCTTTAATTTATTCTGACGAAAAAGGAATCTTAACAATGTGTCCGAGATCGTAGGTACTACACATTTCTTAAAGCTATGTCAAACCTTTTTCGACGCGAAACGAATCCACAGATGTCTGCAAACATCCATCTCCTCTGGCCCTACTTATGTAAAGGGATTGTTAAGGAGGGCATGAACAAAAGCTAAGATAACAGGATCACGTGTGTACAGAATGTTTGCGAAATAACCCTTCGAAGGCACACAATGGAGGTTTTTTTGGAGCTACCCCGCCCCACATGAGGCCCGAGAGGAAATGACATGTGGTTCCCGAAAATGAACTACGCCAGAATGTTGTGGATACGCGGCGCGGCAGTTTTGGACTTTGTAGTTGTGTTAGCTGTTTATTGTTGTGAGCAAATTACAACAGCGAACAGGTTAGACGTGACGTAACATAGAATGGTTGCAATGATCACGTATGCACTGAAGGAATTATGTGGGTATTTGTAACTAGCTTTGGAATATTTACAAAGGTTTCATAAAACATTATGTCTTTAATGAAACCTCATTAAATCTTTTTATGTAGAATATTAATATTAACACCAACCCACATTGGGCCAGCTTAGTGGGTTATGACCCAATCTCCTTATGTGATGTTATTCATGTGGGAAGACCTATGCCCAGCAGTGGGACGTTAATAGGCTGATGATGATGATGATATAAAATAATTATGATTGTGAATAAAAATATTTAGAGCTCGTATATAGATAGTAATGGTGGACAATCATATCTGTCCGTTGCTAACAACAACATTGTTAATGACATTGTTGTGTTCCGACAGTTAAGAGATAAGATAACCAAGTTTCTCTTCCATGGTTGAGGATTCCGGGTGTAGCGCGCTTATACCTTCGGCCTTATCATCACTTACCATCGAGTGAGATCAAGGCCAAGTTAAGCACTTACGTGTTGTCACGTAAACCTTGTTCGCTCTAAAAGCATTTTAGTGCACCTCGTTCGCTCTTATAAAAGCATTTTAGTGCAGTATCGAGAACATTGCTGCGCTACCCTAATGAAATCGTATTCTAAAATAATCAAACTAGCGAAGCAGTGTACTTACACGCTACGTGATACCGTGATCCGCCTAGTGCGACCAATAAATAAAGCTTCCATTCGTAGAATTAACATACATAATTATAATGTTTGTGTGGTAGGTACTATTTATTTAAATTCTTTTATAAACTATATCAGTTTGTTTCACTATATCAGCGTATGGACAGTAGCTTAGCTTGCAGCACATAATAAAATTTCCTATTTAAAAGTTACCTGTCGATTCCCGTCTTGTCCACATTTTGCAGTCGCGTCGCACCGACTGACGCACCTGCCGGCACATTCCGGCCACCGCAGGGCTTCGGGTTGCATGCTCCTACAACGGCCGCAGCCCCTCGCCCTTGTTCCAATAACAATAAAGTTCAATATCCTATAACAAAATCACATAATGTGACCAACTGAATACGAGTAACCCTCACAGGCTAAAACTATAAAATTTAATTCATCTAAAACTCTCCGCACCACCGCACCGCACCTGATTCAGTTTTTGTTTCGACAAAAAGAGCGAAATTATATAAATCATAGTGAGGGAATTACAGGATTGTTTTGTTAATCCCACCTTTTTCTTGGTGCTTTTGTTTTAATACACGAGAAGAATTAAAATGCAGCTGCATAAGATTTTTTTAAACATCAACAACTACTGTCGTTTACTATTCAGTAACTCAAACTCTAACTCCAAACATATTTATTCAATAAACTCAATTAATAAGTACTTTGAATCGTCCAAACCTTTTTTAACCTACCACCTATTGAGGACGTCATTTTTTAAGTGTGGCAAAGAACGGGCGCAAGAAACCACAGCGCACAGTAACAACGACATTCACAAAAAAAAATGTCGTTACCAGGTCCTAAAATACAAAATATGAACTTAAAAAATAATAAATAATGCAATACAATACTACAGTACAATGTATCAATTAGGTAATTATAGACAATTATAAATAGCTGTTGGAGTACTTGGAGTATTTCAGTTTTGTCTTCTTTCTAATCTGACGCTATATAAATTAAGCTTTTTTATAAAGCTTTTCTTTGATTTTGATTTTAAATTTATTAAGATCTAATTTCTGAATATATTTGGTACTTTGTTGTAAAATCTTTCACAGACCCTTAAAAGAATTACCTATTTATTTTATGGAGAGTATAGTATATGGTACTGCTAATTTGTTCTTAATTCTAGTGTTTAAATTGTGAATATCACTGCGATGGTTGAAAGGCTAATTGGTCTAAGCGACATTTTCTGCGATAATTAAGTTAAATACATATTCGGTTTCCAGATTTTGTGACAACTTTTCTGGCGCTTAGCACCCACAGCAAAACAGGCCTCATGTATAAGCTCATTGATCTTATACTATTCAAAATTAGACAAATTTGAGGACACGATGACTTAAATTATTTTGATTTTTCGAACTTTTATAACATGTGTCGATTAAGGCACTTGGCTTTTTCGCCATAGTTGTGGTTTTGTCGTTTGGTCTATTTTGCAGTAAACCAAAATAATAAGCTTTGTCGTTTGGCCCATTTTGCATTCAACTAAGTACATTAAAAAACTGTGTCGCTCACAAATATCTTATGGCCATTGGACGTTGCTGAATGATGATGGCCTAAGCATCAGCTTTAAACTAGTAAGGGTTCACTTTGTTTCATCCTGTAGTTCCCCTAATGGGCATCTGCATCAAACTACTTAAATCTGGTGGAATACCTACCATCATGTTGCATGCTCATTGGACATATTCAACTGTTAGTTATCTTGGCGCTCAATTAATTTTCTCTCGATTATTTTATTCCAAGTTGATGCTTGAGCCAGTTTACTTTCAGCTATTTTACTAACGGTAGGCATTTAAACCATTTTGCCTTTCTCTAAAAATAACAAAATTTGATGCATTTTGGGTTAACCAACATAAATTTTCTAAAATAATACACAATTACCAACAGTATCTAATAGCTTAAAAAACTTCCTTAATTAATTAGGGATACACTGTATTAAATAAATCAAAGTCTAAATATAGGATAGGTGTTTATTTATGATTTTTTTCTAAAAACAAAAACTTTAATCCGTCTTCCTGCAAGTTTTACAAAAAGTCGCTTGGATCAATTAGCCTTTCAACCATCGACTGGTTTTTGAAAACATTTCAATATGTTTATGAACATATTATATCAGATTTTCATATATATATTGTGATGCAACTGTCATTACATTTATATTCCTCTTTCTGAGAGAGTCACCAGCCTTTAGGTTATAGATTGTTCGAATAGCCCTCTTCTGCAGCACAAAGATAGTTTGAATGTCGGCAGCATTTCCCCACAATAAAATGCCGTACGACATTACACTATGAAAGTAACTGAAATAAACGAATCTAGCTTTATCATCATCATTACTGCATAAGCCGCAGAGTTAAGTCTATTAACACGACAATTTAGCTATATGTGGGCCCTACTGAACCTTGGTATCTAACGTGACGCCTAGAAAGTCTGTGGTGCCCACAGGATTCACATTCTTACCTTTAATTTGTACACTAGTTGTTACCTGCTTAACATTAGGCAATACACATCTTACACATTTGGTTTTTCCCTCGTTTAATAGCTTAAAATTATTTACACTAAACCAGTGAACAATCTTTGGGACAATCTCAACACCGGCGTCAGTTGTTGAGCGACCCCCAGTAAAACCATACTATTTACCATTTAAAAGTTTATTTCTGTAGTAAAACGCTGCTGACCAGGATAGATATTCTTTATTCTTCTTTAACAACCAATATTTTACATTAAGTCACACACAGTATAAAGTATGAACACCGTTTAACCGTCCGCACAGTACAAGCGCCAAAGCCAGAATGCCTCACTCACCGCCGTCCTACTTCTCCCCCCCGAGTCCCCGACACATGACATGTGTCAAATCAAAGATTGTCAATCGTTCTATAGATTTAAGAATAGACTAAAATTGAATTATGCAAATGATTTTCAATGAACCTTACATTTCCTTAAAAAAAGAATTTGAATTTAGTCTAGCATCAACTTTTCAAAAATGTTACTAAATGTGGGTAGCACAGAAATAGGTCTAAAATTAGAGGGGTCAGAAGTGCTACCTGATTTAAATAATGAAATTATTTTACTATGTGTCATTAGGTCAGGAAAAACACCACAGTCAATGCATTCGTTAAATATGCAAGCTAAAACTGGCGCTGTTGTCATAATTACTGATTTAGCGACGTCTACGAAATTACCCCATAAATTTGCAGTTTTCTTTTTAGAGTGTTAAATGTTTTTATTATATCCCTAACACAAATTTTTTGAAAACTAAAATTACTTTCACAATTTTTAACATTCTCCTTCAAAACAGATTCAGCTACAGTGGGAGAGGAAATCAAGGCTTTTGTGGTTGAAATTGGAATGTCAGTAAAAAAACCTCTCAAATACTGCAGCAACATCGGCATCAGAAGTCAATTTTTTATTATCACAATTTAAATTGTACTCAATATTACGACTTTTGACCTTTCCTGTTTCACTATTTAACACTTGGTTCAATAAATTCTGAGACTAAATTAGTACTATAACAAAGTTTTTTTCATAAAATTATTTTTTATTTATCAACATAGTCTTCTTCAACTGCAATGCAGTCTCTCCAGCGCTTTTCTAACTTTTCTATTTCATGAGTGTAGAAAGATTTATCTTTGGCTTTAAAATAAGCTTCCGTTGCTGCGATTACTTCACCATTTGAGTCAAGTTTTGCCCTGGAGCTTTTTCTTAAGTCTGCAAACAGCCAGTAATCACTGGGGGCCAAATCTGGAGAATACGGTGGATGAGGAAGTAATTCGAAGCCCAAATCGTTTAGTTTGGCAATCGTTATCATAGACTTGTGACACGGCGTATTGTCCTGGTGAAAGATCACTTTTTTTTTCTTTATTAGAGGCAGTTTTTCCGTTATTCCGTACTTTAATTGCTCCAATAATCCTATGTAATATTCGCTATTATATGTTTCCCTCTATCAAGGTAGTCGATGAAGAGTATTCCATGCACATCCCAAAATACAGAGGCCTAACCTTCCCGGCAAACTGTTGTGTCTCAGGCCGCTTCGGGCGGCTTTCACCTGCTGCTTTCCACTCTGCTGACTGCCGTTTGGATTCCGAAGTGAAATAGTGAATCTATGTATCACCTGACCTAACCCTTCGGGGATAATAGTCGTGATTATAAATGTATGTATGTAGTTAAAGAAATACCTACGGGTTAAGGTTAAAAAATGTTATTTACAATTTTATTACTCAATGGTTTTGTATTATTAATGGTTGTTATCGTTCATGTAGATATGGTAAATGTAAGTAAGTAGTAAGTTTTGTAAATTACACAGACATAGACCAAATTTCGTCCGGGCTCCATGGTTTGTTTTAAAACGTCCAAAGAGTTTCAGGTTTCTGTTACATTAGCGGAGTGCTAAAACAAGCTGTAGGGAACAAAGTGTGTTTGCTTATTGTCGTGAAGGCGGGAGGGCGGGAGGGGCGGGCTTTGTTTGCGGGCACGGGCACGCGCTGCGCGTACGCAACCGGTACCCAACATTTACAATAATATTACAATACTAGCGGCCGCTCGCGGTTTCACCCGCGTGGTTCCCGTGGGAATATCGGGATAAAAGTATTCTATGTGTTAATCCAGGTTATAAACTATCTGTATACCGAATTTCATCCAAATCCATTCTGTAATTTTTACGTGAAAGAGTAACAAACATCCATCCATACTTACAAACTTTCGTGTAATATTAATAGGATTGTAGGATTGAAATGAAACACTTTTAACGGATTAACTCGCGTTTAATTAACTACATTACATAAGCAGTGTTTTATATTATCCTGACGTTTCGAACCCTTTACAGGGTCCGTGGTCACAGGCAGACTGAAACCTTAGAAAACAATAATATATTGTTTTCTAAGGTTTCAGTCTGCCTGTAATATATATTTTAAATATAAGCCGTGTGTGTATAGCGACTCACTAAAATAATACTACCAACCCCTCTCTTCCCCTGGGTGTCGTAAAAGGCGACTAACTGACAAATACATCCAACAGCATAGAGCGATAAGTCGCTCTACATAACTAAAGCAGCAGTCAAAATAAAAAGCGAGCGAGCGGCCGCTAGTATTGTAATATTATTGTAAATGTTGGGTACCGGTTGCGTTACACTTTAACCCCTCAAAAACACAAGTTTGCGCATTTACCGCAAAAAAACATCCCTTCGTCGTACCTCTAAACTTTGAGGGAGCTCCCCTTGATACCAATCCGACTATTGGAATCCTTGGCGTCGATATTTCGAGTGACGTTCAGTTTCGTGGTCATTTGGAAGGTAAAGCTAAATTAGCTTCGAAAAAACTGGGTGTGCTTAATAGAGCGGGTCAGTATTTCACGCCGGCCCACCGCTTACAACTGTATAAAGCACAGGGCAACGCGTCTGCGATTCCTCTGGTTTTGCGGGTGTCCATGGGCGGCGGTGATTGCTTTCCGTCGGGTGACCCGCTTGCTCGTTTGCCTCCTTCTGCTATAAAAAAAAAAAAAACAAATCGTATAAGAATTTGCATAGTTACCCCGGCCCCTGTTGTTTCAAACGTCTCATTAGCTATGGTAGGTAACCTTACCATCAGGCAAGCCTTATGCCTACCATGCGATACTGTAAAGCTGGATCGTAAACTCGCTTCTCTCTTCGATCCTTACGTTTTTATCAAAAGTGACCTATGTGATGTTAGAATAGTCATACTAAGGGAATGCGGATTTGATAACTCACTGCGGGGGCAGTTATCAAATTCGCATTCTCTAAACACGGAACGTTTTTTTTTTTTAAATTCTTTTATTTTTTTAGGGACTTTACACTATGTTATGTCAGTCCCATCATAACTTAAGCTTAGCTACCAACATTATATTTTGTTAATATGATACAATCCTTATTTAATTAGTAATAGCTAGTAGATACTTAGCACTTATCTGTCCAGTGATACTACCAATCATTGACGACTCACCAAGACCATATCACAGACAAGTCTGGCTGCGTCTGATGTAGGGTTTGCCAAAATAGATTGATATAATCCTACATCAGACATTTTAAGATTTAATTGACTCGTCAATGATTGTCGCTCTCTTTGATTTTTGCCACATTCCATCAACAAGTGCTGCACGTCCTCTAGTTTATTACACACATTACAATTCGGAGAATCTGATTTTTTCATTAAGAAAGCAAACTTGTTAGACGGAGAGTGACCGGAACGAAGTCTGTGCAATAGTACAATATATTTTCTACTAACCTCCACGTTCGTAAACCAAGGTATACGAGGAGGCTCACTCTGCATGGTTTTATACCAAATACCTTTTATTACTGATATTTCATTAAAATGCTCCTTCCAAATATCAAAACATTCGTTTTTACATTTTTGTAATATTTCCGAGCGATAAGGCTTTATTTGAAAATCTAAACCATCCAGTATAGCAAGCTTTGCCAATCGGTCAGCCTCCTCGTTACCTTTAATACCCACATGGGCAGGAACCCACTGCAGCTTTAATTGGTTGCCCATTATGTTACTCTCATGAATTAGTTGCAGTATATTATACGCTATTGGTACACCTCTTTTGCTAGAGGCACACCGAGCTATATGCTGCAACGCACTCTTACTGTCTGTACAAATAACAAATTTAGTAAGTCTTTTATTTTTGGTGTACATTAGAGCATTATAAATTGCAACAAGTTCCACAGACATGATAGATACATCAGTTGTTATTTTATATATACCTATATCACCTCGGTTAATATTATAGTATGCAGCACCTTTGCCTCTCGGATCTTTTGACCCATCCGTAAATATTTTATACCAACTCTCGTCATATTTATCTAAAAGTTCCCTCACTATATTATTTCTTAAAATATTAGGTTCCAGAAGATTTTTTGATTTAGTAACACAATCCAAATCAGGTTTTAAGACATTAAGAGTATCAATACGCGTGGTCCAGACATCGAGAGAAAACATTTCCAATGGATAGGAAGAACCCACCTCATAATTTTTAGTTTGGTTATAAACAATACCGAGCAATGGTTTCTTTTTCCTCTCCCAAAACCTGTGTTGACAAGCAGATGCAAGTTGCCCAAGTAAGTCAGTAGTCGGTTTATAATTATTTGCTTTCAACACGGAACGTGAGAGTCAAAGTAAGAGGCGAGTTTAGGATCGAGCTTTAGAGCATCGACACGCTGATCACCTGATCATTATTGGGTTTACTATAAAAGTTTCCTGCTGTGGTAACCTGCACAGTTTAAATATTAAAGTAATCCCTTATTTTACTTGGTAAAACACATTGTGGAGTACCGCCGCGCCCAGGTTTGCGCGGATGGTTATGTGGAGTTGTCCCCCTAGGAAGGTGGGAGCACCTTCCTGTGCAGAATAAAAGTAATCCCTGCAGCACAGTTTGAGGAGCACTGGCTGCAGGCGCGTCAGTTTGCGTTTCAAGTTATATAACAAGTCGCGGTTCGCCGGCCGCCGCAACCTTAAGCCCCGCGCCGCGAACGCGAGCGGTGTGCGACGCGGCAAGCGTATTTTACATTCATCGCTGTCTATACTACGGAAGTCTTACTCACCGGTATTACAAAGAACGCAATGGACGGTGAAATCGTGCGCCGCGCCGTAAACCGCCCGCTTCCGTGGCTGCGCGGAAAGGTCGCGGTTGCGGCCTCCAGCATCCATATTTACACATAAGGCCTGAGTCCTTGCGGCAAAGGCCTTGAGCTTTGTGTTTTGTCGCTCGGTGACTTGGAGAAATAATACCATTTTAATTTTTACCTTTTAAAGTGTGTAGTGATGGGTTTATTATTATAAGAATAGTACGCACGTAACTAGGTACCTACTCTTCTCTTGGGTGTCGTACAATGGCTACTTGACAGTTTCGGAAAAGTATTTTAAAAATTACAAACGCTTATTTTATACCCCGTACCCTTAGAATAATAACGCTATAGAAAGATAGTCTTCATACAAGCGCTCTGTCAAAAATGAAGCACTAAACAATTTTCGCAAATTTATTTTGTAAAAATAAAATATTTAGAAATTATCTTAATAAAAAATAACTATCGTTAAATTATAAACTACCATATCCGACATATTTCTCATCTTATTGTTACAACTGTCAAATAGCCAATTGAAGGCACATACGGATAAACATTGTACACCCAACAGTATAAAGCAGCTATGGGTCTTCACAATCCATCACGCTGAGAAGATGTGCAATTGTTATATGGAGAAACGTGGACTTTGGTAGTGCGCTGCTTTAGCAGTCGTCATTGCCTAGTGACTAGAGACTAGGCCCTAGTCTCTACTAACCCTTCGGGGATAATGATTCATTCATCATATAATCACGACTATTATCCCCTAATAGTCGCGTAGCCGGAGAAAAATTACTTACGATAATTCTAAAACTTTTCATTTTTGCTGAGTGTTTAGATTAGGTGGATTGTAAGCTATTTTTAAAAAGTTAGAAGTTTTATGACTGTGCTTTAGGTATGGTTTAGGTATTTCATAATATTTCGTGTAACGTAATGTATATAATATTAAAGTTTGAAATGTTGAGTGTTTCATAATAAGAACTATCTTATCTTTGGGTTGTAAAAAGTTTAGAAACATAATATATGTGGAACTATGGAAATCACAAAATCACTCTTTTTGTCTTTCAATAAAATTTTAAAATTTCTGAAATAATATTTAAGACTTTCAGTGGTTAGTGGTACACATGTTGAACAAAGTTTAGAAAGTTAAGTGGTGTGCTTCTTTGATAATTTCACTTTTCTTTCGTAACTCACGCAATAATCAATTAAAATTGACAGAATCGCTCATACATGACCTTTGTAATGCTATTTTATACCACACAAAAAATTAGAAACATACATACAGTGCATTTTGTTTAAATCACGAATAAAACATTTCGCTAAATACGTTTGTTTATGCGGGACGCGGCCTGCTGCAGGCGCGGCGCGGGGCGGTGGCGGCGGGCAGGCACGGGGGTGGGGGCGGCGCGCGTGACGGGCGAAGTTAATACAAGAAGACGTTTTGCAGAAAAGTAAACTAAGTACCTTAACCTAAATATTTTACATCTTAGCTGACATCAATACAAACAAAACACTATTAAATGACAAGTTTCGAGTAGGTGGTTAAGTACAGATCGCGCAATTCTTCGTTCAGATAAGATTATTCTACAATCATCTGAATTGGATGAATGGGATGAAAACGTAAACACGCAATAATAAATTAAAATTGACAGAATCGCTCATACATGCCTTTGTAATGCTAATTTATACCACACAAAAAAATAGAAACATACATACAGTGCATTTTGTTTAAATCACGAATAAAATATTTCACTAAATACGCGATTAGGCATGCAGGACGTGGGCGGGTGGATTTGGGCATCAACTCGTCACACCAAAATTTTGTTCTAACTGGTCACACCGCCAAAAGCCGTATTATTTGTGTCAACCCGTCACAAGTTGATTTATTTCTATTAGGACACATTGTAATTTTTGTAGCGAATTCGTCATCCTGTCAAACAGTTCTAACTGGTCACAAAGAAGGAGGATACCTAAACAAATTTCACTACCCGCCAAACGTGTGGTACAACAAATTTTGGGACAAACACAATATAATAAATCAAAAATGCCGATTATTTATTAATAATGTATTTATTTTAATCATATCAAACCATAAATATCCTCCTTGTGGCCAGTTAGAACTGTTTGACGGAATGACGAATAGGAGCAGATTTGCGGTGTGTGTGACCAGTAGCACATAATAAATAATCCAGTAGCCAGGATTTGGCGACATCCCGCGCCCGCTCTCTCACCTACACGCGCCTGACGGTAGGCAGGCTTACGCCGCGGCCGCGGTCAGTGAGCGAAGGAACTTCGAAGAGAGAGCATCGTGTCAACAGTTAGTGACTTTTGGCAAAATATTTTTGGCACTTAAATGTCTACAATTCCACAATATATTTTTTTATATATTTTTTATTTGGGTAAAAAAACAATGTTGAATACAATGTTGCTTAGATTATTAAATTTATATAAAAATGATAATATATTTTTTTATTTCGTATCTTTATTTATTTATTTAGGAACAGCTAACAGTTACATTACAACTTGTAACTAAAATAAATTTAAATAAATATTAACAGTAATGCAACCCACAACGCTATTCTCAGAGTAATAGAAATTGTTACTAAAGGCTAGAGGGTGCTGAAGTACGAAATAATACAAATTATACACCATATATTATTATAAGATAATGTAACTTTTACACATAACATTGTAGTAGTAACTAAAGTATACCTACATAGAATACAAGTACAAAAATAAAAAACAAAATAAATTATCAATTTACATTTAATAGTTTCTTAAAGATATGAGATTTAAAACCACTGTCATGTAAAAATATGTCGATTGATTCGAACTCTTTATTGTATGTGTCTGCAGCACAAAATTAAAAGCGATGCAATCCTCAATGGATTTTATAGTTTTATATGCTTTTAAATCGTCGGCGTACAATAGAAGTTTTGAATTTTAAAAGCATTGTTTTATATTATTTATATATAAAATGAACATAAGCGGCCCAAGGATGGAACCCTGTGGCACCCCTGAAGTTACCGTAACGCTTTTGGAATGATAACCATTGATGACTACCTTTTGAGACCTATTTTTGACGTATGATGTGCAGTGACGGATTAACCCTTAATCATATTAAGCAATTGCTTAGGGCATCACGTCTAGGAGGGCACCAGAAGAAGCACAAAAAAATCCGTCCTTAGGGCATCACATCTCACTCTCACGAAAATCAAACCAAAAAAAAATTCTAGGATTAATTTGAAAATTCGCGCGTTATAAGTTGACATGGAGTCCGACCTAGACCTGGCAAAGCAAACTCTTCAATACCTTGAAGAACATTGTGGATTAGATTTTTCAAAATGCAGAGGCCAGTCTTATGACAATGCTTCAAATATGTCTGGGCGTTACAATGGCATACAGCAGAAGATTCTAGAGGCGAATCCGTTTGCAATATATATACCATGCGCAGTCCATCTCTCAATTTAGTAGGTCAAAGCGCCGTGGATTGTTGCCTAGCAGCTGTAAATTTTTTTTCGTTAGGTTTTTTTTCTGTTATGACTCGTCATAGTGACTGCATCCTGCCTGATGGTAAGCAGCCGATGCAGTCCAAAATAATGAGAGCGCTCCCTACCGTGGAATAATCACGATAACGAGCGCACCTATTCATGACGGCCGGCATAAATGCCGTTTCACGCCCTGCTTAAAAGACCCGGGACTGTAGGAGCTGGGAAACACATGCGCCGGCAAGGAATTCCAAAGCCGAATGGTCTTACAGAGAAATGACTGGCCAAATTTTTTGGTACGAGTACTGATAGTCACATAGTACAGTATGATGGTGGTTCCTAAGACCAGCACGTGTAGTCCGGGAGAGAAAAGGAGAGGGCGGGATAAGATCAAAAAGTTCTTCAGAACACTCTCTGTAGTAGTTCCGGTAGAAGACACTGAAAGAAGCAATGTCTCTACGCAGCTAGAGGTAATCAAGGGAGGCTGTAACCTCAGCATCTCCAATAATGCGTACCGTACCGCTCGCCTTTGCAGTCTATCAAGTGCATCGAGGAGGTATTTAGCGGAGCCGTCCCATAGATAGGAACAATACTCCATACTCGATCGCACCTGAGTTTTGTACAGCAAACAGCGCTGCTCAGGAGTGAAAAACCGCCTCACCTTATTGAGAATACCCAGCTTCCGGGAGGCAGTTAAAATAGCACTCTCGATGTAGCATTTTGGATTCAGTTCCTGGCCGATGTTCATGCCAAGAATGCTGAGGTTCACCGAAATGGGTAACGGAAAGTTCTGAAGAGAGGGAGGAGTAAGGAAGGGAGTTACCTTGGACCAGAATGCACAAACCTGGGTTTTGCTAGCATTAAACTCGACCAGGTTTTTAGATCCCCACTCTGAGACACGATCGAGATTCAGGTTTAGTTTGGCAACCAGTTCTTGCCTTTTCACCATGATATCGGCTTGCTTTGCCGCAGGATGTCCCAAGTACCGCTCATGCACCGTACTGTCATCCGCATAACAATGAATATTGCCCAAGGACAACATGTCATTAACATGCAAAAGAAATAGAGTAGGTGAGAGCACAGAACCCTGCGGCACTCCGGCATTGACTTTGTAGAACGGGGAGGAACTACCCTCACAAAGGACACGAATCCTCCGCCCTTCTAGAAAGTCTGCAACCTAGGCGCACAAACGGGGCGGCACACCGAAGGCCGGCAACTTGGAAAGAAGGGAACGATGCCACACTCTATCGAAAGCTTCGGCGATATCAAGGCTAACTGCCAGGGATTCGCCATGCTTGTCTATCGCTTCACCCCACGCGTGAGAAACGTACGCTAGAAGATCACCCGTTGATCGCTTTGGTCTCAACCCATACTGGCGATCATGGAGCAGCGAGTGATCCTCTAGGTAGTGAATGAGCTGGGAATTAATTAACCTTGCACAGTACAGAAGTTACAGAGATGGGTCGATAGTTGGCCAGATCCGTGCGATCCTCTTTTTGGGGATGGATTGTATGTTCGCCTCCTCCCAAGACACCGGCACAATAGTGCCGGTGTCTTGGGAGTCAAAAATCTATACAGTTTTATTTTTGGTTCAATCAAAATATAATGGTGGCACATATTAAAAGATCGATAGTGCGACGCTGGAACTGGCGAGCTAACCACTCGACCACGGAGGTCTTAATAAGAAAAATAAAGTAAAAAGGTAAGGTGTACCTATGCAACAAATAGTTAGGAAAACGAAAGACAGTCGGAAGATTTGGTGCTCAGAACAATAACTAATTATTGTTCTGAGAGTTGGTGTTTATAGACAGATAACGTTGAATATTCGTAGATGTACTCGTACTGTACTAAGCCCCGTTCTCCATCATTAAAAATCAATATGGGCTTATGACAAATTTACTACACTTAAAATTATATTATATAACCGTATCGCGTAGCGGTGAACGAATACTACCACCCCGTCTCTTCCCTTGGGTGTCGTAAATGGCGACTAACGGACTAAAGACTGCACATACTTCCATAAGCATAGAGCGGCGAATGGCTCACTACCTTGTCACGCTGAGCAAATCTCTACGGTCGCTATTTTGTGAAAAGTGGAGTATGGTAGAGGACTGCTTTATTTTGCTGTCCTCATTGCCCTGACTAACCCCCCGGGGATAATAGTCGTGATTATATGTATGTATATGTATGTAAAATTATATGATATCATACTTATACCTCATCATCGCCTATAAACGTCCCACTGCTGGGCACAGGCCTCCCACGTGGACAATAGCACGTGGGGATATTGGGCCATACCATAACCCACCACGCTGGCCCAATGCGGGTTGGTGGGTTTTAACGACTGCCATCTTACGACAACAACCGGGACCAACGGCTTGATGTGCCTTCCGAAGTACGGAGGAGCTCGAGATGTTTTTAATTTGGTCACCCATCCAGCGACCCGGCATTGCGAAAGTTGCTTAGCGGGCAAGATCGCAAGCCGAACGCATTAGCCGCTGCGCCATCGAGCTCCTACTTATACCTAATCAGCATTAACTACCAACCTAGTTAGGTACTTGTAAATTGTAATAATGTAGGTAGGTACTTAATAATTGTAGGTGACTAGTAGAATTGAAATTATAATACTTAATTAAGTAAATAGGTACCTACGTACTTACGTAGACATACAGACGCGGGGGGACTTTGTTTTATAATAAATAGGTAGGTAGTGATGAATGATTTAGTGATAATAAGAGTACCTACTTACCTACCTTACTATAATTTAGGAATACTTTTGCATACTTACCTGAAGTTTTTAATTGATTAATTGTCAAAAAACATGTAAGGGTTGTGGAAAAAACTTTAATCGTATGATATGGCCCTAGCTAGATACGCAATTCTATAGCCTATTGTACATCTTAAAAATTACTTTACTATTATTGGAGGGAGGCCTTTGCCCAGCAGTGGGACAGCGAGGGCTAATATAATAATGATATAATAAAAATTATTGTGATTTGTGAACATGACAGGATAATAGATTGATTAACCAAAATGAAAAATTAACAGTTAAGCATACTAAATCACTTGCAGTTTTTATTTTTAATTAGAATATGTTACATACTCATTGTTTACGTTACGTACGTTTTTATCCCATTCATCCAATTCGGATGATTGTGGAATAATCTTATCTGAAAGAAGAATTGCGCGATCTGTACTTAACTACTCAAAACTTGTCATTTAATAATGTTTTGTTTGTGCTAAGATGTAAAGTAATTAGGTTAAGGTACTTAGTATCATTGGGTACTTCATACTTAGTTTACTTTTCTGTATAACGTCTTCTTGTATTATCTTCGCCCGTCCGTCACGCGCGCCGCCCCCACCCCCGCGCCTGCCAGCCGCCACCGCCGCGCCGCGCCCGCAGCCGCCCGCGTCCCGCATAAACAAACGTATTTAGCGAAATGTTTTATTCGTGATTTAAACAAAATGCACTGTATGTATGTTTCTAATTTTTTGTGTGGTATAAAATAGCATTACAAAGGCCATGTATGAGCGATTCTGTCAATTTTAATTTATTATTGCGTGTGTTACGAAAGAAAAATGAAATTATCAAAGAAGCACACCACTTAACTTTCTAAACTTTGTTCAACATGTATACCACTAACCACTGAAAGTCTTAAATATTATTTCATAAATTTTAAAATTTTATTCAAAGACAAAAAGAGTGATTTTGTGATTTTCATAGTTCCACATATAATATATTTCTAAACTTTTTACAACATAAAGATAAGATAACTCTTATTAAGAAACACTCAACATTTCAAACTTTAATATTATATACATTACGTTACACGAAATATTATGAAATACCTAAACCATACCTAAAGCACAGTCATAAAACTTCTAACTTTTTAAAAGTAGCTCACAATCCACATAATCTATACACTCAGCAAAAACGAAAAGTTTTAGAATTATCAAAGCTTCTTTATGGAATTTAATGTCCCACGACCGGACTATAAGGGATAGTTAGAGACTAAACAATGGTAGACCATAGTCCACTTTTCACCAAAAAGCGACTGCATATGTGCTCAGCGTGACAGGTGGTGAGCCCATCGCCGCTCTATGCTGTTTAATGTATGTGCAGTCTTTAGTTCGTTAGTCGCCTTTTACGACACCCAAGGGAAGAGAGGGGGTGGTAGTATTCTTTCACCGCTACGCGACGCGACACAGTTAACGTTCGGGGATAATTATCTTTATGGTGTATTTATGTAGGTATGCTTTGATTTTAACTGAATTTTATGAAACATTATTATTGCCGGTCTTCGCACTTCTAGGCTAAGGAATTTATGCATATATGGTATGAAGGATTAAACGTGTCGGTATTTGGTGAAAAGTGGACTATGGTAGAGGATTGCTTTTGCTGTCCTCATTGCCTAGTCTCTGACTAACCCTTCGGGGATATAAGTCGTGATTATATGTATGTATATATGAAGGAGACATCATCACGCTGGTAGGTGTTAACGACTGCCAACTACTAGATCGTTCAATAAATCCTGAGATTTACTTGGAGATGGCGCATATATTAAAAACTCTTTTAATTTTTAGAAAGTACTGGCCATCAAATGATACATTTTAATTTTTTTTGAAAATTGAACTATTTAAATATTGATTTACAGATATTTAAGTGACGCTACTTTTTTAATTCCGAAAACAATTGAAAAAAAAAGGGTTTCGTGTGTCGATATGGGAAAAACACCGTTCAAGCACATCAGTGGCTTAAAAAGTGTTATCCGGAGTCTGCTGCATCTAAAGGTCAATTCACACATGTCAGTGAAATCACAGTTCCGACACAGTAAGTAAGTACCGGCACAGTGCGAAATATTCTTTCATACATTCTCTATGAACGCATCCCCACTTGTCAGTGTCAGTGATGACACAGTGCTCTCAGTGTTGATGCTGCTCTTCTTCTTCGTCTAAAGCAATAGCTATCATTGCTAGCTCCGTAGGTAGTGATTAACAGAGCCATAGCAACTATCACGATACTTGACAACGGACACGTTTTCACTGAAGCTCCATGAACTGGGTAATGACATGTGTGAATTGAATCACTTACGCAACACTGTAGCACTGATACTGAACTGATCGAACACGTTGACGGAACTGTGACTTCACGGATATGTGTGAATTGACCTTTAACCAACCATTTGTCGGTGGTATACCGATTTCAAACGCGGTCGTATGGACACAAAAGACGCTGACGCTCTGGTCGTCCAAATGAAGCAGTGACTCAACAAAACATCAACCAAGTCCTGAAAATCTTGAAGGAAGATCGAAAAGTAAAAGTGCGCGAGGTAGCTGAGATAGTAAAGATTTCTACTGGTAGTGTTTTCACTATTTTACATTAAAATTTGGTCCTGAAAAAGAGCTTTTTTCGAAATGGGGGCCGCGTCTGCTAGCAAGTGATCAAAAGCGACAACGTATTAATGATTTAGAGCGCTGTTTGGCACTGTTTAATAGAAATAAAAAGGATTTTTTACGTCGGTATGTGACAATGGATGAAACATGGATTCACCATTTCACTCCGGAATCCAAACGGCAGTCAGCAGAGTGGAGAGCGGCCGGTGAAAGCCGCCTGAAGCGGCCTGAGACACAACAGTCTGCCGGGAAGGTTATGGCCTCTGTATTTTGGGATGTGCATGGAATACTCTTTATCGACTACTTTGATAGAGGGAAATATGTAAATAGCGAATTTTACATAGGATTATTGGAGCAATTAAAGTAAGCGAGCGACGAAATCGCGGAAAAACGGTCTCAAATAAAGAAAAAAAAGTGACCTTTCACCAGGACAATGTGCCGTGTCACAAGTTTATGATAAAGATGGCCAAACTAAACGATTACTTACTTACTCATCAACCGTATTGTCCTGATCTTGTCCCTAGTGATTACTGGCTGTTTGCAGACTAAAAAAAAAATCCAGGGCAAGAATTTTGACTCAAATGGTGAAGTAATCGCAGCAACGGAGGCTTATTTTGAAGCCAAAGATAAATCTTTCTGCACTCATGGAATAGAAAAGTTAGAAAATCGTTGGAGAGACTGTATTGCAGTTGAAGGAGACTATGTTGATGAGTAAAAAATAATTTTATCAAAAAACTTTGTTTTAAAACCAAGTACACAAAGATGTACAGTCACGAGCAAAAATATGTAAACAATTGTAACTCTTAATACAATGGAATAAGAGTCAAAGTGTATACATTTTGTTGCTTGTGACTGTACTTCCCCCTGGGAATTGCACCCGGGACATCTAGGCCTAAGACCGGTGGCTTAGTTACTAGACCACATAGGCGGCTAAGTACGGATAGCTTCTTCCAACCAATACTGCCCGAACCTGACTAGCAGCATTCAGTTGTAGTCTTCAGCTTAGAACGAGTGTAAATAAGTAAGTATGTAAACTTGTAATTGATTGCGGTGTGTACAAATCGATAATAAATGACAATGCATCTACAAAACTCAATGTTGATTGAATTTTTGAACAGTTAAGTAAAGTACTTCTTTGTCCTCTGGCATCTTTTCTGTGCTCGTGTATTTATAACAGGCGTATTAAGAGTATTGATACAGAAAACCGGAAATCCCACACCTTCCGGTCCTTAGACTCCATTTGTAAGCCTCTTAGACACAATAGAATCTGACCCACGTCAGGGTGGCCAAACTTTAAAAACAAACAAAGATTTTTTTCACTGCAAAGACCGTTTTACTATTAATCGTTCTCAGCCTCAGCTATGGATTTATGATAGGTACTATTTTGTTATTTCAAAATAGTTTTTTGTTACATCGTCAAAACTTTTTGAGGTAGGTAGTCAACGTAAAGCCAAACTTTTGTTAGCTAAGTAAGTAACTAATTGTTCAAATATTGCTAACTAATTTCCATCCGGTACGGCGAAGCATTGTGCGAACAAAAGTTGTAACAGCTTTTGTCGGCACACAAACGCGCCGAACGGAAACGAACGGACGGGAGAACAAAACAAAAACGGAACGGAAGGAAGTGCAATTGAGACATTATGGTGTTACGTTCGTTGGCGACGGACGGGTGACGGGTGTCTATGAATAGATTCGCCATACGTGTCCCGGGTTGGGTTTCGCAGCTGAGTTTTCGAGTTCGGCCGGGAGCGGTGCGTGTGCGACGGCTGCGCGCGCGGCTTAGCGGGCGGGGAGCGGGGCCGAGCGGGGGTCGGGCGGTTTCCGGCGGCGCGGGCGCAGCGTGGGAACGCGCACCCACCTACGAGCCTTCTCCTCGGCAGCCCTACCATGGGTTGTACGATATTACCGTCATTGGGGATACTTTTGAATCGAGTGACAAAATTTAGCACACCCACGGACGATTAAAAAAAGATGTTTTTTTTACTCTTCCGTAAGTACAGCATATCGATTCTCTAAAGATCAGTCGTCAACTCGCAACCCTCATGTTTATTACGATTCCGATTCAGAATGATCTTGTGTATATTATTAAGTAGTGACAAATTTAGAGAATGCGGATTTGATAACTGTTCTGTGCGGGTTCAGAATTGAGTTTTGGTTTTGGGTCAAACCTTTACTGAAAGAAAGAAAGAAAGAAAGAAAAAACATTTATTGACTGTCACAATAAAATAAAATATAGAATAATAAGAAAAAAAAAAGACGTGAAATACATAAGGGTACATGCTACTAACAGAAAACAACAGTGTGACGAGCCAATCAGGACCCTACCTCAGCATATGCCGCTACGGTGTGACAAAGTCATATCGCAACGGCGCTGGTATTCTGGCAGGGCCTGTACGAGGTGACGTTTCTAATTTCAATAAGATTACATAAATGAATAAATAAGAAAATGTTATAAATAAGGATATCTGAATATTGTAAAAATCTTGAATGCTTATAAATGTACATAAATTAAAAATGCACATACTAAACACTATCTATCTATACAAAGAACAAAAAATAAAAAACAAATATACAAAATAAAAAAACATCGTTCAACCACAGACGTATAGTCTGTGCGTTCAACTGATAAACCTAAATAAAATAAAAATAATATTAATAATAAATCACCATAAACCACAGACGTATATGCCATAAACAAATAAAAGCTGGCGAGACAGACTGTACACTGAACTGAACGCAGTCAAACTGTCACCTGTCATGTTTGACATTGACATTTTTGTCCACGAAGGTACGTCTTCTTCTGTCGTTTCGATCTCGACCGCCACGTCGCCAAAGAAAATCCCATGCGCTTGCCACGAATGCAATGCCAAATTTCACGTTTGAACACAACCGAAATGTTGATTTCAAAGCGCCGAATAACATAAGGAGTGACAAAACAATGCAAATAAACAGCAGTGCCAGGATGCGATCCCCAACGCCCCCAATGCGACGTGAAGACCCAGATTGTAAGTAGAAATAAGTAAATTTTACACAGTTGATATAAGCTGGAGAGTAAGTAAGTGTTTTCTAAGGTATTTTTTAAACGAACCAATTGTCCGCAGATCACGCATCGGCGGCGGGAGATCATTCCAGCACCGAGTGGCTGCGAACTTAAACGACCCACGGAACACCCTAGTACGATGTTTAGGCGTCATAAAAATGTATTTGCAGGCTCTCATCGGGTTCCTATTGACGCTTTGAGCCCACGTAAGTTTATTGTATAAATATATTGGCTTCCCAGATTTAATGATGCCAAACAACAGAGTAGCGAGATGGAACTTTCTGCGAGCCTCCATTTTTAATGAGTTTGAGTTGTTGAGGAATGGAGTCACATGAGATCGTGGCGGTATATGGAAACAGTAGCGTGCACAGGCATTTTGCACCCGTTGTACCAGCTTAGATGTTCTCGCCAGAAGACATGGTCCATACACTGTATCGCAGTAGTTAAGTTTAGAAAGGATAAGCGATTCGCATAGCGTGATTCTGAGCTGTTCATCGAGATACTGACGTATTTTGTAAAGTAATTTGAGACGATAGAAACAGCTGCGAACGCACTCAGAAATATGGGTTTCAAAATTAAGGTGGCTGTCCAGAGTTAAACCCAGATTTCTACATTTATCCACACGATCGATAACTTCGCCATTAAGTTCCACATTGAGGTTTATGTTGTCTAGTTTCTTTATTTTATTTTTAGTACCTATCACCATTAATTTTGATTTTTTTGGATTGAGAACAAGACAGTTAGACTTGCACCAATCAGCTATTCTTGATAGATCACTGTTAATTAGTTTTACAGCATTATCGAGATTATCAGGACTAAAAGAAATATAAAGCTGTAGGTCATCTGCGTAAAGGTGGTACCTACAGTTACTGAATATTACTGCAGCACCTGTTCCTTATAGTTGTCATCTACGTGTAAACCTACGGCATGATTCTGGATAGTCTCATTAGAGACGCCTACAATGCTAGGAAAACCCATTTTAGCAGCTATTTATGGATCTATCTAAAGCTATGTTTAATGTTACACTCGTTTGAAAAGTAAGGAATAATTCTTAATATCACTCGCTAGAGTCATTTCAGAAATCTGGCATTGGATAGCTGATTTTGCAAATCTCACAAAAAGTAGTAGTACTTTTTCAACACATGAACGTCACGACTCACGTTCCATACGTAGCAGCTATTGGTTATCAAAGTAGAGATGTAAATACATTGAGGGCATATCTTATTTAAAAATTATTTACACTTTAATGCAGCGAATGTGTAACCATGAAGGGCGCTTAGTTTAGCTAGTTATTTCACTCGCGCGTAAATCGCAAAACCGTCGCTAGCGAGTAACACTTATCGCGAACTTATGGTAGGGTCACTGTTCCTCAGATTAAATGACGGGCACTAATTAATTTAACTTTGCGTCGCGTCGAGTAAAAATAAAAGTTTGTACTAGCTAGCGGCGAGAGTGGATCGCACGCTACGGGTTCTGCAGAGATGTCTCTATCGCTGTAATGGCTTGTCTGTGCCACTTTTTCTGGTGGCACCGGCTTATTTAGACCTAGGTATTTCCATGTAATGGAAAACAAGTGAAATCGTTATTGTCTTTAACAGGCTGTTATACTACAAGTAGGTATGGTCGGTATACCTTCGTTTTAACTACAGGGAAAATTTATTTAACTTAGGGTGGATTCGACCAAACTGGAGTAAGACTTACTCCGAGATTAGTCTATACAAATTCGGCGTTTAATCTAGGTATAAGACCTTATTCCAGTATGGTCGAATCCACCCTTAGTAAATTAGTCACAGTCAGTTAGAGAGTAAAGCCCAAGCAACTCTGAAATTGCGGAAAAAAACAGCTATTCCATAAATTTAGAACAATTTGTATTTGCAGTTTTATAGGGAACAGCCCTTTTTCGTATGCACTTTCAGAGTTGCTTCACTTTTTGGGATGGTTCATTTGCGTTGTCATATACCTATTACCAAATGTCCTGTGTAGAATGTAGGTTTTCCCCGTTTTACCAGAGTCTGCACAAATGTCATTATCCTCTAATTATGTTTATTGAACGTAATAAAAGCGCTGTTTTAAGAGTTCAATTTAAAATGTTCAGTGTTATTTTATTTAGCATCCGACTAAGGTAGCGTAAACTAGAAACTGTATGGCATACTAGCAGTTCTACGTCTACCTATAAACGTCCCAACCCTGCAAGCACAGTATAATTACCCTGCTGCAAGGCACAAAGGCCCTACTCTCTAAGCGCACCCGAAACTTCGTCTGGAGTGTGGTTCTCTAAGTTAAAGCCTTGATAGCAGCGGCTGACGCAGCGCTGAGAATTGACTCAGTCTCTTTCATATTCATAGAATTGGAAAGAGACAGCAGATCACAGCCATGCGCGCAGCGTCTATGTGTCGCTTAGAGAATCGCATAGCTGATAATCGATGGCTGTGTCTGTATGTACTGCGCTAATCGCTAGTGAAAAAAAAGGTTCAAATAATATAAATAAACTAAAAAAAAAATTGTATTGAAAATAAGGATGTAGATGCTACAAAATAAAATCGTGGGGCGCGTGAAATTTCTGTCAACAGTCAACCGTTCATATCATTATAAATGCTGATTACACATTTGTACAAGTTATGCTACTCCCTACGATTTTCTTTTTAATTAATTTTTAATTATTTTGTAGCTTTTAGTACATTATCTACTCTACATCATCATTTTCTTTCTTTTTTTTTTTCAAGTTTGTAGTTTTTTTTATATAAAATGTACTGTATACTACTAGTCAAGCCCTCTCCTTTGTTACCCATATTAAGGTGGTTGAACAAAAAAATGTAATCCACAATTTTGTGGAGGTGGCCATTTTGGATTTACAATAATACAGAATATACAAAATTGTATTGTCATCAGAACTAAAGATGTGTACCAATTTTCAGATCACTCAGTCAACAGGAAGGGGGCAAAATTTTAAGTTGACCCAACATCAACAACTACAAACAGGGGCCCAAGTCTGCTAATTTACGAATGGCATAATTGAATCGCAATTGGATCGCATTGTAATTGTTTGACACATTTGGTATTCATAAATGAGTAAGAGAATACCAAATCTGTCAAACAATTACAATGCGATCCAATTGCGATTCAATTATGCCATTCGTAAATTAGCAGACTTGGGCCCCAGGTCAAGCTAAATAAAACCGGTTTAAAAAAAACAACAGCGCGCGTGCATTGTACGACAAATTACGCTTAGAGAGTTTCGAACAACAGCACAGGGGATATTGGGCCTACCAAGCTGGGTTATAGTGGGTTATAAAAATGCTAATAAAATCAGTTATACAAGTCCTTAATTTCGGCTCTAGATGGCGCCTGCTTCTTAAGGGGGTGAGGCGGTCAGCGAAAATATGGATGTTACGCGGGGTCCCGCGGGTGTTGCGCGGTGCGGGGTCCGCGGTAATTCGTAAGCGCCATTCACGATTTTTATCAAAAAGTTAATTAAAATGTTTAGTTTTTCAGAAATCCAAATCAGTCAAGAAATCGAAAAGGTAAATCTATGTGTTTATGATTTTATAGGAATTATTATTGAAAAACACGGTCGTAATGTGCATTTATATGAAATTTTAGAGGTAACTTCAGGATTTTTTTCTATCGAGCAAAATGTTTCCAATCGTGTTTTGACTTCGGTCATGGGGATACAAGTACGTTCTGTAATACACATTGAAAATTTCGCTGCGAAATATCTAAAATATTTTGAATAACAGCTAATTGAAAACAGTAATTTTTTCCGATTTTACCGTCTAGGCCCCCTTAACTAAATGAGGAAAACGCAGAGTACCTGTTGCGAGGTTCATTTAACCATTCAACCTTCGATCACATCAAAGCATTCAACACGACAATTTGTATGGAATTGAAGCAGCGCCTGCTATCCAAGCTTGAAGGTGACATACAAGATGAGTTGCAATTTTGCCATACAAATTGTTGTTGTCGTTAACGTGATGGTATTGTGAATAATACACGAACCAGTTCCTCTAAAGTTGCCTATTGCAACAGTTGTCTAATGCTTATCTTTAAAGTTGCCTATTGCAACAGTTGTCTAATGCTTATCTTTAAAGTTGCCTATTGCAACAGTTGTCTAATGCTTATCTTTAAAGTTGCCTATTGCAACAGTTGTCTAATGCTTATCTTTAAAGTTGCCTATTGCAACAGTTGTCTAATGCTTATCTTTAAAGTTGCCTCTTGCAACAGTTGTCTAATGCTTATCTTTAAAGTTGCCTATTGCAACAGTTGTCTAATGCTTATCTTTAAAGTTGCCTATTGCAACAGTTGTCTAATGCTTATCTTTAAAGTTGCCTATTGCAACAGTTGTCTAATGCTTATCTTTAAAGTTGCCTATTGCAACAGTTGTCTAATGCTTATCTTTAAAGTTGCCTATTGCAACAGTTGTCTAATGCTTATCTTTTTATCTTTCTTACTTTCTTCCTCTCTCTCTTTTCTTTCTATCTTTCTTTCTTTCTCTCTGTATTCTTTACCTCTTTATAAAGGTGTGGTTTCTTGAGCCTATTCTTCTCCACAGCTAAAAAAATTACGTCCTGAATCGTCCTGAATGGACGATTCAAAGTGCTTTATTAATTAAGTTTATCGAATAAATAATTCGATATATTTCGATATATTTCATTCTAGCATAGCAACAGCAAGGCGGCTATTAAGTCAAGATTTCTTTATAAAGTAATTTAAGACATTATTATAATCCCCTCTCAATATTAATCTGTAACTTTTTATTTTTATTTTGATATTTCTTAGTATTTAATGTTTTGTTTTTTTGTCCACACAAAGCATTGTTTAATCTGATTTTAAACGTGGAGACCTGTTATTGGCCATCTGCTACCTATATCTTAATGTAAGTATGTTTCATGTGCTGTTGGTCTTACAAAGTAAAATAAATAAAATAAATAAATACATTTTAACTTTAACTTTGACATTCTTTCTTTCTTTCACTTACTTAGAACAGTGAAGAGAACCACACACTCTGAGTCTGCCCTCCGCACAGAGCGTGACGTCATCGGCGTGCGGCCAAATAGCTCGGCCGGCATATTGGCAACGTGCGCAGCGCCCGCGCACCTGCCCGCTCGCGCTCATTCACGAGCGGCGGCGGAATTTTATCAATCGCCCCATTCCCATTCATTCATTCGCCCTTTTAATTCAACGCTGTGCTCACACACCATGGTTGAAACAGCTGATGTGGCTGTAGATCGTTTTGGTTGGTATCTTCTATAGTTGGTTGTCTTTTCTGTTACCGTGGAACAAAGAATGTGAAGGAATGGTGTTCTTCTTTGTATTTATATAGTAGGTAATAGTTTTTATTGCTTTATTCAGGTTTGTTTAAAGAAATTAGAATACTATCCAAATCAGTCAAAGACTCGGAGGCTTTTTAATAAGTGAAGATCAATGGTTTGAAAAAAAAAGCTTTAAGAATATTAAAACAAAAAGTTTGAATGTATTCGTAATAACTCAAAGATAACGAAATGATGAAAAAAAATGTCTACCTCAGGCGGGAATCGGAGTGGTCGACGCAGCCGCAGGATTGATGAGGACGCGAGTTGGATTCCTTCCTCAGATAGACATTTTTTTCTACGTTTTGTTATCTTTGAATGTATTATTATTTCTATAAGGCTAATAGTGAAATATCGACATATTTCAAAATTTGTTTGCAAGAAAAGCGAAGTCGAAATTATATAGACTTACAAAGCACAAAAAAACCACTTGCGAAAGCATAAATTCCAATATTCAAGTGCATGCTAAGAATTCACTGAACACGGAATTTGACAGGTGAATATGCAACGTGCATAATAATATGGAGTTTTATGTATAGCGTATAAGGTTGCCCACTCACGTCAGATTTTTTAGTAAGTGACCGATTATTTGTCAGCGAAAATCAATGATAGGTTCAGAGATCAGGAAAGAGACGTCCCCTTTTCTGAAATGTAAGGTAGGAAGGAAATGCAGAGAAACTATTGGATATGCCTACAGGAGGAACATTAAGAAATAAGAGAACATGAGGAAACACAATATTGAAATGCACACGCCTAAGACATAACCCTACAAATAATTTAATTTATATTCCGTCCGACCTGATTCTGAAGAGTAAATAGAACCGAATACCTTTTAGAAAGAATATACGAGAATCATATTATTTTATTATAGGTATTTTTTTATTTTTTTTATACTAAGCCCGGCAAATGACCCCACTCCACCTGATGTTAAGTGGAAATGAGGTCCAGGCGCGAGGACAACTGGTGCAGCGTAAGAGACGTAGCATCAGTCATCCTCACTCTGCCGGCCCACAAAGTGCTTCTTCACGCCTCGTTTGAAGGACCCTATGTCATAGGTAGGAGGGAATACGTGTGCTGGTAGACTATTCCATCTTTTGGAAGTGCGGCAAAGAAACGAGTCACCAAATTTCTTTGTGCGAGATGGAATGTTAGAGACTGTAAATTGGTGACTCCGCAGAGCAGCACGCGTACTCCTATGAAAGAAGGGAGAAGGAGGGATGAGGTCAAAGAGTTCTTCAGAGCACTCGCCATGGTATAAACGGTAAAAGACTGTACGCAATTGCAAAGGCTCGAGAGTTTTAGTGACCTCTGCATTGCCGATAATGCGCACAGCGCGGCGCTGCAATCTGTCCAAGGCATCGAGAAGGTACTTTGCGGAGCCGTCCCAAAGGTGAGAGCAATACTCCACGCAAGACCGCACCTGTGTCTTGTATAATAGACACAACTGATCAGGCGTGAAGAATCGCCGCACCTTGTTCAGGACACCGAGTTTACGTGAGGCATTTTTAATCACGGTTTCGATGTAGTCCTTTTGGTTCAGATCGCAGCGGATATCCATACCGAGCATGTTAATACTGCTCTGCAGGCCTAGAGATGTACCCTGAAGAGAGGGAAGGGGAAGGAATGGCGACTTTTTCGCTGTGAACGCGCACACCTGTGTTTTCTTGGCATTGAACTCCACCAGATTATCGGAGCCCCATTTAGAAATGACGTCCAACATCCGATCGAGCTCAATGACAAGATTTGCTTCATTTCGGTGTCTACCCGCCCAGCCGTTGGGTGCCCGTTATATCCCCCATGCACTGTGCTATCATCTGCATAACAATGAATGTTTCCAAGAGGAAGCATGTCATTGATATGCAGAAGGAACAGCGTGGGGGATAGAACGGAGCCTTGAGGAACACCAGCGTTCACTGACATGAACCGCGAAGCGCATCCATCCGAAAGGACACGGATTCTACGCTCATTCAGGAAGCTGGCAATCCAGGTACAGAACTGAGCGGGCAAACCGTATGCCGGGAGCTTGGAGAGAAGAGCTTTGTGCCAGACCCGATCAAAAGCCTTGGCTATGTCAAGGCTAACTGCCAGTGACTCGCCACGCTTGTCAATAGCCTCACCCCAGAGATGTGCGACGTAGGCTAGAAGATCACCCGTTGACCGTTTTGGCCGAAACCCATATTGACGATCGTGAATTAGGGAGTGATCTTCTAGGTATCGAATAAGCTGTTTGTTCAATATTCGTTCTAGGATCTTACACAACACTGAAGTTACGGCTATAGGGCGGTAATTAGTCGGATCTGACCGATCTCCTTTTTTAGGGATCGGTTGCACATTAGCTTCTCTCCAAGATTCCAACACACAACCCGAAGAGTGCGAGAGACGGTACAGACGCGTTAACACAGGGGACAACTCCGCTGCACACATTTTCAGGACTATTGCTGGGATGCCATCAGGACCGTTAGCTTTCCGGACATCGATTGACTGCATTTCCGCACGGACATCACACTGCCTGATTTTAATATCAGACATTGTGTGGCCACAGTGAGGAATTGAGGGTGGCTGTGCATCACAGTCATCGATCCGGGAGTTAGCCGCAAAGAGTTTGGCCAGGAGATCGACCTTTTCCTGCGGCTTGTGAGCTAAAGTTCCGTCAAGACATCTCAGTGGTGGCAGCGAGGGTTGGCAGAAGTTGGATTGCACGGCTTTGGCCAGACGCCAGTAGCTACGGCTGCCCGTAGGATGCGTCAGGAGTTCTTGGCCTACTCGTGCAACGCGCTGGGCATCCGCTCTAATGTAGGCCCTCTTACACGACTTGGTGGCATTATTATAGGCTGCTTTTAGCGAGCGAGTTTCGGGAGCCCCATGAGCTTTACCTCTGATCCAAGCGCGGTATGCCGTCTGTTTGCTCTCAACAGCGCTGGCACACTCGCGATTGAACCAGCGGTTGCGTCTGCCTTTGCTGATGATATAGGAGTGTGGAATATAGTATTCCATTCCTAATACTATCTCATCAGCAACGGCAATGGCGCTAGCGGTCGGGTCCTTCCCACTAAAGCAGCGCTGCCTCCAAGGGACGGATGCAAAATACTCCCGCATCCCGTCCCAGTCTGCCGACGCGTAGTGCCAAATCTGGCATTTCGAAACCGCTGTTGGCGGGCGCGATGCCAAGGGCATCAAGCAGTGATCCGAGGAACCTAAAGGAGCTCGAATCTCCACCCGGTATCCAGCTGGGCGACTCGTCAGCAGAAGGTCGAGTAAGGAGGGCGCATGGCCAACTATGTCTGGGATCCTGGTGGGCTGGTTCACCAGTTGCGTCAGGTCATGCGTGAGAGCGAATGCGTGGGCAGTTCTACCAGCATGGTCTGTTTTGGAGGAACCTAACCACAACTCATGGTGGGCGTTGAAGTCCCCCAAAAACACCAGTTCCGCCGATGGAAACCGCTCCTGCGCATCATCTGCTACCCGACTAAGATGTTCAATTAGTCGAGTTGTCTCCATGTCACCGTTATGGGATCGGTAGACGCAGACGTAGACATGGCAATGAGAGCCTAAGTCGACGTGTACCACTAGGAGGGAGAAGGAAGGGTCCTCCAGACAGCGCAGACGGCGACAGCAAACATCCGCCCGAACGAATAAGCAAACTCCGGCTTTGGCTTTGAAGGATTCTTCAAGCACAAAGCCGGGATAGTTCAGGTAGGTGGTGTCAGCTGGGCGGATTATTTGCGTCTCCGTCAGGAACAACATTGCTGGCCGTGCCGTCTCAAGATGGTGGTGGACGGCATTGAGTCCGCGGATGTTAGCGAACTCCACCTCAAACGGTAAGGTTGTGGTGGGGGTGTGCACCGCTGTAGAACCAGTTTTGTTGTTAGGCGCTGTCATTTTAGGAGTGGAAAGAGACAGGCGTGAATCGAGAAAATGATGCCGCGATGCGAATGGTCAAAGTGTGGTGGCCTGTTTCCCCAGGAATTTGCCCACAGACGAGTATTATTAACCTGCCGAACGGAAGGGCCCCCGAACCCCCCCGGGAATGGCCGCCGGGACCCCACCTTCCGGTCACCAACCGGCACGACGGACCACCCCGAGATTATGCGTGGCATGGTGAGGCAGCCTCACGAGCTGGTTAGGCTCGCTTGGGCCCCTGTACTGTGCCACGGGCGGCCAGCGGGACAACCGTTTCTACGGGTCTCCCTGGTCGGCAGGTTAACGAAGTCCTCCTGGCACTAGTTTGACGGAAGCCTCCACAGACCAAATACATCGCAGCATCATCCTCTCGAGCTCTGGTTATACGCTGGCTGATCCCGAAACGCGACCGACAAGCAGTCACTTGACGGGTTTTACACCATGCGTACGGTGGTCACCAACCAGACGGGTCAAGCCCTACCACCAGTGGAGCAGATCATCGCTCGAAAGAGTCCGTTAGTCGCTTCTTACGACACCCACCGGACGGAGAGAGGGGCGGCGATTGGTATTCTTTCTCCGTCACCGCACGGTATTAGGTGGTATGAGGTGTTTCGGATACGACATGAAGCAGCAAAATGACAAACAGTGTACGTAGAGTTGGTCACGAAATCGGTACCAATAGTAGCCATAAAATTTATGAAAATCTGATGTATGTTCATAAAATATTAAAATTTTTTCAAACAACAGTGAAATTCATAGTATTTTTTTTTTTATAGCAGAAGGAGGCAAACGAGCAAGCGGGTCACCTGATGGTAAGTAATCACCGCCGCCCATGGACACCCGCAAAACTACCCGTCCCGTCCCGGAAATACCGCCGCGCGCCGCCGAGAGACTAGAAGTAAGAACAAATTAGCAGTACTAGGCTTCATTTTTCCCAAAATTATTTTAAGGGTCTGTCTGTGTGTACGATTTTACAACAAAGTACCAAATGATATTCAGAAATTAGATCTTGATAAATTTAAAATCAAAATCAAAGAAAAGCTTTATAAAACAGCTTATTATAAAGTGTCAGATTACACAGAAGACAAAACAGCTTGGCTCAGAACTGAAATGCTCCAAGTACTCCAATAGCTATTTCTAATTGTCTATAATTAATTTATATAGAGTACCGTATATATAAGTCAAAGTCAAAGTCAAAGTGATTTATTGCAATTAAGTGTACAAAAAGGTCTTATATGTTTTAGTATTTAGTGCTAGAGTCTGGCCAACGAAAGCTGAACCTCGTAGTTGTTTGATTGGCAACACTTTGTCTCTATGTGTGTCTATCTGAGGTTTCATGTCGTATGTCAAATTGAAATTTTCAACATCTTATAGATTACATTCAAATTATTATTTTGTATTTTAGGACCTGGTAACGACATTTTTTTTTTGTAAATGTCGTTGCTTCTGTGCGCTGTGGTTTCTTGCGCCCTCGGACCAAATTGGTCCGAGCTTGCGCCCGCCCGTTCTTTGCCACAGTTAAAAAATGACGTCCTTAATGTGTGGCAAAATTTGGACGATTGAAAGTACTTATTAATTGAGTTTATTGAATAAATACCTATACTTTGAGTTTGAGTTTGAGAAAAAAAATTCAACCCGATTATCATACCCTTTTTATACAGGAGAAAATGCATTGGGCTCTGCGCCCAAGGAGTCTCCGAACTTTCCTTAATTCTTTATCTTTCCTTAATTCTTTCTTTTTTCTTTCTATTCATAAATGCAGAATTATTGTAGCCTAAATTAAATAAACCGTATTACATTTTGAATTTTCCTATTCTTCTTCTCCCGCTCTAGACTTACATGCATTACTTTACTACGTTGCTTACGATGCATGGCGTAGCAATTTTCACAAATTAAATGAATGATTTATTTATTTAATCTTTTTTTGTGTGTAAGCTTATATCTAGTTACAAAATATAAGACGGTATCAATCACATAAACTTCTAAAAGGTTTTTCAGGACACCGCTATATCTTGAATTTTAAATCAATATTATTATCGGACCCACAAAAACTCTGCCGTGGGCGGGCAGCCTATTCAGGCAGTTGGCCCCTCGCAAGCTGCCGTAACACCTGGCGCGCCAGAGCCCATTCACAAACGAATCATACGGTCGACCTTATACTAGCTTTACACTTTAGTACCATGTCAAACCAACAACTGCGTTCGTACATAATGGCTGCATTAGCGCGATCGTTCCGAGCTAGTTAATGTGACATGGTACTGAGTTGTTAAGCTACTTGTTACGATTTTACCAGTTGTTACTTTAATTCATTCTCTCACAACTTACTAAGGGAAAGGCGAGAGATATTTTTTGAACGGTGTTTGAGTTTTATTCACCATTCGAAAACATGAATGAAAACGAGAATTTAATTTTGTACGATCTTCATTAAAGGCATAGGCTAAGTTTTAGTTGTGTTTTAAATATTTCCATTTTTGTTCCAATAACCCTAATTAACGCTGAATGTTTATACAAACTACAAGTTGGTTTTTGAAAGCATAATTTTATTATGTTGTTGCATGTCTAGCAGTTTCTGGCACATTGATTATTTTAATAAACTTTATTGCTAAAATGTTTACTTTTTTAAATAGACACGTAATAATGAAGTTCTTACTATAATTGAAAGATTTGTATACATATTTAACTTCTCTTGAATTTTTATTGCTGTTTTCAGATACAGCTTACATATATATGTCGCAGGGATATAGTTATAGCCGTAATATAGTAGTTATATCCCTAGGGATATATTTATATACCGTAAGATAGTTATACGAAAGCGATTCATTCCTATCTTACTAGGAATATTATTATATTACGGTTCAAGTTTAGTGATAGATTTTATATGGTACTGGATTAAGTTTAGTGAAATAATTGTAGGTCACGTGATAGGTTAGAAAAAGACAATCGCGAAGCGCAGCATAGCGATTGTCTTGAATTTCGAGGTTATTTTTTTATTAGACAACAGAAATACTAGCTGCCCTACTCCTGTAAGTCATATGTATTGTTATTGTTGTCTAATAAAAAAAATAACTACTAAAAAGTAGGGCAATTGATATCGACCGACTGACGGGGGTAGCGAGCGACGTGCGGCGTTCACAAACACAACGAAGTCCCCGCCCTACACTCCTACAATTATTTCACTAAACTTAATCCAGTACTATAATTACATCACTAAACTTGAACCGTAATATAATTATATTCCTAGTAAGATAGTAATGAATTGCTTTCGTATAACTATGTTACGGGATATAATCATATCCCTAGGAATATAACTATATTACCGCTATAACTATCTCACTACGACATATACATACAGTCACGACTATTATCCCCGAAGGGTTAGTCAGAGACTAGACAATGAGGACAGCAAAAGCAGTCCTCTGTCATAGTCCACTTTTTACCAAGAAGCGACTGCAGATGTGCTCAGCGTGACAGTTGGTGAGCCCATCGCCGCTCTATGCTGTTGGATGTATATGCAGTCTTTAGTCCGTTAGTCGCCTTTTACGACACCCAATGGAAGGGAGGGGTTGGTAGAATTCTTCCACCTACGCGACACGGTCGGTTTTTTAAATAGTCACGTAATAATGAAGTTTCTTACTATAATTGAAAGATTTATATACATATTCAACTTCTCTTGAAATTTTTATTGCTGTTTTCAGTTAAAAGGTGAAAAAAGACAGCTTTTGATAATGAAATTGTCTAATCAGCATCATTAGAAATTGTGTCGCTGAAAGCCATTCGTTTTCGCGACAAAATGTCTATAAAGTATTTATTCCCGTGGCACATTTTCGTACTTCGACATCTAATTACTTAACTATGTTTATGTTTCGCACACAGCATTATCAGTGTACGCTCCATTCATAACTTCATTGATAACGCGCCGTTAATGTCGGACGATATCAGTCAACTGCATTGCTGAAGCTCTCATACAAATATATGGACTACAAACAAATGTAATTGTGCTTGTTTTGATGATACGGAGTTGTGGATACCTAATGAGTTGTCACCTACAAATTGTGAAGTATATTTCGTGGGCATTTTGTCACAGTTCTATAAACGTCCCACTGCTGGGCACATGGCTTCCCACATAAAACCCACGCTGGTGGGTTACGGCCCAACTTTCTCATGAACTGCTCATGCGGGTTGCCATTTTACGACAATGTTGGGTTATCAAAGTTGACCCTTTAATTATTAAATAATAATAAAGACACAAAACAGTATACAGCCAAAACAAGTTACAACAAATAATTAAGACTAAATAAGTACTAGACGGCAAACCAAACTATGTGTCCTAATCGTGGTATAAGCGATAACTGCTAACATTGGTTTTGAAATTATTAATTTTAACAAAACAAAAAACTTAACTAAATAATAAACAAAACTTTGCAAATTCTATAACATTTAGATAAAAATCAGCTATAGGTAAAGTATATCTTGCAAGCATCTACCAAACATTGTACTATTGCTGTTCATGATATCGATGCTGTTATTTGACTTTGCAAGATCGTTGTAGAGACGGCACATGCGAGTTATTGGGTTATAAAATGAAGTGTTATTGACACATACCTTAATTATTCGTCATAAATTAAAACCAAGTAGATTTATGTATGTACTTATTATTTACCTACATACGTACATATAATCACGACTATTATCCGCGAAGGGTTAGTCAGAGACTAGGAATGAGGACAGTAAAAGCAGTCTCCTACATAGTCCACTTTTCACCAAATAGCGACTGCGCATGTGTTCACCGTGACAGGTAGTGAGCTGGTGAGCCCATCGCCGCTCTATGCTGTTAGATGTATGTGCAGTTTTTAGTCCGTTAGTCGCCTTTTACGACATCCGAGGGAAGAGAGGGGTGGTAGTATTCTTTCACCGAAACATTATGAAACATTATGAACTCAATTTTTTTTTACATTAAAAAAGGCTTATGACTCGACTTTCCTTCTTGATGCGGAAGGAAGGATCATTCATAATAATAACTTACTTAACTTTGAGTATCTATCTACACTTACATAATGTTAAAATGTTTACTCTTTCATGTAAGTAAAAAAAGGATATTTTTTTTTGTTAGACCTATAGGTATAATTTGGTTTTATTATAAATCACACTACCAAACTATTCTATTAAACACGAAGAGACTTATCACCACTGGCTAGATTCTTTCATCGGCATTTTTTTCACTAATACAACAATAAAAATAGCTTCGTAAAGCCACTGGCATGGCGCGGCACGGCAGCGTCACATAAAAATACCTTCCTCATTCACATCCTGCGCCACAGCTGAGGTTAACCGACCGAATAGGGAATCGTTAGTGGCATTATTTTTATTTAAATAGTGCACGCTTGTATATGTAGTTGGTTAATATTCATTCATGAATCACCTTACGGCCAGGGCTGCAATTATGTGTTGTGTTTTCTTAAAATGAGAATAATGTACAGGTATTTTTTATTACATTAATGGTTATAATTGGAAATAAAAAAGTAAATCAAATCAAATCAAATTAAAATATCTTTATTCAGTAAGCTTAAAATAAGCATTTTGAATCGTCTAAATTTATTTTTTTATGGAGGTATGGATAGGCACAGGAACACACCCATTCAGGAAGTCTTTTAGCTGTGGAGAAGAACGGGCACAAGAAACTCCACAGCTTTGTAATAATATAGAAGTAACGACATTTACAAAACAATATGTCGTTACCAAATTATACAATCAATAATCATAAAACAATTATATAATAAAATAAAAGATAAAAACAAAAGTGAATCTAAAAGTTTTACTCGGGCACTATGAACGCATTAGAACAATGTGTTCGAAACTAGAATAATGTTAATTCCATGCATTTTTGTCATTGATGTAATCGCTTACAGTGTAATAGCCCTTTTCTAAAAGTCTGTCCCTAAGTAAATAGTGTTGATTAATTTGGGCGGCGTGGATAAGTCCACGGTAGCTCAACTGGAAAGAGCACCTGGCTCGGATTGCCAGAAGGGCAATTTGGGGTTAAAGTTACTCGCGTCCGTAGGTTTACTCTTGAGACACTACACGTGACCCCTGGGTGGTGCTAAATGAGTGACACTGAAAGAGTGGTAGACCACGCTGCGTTGCTGCACGCATTGGGCCGGCTCGCCTGGCGTAATACCACCCTCTCACGAATATCCGGCGTGAAATAATGGCACTTGGTGCTGTTGTCTCGTCCGGCCAGTGAGAGTTCCGGAGGCCCCTTCCCCCCCCCCCCCCCCCTCCCCCTCACAAATTCCTATTCCTTCCTTACCCCTATTCCTTCCTTAAAGGTTAGCAACGCATATGCGACTCCTCTGGTTTTGCACCATCAGGTGACCCGCCTGCTCGTTTGCCTCCTTCTGATATATAAAAAAGGGTGCGGGTTCTGATCCTGCTCTTGGAATTTTTTTAATCACTTATCAATTTGTAATAGATATAATGGGAGAAAGGTGTTCTTTTCATGAATTCCAGACGATTTCATGATAAACATAATATGGTATGATGCAGAAATGCGGGTTAGTGATCATCAACCCGCATGCCGAAACAAGGAGGAGTTCGAGATGTTTTATTTTTGCTCATCCATCCTTAGCCGTTGCGCTAATGTCGAGCTGAATAAAGTCAATTTGAGTATTAATTTTTTATATTTTGATAGGCTTGCATTTGGCCACTATCTCACCTGATGGTAAGTAGAAGAAATCTGTTCACTCGTAATTTGAAGACCCCAATATTGTACGTGATAGGAAACACCGACTCTGGCAGGGAGTTCCACAGCTTTGCGGCACGAATGATGAAAGTAGACGCAAAGCTCTTCGTACGCATATTTACAATGGCTGTTGCAAATGGTTCAGTAATTAGATGATTATTCCGTTAGCTACCAGCCCTACAGCCCGTGTTGCGCCTGGCGTGATTCTCCCACGGCTCGTGAATGGCCCGAGTGCGCCCACGTCGGGAAGAAAGGGCGCGTCACTTCCGTGACGGGCAATATGGCGGCACTTCCGCCCCCGTCAGAGGATACGCATGTTGTCTTTAATTATATCCTACTTAATGTTTCCTTGGGTAATGGTTTTTGTTTGCGCTCTGCTGGGCGCTCTGCTGCTAAAATATTATTAGTAATTTGTTTTTATTTATTTATTAAGAAATAATCGGTCAAATAAATACACAAGTGCATTGAATCAACAAATTATGAGTAAAGGACCATGCGTCATTTTGGACCCACTTTTCAGCTCTAATCAACAGTGATGAATTAAATGTCATATGAAAGCTCTTAGCGTGTACTTTATTTTATTATATGGCAACTAAATTCAAATCCAGCGCGAAAACGGTGTTTTGGTGCGTTTTCGATATTAAATTATGATTAGCTATCAGTCAGTAGCTAGGACTATAACTCACTTTACTCAACTCACTATAAAAAAATCAACTTGCCGAATCTTTTGTTTAATTATGTTACACTGAAAAACCTAAACAGGCAAAAGGTAGCGTTCATAAGGATGGAAGCTAATCTGCCACATTTAGAAATATGATATCATAATGATTTCCTTAGAATTTTACATTTACAATAATTTTTGAATGTACCAAAACGCCATTTTTGCGCAGGATTCGAACTTGGCTGCTATAGAATGAAATAAAGTACACGTCAAGAGCTTTCATATGACTTACGTTCCATCACTGTTGCACAATTTTGGAAGGTGGTGGGTTCAGTGTTCATACAAAAGTGCCCATGGTCCTTTAATGGTCTAAGGTAAAGATCTATAGTTCAAGAATATTTCGATTAAAAAGGTCTAATCTTTACACACCAAAAGTCGAAGACTAAGAAAAGAGGTAGGTAGGTAAGGTAATTTACGAAATATTTGTGCAAAACGTATCCTTCATTAAAGCTCTATCTAACACATTAATAACAAAGTCCTGTAAACCGATCCAGAAAGCTGAAGCATTTGTAGATAATTAATATAGCTATGGGGATTGAGGATTGAACTAAAATTCTCGAATTCAAGCCCAACATTTGTCATCTATCTACTACCGGCACCTTTTTGTCATGTTACTAACAGCCGAAATAATAATCAATCAGGCTCATTTCCACACAGTATAAAAGCATCCATGGATGCGCTCGACACCGGGGCGGGGGCATTCGCAACGTTGCCGACCCTGAAGCTTCTGTTGCCTCAATGAACTGTAATTTTATTGAATCTATTAACAGACCGTAACACCGCAGCGCAGAATTAATAAGGTTAGTTTATTACCATTTTGAAGAAGCTTTAAAAAGAAGAAGGCTCTGATTAGATAAGTTTTTAAAAGTACACGCGTTAGTAGATGTCCCATACGTTAGTAAAACAATTTTGAAAAAAATATGCTTATGTTAAAGTCTTATTCATATTTCATTAGCCTGGGTGAAATTTCAATCTGTGAAAGAAATATTTATTTTGAAAAAGTAACAACGAAATTATTCTTAAGGGAACTCCTTGGGCAACATCGCGGCACCACTTTCACGATCAATTGTTTTGATTGCGACGCGAGTAGCGAATAAGCAGTGCCTCTCTGTCGCACGTAAGTGACCCCAGCGGGAGTGACAAAGACGGCTAGCGGAAATGTTATAAGAATGGAGTCGGCACTCGGGGTTCATTCATTGATGTTTCCGTCGACATCAATGGGCGACGCGGCCGCTGTCGTAACGAAAGTTGAGCAGTTTCGTGATTCCTGATGGGTTGTTTGTAAAGAAACGTTGTTTCTATTATTAGATTTGACGTCACGACAATCCAATAGTCTAACACATACATACATAGGTTTACGGAGGGGTGGACATCCTAATAATAATGTAAACGCGAAAGTTTGTAAGTATGGATGGATGTTTGTTACTCTTTCACGTAAAAACTACTGCATGGATTTGGATGAAATTCGGCAAACAGATAGTTTATAACCTGGATTAACACATAGGATACTTTTTATCCAGATATTCCCACGGGAACGGGAACTACGCAGGTGAAACCGCCAGCGCCCGCTAGTTGACTATAGTTTTAAATTTGTTATCGGTAACAGATTTCTTTTCCTTCATACATACATTATTCTCACTACTATTTGCCCCGAAGGATTAGTCAGAGACCAGGCCATGGGGACCGCAAAAGCAGTACACTGCCATACTCCACGTTTCACCAAACCACAACTGCACATGTGCTCAGCGTGACAGGTGGTGAGCTTATCGCCATTCTATGCTGTTGGATGTATTTGGAGTGCAGTCTTTGGTCCGTTAGTCGACTTTTACGACACACAAGAGAATTGAGTTCGTTTTATTCTATTGATGTGCCGCTACCACGCAGCTTTTGCTTCATTTATATTATAGGGTAGGTTACCTACTCTTGATACTTCCACGAGAACGTCTCCATCTCTAGAATAGTCTAATACCTACAAAAACAACCATGAATAATAAACTGTGTCGCGTAGCGGTGAAAGAATACTACCACCCCTCTTCCCTTGGGTGTCATAAAAGGCGACTAACGGACTAAAGACTGCACATACTTCCAACAGCATAGAGCGGCGATGGGCTCACCACCTGTCACGCTAAGCACATGTGCAGTCGCTATTTGGTAAAAAGTGGACTATGGTAGAGGATACTGCTTTTGCTGTCCTCATTGCCAATAGATAGAATAGTCTCTGACTAACCTTTCGGGGATAATTGTTTTTTTTCTCCTACAATCACACCAATTATCTAGCCCAAGAGAAGCTTTAAAGAAACTCGTTAAATGGTTACTACACAACGGATAAACATACTTAAAATACAAAATTATTATACATAGAACACCCAGACCCGAGACAATTTAGAAAAACAATAATTTCTAAATTGACCCGACCGGGGATCGAACCCGGGACCTCATAGATGGCGACACCATGAAAACCGGTGTACATACCACTCGACCAAGGAGGTCGTCAAATTATTGTCGTGATTATATCTATGTATGTCTGTATGTATGTATGTATAACAACCATCATTTACTCGTATTGAATAAATGATGGTTGAATAAATGGGTGACCGGTGACCCAAATGAACTATATCGATCTCCTACGTGATTCAATAAACGCTTGTTGAGCTTTTGTGCGGGTTGTGGTAGAGATGTTATTATTATTATTATGATTTATCTCGCCGTCTCATAGGCGGCGGAGTATAGGCTGATGATGATGATGAAGTCTCATAGAGCACAAATAAACTCGAAAGTAACTAAACGACGAAAAATATGGCTATTTCCCTTCAGGACATGAATTTTTTTTTAACGTTTTGTATCTTATCAATTTTATTATCACAGAGAAATTACAATTAAGTACTTTAATAAGAGGAAACACTACGTGGAAAAGCATGCAAAATTCTCATAAAAAACACAGATCTAAAACAGAAAAACGACGTTTCGTAGTCCCGTGTTTCCCCCTTCAGAACTAGACCAATTTTTATTACTTTTTCGGCATCGGTTAAACAAAGAGATTTTCTATGTCTGTATGTTTCATTTTTTTTAAAGCAGCCCCTTAATGTTTCTGAAGAGGCTTAAAACGGAGTGATTTCGCTAAATTTTGAATACTCGTGTTTGTTAAATAAATGACATAATGCAAAAATATTGAACTTACCGACGTAGAAAATCTCTATCTGATAACCGATGCTGAAAAAATTACATATATTCATACATTCTGTTATAGATCTGTGTTTTGTATGAGAATTTTGCATGCCACTTCCACGTAGTGTTCCGTCTTAACTTTCGATATAAAAATAGTCATAGTAAGTAGGCATAGTATAACAGTATAATATTCAGAAGTTGTTTTGTGTATTTAGTCCAAGAAAAGATAACCAAACCATAGCCATTTCCCAAAGTTAGTTATTCCATAGCCAATTTTGGGGAAAAAAGAGCTTCTATTTTCAGCTTTATCGTAACTTACAAACATGACGTGATAAAAAGACCTTTTTTATAAGTAGGTATTTAGGTGGTATTGACATTTTTAGTAAGTTACCGCATTAACTATTTGATTTGCTAACATTCTTCGTTATAGTGTTGACTTAGCCCGAAACCGTTCTAAAAATAAATCACACCGAATTGAATCGCCCAAAACATGTCTTTTGTCTAAGGGCGAACTGTCTCGCTCGACTAATTGCAACTACTTACGCCGACAAAGGCGTCTTAGTTTCAGTTGCGAAAGCCTGCTTCACTGCAATTTGAATCTTACTGCTTGGGGATAAAGCTGACGTAGTGCATACGGGCCGCTATGTACTAGTTGCGAACGCGTGACGTAACCAGAGCATCCCAACTTTCATTGAGATGTTCGTGTCCCCCCTCCCTCTGCCCCCCTCCTTTATCCTGTTAATCTCCCCATTCACCCTCTCGGTGACGTCACTGGCAATTTGTAGCCGTACCCGAGTGAAAACGTGCTTTTGGCTTATACCTATACGTTCAGATATGAAATAAATGTTTATAGGTACTAGCATCTCCTAGAGTGACTCATTTTTGGTAACAAGAACCAAGAATAGAACGATTTTTAATGGTACTAGGTTATTTAAACATTTTTTTAAGAATCATCAGCTAGAACCGCCATAATCTACAGACAGACACAAGCGGAACTCACCTATTCTATGCTATCGTACCTTTTTTTCTATTTCGGGTGAGAAGTGCGCGCGTATACCACGGCACATGGGGTCAACTATATTGGGGTCCACTGCCACCGCATTAGCCCTATAAAGGACACATCTTGTCCCTACATTATAAGACTTTTCTCTAAGCCCCGTTAAAAAAAACATCCGTGGTAAAGACATCCTACGCATACGTTTTTAGACCAGACTTTTAGACCGAATAGGTGCGTCATGGTCACCCGGTCTTAAACCCCGGTTCGACTCCCAGCGGGGGGTACATCTTTAAGTACTTGGTTTGGTTTTTTTTTACTTTGCCTCCGACTATGGTCGCCGAAGCTCTTATTTGCAGCTCTCTTTTTCATTCAATTCTCGCATTTTTATACTTCATACCACACATTCATCCATCACCATTCATTCCTTAGGCGGTGGGTGTTCCGCATTTAGACCCTATGCTATGCTATCTAACTAATTTCTCTTTTTTATTTCAGCTTATAATCTATGTACTACGGTAAATAAATTAAATTTCCCTCCGCCAATTTTATTTCATTACAATTTTCCTTTTTTGTTGACTCTTAAATCTATTACATTTCTTATCTTGATTTGGTTAGTAGTAGGGTTTTTCAAGTCCGTCACCGTCTTATCTAAAGTCTGGAGCCATAACAACAATGTTAATAGCAGTTCCTCAGTGATTGAGGACTTCGGTTGAAGGTCTCAGGTTCGATTCCCAGCGGGGGACATCTTTGTGTAGGTACTTGATTTGGTTGATGGTAGGGCATGTCAGTTCCTCAGTGGTCGAGGATTTCGGTTGCAGTGCGCTTCCACCTTCGCCCTTATCGTCACTTACCATCAGATGATATAAAGGCCAATAATAATAATAATAACAAAGCCGCTATCCTCAATACTTGCCGCACTGTAAGAAAGTTCTTGCAACTAGACGAGAGTTGATACATGGTGTATTAACTCTCTCCTTGTGTCACACAACACTTACAATGTACACCACACCCTGTAATTACTTGGTATATACCCGTAATTACAGGAAAAACCAGCTTAAAGCTGAGAAAAGAAAATACATCCGATAATAATAATAATAATATTGTGAGGAGGTTCCTCACTCTGCAGCCCTAACCACCGATAGCTTGGGTCAATCTCCGCTGCCGGTGGCAACCTAGGTTAAGTTTTTTATAATATTTTATATTGTAAATATGTTTTTTTATAAAAAAAATTGTAAAATTTTTTTCTTAAGATATAGTTTAAATAAAGAGAATAATAATAATAATATTTATTGTTCTAATTGTGGTTACATAAAGGTCTTATCAAACTAAATTTCGTTGGGGCTCTCACTATTAACCTATTAAAGGCGTACAATGTCATCATAATACATACTTAACACACACTAATGAGACCAAAGATATTTATGTTGATCACGTCTTTAGGTCAAACAATTCTCGCACATCATAGAAGTTATTAAATACAGTATTAGAACTAATCTCTAATATTTGCTGGCAATTTATTATAAATTTTAACACACATTGCCAAACAGCTTTTCCTATATTTATCCGATCTGGGAATATCGGTATATACAAGTCTGTTGGGGTCTCTTTTAAGTCTAGTATTTACGTCAAGTGCTCTTTTAAAATTATTACTGTGTTTTCTCAGAAAATTGAAAACGGCAGCAAACCAAGACTCTTACAATATCCAAGTGCTTACCGTACCGTAGTCAATAAAAAAAACGCATCTTTTCTCCTCTCCGCCTATCTCCGCTCCGCTGGATGCCAGGCCTAACTCAGTGACTTTAACAAGACATTGTCCTTCCCAATGCACATGCACCTTCGTCACGTCACACCGTCAATTTCGCCTCGCATACGGTGAATACTGCATACGATTGCATAAAGATACGTCAATTTACAAATCAAATTGCCATCGATTGGGTGTGAGTTCAGGAGCGTGCCTGAAGGTCCTCGCACCCTGTTTTGAGTTCGGCGTCCTGACCTTTGTAGTTCGTGTTGAGATTGCGGCACATGTCATTGTCTTCAGCAGCGAACCCTTTTATTATTTACCTATTTGATTTTTTTGAATTTAATTTTGAGAATTTTCGACTTGACCGACATAAACTTTTTTTTTCGGAACTTATGCACCTTTTTTTAATGTTTTCGAAAATTCCGAAGATTTATATATTTAGGTCGGTCAAGTCAATAATTCTCAAAATTAAAAAAAAATCGTAGCTCGAAAACTACAAAACATCGCGGAACATACATGGGGTATTTCCGGGTACACCTGAATGTCAGGAATCCAAAAGAAATGTTTAGTGTCAATGTTAGGGTCACCCTGTATTGTTAGATCGTCTTCTTCCCCTATAGAATAAGTGCGGTCCAAAGGCACAATGTAAATTTGTAATTTTACTTTAATAGACTAATTTATTGCGATAAAACGCTCAATACAGCGAATCTTTGAAAAAATATGACTTCTCAGGTGGGAACCAAAACCACATCTTTCGCATAACTGGCGGCTGCGCTTCGCCACCGGGGATTAGTTAGACCTCTCGAAATTCTTTAACGCATTTTACTTAAGTTTTTGTATATCTTAATATTTTTAATCTAATTCTATTGTTACTTTCGCTCATTACCTCCCTCGTAGTTAACCGCGTGTCAGCAAACATAGGCGTTAGAGCATGCATCTGCTTTACAAATGACAAGGAAGTTGACCAAAGAGGCGGTGTTAGTATGGTAATAAATGTTTGGGATATGAATAATACTCGAGAACGCTTGAATGTGGGTGGAGGATGTTGGTTTAACTTCTTAGCGTCAATCGCTCTAAGACATTTTTGTTGTAACTCTTCGTTAACTATGAACGGTGAAAACAATAAAGATTTAGTGAATATTAGTCTATGTTTTCTATGTAAGATACGAGCCGGCAAAGGCAAATGCCCGGCTTATTATGAAAAGTGGTCATTCCAGGCTATGGAGACTAAAGTGCACAGGTCCATAGTTGCAAGTTCAACTCTGAGTTGAGACGTTGTCGCCCTGAAAGCTCATTAACAGGCTCTTCATGTATTTTTGTCCAGTAAACTTCAAACTGTAACATGGCAATACAAAACAATGCTTGGTGGCAGAAATAGCCACTCAATTGTTTGCCATTAAAGAATATTTAGGACAAAAAAACAAAGAAAGTACTACAAAGTAGGTTCACCGCATGGATATTTCTAATAAACACAACATTTCCATCGTTTCAAATTTCGATTAACCACGAGTCGTGAATGAAACAGTGCGCGTCCGGCGAGCAGCGAGCGCGAATGGGAGCGGAAGCGCGCGGTTAGTCCACTTCCTGTTTTCCGCAGGGACGAGAGAAGAGTGGCGCGCGCGCAGCCGACCGCGCCCGAGTGCGCCCGACGCCGCCCGACGCCAGCCGGCGCTCACTATAAAGGTTGCTTCATACATATCAGTGAAGTCACAGTTCCGACACAGTACCGGCACAGTGAAAACTATTCTTTCATACATTCTCTACGAATTTTGTCAAAACGAATACGTCCGTGATTTGCCGGTGGCGGCACTGACACTGATAGCACTTCACTGACAAGGTTGGGATGCGTTCATAGAGAATGTATGAAAAACACTGTGCCGGTACTGTGTCGGAACTGTGGCTGTGGCATATATCCGTGTATATGTGTGAAGCAACCTTAAGAAGTCGTGTTTTGGCGCTGCGCATACGTAGACTTGAAGAGCTCGATAGTCGATAGTGCAGTAGCTAAGGTGTTGAGCGACCTTGCACACTAAGCATTCGAAATGCCGCGTCACTGTATTATGGGTGACAAAAAAAATATTACGAACTCCTCCGTGCTTCGGAAAGCATAAGATTCGTTAAAACCTACCAGCCCGCATTGTACCAGCGTTGTGGGTTATGGGCCAAACTCCCCATGTTGTTCATGTGGGAAGGCATGTGCCCCAGTTGGACGTTTAGAGACAGATGATGGTGATGACGAAACGGACACTTTCTGTCACCAACACGGGACACCTTCACAAAAATACGCGGTTTCAGTGTTCAGATGATGGTAATGATGAAACGGACACTTTCTGTCGCCAAAACGACACACCTTCACATACGCGGTTTCAGTGTTCGGTAGCAGCAACTGAACCACTGAACGCACTGCAAATCACGTTATTGTATGACGATGACGGTGTCCCGTGACCGTAACAGTAGGTAAATAAAATTAAACCTGCTCAGAATTCAATGAAAACTTATTTTGTGTAAAAGAAATCACGAAAAGTTTGATTCAACATTTACTTTATTGTTAGGACAAAGAAACACAAGAGAAACCACATAAGCAAATAATGTGGTGGTGGCTCATTCAAAGAATACTACGCACCCATCTCTTTTCTTTAGTGTCGGAAAAGGCGACTAACGGACTAAAGGGTGCACATACGCATACAGCATAAAGCGGCGATGGGTTCACCATTTCACGCTGAGCACATGTGCTGTTGTTAGTCGAAGTAACGTATGGCAGAGGACTGGATTTTGCACTCCTCATGACATAGTTTCTGACCTAAGGGATAATTAATTATAGTCGTATATAAATAAAAAAAGGTTTGCTTTATCTCGTCACGCTGTATTATTACCATTAAACAACTTACAATATCAAATATTACCTTAATTTTGATTAAATTAAAGCTCAAAGTCAACACAGCACAGTGTACAGTTCTCAGTATTACCGAGCCATTTGCTACCATTGTAACACCAACGAGAATCGAAGAGAGAGGTGTGACGTCACAGCACACGCTCATTAATTGTCCGAAATGCGAAAACATCGCTCGTGTACCCTGAGGTAACAACTGGAGACGACACCGCGAAGTAATTCTTGCATTTAATTTTGCGGCTCATCACAATCACTGAGGTGTTTATAGCCCAAGCTACATGCATATATATATATATATATATACAGTCGTGGTCAACTAATTAGGGACATTCAAGATAGTGAAGAGCAATAACCGGTTATGTACATATAAATATAAAACCCTATTGATTTTTCAGCACCTATTATTTGCAAAATTTGGTCCGATTACTATACTATAAATGGCTGTAAATAAGAGAATAATTAAATAGAAAAAAGTATTTAATATCAAAGGTTGAACATGTATTAAATTTTAAGGTATAATTATGTAGCTGGACAATTAATTAAGGACAGTAAAGTATAATGATGAATAGAGTTAAACAAAACGAATAATCTCCAGTATTATAATATTTTTAAAAGCTCCATTTTATTACGTGTAAAATCAGTACCCAGTAGCAAAACCTTTGTTAGTAATTACCGCTTGACACCGATGTGGCATAGACATTATCAGTTTCTGACATGTTTCGATAGGAATGTTTGCCCATGCCTCACAAAAAGCTTGATTAAGTTGATCTAAAGTTGTGGTACGATAAGTTGAAACTTTTTTCTTGATTTCGTGCCAAAGGTGCTCAATTGGGTTGAGGTCCGGGCTATTTGCTGGCCAATCTAGCACCGATACTGACTGACTGGTAAGAAACGACTTGACTGAACGGGCGGTATGTTTCGGGTCGTTATCATGCTGAAACGTCCATACAATAGGGAGATGCTCCTCAGCATAGGGAAGCATAGTTTCCTCCAATATTGTTTTGTATTGATGTTGGTCTAAGTTACCCTGAACTTTTCTCACAGGTCCCACTCCACGTCCAGAAAATGAACCCCAAATTTTAATGTTTCCACCGCCATGTTTCACCTGCTTTTTTGTGAATCTTGGATTCATTTCCGCTTTTACAGGACGCCATACGTATTGCCTTCCATCTGAAGAAATTAAATTAATCTTGGTCTCGTCAGAGAATAATACATGTTGCCATTGGGCGTAGGTCCAATGTCCATATTTACGTGCAAACGCCAAACGAGCATTTCTATGTTCTTTCTTCAACAACGGTACTTTGCGAGCCACTCTTCCGAACAACCCTGCTTCTACCAGACGTCGTCGAACGGTCCTCGCTGATACACCGGCTCTTTCGTCTGCCCCAAACACTTCGTGTTTAATTAAAATAGAGCCTAGAAACGGATCTTTCTTAGCTAACCTGGTTATCATTCTATCTTCTTGCGGAGTTGTTTTTCTCGATCTTTTTGTCCTGGGCACATTTAAAGCTGTGTTATTGCGCCTGAAATGTTGCACTGCATTGCATACCATAGTTTTTGAACAATTTAAATGTTCTGCTATCCCTCGGTATGACCAACCACGCTCGACAAACTTCATGATAATTGTTCGTAGTGTTGGATCGCAACTTTTATTTTTGCCCATATTTCTTCAAAATAATTCTCAAAACTTAAAATTAAAAATCTGGATTGCCGCCAAAACTACCACAAAACAATAAAAGAAGAAATAAAAAAGTATTGAGATTCAAATTTTGAAAATAGAACGCAATATCTCAGTGTCCCTAATTAAATGGCCAGCCAGCATTCTTTGAACAAATAGCACACTGATAATCTATCAGCTATACTGTAAAGAGGTTTAATGTTTAAGAAGTTGTTATTGTTTGTATAATCGGGCACATCAATGATTAATTATACTTACGTGTAAAAGATATGGAATATTGTTAAGACTCGTTGAAAAATAAAAAATAAATTCACAATTTGGCTTAACTAGAGATTGTCCCTAATTAGTTGACCACGACTGTATATATATATATATAGAACTAGCGGCCGCTTGCGGTTTCACCCGGGTGGTTCCCGTTCCCGTAGGAATATCGGGATAAAAAGTATCCTATGTGTTAATCCAGGTTATAAACTATCTGTATGCCGAATTTCATCCAAATCCATTCAGTAGTTTTTACGTGAAAGAGTAACAAACATCCATCCATACTTACTAACTTTCGCGTTTATAATATTAGTAGGATCATGACTATCATCCCCGAAGGGTTAGTCAGAGACTAGGCAAAGAGGACAACAAAAGCAGTCCTCTGCCATAGTCCTTGCACCAAATAGTGACAGCACATGTGCACAGCGTGACAGGTGGTGAGACCATCGCCGCTCTATGCTGTTGGAGGTATGTGTAGTCCTTATTCCGTTAGTCGCCTTTTATTATTAAAAAAAAAAATAAAAAGCTTGTCCAGCAAGCGTTTCACCCCGGCCTGTTTGTAACCTGGCAGCGAAGTGCGTCACTAAATGCCATTGCCCACTTAAGGCCCGACGCTGAGAGCTCTAAAGAAACTGAAAAAAAACACAGAAGCAATAATAACTATTAGTGACCAAGAAGACACGGACAAAAATGAGTGCCAACAAGACCAAATTCCTGCCAGAAGTAAAAAAAGAAAAGAAACAAGACCGATACATAATGATTCCAATAAAAAGTCAAAAAACACCTTGACATATACAATACCAACACAAAATAGATTCAAAATACTCGTGAACGAACCAGTAAAGGAGACCTCTAAACAAGAAAGAGAGTATATACCAAGATCAGAACCAATCTTTGCAACAGGAGTCCTAAATATAACATCGCTGAAAGAAACACTAAGCAAGTTCGTACAAGACAATTGTTTATACACTATGACCACGCTTAGATCAGGCCATATAATAAAAATAATGCCTAAGGTTATACAAACATATAAGATTATTCGAGAAATTTTATCGCACAAAACATAACACACTATACATACCAACTCAAAAGTGAAAGAGCATACAGAGTTGTACTGCGTGGCCTGCACTCATCTGAGGATACTACACAAATAACAAAGGAACTGTCACACGTTGGACATGAAGTCAGACAAATAGTTAATGTTCGTCATCGGACCACAGAAGACCCACTACCATTATTCTACGTAGATCTAGAACCAAAAAACAACAACAAAGACATATTTAACGTCAAGTACCTTAATCATATGAAGATATCGTTTGAAGCTCCATACAAAAAGAAAGAAATCCTGCAATGCAAAAGATGTCAAAAATTTGGACACTCCAAAAACCAATGTCTCAGGCCTTTCCGATGTGTCAAGTGTGGCGAAGATCATCCCACCGCAACGTGTTTTAAAAAACCGGAAACTGAAGCTACGTGTGCGAACTGCCAAGAGAAACACCCGGCCAGCTATAAAGGATGCAAAACATATAAATTGCACAGACATATAATAGAAATCTGTGATAAATTGTACAAAGAATAGATACTAAAGATTGTGACAAAGCCAAAAGAAAAACCACTATTTGTAAATCAACAGATTAAAAATTACAAACATGACATTGGGCATCCTCGGGAATACAACCAACCAAAGTCATATGCTGTAGCGATCAAAACTAACCATCCACCACAACAAGAAAAAACTAATGATATAAAGCACATAACAGAACTGATGGAAACAATGCTGGAAAAACTACTACAGACAATGATGCAAATGATGGATCGCGTTGTCCAACTATTAAGCAGCCTTGTAAAGAAATGACTCGCAACCTCCGAGTAATAACTTGGAACGCCAACGGCTTGACAGAACGACGTCAAGAACTAGAAACTTTTCTACACACGGAGATGATTGACGTGGCTCTCATATCTGACAAGATTTACAAATAGAACTCACATCGCATTTAAAAATTATTCAATTTATAGAACTGATCACCCATCTGGTAACAGCCACGGAGGTACAGCTGTAATAATTAAAAATAATATTAAACACCACCCTTTATACGAATATCGCACCGAAAAAATACAAGCGTCATCAATAATGCTAAATGACAATAAAATCGAAACAGTGCTATCCGCTGTCTACTGTCCTCCTAGACATACGGTAACTGCTGGAGACTTCACAGAGTACTTTCACTCACTGGGCACAAGATTTGTCTGCGGGGGTGGCTGGAACTCGAAACTCCTGCATTGGGGATCTAGGTTAATTAACCCAAGAGGAAGGCAACTTCTCAAAGCTACAGAAGGGTTGAAGCTGGGATGCGTCACTAATAGAAAACCAACTTACTGGCCAACAGATAGCAATAAGATCCCTGACTTACTGGACTTCTTTGTAACAAGAAATATAGATAGCAACTTTGTCCAGACTAAAACATACACCGACCTAACTTCAGACCACACACCAGTTATGATGGATATGAGTACAACGGTTACATTAACTGAACCCCACTTCAGATTGTATGTTAAAAATACAAACTGGGAGCTATACCAAAGTACAATTTCTACAAATATAAAATTGTATAACAAAATCAGCACTGTGACGGAGCTAGAAATCGCAGTAGAAAAATTCAACTCAGTTATCCATGAGGCCGTAATTAATGCGGCAATTAAATACAAACTTACAGGACATCCCCCTAAACATAACATATATCCAAGAGACATCAAAAAAATTCTAGAACGTCGCAGGCTTAGAAAAATGTGGCACAACACTAGATACCCGAGTGACAAGAATGGATTTAACAGGTACTCTGAAGACTTAAAAATAACTATAAATGCATTTAAAACTAACAACTTGCAATCCTTTCTCTCAAGCCTGACTCCTTCTGCAGATACAACTTGCTTAACAGAATTAAGGTACATCTTGGCGACATACTGCCAAATCATCAATTTGTATTCCGAGAGAGACATGAAAAACAATGGAACAGGTACACCGCACTGTTGACATCATCAGCAGAAGTCTAGAAAATCGAATGTACTGCTCTGCAGTTTTTGTAGATATCAGCCAAGCTTTTGACAAAGTGTGGCATGATGGCCTATTGTATAAGCTGAAAAAGACCCTGCCGCACTCCTTTCTCCACATTCTAAAATCCTACCTTGATAAAAGATGTTTTTAGGTAAAATACAATGGAGAATGCTCTGCTTTACACGAAATTCGTTCGGGTGTACCGCGGGGCAGCATCCTAGGCCCTGTGTTGTACCTTATATACACGGCAGATCCTCCAACATCTAACAAAACAACAACTGCAATTTATGCTGATGATACTGCCTTGCTGTCATGTAACACTGATCCAATAAAAGCATCACTCTCCTTGCAGAAACACCTAGATTAAGTGCAGAAGAGGCTTAATCGATGGAGAATTAAGGCAAACCAGAGTAAGTCTTGTCATGTAACCTTCACACTCCGAAAGGAAACCTGCCCTCCGGTAAAACTGAACAACGAGGAGATACCCCAACAAGACCACGCTAAATATTTAGGAATGCACCTGGACAGGAGGCTAACATGGCAAAAGCACATCTGGACCAAGCGAAAACAATTAGATGGAAAGCTTCGCAGTCTAGGCTGGTTGATTTTTTTTTTGTTGGTTGGTTTGTAACTTAGGGCTTTATTAGAAGGCAAATATTTCCTTTGTATGTTAATTTGGGAGTATGGGTACTTCCCCGCATTGGATAAGCGTACGCCATTAAGAGGGTTTACGCATTTCAATTTCCCATACAAACTTCCAAGTCGAAATTTTTAAAAACCAATAAGCCTATTTTAATGAATCTTTGCATGCTAAAGTAAAATACAGGGATCTAAATAGTTAGTTGAAAACATTTTAAAAAACCATTTATTTAACTGAGTTATTGCGATTTAAAATCTACTATAGAAAGTTTAAAATCGCAATAACTCAGTTAAATAATCGTTTTCTAAAAAGTTTTTTCAGAGTATTGAGAGATTTATAATTTATTTATTTATTTATTTATTTATTTGAAACAACAAAACTTAATACTACCATTACAAAAAAAAAAATTCAATGCGATAGTACAAGCACTTATAAAACTTTCTAACCTAACCTATTTACAAACGAATATATTTAGATAATAGTTTTTGTTTAATATGGCTAGGCATTAAACTTGCAAATTTTTCTGCCGATTTATTTTAGGTTAGTTTATGTGTGTTATTTGGTCGAAGTTTTATTTTAGACTAGGTAAAAATTTACAGAGTTCTGGGTTTAAAGTTTTTACGTTTAAGTGTTTTGTTTTTGGCATTTAAGTGTAAATTTTATTGTGTGTTATTATTTAGGAATCTTTCTAAAATCAATAAAAGAAGATCTTTGATAAAATTTGTTTAATAAAAAGTGCTTAAGTTAATTTTTAGTTTTTAAGATTTTATTTTAAATATTTAGGGTTTTAGTTTTGGTGTAGATTATTTTTAATGTTATTTTAGTTATTTAATTTAGGTAATTTCAGTTTATAGTGACTTTTGATTTGAATTTTACTTAATTTCCATAAACTGTTTGGTTCCGCAAGCGCAGAACCATGGATTTGATTCGGGGGCACTCTTTTCTATTTGTGGCATTATGGCTGGAGTCCACTTTTGTGCCCATACGCAGGTTGTGGGCGGTACAGTTGTAACACTTTGGTCTGTCCTGTTTGTTTGGGCACTCAGTGATCTGATGCCCCGGACTAGCGCAATTGGCACATGGTTTTTTCTCCGCCTTGCATTTGGACTTTGTGTGCCCGTATTGCTGGCACTGGTGGCACTGCACAAAGCGGCTGAAGTCCTCAACGTGGACCCTGCTATGGTCCACGTTGAGCCTCCCGAGAGCTAGGATGGTCTTACGCATCTCGGGAGTGACCTCTACAACCGCATTGTACAGTGCCGGGTTTCTGTTTAAGGTCAAAAAGCAGATGCCAGAGATAGCCACGTCATTTTGGGTCACAGCGACCTCCACCAATTCCTCGCGGGGGATGTCTTTCGAGACCCCCTTCAGGATTAGAAGTGGTGGTCGCTGCTTCTCGTGGTGACGGGCAATTGTCTCATTGCACTGCTCTTTGCGTTCAAACTCGACCCTTAGCTTTGAGTGCGTGATCGGCAGAATTTTGATGGGGGCGTATTTGTGCCTCCGGAATGATATCTCCTTCTTCCACATGGACATCACTTTCGGAGGCTTAAGGGAGGCGTCAAATGGGCTAACAATAATTGCGGGGTAGGTTTCGGGAGTTGGGGGCAATTTGCCAGCAGTAACGCTTGCATAAGTGGTGGTGGTTTTTGGAGCGATTGGTGCGGTTTGAACTTCCGACATGGAACTGTGGGCCAGCGGGTGTTGTTGCTGGTCCTTTAGAGCGGCCGTCAACATATTGCCAGAGAGGCGTACGAGGTCTTCAAGTCTCTCCCCCTGCTTCAGAAGTTCATCCACCTTCTGAGAGACTTCACGTCTGACCTCCGCTGTCATCTCATTCTGGACGCTGAGGACCGCGTCCATGCCGTTGGAAAATTTATCGCTTAATTCTCTGACGCTTAGGTCACTGGGATACACCGTGGGCAGGCACAATGTAGGAAGAAGCTCGAGGCAATTTTCTATTTCATTGGCCGCATCCACGATGAGCTCCTTGTGAGCCTTGATGACGGACTTCCCCGCAGTCACCGCCCTCCTGATTTGGAAGCAAAGATGGCCGACCACTTCCATGAACGTCGGCACATCTTTAAACTTCTCCTGCCTCTGACAGATCAGGATGGGCGTGGCACTGCGTTCGGGGGGACCGTCACGCGATTGGCGGCGATCGGCAGTTGCCATTTTGAGTTAGGTTAAGGTTAGGTTAGGGTTAGGTTAGGATTTTAAAGTTGATTTTTTAAGAAATTTTTTTATAAAAAATTTGCCGAAAAGTTGTTTTTTGTAAGTTTTTAAGGTGGATTTATAATATTTGAAAGTTTTAAAATGATTTTAAATTTTGAGTTTTGGTCGAAAATTGTTTTTGAGATTTTTTGTTTTTGAAGGAATTTTAATTTTTTTTTCAGAATTAGTATTTATAATTATAAAAAAGCTTATTTTAGCAATTTGGTACATTTGGGGTATTTCCTTAGAGGAAATTTAAGAGTAATGCCCGCCTTCTACCAAGAGCGGAGCGGGCTCCGTACGGACTCCGTTTAACTCGCAACGGCAATCTTCATAGAAGTGCTTCCACTGCGAACTGGGAAACTTCTATGAAGATTGCCGTTGCGAGTTAAACGGAGTCCGTACGGAGCCCGCTCCGCTCTTGGTGGAAGGCGGGCATTAGGCTGGTTGATTGGACGTCATTCACAATTAAATGACAACAGCAAAATGACATGACAACCCATATGGACATACGGTATTCAACTGTGGGGCTCGGCCAGCAATAGTAACATTGAAATACTGAAAAGATTTCAGACTAAGGCTCTAAGAACAATGTTTTGTATCCCACAGTGTATTAGTAACAGATACATATACCTTGACTTTAAGATAAAGACCGTCAAACAAGAGATAGCACAGTTTAGCATGCGGTACCAGAAGAGATTAACCCAACAGGTAAATAAACTTGCAGTGGCATTGAGTGAGGAGGGGGGCCTCCAGCATGTGAGGTTGAAACGCAGTGACATCCCAGGCCTGAGCAACAGATTTCCGACTATTTGACATAGTAAAACCCTCTAGATAGAACATCTTAGAGGGAGGTTGGCGATAGTCAGTGAAGTCAGATTTAAATCAAAGAAAAAAGTGGCTTATTGATCCATAATAGATTGCCATGGAGCAGAATAAGAAAGAAAAAAAAAGTCGCCTTTTATGACATCCAAGGGAAGAGAGGGGGTGGTAGTATTCTTTTAATGATCCACTACACGACACGGCTCTATGAGTGCGCGCCGCAACTTAGTGCGCAAAAATTTGTTTCGCGGTGCCGTTTCTAGTTACAATACCCAATGCTAGTGTATAGGTAGGTGGGTATAGATGGGCGCCCACGCGACGCCCACGCTTTACCCACGCCCCCCCCCCCCCTCCCATCCCACCGCCCGTAGTAGTAGCGTAGGCTCGTAAGCTGTAGATTAGTTGGCGACAGAGCCGGGGTCAATTGGAGTTTCGCACCTATTTTGTCGTCACGTCACCTTATTATGAAGAAGCAAGCATGAGAATAATAAAGTATAATCTTTTTTGATTATCTTGTTAATAGGTGGTAATGAATGAACTAAAATATGTTTACAAGACTAATACATTGAACTGTGAGCTTTATGGTGGCAGCTCTCTATACTGACAACTCGTCTCTTAGGCGCGAAATACACAGAAGCAATGTAAGATTCGGATGCGATGCGGATGTGGATCGGATTCGTTGTCCCTTCAAATATTGTTCGTACAAAATTTATGAAAGAGATAGGCATCTCTTTCAGGATTCCGCGGATTTCGGCGGATCCGCGCCGCATCCTTTCTGTGTAATTTACGAGGCATCTTATTCATACATCGAAAAAGGCGACTAACGGATTAAAGACTGCACGTACGGTCGGGGTCACCGTCGCTTTACCACTTTGCAGGAATTTTCGGATGAAGCGCGCCGCCCGCCCGGGTGCGTGCCCGTACCAAATAGACGACGCAGTGTGCAAGGGATTTTGACCTTTAGACTGGTAAAGCGACGGAGTCCGCGATTGTACATCCAACAGCATAACGTTGCGATGAAGTCACCACTGAGCACATGTGAAGTTGTTTATTAGTGAAACGTAGACTGTGGAAGTGCATACTGGTTTAACGGTCCTCATTGCCCAGTCTCTGGCTAACTAACCCCTTTTGGGGATAATAATCGTGAGGGTATCTATGTTATAAATTAAACTCTTGTTTGATTATGTACCGTATCGCGTAGCGGTGAAAGAATACTACCACCCCCTTTCTTCCCTTGGGTGTCGTAAAAGGCGACTAACGGACTAAAGACTGCACATACATCCAACAGCTTAGAGCGGCGATGGGCTCACCACCTGTCACGCTGAGCACATGTGCAGTCACTATATGGTGAAAAGTGGACTATGACATAGGATTGCTTTTGCGGTCCTCATTGCCTAGTCTCTGACTACTTCGGGGATAATAGTCGTGATTAGGTATATGTATTTGATTATGTCGTATCTATTAAATAACTTAGGTAATAAATGTCTTGATAGAGAAGTGGGCACCTTTTTTTCTCCTTGTCTTTTGGCAGTCGTCGTCGTGTCTTGCCAAACCAGTCATCTAGCAAATCAAAGAGTTGCAAAATGTTTTTACCTTATTTTCATACAAGTAATCTTTATAGTGTTTTGTGTTCCTCGCAAAGGTATATATACTTAGAAGTAAAAAAGGAATGCGTCATTTTACTTTTTAGACCTACTGTTAGATCTGTCGTAAGTATACTTACTATTTAAAAAATATGTCGTCACACATTATAATAATTAAGTACTTACAACATTTTAACTAAAAAGAAATAGGTACTTAAAAGAACATTTTCATCATTTCCGTCAACAAATAGCTGTTAACGCAATAGGATCGACAAATGCAAAATATTTTAATTCAGATAAACTTATTAGTAAGCGCTTTTGAATCGTCCAAAATGTTTTAACCCTACCACCCAATCAGCTTTTTGTTATGGAGTAGAATCTGAGTACATTCGGAAAAAAACAAATATTTCGTTACCAATTTAATAAAACACACGTAATACAAAATTTTAAATAGAAAGAAATAAAAACATTTTCGTCAACAAATATCTGTTAACGCAATAGAATCGACATAGATTCGTTGCTATTACTTGTCTAACTTTTCTCCATCTCCTTAACTTAGCCTTTTGTACAGCACTTCCGCCACAGGATGTGAGCCATTTATTTCCATACAAATATGTATGCGGTGCATCGGCTGAGTTCATCGGTTTGCGTATAATCCGAGAGCCCTACAATATCACCATACTCCATGCGTGTAACACCTAACATGTGAACAAAACACCTTCCTCAATTTGTGACTCTTAAATCAAAGGCTATAAGACACATAACAATGTTGAAAGTGTGAATAGCTCAGTGGTGGGTGTACGCTAATTACAATACGATGTTTATGTAACAGTTTGCAGGTAACTGTCATCGCTTCCTGTGTACGAGATTTTGTTGAGCGAATTTTCTGCCGTAACTGCGGTGAACTATTGTTTTGAGATTTGTTAAAAAAAAAAATGAGCAAGCAACTTTTGCAATGTCGGGTCGCTGGATGGGTGACCAAATTAAAAAACATCTCGAGCTCCTCCGTGCTTCGGAAGGCACGTTAAGCCGTTGGTCCCGGTTGTTGTCGTAAGATGGCAGTCGTTAAAACCCACCAACCCGCATTGGGCCAGCTGGTGGGTTATGGCTCAATGTCCCCACGTGCTATTGTCCACGTGGAAGGCCTGTGCCCAGCAGTGGGACGTATATAGGCTGATGATGATAACAAAAAAATACGATATTTGTAAAAGTATTTTTTTTCGTAGGTAATATTTATTATTTCCGTTAAAAACGCTCAAATAAACTTAAAGATAACGAAACATTGAAAAAATGTCTAACAACCGCCAGAGGTACAGTAATTTCTTTTTAACGTTATCTTATTTTTTTTTTACAGACTGTTCCGTGGATTTTCTAGAAAAGATAATTTGATTAAACCTTTTTCTAAAAAGACAATACTACAAAACATAACGAACACTAAATCAACCAAATCGGTCGAGCCGTTCTCAATTGCTCTGTCATACATGTGGCAATTGATTTTTATTAATATAGATTGTATCTAGGTTTCTTTAATCTGTGTCTAGGGCCATGAGAGCCATAAATAGGCAAACAACAAACCCTGAAGAAAAGTAAGCTTAAACATGGTGAACAAAAGTTCGAAAATCAACGATACATTAAAAAAAATTGAGCGTGCTAATCAGTACCACTATCTGCATTTGATAACTGTGACATAATTCACAGGACGACCATTATCCATTAACAAACAAGTAACAGCTCACAGCAAGGTCGGGGCAGGCGGTGGCGGTGGGTAAGCCCCCCCGACTTCTAAGGGTGGCAAACCCCCCCGTTCATTCACTAGGCTACCCCAGCGGGTCGTTGCGGGCGCGGCGTGAACCCGACATTTGCATAATCACATTCAAAAGCCGCAGTTGGAGTCGAAACACAAAGTGACAAAGGACGCAGCCTCTGTCACGTTATTTTTAGACGAAAAATATCGATGACTTTGCAAATTGCAAATTTTCAACTGCCTCTGTGGTCTAGTGGTTGCCAATGGTCTCAGATCTAAAGGTAGTGGGCTCAATTTCCAGCGGGGGACACGTTGGCCGGGCTCAAGCGGAATCACTTGACCTTCAACTGACCTGATAGTAATAAGTGACGATAAGGCCGAAGTTGGAAGCGCACTAACCGGAATTCTCGACCACTGAGGAACTCCATTAACCAAACCAAGTACCTACACAAAGATGTACCCCCGCTGGGAATCGAACCCTGGACCTCTGAGTCTAACACCTAAAAATGCTTATTTAATATCATTTCAGCAGCGTTATTATGTTTCGACAGTTACAGAGTATAGCCAATTGCTAAGTAGTTAAGGAATCTGTGTGGAGTTCTGTGTTTTAGTTTACGAACCAAAGCAGGAGCTAGAGGAAGTGCTCAAGTACCTACTGATGAGTAAATTATTTTTATGTATAGATATAAGTATTTAGTGATTTGCATAGTCAAAGTATTTTTAGCAGAAACAAGTCACCAGTAGTTCAATCGAATATTATAGATTATACAATGAATCTTCCATCGTTCTCTATAAATAATTTCGAAAATGTAAATATGTAGAAATACTACAATCAAGAAGCTCAGCTTAGTTACCTGCCAGTCCTGCCACCCACCTATTTACACGTTCCTCTAAAAGCGGCACAAAAGGTTTTATATCGTCAACGAGTCTATTTTCGCAATAAAACTTATAACTCCATGCTGAACGGAGGAGGTTGCTTTCGTTGAACGAGGCATTGGGAAATCCGCAGCCCGGAGTTGGGAGGGGAGGCGTGGGCGACTATGAAAGAGCGTGCCTCTACCACGAATCTGCTAACACGATACTTGCAAAGCGACAGAAATGCATTGCGAATGAATGTTCATTTGTAGTATATATTTAATAACGCGGTTCCAGTGTTCAAATGCGGCCACTGAGCGCTCTGCAAATCGCGTTTTACCATTGAAAATGGTTTATTTAGATGCAAATCGCCTGAGACGTGTTTTTGGACATATCTCCAAGGATTTTAAGAGGATCGAGATGGGAATAGTACCAAAGATTGAGAAATTTATCGATACACGTGTAAACGTTTGAATTTTAAAAATCGGCTGTTAACTTTTTTGGAATTTTGAAAAATGTTAGCAAATCGGGTTTTTGGGGGGTGTTTGTTTGAGTCTTTAACCGTGGTCCCGGTGGGTCGAACCATTACCGGGTCCACGGGTAATTTTAATTTTAATTACCCGTGGTCCCAAGGTACTAGGGATTACATTTAGATGAATATTTCGACTTCGCTTATATCGATATTAAATTAATTACAACCATGAACTTCAACTTATGATTACCTATGTATTATTATGCACATACATCCTACAGCATAGAGCGGCGATGGGCTCAAAAAAATAATACTACTAACCCCTTTCTTCCCTTGGGTGTCGTAAAAGGCGACTAACGGACTAAAGACTGCACTTACATCATCACTTACTTATTAAGTGACTTTATTATTATTTTTTTTGTTTATTATACTTAATTACTTATTTTTATATTTTTCATGGTTGTAATTAATTTAATATCGATATAATCAAAGTCGAAATATTCATCCAAATGTAATCCCTAGTGCTATGGGACCACGGGTAATTAAAATTACCCGTGGACCCGGTAATGGGTCGACCCACCGGGACCACGGGTAAAGACTGGTTTGTTTACTAAATTGTAAATATTTCGAAAAAAACAGACTTAAGAAGAAAAAAAGGGTCCTAGGGTATTAGTTTAACTACAAAATGGCAAAAAAATTGCGAAAATCGGTTACTAATTTGTGATCTGTAGTGTAGGTGGTCTCTTTAGATTTGGAAGTGTAGAGAAACGGGTATTTTCGTATATAAAAGTGATGCAGCTTCTATAATTATTGACCGATCGTCATGGTAATGGTGTTAAAAGATGCGGATGCAGGCGAGAAGTGCATTGGAATTGAAATACTGAACATCTAAGTGAAATTCTGGCGCCCGATAAATGAATTTCACTTAGGTTGTAAAAGAAAAGAAAATTTTATTCTCTGTAATGTGCAGTGTTATACATTCGTATGTTATAATTCGACTTGTACGTAAGTAATTTAGTTGTGTAATTTTAGGGAAGTAAGTATCTAAAAACTCTTATTATTCGACTTGTAATGTGTTAAATATATTTTTTTCATTGTATTAATTTTCAATGCTCCGATTCTTGCAGGGACTGCGAAATCTGTGATTTCTTGTATACTAATGTCCCGTTTCAAAAAACAGAAAAGGTCTACAGAGGGGTTTATTTTTTAAAACCCGTTCAAGGCACTATTTCACAAAAACTAAGACAATTCATGTGTAAATTTTAACAAACAGCACTTGTTCACGATGACAGCAATAACAACCAATGGCGCATATACTCTTCTAAATTCACGTGTCGTTTATATACGACTGCTATTGTCCAATTCTATTTTAGATGAATTTGATAGTGACAGAACACACAAAAACACCAGGTTTTTATTTCACTTTTCGTAAGTGTTTTTAAACGTGTGTTACGGAATTTTGGCGTACGAGTGATGCCTTCGCAAACACGTGGTAGGGCCACGGAAGCACGTCATCGAAGCCGCTGCTCTTACGTACTTTCAAACACTATTATCTAATAATCACTTTTATTTGTAACGTAAATAGTGTAAGAGAAGTTGTTAAAAAAAAACTATAATTTCAGGTTCAAAACCCTAGAAAGAAAATGTTAACCGAAATATAGAGAATTAAATTGTTGGGCTTAAATACCCACTTGACTATATATACAAAGACAAAATTTTGTACATATGTTTCCAGTGAAAAATTTAGTTTATGTAAGTATACTCTTACTTATTACCTAGACTCATTAGAAATAGGGAATAGTTGGGTGTTTTGCGACAAAGAAAGTCATAAAATACTTACAGGCTATCCTTAGTTATTTCTAATAAGTATTCTGTGCCATGACACGAATGTAGATTATGTAAAAGTTACGCCATCGCAAACGACACAGCTTTTTTATTTCTCGATTTAAAATAACAGAACTTATCTAGAAACATAAACAATTGCAAAAAGAGCTCCAATGGCGCACATATAGTTTTATTAAGCTGTGTAAGAGCATTCTGTGCACTTGAACGAAGTCGCTTGGAAAGGTTAGTTGAGCAATAAAACCGAAGCAGAAAGTGCATCGTAAAATCAAATGGTGTGGCATCCTTTTATTGGCCAGACTGGATATTTTGAAAGAGATCGATCGCGCAGCTCCCACTGTAACTATCTGTGCTGATGACGTCAAACATTGATGTTGTTTTGTTTGTGGCAACTGGCAAACGAAGAATAATAAAATCCTATACAAAAGGAAGGTTTCATTCATGTTTTGGTTGTTAGGATTTCCAAGTGATTATACGGATTTTGTTTCAATCAGAAGTGAAAGTGAGTAGTTTTGTGTAGGATATGAAACGTATGAACGTTAGGTTTTAAAAAGAATTAAGAAATATTAAAGTACTGATCAGGTGGCTTCAAAATGTAGCCTTTTAACTATTAAGTTAATACCTAAATTATATTTTCTTTTTCAATTTCAATTCTCAAAAAGCTTGAGGGAGTATCCGAGATCCTTTGGACTTCGGAAGGTACGTCAAACCGTTGGTGGATTGTTGATGTAAGATGGCAGTCGTTTCAAAGCTGACGTGGTGAGTTATGGTCAGTTTATCCCTATGAAATAGTAAAATTGTTCACGTAGAAAGGCTTGTGATGGATCATTTATAGGATGACGATATATAATTGATTGATTGTCTTTCCATGTTTATTAGTAATTAGGTTTTGGTTTTTTGACAGAAAACCAAAAACCAAAGTCAATCTTTATTTTTAACCTTTAGCATTCAAATGCCATTCGTTCCCTTGTTAGCTTAATTGAAATTTTCAGTGCTCCGCGAACTTCTGAGTGGTTTCTGAAAATGTCAAAACAGTACAGTTGGAGCCGTTTGCTGTGGAAAGGTCAGCCCGGGGGCAACGGCCGCAAACTCGATTCCATCTCCGGGACAAATGTCTGCTGACGGGACAGTTTCGTGATGAACTTGCTGAGTCAGTTGTTGGACAAGCGACGACAAAACCAAATGGTCACAACCTTTTTTCTGTGTCTAAGTCGTTGATGTACCCGCAAACGTTCTTGTGCTATAAGAGCTCTCCGTTGGTAATAAGGGCAAACTTCTTCATGGTCATCAGCCCTTTTGCCCGCGGCTTGAATCATACTCATGATTGTTTTGTTGAAATTACATATTATAAAAACCTGAGAACTACTATAACAACTAAAAAGAAATCAGTCAAATCGATCGATTGAGGCTTCGTAGTAGTGGCAATTGATTTATAGAAAGATATATAGATAGATATCTTTATTAAGACCTTGCTAATTGATTTTTTTTATGCTGACAGCAAAAGCTGCGGCAAATTCAAAAACCCTCTTCTAACTTTTTCTGTAAGTTGGTACTGTGCACTGCCTATGCTTCCTGCCCAACCAGATCTCTCAGTCAATCAGCAATCCAATTTCCCCGAGCCAGGCACGACTGTTTAAATTACACCCTCATTCCGAGAACAAGGTTCACATTGCGAGTGTGTACGGTGGGCTAGGGTCACCACGTCACCAATGATACCACTTCGTTCGTACATATGCGAGAAATGTTGTTCTTGGGGTTTAACTTGGAAGTCTGATATTCCACGCCCTTCCCAAGAGGGATGAGCAAGCCTATTATTAATATTATTATTATTTCAGCCATGGTCGTCCCACTGCAAGACAAGGCCTCCCTTCCCTTTTTCCAATCTTCGCGATTAAGGGCTCTTGATGGCCAGTCTTTGCAGTAGAAGTCTAGCTCCTCCCACCATCTCCTTCTGGGCCTGTCGCGTCGTTTCCTGCCATCGCATGGCATCCACATAGTCGTGGTTTTCGGCCCACATCTCGTCCGACATGCGACAGATGTATTCAACCAAGTTCCACTTCAGACTGGCGGCCTTTTAAGTAAGCCTAAGGCCAAGTAAAAAATACCTAAGTAAAGTAAAAGGAGCTGTGTAGAGGCGCCTCATTAAAAGAATACTACCGACCCATTTCTTTAGAACTTTATTTTTTACTATTTCATTTTAATTGTTTATTATTATTTTTATTTTAATGGAAATATTTTAAATTTGAGTTTCAATAATTTTAAAATTTTGATTTTTTTTTTTATTGTTTATTATTATTATTTCAGTACTAATGTAAATCCTTGAAATTTTTAATATCTGAAATTTGAGTATTCAAGTTTGTACTAACGTAGGATAAGAATTCAATGTTACTAACACCATATTATTATGGGCTATACCCGAAATAAATGATGTTTAATTTAATTTAATTAAATTTTAATTTCTTCCCTTGGGTGTCATAAAAAGGCGAATAACGGACTAAAGACGGCACATACATCCAACAGCAAAGAGCGGCGATGGGCTCACCACCTGAAATTTCAAACAATTTTCTAAAACTGAATAATCTAAATGCCAAACCTATTTTGTATGAACGAAATTTCGGAAGGAAGGGAAACCGCTGTAAACAGCAAACGTAAATAGGCCGAAGTTTCGTTACGGAGAAAGAGAGTCACGCTTAGCACAAGTTCAGTTGTCATTTGGTGAAACGTGGACTAAGGCAGAGGACTGATTTTGCGGTCCTCATTCCTTAGTCCCCGACTTATTCTTAGAGGATAATAGTTGTGATTGTTAGTGTGTATAAAAAATAAAAAAAAACAAGGTCACCACATCAGTGAATTGATTAGTTCCTGATTCGCCGGATTCCTGATTCGCCGGATTCCTGATTCACCGGATTCTTGTTTCGCCGGATTCTTGTTTCGTCTGATTTTATTGTTGAAGGAAAACTATAGAAATGTCGCGGCTTTACCTATCTATTAAATAAATGGCAGTTATTTCGGTAAATTAATAAAAATATTTATTTGTTCTTAATTGAATAACGTAACAGTATATTAATATTTCCGACGAAACAAGAATCCGACGAAACAAGAATCCGGCGAATCAGGAACCAATCAGTGAATTGAAGCAGTAGCTCCATTTGGCTTTGAGAGTATGTCGCAGTATTATAGAACAAGTTATCATAAGCCTCTGTGCTTCAGTGGTTCGACAATACAGACAGACCAGTGGGCCTAACATGCGCAACGCGAGAAAATTTTCTCGACCCGTTTTCTCATGTATACAGGGTGGAATAAAAAGACCGTGGTTGGAGGAAAAGTACCCTTAATATTGATGATGGCAAATTTTACTAAAAGAAAACATTCCTTTATTTTTTAAAATAATTAAAACTGCATTTCAATATTTTTGAAAAATCACCTGCTTGAGCCGGGAATCGAACCGGTGAATTGTGAAAAAACAATCCAGTATTTTATGATACCGACCGAAAGAGTAATTCATAAGGATCAATTTCTTTCTAACAACATAGTATCTTAAATAAAAGAAAGACCAAGAAAAATATTATTTTTATTGTATAGCTTACTTACTCGTACTATCCAAAGAAAATAAGTTACTTAACTTAGGAATTGCTCCAAATGAGACCCGTTTTCACGTAAGCCAGACGTATTTTTCGACTAAATTCGTTATTTTTCTTGGTCTTTCTTTAATTTAAGATACTATGTTGGCAAAAAGAAATTGATCCTTATGAATGACTCTTTCAGTTGGTATCATAAAATACGAGATGTTTTTTTTCACATTTCACTAGTTCGATTCCCGGCTCAAGCAGGTGATTTTTCAAAAATCGTTAAATGCAGTTTTATTTATTTTTAAAAATAAAGGAATGTTTCCTTTGAGTAAATTTTGCCATCATCAATATTAAGGGTAATTTTCCTCCAACCACGGTTTTATTTTCCATCCTGTATACGTTATGTCTATACACGATGTGTCAAAAATAGACATATTAGTAGTTTTTGCTTGTCTGTGGTATTTTTGTCTACAGACCATAACATGCAACATAATTTTATTGAGTTTTGACAACTGTAACCGAGATAGTATGTCGTTCCCGCCATCGAAGGAAGAGAGTATGTCGTCCGCGACTTATCTCGTGTTGCGCATGCTAGGCCTACAGGGGCCTTACTGTAACCTCTAGAGCAGTATTATTTTAATCTTACTATGCAGATTCCCATACAAATTTGGCATAGTAAGATTAAGAGTTGATGGTAAAGCCCCAGGATCTACAGGATTCGATTGTGTAGTACAATAGTCAATAGTCAAAATATATTTATTCAATAAACTCAATTAATAAGTACTTTGAAACGTCCAAATATTTTTTAACCTACCACCCATTCAGGACATCATTTTTTAACTGTGGCAAAGAACGGGCGCAAGAAACCACAGCGCACAGAAGCAACGACATTTACAAAAAATATATATATTATATGTCGTTACCAGGTCACAAAATACAAAATATGAATTTGAATGTAAATACTTTAATTAAATATGGTGCTCTATATAAATTAATTATAGGCAATTAGAAATAGTGTTGGAGTAGGTACTTGGAGCATTTCAGACCCAAGCTGTTTTGTCTTCTGTATAATCCGACACTTTATAATAAGCTTTTTTATAAAGCTTTTCTTTGATTTTGATTTTAAATTTCTTAAGATCTAATTTCTGAATATCATTTGGTACTTTGTTGTATAATCGTACACACAGACCCTTAAAAGAATTATTTATTTTATGGAGCCTAGTATAAGGCACTGCTAATTTGTTCTTACACGTACGTACACGTTTTTGTAGTCTGCGTGGTAAATAACAGGGCTTGTTCTTTAGGTCCGCCTTGCTAGATTCGTACATTTTTAATAATCTTGTAACAATAACATCATTCTTTGTAGCATTGTTGCGTTGACAGTTAGTGAAGGCTATCAGGCTCCTGATAGCCTTAATCAGGTATGAAAAGTGAAGTGGGTTTCGTTATACGACCTCATTAAGATGATCACAGTTTAGTGAAGCATTTTACACTAAGATTTTCCCGTTGTGGAAAAAAAGTATATTGTTAAACAATAGTATTTACATTATGTTTAATGTTCACGTGGAACAATACCTATGTCAATACTGGTCCATACGTAAATGATATTGTTAAAACATAATATTGTAAAAAAAATAATGTTTTTGTCATGACTGTTTAGTGTAGCATGACATGGTAGTACTGCTAAATTAAAAACGACAAATTGTATTAAATTATGGTATTATCAAATATATTGTTACTTGGTCTAGGTGAATCACGAGGACTGTATGGAAATAAAGAGGGTTCACAGTTGCCAACCCTATTAAGCGGATGCGAGGGAGCGGACTTGCATAATAATATGACCTTATTTGACGACCTCCTTGGTCGAGTGGTTTGTACACCGGTTTTCATGGTGTCGCCATCTCTGAGGTCCCGGGTTCGATCCCCGGTCGGGTCAATTTAGAGAAAAACTGTTTTTCTAAATAGATTTCGGGTCTGGGTGTTTTTTCTATGTTTATGTATATTTATCCGTTATCTTACCATATAAACGAGTTTCACAAGAATACTCACCTTGGTCTAGATAATTGGTGTGAGCGTAAACAAAAATTTATTTAATTAATTTATTTATTTATTTAATATGCAAGCATTGAATTCGGGAATTCGAATCGGTATTAACGTGGTTGCTTTGATACTCAGCCGGTTTTATGGCAGAATCTTATTAGGTACCAGGCAATCTCCCTCTTGAAGCTTCATACATGTTTTTTCTATATTACTTATATTTTCAGCAATGGTCGTCTCCATAGACAGGAGACCTCTTTCTTCTGTTCCGTAGTCGTCCCACTGCAGGGCAAAGTCCTACCTTCTCCTTGTTTCACTCTTCGCAATTAAGAGCTATTGATGTCCAGTCGTTGCAGTAGGAGTCTAGTTCGTCCCGCCATATCCTTCTATGCCTGCCGCGACATCTCCTGGCAACGTCTTTTCTTCACACATGTGCTGTTTAAAAAACACATTAAATCACTAACAGCAGACCGCTCTTGTGAAGTTTGTGTAGAGTCGAATTTAGGGAATGCGGATTAAATAACTCACTGCAGATGTAGGTTCGAGTTTTGGATTGAGCTCTTGCAGAGTCCAAAGGAACTGCTGTTTTGAATTAACACAAAGTTCGTAACATTCACGCTCAAATACTTTGAAAAAACATTGATTACCTCATGTGAGAATCGAACCCACTTCCTCAGCAATCCGTTACGTTGACTTCTCCGCCACCGATTGTGGAGGACATGGAATCGATTACATACATATATATAATCACTATTATATGTATGTATGTATGTAATTACTATTATCCCCGAAGGGTAAGGCAGAGACTAGGCAATGAGGAACGCAAAAGCAGTACTCTGCCATAGTCCACCTTTTACCAAATAGCGACTGCACATGTGCTCAACGTGACAGGTGGTAAGCCCATCGCCGCTCTATGCTATTGGAAATATGTGCAGTCTTTAGTCCGTTAGTCGCCTTTCAAGACACCCAATGGAAGAGAGGGGGTGGTAGTATTCTTTCACCGCTACACGACACGGGGATTCGATTACCATTTGAGGTAATCAATTTTTTTTCAACGTTTCGTTAACACTTTGTTGTCGAGTTGCCAACCCTTACGGCGGATGCGGGTCGCCGCCGCTCGCATTATCAGGCGGCGTGTCCGGCGGACGGACGCGCGTCCGGGCCGGCCACATCCGATTACGGTGGAATTTACACTCCCTTTTGTATTTGTATTTATGAACCAGTACCGGCGAATTAACACGTCAGCCTTTTGACCTGCACCCTTTGAATGGCGGAAAAGGTCAACAATGGCGCGATCGTTCGTTACTATGCAATTTACTTGTGACGTATTATATATAAAGATTGTATCAGGGAATTGCCGACCGAATTCTTTAATAATAAGAACTGATTAAAAACGTGTCTATAAATTAGCATGTATGTAAACCACTTGTCGTCACAGATAGGTATAAGCCAAATATCTTTTTTGCTTTTTTACATGCTGTATTAATGACAAAATTATAAATTATATCTACCACGATAACCCGTACGTCTCTTGGGTGTCGTAAAAGGCGACTAACGGACTAAAGATTGCACATACATCAAACACCATAGAATAGAGCATCGATGGGCTCACCTCACGCTGAGCACAGCTCAGTTATTATTATTTATAATTATACAGGGCGTCCCACGGCTATGGCACATGGAGGGAAAGTACCTTGAATATTGTAGATGGAACATTTTACTGAAAGAAGACATTATTTAAATTTAAAAAACAATTTAAACTGCATTCATAGATATTTAAATAATTACATGGTTGAACCGGGAATCGAACCCGTTACATGAGAAAAATAATCATCCTGTAGCTTTATCATACCGATCGAAAGGCTTCATCATAAGGATTATTTTTTGCTAAATGACAATAGTGTCACAAATAAAAGGAAGACCATGAATTTTAACATTTGATGTGAAATTTTGTTCAGTAAAAAGAAAAGCTGACATTGTATATAATATTCAAGGTACTTTCCCTCCATGTGGCATAGCCGTGGGACGCCCTGTATAGATAGTATGGGGCCTGCCCGCGACTTCGTCCGCATGAACACCCTAAACCCCGAGACGAATTTAGTTTTTTTTATACAAACCTTGTCCTGACGATTACAAACACAACAAAAAAAGAATTAACCAAATCGGTTCACCCGGTCTGAAATGACGCGCGTACAAACATTCTGGGCAATTGGTTTCTATTAATATTATTTGTAGATAGATAGTTAAATAATGGGAAATGACATACCAAAGAAAACATCAGTTTTGTTTCCATACTCTACCTACAGTGTAGAGCGTATGTAGAGTCTACACGCTCAACGTTAAGGCTGACGTGATCGGGCCGTAGGCGTTTCATATAACGTCCACCGCTATTTCGCAGGTGTCGCAACACTTCCTGCGCACGCGCATGTGAAGTGACACAACACGCGTAATGCTAGCTAGCACCTATTCTAGCACAGACAGTTTCAATTACATACATCATACACTTACGTCTATTATATCCAAAAGGTTAGTCGGGGACTAAGTAATGAGGACCACAAAAGTGCACTGCAACAGTCTACGTTTCACCCAATAATAATATCGCGCAAGTGCAATTGTGAGTGAGCCAATCGACAGTTTTATTGAATTGATATCTAGTGTGTCAATACACGTGTAAGTCAATATGCTGTAAGTCAATATGCGTGTAAGTCAATATGCGTGTAAGTCAATATGCTGTAAGTCAATATGCGTGTAAGTCAATATGCGTGTAAGTCAATATGCGTGTATGTCAATATGCGTGTAAGACAATATGCGTGTAATGCTAAGGCAACATTAGCGCGCCAAAATTAGCGCGCTAAAAAAATTCGTGTTCCGTTGCCCCTTTACTACGCGACACAGTAGCGCGTTAACGTGATGGATGATGCATCGCGCTAAGACGAAGTATACGGCTAGACGTGTCGAATTAGCGCGCTAATGTGGCCGCAGCATAGGTCAAAATGTCAATATGCTTGTAAGTCAAAATGCGTGTAAGTCAATATGCGTGTATGAAATTAGTCATTATGCGAGTAACCCATCATTATAAGTAATGCCATTTTAGCTCCACCATAGACACTAACACAGTCTATGAGTTTATTGTTAAAAGTATTAAAACTCCAATCGTCATACATAGGTGTCCCGAAACGTGGATTGAAGATATACTTACCTGGTTTATTAAAATAATATTCTAATTTATAAAACGGATTCTAAACTGTTTTATAAGCAAAATATGAGTGTCATTATCGCAATTTTAAGGGTACTTAATACATAAGTAATAATCTATTCATACATACACACATAGATAATCCCTAACCTAAAGGGTTAGAGACTAGGCGATGAGGACCACAAAAGCAATCCACTGCCATAGTCCACGTTTCACCATATGACAACTGCGCATGTGCTCAGCGTGATAGGTGGTGAGCCCATCGCCGCTCTATGCTGTTGGATGTATTTGCTATCTTTAGTCCTTTAGTTGCCTTTCACGACATCCAAGGGAAGAAAGGGGCGGGTATATTTTTTTAGTGAGCTGCTATATCACACCGCTCTATTCGTAAATAAATAAAAGTGAAATGCAATTGGGAACACCTGAACGGATGACCCGGATTAGGACCTTTTATCCCGGTAACAGGTTCCTGTGGGATACAGCAGTCCCTTCGAACGAAGTCGCGTACAACAGCTAGTATTAAAAACTAGAACCAATTCCCCCACACATTTTGTTGATTGGCATCTGAAATGTTATTACTAAGCAAATTCACTACATCCATACGCTTAGCGTTGCAAGATCTTCCGACAGTCGTGTAGGTGGGAGCGACTGGCCTTATACGACAATCAACCTATCTATGTAGGTCTTATGCAAATGTAGGCTCTAACATTACGGTATCATAAAATATTTGAAATAATCAAAGCAGTAAAATATAAAAAGGTATGCAGCAGGAAAACTGACATAACTTTTATGGCTGTGAATATTTTACAAACTACTTGCGCAATGGTAGTCTAAACAGAAATATCGTGAATTTCTTTAGTTAGACGATACAAAAATCATGTTTTTCTTTTTAGAAAAAAAAATCGGTTGACGTCAGTAGTCTTATAACACTCTGTACGGACCGTAAGCATTACTCTGAAATCAGCCTTACACACAGCCTACAACCAACGAGGAGCTTTCTTCAACCGTAGAGTCCGCATATTACAGTAAGCTGCAAAACTGGTTAAAGTAAACTGTTTTATAACTATATCCGCGGCCCTAATTGTCGGTGTTGACTAATCGATGCAGTCATTTTGGTATAATAACTAGAGACGACGGCGCAAAGAAATTTTGCGCACTGTTTTTGGGGCACATGGGCTGCAATCGCCTCGTCATAATCGTGATCGGTACGTATAAACATTTTGAAGAGTGCTCGGTCGAGCACTCGGCCGAGCAGAGTGGCAAGGCAGTTGCTAGAACCATGATTTATTTTGGTAGGCCGAGTACTCACTCTATCCACACAACGCTCTCGGTCTAGTATCATTTTACTGACTCGCCACTGTACTCGTTACGTGTAATAGTTTCATGAGCGATTGCGGTGCACTTGCAGCTCATGCATTGTCGTCTCTAGTGATAATAGCTCCATCGATGCAGCCAGTTCTGTCTAGCGCGCAATGAGCCGTTAGCTAAGCTGCTTGGCCGCTCTTTAACCACGGTTCATTGTGTTAAAACTGATGTGCACTATCTATCACCCCTTCAGACTTTTTAATTAACGAATTTGATTTTTTGCGTCAAATAAACTCGAAGATAACGAAACTATGAAGAAATGACTTCCCATTTGAATTTGATTTGTTTTCTGTCGCAAATAAATAATATCCTACGCTCACACTAATTATCTAGAGCAATTTAAGCTTTTTTGAAACTTTTTAATGGTTAATTAGACAACGGATACACGTAGGTATATGTTAGAAAACACCCAGTGTCAGTGTTAGGGTTCCGTTACTAGCCGTTTAGTTTACCTAACCTTAAGTAAGTATTTTTTTCTATACGTCAGTGTCAATTCAAATAACATCATAGAAAAACTAAGTTTGTAATTTTCAAAAATGAATTAAAATAAAATAAAGCGATTCTTCAGTGTTTTCAATAATCTATTTACACTACGTAGGAGAATTTGCAATATCCAGACTCGAAATCAATTTATAAAGACAGCTTTTTTTATTGAACCCGGAACTTCAGAAATGACGACGCCGGAACCGACGTGCTAACCACTCGACTACGGAGGTCGTCAATACCTACCATATGCCTACCATTACTGTTAACACCTATTTAGTAAGTAAGTAAGTAAATCATTTATTCTGCTACATCTGTCAAAAATTACAGACAGGAAGAAAAAAAATTAATAAATAAGTTAAAAATAATTAAACAATATAGGTTAGCCGAAAGGGCTAACCAGCTCAGCTATTGTTGCAGCTAGACGCCACAACGCTGATTTACTTCTTATGCACTTTAACACTTTAACATTTACTTAGCTTTACAAAATATAATTGTAAAAATATGAAGTTTTAACAGTACTTATGTATGCCACAAGGCAGACCTGGATTTCTTTTAAAAAATTAATAAAATATGTCCATTAGTGGTGAGTGACTCTGTTTATAACATTCGAAGCACTTGTTGTAAACATCTGATTAATGTTTCAACTGCGGCCTCGCACAGATCAGTGATCAATGAATTGAATTACCACGTTCTAAGTAATAAAAAAAATAAAAAAAATCTTGTATTTGTACATTGAACCATTTGACTTGCGGGATTCAAACCCGCGACCGTGGTTTCCGATCGCTAACCGCTAGGCGGATGCGGCCGTGACACCGTTACTTGCAGCGACTATAAGCAGTACAGCTACACGACATCGTATCTGCTTCCGTGACAAGGCATCGACTATTTACTTTTTTAGCTTATATTATTACCTATTTTAACCGCGTCTGTGGTCTGCTAAGCCACCGCTCTTAGATCTAGAGGTCCCGGGTTTGATTCCCAGTTCTATTCCGTCACTCGCACCATAGGGACTGTCACGTTCGAATTCCTGTCCCGGACTACACGTGCTGGTCATAGGAACCACCATCATACTGTGCTGTGCAGAATATCAGCACTCGTACTAAAAAATTTGGCAAGTCGTTCCTCTGTAAGATCATTCTGCTTTGGAATTCTCTGCCGGCGCATATGTTTCTCAGCTCCTATAATCCCGGGTCTTTTATACGGGGCGTGGAACGTCATTTATGAAGGCCGTCATGAATGGGTGTGCTTGTTACCGTGCTGCTCCACGGTGAGAAGCGCTCTCATTATTTTGGACTACATCGGCTGCTTACCATCAGGCAGGATGAAGTCACGATGACATGTCACAAAAAAAAATTATCAACGCAGCCGTCCTGGAACAATGCTACTGGTCTCTGCTTATCAATCCGGGAACCAGGCGTGATGTATTAAAGTTAGAAGCATCGTATCAAGCCAAAAGCTGTGATCTCTTTGACGACCTCAGTGGTCGTGTGGTTAGCACGCCGGGTCTGGCGTCGCGCCATACCTGAGGTCCTGGGTTCGTTTGCCGGTCGGGTCAATTTAAGGAAAAAACAGTTTTTCTAAATTGATTTCGGGTTTGGGTGTTTTTCTATGTTTATCCGTTATTCTACCATATTAACTAGTTTCAATTGGTGTGAGCGTAAACAAATTTGATTTAATTTGGTCTCTGGCTACCCATCGGGGAAACTGGATTGATGTATGTTTTACCCATAAACACTAGGTGCCTTACAAATAAACAAAGAATAAGGTCTATAATAGGAATAGTTATTCCGTGTTTTGTCTCTTTTACTCTTATTAGAAATTATGTTAACATGACAGGAACAAAACACGGAACAACTATTCGTAGCTTATTCTTTGTTTATTTGTAAGGCAATAAAGGTTCATACGTACGCAAGGGTCGTGCGACTCTTGGTGTACTAAGCCGCCTTTCCATGTGGCTGGTTTCAGGCATTTCGTGTACCTACTCGTTTGCCGGCACATAAAAAATAATTAAAAAACTAAGTACGGAATCCATATTGGCTCACCTAAAGTTCTTTAAGCGAAATTCTTCTTCCTACCGATTTGTAATACGAATGATCACTCTTCATAAAATTTTTCTTCCTAATGTTTTCTTTCATACAATTTGTAGTATTACCGACGGTGTTCATAACACTCATGTTTCCGAAAATTGAAATTAATAATATCACTAATGAAAATATATTGAAACTCCTACTGTTGTTTTTCATAACACTTTTATCCCTAAACATAATTTCCGTAATGTTTTTACTCATACTAAAAGAAAATACAATGGTGCTCTACAGGAGTAGGGCAGCTACTATTTCTGTTATCTAATAAAAAAAATAACCTCGAAATTCAAGACAATCGCTACGCTACGCTGCGCTTCGCATCACGTGACCTACAGGAGTAGGGCAACTTAGTATCTTCAATAATAGTGTAAAAGAAGGTTATGTTGAGAAAATATAGGAAAACCAATAATAGTATAATAGATGTTTATTGCTACTGACATTATGAAGTTGAATGATTCGGAATTACAGAGTAGTTAGGAATTGTCATTGTTAGGGTGAAAAGTGTTAGGAAGAACATTTTCGGAGTTCCGATTATCGGAGTTGAAAATTTAGGTGAACTTTGACGCACCCCCACTACAGACGTGGCGCCATCTCCAACGTGAGTCTCCTTTATCAGTGGCGAGCCGCTAGACCCCGCGACTTGCCGGCTCGCCAATTTGTTATGCCACGATATAGTCACGGCGGTGCGAGATAAGCCCACACTCGCTCTGACACCAAAAATTGACGCTATCAGTATTATTGAAATTGCGTCCGAATTCTATGATGTCACTTGTTTTCGAAGACATTTCAGACACATTCGATGAATTATGTAAAATTGGAGGAGGAAGAGCTCGATGGCGCAGCGGCTAGCGCGTTCGGCCTGCGATCTTGCCCGCTAAGTAACTTTCGCAATGCCGGGTCGCCTGGTGGGTGACCAATTTAAAATATCTCGAATTCCTCCGTGCTACGGAAGGCACGTTAAGGCGTTCGTCCCGGTTGTAGTCGTAAGATGGCACTCGTTAAAACTCACCAACCCGCATTGGGCCAGCGTGGTGGGTTATGGCCCAATATCCCTACGTGCTACTGTCCACGTGCTGTTCCCAGCAGTGGGACATTTATAGGCTGATGATAATGATCTAAACTTGGGGAACAACTACTACGTAACGTAACAGCTAATACGCAGAACGTGAAGCTTATGTGGCTTTTGTAGTATAATGAGGTATAATTTAAAAAATGTATCAACTTCATTGATAAAAAAGAACTCACGCAATAGGAATGTTGGTAACTACAACAAACAAATGGCATAACTTAAGAGGGATATGCATTTCGGTTTCCCATACAAACTTCCAAATCGAAATTTTTAAAAACCAATAAGCCAATTTTGATGAAGCTTTGCATGCTAAAGTAAAACACAGGGATCCAAACAGTTCGTTGAAAACATTTCTAAAAAACGTTTATTTAACTGAGTTTTGGCGATTTTAAACTTTCTATAGTGGACTTTAAATCACAATAACTCAGCTAAATAAACGTTTTTTTAAAATGTTTTCAATGAACTATTTAGATCCCCGTGTTTTACTTTAGCATGCAAAGCTTCATCAAAATTGGCTTATTGGTTTTTAAAAATTTCGACTCTGAAGTTTGTATGGAAAACCGAAATGCGTAAACCCTCTTAGCAGTTCTTCAAAATAATTAACTATTCCTAAAAATTTATCCAACAGCACAGAATAGCGATGTGGGCTCACCACCTGTCACTCTGAGTAAAAAGTTTCTCCTAAGACTAATAACTATACACTTAGACACCCTATAGAATTTAATCATACTATTATGACAATTAGTGACGACCTCCTTGGTCGAGAGGTTTGTACACCGGTTTTCATGGTGTCGCCATCTCTGAGGTCCCGGGTTCGATCCCCGTTCGAGTCAATTTAGATATTATTGTTTTTCTAAATTGTCTCGGGTCTGGGTGTTTTCTATGCTAATAAGTATTTTAAGTATTATAATTGATAACTGTTGTCTAGTAACCATTTAACGAAGCTTCTCTTGGTCTAGATAAGTGAGTGTGAGTGTAGAAAAAAAAAATAGTAAGTAAGTACGCGAAATGTCGCAGAAATAGTAGTTGCATTGTAACATATTATTATGAAGCAGCGCCGTATGTATCAGACGCATGTCCTGATAGAGATTTTCCAGGAACCGTGCCGCGGTGCCGTGCGGGTTGCGTGATACAATACATTACTACATTGTAAGTACCTACCTACATTGGGAAATTGGCAGAGGCGACCTAAATGCGGCGGCCGTTCGCGTTGCAATACTATTTTACAATTGTATTAGTACTATTGCTGTAGGGCTACATGTTGTACTAGAGAGAAAAGAACGCGTTTCACAGGAAATATTGATAGGTATTAAGGCTTTTTAAATCGAAAATGTAATCTAGATATTAGATGAAAGTAAATTTTAAATATTACTTAAAGTACTTATAGAAATATTAGCATTTGTTTTATTTAAAAAATTTATGTATGTAAGAAATTAATTTTTTTCATTACTCGTAGTAGGCCTGAAATTGCCTGAGGAGCGGATAGAAAGTAATACTTTTCAGCCCTAGGGGCCCTTTTTTTGACAGGTGCTGTCAAATTATAAAAAAAATTCTAGTTCTATTTTCACATTTCTATTGAACCATGTCCCAACTTTCTATGCAGCCACTCAATTACAGCGCGATGTAAAATTGAAACAACGTAAAGATAAGTGTTAATTAAAGAATATATTTTTTGAAATTTTATATCATCATCATCCTTTAAACGTCCCACTGCTGGCCACAGGCCTCCCACGTGCGTGAACAATAGTGAGCACGCGGGGATATTGGGCCATAACCCACCACGCTGGCCCAATGCGGGTTGGTGCGGATTTTTTAAAAATTACTTTACTATAATTTACTTTCAACTATTTCTATAAAATAACATAGATCTATGTTAGATTTAGGCAAAATTTTTACCATTTTTTCAATGATGAAAATGAAAACTAAGGGCTGAATAGCTGGCCACTGAAAAAAAACAAAATAGGCGGGAAAGCGGCAATCCGATGTATGTACTATTATTCCACAACGTGCATCGTTTGGACATCTCACCCTATGGAATCACATTCCATAACTCAAAACCTAAACTCCTCAACTGTCTTAAGGAACGCTGTCTTATCGTTATCACTAACTATAACTGTCAGAACACAACATTGTACTATAATTCTTATTTCTTTAGGCCACAGATTTACATAATAATATGATGGCTAGCTAATAGCCAGGCGGACTTAAAACACTTAAGTTAAGGGGGCTTAGGCGGTGAAAACGAAAAAATTGGCTGTTTTCTATTAGCTGTTATTTTGGATATTTCGCACTTAAATTTTTAAAATGTATTACAGAACCTATGTGTGAGGGGATGACTTTTTCCAAAACAAGATTGGAAACATTTTGCTCGATTGAAAAAAATCCTGAAGTTACCTCTAAAATATCATATAAATGCACATTACGACCGTGTTTTACAATAATAATTCATATAAAATCATAAACACATAGGTATTTACTTTTTCGATTTCTTCACTGATTTGGATTTCCAAAATAATAAACATTTTTTTTTTACTTTTTGAAAAAAATGTGAATGGCGCTTACGAATTACCGGACGCGGATCCCGCACCGCGCAACACCCGCGAGGACCTGGAATTACGGCGGAATTTTTGCTGACCGACTAAAAGTAAAAATACTAATACTAACTTACTATACTAACTTACTATTATTCAGATACAAATGTTCTTTCTATCTTTAAAACACAAGGTATTTTACAATATTATTCATATATTATTATATCATTACATATATTATTCAATAACTAAAAAAATAATTCCCCAACCGTTCACCTCTCACCCTCCAGTGACATCAGCGTGAACAATTTAACGAACATCACAAAAATGAGATGTATAAAAAACCTCTAGCATTGTGACTGACGTCAGAGGGAGCCGCTGCCGCATGCGCCGCCATCTTTTATTTATGGCAGTTTGATGGATGGACTGGATCGTCCTACCCACGGCTCCTACCTATATGAATGAATCGATTAATGGTTGCGTCGGCCGGACTCTGTTTATGCCAGGGTTGACGTCAGGAATCATAAATGGAAAAGAATACATTTGTCTCCTGAATCCGTAATGTTACGCTTTTTATGTTGCGCGGAGATGGATGGACGTGTAAAGTGCGTGTTCCACTGGATTCGGGGACTATTTGGAACTGAAGTTTACGAAGTTTTTGAGTTGGAAAAGTAATATATTTCTTTATCACATCAAGGTACCCTACTCCTAGACAATAATTAAATACTGTCCCTCTGTTAAGAGGGTTTACGCATTTCGGTTTCCCATACAAACTTCCAAGTTCAAAATTTTACAAACCAAAAGGACAATTTTAAAGAAACTTAGCATGCTAAAGTAAAATACAGAGAACTAAATAGTTTTGTTAAAAACATTTAAAAAAAACTTTTTTTAGCTGAGATAATGATATTTTTTTTAAACTTTCTATACTAAGCGGACTTCAAATCGCAATAACTCAGCTAATTACACATTTTTTTAAATATTTTTAATCAAACTATCTAGAACTTTGTATTTTATCTTAGCCTGCAAAGTTTCATTAAATTTGGTTCATTGGTTTGTAAAATTTTGAATTTGGAAGTTTGTATGGGATATGGGATAATGAAATGCGTCAACCCTCCATAGTTTAGTCAAAGGGCTCCATAGTTCAAGCGATCGCTACAATTGATGGATTTTAGCTAAATCACTACGCTTACCAAATGCTAGTTGGTGGTTATAAGCTCGAGCCATGCATCGAAAGATCCGACACACTTTACACAACCAGGGAATTGATCCCAAGACGTCCGAATATCAGGCCGAGCGCTTTGCCACTCAGCCACCGCGGATTAATAAGTAAATTAATAAAATGAACTACTTAAGTTTCACATCAGATTATTTAATGGTTGTAGAATCAAGAATAAACAGTTAGGCCATGTTTAAGTTACAGCAATTATAAAAGTCACTATGCCATCGCGATCGGTTCGTAAGCCTATCTGTTCTCAGTACAACGCTAGTCGTACTGAAAAGAACCGGCAAGAAACTCCGCAAGCAAGCTTTTCTCCTTTTCTTTTACAGCATCAATTAGAATTGAATAATGCCCTCCCTACCATAGAAGGGCACTCTCCATTACAATAATAAAAACATAAAAAACATAAAACAACGACAACGTCATAAAAATAAAAAACATAATTTTTAAAATTAAAAAAAAGTTCAGGAAGGTATATTTATCAATATAAATAATCAATGTAATCAATGTTTAACAGTACAGAAAAATAAAGATTAAGACTACAACTACGACGTAGACGTTAGACAGTAAACGTTGTAGTACATATAGGTAAAGAGAATGAGACGTAGACTGCTTTCCCTCTGCTACGATTCTGACACACTGCTTTCTCCTTCATTAACTCTTATATTATTATTGATACATGCACACTGGATTCAACTCACAACTACCTAGTAAAGGCACAGTATAACAGAAGTATGTAAAGGCATCCTACGCATACCTTTTATTCAATAGAGTTGCACAGGCCATGGCCATTCAGCCCGTGACTTTTGCTTAAATATGTGTGCATAGAACGCGAAAGTTAAAAAGTGTTTGTAATTGTAAGTGTATAAACAAGCTCGTTGGTTCAGTGCGGTCGTGGAACCAGCGCTTACAGTGCGGGTCAACCTTTGGCCGCCACCACCAGTTAGGTCGCCATTGCCCAATGCCCAACAACTGTTATCATTATCGGCCGTTTGAGACGCCGCTTCCTGCTGACCCGCCGCTATCGCCGCTGCAGTGCGATAGCCGCGCTCTTGTGTCTTGTACAATTCATTTATTTAGGAGTATTACTAGCGGGTCGACCGCGCCCGCATCCACGCTAACTTTGAAAAAAACTAACTCTGTTATACGTCAGCCATTTTGTGCATATTATTAAAAATAAAATATTTAAAAACCATTGTAATTTATAAATTTTTCACAGGAAAACGGCGAATTTACCGCATTAGCAATATTCATAAAAATATTTTTGAACTTGTTGACTCAATATTATCTGAATAAAATTTAAAAATAAATTTAAACAAAAATAGAAACTCCAAAAGTCCTGATTCACTCACTGACTGGCTAATTCATTGGACCTAGAAGCTGAAATTTTGCACAGAGGGCCCTTTATAAGGTCATTGTAGATTCATAGAAACTACCACAAAGTTGCTATTGATAAAACCGTAAAAGATATTTTGAACCCAAACTCAAGTGAGTCAGTAATTTTTTTCAAAGAACAAGTGCTCAACGTTTTTACGATGATTTCATTGTTAAATGCGCTAGGTTATTTTAGCTTTTTTAAGGTTATTTATTTAGGTTGGGATAAAAACGATTTTCAGTAGGTCATTTATGATTTTCTAATATTTGTACTAACTTTCTAACTAATATAACAATTTGTACTTAAAACACGAACTCTATGTTAATTGCAAATTTTTAAACCACGTCATATTATTAGAGGTACTTCAACGTTTAACTTGTTAGAAATACAATAGGCTGTGTCATTGGATCGGAATGCCTAACTAATCGAAGGCTGTTCCAGACCATTGTACTATATAAGGGCTCGTTGCGAAGGTCAGGCATAAAAGTGGTTGCCTGATATGATTTTAAATCGAATGATTGAAGCGTATTGAAGATGTGTTGTGAAACTCCACACTATGTTGAAATGTAGCTACTTTTTAAATAATTATGTAAAGTAGGCTTTAGGAAAATAGAAATGGAATGTATCAAAGAAGAAAAAAAGCGTAGTAAACTCATTTTTTTTATAACATTTTCCTAACCTCTCGAGTAAGTTATGAAATACCTATGAGCAGCGCGAAGGACGACGGCAAGAAATACCTGTTTTCACTAATATTGTAGAGAAGATGACAGCAAAATGGGAAGGGAATGTATTAAATAATAAGAAAAGCAAAAAAAAAAAATTTTTTTTAGGAAAAACATTTAAGAAAAACATAAAAACATGACGCTAAGAACGATGGCAAAATCGACCGTTTTTCACTAATACTGTAAGGAAGCTGTAGGCAAAATAGGTAGGGAATGTATTAATGAATGCATTGACTGTGGTGTTTTTCCTGATCTTATGAAATATAGTAAAATAATTCCATTATTTAAATCAGGTAGCACTGCTGACCCTTCTAATTTTAGACCTATTTCTGTGCTACCCACATTTAGTAAATTTTTGAAACGTTAATGCTAGACAAAATGCAAATTCATTTTTATAAAAATAAACTTTTTCATTGTAAACAGTATGGTTTTACTAGGGGTCGCTCTACAACTGACGCCGGTGTTGAGCTTTTAATCCAAATATTTGATACCTGGGAGGAATCACAGGATGCCCTAGGGGTATTTTGTGATTTATCCAAGGCTTTTGATTGTGTTTTACATGAAACTTTGGTCAGGAAGCTTAACCACTATAGAATTAGGGATGCGTCTTTGAGCCTTCTATCCTCATACTTGAGTAACAGGATTCAAAAGGTCGACATTAACGGTAAAAGATCTCCGGGATCAGTGGTTAAAATGGGAGTTCCGCAGGGTTCAATACTTGGTCCATTCTTGTTTTTGGTTTATATTAATGACTTACCTTATTTTGTAAAAGACAGTCATGAGATAGTATTGTTTGCTGATGATACTTCACTTTTATTCATAGTGAAACGACGACACCCAAATTATGACGATGTGAATAATGAGGTCTCAAAGATTGTTCACTGGTTTAGTGTTAATAACTTGCTATTAAACGATGGAAAAACCAAATGTGTAAGATTTGTATTGCCTAATGTTAAGCGGGTAATAACTAGTGTACAAATTAAAGATAAGAATGTGAATCCTGTGGACACCACTGTGTTTCTAGGCATCACGTTGGATACCAAGTTTCAGTGGGGCCCACATATAACTAAATTGTCGAATAGACTTAGCTCTGCGGCTTATGCAGTAATGAAGATCCGTCAGTTAACTTACGTTGATACAGCTAGATTAGTTTATTTTAGTTAGTTTTATAGTGTAATGTCGTACGCCATTTTACTATAGGGAAATGCTGCCGACATTCAAACTATCTTTGTGCTGCAGAAGAAGGCAATTCGAGCAATATATAACCTACAGGCTGGTGACTCTCTCAGAGAGAGATTTAAGGGTATAAGTATAATGACAGTTGCATCACAATATATTTATGAAAATCTTATGTATGTTCATAAAAATATTGAAATGTTTTCAAAAAACAGTGATATTCACAAATTAAATACTAGAAGTAAGAACAAATTAGCAGTGCCTTATACTAGGCTCCATAAAATAAATAATTCTTTTAAGGGTCTGTGTGTACGATTATACAACAAAGTACCAAATGATATTCAGAAATTAGATCTTGATAAATTTAAAATCAAAATCAAAGAAAAGCTTTATAAAAAAGCTTATTATAAAGTGTCGGTTTATACAGAAGACAAAACAGCTTAGGTCTAAATTGCTCCAAGTACCTACTCCAACAGCTATTTCTAATTGTCTATAATTAATTTATATAGAGCACCATATTTAATTAAACTATTTACATTCAAATTCATATTTTGTATTTTGTGACCTGGTAACGACATATAATATATATTTTTTGTAAAATTTACATTTAATGTCGTTGCTTCTGTGCGCTGTGGTTTCTTGCGCCCGTTCTTTGCCACAGTTAAAAAATGATGTCCTGAATGGGTGGTAGGTTAAAAAATATTTGGACGGTTTAAAGTACTTATTAATTGAGTTTATTGAATAAATATATTTTGACTATTGACTATTAAATAATAAGAAAAGCGAAGAAAATATATCTTATTTTTAATTAGGAAAAACATTTAAGAAAACATAGGGTATGGCGCTAAGAACGATGGCAAAAAATATTGCTTTTCACAAATATAAATAGTTGTAGGGAAACTCTAAGCAAAATAGAAAAGGAATGTGTTAAATAAGAAAAGTGAATAAAATGCTTCTTTTTTATAAAATAAGAAATACGTTTAGGAAAAACATACAGTACGGCGCGAAGAACGATGGCAAAAATACCGTTTATCGCTAATGTCATTGAAGAGGCGTAAGCAAAATAGAAAGGGAATGTAGTAAAAAAGAAGAAAAGCAAAGAAAATCTTTTTTTTTTAAAGAAAATCTGACATTTATTTAGGAAAAAAATGGGGTACGGCGCAAATGACAAGGGAGATTATTTTCTTATGATGCAGAGAAGGTGTAAGCAACATAGTAAGGGAATGTATTAAAGAAGAAGAAAAGCGAAGTAAACTCTTTTTTTGCATATTCTATTAGTAACAATTTCCTAACCTCTCGAGTAAGTTATGAAATACCTATGAGCAGCGCGAAGAACGATGGCAACAAATACCTTTTTTCACGAATGCTGTAGAGAAGCTGTAATCAAAATAGGAAAGGAATGTATTAAATAATAGGAAAAGCAAAGAAAAAGCTTCTTTTTTTATAATAATAGAAGTGTGAGCAACATCGAAAGGGATTGTATAAAAGAAGAAATAAAGCGAAGAAAATGTTAATTTTTTATAAAATAAATAAAACATTTAGGAAAACATAGAGTACGGGGCGAAGAATGACGGAAAGAATGACCTTTTTCACTAATGCTGTAGAGAAGGTGTATGCAAACTACGAAAGGGATGTATGAAAAGAAAAAGAAAAGCGAACTGAACAGTTGTTTTTAATAAACTAAGAATTAAACAGTAGCATTTATAAATAGTAGTAATTTTACCAACGCGGCACCAGCAACGTATTTATTTATCGAGAAGGGCACGCATAACATCGGGAGATGTTCCTATAAAAACATTACAATTTATCAAGTTTAAAAACATTTGGTAAAATAAAATTGCTGTAACATGAAACCTACAGATTTACTTATTAACGCGCTATTTATTTTTTAATAAAAAATAAATCGCCACATGTCTACCTATCTAGTAGGTATCCAATGTATAGAAATTGTGGAAATTTAATTACATTCTTACATTTTTTTATAGACGTAATTAAAAAATTATAATTTGTTTACGATCACACCAATTATCTAATTATAGACCTAGATAAATTCTTTTGAAATTCGTTAATATGGTAAGATAACGGATAAATATACATAAACATAGAAAAAACACCCATACCTGAAATCAATTTAGAAAAACAGTTTTTTTTCTAAATTAACCCGACCGGGAATTGAACCAGGGACCTTTAGAGATGACGCGACGCCAGACCCGGCGTGCAACCACTCGACCACACAGGTTGTCAAACATGTAATCAATGTAGGAAGTTCAGGTCACCGATAGTGATGACTACTAACCAGTTTTATGAAGGTTTGTGATTAACTGATTACTTACGAATTCTTAAAATCCCGATGCAGCCTAACTTGAAGAACTATTAAATAATTCTTTATCTCCACAGATATTGTACAAAAATGAAATCAAACTAGCATTGCATGATGCATCTGGGGGCAAGGTTCAAGGAGTGCGTCCGATAAATAGCTATATTTGACAGTGAAATAGCGAGCGACTACTTGATCTCTACAACAGGAGGCCCACAAACTAAACGAGTAACGCCTGACGCAGACGACCGATTACAACAATCGGGCCGAAAAATACGGTAAAAATAGAACATTTTGGTTTTTTATTCCACGACGGGTAAGCGCTTGGCCTTCATATCATCTGATGGTAAGTGACGATAAGGCCGAAGGTGGAAGCGCGCTTCACCCGGAATCCTCAATCACCGAGGAACTGGCTCTTAAACTGTCGGAACACAACAATGCTATAAACATCGTTGTTATGGAGACAGACTTAGATAAGATGGTAGTATCTAGCCAGGCGGACTTAACAACCATACCACCAACCAAACCGAGCACACAAAGATGTACATGTAGATGTTCGCATCTTCAACATTTATTAATATTATAAATACAACAATTGGAAGGGTATGACCGACACTTTGATAATCAAAGAGCAGGCGTACTTTTTAAATGACCGTCGTTTCGACTGAGTTGCACCGGCCGTGGTCAAAATAGGCTGACTGACAATACACGTATTAAACTAATCAGGTTGCGAAAAATCTGTCTAAGTTTTTCATTACAATGAAGCTCGAGAGTTTGAATGTTCATTTACATAGATCGGTGACTGCTATGATGGTAGTTGACCACTCTCATCGACCCAATAGATTTTTATCTGAGGGCTAAGGAAACTGCCAGGAATCGTAACATTGTCTTTATAGAAGAACACAAACTCTATTTAGGTAAAAAATATAAACACATGTAAAGGGAAAATAATGCCTACATATCTCACACACATAAGTTACGCCTGTTTCGCGGAGGATTCGAAAACCACAGCTTCAGTTTGGGTAAATGCTGTTTTGGATTTATTTATCCAAAACCCGGTTTTGAGATTATAAACACCAAAGCTTTGCGATAAAGCCATGCCCATCAATTGTAGCGAAGGCTTGATTCAAATGATGACGATGATGAATGATAGAGGCTTGATACATTTGTATCGTTGATGAAAATGAATCGGTCGTCTGCATCAGCCCTAACGACGGGCACGCGGCCGCCTGATCTATCTCACCGCGCGGGTCAAAACTCACACCCAACCACAACACAACACTTTATTTCAAAAACATGAGTTCACCTGCGCGGCACATGTCTATCCATTATAATATTCATCATCCATCAACTGTGACATTTCGGACAGTGAATTCGTAGCGTTCACGCACCGGTGAAACGGGAGGATCGCATTTTGTATGCAAATATAAATAGATCATTGATATTCCCGGTGCCGCCGGTTTCCGTATGGTGTGAATATACCTATAGCTAACCTAACTGGTACTTATGCGGCGACGGCGACGGCTGCGCAAATGACTGCTAGTGCCATTATTATGGGAGCGAATCCTGTCGTACGTAATAAGATGGTAGGTAATAAATAGAAGTTTTAGTTATTCAATTCATATTGTTTTTTTTTGTAGTGATGTGCTTTTTATTCAACGAGAAGATAGCACGCTTTACTTGTTCCTACGAATACTAGCTTTTTTAGGGTTTTTTATAGCACGGCAAATGAATCCACTCCATCTGATGGTAAGTGAAAATTATTTTTGTTGATGGTAGGGCTTGTTAATTGCGCCTGGCTAACTATAACTTCCACTATCTAAAGTCTGGCGCCTTAACAACAATGTCAATAGGTAGCATTGTTGTGTTTCGACAGTTTAGAGATAAGATAGCCAGTTCCTCAGTGGTTGAGGATTCGGGAGTGAAGTGCGCTTACACCCTCGGTCTTATCTCACTTACCATCAGGTAAGATGAAGGCCAAGAACAAGTAACAAACAAAAAGTAACATTATCTCAGGTAGTTATTTACAAAAAAAAAGAAAAGGATCGTATCTACATCAGATACATGATCTGAGAGCTCGATGGCGCAGCGGCCAGCGCGTTCAGCTTGCGATCTTGCTCGCTAAGCAACTTTCGCTATGCCGGGTCGCTGGGTGGGTGACTGAATTAAAAACATCTCGAACTCCTCCGTGCTTCAGAAGGCACGTTAAGCCGTTGGTCCCGGTTGTTGTCGTAAGATGACAGTCGTTAAAACTTACCAACCTAGTTATGTCCCAATATCCCCACGTGCTATTATTGTCCACGTGGGAGGCCTGTGCCCAGCAGTGGGACGTTTATAGGCTGATGATGATGATGATCTACATCGCTGCTATGCAGAAAGGTATACTTCTGCGCAGCATAAGATGCGCTGAAGCACTTGTTGGCTGCTTATAATAAGGCATACTACGGCGCAGCATAGAATGCGCTGACGCACTAATATTCTCTTCCTAACGAACTCTCTGAAACAAACTAGATACATAAATCATATAAAATAATATAGGTACGCTATCTAACACTTATACCTAAAAGTGATAAATCCAAAACTTGCCCCCTAAAATAAAAATTACTAAGTAATGCATTCACACAGAAATTCCTTAGATAGAAAGCCTTCCCACATGAATAGAGGAGGTTGGGCGATAACCCAGCCATCTTACGACAACACCGGGACCTACAACTTTACGTTCCGAAGCACGAATACTATACTTTGGCTAATTCATTGACATTGGACACAGTACGCCGAGTGACCCCAGCGATATGCTATCAACAGTACACACGTTGTGTTTAGTCCAGCGAGCAATAATACCCTTTTATCTCGTCACCAAGCCCCATCCGGCCATCAAACGCATATTCGGCGGCTGTCAGCATCTGTTGTCCCAATTTAACCGAGAAGCACCGCTCCCGATGTATGAGGGGAGCTAATGTACTTATTAACATTGGCACTTCAATAGCTATTGACAATCTATTTATATTTATTACACGATTTACACACGCGGCCACTTCAGTGACATAATTTCCTAATGTTAGTTGCTTTGGGAAATTATGTTTGAGAAACAATTCAAACGCGATTGTTTGATTCGGGAAAAAGTTGATTGGGACTTATCATTAATGATTATTTATTACGTAACAGAATATTTGCTAAGAAGTTTGTTTATACCTACTGCTTTTTTGAGGTTTTTGTTTGTTTTATTGGATTTATCATTTGTTTTTTGTACAATAATATTGTTATTATAGGTAGTAGCAAATATTTAGTTACTTAATAAATACTCCTTAATAACAATAGGTCTAACTAAACTCATCATTACACGCTACTGAAAGAAATGATAAAGATAATTCCCATAGCACCGCAAAAGGAGAAATAATGAAAAACTTAAAACCTACATTGGAATCTGTTTTATTTTTGTTGTTCTAATTTTTAAAATATTTAATGTAGGTACTAATGCTAGTTGATGTTAGTACTTTACTTCTAACGCCTTGAGTACTTACTAAGGCAGAATGCTTACGTTTAAATATCTCGAGCTTCTTGCTTCTAAGAGAGTCTCGGTCTCGGTTGTTGTTATGGGATGGCAGTCTTCTAACCCATCAACCAGTTTAAGGCCAGCATGGTGGGTTACGACTCTTTCTTCTCATGTGCTATTGTTCTTCTGAAGACATGTTAAGTTGATAAAGCTGATTAGCACTTAGAAGAACTGGGAAGACAATTTTAGCATTAGCTTGGCTTGAATGAATTGCGTTACATCGTGCGATCTCACGTTTCTATTTGGTGTCCGTAAATAAATGCAATAAAAAAACCAAACCCATTCACGGCAGCGGCATGATTCATGGAGGAAGGAGGAAGGCACCGGCCGCATCCCGGATGGCGACGACGGAGGAAGCAAGGCTTCCCGCCGCCCGCGCGTCGCTGCTTGCATTATTTATACACCGCCTAGGGCTGCCTACTATCCCGAATAACTGCTCGTTCAGGGGTGTGGTCGTTCACAGATGGGCATACAGCATCACACACACGCAGTAAATATGGTAACACTTCGACGCAACTTGAACGGCGAAACCCGAGTCTTCAGCGCTCGCAAGTCTTGGCTTGAGTGTTTAACGCTTTAGTCTTGAACGCTCAAAAGCGTCAACTCAGCGGTCAACGCTGGACGCTCAGTGCCTATTAATACAACATAAACAGCATGACGATTCTCTAAAGCTAGATCGAAACCTCGACCCTCACGTTTCGATTAAAGGGAACCTTTGTGACGTTGGAGTCGAATTTAGAGAATGCGGATTTGATAACTGCAGCCTGCATTCGCAGTGAGTTATCGAAACCGCATTCTCTAAATTCGACTCTACGCTAACGTCACAAAGGTTACGTTAGCGTAGAGTTGAATTTAGAGTTGATCGGAACGTGAGGCAGGCGTCAGGGTGGATCCCGTGGTTCAATTCCACAGGCCCCGCGGCCTCCACTTTAGTCAAATTGCTGTTCTCTAGTGTTCCTTTTTCTTCCCTCCCTCCCATCCCTGATTACTATTAGGCTTTCAGTGTGGAAAAAAGGATGGAGGGAGCCCCACATAAGCCTGACTCACTTCTAGGAGTGGCTTATCTAGCTATATAAGGATGATACATTGAGTATCAAAGTTAATTGTCCAGGTTCCCCAGAATCATGTCGGTCCTAGTTGATAAAATGTCCGGCATACAATCGGGATTTTCAAACTTTCTGTCCGGATTTATTGATTTCACAGGTGGAAACCCTGCACCCGCATCGTACGATATGTCCGTCGCCGACAATCAAAACCTTATGACATTATAATAGATGTGTGTTTGATGCGTTGTTAATGAGCTATGTAGATGAGCAAGTTCAGTGTTACCAGTAAGGTTTCCGTTAAAAGATTTGTTAAGTCTAACGTTATTATGAAGTAGTTAACAAACAATTATGTTGATGATGTAAACGTTCCTTCCTTTATTACAGCTAGGGTTGGCTGTAGGATGTTTCCTATACTTACATATAGTATATAAAGACCTTTGTATAAATGTCTTCCTTCTTTTTTCCTAGATCTATTTTCAGATACAGTACCTTTGAACAATAATATTGTTCTAGCTAGAAGTAAATAAAATTTTTAGCAAACAAAACGACTTTTCTTCTTAGAAATTTTATTGCAATAGGGAACTATGACGTTCACTATTATATTGGATCGAGTGTTTATTAAAAAAAACATATGTACTTAACAGAAAACGCTTGAAAATATGTTACGTGATGTCATCTGTACATACTTTGAGTTATGTTTTTGGCTAGCGCTGTGGGGTATGGCCCAATCTCCCCACATGCTGTTGTGCATGTGGGCGGCTTGTGCCCAGCGTTGGGACGTTTATGCCTATAAATTATATATTGATGATGATGATTTTAAATACCCATTTCATATGTATTGCAATTGTTTAGTGTAATTAGCTATTTGTTGTGAAGTATTGTAGCGTTTTAAATAATTAGTAACATTAAACATAATACAGGGTGTTTGATAATAGGTATATAATCCTTCAAATAGACCGGTCTTATTAAGAGGCCTACTACATTTCAAATGTGATTTTTGCGTAAAACGTTCATTTTTGCATTTTGTAGTAATTTTGCAGTTATATTTATAGTTTTTATCGAAACAGGATAACAAATTCATGCTTATTACTACAAATCTCCACTCTGCGAGAATAAGCTGAGTTCGGACGGCCGGCGCATCGCATTTTGTATTAATTTTGCAGTTGTATTTATCGTTTTTATCGAAATAGGATAATAAATTTACTATAAAATCTTTATTTCCTCATGAAGTAACAATTATTCTGGTATAAATTTTGCTCAATAATATTATCGTAGATAGAAGAAATTCACAGTTAACTTAAAGCGATTTTCGAAGTTTTTTTGGTTTAGAATAAGATTTTTTTTCTATATAAAATCAATGTTATCTAAAAATTCCGAGGAAGCTACGCACTATACGACTATATAAGAGATAATATTCAATTCTTTTTATTTCCTTTGTTTAGAACAGTAGTTTAATCTAAGAGCTCAAAATGCCTTCGCGCATTTTATGAAAATCTTTCTCTGCAATTTTGGGTATTATAAATTGTTAATACTTAAAAAAAAAGTTAAGCAAAATTTTCAAAATGCGTGGCCGCTACGAACTATGCCTATAGCTATTCTACACTATTCAATAAGTCAAGAACGCCAAAATTGGCCGTTTTACGCAAAAATCACAGTCGAGATGTAATAGGCCTCTTAAGTGTATAGAACAAATCTGTGTATGGGAGTAACTTAAAGCTGCTTTCAATTTAAGCGTTCAGAGCAGGACCAACATGATTCAAGTTACACTTGAAACAGACTATTTATTAGTAACGACCAAGGTATTCTGGCCCACGTACGACAAACGGACCGCAGCTGCGCGTGTGTCTCAATAGTGTAGACTCTATATGTGAATTAAGAGACAGCAAATATGACATGATCCATCCCGGTGCCCCAACGTCCTGCTAAATTGAAAGCGCCCTTCTCTGGTATACATAGGTCGAATGGTATTTGCAGCTTTGTATAATTTTTTCGCGATAATTTCAGAGTTGCTCCTTTAAAAATATTTGTTCTTTGCACGATGAACCACTTTAGGGATTATTATTATCAAACACTCTGTATTTCAAGAATTTCTAGAAAACTTTGAGTGTTATCGCCAGCTCCGGTAAGCTTTGTTGTAACCATGTTGTAGAGGGTTTTTACACACTAAACACCTAGATTATGTTCATCCTTTTTTCCTTATTAAAGTTTCCTTTTTTTGGTTTTACGTATAAATTCATTAACATCGGTCACAGAAATCATTACACAACTGAACTGAAATAGACAGAATAACATTTCTCAGATTCAGACCTTTTATGAGAGATAGATCTGGTTAACTTTCAATTATTGTACTGCATTATTCATGGTTTTACAAGAATATTGCATTTCCTCTCCCGGCAAAGTGCATGGTGGGCTCTTTGGAGAATATTTCAGAAGTAAATATTTTCTCGTTGAGCCATATGTTTTGAATTCGAAAAGGTGAGGAACAGAAAAAACAAGCATAATGTAGTAAACATTCGTATTTATAATATAATGTTGTCGTTTTATTTACAAATAAATACAAATTCAGTTAATAAATAAATGGTAAATTATCTACATCTTAATAATTAGGTTTTTATATCTCATTTCTTAATCTTCTCTGGATTTGTGAGGAATCCAAAATACTAACGTTAACGTTTTCTTATGACACGTTATGTCTCAAGAAAATTTGAGACTTTCGACGTTCGGGCGACACGTTCACGTACATTCACACTATACGACTATATTTACAAGGTACACGTAGAAGATTCACTCAGTGAGCGCGGGGCACTCGTCCAGTGTCGGCCCCGCGCCACCACACACCACTCGGCACTCGGACCGGCCTCGGCGGTCGCTGGTCCACCCCGCGCGGTCCGAAGCTCTCCGCTCGCCAATAAATATTTGTACAACGCGACTGCGCCGCTCGACGGCGCTTCGGAGGGCGCGGGCGGCGCGGCGGGACTAGATAATACTGGAGAGCCGCGGCGGGGGCTCGGGGCAGCGGCAGCCGGCGCGGCGGCAGCGCGCGTACGCCGCCGCGCCCGCCGCCGCGCACCCGCGCAGCGGCCAGTACAGGCACAGGCACGGCAGCGGCACCGCCAGCGCGCCCACGCACGCCAGCCGCGCGCCGCACGCGCACGGCTCGCCGGCCTCCTCCTCGCCGCTCCCGCAGTGGTAGAACAGCGCCTTCACGCAGCACATGCACGACGCGTAGTCCACGCACGCCTCGGCGCTGCACAGGCACGAGCCGCACAGCCAGCGCGACGGCAGCGGCCGCGGGCGTGCGCACTGCTCGCAGCGACAGCGGCCGCAGTCCAGGCACACTATGGAGTCGGGCGGGAGGGCGCCGGCGCGCCGCTTGTCGGGCGCGGCGGCCGGCTGCGTCGTCACCGGCTTGAGCGGCTGGTGCGCGTGTGCGGCGTGCGGCGCCTGGTGCCGCCGCGGCGCCTCCACGTAGGCGTTGCGCTCGCGCTCGGCCTCGGGCCGCGGCCGCAGCAGCGACACGGTGGGCTGGCGCGCGCCCGTCGGCCTGTGGACGCGCGCCGCCGGCTTGGGCGGCCGGGGCGGCGCCGCCGGCCCGCCATACTCATCCATCGAGTCCGGCTAACGGCTCTCCGGGCCGTCGCCTTCCTGTTCCCTCATCGTCCCCACCTGGGAGACAACAAAAAATATTTGTTTATTCCTTGTTGAAACGTTGATTATAAGTATTATTACCCACCGCCTTAAATTATACTTGATATAAGAAAATTTTATTTCTCTGTACACTTCATCCACATTTATCAGTCGTGCATACTCAAAACATTGTACAAAGTACGATTGTCAGTAAAAAACTTAAAGTAAATATGAATTTCAGAAGTAACAAGTCTTTGGGACCTTACTTGTTAATTAATGGTACAGACAGACAACCCACTTCCGCTGAGAATACAATAACGAACGACGCACGAGTACTACTATCCACAGAAGCTGGCGCACCTTTGTGCACTGCCTGGATTGTAATTATATTTATATACAAGCAAATTACTATAAAATGTCGTTACATAAATTTCCTCCATGACCTCACAATTTCTTGTTGAACAACATCGAGGAGTCAAGACGTCAAAACGATGGATTTTAAACGACTATCAGATTAATTTCTTAATTATGAAATGACGTCTACAGTAGTTTAATTATTTCTATTAACTAACTGAGCTGGCAAACGAGCAAACGACCCGCCTGATGGGAACCGGATATCGCTGCCTATTGATGCTCAAGTAACACCATGGTCCACGACCAAGTATTACTCGTATCATGTCGCTGACCGCAAGACCTCGGTTATTATATCTCTTTGCCCAGTAATTTTCTAACCCTTTAAACAGAAATTAACAAAGTAGTGCACAGCTGCCTAACGGTAGATTAGGTAAAATGTAAAAATTTAAATCTGATTTTCATACACTTTCTAATATAAAATCTGCAAAAGGTGAGTGTAATTCAAGAAAGCATTCTCAACTTAAGATAGGTAGTCTAAGACGCTTCCTGTCCCTAAACTACTTCCGCACCTTTCCTTCATCTAAAAAAATGAATTGGTTTTGATGCAAATGTTTGGTGCTGCTAAAATTGTATTCTTATTACCACAACTTTTAATATCGTACGTTTAACTTTATCTTAAATCTCATTTTCATACACTTTCTAAAATAAAATCTGCAAATGGTGAGAGTAATTCACGAAAGCATTCTCAACTTAAGGTAGGTAGTCTAAGACGTTTCCTGTCCCTAAACTACTTCCGCTCCTTTCCTTCATCTAAAAAAATGAATTAGTTTTGATGCAAATGTTTGGTGCTGATAAAATTGTATTCTTATTACCACAAGTTTTAATATCGTACGTTTAACTTTATCTTATTACGTCATTATCATTTTGATGAGAACTTTTTAGTTTAGAGTTACTTACCTATGTTTTAAAAAATTGTCAATTAGGCAACTGACAAATTTTATATGGAAGATTGCGTGTCTCTATAAATATTTTTACGAGTTACCGAATAATTAAATTCAGCGCCTTAAACATAAGTATGGGACGAATCAGTAGTACTAGAGCCGCCAACATGCTACAGTTCGGTCGAATTTAATTTGGGCTAGTGAATGGTGATTGTACCTTTTTACTCGACCCTAAAAATGCCTCAAAACTAGAAATTGCTAGCTTTGAACGCATTCTCTAAAATTTTATCGCAGCTTGCTTTTTGAAGCATTCATCAGTGTGTACTTGTGTAGCGATATGTGTAGCGAGTGCCGAAGATCCACGTTATACTCGGTTATTATAATCGAAAACTTTAAGCCTTTTTCCATTCCATTCGCTGAAATCCAATCAATTGCAGTAATATTGTAAGGTCTAGGTGTGCTAATAATAAATTGCGAAGTTTAGTTGAACTCTTGAAAGATTTCTGCAGATTTGGATCACGTTATTATGTTCTCTGTTTCCACAAATTCAGTCATTATTTTGTGTTGTCATTTAATTTTGTAGATTTACTTAAATTGATTTTTTCTGTAAGAAGTATATTTTTTATCCCAGAATAGTTTCCAAACTAGATTCAAATTTATCGTTGTTTTGCTTTACGTTCAACATTTTAAATTCCCAAAATCCACTCACAACATACGCGTTCCCAACAATGTAGAATGTTTTGTTCATGTCGCATAAATCGCAGCTCTTTCAAACATCGTAAAAATACATTTTTCATTCTCTAAAGAATGATGCAGAGAATCGGTGAACGGATTTTCGGAACATATGGTTTGCTTTCTTCTTCTTTGCGTAGTCGTTGTCGTCGTCCATTGTTGGCCGAAACCTTTTTCTTTCAATAACATTTCTCGTCGCCTTTTTTTTCAAAGATTTCAAGGAATTCTCATTACTTGTTTTTATATTCATTGTCAGTTAATGTCGTGTGAAGTATTTGTGGTTGCTCCTTTCAATTTTAATGGTGTATGCTGTCCCATTTCTCTAAGCATTTTCAAACAGTTTATACTTAATAAAATTTCCATCTTCTCAAAGTTAAGTTGCTGGTTTCGTGTCCTAATAACTCTAATCAGGTAATTTATTAATTTGTCAATCTGATTATCTGTTTCTTGAGAATAGTAGCACTCAGTATTGGTCTTATGAAAACAAATCATATTTACATTTTAGTCGATCAGATCATATTTAGTTTCTTATTAAATGCTGATGGATTAACCTGAATGTTTAAGTTTATGAACTTAAGATACAGTACTAAATCCAAAGACAGGTGTGCCGTTGACGATAACAATTTTAAAATTGCCTCAAATACGCATCTTGAGTTCCCCTTTTCAACGCGGCAGGTTCGAAAGTAAGTCTATTTCAGATTTTGGATTTTGTTCTCTATGGTATATAATTAAGTAGTTTGTGGCAGTACAATTTGTAATTCAAGTGGCGTTTTATTTTCAATATTGAGTAAATCCGATATTTAAAACTAAGTTATACATTTTATTTTGTTTTGTCTAAATTACTTGTTATCTTATTAAATAGTTCGTTACAAGATATTTTTAAAAGTTTACATTGCCATTGTTTACAATAACTTGTTATCTTCGTTCACGGTTATCAACTTTATTCGAATTTTGTTCATTCGTTGCTATATTATTATAAAGTTTTTGAATGACAGTTCTTTTTGTATTCTTCATTGAATCTTTAGATTCATTCAATCCCACAATATGAATGATCCGTTCTGAAAGTTTTACGTTCTCTATTCATAAGTGTGTTCGAGTCCGATTCTCATATTTATGTGGCTATTGCTTGTTTCTTAAGAAGTACTTTTCTTCAGTTTATCCCATAAGTCAATGTATTAGTGTCGTGGAATATTAATGGTTTAGCAGTGAGTATCTGTTAGTCGAGAGCAATCTTGCAGACGGCGCAGGCCGGCGCACGTGTGCCGCCAGGCGGCGCGGCGGGCATCGCGCTCGTCATTCATGTAAGCTCGATTTCTTCGCTCAACGTGTAATTGCTACCCACGCAAATTTACATGATCTCAAATTGGAAATTGGCCGGTCCGAACAGACCGTTTCAATTGCGACTACGCGACGAGGGCTACCGTTCGCGACCGAGGTTCTCCACCTCAGCATGACACGGTACTTACGAAACGGACGTTCCACGGTCACACGTCTCCTACACACATCGCTACACAAGGGCACTCGGACCGAGCGGTCCCACACACAACACTGAGCTCTAGCAGCTCCGCATCCAGCGGCCTGCGGTGCCGCTCCGACTCCGCGCCGGGAGATTCACTGACACACCAAAATACGGTATAACCACCGAATTTGAGTCGCGCAAATCCACGGGAAGGCTCGTAAGACCGGCGCGGTCCGGAGCGGCACGGCACCTGGCGCGGGCGGGGGGCGGCCCACGCACCGGCCTCGATTCTCGTCCGCCCGCCGCGCGGTTATCACTGCAATATGGCCGCTACTCACTTCCTCGCTGAAGTTCTTCGTTGATTTCTACTCCTGATCTCGACGACGGCGTTTTTCGTAACCGTTCCGAACTCGTGCGGATTCACTGCACTTATTCTTATACACATTTTAAAGGAAAACCGGGAGCGCTGGCGCTACGCTCCGACGAAACGACCGTTCCGTTCGCTGGCACATTCCGCACTGGCGTCGGCCGCGGGCGCGGGCTGGCGGGAGAGCCGCCCCCCGCCACCCCGCGCCCACCCCGCCGCCCCCGCCGCGCGCCGCCGCCCGCGCCTCGCCTTTTTATGAATGGAAGGCGGCCATACTGAATGAACCGCGTACACGGAGCGGTTGGCCGCTATTTTCGCGGGCGAACGCCGCCAGGGGTCCGGGGGCGGAGGCCGGAAGCGGGCTGCGAGCGCTCGCGGTGCCAAATTTTGCGGCGCGGGCGGCGGCAGCGGATGTGCTCGTTTACCGCGCTTCCGGCGCGATCCCCCCGCGCAGCCGCATCCGGGAATTGGGTTTCCGGTCGACGAGAGCCGCGCCACCGGGATGCCGCCCACTTTCGTCCTGCAACGGCTATGCACTCGCATTTCACAGACCGCCGATTCGCTATCACGTATCGAGATTAAGGTCGAACAATACGGAAACGCACCCAACGACGAGGCTCATTGTCGCGATTAAGTTAACGTTACTCGTTTGTATCGTCTATTTAGCTGCAGTGTTCGAATGATGTTGCGCTTGTAACGATTCCATTCATTCATAAATATATTTGGCAAACGCGTGGAGGCGCCGACGGCGGCTGCGACGACGTTATCGCGTGGTCCGCAAGGTTGCTGCGACAATGAGCCGTTGTGCACGCGGCGTCTGTGTGTCAAGGACGACCGATAACGCTCCACGGCAGCTGTCACACACACGACACATTACCTTGCTACATACTAACATGTACATACATACAATACAATACTCATTTACCTACGCTATACACACTCGCGCGGAACAAATGCCAACTTCCAAGTTTTACTTCGATCGGTAACGTTCAGTTATAATGATTTAGATGACAATCTTAGTAGTATTATCAACAGATTTATTACAGTCGCTATTAATACATGCCACTAATTAATTATAGGTTTAACCCTACGTTGCAATTTGTATCTAAGTTGATTGACTTTTGATCTCAAAACCTTCTTTTTATCTCATTCAAAGACGTCTGAACCACAGACACGATATAAAATAAACATCTCAATAATAACAATAGTTGTTTATTGAGAGTCGTGTGAGACCTATTGAGACGACTACGGCGAGTAGTTATCACAATGTAAATAGAAAAACCGTTCTAAAATTATATTGTAACAAGAATGTCGCGAATATTCTTATTTTCGCAAACGAATCGAGAGTACCAATAAATAATTTCAATTGTAGAGTTTAATGATCCTATTATCGCAAAAAAAATAGCTGCCATCCGACTTTATTTCGGTAAAGTGTCTTCGTTATCTCATTGACTATAAGAATTTTAGTAGGCACTCTGTAAAAAAAAAATATGTGCGCCTCACTGTTTTCAACCTTGAATGGATGCCAGCGGTTGGAAAACTCACGAGGAAACAAATTATTCACACACTAAGAACAAAGAGCTGTGAGCGGTCACTAAGTGAATGGGCAACCGACTATGATATTAAAAAATATCTACCTGGCCCGTTCATTCGTATTGAAATCTATTGTTGCCGCCATACATAACCGTCCCGGGCGCACAACACCCGGGCCTAAAACGATTTTAAGGGACGTCGATTTTTGATAAAATCAGACGATGTCGCTCTTTTGGGATCACAATTTTGAGCGCAAAAGGAGGAAGGAGCGGTTTTTTTGTTTCCTTGCCATATGTTATCGTTGGCATGCGAATTATTAACTGAAACTCAAAAAAACACTAACTTCTCCCTATGTTTTTTGGGACTGAAAGCTTTAACGGAACTTGTAACTCTGTTAAACAAGGTCTACATCAAAAAAAGAAGAGTTTTTTATAAAGGCATGAAGCACATCAATGGAATAAGCAATTCATTGAATAAGATATTACAATAAACGCAAGAGTTTTGGTTTAAAGTTTTGCGTTTCGTTAATAAGTTCAAACATTGCCGGCACAGTTGAGCCAAAACGTATGCTTGATATCTATACGATAGAGTGCTTGTCAAACCCTGTTTGACAATATCAAAAGATAATCTACGTATTGACACATATACGCAGCAGTCAGCATCGCAAGACGTTTTTCACGGAAACAACTTTCTCAGAATGTAATGTTGGATTGATTCCATATTTATGTTATTGCGAAACGTGAGACCAATTAGGGGAAACAATGGCCGTGACAATGGGTGGCCTATTTGGCACTGCTTAAGGCTGCTTTTCCACCAAAACATAGCGAGGTAGCCAAGCAGTGCGCAAAGCAATCCACCAATAGAATGACATCATTTTACGCTGATGTAACAACGCAAGCTATCCTATTGGTCGGTTTTTAACTCGCGCAGCTCTGGTGGTCTCGCAGCCTAATGGTTAGATGACACCTCCGGCAAAGCGGTGCATGGTGCTTCAAGGAAGGTGCTATCGGGTTCACTTTCCGGGATATCGCATTGTACGATGAGCTTTAGTGAGAAATGTATTCGGTGTTTACATAAATTCAAAGGTCGACATCGACATCGACAGCGCAACACGCAATAACTTCTTAATAAAGATTAAGCGGTTATTGCACGTTGATGTTGATTTTGTGCAACTTAACTTATTAGATACATGCAATAGATTCACGATGATCCAAAAGGGTTAGTCAGAGATTGGACAATAAGGACCGCAAAATCATTCAAAAAAAATCAAAATCAAAATATCTTTATTTAGTATGCTTAAAGTAAGCATTTTGAATCGTCTAAATTTAATTTTTTTATGGATGGATAGATAGGCATAGGAAAAACCCATTCAGGACGTCTTTTAGCTGTGGAGAAGAACGGGCACAAGAAACTCCACAGCTTTATAATAATATAGAAGTAACGACATTTACAAAACAATGTGTCGTTACCAAATCATACAGTCAAATCAAAACAATTATTTAATAAAATAAAAGATAAAACAAAAGTGAATCTAAAAGTTTTACTAGGGCACTATGAACGCATTAGAACAATGTGTGCGAAACTAAAGGAATGTTAATTCCATGCATTTTTGTCATTGATGTAATCACTTACAGTGTAATAGCCCTTTTCTAAAAGTCTGTCCTTAACATGTGTCTTAAATTTGTCAAAGGGCAAAACTAAAACATCGCTCGGGATTCCACTGCCATAGTCCACATTTCACCAAATTACAACTGCAACGTGTGCTCAGTATGATAGGTGGTGAGCCCATCAGCGCTATTGGATAGTATGTGCAGTCCTTAGTACGTTAGTCGCCTTTTGAGTCATTCAATGGAAGAGATGGGTTTCTTAGTATTATTTAAGTTATTCAAACAAAACTTATGTTTGCTTACTTACTAAAGATTACACTCTACAAAATATATCTGAAATTATATTATAAAAGGTAAATAACATCTTTTTTATTACGTAATGTAACACATAATGTGAAGCGAAGCCTCATTGAATATGTATGTTGCGCTCGTTAAGTTATATTTACTGCACAAAGTTTAACATTTCCATGCAACTTTGCAACACTCAGTAACACCAATATAATGCATTTACATTGGAGTAATACAATAACAAAACCTACTTGATTTGCATTAATAAGTTTTGACAATGACCAACTTTACACACGAATGTGAGAAAACGAGGACTTTTAACTTCAACCAAGTTTATGGCAAGCAAAAACAGACGATTGTCTACAATACACAAATAAATACATACACAAACTACTATCTCCATAAAAATAAGCGGTATTTACTTGTAATTGACTATGCAAAATGTTTACTAGACCCGTGTTTTACAACTTTTAAAAATCTTAATTTTGTAATAGTCGTAGGACACTCTAATTACACTTAAACCCTTCATACAAAATACATAAAATAATATAAATCACACTGGAAGTCATAGACATAAAAACAAGTAAAACTATTACAAATTAAAATGGAAACATGGAATGTCCTTGGATACAAAATGTCAGTAACTTTAAAAAAAAATAACTTTTCATAACTGTTATTATTAACTTAAATTATTAGTAGTCAATTGCTAGACAACATGACTGATAAAGTAGGTAGTAAGTTCGTTTATTTGCAGTATAAACATTACATTTTTTGCCTAATTTGCACGATTTTGGGTCGGACAAAGTCAATTGTCAATATCATAATAAAATATTGTTTTTAGCTACAGGTAAATATGTTTTGGTTGCAAAATTTAACAAAAATTAGTATTTTTTAAAAACTTTTTGAAATGGTTTATAGTGTTTTCGCCTAGAATTTTCTATAAGAAGAAATACGAGTTGTGAGGATTATAAGCCATATTCATTCCTCACAACTCGTATTTCTTCTTATACTTTCTGTCAAAAAGTTTCAGGGAACGGATGATTTCAATTTTTTGTTTATTTTTGTTGTTAGATTGGCACAACTGTTTTCCATTTTGGCGCGAAGTTTGAGTTGCATCTGTTATTTAGATTAAACACAGTGCTGTTTTTAATTAGTTTATATCTAGTGTGTATTGCGAATTTCATAATGGATAAAAACATCGAACAAAGAGTTTGTCTTAAATTTTGCGTCGCCAATGGAATTTCGTTTTCGGAGTCACTGAAAATGTTACAGAAGGCTTACGGTGAATCGACTTAATCAAAAACACGTGCTTATGAGTGGTACAAAGCGTTCAAAAGCGGTCGAGATGTGATGAAAGATTTGCTTCGCTCTGGTAGGCCATCAACGTCTTCAACTGAAGTTAACATTGCAAAAGTTAAGGAAATGGTGACTGAAAATCCTCATTCAAGTTTGAGAGAGATAGCCGCTGAACTTTCTGTGTCTCACGAGTCGATCCGTACCATTTTAAATAATCACTTGGGTATGAAACATGTTGCCGCTCGGCTATATATCCCAAACGGGGTGCGTATCATTTCAAATAATTACAAATGAACTAATTTCAAAGGACATAACGTGCATTGGATATAATTTATACTTGTTCTAAATACACTTCCTATACTTAACAACATTACGTATATTATTCATTTGATATAATACTTACTCATATTCTCTAACAACTTTTTCTACAAAGCTATATTGGTAGAATAATCATATTCTATAATATCATTTAATATAATTTTTGCTTATAAATAATAATTGCATTTTAACCCTAAATCGATTTCAAATATTGTCTTAAAAAGTTAATACGTTGGGTTTTTGTAAAGGTTGTGCTAAAAAATTCAGTGACAGAAACGAATCGCGGCAAAACCGACTCCACGTAGACTTGTCTGCTCTACGCTAGAGTGTAATTTAAGCCTACGCGCCTACGCGCGGAGGGACGAGGCGGCCCACAAGCTGAGGAGCAGGTGGGTTTTACGCTCGCCGCCGCGGCTGAGGCTGCGACGATAAGCTCGCGTGGGACCGACGGAGTCCCGCAGCGCGGCGGAACCGTGAAAGAAACCATTCCTGCTGTATGCTGCATGCCCGCTTGCATGCTGACCTGCCTGCCTACATTCTGCATGCCTGCATGCATGTTGCATGCCTGCCTGCATGCTGCATGCTTGCCTGAATCCTGCATGCCTGCTTGAATGCTGCATTGTTGCTTGCATGCTGCATGCTGCATTCTAGTTTAAATGCCGCATGCTTGCTTGCATGCATGCTGCTTGCTTATTACATGAATAATGTTTTATATGGTTAGATCATTACATAAAATGTGTATTATACCAAAAGTACATTATATCAAATGAAATTATAGAATCTAAAATTAAGTTTTAATGTTTATTATATTAAGTCAGTTGTTTTATCAAATGAAATTATATGAAATGAAACTATATTATCTGAACGTTAGACCATAAGTATTTATATCAAACATTACACACCCGTCCCAAACGACCTGAAATTTCTCCAAAAACTCAATCGCATAAGAGTCGCTGAGGACATGCTAGAACGAGTCAATTCCGACCCAACATTCATGCAACGCATTGTTACTGGTGACGAGATGTGGGTTTACGAGTTTGACATGCAAACTAGTCAACAAGCTTCGGAGTGGCGCCTTCCGACTGAACCGAAACCGAAAAAACTACGCCAAAGTCGATTAAAAGCTAAAGTCATGTTGACTGTTTTCTATGACTATCGCGGTGTTGTACATTCGGAATTCTTGCCGGAAGGTCAAACGGTAAATAAAGAATATTATTTGAGCGTTATGCGGCGTTTAAGAGAACAAATTCGACGAAAAAGGCCAAATTTCTTGAAAGAAAATTCTTGGATTTTTCACCACGATAATGCGCCTTCGCACAAGGCGTGTACGTGGCGTTCATTGTGAAAGAATTTTTGACCAAAAACTCAACAAATACCATCGAGCAACCACTTTATTCACCAGATATGGTTCCAACCGACTTCTTTCTTTTTCCTAAACTCAAATTACAACTTCGTGGCACCCGTTTTTATTCGGTAGAAGACATAAAAGAAGAATTTACGGCGAGAACTGAACTCAATTCCGGAAAAAGCGTTTAAAAAATGTTCTGCTGATTGGATTATTCGTTGGCGTGAGTGTATCGTTTCTGAAGGAGCATACATTGAAGGCGATAAAATAAATTTTGATGAATAACTAACATTTTGTGTATGATTGATCTTTTCCCGGTACTTTCTTGACAGATTAGTATTGTTGTTTTAAAGAGTATGAGATCCATCTGAGCTACTAAGCATAGAAGCTAAATTAGGCTCCTGGGTCAGCAACGTACGAGCTAGTTGCGTTTACCATCAAGCAGACCTTTTGTACTTGTTTTCCCACTAAGTCAACCGTGTAGCGTAGCGGTGAAGGAATACTACCACCCCCTCTCTTCCCTTGGGTGTCGTAAAAGGCGACTAACGGACTAAAGCTGCATATACATCCAACTGCATAGAACGGCGATGTGTCACGCTGAACACATGGTGAAAAGTTGACTATGGCAGAGGACTGCTGTCCTCATTGCCAGGTCTCTGACTAACCCTTCGGGGATAATGGTCGTGTTTATATGTATATATGTTTCCCACTAAGTCAATTGAAAAAAAAGTTATTTTTGTCACCTGCTTGCACATTCAAGCATGTCATTTACTTTTGTTTTTGTACTCATCAATTGTAGCGATTTCTCGATTTTAATGATGGATGGATAACAATCATTATTATATATAATTACAGAGTGAACCTACTTCACTTTATACTTACTTTTAAAAATTATTAAAGTAATTGAGAGTTTACTTTTTGCTATCCTAAGATAGCACTTGTCAAAACTCATCCATCGTGCATGCCATCCCATCCTGCCTAGGTGATGGCCCCATCTCTGCATACTAGTGATCTCTAATATACTATTGATCATGTGGGAACAATTGAGGTTTGTGGTGATGATGATGACGTATTTATTTGGGAAAGGAAGACCAAGAAATGATGGGTAGACTGATAAAAAGATTATACCACTTATCATATTTATAGCAAGAAAGGGAGTTTGGTTTTGATTTTTTTTTAATTTCTTTAATATACCTAAGTAGAAAATAATGCACTGTATAAAATATACTGACACTTTTATACAAACAAACATAATAGAAATAAAACTTTATCAGGCTAGGCTCTCCTGGGTCATTTTCATTTACAAGTGCAAAACTGTTACTACCTCATATCTTTTTTTTATCAGTGATACTGGTCTGAAAAAAAGTTTATCAGATGTTAATTCACGTATTCTATCCCTACATGCATGTAGGGATATTTTTTTTAAAGTTTTGATCGCGAAAATCACGCGACGTGGTCTGTTACAAACCCAGTTTTATGAACATTCGTGTCTGGTATTCGAAAATTGGCGCGTTTCTATTTCGTTTTTTTCTATTCCCCATTAGTTCAGACACATTTTGGTTTCATAAATCTAATTACCTCATTTAAAATAAGCATATAAAAAAATAGAGATTTGCAAACCTTGTTATCACTTTTTGTCATATAATAGACGTAGCAGGTTTTGTTTTGTTAATTTTAATGGTAGAATTTGATTTTTCACTATTTGAAATATTTTGCGAGATGTCAAACTGCCGCCATTTGCAAATGCCCCTTTCTGTCAGAGCAAGCGATGCCATGCAAAGGTAAGAAAGGAGTTTCTCCCGTGTTCTTCTAGCAACAACACGTATTGTGAGACTCCATTTTATTTCTATCTATCTTTCTATAGTAGGTACAATAGTAAATAAACTTACTTAAAAAAAATAAACCACTTGAAATTGGCTTAATGCTACACGCTTAGAGAATTAGTTGGTTTAATGCTCCAAGGCTACACGCGATAGCCATTAATTAAGATTAAAAAAAAGGTAAGAAAAAATATTTTCTGTTTTATTTTCAATTTTAAAAAAAAATTGTATTTCGTAATAAGCTATTGTACTTTCGGATGTTACGTAAACTATTTATATTTATTTATTTTTAAATAATAATATAATTGACCAATATAAATATTGTTTTATTGTATTAAAGCATTACTTAGCTTCATGCAAATTTTAGTTACTTTTTATAATTATTATATTTGAAAAATAAATTTGTTTTTTTTTCTATTTTCACAAAATTTTGTTTTTCTTGGTGGTCCTATCTCTTGCGTAACCGATTTTAATTGTGAACTTGCATAAAATAGTTCTTAATAACACCGAATAAAAAGCAAATTGTTTAACAGTGGGACTTCAGAAATATTTCATTTTTATAGTTTCCATAGAATTTCTATGGAAATAGGGTTGTCAAATTTGTAATAATTAATTTTATTTAAAGATAAAGATAAGTATTCTTTATTGCACCGATTTCTCTGTCAATTGTGGACCGACTTTCAAAATTTGCTTTTATTTGAGAGAGTATACTGCCGAGGTGGTCCCATTGTCATCAAGTCAAAATCTGATGATGGGATCCTGGAGAAATCGAGGGTACTCTTCAAATACACCTATTAGGGTTTGAGTATTTTTTAAAGTAACTCGTGCATTTTTTCTTGAAAAGTATTATTTGGTGAAGTGGAACAGATGATGAAGACCACAGATGGGCACCGGAACTACCCAATACTAAGTATTTCACGGATTGCGATACGATTACTTTAATATGGTTCATAAGCAATTTACGCTCGTCACAATGCATATGATGAAGTGGAGCTGATGATGAAGTACCAAGAGAACTCCTCAACAATTAACGTCCCTGCACTGGGAAAAGCAATACTATGTAAAAGGTGATAGCAGTTGGAAAGGCTATTGCAACTTAGAAAATTACAAACAGTCAGTGGTGTAGCCAAGATCAATTGTCTCCGTACGACAGAACTCCTCAGCCGTTAGTAGTACTGACTTGTCATTTTGAATGTGCGCTTTATTACGTGTGCATATACTAAAAAACTGAAATAAAAATTATTGCGCTAAATACGTGTTTTGTGAAGTCGGGCGGGGCAAAATATGAAACATAGATCAGGACTTCAAAAATCCGTATACTTGGACCCGCCCGACTTCACAAAACACGTATTTAGTGTAAATTAAATATTATGTGTTACTTTTTCGTTCCATTTATTTTTGAAGTCGGTTTTATTTATTTATTAAAAATATTTTTTTTAGAACACGAATACTACAATTTGTAATTTTAGTCAAACCAGCTACTTTAAGGTCTGAATCTGCGTTCATTACCATTCGGCTACCATCGCTTCGCGTGTAGGACTCACACTTGCCCGGTCATTTCGATAAATTTTCTTCACTCGTCTAATAAAATTTCTTCAGATGATATTTTATTTTGCAAATAAAAGTAAGTAAATCAGTAGATACATTTAAGAATTTGAAGCGGTGAATGGAGGGGAGGTGACAGCCCCAACCACAAAAATAAAAATTAAATAACTCTGAAGTCCCACTTCATTCACACTTAATTTTTTTTTATGTATTAGATAATAAGACAGTATAACATTAATGTTTCATATTTTAGCGTTTTATTAACGCTTAAGTATATTAAGTAAAATTTTAAACACTGAAAAAAGACGACAACCTCAGGCGGGAATCGAACCACGCACCTTCCGCATTCCGGGCGGCTGCTTTAACCACTCCCGCCTGAGGTTGTCGTCTTTTTTCAGTGTTTAAAATTTTACAATATAACATTTTTCTGTCAAAAAAAAATCCGGATTTTAGCAGGGCTTAACGAATAACTTTTTTTTTTCATTTTAAAATAAATCTCGATTTTTCCATCTATATGCGATGATTTTTTAATTCTTATAGACTAAATTAGTAAGTGTAACAGCCCTTTTTTTGACCCAATTCAAACTATTTACAAAATCGCAATTTTTAAAGGAAATAATGCATTTTTCATTCCTCATACTCGGAAAGTAGGTCTGAAGTTGCCTGAGGACCGGGTGGAAAGTAGTACTTTTCCGCCCTAGGGAGAGTCGTTTTTCTGACATGTGTAATTGGCTATTTGACAGTTGTAACAATAAAATATAAAATATGTCGGAAATGGTAGGTTATGATTAAACGATAATTATCCAATAGTTTTTTTTTTATTAAGATAAATTGTAAATATTTTATTTTAACAAAATAAATTTGCTTTTTTTTGTCTGTGGATTACAAGACCCGAAACACGGGCGGCCATGATTGAGCTTCATGTGACGGATTGTGACGTCACATTTCACAAAGTATACAGAAACTATCTGTCAGGTTTCAAGTTAAGTTTCTATATTTATTGAAATGTGACGTCACCGAGCTAAATGTCACGTGACTAACCGTTTTCGCACGAAGTTTGAAATCAACAAAGAAAAATATGTTTTTTTCTGTTAAATAAAGGTTTTTCGAGAAAGAAAATATTGTACGGGGTATAAAATAAGCGTTTGTAACTTTTTAAATACTTTTTCGAAAACTGTCAAGTAGCCAATTGTGACTAATTATTAAAATAATACTACCAACCCCTTTCTTCCCTTGGGTGTTGTAAAAGGCGACTAACGGACTAAAGACTGCACATACATCCAACAGCATAGAGTGGCGATGGGCTCATGAAAATAATACTACCAATCCCTGTCTTCCCTTCGGTGTCATAAAAGGTGATTAAGGGACTAAAGACTGCAAATACAACTAACAGCATAGAGCGGCGATGGGCTTTTCAAAATAATACAACCAACCTCACTCTTCTCTTCGGTGTCGTAAAAGGCGACTAACGGACTAAATACTGCACATACAACCAACAGCATATAGCGGCGATGGGCTCATTAAAATAATACTATCAGTCCCTCTCTTCTCTTCGTTGTCGTAAAAGGCGACTAACGAACTAAAGACTGCACATACATCCAACAGCATAGAGCGGCGATGGGCTCATCAAAATAATACTACCAACCCCTCTCTTCCCTTGGGTGTCGTAAAAGGCGACTAACGAACTAAAGCCATTCATGTTTTTGTTTTTATTTCCTTATATTCGTAAAGAAAAGCACCTAACCAAAAGTGTTTACCTCGGGTGAAAGACTTATTTACTCCCTCGAATTATTGGTGCATTCGCTACGTTCGGGCGCCAAACCCCGTCTCGGGAGTAACTACGCTACTTTCACCCCTAGGGTAACAATGTACTATTGCAAATATGATTGTTAAAAAATAATTTATGGTTTCTATGGAGTTTTCTTGAGTTTCAGAATAACTTCAAACTATACATAAAAAATTATAGTTGCTTCGGAAAAGTTTTAGTACTCCCCTGGATCTTTAAGATGAAGCGATAATATATAGGTGACCGCGACTAAGGAAAAATTACACAGTGTGCAACGTTTCGTGACTTTCTAAGTGTTTTACATTAGTATGTTTAGTTTTATTGCAGATAAAACCAGAGAACAGAGATGAGGCCATATTCCTAACTAAATTTATAAGAAACTTGTTGCTATTTTATAAGATTCAAACTACTGTAAATAGTGCACTTTCTAAAGTATTACATTGGTTCTCTATTAATATTTTATTACTGAATTCAGCAAAAACAAAGTGAGTTAAATTTTCTTTATCTAATGTAAGACAGGTCAGCACACAAATTAAGATGAACGATAATGTAGTTGAATTAGTACATTCTTTTGTGTTTCTAGGCATTAAACTGGATTCACGCTTACAATAGGACCCACATATTGATACCTTGTCATTGTCAGGAAGACTGAGTTCAGCTGCGTACGCAGTTAAGAAAATAAGGCTCTTCTAACTGATGTTGAGACGGCAAGAGTAGTTTATTTTAGTTATTTCCATAGTGTGGTGTCTTTTGGCTTACTGTTATAGAGCTCCGCTGCTAATATTGACGATGTATTTATTCTACCGAAAAGATCAGTCCGCGCCATATACAATCTCAAGTCTAGAGACTTACTCAAAGAAGTGTTTAAAAAATCGATATATTAACTATTGCATCACAATTTATTTTTGAAAACCTTATGTATGTCAAGAAGTATGAAAAGACATTTGTTAAAAATGGTGATCTTCATAACTTAAACACTCATAGGAAAAATAAGCATGCCGTCCCTAGTTTTAGACTTCATAAAACAGGTGGCTCTTTATTGGGTAAATGTGTAAAGTTTTATAACAAACTTCCACTAAATATTACTGAAATGCCTTTACATACTTTTAAAGCCCACGTTAAAAAAACCCTAATGAGTAAAGGTTATTATAAAGTGGAAGATTATGTAAATGACAAATATCTATGGACATAGTGCATGTACGAGCATAACATATTAGTAACTTGTATATTTTATAATTTGGTAACGATATATTGTTTTGTAAATGTCGTTACTTCTATATTATTACAAATCAGTTGAGTTTCTTGCGCCCGTTCTTCTCCACAGCTAAGACTTCCTGAATAGGTGTTGCCCATCCATCCAAATAAATTAAGACGATCCAAAATGCTTATCTTAAATTGAATAATGAAATTTTGAGTTTGAGTTTGACATTGATATAATAATACACTAAGTAATACATCACGCTTCCATTCCACCTTAGGTTGGCTGGAAGAGATCTCTTTTAGAGATAAGTCCACCTTTGCTCACTATTTTTTGTATTTTTTTCTGTATGTGTGTTTATGTGCAATAAAGAGTATATATGTATATAATATGATAATAATGTTGATTTTTTGTTTTCAAATTTTATTTAAAATCGTTAATTATTTTGAATATACATAGTTGTTTGGTTACAAGATTTATTGTTGTTGATAATATTAAATTTATTATAACAATTTTTTTTTATTTCAATTTCGTGTGCAAAAGATTGTTATTTTTAAGTATTAAGACTATAATTATAATTTTTCAAAGTACAAATGGCTATTTTTCTAAAACAAAACATTCAATCAATAATTTCTTTTATTTACTTTTATCTACACAGTGTTGACGTGTTACAAAGCAAATATCACAAACGTGGTGAAATGTCACAGACGTGGCCACCAGTTTTTTTAAATCGATTTTTTTGAGCGATATATACATTTCCAAGCTCTACCACATACCTATATCACACAACTCAATTTTCACCCCATAACAAATTTAAAACAGAAAATTGTAAAAATAAAAAAACAATAGTCAAAACACCGAAAATGAAAACGACCCTCCTAAGTATAAAACCTTTTAACAAAGTTGATTATCTTATTACAACATGTACTAATAAAAACAGTATGTATTATTAAAACAGCTCTAATTAACAATAAAATGCGAATTATTTGAGGCTGTTTCGTTCAATTCATCAAAAAGGAAGGGAGTAAATGTTGTGATGACGGCTTTGACGAGGAGAATTTAAGAGAAACCGACCCCAAAATCAAATTAGCATCCGCATGATGAATAGTTTGACAGAATTCTGATGATAGTGGCAAGATTATGAGAATGATATATTTGTTCCTATTTGCTTTTGTACCTCAAACTTTTCGTGAATCAACCGTGTTCGCTATTAAGAGGAAACACTACGTCGAAGTGGCATGCAAAATTCTCATACAAAACACAGAAAAACGACGTTTCGTAGTCCCCGGTTTCCTCCTTCAGAACTGTACCAATTTTTGTTACTTTTCAGCATCGGTTAAAAAAAGAGATTTTCTATGTCTGTATGTTTTATTTTTATTTAAAACCAGCCCCATAATGTTTCTGAAGACGCCTTAAAACGGAGTGATTTCGCTAAATTTTGAAGGATCCTGGTTATTAAATAAATGACTTAATGCAAAAAAATCAAACATACAGACATAGAAAATCTCTTTCTTTAACCGATCCTGAAAAAGTTATAAAAATTGGTCCAGTTCTGAAGGAGGAAACAGGGGACTACGAAACGTCGTTTTGCTGTGTTTTGTATGAGAATTTTGCATGCGACGTCGACGTAGTGTTTCCTCTTAAACTCTTTTTTTTTATATAACGCAGCGCAGTGCCCGGTCTGTCGATTGAGCGTCGTCGCTAGAAATCAGGTTTCGTTTGTTATTCTGTAGGCGGCGCGCGCGCAAGCGGAAGCCTGACTCCGCTTTCCATCCGCCATTGCACCTACTATGCACTCAAATCGATCCTACACCACAAATACGTTCTATAAGTTGTTACTGAACCTTTTATAGCATGAAATATTTATCGAATTTATTTAAATGTTTTAAATAGTGTAATTCATTATTTTTCTCTATCACATAGCTTTACACTTCGGCAACCAGTAAGTAGTTCATTAGAAACTGAGCAAAAGTTTATATAAAAAATAAACCCAATATACTACAGTCTTATTAGAATTATTAACTAAATAAAACGCAAAAAAAAACTGCAGATGGAAACTTGACAGGGTTTCAGTATTTCTATGAACAGACTAATCTCTCAAAGTGTGTTTGGTGTGACTAAAAACTGCTGTGTGATCGTAATGTGGATAAAATTGCCAACTTTATTCACTAATAAAGGTGTCACTACACCTGTAGACTTTTTTGTACCCTCTTTTCTTGAAACTATTTTGCATAACGTTGATTTTTATATAAATCGTAGTTGTCCATGCCTAGAAATTGTTTTCTCTGACATTCTTCTCTTGTTTTTTGGATGTGAGGTCTAATGATCTTAATTTCTTTCCATTATTAGCAGTAAAGTAATAACAGTACGTACTGAACTTGGTATTTTTTTTGTTTCGTGCCACATATTAATCCTGATTTGACCCCTGGTTATAAATAGGTTGTCACTGATTTTTCAGGCGACCTGAAACACGAATTTGAGATGAATTTAGTATATTTTACAGAACAATTGTGAGATCTAACATATTTGGTAAAACAAAAATTATTCAGAAACGTGTCACTGCTACACTAATGGAAGTCCAAAATGGTGTTCATTTCGTTCCATCTCACCCGCGCTTTTCCAGTAGCCTTAACTGAATAGTGCTACAATGTTTCGCAGCTATAGCAACACGGGAAAATATATTTTGAAGCCATTGGAGAGTATACTTTTGTTTTAATACTGATATTTAATCATAATAAAATACTTTATAGGTATCTCATGAATTTCTTTACTTTAAATTTTGTTATATCTTTACAAAATAGACTCGACTAAATATATAATTGTTACATTTCTAAATCAGCTGAGATTTAGGTTTCAGAAGCGTTCTGGATGGCTGATCCCACCGTTTGCGGCTGACCACATCTCCGTAAAAATACAAATAGCGGGCTCCGATAAACTTACCACCTACTATATTACGAAATAACAAATCAGTTATTTAATACTGATAAATAGTAAATAGGTACCTATTGTTTTCAACATCCATTATCTTTCGCGAGCTTAAAGAGCTGATAAGCAGTTCATTTAAGAGAATTGTTTGTCTAAATTTATTATCGTATTGTGTACCCAAATCGTTTGATAACTATAGTAGAGAAACGGCGTGGGCGCCTTGGAAAATAATACCGGATGTTTGCCACAGATAAAGCAAACGTGAATGAGATCGACGGAGCGATCTGCAACTTTATAATATTTTGCGCCCGGTTTATGTTCGCGCGTATAATTTTCAATATGGCGTGCATGCTCGGACGTGAACTCATTTCTGTAGACAAATAAACGCATGCCAGCGGGCTGGAGGATGCGCCGCTTACTTTTACCGCGCATGTAGAGTGACGTGACACCGTGACGACGAACGGGTAATCGAACGTCCGACACGCAAAGTGCGGGCGCAACACAATGAATTACTTAAATCATAAAATATGAAGCGATTACGTAAGAACAAAAGCTAGAATGAAGGATCGTTGAATGGGCAGGTGTCGCGCGGCCCATTCATGTACGCACTCGCGGTGACCTCGGCGCGGCAGCCGGCGGATGCTTGTAGTAGCGAATATTTGTCGACGTAATTAGGATGACAAAACATATTCCTGCTCGCCGTCAATTGTTTTCTTGGTCGGACTGTGGCCGTATTGGCAGCGCGGTGCGGCCCGGTCCGAAGATGGTGCGTACATACTCGTTTTAATTGAAGACAATTACATAAATTCCACGTAGCGGTGAGGCGAGCAGGCGGTGAGACGCGGCGCGGGCGAGGCGCGGGGGGGCGGAGAGGCAGTCGACCTTCCGAGGCCCCGCGCCGCGGCCCTCTGCGCCCATACTTGTAACTCAAATGGCCAGGGAAACTGCCACCTATCACTATGTAAAGCCACAGCTAAGCTGATTAGTGCCGCGCATGATTTTGGATTGCAATTAGAGCACCTACGCATGAAAAGAAAAATACAGATCTTAGCATGCGTAGGTACTCTAATAATTGCAAACCGAAATTATGCTCTACACCTCTTTTCTATTCCGTGATCTACACTAATCAGTTTAACTGTACCCTCTTTCTCACTGAGACAGACGATACAGCAAACCATGTTGCAATAGCTTCGAAGTTAGTTCACAACTTGTAAAGAACAGTTTAACTTTATGTAGCAAATAAATCCAGAGAAACCGGAAACGTGTAGCACCTGTATTCTTCTTATTCCCAAACTAAAGGTTTAACCTGGTCTAAAACTGATGATGAAAAAGTAAAGACCGTTTAAGAACGAACGGAAATAGAGACATCATTTTTGATGCAGCATGTTCAAATGTAAGTACTCGCCGTTTTGGGATAACAGAGTCTCTTTGACTATTTTAATAACCTAAAGCGTAAAGCCTAACTATACATTTGGTTTTATAAATACAACATTTTGATAACGTAATCTGCTTAACAAGTTACATAAGTAATTTGTAATGCTAATATTATTACAACATGAATGTTTAGTAAATTTTTTTCATAGTTTATATACTTTTAACAGATGATGTAGAGTTAGAATGTCCAAGACGCTTCCTCATTCATTCATATAGAAAAGTACAGCAACAGTTTTTCCAGTGACTCAATTTCGTTCGTCATTGCGATTATTAAGACTGAGAAGTTACAATTAGACTGCTTGACTCTGGTACCTCGAATTAATAATGTGATTGTCTCATTGGTCACGCCATCAGATATTCTAAATGAGCAACGCACTACATAGCCGGTCCGAGCCGTTCATTCAAGTGCGCAGACGCAGAGTATTTTTAATGGGCTCAATTTGTATGTAACAACATTTAGATCGCTGTAGGGAAACCTTGAACTCTATTTGCTTGTACAATTTGAAGAAAAATATCGTTACTGTGTTTTTGTTCATGTGCGCTTTAGATGGATTAAGGATAGTCTATCCTATCGTCGTCTATCGTATGTTTATAGGGAATAAAATGTTTAACGATAATCGTTTGTTTTTAATCTATCAGCACAAAGATGTTTGCGCGAAAGCGATGCAATTTTAATGATAAATTGATAACTTTGTTACTGTAATAGAGATTTTGTGAGTACTTTGTACATATACAATTTTCTTGAAGAAATCAAAGCAAGGTTTTGTTTAATAAGGTAACATAATAACTATGGCTACTGTCCGTGAATCCTACTGCGTAAAATTCGGTCCTGTCATAGATTACTAACTCTCCGGAAAACAGATGTTTTGCTATGATAAATAGTAAGTATTACGTCAACATATGATTGTTGCTTTGACTGTATCGGGGCTTAGGGAAAACTGGCTCGAATTCGACAATCTGCTGCGAATGATGAAATTGTATAGTAGATAGAAAATAAAAAAATCTTAACGACATTTATGTCCAAAGTGAATCGAAATAGAGATAAGTATTAAATTGTATATTAAGATGAGTAATTATTTCTGACGTACCTTGCAAAACTTCACACTGGTGAATCGAATGAGAGACTGTCTATCATGTTTGTAGTAAAGACGACTTAATTTAAAAGTTTGTTTGTGGGATACGAATATACGAAACGACCATATTACACGAGCGGATGTAACTATATCACGAATAAATAAATTATAATACACATTAAATGTTTTATTTTATGCCAGTCGTCATTAACGTTATCTAAATGTAGGCATTTCTGCTACATTAGTGTTTAAAATCGAGGAACTTTCCGGTCGATCACTTTTCGTTTTGGCATATTCGCTTGCGCTCTATTTAGTTTTGAGTGTAATGGAGTGTTTCGCGCTATCTAACCTCCATAATCTCTTCCCCAGTGGCTCCAAGAAGCTGTAGTCACAGCGGCCACACTCCGGTAAACCACGACAGTGGACTAAACCTAGGGAACGGGGCTGCATCTACGACTATCTGTAAAGTAGCTATCGGAAGATCCCCCCCCCCCCGATCACACGGAAGATTCCCCCCCCCCCCCCCCCCCCCCCGATCACACCTGTTTCGTTATGGCACTTGCAAAAAGGTAATACGAAGAATCTCAAGGGCGTTTGCCAGGATTCATGTAGTGGTTCACGGCCTTTTTCGCTGCATCCCAATCTCTGCCGATCGTACCGGTTCTCCGAACCATTGGACTACAGAGGGCGGGACGAGAGAGTGGACTTACACCAGCGCAAACGTTAGCTCACTTTAAGTAACTTGACGCGCAGATGATCCTGCCCTCAGGGTCGCCTTCGCGTCGTCGAAATCGATGAGAAAGAATATAATATATATTTAAGAGCATCTAATAACGAAAATGAGTGGTCCACCGGAAAATTCTTCGATTGTACTTTTCTATTCCGTTTAAATAGCTGTGTCTGAGTCAGCTCTCTTTTCATAATCATCATAGTCTGAAATAAGCAAATAGGTGAATAGTATAATTTAAAACTTAATTTTCGAAAAAAACATTTTTTAGTTATTATCGCGGCCTGTACAGTAATAAAAACCTATCTAAAGGGACGAAAAGACAAAGTAACTAAAGGGACGAATTTTATAAAGTGTTACTAAGCAACACTCTCTTATTATAACAGCTTAAAAAAGTTTTTCTTTTAGATTGTTTTTCTTTCGTTTTATTTTTTGTTTAAGTATATGTACAACTTAGACATTATAGCTGTATTTTAATTTAAGCTTCCCTGTGGTTAATGTCAAATAAGTGATTGTTTCTGTAACTTTACTTTGTTAAGCCTTATTCACGCCCCCCTCTAACATTCACTTGCCAGCCGTACACTTAATTAGCCGCATAGCCAATACGTTTATGAATCGCACTAACAGTTGACAACACATTTGTCCCGAGAACAACCGTTTGGCCGGCATCGTTTTTACGTACCTCCAACAATCTTACGTCGGCCGTGATTAGAAAATACCAAACTAATGACGTGCGCATCCAGGATGTGAAATGTTCACTCCAATAGCAAAAGTAGCTGTGACAGAACGAGTGGAGCGCCCGCGGTACGATGCCGGGCCAATGACATCACTTAACACCACATCGGGTTATAAGCGGCCTAACCCGCGCCACCTAATAACCCACCCTAACACGATCAACGTAGATCGTAAAGTTGCCGGGCCCACCGCAGCGGTTGCGCCGTTACGTTAGCTATGGTGTACAACCATGATTTCTACAGTGAAATTAGGTGCGTCCCCGGTCGAGAATCGAAGTTGGTGCGATAGAACATTTGTGTAAATAGTCATTATGATTGCCCGAGTTGATATGTCTTCATTATGTTGTTACGTAACTGATAAGCAAATTAAGTTTGTGACATATTTTAGGGATATATACTAGTTAGAGTTTAATACTCATAATGATATATCTGATGTAGTTACTACAAACAATTTAATTTATTGCACTTATTGCAAAGTATCATCTTAATTTCTAAGAAGTAGTTTCTACCTGAGCCTGAGGCTCCAGAATGCACCAGTAACATGTACCGTTGTAGATACTTAAAAAAGTGTCTTGATCGACCCCGGAAATAAGAAACTGGTTTTATAGCTTACGGTAGGTGGCAACTACTTATACTGTAAGTATAAAGCTGTTGTAACAACGTCTAGAAGATGTTTTCTACATGAAGAGATAGTGTTAATAAGGAACTCATTAACATTTTTTATTAAACGTCCATACTAGAGGTAAAAAGTTCGAAAGTTTACACGAACACATCGAAGTTAATCACGTTTTACGAATTTTATTGCGTTTAATTTACATTATATTTTATTCTGACGTTTTGAATTTTCTGGAGGGTGTTTGATCTGCATGGTCACTAAGGTCTGTGATGGTCACATAACGACTGAAGTGGATGTGGTCATGTCAAAATTAGTTTCTAACATTGCTAACAGGTTTTTAATCGAGTGAGTCTTTTGACCTTATTAAAGAAGGATTTATGATGGGATACCAGGCAGGTGGTAAGTTCCGATCACTAGAAAAATGGTGGAGCTTGGGTCTGAGACGTACATCGGACGGACGAACAAATAATACAATGGAAGAAACTCGACCACTTACCTACCACAATTCGTAAAAAATTGTAAGCCCCGTGTAAGCCCAAGTTACTAATAACAAAATTTCTGTTCCTCCATATTCAAAAGAAATAAGTATCTGATGTAATCTCCTGCGGTTTACCTACGAGTATTCCTGTAAGAAAGTATTGTGAAACATAATTCAAAGCAGCTGAATGAACTATCGAATCGGATAGAAGACGTTTTGTCTAGCGATATCCGATTGTTCTAACATAAGACCGGTGAGGGCCGGAGAGTAGGACCGTTGATTTACACCTCGACGCTGCTATGGTATAGAGGCAGTTCAGAATGTCTACTTTGATATAAGTGCACAAACAGATAACAGAGATGATGATAACTCCAAATGGGCCGCTACTGAAAGTATGTAGCTTATGAAGACTTAGCAAAGCTACTGGCATCATTAACTTTTAAGACAAAGACGATGAAGAAACAGGACTGTTAGTGACGGTGATCTTTGCTAAAGTCCCTTTTTTACTATACTGATGATCACATTCAAATACACTGGCCTGCAACTCTAACTTCTAAACTATAGAAGTTAGAGATTTAAAATAAAAAACGTTTTATAGCAACTTTATCAGCTTTCTTTGAAACTATAGTAAATTATACAATAGTAACATTTTTAAGTCTTGTGTGTCTTGTTTTAAAAGTTATTACAAATTTAAAAGTGTGATACTTATTTTTGCCTCTTGGATCTGCCTTCGCATGCCGATAATTCCGTATTAATATTTGTTCGCGACGCAGCCGGAGACACTAACACACATCCTTGGAGTTTAAATTCAATAAAAGTATTTATTACTATTATTGATAACTATTTAACGTTATGATTTTCAATTCTATAATAAGGCTCTATCACAAGACAATACTAATATCTTATTCGCCTTAAGTACATATTTGTACTTCAGTCTTGCTTTACGGCATCTAGATAAGATCTTCGGTCTACATTTTCAAGGTCTAACATAACATTTTGTTAGAGCAGTCCTTCTGTACCTAAATGTTCGGCGTCGGCTAGGTGCGGCGCAGTGGGCGACCCGCCGCCCACGCGACGACCACGCGACGTCGATGCGAATTCCGAACCCACCACTGGTCGACCCACACCTGTGGCTAGGGCTACCACCTAAAGCGACATGCGTTACAGCGACAGTTGTAGCCAATACATAAATACAGATATTCATGACTATTATCCCTGAAGGGTTAGTCAGAGACCAGGCAAAGAGGACCGCAAAACAGTCGACTGCCACAGTCCACGTTTCGCCAAATGATAACTCACATGTGCTCAACGTGAGCTCATCGACGCTCTGTGCTGTTGGATGTATGTGCAGTCTTTGGTCCGTTAGTCGCCTTTTACGACACCCAAGCAATGACATTCTATACACCCACTCAAGGGAAGAGACGGGGCGGTAGTATTCTATTAATGAGCAGCTACGAGCACAGCGCTGTAACCAATATTAGTGTAATTCGGTTAGGCTACTCTCTTCCCACTTTTCACGGTTTAGGGCTGTAGCATGCCAGTCCTTCCAATAGAAGTGGTGCTCGTCCCGCCATCTCCTTCTGGGCCTGTCGCGACGTCATCTAACTTTGCAAGGGCTCATTGGTGAGTTTAATCCACAGCTCATCCGAAATGCGGCAAAAGGCAAACAATATAAAAGACGGAGCAACTGCAACCTATCGTGGAGACTGAGAAGAGGAATGAAGTGCATCGGCAGACTTCCAACCTGTTGGTCGGAGGTCAACAACATTGAAGTAGTCGCTGGGTCGATCTAGACCAGATATACTAGCGATCGAGCTTCTCGGAAGAGAGGAGGACTGGAGAGGCATACGTCTAGAAGTAGTCGACGATGTGTCGAAAAAGAAGAAGAAGAGCTGGCCAATGAACATATTACGTTTCTACTAGCGGCCACTACAGCTCATGAAAGCTTGCGACAACAATCGTCCAATACATCTATGCCACGTAAAAATAAGTAAATAAAAAAGGGTAAACAATATATTAGAAACAAAAGAAGGAGGAAATGTAAAATAGGAAAAATATAAATGTATCAATCAAAATGAGTTAATAGAAAGTAAATAAAATTAAAATTTAACAATAATATTAAATAAAACTATATATACCTACTGAGATAGATAAGAAAAGAGAAAATAGATGATATGTAAGAGAAAGAAAGGATTGGTGTCGGTAAATAAGAAAGGTATTAGTAATATTTAAGAAGGAATGTTATTAAAAGAGAAAGAAAATGTGTGATAATAAGGAAATTAAAATGTATTAGTAATAAGAAAATACATGTAATAGTATATAAGAAAGGAATAAAGAAGGAGGAAAAGAAATAATAGCAAAAAGATATAGAAAACACAAAAGAAAAGAGGCATAAGAAAAATAAATTACTAGAGCACTTAGGCTTTAAAGCATTATGCTCAAAAACAAAAAAACGTAAGAGAATAAAACTTATAAAAATAGGAATTTTAAGAATAAGCAAGAAATGTATTAGAAATAAGTAAATTTGTAACTATATTAATTTGACATAAAATAATAAAGAGATGTAAAAGAAAATTGAAAGGTAGAAAACATAAGTGTAGAGCTCATAAAGCTCACAATCATTAATCCCTTTTACAAAAGAAAGAAAACAGTTAAAAAAGTCCTGCAAAGAAGCGGGGAACAGTAGCATATAAAAAAATACTTACGTCTTTTACCTTTATCAGACTGGATGTAGAAACCGAAACTGTGCAATACAAAACAATGTTGTTTGGCAGCAAAATAGGTATTACAGTGGTATCCATCCATCCATCATTCAACCGGCTTCTGAGCAGAATTCTACCACCAGGAATTAGCAGCATTTTTAGAACTGTACTGACTATATCAAAGACATTTAGCATTAATTTGAACTTTTTTACTCTTTTAACTAAAATCAATCTGGCTTATTCCTTATACTTCCGATTCTTGATAATGCTGACAGCTGTCTTCTCGATGTGACTGAGGAACTTCTGAATAAACTTAACGTTTCTCGTTTGTATGCATTAACTTCACACTTACTCTTTGTAAATACAGAAAATGAACTATCTCCATTAAACGTTCCGCCCTGCCGTACACATACGAGTACATTATGTATGACCATACATTTACTGTCCAAGTACTTGCACATATTATTTTGAACCTTACACAACAGGGTCTTTATGTCACGGAGATTTTCTTGGGCTAAATCACAAACCTAATATGTAAACTAAAACGTGAATACATCCGTTAAAAGTGTCTATTGGTATTATTTTGTCAAATTTTCGAGTTCTAATTTACATCTTGATCTGGAATTTCTAGAAGAACCAGATCATCAGAAAACAGTAGAACAAAAATCTATATCATTGTTATTAAGACGTGTCCGCTGCGTATATCTATAATGCACGTAGATATCTTTTCAGTGTAGTAAAAATAGTCTATCACTAACCAGGTACTCTACCAAAAGTTTATTTTAAAAATTTGTTCCAAAATTTTCACAATCTCATTGCTTGTAGATCTAATGATTAACATAATATAGGGATCTATCTAAATGTCTAATAAGTAAATATACGAGTATAGGAAGATTTCCAAATATTCGTTAGTTTTAGTTTTATATGAATACAAAATGGAAATTGCCAAGTTTCCAACTATTTTGTTACGAATCCGATTTTGCTTTTCGAATTTTGTCTTCTTTTTCTTACTTGATTTCAAAATGTTTTGCAAATGATAATATTCTTTGCTTATGCCATCGTATCTATTTTGTAATATTTGTTACCAAGAAGCTAAATAAATAAAGCTAAATAAAGCAATTTAAGAGTGTCAGGATCATGGCAAATGAAAAGCTGTGGTCTTTGCCTACCCCTCTGGGAAACAGTGATATAGGTAAGTGTAACGGGAAACGGTAATATAGGTAAGTGTAACGGGAAACGGTAATATAGGTAAGGGTAACGGGAAACGGTGATATAGGTAAGTGTAAGGGAAACGGTAATATAGGTAAGTGTAACGGGAAACGGTGATATAGGTAAGTGTAACGGGAGACGGTGATATAGGTAAGTGTATTATGGTAATGTGTGTAATTTAGCGTTTTTTCTTTATTAATTCCAATATTTTTTAGCATAACCCTGCCTCCACTTTTAAAGCCATTTACATGTCCCATGTTTATAATTTGTTATCCAAATATAAACCTTATAGTGTCGCAAAACTAGTCTCAGCTTGTGCCCCGCAAATCTGTTGACTCGTATAAGTATAATGCCGACAAGACTATTTTTTATTTTACCTTATCAGTGTGAACTTTTAAAATCAATGGATCATTACCATATTTCTAAAAGGTCCTAAATGAAAACACTGTACCTACGTTAATCAATCCATTTTAAGTATCAAATATAAAGTGATACCTAAGTAATTTTGTAAAAAGAAAGTTAAAATTATTTTAGGGATAATAAGTGTTTTTTAAGTGTCTAAAGCTTTGTCGTCTGTGCATTTACATCATTAACAACTAGCAAGATAGGTCTAGGCCTATATTCCTTATTGTCACTTTTATCTAATAGATCACTTGAAGGATAGTGCTTGCCAGTTGTGGAATAAAAATCTGAACTAAAGTGACAGTCGTACTCGTAAACATGTCGTTTTGTTTTTTTAAATGAAAAGGAGGATTTGTTCCGGAATCGTCGTATTCCTGATTCGTCGTATTCCAGATGGAGGCATACGTGCAGCCAGTAGGCGGGGAAGTGATCACTGCCGCCCATGGACACCTGCACAACCAGAGGACCTTAAGAGGGTTTACGCATTTCGCTTTCCCATACAAACTTCCCAGTTGAAACTTATTAAAACCAATCCGTCAATTTTAATTTTAAAGTCATCTATAGAAAGTTTAAAATCGCAATAACTCAGTTAAATAAACGTTTTTTAAAAATGTTTTCAACAAACTATTTAGATATCTTTATTTTACTTTAGCATGCCCTAAGTTTAATTAAAATTGACTCATTGGACTTTAAAAATTTCGACTTGAAAATTTGTATGGAAAACCGAAATGCGTAAACCCTAGGATTTTTGGGAAAGGATGGAATATGGACTTCCGGTACTTTCGCTCATCTGACGAAACAAGACAGCCACGAGTGCCTTTGGTTCATAGCGATATTTCGTGAGAGGGTGGTATTACGCCTTATACGTATACAACTATCCCGTCCGCACAATCCATGTTAGACAACTATCCCTTCCGCACAAACCAAGTTAGACAACTATAACTTCCACACGATTTCAATAAGACAACTCCCTTCCACCATAACTTCGTTAGACAATATTATCCCTTCCACGCAATCGGCTATTATCTCTCTAAAAATGTGATTGTTATTTTGGTCGTTACTTGCGCAAGAACGGGTTATCAGCGAGTTTTTATCAAAACGATGGCACTACCGGGTACGTACGGCGAGGTCAGAAATTGAATGATCCATTAATAGTACTGTAATCGTTCAAATAACTGTATGCGTACGAGGTGTATAAAAAAACCGCTCAATGACTGAGCATTATTCGAAAGAGATTTAACATTTTTTGTGGGTTATGAATGCATCAAATTATGAAAAGGATAATGCTTAAACGCGTTTATGTAATGTGCAATAAGTTCTACATTGCTTTATTGGAAAGTAAACTGTTGTCTCTCTCTTTTTACGCGGGACATTATTATTCATAGATACACTTATGATTAAATGTCATGTTTAGAGAAAATGACGTTTATAATGTGGTCCAATTTTAAAGTTCTTTAAAAGCGTATACTCTTATTTACTTTCAAATAATATTTGGTAAAAATTATATATAAGTACGTTGGGAACTTTGAGAGGTTTTCGAGGCTTTACGTTTCTCGCGCTAGCAACAAATTTTCTTCTTAATTTGTACATAATATAATTGTAATTAGCTTATCAATCCCTCCTCACTCACCTACATGTTACGTGAGTACGAGCCAACTGCACCTGGGGAAGAAAAAAACACAAATAAAATCATTCGTTTCGTTATTATAGTTTGCACTGGTTTTAGTGTTATCTGTCAACAAACATATGAAAGTGAAACACCGAAAGGAATCATGTCGGGTCGTCTGTCAAATCGCCTACGGGAATCGGAACGGTCGTCCAACAGAAACGACGCGGGCGCGTCCGCCGGCCGGCGCAGCCACCAATTACCCTGAAGAAGGTCACGCAGAAAGCGGACAACGACAAAAAACGCAGTTTAAATTGAAATAAAAATATTCATCATGAATGAATAAACAATTCCACGTTCATAGCGTTAATCAATGAGTTGCATGCAGGCAAGAGCGAGGCGATGTCGAGCTCATTGATCGATCGAGTCGATGCCACCACTACAGGTACACGGCGTGCGCACTGTGCTCACGCGCGCACCAAACCGGATGACGCACACATGCGCGCGCGCGCGTGTGCGTTCGTGCGCAAAGGATTTCCTACCGCCCCGCGCCGCGCCCCCCGCAGACCTGTTGCGCCGCTTGTCCGCTACCGGAGTTACGCCGCATAGTTACCAGACCCGATATGCCTGCCCCCTCCGCCCGCGCCTCCCACGCACACACCGCCGCGGCCGAACACTTAATTATCATGGCGCACTACTCGTGAAATTGCCGTGCATCTCGTCTGGTCCCATCGACATCTTTTATTAATCTGATATCTTCCATTACCGGTTGCACCCGAGTAAAACATCTAACCCGTTCGATTTATAGTCCCTCTTATGGATGCAGCCGGATGCATGACATCATGGTGATGCTAATTCACTCCGGCGGCGCTATCATTTAGAAATATAAATCTTCTGAGGAATCGGTCATTACATTGACCGCTTTATTTGGGATCGGTGTTACAAAATATTTTTGTGCCGCTAAAGCTCTCGTCTGTCAGTCGCATTGTAAATGTGATCTGCGTTTAACTGGTGGCAATGGCGAGTAACTCACTCGGATGTGTCGTAACGTAATGCGGAGTCACACTTACACTATTGTGATGGTGTTTCGTAAATGTCCTGTTTAAATTGAATAGCCTAACAAAATACTCATTTATTAAAAGTTGTTGTTATGCATCACGCCATTTTTACATTAAACAATGACGTTCTAACATTTTGTATTGTAACATTGTATATAAATGGACAAAGAAGTCTTCAAAAGTGTAACTGATAGGTTTATCATCATTACTTTTTGATGTTTTTAACTTGTAAACACTTTAGACCCATCGTTACTTTACTTTTTTGGGATAACCATAAACTTCAACAGTGTATCCGGACCTCCGCTACGTTTCAATACCTTCCCAGTTCGAGTATCAAGAATTCCAATAACAACATTAAAAAATACCAGAAAACAACACAATTCTTTTACTTTCCATTATAAAACACATCTGTTATGCCATTAAATATACAACAACAACATTTCGCCTAAGTATTATACAGTAGTCTTTAATGGTAAGCAAGGAAGTTTCCATGAAAGCATGATCCGTGTTTGTTGTCGTAGAATGTTTTCGGACACTCACGATCGGTTCGCAGTGAGCGCTGCGCTGCGTTCGCGACATGGGCCGCGGCCGGCGATGCGCCCGCGCAGCTCCGACAAAAAACTAGTAGCGCCGTTCCACCGTATCGATCTTTATGTTATTTTTCTTATTTATCTTTTTTATCTGAGCCCCGCTCCGTGCCTCCGAGCCGAACGGAAGTTGTAACGATTTTTAATCGCACCAAGTATCTCGGCCTACCCGTACCGCCAGCCGCACGTCAACGGTGACCTATTCAACTTTTTATCTCCCTTATTCCGTTGAGATAAGTGCTTGTTTGCCAATGCAATGAGTAAGGTTATGTACCGTCCGCGGTACTGACCGCTTCGGCAACGAGTTTGTATATAATATTTTTTTGTAAACAACCACCGGAAACGGGCGAGAACGCGTACTGCTCTGGAACACATATCTTCCATTACGTCTGTCTCTCGTTGCCAGTAATAATGATAAGGGACAAAGATAAAAGTTGCATTAAAATCGGAATGACCTTACTTTTAACTTTATAAAAAATTGAAAGGATATCCAATTAGTGCATCTAAGGAGATATCGTTACGCACTTACGTGGGCGCACAGTGGGCGGTCCTTTTTGCTAGAGTGTAATGTATAAATGGGTAGACGCTGCCGCGCTGGAGCAAACGACGGGCTCTGTAAATACATTTTCTAAACATAAAACAAAGAAAATGCTTCGATTGAAGTCATTTGTCATATCGCCGACTACAATGAAAAGGGGCATTGTTTTTTTTTCTCCTCGTTTTCAATGCAGACGCTTGCCGGGTATAGTTAAATGATTATGAACAATCGACTAGTGTCAATAACGAAAAGCAATAAATGCTGATGACTAATATTATTCACCGCCTCTGTGGCTAACCCACCGTTATTAGAACCAGAGGTCCGTTGTGGTAGAGTTTGTTAATTCCGCCTGACTAGCTACCACCATATTATCTTAAGTATGGCGCCATAACAACACTGCTAATAGCGTTGTTGTGTTCCGACAGTTTAGAGATAAGATAGCTAGTTCCTTAGTGGTTGAGAATTCAGGGTGAAGCGCGCTTCCACTTTGGCCTTATTGTCACCTACCATAAGGTGAGATGAAGGCCAAGCGTTTTCCCGTAGTGGATAAAAAAAAAGAAAAAAAATTAACTGTTTCATTTTTGTTAAACGCACACTGTGTAGATACCGTTTACGTGGGTACAACTCGCAATTGAAGTTATACGAGTTTCGTTAAGATTAAGTGGTTGGTGCTACTTGATAAACGCTTTTGCAAGACTCTTTGGGATATTGATACTAATTTGATCAAGGTTAAGGAGCGTTTGCTTGTAATGGTTTTGTTTTTTTTTGGTGAATAAACGCAATTTAAGCCATTGTTTATGGTTAACAATGATATACCAAGATAATTTGGAAAACTGCGTTTACTACCTACAATTCCTCTTGACTTTTAAATTCGTTTGTTTTAATTTAGTTAGTTATAATGAACGCATTTAGAATGAATAAATGATGCAGCGAATAGGTCATAGAATTTTATTCTTATTCCTAAGAGCATCTACTCCTTGGTTTTTGTTTTATATTTATTTCTTACGCTTAGAACTTTCAATTGTTGCTTCTACTATATGGTGATAATGGCGCTTGATACTAAACTAGCTTTTGCCCGCGGTTTCGCTTACGTTAGGTAATTATTCGAGGAAAAATGTAGCACATTACCGTCTTCAGAGCCTCCCCTATCTCTATACAAAAAAATCATCAAAAACCTATAGAGGTTAAAGCTTGAAAACGTAACAAACAAACAAACTTAGCTAAATAAAACCAAATAATTTCTAACACTTTGTTTATATGGACATAAACATATAGGTACGTTTACATAAACATAGCATACATAAAATATAACAAAAGAAAATCAATTTATTACAGTGACAACAACCCGAAAATTACAGCGAAGCCGTCTCCACCGACCGTACTACGTGGTCAGACGGTTATCGAAAGCAAAAAAAAAAGTTCAGACGTTGCAGGTTATAAGTTATCTCCGGCATTCTAGTATCAATGTCAGCGGCTGACCCCTCGCGATGTTAGCGCGGACCACCATACATTTCTGGTATATTTCTGTTACATTTTTGTGAGGCGGGCGTGGGTGCGCGATAATGCCCCGAAATACAGCCGCCCACTGGCCGTCCAGAATATTACTCGGCAGATAAATTATTCGCGGCCGATGTAAGAGGATTATAACTAAACCACTATAAGTATATGTTTTGTTAATAACGCACGCCAATTTATGTCTTTGTTTTTCTGGAATAGACCCACTGGGGTGCGCTTCCGTCAAATGGCTGTTATGGTGTTCTATGAATTATGATGGTGCACTAATACTTTCGTGGATCGATGTGTGATTTATTTACTTAGGGTCTATAAAATACTGAAGCTTAAAAATGATAAACATATTTGAAAACATTCATTCTCGACCCATAAACGCTGGAGACTCTAGCCGTGACTCTCATGATGCCGATTTCTATTATCCCCGTGTCGGTCACGTAGACTTTGATCTACATGTCGCAGGAATATAATAAAAACAGAGATTTGGTCAATTCCCTAAGTGATTTGATCAAATCACGAGGATGTTAAAATAACAAAACGATTTTATCATTTCCCTAAACAAATCTAGGGATTTGAACAAATATACCAGAACTGGTTCCGTGAAATGACCAAAAACATGTGACCTACAGGAGTAGGGCAGCTAGTATTTCTGTTGTCTAATAAAAAAAATTACCTCGAAATTCAAGACAATCTTTAGTTTAGTTAGTTTAGTCTTAAATTTCTAACCTATCACGTGACCTACAGGAGTAGGGCAATTTATGTTCTAGTGGTGTTCAAATCCCTAGATTTGTTTAGCGAAATGTTAAAATCGTGTTGTTATTTTAACAACCTCGTGATTTGATCAAATCACTTAGGGAATTGACCAAATCACTGTTTTTATCATATAACTGCGACAAATATAACAATTGAATATATTGGTTTTACGACATCTGAGCTTTTTGACCTTCAGGGTTGCATCATACACAACGGCTTGAGGAACCACAAATAAACCCGGTGGGGCTGTTAAGGCCCAAAGAGAAAAACAAAAAAAATAACCAAAAGAAGTCAGCGATCATCTTCATAACCCAATAATTCTTTCAACCCATCCGATAATTAAACGAAAGTTTTTGGTAACAGAGGAAGCGCTTGACCTTTTCTCTTCTTGCTCGATGTAAAGTCACGATACGACCGATGTTCCGTAAGGAACTATTAGTGCCGATTAACTAAAACAGCTGAATGTAAGTATAAAAATAAAAAAATAGGTCCAGTACTCATTATCGATATAACAGATTGCTAGAATAGCTACAGTTAAGGTATGTACTTTCTAAATGCATAGTCTGTCCTATAATAATATTATTAATAATATCAGTAATTAGCAAGCTTACTGCTACATTATGACATTATGTATTACATATTAATGAGCGGCAACGCATGAGTGAGATACATATTATAGTGTTGGAAACGTTCATATCTACTGTGGCCGCTTACCATCGCAAGCCGTATGTATGCCTGATTTCCAACTTAGTCATATAAAAATAAATGTATTTAAAGTGAAATACTATGTAAAGAAGAAGAAGCACTCATATCTATTCCAGCTGTCATGAATATGGGTGATACGGGGTTGCCAATCTGTTAGCCCAGCAATTTTCTTCGGATTACACTGACAGCAGTGACACTCCCCCTTTCAGATTGGCAACTTTTCAGATCCTGGGTCATCCATTTCACTGAAAATCATGTTATGAAAGCTATTAAGTCTCTTAACTCACAAAAAGATGCTGGACCAGATAAACAATCCGCCTTTGTTTATTAATATTTGTCGATCTTTACTGACCTCACCGTTGATGATCTTGTTTAATTATTCACTGAGGGAAGGAGTTTTTCCAGATGAGTGGAAGAAGACCCGAATAGTGCCCCTATATAAAAAAGGTAATCAAAATACTGTTCAAAATTATCGCCCGATTTCAATCATGTCCTGTTTCTCCAAATTACTGGAATCCCTTGTCTTACCCCATATCTACGAATTAGTGCAAAAAAGCTAATCAACATCGCAACATGGATTTATATGAGGGGAAGGTCGGTGGAAATGATATTGGCCACTATGGTTTCTTCTGTTGCGGCTGACATCATATATACGGATCTGACGAGTGCGTTTAATAAGGTGGGTCATCCTATCTTATTATCAAATTTCAAACGATTATGGAATCTCCGGATCATTGTTTGAGTGGTTTAACTCTTACTTAAGCTGCAAACCTCAGATGGTTGCTGTGGCTGGTAACGAGTCAGCACTGTTCTACGCTCGCTCAGGTGTGCCTCAGGGCTCTCATTTGGGTCCGGTCCTTTTCCTCATTTTCATTAATGATGTTCCCTCTTGCATAAAATCTAGTACGGTTTCGCTCTTCGCTGATGATCTCAAAATATTTAGGACAATTAAAACTGTATCGGATATCCGGCTTCTGCAGGCTGATCTGGACAATTTACATAGTTGGTGTACTACTAATGGTATGAAATTAAACACTTAAAAATGTTTTGACAAAACTTTCACGAAGAAATTGAAACCTATTGATTCTAAATATCAACTGCGCGGGACTCATTTGAAGAAGGTAACAAAAAATGAGGGATCTTGGAGTTGTTTTGGATAAGCTCAAGATTACCTCCCACATTGATGCTACAGTTAAAAAATCTGGGCAAATGCTGGGCTTTTTATAAAGACATCTGCAGTATTGTTCGTAGTAGACTGGAGTTTGCTTCAGTTGCATGGAATCCGGCTAACGTAAATGCATCACAAAGAATAGAGTCCATTCAGCGAGCATCTAGAAAGCCATCTGGCGTTTATGACACCTGGAATCACAGGGTTCCGTATGACTTAAGATTGTCCTGTTTTGGTATCACATGACTTCCCTCAAAAATCGTCGCAAAATGTTGGATCTGCTCTTTCTTAACAAACTCCTTAACCACAAGATATCACCAAAGATATATCACACGATATCTTCCTCCTGATTTGCTGGACGCAATTAATATAAACGTTCCTCGCAAGTGCTCTCGAAAATCCCTTACTAGAGCATTTGCATTGCCTCGTCATAGAACTAACCTGGGTCGCATCATCCCATTGCTCGCATATGCATGCACTGTGTATTTTCACACATTAGCTCGAAATCTTCTGACTTAGATGTGTTTGGAGTGTCGTATTCCGTTAATAGTCCGATAATGGTCTTGAAGACTATGCTGCTGAAATAGTTTCATTTAAGTTGATCCCAAGTTTGCATTGAATATATTTTATTTTAAACCCTAAATTTTTAAGTTCCAAGTTAGATTTATAATTTTCTTGATTATGCTGTGTAAGCAGATAATAGGCCTGCACATATGTAATTTCAGGCAATGCTTAAGTGATTTGATTGTAATTACGTGTTTAGCTTATTTGCTTACCATGTTAAATTAACAAACAATAAACAAACAAAAATAAATAGCCACGTGAATCACTAAGGTTTGGTTAAACAACAAACACTGTAGACAAATTTTAATTTTGTTTGGTGAAATGGCTGGACCCGGAGCACAGAGGAGTCATTTCAATTTTAGTTTAGTCCTAACCCTGGGTGACCTCAATATACATCATTATCAGTCTGTAAACGTCCAACTGGTGGGCTTAAGTGTTGAGCACTACTCACAAGACCGATGCGAGTGATGTCTCGATACTTGCAATCGATTCCGCAACGCGATGGTCAGCGTTACTTAACGTCACGGAAGCAGCGCGCATGCTGATCAGCCAATTGAGTGCAGACTAATCAGTGCTGCGTCTAATTATCAATTCTGACCCGACAAACGAAACGCGAGACGCATGCTAAATTATTTAAGTGGATTCGAACATTATTTAGGTTCGGATAGATCGCCTTTTTTAACGGCAAATGCTTTTGCTCGTCCGACACAGCAGCAAAACGGGGGAGATTATGTGAGACTCTCCTGGATGGATCGCCTTTGCTAGCTGACTTTTTGTTTACGTTTTTGCCGTCATCATGTAGTTTTTAGTGCATTTGTCATTCCTTTTTAGAGCCGGATGGATTTCCACAGGTTCTGAGCGTTATCCGACCAAGTCAATCCCTTGAAAAACTATGTGCATGCTGCATTAGTCCAACGTGGTTAAAGAGATAAAAGATTGAAGAGTTGAACCATGATTTCTTGCATCCGACTCGAGCATCTGCCAGCTACCGGCGCTTCATAATTATCAATTCGTCGTACCATAAAACAATGAAACCAGAATGTACACACTAAGGAAATGCCTATCATATTTTTAGCTGTTCGCAGAGAACATTGTTTCACGGTTTGTTGTAGATAATTGATAATCGGCCGCTGCTTTGCATTTAAACAGTCGTGCCATCTGGCAGAGGTTGCAATGCACACCGTTCTATCTGACAGCACCTACCCGATGTAAAACGTGGTGTATTCAAGGGATAATAGGTCTTACGGCATTCGTATTACAGGTGGTAGCGTGGCCCGTCGTCTCGTGTAGAATGTGTTAGGTGTCCCGGCAGTGCGGCCGGCCTGAGAACCAGTTTCATTTAATCATCATAATTGCGTCCTCCGTTAAGCCTATCCCGTGTGGCCGGTAACATGCGAGCTCGGACGTGGCGGGGACCCGAGTGACTGCTGCGAGTTTTTTTTCACCATACGAGCACGTAACGAAAACGACAAGTCGTACTGCGATCGTAACTCACATCCAATTGTCATCATACGTCATTATAGCTTTGTGGTGGCGACTCATCAAAAGAATACTACTAACCCATCTCTTTCCTTGGGTGTCGTAAAAGGTCTAAAGACTGTACATACTCGTACATCCAACATATCCAACATATAGAGCGGCGATAAACCCTCCACTTGTTTCGCTGAACAAAACAACTGCGAAGTGGCAATACCTTCTAACTAACATAGATAAAATTTTACACAAAGCAAAAAAAAGGTTTAAGTGTCTCTAAAACATTTGTGTGTAAGTGTAATCGGGTTGTACCAAGTTGTACGTAGATTGCAATTTGCCATAATTCCATTAAGAAGTGGATAAGTGGTTTCACCCAAATACGCGGAAATCGGCCTTAAACTTAATGATATAAGGAAGTAAATTTTTCGAAAAATGTTAGATAAGAGGTATTGTCACTTCGCCGTCGAAATGTGCAGTTGCAATTTGGTCAAACATGGACTATGGCGATGGACTTCTTCTGCGGTCCTCATAAAAATCTGTATACATACAAAACTATTGCCAGCAATGACATTCTATACACATGGACTAACCACGTCGTACAATAATGCAGTCAAAATATTGGAGATACCTTGAATTTCACCCCATTTAGCTAAACGGGTGAAACGTGAAAGTGAAAAGTAACTTGAAAAATGCAAGACAATCATTTTATTGCTATCACTGAGCTATCATTGTGATTCTTAATAATGGTATCGTAATTTTGATGTTTCGCATTTGTAATATTTGTAAAACTATGTTTAACAAATCATTCTAAGTACTATACTATGTAGGTATGTGGTCATTGTCCTTATTCTAAGTATCTGACGTTTCGACCGAGTTGCACCGGTCGGTCGTGGTAAAAAGGTGTGCCTAAGGTTAAGAATATTTAATAGAGCAGTAAACAGATTTAATTTATTTTTGTTGGATTAATTAAAAAACACTCTATACTTTATTTAGTATTTGCTTACGAACATAGGACTATAACACATGTTTTCTACAATATATCAGACGCAAGTAGGTCTGTTGTATAAACTGTTTCTTTTCGGCGTAAAATGTTTTCAATACACAATGTTTTTTGTATCGTCTGCGTGCGTTAAAAAGCTGGAGCCAGCAGTAGGTACCTCCCAGCTTTTGGTTTCTTAGCCCGATAAGGAGACACAATGTGTTATCTGTGAGTACGGTTACGCGACTACAAAAAAAATACATTATTTGGTCAACACAACAGCCGTCAAGGCCAAGCCTTACGCGGAACTGTCCATTCCTTCATTTTTAAGTACATAGAGTTAAAGCAATGTCACATTTGTAAAGGACGTTTTAAGGGTACGGGCTATTTGTGTCGTTAACAACTTGTCAGTCAAATATAGGCTGGCATCGCATGTGTGAACTAAGGAATGGTATATCGAGGAAAATGGAAATATCTTATACAATGTCCAGAATCGAACCGGAATCCTTACTTCCATTCAAAGATGTATTACTTTCTCGATGTTTTACAAATTGATTAAAGTAATCTAATTTAAATACTCCAACTTCCACTAGTATAACACTATTGTTTTTGGTCAATCGTCACAAAACAGGAAAATCCAAAACTACAAACTATAGCCTATGTAAATTTAATTTTAGGCAAACAGTTATTTTTATGTAAGTTTTCGTGGAATTCTTGTTAACATTTTATGAGTCGATCTGAATACAATAAAAAAGATTTTGTTACGCATTAAACAATCGTTTCATTGTCGTCGTGAAGGAAAATGGGAAATCTTGGTTAGTAAACGGGCGGAATAACCGTCTTCATTTAGATTTATCCACTTCAAATGTCATTTAAACAATCGTTCATCGCTAAGCCAACGATATCAATGTGTTTGTGGTTCATCAGCATTTAAACGTCCTACTACTGAGCACAGGCCTCCAACATGGACCACAGCACAGAAGAGGTTGGGCTAGCTTAAATCGGCCAAGTGCGAGTTGACTCGCCCATGAAGGGTTCCGGAGCAGCAAGTAACATCATATAAAAGTAGTTTTTTGTAACTGTGATCGATGTTTTAATAATAGTGTATTTTTTTAACTTCACTTTAAATTTTGGTGGAAGTTTGCATGGTAATGTACATCATATATTTTTTTTGGTTTTATCATTTTAGAAGTTACAGGGGGGGGGGGGACTACTTTGGAAGTGTCTCTCGCGCAAACTATTCAGCTTAGAAAAAAATAATATTAGTTAATTTTTTATTGTTTACTTCTGTGATGTAAACTGTTATTATAATAGGTTTAAGTATAACATTATCTAAAAACGGCCTTCCTGAGTTTGATTTTCATTTTCAAAATAATATAAAAATCCTAAACATAATACTGAAACAATATAGAACCGTTTTTCTAAATTATTTTAATGAAGGCTGAAAGGTAGATCGCGTTATAGCGATATCCCGAGATGCGTTCCCCATCCAGGGCCACGCCATTGTCAACTACACTTTATCTCAGTTATCTAACGATATCAATCTCGTGTTTGTTTACTCCGTCCTTATGATTGTGACGTTAAGAGCTTTTGGTACCGGCGTGCGGCAGACGGCGCGGCAAACAGGAAGCGCGCGTTGGCAAATATTCAGTGGCCTTACCATGGGTTTGAGTTGGGGAACTCGACTGAAACGTTCCACAAAAGTTGCAATCGAGAAAGTTAAGCAACTTTTGCAAAGTATTGCCTTTGGATGGGTGACCATTCTTTTATTGTTTTGAGTAAGGTTTGAAGTCACGTTGAGTAGTTGTAGGCACTAGCTGGTCACTTGAGTAGTTAGGCGTACTGGCCGGTGCCTAGTGAAAGCGAGTAAAGAAAGGTAAAACAACAAATAGGGTTTTATGTTTTTGGTCTTATGACAATTGTCCGTAGGTTTACCCTTGAGACCCTACACGTGACCCCTTACTTCCTTAACCCTATTCCTTTGTTAAAGGTCGGCAACGCATCTGCGACTCCTCTGGTTTTGCGGGTGTCCATGGGCGGCGGTGATTGCTCTCCATCAGGTGACCCGCCTGCTCATTTGCTTCCTTCTTATATTAAAAAAAATGTTTTAAATAAATCCAGCAGCAGCTTGGTCGGTATTTGTGAGAGTAACCATTCTTCGTGCTAAATTTTACATAACAAATTACTCGTCGTTCGACATGATGCACACATCATCATAGGGGAATCTTTTGTAGAAAATTGAATGTATCGGTTAAACAACTTCGCTGCTGGCTGAAATATCAGGTGGAATGCGTATGGCCAAAATATATTGTTAAGTATCTTTTAGCTGCTATATTGCCAGATATAATAAAATTAACATGAAAATATGAATAATAATAATATTTTGTATGGAACTGATAAATAAAATAAAGTCCTCACATATGCGGGCCTTTCAATTTCCATGCCAGCCCCTCACATACGCGGAGCCTATCTATTTCAATTATATTTTTATGTAATAATCACAAATTTCTTTATTTTTAAAAATTAAAATATTAGAGGAACACTGCACTGCATTTATATTTTCATATTTAGACTAAGAATTCTTTCAACTTGCTCTACATTTCACCTTGGAATACAAGAGAGATCACTATTAAATTTGAATAATGAATCTTACAAAAATTTAACACGAAAATATACTATTTTAATTAAAATTTCACATAACAAATCAAATTGTATATCTAAATATAAAAAGTATAGAAATTAACAAAAATTAAAAACAATGATTGACTGAAAACAATCAAAGCATAGGACCGGGTTGTGTTAACACATTTCGCAATGCCAAATCAAGTCTTTGCGTTTTTTTTACTAAAGCACGACGGCTCTTATTTCCTTTCAGAATTCCCTTTGAGTTTTTTTCACTAATTTTGACAATTTAATGTACTGGCTGGACAGCTCTTCGACTTGGGCCAGCAAGGGATGCGGAGGTTTTCTCGAGTAGCAGTATTTTATAACTGAGAGACGGTAATCATATACGTTTATTTTTCTTTTGCAGAATATTAAGTTGTATAATTTATAAGATTATACGCTGCAAATCGCGAGTAAAGAGGCCCTAGGCCTCGAACACTCCCCACTGTCACTAATTTTTACGTCTATTATACCCCACGGGTTTAATAATAAAAAAAATTATGTCCTTATCCAAAATCCAATACTTGTATTGTAATTTACGTCCTTTGCGCAGGAGGCCATACAACACGCTACGCTTTACGCTCAGTGCCGGCTGTACGATGGCCTATTCAAGAGTCGTAGCCCGCAGATCAGTAGCCTAATTCACGTAACAAAACTTCAACGACATACAAGCGATTTGATCGCTGAAGTCACTTTTCGTATTCACGTATCAATCGCACGATTTTGTTTGAGTCGGTTTTGTGTAAGCGTATTCACGTGCATTAATCGAAGTTCGATCGTTGTCTCCGCGGTATTCACCTATTATTTTGACGTTTAGTTTGATTGGATTTACACGTCAAATTAGACAATTTCCAAGTCATTGGAAAAAATAAAAAACATTTCTGCGTGTTTTGCTATCAAAAAGTATTAGAATTTATTTGGTAGAATTGTAATGGCAACATTAAGTTTAAATCGTTGACAAATCGCTGAGTTACGATCCTATCGAGTAATCGTTCTATCGAAATGACAGGTGAATACGGATTTATGGCTGTTTTCAATAGGACGACTTCTAAACGTAAGCGACATTTTGACTATTACGAAATACGTGAATCAGCCCACAGATACAGGGAGCCGCCCGCGCGCGACCAACACCCCGCAGTTAGGCGTGGTTGGCAGCGAAGTTGTTAATTACAAAATAATACCTTTATTCTGTGCTTATCACCAATCAGCTATCAGCAACTATGTCAAGTGCATCCTTCAGTGCGGGCAGCTACTTATTACACTTTTTATGGGAGATAATATTTTAATGTAGTGACTTTTCTCTTAGGATGGTTTACGCATTTCGGTTTGCCATACAAACTTCCAAGTCGAAATTTTTTAAAACCACTTATGTCAATTTCAATAAAACTTTGCATGCTTAAAGTAACATACAGAGATCTAAATAGTTTGTTGAAAACATTTTTAAAAAACGTTTAAATAACTACGTTAATGCGATTTTAAACTTTTTATAGTGGGCTTTAAATCGCAATAACTCAGTTAAATAAACCTTTTTTTTTCAACAAACTATTTAGATACCTGTGTTTTACTTTAGCATGCAAAGTTTCATTAATATTGGCTTAACGGTTTTTAAAAATTTCGACTTCGAAGTTTGTATGGGAAATATTTATATTACTTAACAACAACCATTTGGTACCTACAAATAACTAAGTACTTTTACGCAGGCAGTAAATATCTAATCGTGTTAACCATAAACATATTGGTCAAGTCGTTTTAGCGTGACCAGCTGGAATTGTGAACAGGAGCGATTTGGGGCCGAAATAACCAATACAATATTAACAAATTAAAAATTACAATTAATTATGTCAAATCACTAACTCTGGTAGGCAACACAACAGACAGACTGATAATTAACTTCAGCCGTCAGTCATCGCCTGTGGTGTGTATGGAAACCATAGAATCTATCATTAGCGAGAAGCGTCGACAAATCACACTTATATTATAAAGGCGAAAGTTTGTGAGTGTGTATGTTTGTTACTTCTTCACGTCAAAGCTACTGAATGGATTTAGATGAAATTCGGCATACAGATACTTTATAACTTGGATTAACACATAGGATACTTTTTATCCCGATATTCCCACGGGAACGGGAACCACGCGGGTGAAACCGCGAGCGGCCGCTAGTATTATAATAAAGACGAAACGACCGACGTCAAAAGTAGGCATTATGCCTAGTTAGCGCTAAATCGATGAGGATTTATGAGTTGCAAAAAAAAATCCGCTAGTTCTGGTTGCTTATAAATTTTATGTAATTATTTGCAATTGCAATTCTGTAAAGGCTAGATCCAAACCTCGATCTTGAATTGCAGTAAGTTATCAACCGCTGTGAGTTATCAAATACGTATTCTCTAAATTCGACTCTACACAAACTCAACAAAGGTCATTCTTGATGAAAACATGAGTTTTGAAGTGGGAGGCAAGTTTACGATCGAGCTTTAAAGAATCGTAATGCTGAACTCATGGTAGGGCCAACGAAGCCACGTGGTTCCGAGATGGTGCGCAGTTCGTTTGATAACGATTTTATAATGGCACCACTGTATCACGTAATGTGTATTAAAAAACGACAGGAATAGTCAACATTGCCATTTTTAATAGTCACTTTGCTCTCACGTGAAGTACCGGGGTAAGAGACGCTAAGGCGGCACTTTTTTTTTAAATGAACTGGGTATGCTTTTGACCACCAACCTGCTTGGTGAACAGGGTGTGGTCTAAGGTGTTACATGCTTAACCAGGAGGCCTTTTCACTCTTGCCTTAAAAATACCAAGGTCATAGTGATCGGGAAGCACATGATCGCATTCCACTCTTTAGCGGTTCGCATAAGAAAGGAACTATTATTTATTTATTATAACGCACTATACTTACATAATCATTTCAGGCTTCTGGATGGCTACCTCCCTCATAAATAACTAGACTAGCAGTAGAATCCAGCAAGTGATGTGTTACACTTTAAAGAGATACAATACCAGTAAAATAACTACGCATAGAGTTTGAACGTTTGTCGGTATTTCTGTTAAAATGTAGAGCTGTCTAATTAATAAGTGTTAGTAATTTGTTCTCTTTTTTATTCTTATTGACTGGAAGACATCGATTTTATTAGTCAATAGATTTATTTTCAATCATACGGAATTATAACCCTGATATTTTTTTTTACTTTGTAAATTGTTCAATGTTTATTTTTGTGTTATCTATTTTTGATATTATGATTGATGATTGAATTAAACATTAAAACCAAATTTTCCTTTTCTTTTCAAATACGTTTATATAAATGTATAAGTAATCAAAATGTCATAAAACAAAATCACCAACAACTTTACTGACGACAGTGGTCAACGCACATCCCGACTCAAAATCTGGGTTGTATTTTTTATTTTTTCTACGCAACCAAAAAAAGTGGTTCGTCAAAACGGGCCGTTCCGCCAGCGAGCCACATGGTCAGACAGTGAGACTACACAAAGGCACGAATATGCCGTACAGATGTGCTGGGCGCTGGGCCCACAATCCACATGTCGCGATCGCGAACAATGCGCGCGTTCTCCGCCATCCCGCTCTGCACGTGTATGGCGGACTCGAAGTAGGGTAATGCCTGCGACAATTGGTGCAGTCGAAATTATAGGTGCGTCGAAATTAAACACTCTATTGAAGTGCAAGAAGCAACCTAACGACGACTAACCAATAAACTTAAATAGGAATAGGAAATAGGTGCGTTGGAATGGTACTCAGTAACGAGTTTTCCCAAGTGATTAAAATAGTCTGCGACAATTGGTGCAATCGAAACGATAGGTGCGTCGAAATTAACACGTTTTCGAAGTTTTATTTCGAAATAGGTTAATTTAGACTAGCAATAATTGAAATAGTCGATCCGATGGGTGCGTTAGAATGGTACTCAGATATGAGTTTTCCCAAGTGTTTAAAAATGCCTGCGACATTTGGTGCAGTCGAAACGATGGGTGCTTCTAAGTATATTAAACACTCTTTCTAAGTTTTATTTTTAAGAAGGGTAATGAAGCCTAGTGACCATTGATATAGTGGAACTGCGTGCGTTGGAATTCTTGTCAGTAATAAGTATTCCCAAGAGTTAAAAAAAGCCTGTGACAATTGATTGGTGCATTCAAAACGATAGGTGCGTCGAAACTAAACACTCTTTCGAAGATTTATTTCGAAATAGGGTAATGCAGACTAGAGACAATTGATATAGTCAATCCGGTACGTGCATTAAAATGGTACTCAGTAATGAGTTTTCCCAAGTTTTTATAAAAGCCAGCGACAGTTGATGCAGTGGAAACAATATAAATACATATAATTACGACTATTATCTCTGAAAGGTTAGTTAGAGACTGGGAAATGAGGACTGCACAACGCAGAAGCAGTCCTCTGCCATTAGTCCACTTTTCACCAAATAGCGTTTGCACATGTGCTCTGCTTTAGGATGTATGTGCAGTATTTAGTCCGTTAGCCGCCTACAACACCGAGGGAAGAGAGGGGGTGGTAGTAGTATTGGCCAGGACTCGAGTTCTCTAGGTCCTAATTTAGGGACTGGACTCATTTTGGCAGAGCTCGCAAGATTCCGACTAAAATGAGGCCTGCTTTGAATTCTTTTGTCGAGTCCTAATGCAAAAAGACTCGACTTATATAACTGAAGCCCTTATTAATGAACTCAAGTTCTTAAAAACAACCTAACCTTTTTAATTGTATTATACTAATATAAATTTTGCTAAGGCGTCACCTCCACGGGCAAGTATTTTTCCATAAAAAATTTATAGTAACTTCGATCATATTATGATCAAAGAACTCTTTGAACTTCTTTTCCTCTTTGACGCACTAGTCGCGTCAACTCGCTTGTGGAGGTGGTTGACAAATGCCTATAATATCAACACAAAAGATATGGAACTCACTTTCTTAAAAGACTTCGGCACTAAAAAGAACTGTAAAAAGACTATCGAGTTCTCGAGTCATTTGCAAGGACTCGTGAGTCTTAAAACTGACAAAAAGGCTTGAGCTCTCATTTACGAGAACAGTCTCGAAAAATCGAGTACAGTCCCTAAAATAGGACTTGAAAGAACTCGAGTCCTGGCCAACACTAGGTGGTAGTATTCTTTTTATTATTTTTTATTTATTTATTTATTTATTAGGTTACACAACAGACATTAATCGTAACAAAGTTATAAATACATAATAGGTTTAACAATATCTTACACTAGACTAATGTCCTAAATGTGTTAACACAACTAGTTTATGTGTGCTTAGCATGTGTAAACAAAAGATTAACAAAGATTCTTAAAAGTTACTTAAAATATTTTAAAAATTATTAAAACTCATGGGCGGTTCGCCATCTGGGTCGACTAATAAGGTCTTGATGGAATTTTTGAACTCTTTTGATGAGCCGCTACGCAAAACGGCTCGAAACAAAAGGTGTGCCGAAATTAAACACTCTTTCGATGTTTTCTTTTGAAGAAGGGTAATGCAACCTACGTCGTGCGTTGGAACGGTTCACAATGAGTTTTCCCAAGTGTTTAAAAAACTTGCGTCCTATGAGTCGAACCGATAGATGCTGAGTTGGAATTAAACACTTAAACATATGATAATTTTGAGTTAGGTCTATATTTTACTAAACATGCGACATGTCCTAATAATCTTCACGTTATACTCCTGGTATTTGTATAGCAAATCTAACACATAATCTTAATATGGATATCTAAAATAGGCAACATTAAATTGCTTAACATTCAATTGTAAATATGTCCACAGTTTATGTAATGTTCGAAAAGAAAGTCTTTACACGTGGAAAGTTTAGATGATAAATAGTATTAAAGAAAAGATAAAGAAAACTTAACCAGTAAAATAAATGTTTATAAGAAAAAAATAAGAAGTAAAATGTTTATTGATAAAACACAAGCTGTTTTAATACTAACGAGACGAAATTAAAAGGTTACGGGTTTATCTATGGTTTGGTTAGGTATGTTTCAAGAGCGTTGCTTTATGAAAACATGATAAATTGGACTTGAATTACCGCAATAATAGTCATTATGTCGTCATATCCGTTTAACAAATTTCCTGATGTTAACTGATACTTAGAAGTATTATTAGCATGTGCTTACGACGGTATTCATTTCAATTGACTTCTTATTACTATTTATATACCTACCATTACTACCATTAGTTAGTTTTACTAAAATTCACGTTAGAACTACATAATATTCTGTTGAATTGGATTACCTACTATGCATATACGGACCTATTCTAGTTTATCTTACCCCTGTTTTTAGAGAGATTCCCTGCGATCACGGACCTTGCAAAGAAGTCAAAATGTCAAATAAAAACCTAGATATACTTACTTAGTAAAAATAATACGAGATATGACTACTTACCTAAGTAAAATAAACTCGTGAAAAAGATTGAACTTTAGTAATGCATCTTTATATTGGAAAACTGTAAGAAAGATAGTTCAAATGCGGAAAAAGTAGGAAAGGAACTTTTTAATTAGGTATTTTAATTTTTGCATAGTTGCTTGTAAAGATAAAATTATTACTTATTACAAAAAAAAACATTTTTGATTACAGCAAAGCAGTCCCCTTTTAGCATAAGTGCTTCTTTTCCACTGTAAAATTATCACAATGTTAGGTACTTATCATCAAATTATCGTTTGATCTCTAACAATACTTTTAATAATATTTATATATAACTGTACCTATCTTAATATTCACTAAACAAAACATGTTTCCACTGCACAATTTCAGTGTACCTACTCACAGAAAAAAACAAAAATCTTAAGAATAATGATTGCTCGTGACAAAGACAGAAATGATCAAAGCAAAACTTCAAAATGAATTCTGAATGAAAAACCAACAAATTACTTAAGTTAGTGAACATATTGAATACCACATTCTATTTATAAATCAAAAGCAGCAGTTTCTTTACCTTATATCTTATACGTCACATACAAACTAATATTGATATCAATTCGTAATCAATACAATATTTGAGTCAACGCCTACAGACAGTCGGTCGGTTTCTCCCTTTGATCCGGCGAGGACGACCGAATTTATTTTCATTAAGCACCATTGACAAATTTAGAAACATACGACGGTTTCTTTTTCGATAGGTAATTTATTTTTGCATACCATTCATTTGTTATTTATAACTAGTTTAACATAACGCAACGAAACAATGCACCAGTGTTCGGCGCGCGGCAATCAACAACAACGGCCCTCTTTCCGCAATAGATAATAAGTTAGTTTGTCAAATACAATGATCGTTTATGAATGAATTAGTGAATGACAGTTCGGCCATGTCGCTTGTTTACGCGTTCGCGGGCGCAGGGCGGGGCGCGCTCGGGCGGCGTCGGGCGCGCTCGCCGCTCGTCGCGCCTCAAAATAGCACGCACGACGCCGAGCCGAGCGGTCGACGACCCTGTGCCCTGCCACACGAAATATTGGAACTTTTCTTACACTCAATCCTTTCCCCGATTATGATACAAGTCACCAATTACCGTTGCCGTGGACGAATGGCCATGTTTATTTACAAGCAGCCGCATTTTCTTTTTAAAAGTTTCTTGGGAAACGCATCTCAGGCACGTAGTTCCTATTATGACAGCAGTCAATTCATGAATTGACACATAAAATTAAGAAAAAAAGGATAGTAAAAGTAAAAGCTAATTGAACAGAATTAATGTCATCCACACATTAATAAATTCTACGTTCGGTTTATTGGCAAACTACCTACATTCGATCGCAATGATTTGTCTTTGCTAAGGCCAAGTTATGCAATATAAAGTAGCCAAGGTTCTGTGTCGAATTTATGGAAAAGTGTTCCTTATTTTGTTTCACAGCTAGTCGCGCCATCTGCTGATGAACGAAGGAATTAAGTGTGATGCTGTAGCGCTCTGCTGCCGCTTTGAAACTCCCCATCACGCTACGAAACTAAACGGTCAAGTGTAGAAGACAATTTAAAAACTCATCACTTAATGCTTAAATTCTATTACAAATATTTTTAGAACGATAATTCGACCTATGCAAAGAAATTTTTCAAACTTTTACCTACTCAGGCGTCTGCAAATAACAAACATACCTACCTACCTACCTAGAGCAAAAACTGTCATATCTATTGATATAAATACGTTGGTTCGTATTTTCCCGGTGTGCAGCGGTAAGTGGGATAAATTATCGAGCGGTTACGGAAATCTCATTCCCGTCTGATGACTGTACTCCTGGATTCCTGGTAACGTTTCGACCATTAACTTTCTTAGAAATGAAATAGGTTCTTGTAACTGCAAAATACTCAACAGCAATGTGCTTAACAATGTTCTACTAAAATAGGTAGGTACGATTTATTTACTTATAATCTTAATGAGTTACCAAGCTAAATTCATAAAATAAACGTAAATGTAACAATAAGAATAAACTGAAAAATAATATCTAAGTAAAAACAACCTATGTCTATTTATTTTTAATTAATTTCAAAAGTTGAAAACGCAGGCGAGTAAAGCATTCGAAATCATTAAAAGTTTAATTTTTTACTATTGATGTTCACTCTATAGAATAAAATTTTTCGATAACAATAATAATAAATTTAATAAAAAATAATCTAGCTAACTGGCGGCAGTTAACATTAAACATTTTATTTATGATATTTACTGACGTAATCAATCACAAAAATATACATCTAAGACTATACAGTGCATTGCATTGGTATAGAGTCTATTACTTCAAGTGTAAACATTTTTATAGAAACAGGTTACGCAGCTACATCGTCGGATTACTTTTTAAGAAAAGACCACGCCAATTTAAATTTAACGGTGTCATATCAAAAGATAACTGATCGTCTCAAATTTGTATGATACCATTTAATATGCACAGTTTATCTTCAAAATTCCAACATAATAGTTTTCTAAACATATCTTAATAGCTCATCCACTGGCTACTGTACAACTTTTATTGAATTTAACATGCAGCAACCATCAATAACTCGTTTAGCATTTTTTATTGACACCAGAGGAGGATTATAGCGGTGTTCTTTATAAATAATCAGCAAGAAAAAGAAGTTGTCATAATTATAGTCAAACAGAATAGGTTCTCTGCATTAAAACATGGAATTAATCAAATATTAATAGAGGCTTCGGAAATTCTAATCCTATATCGGAATGTTACTAATTTTGCATACTTAGGTACATTTTTTAATGTTTTGTTTATTAGTATAATAAATGAGGATGTGGAGATGCGAAGTAAACGATTTGACACTTTCAATGCATAGGTAGTGAGTGCGCTTTCAAGTTGAAAGTGCTATCTCTATGATACAATTTTGTAAAATTAGATGTCAAAATTCTTTACTCATTAATACATTGAACTTTCATAGACCTTATAGAATACAGTGAGAAGAACCGGCGAGAAACGTCTGAATTTCAGCGTCTAAATACTGGAAAATGCCCTAATGTGGTACCATAGTAGTTCTTTCTGTTTTTATAAATTTTCTTTTGTTTTTTTTAATGTCAAAAGTAATTACCGCCGCCTATGGACACCCGCAAAACCAGATGAGTCGCAGATGAGTTGTCGCCCTTAAAGAGTAAGATATTTGAGGACGGAGTATGGGGCTCTCCCCCATACTCCTCAAACATCTCTTTATGCTTCCGGTACTTTCACTCACTGGACGAAAAACAACAGCAACGGGTGCCATCGTTCTAAGCCGATATTCCGCAAGAGGATGGTATTACGCCGGGCGAGCCGGCACAATGGCAAGCACCGTGCTCTACCACTCATAAAAAGTTTACATACATACAAACATCACGGCCGCTTCCCAGAGGGGTAGGCAGAGACCATATATTTCCATTTGCTACGATCCTGTCACACATCCTTCACAAAAAAGTTTACTAATCAGTACATATTTTATAGTAAAGTCGCGACTTCTTGGCGGGAAAGTGAGCGTCATGTCTGCAGTTTTGTATTATTTTCTATAATTTATGTTTTGGCGAATATTAATGTGAAATAATAGTGGATTATTTAATGTTAAGTGTTCGTGACCATGCATAAGTGTTAGCAAATGAAACATAACAGTGCAACATCACTTTTCAAATTCTCTCAAGAAGTCCGTGTGAGACCTCAATAAAGTCCCACAACTTTATTGAATCTCGAGGGGTTTGGGGGAAAATCATTTACCATTAAACGTTAATTATCACTCATTATCATCCACTTAATGTAAAGAAAATAATAATTACTATTAAAAGCTTGACACTGGCTAAATGTGCTGATCGCACAAAGCAATTATTTAAGAAAAAAAAAAGTAAAGTCTCTGTTTTCCTGTGTCTGTGGCACCGCACTATTCTCCTAAACCACGCAATCGATTTTAATGCGGTTTTCATTAAAAGATAGAGCGTTAACTGAGGATGGTTTTTGTATCTATTTTGTAAATATATTTTTTTAAATGGCTGAAGTACGACGGTTTTTCTAAGGTAGCGTTCGACGAAGGCGCGGGCGGGCCGCTAGTAAAATTATAATCCTCCTATTCCAAAACGTTATCAATATAGATTGGTTTCTGCCTAGAATCTAACTGGTAAGCGACATTATTTCTACCGCCAAGCAGCATAGCTGTAGTACGATTGAGAAGGTAATAAATCCAGTGATTTTGCATGGAACGGTATCTTTTACTTAAAAAATTAAATGGAGGCATTAGGCACCTTAATCAAAAGTGAGGATAGACTTCACAGTGACGTAATACCGCTGGCTTGCAGCGTAAATCAAACTATGTAATGGGAAAAATTCAGCCAATCTTCTGGGGTCTCGGAAGCTCAGCGGTTAGAGCAGTGGACCGGCAATCCAAAGGTCGTGAATTCGAATCCCATTCGAGCTTCCTGAGACTGGTTGATTTTTTTTCTAGTAAATATTTTATCCTATATCTATATAGCATTGTGAATGCAAAATTTCAATAATAAAGACTTTAGTCAATGTTTTAGAATATCAAGGTTAAAGTATAATGAGACAAAACGAAAAAATGCATAATAGCACACCGGATTTTTGCATTTACTCCAACTCCGCTGCTATCCGCGCCGTTAGAACCCTTGAACATGAGCTCAACGCGGCTGATCAAAAATAGGTTTTATCACTAACGCTTTAGAGATCATCCTTTGCAGCTGTATGTGGAGCAAGCCGTATTTATCTGGTTCGCTTCGATGAGTCAGCCGAGATTTCCGTGTCAACACCGCTGCCAGTCTCTCCTCCGTCTAACCTATTCGCGTCCATCCAGGCTGGTTTTAAATAAGTCCTGGCTGTGCACAGTTGCCCTCGACCCTCAACGTTTTTGTAATCAACCACAGACAGAGAGGCGCCGTCAATGACTGACTCACATTGTGCTTCAGAATGTGATACAGAAATACTAATACTGTTGCGGTTTCGCAATGTGCCGGTAATGTGAATCTATGAATTTACATTATATATGTATTACACGAATATTATAAAGGTGGTACCATTAGCAATTTTGGATGTTTGTTTTTTTTTTAGAATAAGAGGCAAACGAACAGGCGCCTGATGTCACCAGGTGGCAAGTAATCACCGCCGCCCATGACACCCATAGCAAAACCCATACGAATTTTTCGTAGTAAGATTAAAGTATTTGCTCTAAGTTTTTAAAGACGATGACAAACTACCAAGACCATAAACTTGCCACAAAGGAACTCAAGAATTCAAGACATTTTCATTCAATTCACTCATCTACTCGGTGGCCTGAGGGCCTACTCTCTTTCTCCGAATCGAAATTTCGGCTTATTTTCGTTTGCTATTTACAGCGGTTTCGATTCCTTCCGAAATTTTATTCATACTAAATAGGTTTGGCATTTAGATTACTAATTTTTATAAAATTGTTTGAAACTTCGAAAATAATGGAAAGGGCTATAAATAGCAAACGAAATTCGGCCGAAATTTCGATTCGGAGAAAGAGAGTAGGCCCTCAGTTATTGCGAAAGTTGCTTCACTGACGAGATCGCATACCGAAAGCGCAAACGCAAATCAGCTCGGCCTTACCATTTTACATAGTAAGATTAGAGTGTTACCGCTCTAAGAGGTGACAGTAGAACCCCTGGTCCATATGTAGTGAATTTAAGAGCTGCAGATCTGGTAGGTGTAGCTTTCGCATTCTATAAGTGCTGTGCCGGTGTTGCATAAGGCGTTGGGCTACTTTCCACCAGCCCACGGGGTCTGTGGGCTCAGCATTTGGTGCGGGTTCGGTGCGTCGTTACGAAACACGGATCTTTGAGTAGGCACTCCGGTATCTACCCACGATCTTATAGCAGCACCTTCGACTGTATTAGTAATTGATTGTGGAAAAGTGTTTCTTCATAATGTCGGTGCGTTTTATTTAATGTCACACCATTAATTCGACTTAGCACATTTTGGCTCAGTTTTGAAATTTAATTACTTTTACATTGTTACTACGAATAGAACCCTGACCAGCATAATGCGGCTGCAGCTTAAAAAAACTGCAATGCTGATTTTTACAGTACAGTCAAGAGCAAAAATATGAAAACAATTGTAACTCATAATACAATGGAATAAGAGTCAAAGTGTTTACATATTGGTACTCATGACTGTACATACTCGTACATTACATACATAGATACTCAGTTAGTCAGGGACAGCGCAAAAAGGATCGCAAAAGCAGTCCACTGCCCCAGTCCACGTTTAAAGCAACTTTAAGAGGCCGGGTCACCGGCATAACGCGAAACAAAACAAAAAAAAATATCATGAGCTCCTCCCTCCAATCTTTAAAATCCACCATCCTGTATTGAGTCAGCGTGGGTGCGGTGGGTTACTTACGGCCCAATTTCCGCGATATCTATTGCTTATGTCGCTCAACTGGCTCAAACGCTACGCTATGAATCGTCTGGATGACTCCGGGGTATGTTGGGCAAAGTGTCAGAATGTCCAAGGTGACATAATGTCCGGATGTTTTAAAGACCGTTAGTCAATATGTACAAGTGTTAGAACGTCCAAGAAGTCATAACGTCCAGATGTTATAAACACCGTTAGTCAATATGAGCCACATTCTCCGAAGCGGCTAATGGCGAGGTGCGGGCGTTTGCGTCCCACGCGTGGACGTTGCGGGCGCGGTGGCTAAATTAGTTACGAATTAAGCAAATTATTTACAAGCTATATATAGTTAGGTTCCTTTCTATGCGTGGGCAAGGGTTTTCCTGGTACCTAACCTACATGTGAGCTTACTTTTGTAATGCGGGTAGCGGTGAGCCATTATTCAATGATAACAATAATAAAAAAGGCAGTAGGTAGGTACTCTTGGACTTGGCACGTATTTTTTATTTTTTTAGAAAGTTTGCGTATAATGTCCATTTTTGCATTTTGTAGTAATGTTGCAGTTGTATTTATAGTTTTTTTTTATACTAAGCCCGGCAAATGACCCCACTCCACCTGATGTTAAGTGGAAATGAAGTCCAGTCGCGAGGACACCTGGTGCAGCGTAAGAGACGTAGCATCAGTCACCCTCTTTCTGCCGGCCCACAAAGTGCCTCTTCACGCCTCGTTTGAAGGGCCCTATGTCATAGGTAGGAGGGAATACGTGTGCTGGTAGACTATTCCATCTTATGGAAGTGCGACAAAGAAACGAGTCATCAAATTTCTTTGTGCGTGATTATCGAAATAGAATAAAAAATTCATGCATAATATTACAAATCTCTACTCTGCGAGAATAAGCAGAGTTCGGACGGCCGGCGCATCACATTTTGTAGTAATTTTGCTGTTGATTTATCGTTTTTATCGAAATAGGATAATAAATTCAAAATAAAATTTTATGCCTCATGAAGAACTATTAATCTGGTATAAATTTTGCTCAATAATAAGAAATTCACAGTTAACTTTAAGCGATTTTCGAAGTTTTTCGGTTTAGAATAAGATTTTACGCACGCACTATCTGACTATATAAGAAATAACATTCTAATTTTTTTATTTAATTGGTTCAGAACAGTAGTCCAATCTAAGAGCTCAAAAAAGTGCCTTCGCGCATTTTATGAAAATCTCTCTCTTCAATTTTGGGTTTAATTAAAAAGTTAAGCAAAATTTGCAAATAGCGACGCCGCTACGTACTATGCTAATAGCTATTCTACATTATTCAATAAGTCAAAACTGTTAATGTATTTTTGTTTCAGAGATCGAGCACGCCAAAATTGGCCATTTTTAGCTAAAATCACAGTCGAGATGTAATATGCCTCTTAGGGTGGATTCGACCAAACTGGATTAATGTCTTATACATAGATTAAACGCCGAATTTGTATAGACTAATCTCGGAGTAAGTCTTATTCCAGTTTGGTCGAATCCAGCCTTAATGAGCGTTTAACACATTAATAATAGCCCTGTTAAGGGGAGGTATTTCGAGCGCTTCCCTCTCGTTCTCTCGACGGTACAACGGTAAGGGACGGGTATAACAGCGAAGCGGCGCGAATAATCGCGTTTTATGTTTTAAAAAATTGATAGATGTTATAAATAAAAAACCATCGGTTATAATAACTCAAGTTATTTACGAGCTTCATTTTGGTAAAAGATTTATAATATCAAATCACTTATTTTAAGAATAAAACCTGGAAAAGAAGATAAAATGACACAAAAATATGTAACTTTGTGAATTTATTCTATCGAGCCAACTTTATAAAATCGTGTTTCCATCGGGTGTATTTCACAGAATAAAGCCTCAACAATATTTCATAATTTTCGCAGATTTTAATTTTATTGTTTACTACTTCAAAAAGTAATTCTAAGAACGTGTTATTTTAATTTTTTCTAAAATGACAGTGTACGTCAGTAGTCTAACGGAGCTATGGGGATTTTTTTATAGCTAGCTGCTCCCGCTTTTTGGCAGGTTTTTGGTTTTCAGTTTTTGTTTTTGTTTCCTTTTTTTGGGATTTTTTAATGAACTGGAGCTTGAAGAGCTCTACTCTCTTTTTTTATCTCTTTTAATTTTTTATTTACACACATTTCTCAATTACTATTTTACATTCTTTGCTTATATTATGAGCTATGGGGATTGAACCACGATTTCTCGTGTTTAACCCGAGCATCTATCCGCTCGGCTACCGACGACCCCTCAAATTAGGTTTATTATTATAGCTTAGGTCTATTTCCTTCTTACCATAAGGTTTACGCATTTTGGATTCCCACACAAATTTCCAAGTCGATATTTTTAAAAACCACTAAGCTAATTTTAATGAAACTTTGCATGCTAACAGGGATTTGCATAATACAGGGATCTAAATAGATTGTTGAAAACATTTTAAAAAAACGTTTATTTAAGTGAATTATTGCGATTTTAAACTTTCTATAGTGGATTTTAAATCGCAATAACTCAGCTAAATAAACGTTTTTTAAAAATGTTTTCAACAAACTATTTAGATCCCTGTGTTTTACTTAGGCATGCAAAGTTTAATCAAAATTGGCTTAATGGTTTTTAAAAATATCGACTTGGAAGTTTGTATGGGAAACCGACATGCGTAAACCCTCTTAAGTCTCCTACATCCGTGTTACAAAGTACTGGACTTTTACTGGTAAATGATATTTCCCCAAACACCATCAGTAAAGATGTGGGACTTGAACAGTGATGTAGCACAGTTTTGTTTTATTTGGCAACACTCATGCACCTTCACTATGCATTCTTTCATTTTAAAATGTTATTTTTCCCCATTTAACACCGTTTCATATGTCATTAAAATTTTATAATTAAATTGTATAAAACGTAAAAGCTGTTATTATGAAAAAAAAACACTAAAGAGTATTAAACAACTAAAGTACCTCATGTCATGGGTTATCTTAATTAACAATTTATCGACCGAGATAATATTTTTTTAAAGTTTACATAGGTATTAAACAGCAATTATCATTTTTCTGAACCCGCTATTACCAAGTCCAACTGTTTTGTAATATAATAATTTTGTAAAACTGTGTAAATGCGTTGTAATTCTCGTAATCATGAAATATCTTTTAATATTATATTCTCTCTTTTAGCCCACTAAATTAGGGTTAGTTGAGCTAATCTAAAAAAGTGTGAGAAAACAAGCTCATTTATCAAATTATTACCTACTAGTGGACCGCCTGCGACGACCCGTACCCTATGATGGTCCATGGGACCCTACTTTCACTGACACGTGTTCACAAGCTGATTATCTTGCGATGCACTACTTATCTGTTCATTGCAAAATTAACTTAACTCTCATAAAGTTCCTCACACATGCTCGTGGGTTTAGGGTACTCTTGACCTGACCTTTAACGAGAACGTCGCCGATCTGATCTATGTACGGTCGCTGAGGTCTTCCCTTTGAAACTACTCCATTCACTCTCGCCTCGTGCGCCTTCTTTGTAATTCCTTTGTTAATTTTTTTTTCTTTCTTTGCAAATTAAGATAAAAATTAACAATAATGGCAAGTTTACAATGAGACGTATCTAACTGTGGCGAATTTACACATACTTTTTTTAGGTGTGGCGAATTTACTTTCAATATTGATCTTCTAATAACGTGACGAATTAACTATTATAGCGAGTTCACAATAACCCAATTTGAGAATATTTTTTTTATTTACCTACACTATATTTTCATTATCCTCCTAGCATATAAATTATCATTGACCCAACACGGGCCCAATACAAGGATTTTTAACGAATGCTTTATATCGAAAACAACGAGCTCGATATATTCGTAATATTTGCTATTTTTAACCGTGTGACGTAGCGGTGAAAGAATACTTGGGTGTCATAAAAGGCGATTAACGGACTAAACACTGCACGCACATCCAGCAGCATAGAGCGGCGAAGGGCTCACCACCTGTCATGCTGAGCTAATGTGCAGTCGCTATTTGGTGAAAAGTGGACTATGGTAGAGGACTGCTTTTGCTGTCCTCATTGCCTAGTCTCTGACTAACCCTTCGGGGATAATAGTAGTGATTATATGTATGATATTTCATCGCTCAAATATACTCTGAAACATACCTGAGATAGTAATTTTTTTCAACATCTTAGTATTCAATAAATTTATTTTTATAGTATTCAAAATATTTCAATTTGGTTCAACGTTTCAATATCTTAGTAATACAAGTATCAATTTGGTCACCAATCCGGTATCGGAGCTGCTTAACTTGCTAGATGGCAACTGGTACGCGCTAATCGAAGTTCTACCTTATATTTTACTAAATAATTTGTCTAAGATTTTACGTAAAGGAATTAATAACAAACAAATCGAGTGATACATGCAGGATGTTAGGTAAACGTTGCTATAACCTACCTTTTTGCAATTCTAAATGACGCTGTAAAAGAAATTTTCTATGTCTGTATGTTTGATTTTTTTGCATTAAGTTATTTATTTAATAATCAGGAGCCTTCAAAATTTTACGAAATCACTCCGGTTTAAGGCGTCTTCAGAAAGATTAAGGCTGGTCTAAAAAAAAATCAAACATACAAACATAGAAAATCTGTTTCTATAACCGATGCTGCAAAAGTAATAAAAAATGGTCCAGTTCTGAAGGAGGAAACAGGGGACTACGAAACGTCGTTTTTCTGTATTTAGTATGAGAATTTTGCATTCCACTTCGACGTAGTGTTTCCCCTTAAGTGCTGTACGTAACCACAAGAGCACTTGGTCTGTAGCTGTAACCTAAACATGGCCTAAACCTGAGTAAATGATATTTAAATTTTGGTCTTGTTATTATACTCCTCTTGTTTAGTTCAGTCAGTTTCTTTTCGTTCTTTCTCTCTTTCTAAGATTTATAATGTCGAAACTGGGCCTTCCTATGTACCTATGTGCAAAAAAAGAACAATTAGGATAAAGTTAATCTGAAATTGCGTATAAAAATTAGCGACTCCATACATTCAGGTCGGCATTAACAGTTTAGTAACAAATGGTTTTTTTCTTGCGATTTCAGTGTTATCTACTCCAATACAAATAGTTGTTTTTTGGACATAATTTTAGGACGGCACAGTTGGTGATCACGCACCTAAACCAGATAAAAAAGAAATCCTGAATAGGGGTTCAGTAAAAAATTATTTTGGACGATTTAAAATTGCTTTGTAATAATTGTCGTTATATAAAAAGACTTTCATTTTCTTTTCCACCTATTACCAAACAGCATTTTAGCTAGATTAAAATAAACACGTATTAAACAATAATAATACGCTATCAGATATTGTGAAAATTAATACTTCCGACACAGGAAACTTCGTAGGCGCGGACATTCAATCTGTTTTGCATGCCAGTGGCTATAATTAGAAATCTTGGACAAATCTAGACACAGCAGATAATGTTGACGACAATAATTTAGTTTATTATCTATAAACATGTCACGTATTGCGTTTGACTGCAATGTCATACATGCTTCAATTGTTACATAACTTTTATATAAGGTGACTGCTAGAAACCGCAAGAAACTTTAAGGGCTGGCCAGGTGCTTTCAAGTGCTTTTAACATGACAAATATGACAAAAAAGGAATTCCTGTTTTTTTTTCATTTTTAATGAATTTATTCATTTTGTGAATTTTAATTGGATAGTCTTTGAGTATCTAATTTATTTTAAAGCTTACGGCTGTCTGTTGACCCGTCCGCGTCAGCTGGGCGATAAGTACCTACGTTGACGGGTCAACGGACGGCCGGCCGGCCGGCCGTTGTTGCCCCCGTCAGCTGGGCGAAAAGTACCTACGAAAAAACACGAATTCCTTTTTTGTCATTTTTGTCATGTTTAAAACACTTGACCTGATCAACCCTTGAAGTTTCTTGCGGTTTCTAGCAGTCACCTTTTATAATTGTACATTGTTAATCATTCCGTTTAAATAACCGTGTCACGTAGCGGTGAAAGAATACTACCACCTCTTGGTTGTCGTAAAAGGCGCATAACAGACCAAAGACAGCACATACTTCCATAAGCATAGAGCGGCGATGGGCTCACCATCTGTCACGCTGAGCACATGTGCAGTCACTGTTTGGTGAAAAGTGGACTATGGTAGAGGACTGCTTTAGCTCTCCTCATTGCCTAGTCTCTGAATAACCCTTCGGGGATAATAGTCGTGATTATACGTATTATGTATGTATATTGATAATTGGTTTTATTTTAATACTCTTTATTAGGGCAAAATTCAAAAAAAGAATCATTGACATTTTTTTATGCAAATATCTAGTGTCACCCGGATTTTTGCTGTTTTTTTGATAGAAGGACTAGGGTCCTTTTATTTTAACCGATTTCAAAAAAAGGAGGAGGTTTTTTTTTCTCTTAAATAATGGCTTCGTGCGATCAGCACATTTAGCCAGTGTCAAGATTTTAATAGTAATTATTATTTTCTTTACATTAAGTGGATGATAATGCGTGATAATGAACGTTTAATGGTAAATGATTTTCCCCCAAACCCCTCGAGTCTCAATAAAGCTGTGGGACTTTATTAAGGTCACACACGGACTTCTTGAGAGAATTTGAAAAGTGATGTTACACTGTTTTGTTCTATTTGCTAGCACTCACGCACGTTCACGAACACTTAACAGTAAATAATCCACCAACCATTATTTCACATTGATATTCGACAAAACACAAAATATAAAAAATAAAACAAAACTGCAGACATGACGCTTCACTTTCCCACCAAGAAGTCAAGGAGCCTCCTCCTTGACTTCTCGTCCTCAATTCGACTGAATGTTTTTTTTAAATTGTTTTCTCGTGAATCTATCTCAAGGAAAAAGAAAAGGGACATCTAGATATTTGCACAAAGAATTGTAAACTTTACAAACATTCTCTATCGAATAACACACATACATATAATCACTACTATTATTCCCGAAGGGTTAGTCAGAGACTAGGCAATGAGGACAGCAAAAGCAGTCCCCTACCATAGTCCACTTTTCACCAAATAGCGACAGCACTTGTGCTCAGCGTGACAGGTGGTGCGCCCAGAGCCGCTCTATGCTGTTGGATGTATGTGCAGTGCAGTTTTTAGTCCGCTAGTCGCCTTTTACGATACCCATGGGAAGAGAGGGGGTGGAAGTATTCTTACACCGCTACCCGACACGGTTATAATATATCGAATTTGACCGTATTATAAGTTAATTAGAGTGAATTTGAGGTCAATTATTAAATTTTGTTTCTTCTTTTGATATTCTTCTACACCCTCATTTTTTACTCGTTTTCATGAAATTAAGGGTGAGTTCTACCAATGAAACTGAACAACTTTCCTATGTGCAAAAATGACAAAAAAATTTCGACCTCTCATACAAAACTGTCCGATCAGCTGACGACAATAGTATGGGACGTCATTTTTTATTTGATTTTTTTGCACATAGGTTTCTTGGGAAAATTGTTCAGTTTCATGGGTGGAACTCACCCTTAATTTCATTAAAACGAATAAAAAGTGAGGGTGTAAGACTGTTTTTGTGTGCTCAAAATTGAGTTTGGCCGAACGAAAAAAAAGTGGTTGAAGTGTAATTCTGAAGATAATAATGTTAGTAATTTATGAGAAATAAGATTTTGCCTAATCTAACAGTAAGCGCATATTAATATGCGCATTTTATTTTGTCTTGGTTTTTTTTATTAATTGGTTTTTTCAGGAGAGGAACATTTAAGAAGTATGTTTAGTATTTTGGTACCATGACCGAGGTGCCGAACTAACCTTCCCTTTTCTTACTGTTTTGGAGTAGTCAACCACAGTCAACCGAGCAATCGGTTGTATAAAAATATTGTAATTGTATTAAGTATGTACATTCAACAGTTTAACTTTTACAACTAAATTTACAACTACTTTTTTTATCGAGGTGCCAAGGGCGCGGACTAATATTTTAAAAGAAGCGCCATTTACCCGAGCCTTGCGCACTATTAATAGGGTAGCTAATGATGTTGACATATTTAACTGCTCTCTGAATGAATTCACAAAAGTCACATTGTTTGTTCTTTGTTACAGAAGTAGCTAAAAAGTAAGTAAATACACAGTGTAGTTACTTACTTTACTGAATGTGTCCTGAATATTTTATAGTAATAGTAAGTTTGTAAATAGATAAATAAAAAATATTCGTTTGTAAATAGGTTAGGTTAGAAAGTTTTATAAGTGCTTGTACTATCGCATTTAATTTTTTTTCTGTAATGGTAGTATTAAGTTTTGTTGTTTCAAATAAATAAATAAATAAATAAATAAACTATAGCAAAATATATTTAGGGTGGATTCGACCAAACTGGAATAAGGTGTTATACCTAGATTAAATGCCGAATTTGTATAGACTAATCTCGGAGTAAGTCTTATTCCAGTTTGGTCGAATCCACCCTAATAGATATACTCGTACTTATTACGAGTATAGTCAACCATTCTGATATTATAACTAGAGCAACTGTTCCCTTCAAAAAGTGTGCTTAGCTAAATGACAGCGGGCAACGCGTGGGGCGTACGGGTCTGGGTTTTGTTATCAGAGGCCCTACTGTCACCTTTTAGAGCAGAATTACTTTAATCTTACTATGCAAAATTCGTATAGGGATTTTCATAGTAAGATTAAAGTAATACTGCTCTAACTGCCGTACTCACATACGTCAATCAAGTTTTAATGACAATTAAAGTCTTTCCTTTCCTTTTCTAAATTTTTCCTTCTCTATTTAGCACTATACATAAGAAAGTGACAGCACGAGACTTAAATGTCATTAAAACTTATTTGACGTCTCTGATTACGGCAGTAAGAGTTGATGTTGACGCCCCAGGCGTTTGCAGCCCATAAGCCGCAACTCTTTTTATTTCTTTTTTTCATCTTTATAATAGATGGGCTTACTCTTGGTTACATTCTTATCTGTAGGATTAAGAAGAGGCCGACGATGGTGCAAGCTTGCTCAGAAGCAGCCTATTCACTCGGGCTTTAAAGATGTTGGGGCTTTAATGCATTCAGGAACACAGACGCCGGCAGGGAATTCTATACATTGGCTGTACGCATTATGAAGACGAATAACGCTTGGTTCGTATCAGTGGAATATCAGCCAGGTAAGGGTGGTAACCCGCCGTACGTCTGGACTCGGTGGACTCGTGCGTCTCCAGTTATAATAGCTCAATGGAGTTAACACTGCACACATGTAGTGCACCGGTCCAGTCGCAGTATCTGGGTTGTCCATCAGCGGCCGCGGGGGACTGTCGCGTCTATTTGTTGACGGCACGCGTAAACAACCGACATATAGCTAGTTAGCATTGTTCGTTGCAGTGTTGTAACGGAGATCTTTCAAGTTAAGTAATTTACGCGATGTCGTCCTAATTCTCGGTGACTAAAATCACCGTAAACGTATCGAATTACTTTTTTTAGGTGACTAAAGTCACCGTCAACGTTTGAATGGTTAACAGATGGGTGACGAAAAAATATCTTTATTAAAACTAGCGGCCGCTCGCGGTTTCACCCACGTGGTTCCCGTTCCCGTGTGAATATCGTTATAAAAAGGATCCTATGTGTTATCCAGGTTATAAACTATCTGTATGCCGAAATTCATCCAAATCCATTCTGTAGTTTTTACGTGAAAGAGAAACAAACATCCATCCATACTTACAAACTTTCGCGTTTATAATATTAGTAGGAAGTAGGAAACATAAACTTGCTTCGTAATCGTAAGTCACGTTAGGGCTCGATTGTTTACGTAAAATAGCGTAAGGTAACATAATCCTGGGCCATTATTTTAAGTTCAAAAAACAACAATTTGTAAAGGAACACATGTGCAGTCGCTATTTGGTGAAAAGTGGACTATGGTAGAGGACTGCTTTTGCTGTCCTCATTGCCCTTAACCCTTTGGGGATAATATCGTGATTATAATTATGTATGTATATGTATGTAAAGAAACAATAATGAAATTTCGAAAAAATATATATTTAGCACTGAAGACGTAGGTACCTAACTGGCCTTATATAAAGTGTTTCTTCTCAAATTGAACGCGTAAAACGATAGAGAGATACAAAAATAGATATAAATCCATCAAAACTACACCACAAAAACAAAGTACGTCCAATTGAACGTTAGTTCGGACATAAAAGTCCATGCAATAAGCGTGAAGGCCCGTGACATACATAATAACAATATGGTAATCGGGATGTGGGCCGTGCATGTGCAGTGATCATACACACGCCGGCAGATCAAGCCATACAAAACTGTCAAACTCCTCCAACTCAATTAGATCTTATACTCTTGAGTGACAAAGTTCAAAATGTATTGAAGAAGTTTTACATACCACAAAATGGTTAAAGTGCCGCCGTCTGTACCTGAAGGTAAACGAATCGTTATTTTAAATATCGTGAATTATAACAAGTTTGGTGACAACTGATTGTGTAATTGTGGGTGGACATGCGGAGGACACTGGCTTCATTCGAGCAGGCATCATTAAACCTTAAATGAAACTTTGGCTTTTAGACCTTTAAAAGTTTAAATATATCTAAACGTTTTTACGGACCAACATGATTGTTTAGAAAATATAGTTGAAGAGATTTGTCATAGGCATTTATGTACTACTTTGTCAAGAAAGTACCGGGAAAAGATCAATAAAACACAAAATGTTAGTTATTCATCTAAATTTATTTTATCGCCTTCAAAGAATACTCGTTTAGAAACTATACACTTACGCCAACGAATAATCTAATCATCGAAACATTTTTTAAACGCTTTTTCCGGAATTCAGTTCAGTTCTCGCCGCGAATTCTCCTTTATGTCTTCTACCGAATGAAAACGGGTGCCACGAAGTGGTAATTTAAGTTTAGGAAAAAGAAAGAAGTCGACTGGAACCGTATCTGGTGAATAAGATGGTTGCTCGGATGGTATGTTGAGTTTTTGGTTAAAAATTCGTTCACAATGATGGCCTTGTGCGAAGGCACATTATCGTGGTGCAAAATCCAATAATTTTCCTTCACTTTTGCGATGTTAACTTCAGTTGAAAACATTGACGGCCTACCATAGCGAAGCAAATCTTCCATTACATCTCGACCGCTTTTGAACGCTTTGTAGAGCATATCGACGCTCATAAGCACGTGTTTTTGATATAGTCAATTCACCGTAAGCCTTCTGTAACATTTTCAGTGACTCCGAACACGAAATTCCATTGGCGACGCATAATTTAAGACAAACTCTTTGTACGATGTTTTAATTTATTATGAAATTCGCAATACACACTAGATATAAACTAACTAAAACAGCACTGTATTATATTCTAAATAACAAATGCAACTCAAACTCCGCGCCAAAATGGATAACAGTTGTGCCAATCTAACAACAAAAAATTGAATTTGGAATCATATACAAATCATCCGTTCCTAAACTTTTTTGACAGAATGTATATAGTGTAGTGTTTATACTTAGTATACGCATAAAAAGTTGCATTTCTTCTTTCAACTCTTCCGATGGTAAGTAACAATAACGCTTCACTTAATTTCACTTTACCTGGAATCCTTAACCACTAAAAATATTACCTAGGTCGGTCCTATTATTATTTAAATTCTGTTTAGTTTTAAATTAAATATTTTACCCGTAACAGTTAAACATGAAATTAGTTTTACTCTTTCCCATTTACGTCAAATTGATTTCTTGAATACTAACATAAATCATATAAAAAAATTCAATACGCATTCTTTTTTTAACATAGGTATTTGTTTATAAGAATTATATGTGACCGAAGATACTAATAGAAAAAAAAACATATCAAATCGTAATTCGATATCATAGCATTAGCTAATAAATATAAATTTTAATCTCCATTGTAAATTCGACTATAAAACTTCGATAAGCACGTTTTTAACGGTGATTTAAAATATTCGTCTTCCCATACCATTACAATACGCGATTGTCCAACAAGAACGCCGTACGGTTGGCTAACCCGCACTCATTGTGATCCGAAACAATGCGGATATACACGAGATAAAAGCTTATTAAAATGCTGGAACTGCATACCTTGGAGGACGGATAGCTATGTTCAGGTGATGCTCTCATAACGAGCAGATTTAAGTCTTTATTGCGTGTTATAACAAGGTACGTAATATCTTTGCGTTAATAACGCTTAAATAAACTCAAAGATAACGAAACGTTGAAAAAAAATACTACCTCAGGCGGGAATCATCCTCCGCAATGGCGGCTGCGTTGACTACTCCGCCACCGAGGTATTTGGTTAGGCCTAGGGTTGCCACAAGTACTCTAAAATAGAGTATTGTACTCTTTTTCATGTATAATAGAGTACGCTAAAATACTCTATTTACGAAAAACTGTTCGTTACTGGTTATGAGTACTTCAGAGTTCACTGAGAGAGTCTTCTCTCTTATGAATGTAAAGTGGAGAGACGAAAGGAATAGAGCTACCCCAAATTTAATAAAATCGAGTGGATTATATAATTTTAATCTAAATTATGATTGCAAAAAGGCTGTAAATATCTTCAAGAAAGCGAATATTTGTTCAATGACACAAAGAGCAACAAAAAATACCTTTTTAAGGACAAATAAATAAATACTCTTTTTTATGCTATGTACCTACTCTATTATTTATGTCTAACAAAATAAAAAAATACTCTATTCGTCCTAAAAAAAGGTGGCAACCCTATAGGCCTGTCAAAATTTTTCAACACTTTTGACTTTATGCTTTTATAGCAACTGTGTCTCATCAAATCTCTTAGAATTTACATCGGATTGAGGAAAACGTAGATTCGATTCTCACCCAAGGTACCTATTAATTTTTTTCAACGTTTCGTTAACAATTAGGTAATTTTTAACCGCCTCTGCGGTCTCATGTTTAGACCATGGCCAAAATAAGGCGTCGTTGTCGTTGGTAGCAGTTCGTGGTTCTACCCCTTATACCTCCGTTACACTACTGACGTGAAACTATACCTACACATTTATACATTCACGACTATCTCCTAGCGGCTAGACAGGACTAAGCAATGAAGACCGCAAAAACTGCAGTACCACAGTCCTCGTTTCACCAAATAAAAACTGCACATGTGCTTAGCGCGACAGGTGGTGAGCCCATCACTTCAATTCAATTCAACTTAATTTATTCCAAAAAATAAACATTGTGTTGAATACATATAGGTACAATTTCCGTTTATAAATTAGAATAGTTAAAATAAAAACATAAAAAAATAAACGTCAAATAATTAAATGTCAATGATTACACAAAACATTTTTTTTTATAATGGTTCGTCATAGTGACTGCATCCTGCCTGATGGTAAGCAGCCGATGCAGTCCAAAATAATGAGAGCGCTCCCCACCGTGGAATAAGCACGATAACGAGCGCACCCATTCATGACGGCCTGCATAAATGCCGTTTCACGCCCCGCTTAAAAGACCCGGGACTGTAGGAGCTGGGAAACACATGCGCCGGCAAAGAATTTGACATTTATCAACAAACATTACTTAATATTATTACACAATAATTAAATATAAATTCAATTTAAAACAATACAAAAATATCACAAGTTTTTTTAAATGTCTCATGTCGGGAACATTTCAAAAAACTTGTTATTTTAACTGTTCCGAGCTTGTACATACTTTTGACGAATTTTGCTAAATATGTTAGTGAATTTGAATCCTCAGAAGAAAAAAAAATTAGGGTTTTCTTTCCTTCTTTCTAGTTGTTTGATGCAAACCAAAGTTCGGATCGCTCTTTTTTGCTGGACAAATGCTTTGTGTATATTATATTTGCGCAGTCTCGATTCCACCAATGTTTAACATTCCAGCATGAGATGCTTTATATCTGCTTAGTCACGCAGACTTCGCAGAGCTTATTTTCCCTTCTATGTCAATCAATTAACATCTTGCCATTTTAACAAATTATCGATTTTTACCCCTAAAAATTTTGTTTAGCGTTCAAAGTAACATTATTCCCGACATTACTTTTAAATAACATAACATTTGTTTTGTATGTGTGTAACGCGGGGTTTATAAAAGTATTGCCAAAGCCAGTGCTGCGCATACATTGAGGTACAATAAAATAGAGAAGACACCGCGAAGCAAGTTTGTGCGCAACTAAGGTGTAGCCGCAGGGTCCACAATCGCTTGAACCACGCGCGTTTGCAGCCCAAGTGCGGCCGGAAGGCCGCACTTGAACGGAACACAGCAGTGGTGAGCGGTGTCTTCTCTATACGTAGTAATAATAGCTCAATGTGCGCATACGAACATCACTGCATGCCTCCGCCTTCTTTCCCCCGCCCGCCTGCGGCCCGCGCCAACGCTAGGGTCCGCTGGCCGGCGCCCGTAGAGAGAGCTTCCCGATCGCCGAAGGGAACGGTTGAGTAACGATATCCTCCGCGAATCTCTTTAAGCGTGACGTATTAGGTATATCTTGTTTCTGTACTTACCAGTTGTGTTAACAATAAATATATTTCGATCATTTAAAGTCTTTCGCTTTAAACTGGCGCCCATACTTGTGGCTCGAACCGCGTGTGTAACAAAGTTATACTTACATAAACAATAAAAACCGTGTACGTGAAACGTGCCCAACCATCTACCTACCTTGTCTAGAAGTACGGACATTTCACCTTATCCTAAGTATTATCATCAATCGTAAGTTCGCGACGTGAAGATGCCGATAACGAGGAAAGGAGAAGCGCTCCGTCAACAGCAAGAAGAAGATGAGAATGACCTCAAGCTCACTGAAGAAGACGAGTGTTTGGCGATAGGACGCTGAGCAACAGGAGGCGTTCCAGCGCATTAAGTCTCTTCTTGTATCTGCTCCTATTCTGTGTCAGGCAGATGAGTCGAAGCCGTTCGTTCTCTGCACTGACAGCAGCGCATACTGCCTGGGGGCTGTTTTAATGCAGGGGGAGGGACACGACGAGAGACCCATTGAGTACGCAAGTCGACTCCTCACCAGCGCCGAGAGAAACTACTCCACGACCGAGCGAGAGGCTCTCGCCGTCGTGTGGGCACTAAGTAAGTACCGCGGCTATGTAGAAACGGCGAAGGTAATTGTTAGGACAGATCACCAACCCTTGCGATGGCTGATGAGTCAACGGTCACCCAGCGGTCGACTAGCCAGGTGGGCTCTAACGTTGCAGGAGTTCGACCTTAGTATCGAATACACACCCGGCCGCTCGAATGTGGTTGCAGATACTCTGTCGCGACCCGTTTCTCTGCAGGATCAGGGTGAATGTCAGTTTTGCATGACAGTTGTCAATATGCCAAAGAGGACCAGCAGTGAGATCCGCGGTAATCAACTCCTAGACCCAGAGGTGCGCAAGATCATTGAAGACATTGAGTCCGACGAACCTTCTAGGGGGAGACCATGGTCCGACCGCGGATACACCATATTAGACGGAATCCTTTATAGGTACAGCTTAGAGTCAGACGACGGAGAGGACTGCTGCTTAGTGGTGCCTGAGCAAGAACGCCGGCAAGTCATGGCAGACCTCCACGACGCGCCTACTGCTGGACATTTTGGCGTAGAGCGCACGTTGGGACGTGTTCGTGCTAGATATTATTGGCCTGGCATGCGCACGTTCATCGCAAATTATATAAAGGACTGTGTGCCTTGTCAGAGATATAAAGCTGACAACCGCAAACCGGCAGGATTGCTGCAAACCCCTGCTGTGAATAGGCGATTTGAAGTAGTCTCCGTGGACCTGTTTGGTCCTCTTGTAGAGACATCCAGGAAGAACAGGTGGGTACTGATTGTAGAAGACGTCTGCTCGCGCTGGGTGGAATTGTTTCCACTAGAAAGTGCCACCAGCGTCGAATGTGGTCAAATCTGGCAAACGAAGTTTTTCTAAGGTATGGAGTACCACGCCGCCTCATCAGTGACAACGGCGTGCAGTTCGTGAGTGAGGTGATGCAGCAAGTCTGCCATGTTTTGGGGATCAGCCAGTCACTCACACCTTACTACCATCCCGAGGCTAACCCTATAGAACGGAAGAATAGGGACCTGAAACCTCAGTTGGCCATGCTCGTAGGTCAAGACCATACCACCTGGGACTTACACCTCGCTGCGATCAGGTTTGCAATGAACTCTGCAGTTACAGGAAGTACAGGGTTTTCGCCGGCATACCTGACCTTCGGTAGAGAGCTGCGAGCTCCTTCCGATGCTGCAACAGACATGAGGGCGATTGTAGAGCACGATAATTTTGTGCCCAGCATCACACCTTACTTAAAGAAGATGGCTGCAACTTTGGACGACGCTAGGGACACACATGAGAAAGCGCAGGCCGTCCAGAAGAAAATTGCTGACCAGAAGCGGAGGGCACCGCCAGAGTATAAGGTGGGTGACCTCGTTTTACTTAAAACGCAGGGACCGAACGACGCAGGACGTGGACAGACTGCAAAGTTTATCCCACGCCGTGACGGCCCATACAAACTCGGGACAATTGTGAGTCCCACCACTTACAGTCTGGAGAACGTTCAGACCGGCAAAAACGTGGGCAAATATCAAGTTTCGCATCTCACGCCCTTTACCGGACAAGTAGAACCTCCTATTAGGGAGAAACGTAAACGGGGTAGACCGCGTAAATTTTTAGACTAGCCCAACTGTGGGGACCCTTAGTTAGGCTAGAGGGGGAGAATGTAACGCGGGGTTTATAAAAGTATTGCCAAAGCCAGTGCTGCGCATACGAACATCACTGCATGCCTCCGCCTTCTTTCCCCCGCCCGCCTGCGGCCCGCGCCAACGCTAGGGTCCGCTGGCCGGCGCCCGTAGAGAGAGCTTCCCGATCGCCGAAGGGAACGGTTGAGTAACGATATCCTCCGCGAATCTCTTTAAGCGTGACGTATTAGGTATATCTTGTTTCTGTACTTACCAGTTGTGTTAACAATAAATATATTTCAATCATTTAAAGTCTTTCGCTTTAAATGTGTTAATTAAAAGGCCATTAACAGAAAACCATTGTACATAGTACCAACAGTCTGATTTACACTAGACTCTAAATTCTCCAATTCCCTAGCAGAGATGACTGCATTCGTGTCATCAGCAAATAAGATTAACTTCACAAAGTTAGCGGAGTTAGAAACATGATGATTCAGATCATTTATGAAGTGATAAATAATATAGGACCCAGAATAGAGCCCTGCGGTACTCCTACTTTGATATCTACCATCTTCGATCTAGTTACAGTTTCAGACATATTATCATTAATTGTTTTAATCTTCACAAACAGTTTCCTATTCTGCTATTAAGATTCAAAGAGGTACACCGTAATGATCTAACTTATCTAAAAGTAAACTAACCGTAGATTTGCCGTATCAAAAGCAGAGCTAAGGTCTAAAAAAAGTGCAGCTACTTTCAACCTCTCATTTATTCTTCCAAGCACATCACTTAGTAGCGTGTTGATCGCATCCTGTGTTCTCACTTAACCAAATTGAGATTCACTTATTACCTTATTTATTCCAAAGTGGTACATTAACCTTGATTTCAAAACCTTCTCAAAAACAAAGTCGGTAATAGAGAAATAGGCCTGTGCATCTTTGGGTCCATTCTTGATCCCTTTTTGTGAACCGGTACCACTTTAGTTATCTTAAACTGGTCAGGGAATTTGCCTTCTTCTATACATCTGCTGTAAAAGCGACTAAGATATCTATATTATCCTTAACTATGGTGATCAACACCGCTCTATGCGTTTGGGTATGCAGTCTTTAATCCGTTAGTCGCCTTTAACGAAACCACACACGACGACGGAAGAGATGGGTTAGCCACCCCCGACACAGTCATACCTATACAACACAATCGTCTGCCTTTCGGATAGTATCATCATCATCATCATAGTTCTAGTAGTCTGTAGGTATACCATCCCACTGCAGGGTTAAGGCCTACATCAATGAAATAAGTCATCGCTATAATAATCGCTATTATTTGCCAAATCTCCTCACTTTCCAAATGCGGGTTGGTGTTCACAAACCCGGGATATGCATAAAAAAATCCGAAAACACACTTTGACCGACATGGGAATTGAACCCGGGACCCTACTCTACTGTGTGGTGGCGGCTCATTGTTAAAAGAACACTACCAACTCTCTTCTCTGATGATGTGTGCGAATGATGTGACCGTATCGTACGGCTATGAGCTGAACACACGTGCAAATGCCCCAACAACGCCAGATTAGGTAACCGGCCGCGTGAATGATGCACGATACCACGATACGGCGGTTCAGAGTGCGGGGCGCTTCCTCCGGCTGGCCTCTTATCGCGTTCATTGATAGATTTATCTGGGCGAGGTCGTATCGCCGTCCGTCCGCCCGCGCCCGCCGGCCAGTCACGCGCGCTAGCTACACAGCTGAATGTCACTTCGATCGTTCCGAATAAAACATTTGGTGTGGTTAGTGTGAGCTTTTTGCTTTATCATCATCACCTTAATAGATAGATCTTCATAGATTCATAGATATAAAAAATGATTCAAAAAGCGGCAGCGTTATTGTGAGACTTGGCATTTGTGGCCCAATCTTGCTTCACTAGCTGTCTATCTGCACTTACCTTCCACTTGTTGATTTGTTAATTAATTTAATTAATTTTAATATGGTAGGAGTTGAAGCCGAAAAGATCGAAGCGCGTTTTACCATTATTTTTAAACGTTGATGAGCTGGTAATTTCACATGTATCTTTAGGATTCGAACATGTTACAATGTTACATAAATTGCCGTTTTAATGGTCGTCTTTTGAGAACAATAGAGTAGCCCGGAGCCAGGTGGCTGGCTAAAACAAAGTCACTGATCAAACTCAAGTGTCATTGTTTTATACCGTCATGTCAGTTCAGAGTTGAGATATTCGTTCTACAAAAGTTGAAGATTTCGTGTGAAGCACTCTTATTTACCGGCAGGTGTGACGAGCACATGTGAAGTTATAATTTGGTGAAACGTGGACTATGGCAGAGGACTGATTCTGCGGGTCTCTGGCTAACCCTTTGGGGATAATAGTCGTAAATCTATGTTATATATATGTAGCAGGGAAATGATAAAAACAGAGATTAGTCAATTCCCTAAGTGATTTGATCAAATCACGGAGGATGTAAAAATAACAACACGATTTTATCATTTCCCTAAACAAATCTAGGGATTTGAACAAATACCAGAACTAGTTCCGTGAAATGACCAAAAACATGTGACCTACAAGAGTAGGGCAGCTAGTATTTCTGTTGTTTAAAAAAAAATAACCTCGAAATTCAAGACAATCGCTACACTGCGCTTCGCGATTCTCTCAAATTACTAACCTATCAGGTGACCTACAGGAGTAGGGCAATTTATGTTCTAGTGGTGTTCAAATCCCTAGATTTGTTTAGGGAATTGATAAAATCGTGTTGTTATTTAAACATGCTCCGTGATTTGATCAAATCACTTAGGGAATTGAACAAATCTGTGTTTTTATCATATGACTGCGACATATATATGTGACGAGAACCAAGCAACGGGAATCATCGGAAAGTACCAACGGTTCTTCTAAGTTCGTCTTTTTAATGAGTTGTATTGTAATCGCCAATTTTTGCGAGGAATTTTTCTTTTTGATTTTTTGAAAGACCTTATATTTACCTTAAGTTTATTTACATGTAAATAAATCAAAGGCAAAGTCTCTTATTACCACTACCATTCAAATACAGATAATAATGTTTGTCTTGCAGTATAGCTAGCCTAGCAGTTGAAACTAAGTATGTAGGCAGTTATTATTAATTTATAGTTGCTCTCTTCGAATGGGTTGAGATATCTTATGTATCTGTCGCAGGCAGATGGTATAATTCGGCATTTTACAAACGGCGTCGTCTGTTTGCAAACCCACGCTAGTTTTTGGCCGAAGGCAAATTGTAAAATGCCTCGTGATTTTGTATCAATCCACGAAACCCAAAATGAAAATTTGAACGCCCTTTATAAAATGCCGCGTCAAATTGTAATAACAAGTTCCATTTTCTATTACCTACTTGTGGCGCTGCTAATCAAAACATTAAAAATGGCGTCGTGCAATGCAAGTGAGTATGAAAGTAAATAGAGGAAACGGTGTGGTACAATGCAAAAACCAGTGACAATTATAAACCTTTTATTAAAGAGAATCAAATAAAATATCCTTATGTCCGCCGGAATCATTGAAAATGATTGTAGACAAGAGAAAAGTTTTTGACCTTATCCAAATCGTACAAAATGCCAAAGTGTCCGAAAGCTCTAATAACCGATTTTCATTTTAACGAAAACTTTTAACGCCTTATTTTTAACGAAGCTTTAATTTACCTATGTAACGATTCACCGAAAAACCTATTAGGTACCGAAATTCTTTTAGCGACCATACATACATGTGTATGGTATGACTATGGTAGAGGACTGCTTTTGCTGTCCTCATTGCCTAGTCTCTGACTCACCCTTCGGGGATAACAGTCGTGATGATAATGTATATGTATGTATGTCTTTACGTCATCCCGATTGTCTTCCCTTACTTCGGGGGTACATATTGTACATAATTACCGTTCTTTTTACAATCATAGTATCTTTTTCAACAATATCCATTGTATATTATTTTGCATAAAAATAATACGCCAAAGGAGTCCGACGAACGCCAGTTTTCATAGGGTTCCCTATGTCATTCCGAAAGCCGATTTACCGATTTTCATTTCAACGGAAACTATTATTAACCGATCACGCAATTGAACGATGCCTTATTTCTACGAAGCTTTAAATCACCAATGTAACGATTAACCGAAAAACCTATTACGGAATTTCAATTCATCGACCATACATATAGCCGAATATTATTTTACCGATGTAACTTTTCACCGAATTTTAAGCAGCTCAATATCCAGAGGTCCCGGGTTCAATTACCACGTCGGGCAAAGTGTGTTTTGGATTTTACTATGTAAATGATTAACGTTCCTATAACCGAACTATTGACCAACATACACTTAAAATTCGCTGAAACCCCCGAAGTAAGGGAAGACAATCGGGATGACGGAAAGACATACATACATATACATTATCATCACGACTATTATCCCCGAAGGGTGAGTCAGAGACTAGGCAATGAGGACAGCAAAAGCAGTCCTCTACCATAGTCCACTTTTCACCAAATAGCGACTATGCACATGTGTTCAGCGAGACAGGAGCCCATCGCCGCTCTTGTCTTTTGGATGTATGTGCAGTCTTTAGTCCGTAAGTAGCCTTTTACGACACCCAAGGGAAGAGAGGGTGTGGTAGTATTCTTTCACCGCTGCGCGACACGATTAATGGGCAGAAAGAGGATCTTAAAAAACTACTAACTCTAACGCTTCGCCGGCCGCTACCGCGGCACGCTTCGCTCGGCTCGCGCTTTCACACTGTTCTAACATGACCTAACCAAATACCTTAAGAATTTTTTTTACCTTATGTACTTATGTTCCTTTTTATGTGAATAAATATCGAATGATTACATAATAAAATTGTGACATTTTATTTTTCCTTAAACCATGGTTACCCTAATATATGCCTCTTGGCCGGGTGCGCCAAAGTTCACTTAAATTTTCAACTCCGATGATTGGAACTCCGAAAATGTTCTTCCTAACATTTTTCATCCTAACAATCACAATTCCTAACTACTCTGTTTCGTGTTCATAATTCCGAATCATTCAACTTCATAATGTCAGTAGCAATAAACATCTATTAAACTATTATTTGTTTTCCTATATTTTCTCAACATAACCGTCTTTTACACTAAGTAAGTATTATTCAAATGATTGAGGATACAGCTGCCCAACTCCTGTAGGTCACCGTTTTATTTTCTTTTAATATGAGTAAAAATATTATAGTAATCAAGTTTAGGGGATAAAAGCGTTATGAATAACAACAGTAGGAATTACAATTTTCGGGAACACGAGTGTTATGAACATCGTCGGTAGTACATACTACAAATTGTATGAATGAAAACTTTAGGAAGAGTGATCATTTGGATTACAAATCGGTAGATAGAACAATTTCGGGAAAAGAACTTTAGGTGAGCCAATATGGACCCGGACCCCTATTAGCCAATTGAATACGATCATCAATTTTCCTTCGGCATTTTACAAAGCAACGAGCGTTTGCAAACGGGCGATGGCGCCGCCGTTTGTAAAATGCCGAATAATACAATTTGCCTGCGACATTATTGTCTACCTACACCATTCTTATCTTTCATGTTTATTTCGATTGACAAGGACCATAAGAACCGTAGAAAAATGAAATATTTAACCCTTGGGGTGCCTGGTAGGTAAAACTCACACGGCGTGCTTAGTGGATCTGATGGACCCGTTAATAAAATATTATAGATATGTGTAATTTTATATGATAGAAAATAGAATTTTTAGAATGCAATATTTTAATGATATATTTACAAAATAAAATCAAATATATATTAAAAAACTTCATTAATCTATTCAAAATGAAGATGCATTTTATTTTAGTTAACACAAATAGCCGCGTGCTTGGTAGGGTTTCTCAGACCCAAACGCACAGAAACGTGCTACTCAGACGCGAGAAGGTTGCACGGGCGGTGGTAAAATTAGCCCTAGTCTATATCGCGAAGCTACTCAGGGGCAACACACGCTGAGTTTCATATTTAAATAAATATCGATAATTATTTAAAGTGCCGGACAGACCCACCAGGCACCCCAAAGGTTAACAGGGCTTGAGCTTAACTGCTTAGACCATGTCAGTCAGTCACTCAGTCAGCCCGTGACCATGACCGTTGCTTATTTACGTCTTTAAAAAGTATGCCTTCGTTACCTAGTACTCGTATAGACTGCGATAAACATTTAATGTTTTCTCCAGAGACAGAGATGTAGTAAATACTATTGACGAGCATATAACACGTAGAATGTAAAGTAAATAAAGCAATAGTGTGTCGGGGTTGTAGCAAGTGAAAAGCAGTGGTTTCTGCCTACCCTTCCGGGCTCATGATGGTATTGCTTTATTCCTCTGTCGTCACGATTGGGTTTCATCTTTATAATGAAGTTTGGATGTCAGTTAACAAAATTTCTTGCGGTCTCATGAATTAGGTTTTAACTGACGATTGCCAATTAAAAGCTAGTAGCTAGTTCTTTAGTGATGCTACGGATTTTCCGGGTGTTAATCATGTAGGTATTTTTTTTAATACGAATGTTGATGACAGCAAAGATTAAGAAAAAAGAAAAGGAAATCGTAGTTTATACCACATAGACTACTGGCGTGACCCATTACTAACACAAGCGTATATTAGCTTTTTGAATGGGTTTGGTATCTAGTGTGTCATCATCATCATTACATATGGCCTTTTCGTCTTTAACAGACGATTTATGTTGCAACTTCTGATAGGCATCGCTTGACATCTCATCATCTACTTTGTATGCATGTAAATATTGTTCTATAATATGTTAAACACAAGTTCATAATCATTCTTACCATCCGCCGGCAATATCATTCAGAGCAATATTGTATAAACAGAGTGACGATAAACATGCGATGGACTGTTGCAGCCACAGGCGGCGATCTGTTGTCGTTCCGCGAAACCGAATTCTGCGAACTGAATCTGTGCGTTTGCTTGGCGGAAACTAACGACTCACTGTCTGTCTCACTGACCGACACGTCTTGGAGATGCAAAAAAGCTGTGACAACATTTAGGTACTCCCATTTTTTTTTGTAATGAATTGAGAGGATGTGATATGTTTAAGCGTAACTAGTTTAACGCAAAATAATAGGTGGTATCTCAGGGAAAATAAACTACATAACGTTTCGGCCGAGTCTGCCAGTGCCAACGGCCGCCGGCCGGCGCAACTCGTTCGAAGCTTGCGTTCGAAAGTTTCTACAGGACCAAAACTATATATAAAAAAAACTAATGCAACACCACCTCCGCAAAGAGCTCTGGCGCCACACCGATAAACTTACAATTCTTAAGCATCGTCCCGGCTCTTTTAAGTAAGATAACGGACACTTCACAAAAGCGGCATATCTATCTCTAGTAGCCTCTGGCCTTATCTGCGAAATAGTATCCGGTGAGTTTTTTGCCCAACGCATTTGGCACGCGTTTTGTTTTGTTTGAGAGGTTCGTCGTCTCACGGACGGCGATAAGGCTCATAGTGCTCAGTGCTCAGTGCGGGCCGAGAGCGGCTTCCTGCGCCGGTGTCGGGTGTCTGCGCGGGCGCAGCGGGCGCGGCGACGCCTAATGGCAACGGGACACCGCACCAGCTCACTGCGACTACTTTTAATTTCCTGCCGCGCAACCGAGCTAAGTTTTCTTTAAACCAGTATACTGCACTTAATCACACTACAGTTATACAGACACCCGATTGTTTTCTACTTTACGAGACGCCCCATGCGAACGGAACCGACATCCGATCGCGGCATGTTTATGTAACCGTTGTGAGTTGTGAGTAATGTCACAGGAAATGTGTATGACCACCGGTATCTGACAGTATTAATTGGGCCAGTCATTCGGCTAATAGTTTTAGCGGCGTACACAGATCCTATAAATTGTCTTCAATCAACGGGTCGTCCGTCATCGTATGCTAAGAGCTGCGCGTCTGTTTTAATCCGCGAAGTTATTAATTCAAGGTCGGCAATTTTGGGAGATAAATATGTGACGCACTGACATGATCCATAGTGGATGGGATAAACAAAGCTAGACGTGTCTAATTAAAACACGGCACCGCGCGATGTCGCGCTGTGTTGATCATAATACCACAACTCATGTGATAATACTGTGCAGTGTTTGACGGTTAGATAACACTCAAATAATTATATACTTACTCGAACTTTAGCTATGCTTAGAGTTCATTTTTAATTAATTACACATATATACGTCATTAGTTTTATATGCAAACACAAAATTTAATAAGCTGTCCATTCATAACCTGAATGGAAGCAAAATAATTAAACAGTGCGCTGTTAGCTAGATCTAAGATACAATATTTGACATGAGCACCAACTTGAAATCATCAAATCATAAAAATACTTGTCTTATAGTGAAGGGCTTCCTTTACCTTCGTGAACAGGAGCAAGTAACTTCCCGTGTAAACTGCGATCCGATGCACAATGTACCAAAATGTAGCAGTTCGTGTTAGCACAACTTCAATCATTAGATGATTGGATCATCTGATGAAGAAGCCTTATTAAGGGTCGCGATATAATGAGTTTTATAGCACAGGTGGCAGGGCGCACAGTCGCTTAGCACTCGCGGTGGTCATGTCGTTCGGTGGTGGCCGAGCGCGGCGAGCGCGCGGGAGTGCGCGGAGTCGCGGTGTGACTGTTTCAGCTGCGCGCGCGCACTCGCTCCCCATTCATTTCCTCGCATGAATGAGCGGCGGCGGCGGCGGCGTAGCACGTGGCCGAAAAACACTGAAACCGGCGTTGCGGCGTCACGCCGCGACGGTTGCCTAATTCGAGTCAATTTTTTAATTTTAATTCGCATTTGTTGTCCACCGGTTCACTGTCCCGCAGACCAGGCACATGGTAGGAGAGTGCTGACTATTAGTTTAGTAATAGTTCATCGTTCGACACGTTAACGAATACGAGAATTTGTGGAAAATTGAAACTAACCTCGTTTGTGACCAGGAAGTGGTGCTTTAATGCCATTTAAATCTCGTTTGCGTTTAGGCTTACGTTTTAGATAAAATACCAATATAGCTACATAACATACAAAAGTTTTTCGTGTAATAGAGCAATGTTGCTATTTGCGATGTAAAAATTAACCTAAGTACCTAGTAGATACCTAGGTATGTTTACTTAACAATTGATAGAGTATTTGGATACTTCTCCAAAATAACGTTATTCTGTTGATCACTCTGGTGTTTTTTATTTATAGATAGTTAATGAGTTTTATATATTTTTACTTAAATAATACCGTATAAAAATATATTATTTCATATTGTCCCTCTTTTTCTACCAACGTTTGATAAAATATACAGGGTGTAATCGTTAAGTGTGCACAAGCGATTATTACGAAACTATGAGAGATATCAAAAAACTTAAAACTGATAACGAAAGTACGTTATCTAAGGAGTAAAATGGAATCAATAACTTTTTAAAAATCCAACGAGAAGTATCCAAAATTTTGACATTAAACACTCATACATTTAGTATGAGATTAGTGAAGAAAATTTAGAAATGTTTTAGTTTCCTTGTTTTAAGTGGTCTAGTATTCATTTTACCTTAATCATATTTAATGATTACGTATGATATGATAATTATGATTTTCCAGTAGATACACGTGTAGATTAATAAGGTATCTTACCATTTCAAACTAATAATAAACCTTGTTTCAATATCGCATTAATTTGAACTGGCTGAAAAGCAACGCACTACAAAAATACAAAAAAAGTAACTTTTTGTTATTCGTTCTAAATTCAAAACCTTATGCACAATTAACGATTACACCCTGTATACATTTGAAATTTTAGTGACCAGAGCGATCAATATTGAAGCTAGAGCAATCAAGTAATACTATTTGTTAATAAAAGAAAAACAATTATACTTACTTAAGAAAGGAATATTACTTATGTTTAATAGCTAAAAATGCACTTGTAAAAATATAATATTTTACTTATTATTTGCAAGATCACCGTACAGTTAGAATTATGTAAAACATGGACAAAAAATTAAAAACGATAAGAAAATAGGAGAATTTTTAATGGATTATCTTATCATAATGTGGCCTGCAGAGTTCTCCCTCACGCAGCTCCACGTCGTCCCGTTAGGATCTTTTGTGCAACCCCGGAGAGTATTCTGAAGAACTTTTCCTCTTCTTTACTCTCCCGGACTACACGTGCTGGTCTTAGAAACCACCATCATACTGTGCAGACTATCAGCACTCGTACCAAAAAATTGGCAAAGTGTTTCCCAGCTCCTGTAGTCCCGGGTCTTTTAAGCGGGGCGTGAAACGGTATTTATGCAGGCCGTCATGAGTGGGTGCGCTTGTTAAATTGCTGTTCCACGGTTAGGTGCGCTCTCATTATTTTGAACTGCATCGGCTGCTTACCATCAGGCAGGATGTAGACACTATGACGAGTAAAAATTTAAAAAAAACCCCGTCCTATCACTCTGACTCCTCAGTGAAAATGACTGCCAAATCTTGGCAAAGTCTCTGAGGGCAAAAGGGTTAAAATCCTCTGATTTCGGGTAGGTCGATCCCAGGAGACTCATTATTTTCCTAGCAAGAGAGTCACAGTCACACTTGTGTCTCATGGACTCCGTTTTCTCTCACATGCCCTGCATAAGCTGTCTGTTGCTAGTTGCATTATATGGAGCATTTGTTATGTAGCATGTTAGCTGGTCAGGGCTTTGATAATTGTTAGGGCCTGTCTTTTTCTACCTCCGCTATGATCTTACTCCGTCCTGGAGCGTCTCCGCCTATGAAGGATTTTAAGTGTTCCATGCCGGACTTTTCCCAAAAAACACATTCTCAAATCTTCTACAAATAGTAACAATTTTATATTTTTAAGTATTTCACTACCAGTTAAAACAAAACTAAAACGCGGTGGCAGTTCACCAGCGACTTTTATAACATTAACATATCATTTAAAATGACACACATTACACTTTCGTTGATAATGTTTTTGTGGTCAATGGAGGGCACTTTTTACAGAAAACTATCTGACAGATCCAATTGATTTTATGCTTCGTCATCATCGGGTACATGGTTTTCATGCTGACGTGTTTTAAAGGATTGATGAATTTAACATTATCGTTTGAAACTGAACAACTGATATTGGACTGTTCTTAACGGGTTATTTGCACACTCGACACAGATTAGTGAGCGATATTGTGTCTCTAATTAGTCTCCCTACTCTTTTAAATTAGGCGGTATCAACAAGTCTTAATCCAAAATAGCTGACTGTGAATGAAATAATTGATCGCTCTGGCCACTATGTCCAAGAGCGATCAATGCCATAGCTGTAAAAAACCAAACCTCCAAACCTTAGGCCAACCAATTTACATGCCAACTTACTCATACTTAAATAAAATGTGCCATAGCAATCAATAATTTGGAAAACCAAAACCAGAGTAATCAGTTGTTTACCTTCCTATATCGAAAACGCGGGAGCGCAGGACACAACAGTCCCCCACTGCTTTTAAAGCGCAATTAAGAGCAAGTATGGGATGGGAGGGCGGAGCATTACACGCATAAACTCAGGTGGGCAAACGATTTCATGTCACTCCAGAGTAATCAACAAAAAACGCCGGGCACGTCTTTAATTTTGTATTGACGCAAAAGTAATAAGTATTTACATGAAACTAGTTCAATTCAAGTTAAGTTTTTGAACATTTGTATAGTAAAATATGGGTAGTAGAAAAAAAGTTATAATTCTAACAAAACTGGAGTCAGGACATACCAGAGCGATAAATTTTTGGTGACTTGCGATTTTTTTTTATGAATTTATAATAATATTAGGCACCATTATGTAAATGTCCAAGGTATGCTGCATGCCATACTATGTAATAAACAATATTTTAAATAACAAATTAATCTTTTGTAAAGTAGTTTCTCCAGGTAGACGCTATTTTTTTGTCGTTTGGAGAACTAGCCATTTCTAGTTTTTGGACATTGAGCGTGTCGCATTGTCACTTTAGAACACAGAATTTGAACTGCTTAGGTTCGGTTTGGTTTTCTACATACACATTTTTCTTTGTAAAGTCGTTGCTTCTTTGCGCTGTGGTTTCATGCGCCCGTTCTTTGCTACAGTTAAAAAATGACGTCCTGAATGGATGGTAGGTTAAAAAAGATTTGGACGATTCAAAGTATATACTTATTAATGAAGTTTATTCATAGAATAATAACTAAAGCAGAAGGAGTCCAAATAAGACTCGTATAGTTGTCCTATTTTTTCAAATGGGCCATAAACATTGAAAGAAAAAAGACAAAATAAGTTGCCAAAAACGTCAAATGTCTAGCGAAAGAAAAACCGGTCACCATTTAAGATACAAATTTCAAAAGCGACCCCGTTATTGTTCTGAGAGCGACCCATACAAATTTAATCCGAATGGTAACCAAACGGAGTGCCCCACAGAATAACATAAACGCAAGTTTTACGGTTTGTATTGAAACCAAGCGTGCCGACTTTTTGAAACCTACAGTAACGTCACAGCCAATTTAGTGACGGGTAATCCAAAACGATTCAAAGACACCGATTCCGAGTAGTTTCAATGTGAGTAGTCACGCTTTTGAGCGGTTTCATTCTGTCGACGCTTTTGGATACTTTCGCGTAATCTAAAGTAAGTTTAGGGGAGATAGGGGCTACAATTAACAGAGGTAAGTATTAACAAGCAAATTTCTCTAGAACTATACACACTACAACTCCAGTGCGTGTCTTAATTTTCCAATGGATCGCGCCGCACGCCACACCCGTCGGTTAGTTGCGCTCCGCGCGTCGTGTGAGTGAGTTGTGTGCCGGTCGAAATTTTTAAGCAGGTAACGATCTTTTTAGAGTTCACGATTTATTGATTTGTACAATAATTATAAAGTATTAAGATTATGTTTTTTGTTTCCCTAAAAGTATATTTTATACTTAACAATTCTAACTTACTTATTTGCCATTACTATTGACCAATATTTTATTATATTATTTAATACTTAAAGTGTACCTCTGGGGCTATAATTAACACATGGTAGGGGCTAGAATTAACTTGTTAAGTTGTTGTTGTTGTTGTTGTTGTCAGATAAAGGACTACGGAAAAGGTAAAGGAAAGGCTAAAGGAAATGTAAATGACGAAAAAGTATTAAAAGTGAAGAAAAGGATATTAAATGAAAGCAATAGCTCTCACGATGATGATGACTATTATTGTATCATTTGTGGTGCCTCCTATAATGAAGATACATCAGGTGGTGAATGGATCGAATGTATCTCTTGCAAGGACTGGGCGCAAGCAGGATGTATCAAAGGTTTTGTTCACAGCATTCTGTTGTTTGAATTGTAATTCAGATGATGAATACGAATAGATACTCTTCCAGTTCGTACAGTTCCTATATTGGTATAGTTCCTGATCCTTGATATTTTATGTTGATTTTGTACTAAACTACATTTTATATACGTTGTTTAAGTCTAAAGACGGTAAAAATTATGTTTAAAGATGTTTATGAAAGACTCATAACCTAGCTTTTAAGATAAATATGTGCCATTTTCTACCTCATCTTATGATGTTGTTTAAGTTATAAATCTAATTAAGTTTAAATAAAAACATATGTCCTGTTTAAGACTGATAAATAGTTATTTTAGAGAGATTTTACTTTGTTACGTTGTAATATTGAAACGTATTTTGAAATTTCGTTTATGTTCATATATTTTATGATTTTGTTATTGTGAGTTTATAAAAATAAGAGTTCCATGCAAGGCTGTATGTACTAATTACAAATTCATTAATAAAAAAAATATGTCCTAAATATCTTTACTTTTCTTTATATTAGTCAGCATACCCTAAGTAAATTTTTACCCCTTCTGTTAATACTTGCCCCATACCTGTTAATTCTAGCCCCAAAACTGAGGTAACAATTAACAACCACCATTTTTGGGAAAAAGCGTTTTATCTAAGGCATCGTTACTATTAAGTCGATTTTGATCCATCATCCAATTTTGATCATTAAGTAATACTTGAATGATTTAAGCATCGTGTATCTCAAAAATCAAATCTAAATGTTGAATTATATCTTAGCTACACCTAAAAATTCATTTTTTGTTAATCTAGCCCCTATCTCCCCTACTAAAATATATTTGTTGATATTTCTTTGAAACACAAGGCATAGTTAGTATAGACATGCATGCTTTCATTATATACATGTCTAGATAGAACCTGGCAGTAAAAAAACGTCTAAAAATTTACGGGCCAGTATTTGGCTTGACGCTCTCCTTCAGGTCATAGAAGGCGGTCATTCGCGCTAGTGTCAGTCATACGCGGCTGTCACGCACACTTCAAAAATTCAATACATCATCCGAGCGGATTCGAAAAAGCTTTTGTACCGCGATGCTCCGTCTAGACCGTATATAGTCAAAAGACATGCATGATAAGAAACAGTAGTTTTTAAAACATAAAAATTACAAATCGATTAATATGAATGCTGTAGATTTCCCGACAGACGAATGATATGGACTACTAATGTTGAACAGTACCTACTCATGGAACCTTAAAGGAACTCTTGAAATTAACGACTTGCTATTATAATCTTTATTTTAGTTAAGTGACACAACAACTAGTCAACGCAACCGTTGCTAAGTCAGAATAAAAACTATAGACCACAAAAATGACAATAATAAGATAGACGAATGACATTAAACGGAATTACTAAATAAAGAAAACTTTAATTGAATTTTAAAAATAAATTTATTAATATTCTATAAAATATTATACTTTTGTATCTTATACTCGTAATTTGCATACTTATAACTAGCTGTATAGATATAAAATTTATGTTTTTAAGATATAATGTGTAATCATATTTTACCTTAGAGCATTAAGTATTTTACTTGCTATGGAAACAACAAAATCGCAAAATAAAACCAAAGACATTTTAGAAGCCAAAAGAAGAGCAAGCCGTCATGAAAAAATAAAAAAGATTCGAAACTAAGTGCCTGAAGTGTAGTCGTATATATTCAAAAGATAAACAATAAACATGAACACATTAAATACATGAACCCTACAAATATTACCCTCCTTTTTTAAAGCTTTCGTGTAAAATTGACATTTGTTTGTTTTTATCTACTAAATTGGCTTGTTTTATAAATATCATTAGATATTTTGCATTCACAATGCTATAAAGATATAGGATAAAATGTTTACTAGAAAAAAAAGTTTGAAGTTTAAAAGTTTCCGGAATGATTAAGAAAAAAATACTATTAAAGGTCAAGAATGAATTTACTGTTTCTCAAAATATTCTCCCTTTGCGGAAATGCACTTTTTCATTCGATAAAACTAATGTGCTACTTCTCCGTGGTGACCTCAGAAACGTGTTTTTCATACTCTTCGACAGCCTCTTCTGGTGATAAAAATCGTTGACCGCGTAATTGGTTCTTAATTTTTGGGAACAGAAAAAAGTCACAAGGTGCCAGGTCGGGACTGTATGCAGGATGGCTCATAAGTTCTACGTTTTTCACCTTCAAAAATTCGTTTGTCTGTCTGGCCGTGTGGGAACTAGCATTGTCGTGGTGCAAGATGACACGGCGTTGACAGTTAATTTTACGGAGTTCGTCAATAATTTCCGGAAAACAAATGGTTGTGTACCAGTCACTATTCACGGTACGACGATTGTCTAAAGCTACAGTAGCCACGTGTCCAGTTTTATTAAAAAAAGAAGAATCATCCGCTTAGATGCACTTTTCACGCGCGCTGCTTTAGTTGGTTTCGGCTCATCTTGAAAGACCCATACGCTCGATTGCTGCTTTTTTTGGGATCATAGCAATAAATCCATGTTTCGTCCAGATTTGACCAAATTTGACGCACCTTCGTTGAATCTGGTAAGCATGGCATTGCACCAAGTGACGCGGTCCGTATTTTGAGCCTCGGTCAAATTGTGTGGGATCCACCGCGAGCACAGCTTTCTCACACCCAAATGATTGTGTAGGATTGATTGTATTTGGCTCATGCCTATGTCTAAGGATGCGCGAATCTCATGGTAGGTCACATGCCTGTCTGTTTCAATCATACGGTTTACAGCATCGATGTTTTTGTTGTTCATTGAGGTGGACGGGCGACCATCGCAAGATTCGTCACTGAGATTGACACAACCGCGCTTGAATTCTGCAAACCAGCTATAAATAGTCGTCTTGCATGGTGCTTCTTCGCCAAAAGCAGATTGAAGAAGAGCGATGCTCTGTTGATGACACTTATAATCGTAGAAAATCATACTACGAAAATTTTCCCGAGTTAAATCCATGTTAATGTAGACATGCAATTTTTAAAATGGCTTCACAGTGTAAAAGCAATTGACAGTCAGATGAAACAAACTGCATTCTACAGCCAAAGAGTTCCATTTCAAATGTTGTAATTACTTTTCAAATATTGTTTAAGTGGCCAGTTTCGGAAACTTTTAGTGTGACCTATGTATAGTCAACTTAGCGTAAATCTGTAATAATTAAAAATTGTTTTAAAATGAATTTACGCATTATATAATTTTAAAATAACTTACCTGTGATAGGAAATATGTTCCTGCCATTGGGTGCTCGAAATTTTGGACTATTACAGTTAATTATCACGCAACGAGGCATTTTGTTAGATATTGCAGACGTCCGGCTGCAACACAACAACAGACGCGGGCGGACTAAAGTTAGCGTCGACCAACCTTGACGCTTTGTCGGGGTTCGGACACGCGAAGTACATGCATTTGCGTTATCTATGTAAATCTATATCTGTGAAGTACCCACTCAAATGTCATGGCACTCCTTCTATGCTTTATATTTTGACTTTGACTTTGACACATACGCATCACACGCGTTTCCCGGAGGGGTAGGAACAAGAATCTGCCGTAACAAGAATCTGTCGTAACCAGAATCTGTCCAAACCAGAATCTGTCCTAAGACGAATAAGCCGGCAGAGAGGGTGCGCCAAAGTTCACCTAAATTTTCAACTCTGATAATTGGATCTCCGAAAATGTTCTTCCTAACATTTTTCATCCTAACAAAACACAATTCCTAACTACTCTGTTTCGTGTTCATAATTCCGAATCATTCAACTTCATAATGTCAGTAGCAATAAACATCTAATAAACTATTATTTATTTTCCTACATTTTTTCAACATAACCGTCTTTTACACTATTATTCAAATGATTGAGGATACTAGTTGCCCTACTCTTGTAGGTCACGTGATATGGTAGAAATTTAAGACAATCGCGAAGCGCAACGTAGCGATTGTCTTGAATTTCGAAATTATTTTTTTTCTATTAGACATCAGAAATACTAGCTTCTCTTCTTTTGTAGGTCACCGTTGTATATTCTTTTAATATGAGTAAAAGTATTATGGAAATTATGTTTAGGGATAAAAGCGTTATGAAAAACAAAAGTATAATTACAATTTTTGAAGACTCAAGTGTTATGAATATCGTCGGTAACTTACTACAAATTGTACAAAAGAAAACTTTAAGGAGAAAAATTTTAGGAAGAAGGATCATTCGGATTACAAATCGGTAGGAAGAACAATTTCGGGTAAAGAACTTTAGGTGAGCCAATATGGACCGAGGCAGTGACCATAGCTTTCCAATTTGCTACCATCCTGATGCCTGATAAACTTACTTTGCTTCATTTACTTTTTTTTCTTTTTATTGGGGTTACTTTTATACCGTGTCGCGCAGCGGTGAAAGATTACTCCCACCCCCACTCTTCCCTTGGGTGTCTTAAAAGGCGACTAACGGACTAAAGACTGCACATACTTCTAACTAACAGCATAAAACGGCGATGGGCTTACCACCTGTCACGCTGAGCACATGTGCAGTCGCTATTTGGTGAAAAGTGGACTATGGTAGAGGACTGCTTTTGCTGTTCTCATTGCCTAGTCTCTGACTAACCCTTCGGGGGTAATAGTCGTGATTATAATGTATGTGCTTTTATAATGTTTTTCATACACGCTAGTCAGCTTAGGGCACTCATACATAAGGTAGTTTAAGTTTCTTTGACTGATTTAAGTCCGCCTAACCACCATCTAAAATAAGATCCGTCTCTAAACTAAATTAATGGTTATTCACATTATTGTATTCCTTTAGTTAGTAGGTAAGATAATGAGTTCCTCAGTGGTTAAGTGTTCCGGGTAAAGTGCGTTTCCATGTTTAGCTGTGCATTATGTGAGATGAAGGTCAAGAGAGAGAATAAAATACAGATAAAATAAATCTCTTGTTATTTTTTTTAGATTCAAAACTTATTGTAAACTTTTGCTATCCGAATGAGATCTTTTTATCTTAGATATCTAGAAAGATTGTAATGAGATATCAAGAGGCTATCTCCGTTACTTAAATTTAAACATTACTTGGACATCTATACAAAATAGATGTCAAATTATAAATAACGCTTAATTTTTAGTAACGATTTTAAATCACTCCGTATGTGTGTCATATCTGCTAAAGTGTTTTTTTCATTTAATTTTATGTGCGTGTGATACTGAATTCATTCATTTTGACGAACTCATTGGTCGAGTGGTTTGTACACCGGTTTTCATGGTGTCGCCATATCTGAGTCCCGGGTTTGATCCACGGTCGGGTCAAATTAGAAATTATTGTTTTTCTTAACTGTCTCAAGTCTGAGGGTTTTCTATGTATAATAAGTATTAAGCGTGTATTTAAGTATTTTAAGTATGTTTATCCATTGTCTAGAACCATTTAACGAGTTTCATAACGAAGCTTCTCTTGGGCTAGATAATTCATTCATTCATTATATGATAAAGCTGATCGAGATATCGTTCCTTTTCGAATTTTGAAAGTGTAGACTTTCGATATAAATATAGTGCTATATTTTAGATAACGCTAAATACCGAATTTGAACATATCCATCAAACAATGTGATATTCTGTACTAATAAATGTATGTGTTACTTACAAGCTGGAGAAATCCAGGAACCGGAAACAAAGATAGAAAAACTTAGGAATCTTGACACCAACGTTATATTGTAGATAAGTTATGGTTATTATGAAATAGACAAATGTTAAATATCTTATTTAAGTAGATATTTTCTGTGTTTAATAAATTATTTGCACTTTTTTAACGTTAAACAGAGTTTTACTTCACATCAACTTTGTTTATTAATTATTTCACTTTTCACTGTAAGGAAGTACTTTACGCTTGTTCTGAGTATATTTAATTTCGGCTTTAAAGCAATTAAAGTTTTTACTTCTATTTTTAATAACCAATAAATTTTGTATGTGGCCGTTTTATTGTTCGATAGAATTATTTAACTTTTCACTGTTTTAATCACACCCTTACGCTATAATTGGTCATGGAACAATGTCTTTCTTATTATGAATTTATGGTAGTCTATACTTTTAAAATTATGTAATATTTTAATTCTTTCATAGCTAATTCACTATAATTTCGAAGGCTTTTTACTTATTATATCACAGTGGTATATAATAATAACCACATTGTTATTTTTTTACTTTATTTATATTTTAATATTATATTTATAAGTCATCGCCTACGCTGCACTTTTTGTATTAACATATAATCACATTTATTACTAAGTAATAATAATTTTAAACCACTGTAGGTACCTAATTACATTTTTGCTACACTTCCGTTATGTATGGCTAGGCTCAGTTTTATTTTGCACATAATTAGAGATAAGTTTAAGCACTGATTCTACACATTTATACATAAGAAAAATTACTAAAACACTCGAACTTGCAACCGGATAAATGCACTTTTCGCTATTTCGCTAACCGTCCACGAAAACTCATGTTACATCCGACATGAATACCGTTTTAACTCACTGATTATTACGTTGATGTCACCGTTGCACAGCGTAACAGCGCATTTAGTGTTAAAATGGGTAATTTGGGTCAGAATTTCATCTACCACTAGCTCATAGCAGGTCGGGGTGGTGTATGTGGATCGAGGAAGTATTCTGGGCACCGAGGCTCGCCCGCGCGTGCGCCCTGCGCGCCGGGGCGTAACCTAGACCCTGAAATACCACCCTCTCGCCCACACACACACACAAGTAACCATAGCTACGACCGCGAATTGCACTCGAAAAAATAACAAAAAACGATCGAAATACTAGAAATCCTTCCCTAAACATGTGTTAAAGGTAAACTTCTTTATAGAATGACATTTGGCGTTTCTTTTGTTTCATTCAGAAAAAAGTTTAAATAGTATGCACAAGATACGCGGAAACGCAGTTAAGAAACTCTGGTAGGTGCGGTTGGATCCACCCAATGAACGGAGCAGTCGACACGGTATTGGTCTTCCTTAGGCCATGGTATGAGGTATGACCACCTACCATGGAAATTATTGACGACCACCATTTCCAACGTAGGTGTGCAAATATTATGTTTTGTATCTGCTTATAACGTTACATTACTAGCACTTGTTTTATATAATGTAACGTGTAGGTACACACGCATAGGTATAATAATTTGTACTAAACGACTTTCGCAAAATTACGGTAATATGAATGAAAATGAAAGAATACTACCACCCCATCTCTTCCCTTGGGACTACCAGACTAAAGACTGCACATACATAGAGCGGCGATGGGCTCACCTATCACGCTGAGCACATGTGCAGTCGCTATTTGGTAAAAAGTGGACTATGGCAGAGGACTGCTTTTGCGGTCCTCAATGCCTAGTCTCTAACTAACCCTTCGGGGATAATAGTCGTGATTATATGTATGTACCTACGTAATAATTATGAATGGCGTGAAATTGTGAAAATCAGTATTGTAACTTTACCTATACTTATATTTTTATTCAGGTACTTTCATAGTGTAATGTCGTACGGCATTTTACTGTGGGGAAATGCTGCCGACATTCAAACTATCTTTGTGCTGCAGAAGAGGGCTATTCGAGCAATATGTAACCTACAGGCTGGTGACTCTCTCAGAGAGAGATTTAAGGATAGAAGTATAATGACAGTTGCATCACAATACATTTATGAAAATCTGATGTATGTTCATAAAAATATTGAAATGTTTTCAAAAAACAGTCATATTCACAAATTAAACACTAGAAGTAAGAACAAATTAGCAGTACCCTAGACTAGGCTCCATAAAATAAATAATTATTTTAAGGGTCTGTGTGTACGATTACACAACAAAGTACCAAATGATATTCAGAAATTAGATCTTGATAAAATTAAAATGAAAATCAAAGAAAAGCTTTATAAAAAGCTTATTATAAAGTGTCAGATTATACAGAAGACAAAACAGCTTGGGTCTGAAATGCTCCAAGTACTCCAACAGCTATTTCTAATTGTCTATAATTAATTTATATAGAGCACCATATTTAATTAAACTTCCATTCATATTTTGTTCATATGTTTGTATTTACATTCAAATTCATATTTTGTATTTTGTGATCTGGTAACGACATATAATATATATATATATTTTGTAAATATCGTTGCTTCTGTGCGCTGTGGTTTCTTCTTTGCCACAGTAAAAAAATGATGTCCTGAATGGGTGGTAGGTTAAAAAATATTTGGACGTTTTAAAGTACTTATTGATTGAGTTTATAAAAAAAAAATATTTTGACTATTGACTATTGACTATTCCATCAAAGGGAGTAGGTAAGTATCCTAATTCCCAGTATTATAAATCATTATTTGAAATTGATTATTGCTCTTTTACATAATTGTCACCTCTTTAAATGAGTACAGCATTATAATAATAATAATATTTATTTATTTCCTCTCACAATGTACAGGATGGCACATGAGTCCCTTTAAGTGTAAAATAATAATTTGTTACTTTATGTAAAAGCTTTTTATTTTATAGTAATCCTTATAATATCAGTGGGACTATAGACTGATGATGACGATAGGAAAGGTTTATTTAATATCTTTCATGCAAGCTCCGTTTAAAATAGCTAGAGTTAGTTAGTTAGCCACTGTCGTCACACGAGGGTAGGGTTACATCCGTCTGGATTAGTCCTGACATGTCCGGACTTTTAGACTCTATTCCGAACTTTGACTGGCTCTTTAATTTGTCCGGATTCCGGAATATGAGTAACAAAACTACATTTTAAGTAATATCAAATAAGTCTTTAATCATTATTAACTTCACATTTATCTAAAAACAACACATAAAAAGTAAGTAACGTTTCCATTTTTTGACTAAAAAGTCCGGACTTTTATCGAAATGTCGGGCTTTTTGTAAGGACATTTCAAATTCTTAAATGGTAACCCTACACGAGGGCCGCTCTACCTGAGCGGTTTGGTTTGGACATATACCTAGGCATATGTACGCAAATACATAGCTATTGCATGTACCATCCGCCCGTGCAACAAATCAATACCGAACGCCGTGATCTGTCAGTATCTCTTTCAATGCTTGTGAACTAGACACACATTATAATATCGTTTCGTTGAAGTCTAAAATTTCTTGAATGACTAAAATTTCTTTGTGATCCATATTTATCCATGTTTTTTTTTTACTTATAATAAAGTACTTTATATACCTAGGTATACTTAACAAGTTCGCAGTCCAAGAAATGATAAAAGAAAATTAATTGTTGTGAATCACACCTTAGCTAAATGGTTAATATTCATTTCCGTTTTTCAGAATCAACTTTCTTTGAATTGTTTTACGCACCTTATTAGGGGAGGTCAGCTCAGAGCGGCCACCTTAACTTTGACTTTAAAAAAATGCCACTATAGAAACGATATATAAAAAAAATATTATATCAAAAAAAGGGAACTTAATAAGCTTTCATAAAGTGGAGGCACATTTTGCAAAAACTTGAACAGTTTATTTTAATTTGTAAATTACGAAGACTAGTCAAAAAACCGCTTTGCCCCTGTTGGCGCCTAAAGCGGCCATGGGGGTAAGGGCAAAGTGGTCATGCCTAAATATTACAAGAAATTCATTTTTAAAAAACAAAACACCTATAATAAATTTAAAAAATATATATTTAAGATTAAATTAAATACCTAGTAACCAATAAAGTTTCAAATGGAACAATCATTTCAGTCTTAATGTTTTCTTACTTAAATCTATGTACCAAAAGTTCCCCCTGCCTAGTTTTTCTTTTGTAGTTGTTGACCATCTAAAAAAATAATAGTTAAATAAAACATTCTAATCTTAATAATACAAAAACGTATATTTTTATAAGCGGCTAACTGCCCGCTTTGCAATCTTCACGGTTCACTTATTGAATACGGGCAAAGTGGTCACATGGAAACTTTGCCCGGACCGCTTTGCCTTTTTCCACAATTTTATTTTAAAAATAAACACAGCTCACATTATTTATCTCATGTCGGAACAAATGTTACACATTCAAAGCCAATTAGATATGTAACAAAAGACGTGTAATAAAAAGATTGAATTCTAAAAAGGTTTGATCAAAACAGGTTGAACTTACCCTGGATTTTTTTAATAAAATGCACAAATCCCTTGTACATGTCGCCGCGGCCACGCGTTTGCTCCGATCGCAACCAAACGACTGCCTGCGGTGGGGCGGGAAGTTAGCCATATGGCAGAAGGGCAACGTCGTGCTATCGTTTTTAGTTACCGAGAAATTGGGTGTGGCCGCTTTGCCTCCTATGGCCGCATTGAGCTGACTTCCCCTATCTTTTAGCAACAGTTCAAAGCGTTTCTATCTTAGTAAGAAAGGAGGACGGTATTGTCACTTATCCACGATATTGTATGACTTTACTTCTACCAATAAGTTGGTGAAGGTACCTTTACCTATTAACTATAACCAACGAGCGTACGTATAATAATACTTAGGTACGTAACTCTGCAGCTCATTCTGACAAGAGACCATAGCGTTCACCATCACGCAGACTTCAAGGAGACACAGACTGACTTCCTAACCATTACTGGCTCTGTACGAAGGGTCTGATACTCTAGTTCGAGTGACGTTACCTCGATGTCTCTACCTCGACGGTACACTTCACCGATGGCTCGTTACCTCGAAAGGTCAATACCTCAAAGGATCTCTTCCTCGACGGGTCTTTTCTTCCATGGTACATTTGATCGATGGGTTGTTACCTCGAAAAAATCATAAAAAGTACAATTATAATTCCCATGACTTATAAAAGTCTCCCTTATCTTTATTGTGTATTTTTAGTAACATTTTGATAAAAGAATAAGACAAAAGTGTCTTATGAAGCATAAAAATTGTAAATTTATATGCAGAGTGATAATAAATGTTGCCTCTATGATTATATCGATATTCAGGCCTATCCCAACGGTGGGCCATTTGTAGAGTAAACATACATACTTACTCGTCCATAGATTCACGACTATTAGCCCCAAAGGGTTAGATAGAGTCTAGGCAATGAGGAACGCAGAAGCAGTCCTCTGCCATAGTCCACTTTTCACCAAATAGAGACTGTACATGTGCTCAGCGTGACAGGTGTTAAGCCCATCGCCGCTTTATGCAGTTAGAATTATATGCAGTCTTTAGTCCGTTAGTCGCCTTTTAAGACACCCAAGGGAAGAGAGGGGTGGGAGTAATCTTTCACCGCTACGCGACACGGTATAAAAGTAACCACAATAAAAGAAAAAAAAGTAAATTAAGCAAAATAAGTTTATCAGGAATCAGGATGGTAGCAAATTGGAAAGCTATGGTCACTGCCTCGGTCCATATTGGCTTACCTAAAGTTCTTTACCCGAAATTGTTCTTCCTATCTATTTGTAATCCGAATGAACACTCTTCCTAAAAGTTTTCTTCCTAAAGTTTGCATTCATACAATTTGTAGTACTACCGACGATGTTCATAACACATAAGTTTCCAAAAATTGTAATTATACTCTTGTTTTTAATAACGCTTTTATCCTTAAACATAATTTCCATAATATTTTTACTCATATTAAAAGTAAATACAACGGTGACCTACAGGAGAATGGAAGCTAATATTTCTGATGTCTAATAAAAAAAAATCTTGAATGTCGAGGTTATATTTTTTTATTACATAAAAAAATTTCTAACTATCCTCATCCTCATTCTCATCCGTATCCTCAATCATTTGAATAATAGTGTAAAAGACGGTTATGTTGAGAAAATGTAGGTAAACAAATAATAGTTTATTAGATGTTTATTACTACTGACATTATGGTGATGGTGGTGGTGGTGTAGTGTTAAAAGCGATAATAGGGGTGCAGAAAGGGTTATTTACAGAGATTGGCTTAGAAATACTTAACGAAGGGAACATTCCAACTTCTGATACCTGGCGCGGAGGGAAAAGATATAAGAACTCAGTGGATGTTACGTGCTGCTCAAACGACATGGCAAAGCTGGTGCTAGATTAGAGAGTGGATAAAGAAATGACGACCTCGGACCACAACGCAATTACCTTTAATATAAACTTAGAAGAGATAAAGGAAATAGAGGATACAAGGACGACAAGGATGTTTAAGACAAATAAAGTAGATTGGAGTAAAGAGTGCAAAGTAGAATTTGAGAAAAAGAAAGTAAATATAGAAGAAATAAAGAAAATAAAGGAAGTAAGTGAATTGGAAGACAAAGTTAACGAATACATAGAAAGTATAGAGGAAACTTGCAACAGGATACTAAAAAAAAGGTTAAGATACAAATAAAGATTGCGTGGTGGTCCGAGGAATTAGAAGAAATGAAGAAGGAAAAGAACAGAATGAAATGGAAAATTAAATGGGCGGCGCCAAAACGTTTGGCATATGTCGTCGAGCAGTACGAAAAGACCAAGGAACGATATCAAGAGAAAATAGAAAAGGCCAGGATCAGAAGTTGGAAGGAGTTCTACAAAAAGCAAGAGAGGGAAACAATGTGGGGAAAAACTAAAAATGCATTCGAAGACCTACCGATAGCTAGGGATGGCAAGAACACCAGCCCAAAGAAGTCGGTCCGCATCATGGCCGAAAGCTTTTACCCGGAGGATACCGAAGTGGGGGATAACGAAGATCACAGAGAAGTGAGAAGAAGGGCAGCCGAAGCGAATGGGGGAAACAAAACTGATTTTTGCGACCCTCCATTCGTGGAGGCTGAACTTCTTCACGCGGTGACTTCGTTCAACCCCAAAAAGGCCCCGGGTAAAGATGGCTTTGCGGCCGATATATGCGCAGCAGCCATCAATACCAACTCCAAATTATTTCTAGCTATCTTCAATAAATGCCTCGAGCTCCCCCGCTTCCCTAAGCCCTGTAAGGAGGCAACTATTATCTTGCTGAGGAAGCTCAACAAAGATGACTACACGCACTCCAAATATTATAGACCAATACAGTTCGAGCGGCAGCACAGTACCGAAGACTCCCTCTACGATATGGTCCAGCGAATTAGACATAATTTGCATGAGAAGAAAATTATGGTCTTGATATCGCTGGACATGGAGGGGGCCTTTGATAGTACGTGGTAGCCCCAAATCAGATGTCAGTTGAGAGAAAAAGAGTGCCCGATAAATCTGCGAAGGCTGGTGGATAGTTACTTGTCCGACATGAAGGTGACGGTGAAGTATGCGGGGGAACAATATCAAAAACACCAAAAAGGGCTGCGTCCAAGGTTCTATAGGCGGGCCCTTGTTTTGGGACTTAATCCTTGACCCCCTGCTAAACGAACTCACCGTCGCCAATGTATACTACCAAGCCTTCGCAGACGATATCGTATTAATAATTGAGGGCAGCACAGCCATAGAAATATATTTAAGGTCCAATACCGTTCTCTCCCGTGTCCAGAAGTGAGTTGTGTCGAATAAGCTTAACTTCGCGCCTCAAAAGACCAAGGCAATGGTAATAACCAGAAAGCTGAAGTTCGACACGCCTCGTCTGGAGATGGGAGGGACGGATATTGAGTTAGTAGATAACATTAAAATTTTGGGTGTCATTTTCGATAATAAACTCCTCTTCAACAAACACATTCAATATATATGTAATAAATCTATTAGCAAATATAGCAAAATCTATTTACAAAGGAGTTTGCAGAGCGGCGAGGGCTACCTGAGGACTGCACCCGGAGATCATAAAAACGATCTATAAAGCAGTAATCGAACCTGTGATCTTGTACTCAGCAAGCGTCTGGTCCACGGAAGCGAAAGCAGTCTCCCGGAAAGCCCTTGATGTAGTACTGAGAGGGTTTGCGCAAATGTTTGAGAGTAACAGGACAGTTTCCCTCAACGCTTCCTTAATAAGAGGGCAGTTTGATAAGTCCATGACTTTGTAAAGAAGAAACACTCTTTTTACATACACATTTTTTTATTTTTCTACATATCTCCTCTCAACTCTACGCACTTAGTCCAGCAATGTTCCAACCTCTTCAAGCAATCAAAAAAATTGTATTTTTAAAACCCTGAAAAATAGGCCTCAGTTTCGGTTACCACCGAAGACGTTTGACGAAAATCTTTGCCCGCCAAGCCATTTCTTCATGTTTGGGAAGAGGAAAAAGTCACAAGGGGCTAAATCTGGTGAAAACGGAGGTTGTGGCAATAATTCGTATCCTAATTCGACAATTTTTGATGTCGCGATTGCAGACGAGTGGGCCGGTGCATTATCCTGATGAAATAGAATTTTTTTTCTTTGCTAGATGCGGTAGTTTCATGATCAACTTTTTATTGAATCTATCTAACAATGCATCATAGTAAGCTCCGGTCTTGCCTTTATCCCGAAAGACTGTGGCCATCACTTTACCAGCCGAGCAAACAGTGTTTGCCTTCTTTGGGGCACGTACCCGGTAGAAGTTCATTGCTTCGACTTTTGCTTAGTTCCTGGTGTATAATGATGGACCCACGTTTCGTCAACTGTTATGTACCGACGCATAAACTCACTCGGATTGCGATTATACATGGAAGAAAGCTTTTTCATGCCCAGAATATCATGCAAAATATAAAAAACTCATTCAGTCGAGATGTGCACAGCATTACTTATTTCGCGTATCTTCACTCGACGGTCTACCAAAACAATATCATGTATTTTATTAACCATGCCCTCCGTAGTGAACTCAATCGACCTTCATGGGCGCTCCGCGTCATTAGTGGTAGTACGTCCACAACGAAATTCAGTGAACCACTTATGTACCATCCCATGAGAAGGCGCAGAAGCTTGTTTTCGCGCCAAATTTGAAAAAAGAACGGCCTGCGCTTCGTAGTGAGTTTCCAAATATAAGACAAAAAAATATATTTAAAAAGTTTTTCTTCAACCTTAAAGTCATTGAGTTGCCAAACTGCCCTCGTACTGTCGAAGCTGCTTCCGCTGGATCTTCGGATCCAGGAAGCATCCCGGCTTTTTGAAGCAAAGCGCGGGAAACCACAGGCCCCATTAAGGGACAGGAGGGTCGAGCAGCGCGCACCATTCACAGACAACACCCACCCCAGTAGGATGCTAAATTCAAAATTTATTTGTTTGGAAAACGCGAAAGAGAATATCGGGCTGGCGGAAGGCTTGGTCAAGATCTACACTGACGGCAGCAAGCTGGAGGGGAAAGTCAGAGCCGCCCTGACCTGTTGGGAGGGGACGACTGAGACGTGTACCCGAAAATTCAGACTGGGACCGTACTGTACGGTCCTCCAAGCCGAGCTATATACGCTATCCTCCAAGCGACGGAAATTATCATTAGCAGAAAATTCGAAGAAGCGGCTATTCTAAACGACTTGAGGTCGGACGGATCGGTCTCCAGACGCTACCATTAGCGTCTGGATCCATATCCAGACTCCTCGCACCCGATCACGACGGTGATACAGGGTAACCCAAAATTCCTGAGAGACAACCACCAACTAGTCTCTATTTTTTGGATACGGGCCCACGTCGGAGTGAGAGGGAACGAGAGAGCGGATAAGTAGCGAAGGAAGCCGCCCTCAAACTGAAGACCAGAAATTCTTATTTCGAAAGTTTAAACCGTTTAAACCTTAAAGGCTTGATTTTACCTCGGTAATACCTGCGTTTACCTTAGGAAACGTAGGTACACTTAAATAAATAGAATAGAAGAAATGTATTAGTAAGTAAGAAAAGAAATGTAATAAGTAGTACCTATGTAAGAAGAAATTGAAAATAAAAAAAGAAAAGAAAATGTAGTAGAATTAAGAACAATATTGTCTAAAAGAATAAAAGATAAAAGAGAAAACAAAAGTTAAAAAATAAATAAAAGAAAAAAAATTGGTTGCCTGTAAAGTCGGTATACGGGCGAAAGTTTTACGTGACAACGACTTTGAGTGGTAAAATAATTTTAATGTGAATATTCATTAGTATAGTAGGAAGAAGGATGAAATAATATGGAAGGGACGCGTGCCTTTCACTTTTTATGTCTGTCTCTCTCGCTCTTAGGCGGGCTAACCATGCCCGAGTGGAAGGGACGCGTGCCTCTCACTCGCTCTCATTGTGAGCGCATAACGTGAGCGGAGCGTAACGCAGTTTCTTGAAGTGTCACCCGGCAAACCAATTTATAAGACGTTGTCACGTCAAAATAAACAAAAGACATAGAGAGTAGAACTCTTCAAGCTCAAGATTATTTAACCCCTGCATAAAAGAAAAGAAAATAAGACAAAACCTGCCAAAAAGCGGGAGCAGCCAACTTTAAAAATAAACTTATGTGTGGCCGTAAACTGTACAAACGTGCATGAAGTGTTAAATAATAAAAAAAAACTTTAGAGAACAATATAGGTACATATGTATACAATATATTTTTTAGCAATAACTTGGGTGCCTGAAGACGGGAGGCGTGGTCGTAGTCGACTGCAGAAGCGTTGGCGAAACGATCTCAAGTCCTCTGTAGGAGACTGGTGAGAAACTGCCAAAGATACAGTTGCGTGGAAGGGTTTGAGGGAGGCCTTTGCTCAGCAAATGGACAAAATAGGCTGATTCTAATATTATGATAATTTTTTATTTTTTGTGTTAATAACGCTCTAATAAACTCGAAGATAAAGAAACGTAGACGACGTGGGTTCGATTCCCACCTGAGGTTGCAACATTCCGTTATCTTCGAAAAAATGTCGAATTAGAAAAAAGGCAATAAGTTAAACTAAGCACTAGGTTATCAACGACCCGCATGTTGCAATCCATTAATTTAGAATCCTGCGTTAGATCTGTGTTAGAAACTAAATGTTTGGCGTTGGAAGCCTCAAAGTTATCTAGAACAGCGATAAATTAACTATACCTAGTTGGTACATCGCCACTTTTAATTATTTATTGCGCATAAATTATGGTGGCTATTTGAATACGTTATCATAATTAACGATCCCGTGGCGCCATTCAAAAATTCTTTCAAAACTTGTAACCGTGAGCTAGACTTGATAAAAAAGTAAGTTGTTAATAAGTAGATATTTCACGTTTAAGTACCTACGTATTTTTTTAATACGCATACTTAAAAGAAAACAACATTGATAGACACGGCTACCAATAATACTTCTAGAACTTCCGGTTTAAAGAATTACATTTTTCCTTCGATCATTTCTCATTAGAACTGAGCCTGGGATTATTAATATTAGATACCCACGGAATAGCTCTTTTTTTACTGTTCTGTAGGTTCACTTAAAATTTTGTTTTAATTTAATATAAATATATATAAATCTCCTTTTTGTCGCAGCGCAGAAATGTTAGTCCTATGCACATGGTTGTGCTCTATGCGCAAAGAAATTAAAATCAAAGCAAGTTATGTGAAATAGGTAAGTTTAAAGATCAGTTTACCTAGAACGATGACCGTGTCAAACTCAGAGGTTTCAGAGACCTACATTGGACCTACATTGCGATCGGTTAAGCTGGTGAAAACGTTGAGTCTTATTCCACCTGACTTTCTACGAGTGGTAACAATTTTTACTCTTTCGCTACAACAGGAATGTTACCAGCATTGTTGTGTTTTCATTGACAATGCTATATCCTTGTCGACTGAAAAGACGACTTGAGTCGATTTCTTTTTCAAGTCCTGGTGGGACTCGAACCTACAAGGACTATCGACTTTTCGCAATTCAGTCGAGATCCGTAGCTGTTTAAGATTCTGGGTAAAGTGCACCTCCATTTTCAGCTTCATTGCTAGCATCAGATGACATGAACGTCAAGTGTTTCCTCTATGATCGTTGTGTAGATAAATACTCAGAACAATAACTAAAGCATAAATACCTGGAGGCCAATTCTCATTTTTCGAGATGTAGTCTCGATTCGAGTTTTGATTTCGATCTCTATCTCGACCATAAAATCTCGTTATTAACATTTTGTTCACGAATCTCGTATTCTCAGCGCTAATCGACTTCGAGTTTGATTCGAATTCGAACTTTATCGAGTGGTAATCCAAATTAGTTATTCTGAACATCTCGAACTCGACATTTCTCGAAGGAGAGCCGCTCGAATTGCTTCGAGTGGTCGGCAGTGGTCGAGACGTAATTTCGACTACGAGAAGCTAATGAAACGTCAAAATTAAATAGCGGCGAAATTAGGTACTGTGGATATGGAGGAGTTAATTTCCAATTTTGTCGTGGAAGTGATTTAAAATATAGAGAGAGCTCGCTCTCTTTTTTTTAAAAGGTGGAAGAAAACTTTCCACTCCTTAACTGTATACCGGCTTCCAACATTTGTAGAAGAAGCTGCTTCTGCTGTGGCGTTATGTATTATTTTTTGACATTGTGACATTGTGTGTGTCTTGTGAATACTAAAATGATCGTTTCGTCACCAAACAAGCACACAACCACAAACAAAAAACATAAAATTTATCGACGATACGTCACGTTTTAAACAATACAAGTTGTTTAAGGAAATTAAATTTGATCACAACACATTAAATATTATGATTTTTCGATACTTATTAAAAATTTACTTCTTTAACTAAAAAGCAAGTTCAATACATTTAAATACCTTTACAGTAAAAATATTTGTAGTACATAGTTGCAACCGGTTTAAAACCGGATGAAACGTGTGGAACGGAACGCATCCCGAGTTGATTGCAATAGAGGAATCAAAACTCGATTCGAGACTACATCTCGAAAAATGAGAATTGGGGCCCTGGCCTAAAAAAAATGTATAGAAATATTATGCCTAATGTAGGTAGTAAACAAACTTACATAGATTTATATGAGGAGCTTGATGGCGCAGCGGCTGGCGTTTGGTTTACGATCTTGCCATTTAAAAGCATTTTAAAAGCAACATAATTTGCAATGTTGGGTCACTGCCTCACTGGATGGAAAAAAATTTGAAGGTCCGTTGACTTAGGTAGAGTATCTATTTATACTTACTCAAAGTACATTACAATTTATTTTCTTGCGGTCCCATGTAGTATCTACGTCCAGTCCCGTAGACAGTCCAGTCCACTGTTTGATGTCGTCCAGCCACTTGCGCTTCGAACGCACTTTCAGTACAATGCATGAAATAACTTGGTTCCTTGTAAATGATGCCTTAGATAAAAGTAATCTATGTTTGACGGAAAATCATGTAGACAGGACTGCCTGCGCAAGCCTAGAGTAACAGTGCAGATTTATTCTCTCTAATAAGACTTAGGTACCTTACCTTGTAGAATACTTACCGAATCAAAAGAAGTGCCACCTTTACCTACGGCTGCCTAAACATTGGATGGGAGAAATCAAAAAGGAGCGGAGCTGTGCCAATATTAAGCAATAGAAATCAGCTCCGCTCTCCTCGTGTGGCTCATCCAAGCGTGGCCACCATCACCAACTGTAAATCAGACTTTATAGATAATTGGTCGCGAAATCTCAGAATTGGTCGGTCCACCGTTAAAAGTTATACGGGTCATAGGACGCCAAGCCAGCTTCATCCAGACACGGCCAACTTGCATCTCGAAACCACGGGTCGTAGACTCGTAGCGGAGTTTTTACACCAATAATTCGAGAATTTGTCAAATTCTGAGAGGTCGCGGTGCGAACCGCTACCTTTATATTGATAAAATGATTTGACTTTGAGTTTCATTTTGAATAATTTATTTTGTTTCACTTATGCGTCACCGACATCCTACTAATCCTACTAATATTATAAACGCGAAAGTTTGTATGTATGGATATTTGTTACTCTTTCACGTAAAAACTACTGAATGGATTTGGTTGAAATTCGGCATACAGATAGTTTATAACCTGGAATAACACATAGGATACTTTTTATCCCGATATTCCCACGGGAACGTATGGATGGATGTTTGTTACTCTTTCACTTAAAAACTACTGAATGGATTTGGATGACATTCGGCATACAGAGCCGCTAGTATAACAATAATACCGACAATTAAATATTATTTTGTTGATGAGCATGTGGCACTTCGTAAGTCTAGATTCCTAAGTAAATTCACACTATATTACAGTATTCCTAATGTTTTCTTTCTTTTTTTCCTAACACGGTACGTTAAAAAAGGTAAAAAAATAAAATTCCAAATATTATGTATTAAGTAATTTAATAAAATTTCTTCAATATAAGAATATGTCCGATTCCATCTATATAATACAAAGCATTTCAAAAAGGGAAAATACCTACATATAAAATACAACCTTCTGTACCTTCACTAAGGACTCTTGTCCGCGGCATCGCCGCACTCCTTGCGACACTCTTACACAAAGAAAAGTTGTCACAAAATACAATATACGACCTCTATAGACCTCTCAGTGCCTCATACCCATAAATATTACCGAGCTGATGTTACAACTACGTTGATACATCGTAAAAAGATTTATTCCCCAAAGATACACTTTACCCGTGGAGACACATTTGCAAAATGATCGCTGCTGTTTCTTACCTAATCACTTTCATCTAAGTACATCTTACTAAAAACGTACATTTAGTACAAGTTTTGAAGTTGCGCCAAATTAATAAAAAACGATAAGAAGGCGATGTATTCTATTAAATAATAAAATATAACACTGCCCTGAGAGACATAAGCTGGACTAAAATGATTTAATGCACTAATGCACCAAAAAAGTGTAAATGAAAACTATAAGTAACTACAACATTTAAAAAAGTGTTACTTACAGGAACAAAAACGATCTTTATTAAAAGTGTCTTATAACACGTCTTTGGGGATACAAATACATTAAAAAGGTATAAGACACCTACAAAAGAAGCACCTTAGAAAACAGATTTTGCCCTACAATGACGCACATTCATTCAACGAGACCATTTATTGCACTATAAAAGTTACATAGTAAAGACAGTTGCGTTAATTTCTCCATCAACGTGGTTTTATTTACATTGACCTAGGATTTCTTTATAGAAAATTTTATGAATATTTACAGATGACACATGGTGATATTTAAACATCTCTTTACAACCGGTTCGTTCCTCTTGACGTGGTGTTCAGTCACTTATAGGGATAAACATGCTTTTTTATTTGTTAAACATTAAATGATAGATCGTAATCGTAAACAAACAGAAAGAAGGTTAGGAAACATAGAAACATTAACAATTACTTAAACTTTTTACATAGGAAACGAACTTTAAAGAACTCAACATAAGAATGATTACTATCGGGATTATTAATGTATTTTGTGGTAATAATTACTTTAATAATTCTCCATACTAAAAGGTCCAAACATAAAGATACTAAAGGTTGAAAAACACAATAGCCACCTCGTACGCAATAAATAAATGTGTATAATACTATTTACAACATCTCATGAATAAATTGATAAGAGTGCATAATAGGTTATTCCAAATAATCTCAAATTTATTTTTGAACTGCATAGTTTATTTTTTATACATGGCAGTTTTTTGGAATAATTAAAACGATAAAACAAAAGGTTTAGACAAGGCTGTCCATAAACCATGCGGACGTTTTAAGGATACAATTAAAATAGGGTAACCATGAGATTCTATGATAGAACTGAAAATAATGGTAGATGGAATAGACAGAGTGGGATGAAGTCATGGGGTTGGGTGGATGCCCCATTGGGGTTAAAGGATTTCGAAGAGCTTCTTCAGTTCCACCATGAGCTGCCAGTCCGTTTTGATGAGGTCGTCGCGGAAGTAGTCCTTGCACGCGTCGATACTTGCACGCGATATCTGAAACAAGTACGAAAACTTAGTTATGAAACATTTTTACGGCTCATTTAACATTCTTATTGTTGTCTTTTAATTGAAACGATACATAATGAAGTTTAACGCAAGTTTTATTACAAACAGATAATAATTCAGAAAAAGTATTAAACATTTTTAAGGGACTTTCAGAAAATGCAGGTGCAAACACAAGCAAACAAAAGTTATAATAAATAAGATGGTACATTATGTTTGTACCTATTGTTGCACTTAAATGCATAACGGTAAAAACCTACATTATTGATTGATAGTGCCATAGTTTATACAAATGCAAAAAAATACTGTTTAACAAAGGTGCATATGCACACAAGAGGTAAAAACTATCGCCATTCTCCAAATAATGGGACCGAGTGAAAGAAACCCATAAATAACATAACACCGGGGCGAGGCAATAAGGACGGCGGACCCCACCGTCCGATTCGTAGTGAAATTGAACGCGCTACAAATTGCGGTGCCCATCGAAATGTCATAAATTAATTCGCGGCTCGCAGAATTTAATTGCGACCGCGCACTGGTACATCCGCAAAAACTGGTTGCACCGCCCGGCGACTACGACGAGGCAGCGGGGGACGCCGTCACTAAAAATAGCTGGTTCATATAAGTGGTCCATTCAGGTCGACCCAGATTGGGGCGCATCGATTCAGCACCTCGGGGTGAATGGCTATGACGTCATAGGGAAAATGGAACAGCAGGTTGTGCAAGCAGAAGTAGGTCGGCTACCCCCGCGCCCTGCAGCGCCTCCGGAGGTCGTTGCTAACGCAGCCCCGGCGAGGAAATCGTATTACACGGCCGCACCCGCCCGCCGGCCGCGCCGGGGAACTATGCGAATAGAATAGGTGTGGTATATTGTCGCGAAGGATGCTTGCCCGGCTAAATTGGAAAATGGATTTGGAGGCTGCTATGCAATTAAAAATAAAAAAATAAAACTCAAAAATCTTTGTTCACGTAACTAATATTGACATTTGTTCATATAAGGTTTTGGAACTATCCTATTACGTATAAATAAGTTTTAAAAAATACCTGTTTCAGGAGAGTACTTAAAAACATTTAGTACAGCAATTAAAAGGAGGAAATACCTCGTGTATTGTGTGAGCTTGCAGTTTGCTATTTGTAACTTAATACTTGGTGACAAGCCTTGAAGGACATCGAATTCAAGTGTTTTATTAGCAATTGTAGTAGCCATTTTATCAACAACATCATAGTAAAGAGATTAGCCTTAAATTATCTGTGACAAAACGTCGTCGTCGGTTACATTTTTTTATCGTTAAAGGATCAGTCTTATATCAGGTCAGGTTCTTTTTTTTACACAATCTAAGCGATAAGCAATAGCTTTTTAATTCGTTGGAAATTACCTTGATTAATAATGATTCATAGACAATAATAGTAAATGTCGTGTATGCAGATAAAAAGTACGATAATTAAAATTATTCAGTTTTAATTCAATGAGTTTCGTGTAGTTATTCATTCGTAAACTTTTTAAACAAATTTTTAATTAAGTGTGTGTTGCATTCAAAATTCACTAGATCAATTCAAACATACCGGTAGATAAACATCTAAAAGCATTCAAAAGAACCTTAAACCAATTCTCACATCGGAACAAACTCTAACAAAGGAAACACAATATAACAATATTGCAAGTAAAAGTCGCAAGCTGCCATCGACGCCGAGCAAGAGCATCAATGAACGGGCCGCGCTGCAAAATATCAATGAAGCATCTAGAATGGGGGTCTGACCCGGTCAGCGCGCTAGTGTGCAACCGACTGTGGGTACTTGTGTAGTGAAATGTTACGGTAAAAGCGACCTCAACGCGCAGACAAGAAGGCCGTAAACACGAAAACCGTTCAAACAGGGGTGGCCTTAATGTCACACCGACTTTCAACCCGACGGAGTAGTCGATCCAATGACGATGCGCATGCATGCTTACTTAGATTAGTTAAGCCAGTTTATTTTATATGTAACTGGTGCAAGGACGACGACGTTGGGAAACCATTAATTATGTGTCGCCAAACGGTTGAAATTAAATAATTTATCTATTCGTATTTATTTGGTATATTCTCGTATTTATAATAGAATATAACTTTCTATTTATTTATTTAGGCGATGGGCTCACCACCTGTCACGCTGAGCACATGTGCAGTGCTATTTGGTGAAACGTGCCTACAGACTGCTTTTGCGGGCCTCATTGCTTAGTCGCTGACTAACCCTTCGGGGATAAATAGTCGTGATTATATGTATGTTAATTGGACAATTATCTAGTCCAAGCTAAGCTTCTTTTGAAACTTGTTTAAATGGTTGAACAGATAACGGATAAACATACTTATACATAGAAAACCCCCAAAGAGCCCCCAACCCCCAAATCCCAGACCCGAAATGATCTACGACACACTCGTCAAAACTGCATATTGGTCAAGCGATGTCAAACTTTTATTTTTACTGTCTACTCGTCAAGTTCTTATTTCTCGCACTTGTCAAAACTGCATATTGGTCTAACTTTTAGAATTGTCAATTAGAGTTGAAATATTTCAATAAATAAAACGACAATATTAGCATAATGTTTGTATTAAAACAAAATGAGACTTCTAACCTAAGTACGTATACTACGTACTTAGGTTAGAAGTCTCATTTTTGTTTAAGTAGAAAGTCTTTTTGAAACATTTCAACTATTAGAGTTCGACGATTCTAAAAGTTAGACCAATATGCAGTTTTGACGAGATCGCATAAATAAGAACTTGACGAGTAGACAGTAAAAATAAGAGTTTGGCATCGCTTGACCAACATGCAGTTTTGACGAGTGTGTCGTAGATCCCCGAAATCATTTTAGAAAAACAGTTAAGTATTTCTAAATTAAGCCGACTAGGAATTAAACCCTAGACCTCAGAGATGGCTGAACTGGCATGCTAACCACTCGACCCGGAGTTCGTTAAACGTATTGCGCTTTACAAGCTCAGTGGTGATCGGGAAACTTCCTATAAATAAAGTACTCCGTATTAAAGTTCATTAATTTTAATGGATAGTGTTTCCCGTAAACTTTAGAAAACAATATCGCCGTTTTTATTCACTGTTTACTCTTTTGGAGGAATTCGCAACAAAGACAATTAATATAGGATTAGAACTGTTTTTCAAATTGACAAAGTAGAAAAATGCGTTGAAGTATAAATTACTCTCGCGAATAACTTGAAAATGTCACAGCCCGTATAGAAAAACATAGCAAGTAACGTTGATAAAGCATTTACATATCAAATTAAAACACATTGCATTAGTGTTTTGTGGATTATAAATAAGGAAATAAGTTACTAAAATACATTATTTTCCAATCTGAAAATAGCACTTGAAATTCACGGCCGAATGACCTTTCCTCATAATTCAGTTTCGATATAAATAGCATTGGGCGACACATCATTCGATTAGTTCGTGAATTATACAACAATTTGAAAGTACTAATGTTTTCTTCTTTTACATCCTACTAATATCATAAACGCGAAAGCTTGTAAGTATGGATGGATGTTTGTTACTCTTTAACGTAAAAACTACTGAATGGATTTGGATGAAATTCGGCATACAGATAGTTTATAACCTGGATTAACACATAGGATACTTTTTATCCCGATATTCCCACGGGAACGGGAAGCACGCGGGTGAAACCGCGAGCGGCCGCTAGTATTTTATAAGTACATTCACGATCACTATCCCCAAAGGGTTAGTCAGAGACTAGGAAATGAGCACCGCAAAAGGAGTTCTCTGCCACAGTTCACGTTTCATCAAAGAACAACTGCACATGTGCTCAGCGTGACAGGTGGTGAGCCCACCGTCGCTATGCTATTGAATGTATATGCAGTCCTCAGTCCGTTAGCCGTCTTTTCCGAAACACAAAGGAAGAAGTGGGTTGGTAGTGAGCAAAGACTGGTTCTGTCCTCCGTAGTATTGAGTGTTCTTTCAGTAATGAGCCTCAGCCACACCTCTTTTTTATTTCTATTTAAGGCTAGTTGTTAGTGAAAAATTAAAATAACACGTTCTTAGAATTACTTTTTGAAGTAGTAAACAGTAAAGTTAAAATCTGCGAAAATTATGAAATATTGTTGAGGCTTTATTCTGTGAAAGACACCCGATCGAAACACGATTTGATAAAGTTGGCTCGATAGAATAAATTCACAAAGTTACATATGTTTGTGTCATTTTATCTTTTTTTCCAGGTTTTATTCTTAAAATAAGTGATTTGATATAATGAGTCATTTACCAAAATGAAGTTCATAGATATCTTGAGGAATTATAACCGATCATTTTTTATTTAATACATCTATTCATTTTTTTAAATATTAAACGCGATTATTTGCGCCTCTTCGCTGTTATACCCGTCCCTTACCGTCGTACCGTCGGGAGAGCGAGAGAGAAGCGCTCGAAATACCTCCCCTTAAGAGCGTTTACGCATTTCGGTTTCCCATACAAACTTCCAAGTCGAAATTTTAAAAAACCAATAAGCCAATTTTCATGAAACTTAGCATGCTAGAGTAAAATACAGATATCTAAATAGTTTGTTGAAAACATTTTTTAAAAACGTTTATTTAACTGAGTTATTGCGATTTTAAACTTTCTATCATCATCATCATCATCATCAGCCTATAAACGTCCCACTGCTGGGCACAGGCCTCCCACGTCGACAATAGCACGTGGGGATATTGGGCCATAACCCACCACGCTGGCCCAATGCGGGTTGGTAGGTTTTAACGACTGCCATCTTACGACAACAACCGGGACCAACGGCTTAACGTGCCTTCCGAAGCACGGAAACTTTCTATGGTGGACTTTAAATCGCAATAAAGCAGCTAAATAAACGTTTTTTAAAAAGGTTTTCAACCAACTTTTTAGATCCCAGTATTTTAGTCTAGCATGCAAAGTTTCATTAAAATTAATTAAATTAAACTTTCCTACAATCATACCAATTATCTAGCCCAAGAGAAGCTTCGAAGAAACTCGTTAAATGCTTACTAGACAACGGATAAACATACTTAAAATACTTAAATACATATTTATTATACATAGAAAACACCCAGACCCGAGACAATTTAGAAAAACAATAATTTCTCAATTGACCCGACCGGGGATCGAACCCGGGACCTCAGAGATGGCGACACCATGAAAACCGGTGTACAAACCACTCGACCAAGGAAGTCGTCTTATTAGTTTATTAGTTTTTGATAATTTCGACTTGTAAGTTTGTATGGGAAACTGAAATGCGTAAACCCTCTTAAACCTAATTGTAATTAATTTATAAATAAATAATATTTTTAAAAAAGCAAGCAACTATCAAGATCATCATTGTAATAATTTCACAGTTAAACCATCATTTTGTTCCTTGCTTTTTTCTTTGTTACTCCGAAAGTAGTCGTATCATTAAAAATTGTATAAAAATTACAAGAGTAGGTAAGTTTACTTGAATAAAAGCTTTTTTCCTTTCACTAAACCAATAAATTAGCGATGCAATAGTCTCGCTGACACAACCGAGCCAAAGAAGGGATGTTGGCTTTGGATTCTAGATGAAGCAGTGAAGCGCGCATGGAAAGCGTGACGTCACGGCTACCAAAATACCGTGGCCTTCGCACGGTTGACGGAAAACTGCCGAGTTCACACGGTACTCCTATATTATGCTAATGCCGACACGCTCGTGCTGTGTAGCGTTCTATTTTCCGATAACAAGTGCCAAAAATAAAGCATTCCTACATACATAAGACACACTCACGAGTTAAGACTATTATCCCTGTAGGGTTAATTAGAGACTAGGGAAATGGAGTCCCCATTTCAAACTTACTGGCAAAAGCAATCCACTACCACAGTCCACGTTCACCATATAACAAATGCACATGTGCACAGCGTGATATGTGGTGAGCTCATCGACGCTCTATGCTGTTGGATGTATGTGCAGTCTAATGTCCGTTGTCGCTTTTAACGACACCCAAGGGAAGAGATGGTTGCTAGTATTCTGCCCACACACGTCATCAAGCATTCCTGATGAATATTTAAATTATGCACCTTTATATGTTCTTTCTTTCCTCCGTGCTTCGGAAGGCACGTTAAGCCGTTGGTCCCGGTTGTTGTCGTAAGATGACAGTCGTTAAAACCCACCAACCCGCATTGGGCCAGCGTGGTGGGTTATGGCCCAATATTCCCACGTGCCATTGTCCACGTGGGAGGCCTGTGCCCAGCAGTGGGACGTTTATAGGCTGATGCTGATGATGATGATGATGATGATGATATGTTCTTTTTTATCGCAACCGGTAAGCAGTTGGCCTTCTTTCGTAAATGTCGGGAAGTGATGATAAGGCCTATTCCGGATAAAGTGCTTCTTCTAACCACATAGAAGAATACTTCACCCGAATTTCCTTCGCAGTTATTAAGGAACTGGAAGATGTAAAATACCTCTCACTGCGAAAAGCAATAAAACTGCTACTAAACATCGTTGATATCGCGGCAGTTGGTTGGAATTAACCAGCCGAACCACTAACATTACATACTGACAAACCATCAGAATTTTGGGCCTAGACCAGTATTCCAATTTCCAACCACTAGACCACAAAGGATTCCTAAATACACAAGCACCTTTAAATATTTATTAATGCAAATTTAATGTTTGTATGTTCTAGGCGTTTCGAAACAATAGATCAGATTGTGATTAAACTTTGGCAGGGTGTTATGGAGATGCCCGCGAGGGTTCCTGGTCCCAAAAAACGTGGCATTGCAACGAATTCCGGATACAGCTAGTAGTAGATAAACATAAGCGTTTCATAGCATATTTGAATGCTTATCATTACTGCTACCGCTCTCATCAATTTTATAAATAACACACCATTATCCTGCTTGTTGTAGAAACACAATGTTGTACAATTTATGCATAAAATTGTTAGACCTTGAGGTCATTAATGGCCTACCTGTAGTCCTAATGACGGTAGCCCATACAGTCGAATAAAAATGAATGTCGTATCGTATAACTTCCAGATGAATGCTAGAAGTTTTCTTTGGTCATTCAACTATTTATATTTGTACATAAGTACATAATTTATTACATGTGTGAAGGTCGTATTTACAAAAGAAACGCTAAGAACGTCAACCAATTCTCTAATAGAAAAGTTCTTTGGCAGAATTTAATCAAAAATGTTAACAGTTACCACCCTCCAGTCAATGTGCCCTTACTTGCCTGCCCTCACTATGTAATTATTGCTTTTACTATGTCAGTTAACATAGCGACGAAGGCAAAATACTCATAGTGGTTTAATTTTTTGTTAAGCAAAGATTATATTGTTGAGTATAATTAATGAAATACAATCATCTTTACAATATATTTTAGGTAGAATGCATTTGAACGATTTGATTTTACACAGTTGTTATTGAAATTTAATAAACTTCTCAAGAGGTGCGAAAAAGTGCGGGGCAGCATGTGAAAATTACCTTACCTTTAAGAATCGTCACTCAAATCCTAAAATATTAATTATTATTCTTTTTATGAACATTTAACTTCTTTAAAAACTCCGCCAGTTCCAAAGTTTAATTTAACTATAACTGTAACCTTTATTATACTCAACGACATAAAAACTACTTTTTTTCTATAAAGACTTGCATCGAATTAGAATTAGTGACACACCGCATACAGCGTAGCCCCTCACCCCGCACCCTTTACCCCGTCAAGAGTTCCCCTCGACCTAGTGACCCGCCCCGCCCGCGCGCCCCACCCCTTCTGCTGCGATCAATGGCGCCGCACGGAGGCCCATTGATACCAACTGCCTGTTCGCATTCACGCTGCGGATTTGCACTCATGAATGGACTAAGCCGCTCGCCTCTTTCATTATAGCAACTCGGCAACTCGTCACGTCTCTCGGACAAAGGACAAGTAATTGCGTAACGCTCGCTTGTATAAGTGACTGTGACTGTTATAGCACTGTATTGTGATAGTGTAGTAATAGTCAACACTGTTAGCAGATATGTCGCCATTGTTTGGGAATATTGAAAACGATAGTCTTATGAATGATAACGTTCATTCTTACAATACGAAATAAGGAAATGTTTAAAGTTGCTGCTATTTCATGCAATAGTGTACCTAGTTTAAACTTCCTACTTGTCTTTGTATGTGATTTACGCAGTGCCTTTATAGGCAGAACTAATAAAAACAAACAACGCAGTTTCGTTTACATATTTTACTTGTTCAACTTTTGTGAAACTCGGCCATTTCTACAATACATAATGACATACATATCATCATCATTACATATTATAAAGTGTTTTCCTCTGTCTGTGGCACCGCCCTATTCTCCTAAACCACGCAATGGCTTTTTATACGGTTTTCACTAAAAGATAGAGCGTTAACTGAGGATGGTTTTTGTTTATATTTTGTAGATATATTGTTTTAAATGGCTGAACTATGACGGTCTTTCTAACTTAGCGTGGACGAAGGCGCGGGCGGGCCGCTAGTAATATTATATACAAACATCACGCCCGCTTCCCGGAGGGTATGCAATGCAGAGACCACAGCTACTATCTCGGACACACCTCCTCGCAACAATGCAAGCTCAACTTATAACGATAAATCACAACATTTAAGCTGATCCTTGCAAACCTATATCACAGAATAACTAATAGTACTACCGTATATATACAGGGTGTAATCGTTAAGTGTGCACAGGCGATTATTCCGAAACTATGAGAGATATCAAAAAACTTAAAACTGATAACGAAAGTACGTTATCTAATGAGTAAAATTATGGCATCAATAACTTTGAAAAAATCAAACGAGAAGTATCCAAGATTTTGACATTAAACACTCCCATACATTTAGTATGAGATTAATAGAAAGGTTTTAGTTTCCTTGTTATAAGTGGTCTAGTTATTCATTTTACCTTAATCATATTTTATGATTACGTATGTTATGATAATTATGATTCCGACCCGCGATCAAGATTTTGAATTTAGAACGAATAACAAAAAGTTACTTTTTTTGGTATTTTTGTAGTGCGTTGCTTTTCAGCCAGTTCAAATTAATGCGATATTGAAACAAGGTTTATTATTAGTTTGAAGTAGTAAGATACCTTATTAATCTACACGTGTATCTACTTGAAAATCATAATTATCATATCATACGTAATCATAAAATATGATTAAGGTAAAATGAATACTAGACCACTTATAACAAGGAAACTAAAACCTTTCTATTAATCTCATACTAAATGTATGGGAGTGTTTAATGTCAAAATCTTGGATACTTCTCCTTTGATTTTTAAAAAGTTATTGATGCCATTTTACTCATTAGATAACGTACTTTCGTTATCAGTTTTAAGTTTTTTGATATCTCTCATAGTTTTGGAATAATCGCCTGTGTACACTTAACGATTACACCCTGTACATGCCTATACAGAGTCAGTAATATGTTTGATGTTTACATGTAGACTTCAGATTCACGTACAGATTTAGTGCAACTTCGTTTTAGATGCAGAAAGACTAATACCAACACATATCTACGATATCAAAATAATTATAAAATCTAACATATTATATCCTTCGATCAACAGTACAACTAGATGTCAGGTCGGCGCTAAAAAATATGACTCGATAAATAACAGCCTACTTGAGAAGTGAGCTCTTATTTTCTCGCAAGGCAATAACAGGAAAAAGTACTTTATTTGTTGCCCCTTAACGTTAATTTCACCACTAAATGTTATTGACGTCTTTTCATTTTTAAGAGACAGGAGTAATCAATGCTTTGCTCGTTGTTTGTGACGAATGATCGTAAGTATTAGATAATACTTAGAAGATTTATGACTTTATAACTGGGTGCCATGGTTGTAATTAGGTTGAACTTAAAACTCTTTTATAACTTTTGTCTCAGTTCGTTAGGAAGGAAAAAGTATTTATTCACGTGGACAGAATTTAGCTTTGATTTTGTACGTGACGCGTTATCTATTTGGTATTGTTGATCGAAGAATATATCAAATAAAAATATTTTCTATGAAGGAGACTTAATTAATAAGCATTTTTGAATCACATATATTAAACTATTGCAACAAATATAAGGAAGTGAACCTATCGTATATTATTCGCGACGCAAACATTACACGTACACACGCTAGCACGTCAATTAATCCAAAACTGTAAAATTTCTTTAATCGATATTAGTCCTTATACCCAATCATTAAAGTTCTAAATGTGTCGGAGAAATTTGTCATTCAGTGGTAGGTGGACCTGGCTGACGTCTGTACAGAGGCACGACACACCGTTTCCGTTCTATTCTCGAATGCAAACACTTGCAGTGTAGTTGGTGTGGGACAAGTAAATAGCGCTGGGCCATAGTGTAACCGTAATAGAAATCATCTCCATATGATACATAATGCATTTTTCACTCCTCTTGCTCAAAAAGTACGTAATTGTAGCGTTCTAGAGCGGGGCTAAAATAGCTTTTCTTGCCCTAGGAGAAAAAGTAATTTTTTTTTTGTCTGTCACATGACAATGAGCTTACAAAAACGAAAAAGTATTTAGTGTTATGTAGAATAATCATGAATAAAGACTCGACTTATTACTGTTTACATAAATCAACAACTTTTTTGAGATAGTTATTATTAAAGTTTATGGTAAAATTAGTAATCATTTGAATCTATGGACAACACAGACCACGCTTCATCAAGAAAAAACTACACAGTCTGCACATGTGCTTAGGTGGTGAGTCTTTAGCCCGTTAGTCGCTTTTACGACACCCAAGGGAAGGCAGGGGTTGGTAGTATTATTTTGATGAGCCCATCGCCGCTCTATGCTGTTTTAAGTATGTGCAGTCTTTAGTCCATTAGTCGCCTTTTACGAGACCCAAGGGAAGGGAGGGGTTGGTAGTATTATTTTGATGAGCCCATCGCCGCTCTATGCTGTTGGATGTATGAGCAGTCTTTAGTCCATTAGTCGCCTTTTACGATACCGAAGAGAAGAGAGGGGTTGGTAGTATTATTTTGATGAGCCCATCGTCGCTCTATGCTGTTGGATGTATGTGCAGTCTTTAGTCCGTTAGTCACCTTTTACGACATCGATGAAAAGTGAAGGGTTGATAACATTATTTTGATGAGCCCATCGTCGCTCTATGCTGTTGGATGTATGTGCAGTCTTTATTCCGTTAGTCGCCTTTAACGACATCCAATGGAAGAAAGGAGTTGGTAGTATTATTTTGATGAGCCCATCGCCGCTCTATGCTGTTGGATATATACGCAGTCTTTAGTCCGTTAGTCGCCTTTTACGACACCGAAAGGAAGAGAAGGGTTGGTAGTATTATTTTGATGAGCCCATCGCCGCTCTATGCTGTAGGATGTATGTGCAGTCATTAGTCCGTTAGTCGCCTTTGACGACACCCAAGGGAAGAGATGCAAAGACTGCACATACCTACTATCCAACAGCATAGAGCGGCGATGGGCTCATCAAAATAATACTACCAACCATTCCCTTCCCTTGGGTGTCGTTAAAGCAACTAACAGGTTAATTTTTAATAAAATAAACCAATTCATATTGTATTGGATTGTTTTTTTTCTCGAATTCGTAGTGAAAAGCAGAGTGTAACACACGGCGCTAAAAACCCATTAAAACTCGGTTTCTATTTACTCCCTCGCTAAAGCTCGGGAGTAAAAGTACCTCGTATATAATGGGTCATTTTAGCCCCTTGTATAACAATCTACTATTCTACCCTATATAAATAAATAATACGAGCTAATGAGGCAATGCTCATAAACTTACTGCCGTAATACGTCAATACACTTTTAATGACAATTATGTCTCTTGTTGCCACTTTCTTATTACCACTTATGTATCACTAGCGGCCGCTCGCGGTTTCACCCGCGTGGTTCCCGTTCCCGTGGAAATATCGGGATAAAAAGTATCCTATGTGTTAATCCAAGTTATAAACTATCTGTATGCCGAATTTTATCCAAATCCATTCTGTATTTTTTACGTGAAAGAGTAACAAACTTTCGCCTTTATAATATTAGTGTGATTACATATTATAAAGTAAAGTCGCTGCTTTCCTGTGTCTGTGGCACCGCACTATTCTCCTAAACCACGCAATGGATTTTTATGCGGTTTTCACTAAAAGATAGAGCGTTAACTGAGGATGGTTTTTGTTTAAAACTTGTAGATAATTTTTACAAAATGACTGAAATATGACGATGTTTTTAAGTAACCGCGGACGAAGGCGCGGGCGGGCCGCTAGTACTAATTAAAATAGCTTTCCCACTCTGACACGAACGACAATGTCGAGTGAATTAAATACGGAAACTCAATATAAACAATATCCAGCCAGCCATCCTAGTTGCAATTGATTGTTCCATTGTTTACTAACGTTAACGCGAGCACTACACATCGAAATGAACACTTTTTCGGATCTAACTCGCGTTTATTTATACTTTTTACGGTTTATAGGGTTCCATACCCAAAGGGTAATAACGGGATCCTATTACTAAGACTCCACTGTCCGTCCGTCTATCTGTCACCGGACTGTATCTTATGAACCGTGATAGCTAGACCGTTAAATTTTCACACATGATGTATTTCTGTTGCCGCTATAACAACAAATACTAAAAACAGAATAAAATAAATATTTAAGGGGGGTCCCATACAACAAACGTGATTTTTTTGCCGTTTTTCTGCTCGATAATAATTAATTATTATTAATGTTGTATACATAATGGTACGAAATCTTATCTAAGTCTGTCGCCATGACTACGATGTTTATAGCATTGTTGTGTTACGACAGTTTGAGATGAGACAGCCAGTACCTCAGTGGTTGAGGATTCCGGGTGAAGCGCGCTTCCACCTTCGGCCTTATCGTCACTTACCATCAGGTGGGTGAAGGCCAAGCGCTTACCCGTTGCCGAATAAAAAAAAACAAAACGAACCCTTCGAGCGCGAGTCCGCACTTGGCCGGTTTTCTTTAGTCCTGACGTTTCGGACCCTTTAGAAGGTCTGGTCACAGGGAGTCTCCCCATGAAAAGTATAAATAAACGCGAGTTCGATCCGAAAAAGTGTTTCATTTTAGTTGATTGTTGGACCAATTGATGAACGAAAACAAAACCAACCAACCATAGACCAATAACCTTGCGCGTCGTGGTCTAAAGTCATTCCCGTGACAAAGAAGGGATAGGGTTTTAGTGAGTAGTTCTTCCCTTCACCCTTCGAACTTTTCGTAGCTGGGCTGGGAGGCGAGGAGAGTGTCACATGAGGCGAGGAGTGTGCTGAGTCGGGGTCAACCCTAGCCTCAAAGTGTGATAAAAAAAATATATTTTCGGAAACAAAAAACAGTAAACTAGAGAAACATCCCACTACTTGTGATTATACTATAACCAATAGATGCCGAAAAAAATCCACAGATCTCGTGCTCTACACGACTTGAAAGAGATAGTGATATCGTACCTGGCACCGCGCAAACTCGCGGCTAAGGGCACCTCTACAGCCTCAACCGTCACTAATATCAAAAAAGTTATAATAAGGTAAAATGTTCCTTAGTTCAATACCGAGGTGCTTTTTTTTAATTTTTTTAATTCGGCCCCGTTCTCTAGATATCGGGATTTTTTTGGGAAACACACGATTTATCAGTCAAAAAAAGCCGTTTTTTTTTTCTATTTCCAAAAATAGTTTTTGACTTTTCCAAAACATTTTTACATAATTTTAAACCCCTTCGAATTCGGCGTCTTTTGAGCCCTCATACGTCCTCGTGGCCTTAAACTACAGGGTATCACGGGCGAGTCGCAATTTCAGCGAAAATGGGGGCCCTACTGGAGCGAACGAAAAAACATTTTCAATGTAAAAATATTTCCGAATCAAAAAAAGAATAGACTAGAGAAACGTCCTACTACTACCTATTACACTATGACCGATCGATCCCGCTAATAATAGCTGGTGTCAATCGGTCCCATTTGTCTATCGCGTATATGTACAATGTCCGCCATCCATCGCTCATCTCATCCACTCATCCGCACACGTCACTATACAACTGGTGCTCATTTCATGTGACAATCGTTATGATAACGTATACTAATAATAATAATAACGTAAGATATTCTTACGTTATAATTATTAGTATACGACATAAATATGGAAAAGGAAATTATTTTATTCTAGGTAGTTTTTTGTTTATTTATTCATTTTCCCGTCACTGTCTGTACAGCAGTGGGACTTTTATAGACTTTTTTTTATGTTAAGATGAGGTAAGCGAGCAGGCGGGTCACCTGATGGAAAGTAATGACCGCCATCTAAGGACACCCGCAAAATCAGAGGAGTGTCGCAGATGCCTTGCCGACTTTCAGGAAGGAGAATATCTTCGAAGTAGGATTAGGAATTGTGAGAGTCGTTTGTTGTTCAGACGTTGTCCATGAACCTTACCCAGCTGAGTTTAAAATAGAACTTTGCACTAATAGCTAGAAAACGACTATATGTCAATAAGTAATACGGTATTTGCTATTTTTAGACGTGCATCGATATTACGAATGTTACGGAGGGTGGCTTGCCTGAGTGAGTTACATGTTAACCCTTTAACAGACAGCGGGATTTATATTCCCACGGTATTTTAAACTTTATACTATTGAAATAAGATTGGAAATCAAAGAAACTTAATTGTCATGTCCTACCTTAAGCGCTGGTAGAGACCAGAGTCGTATTTCTTCATCCGTTTACGTGTCCACACACCGTGAACAGCTGGATTACGCCGTAATCAAGAGACCAACGTGTATAAGGGTTAAGCAAAATATAGTATAATAACATGTATATAATACTAGCGGCCGCTCATGGTTTCACCCACGTGGTTCCCGTTCCCGTGGGAAAATCAGGATAAAAAGTATCCTATGTGTTAATCCAGGTTATAAACTTTCTGTATGCCGAATTTCATTCTAATCCATTCAGTAGTTTTTGCGTGAAAGAGTAACATCCATCTATACTTACAAACTTTCGCGTTTATAATATTAGTAGGATAGTACATAGTTGGAAACACCCACGGAAAGTTCGCGTTGCCACGGATCAAAGCACTCCCATATCGTGACCTTTACCTATCAATAGTAACTGGTTTAATTGAATTCACTCCCGTGTCCCTGTGATCGTATAAAAATGTTTTCTTATTATATCGCTTTTTTTCTTCTGTGTAAGGTTCGAAATGTCAGCATGAAATAGTGTGGGAAATAAACGCTAGTATTCTGTATACGGTGTTTCAGTTTATTCATTTATTTATTTTTATTTTATTTTAGTACTTACAGATTAAGATACACTTCTCATCAGAAACATCGAAACACCTTGCAAGTTTATGTTTTGTAAGGATTATCAGAAAAATGTGTATATCTATACTAATATTATAAAGCTGTAGAGTTTGTTTGCTTGAACGCGCTAATCTCAGGAACTACTGGTCCGATTTGAAAAATTCGTTCAGTGTTAGATAGCCCATTCATCGAGGAAGGCTATAGGCTATAATTTGTTTAAGTACGGGTAGGAGTACGAGTACGGGTAGTAACCCGAGCGAAGCCAGGGCGAGTCGCTAGTTTAGGAATATATGGCAAATGTCGTTTAATAGTGAATAATTATGAGGTTTTCAAATCCTAATGTTAATGTTCTAAATTCAAATTAATTCTAAAATCTTTTGTGTTAAATTAGGACAGACCCCATAAAAACGGAAGTGTTTCGATTTTTCTGATGAGAAGTGTAAATAAAATAAAAATAAAATTGCCACGCGTGTTTGTTGACGCATCACTTCAGAATTGCTGCACCTATTTGGATAATATTTTTTTGTTTGTAATTTCAGGACAAGGTTTGTATGAAAGACATTTTATAGACAGGTCAAAGTTGCTCGCGTCCGTAGGTTTACCCTTGAGACCCTACACGTGATCCCTGGGTGGTGCTAAATGAGTGACACTGACTGAGTGGTAGAGCCACGCTGCGTTGCAGCACGCATTGGGCCGGCTCGCCCGGCGTAATACCACCCTCTCACGAATATTCGGCGTGAAATAATGGCACTTGGTGCTGTTGTGTTTCGTCCGACCAGTGAGGGCACCGGAGGCCCCTTCCCCCCCCCCCTCCCAATTCCTATTCCTTCCTTAAACCTATTCCTCCCTTAAAGGCCGGCAACGCGTCTGCGATTCCTCTGGTTTTGCGGGTGTCCATGGGCGGCGGTGATTACTCTCCATCAGGTGACCCGCCTGCTCGTTTGCCTCCCTGTTTTATGAAAAAAAAAAAAAAAGGTGACATTTGGAGAGCCAATCTCCGCTCGAATGCTGTTGGATGTATGTGCAGTCTTTAGTCCGTTAGTCGCCTTTTACGACACCCAAGGAAAGAGAGGAACCCCCAGAAAACTCTTCAAAGCCTGAAAACTGCGACTCACTCACCTTGCTGACCAAGAAGTCGGTCTCGTCGAAGTGCCGGCCGAACATCTTGGGCGACTCGCCGGGGATGGGCTCGATCTTGATGCACACCTCCTGGCCCTTGCGCGCCGTCTCCACCTGCTTGTGGTTCACCTCGATGGAGGTCACTATGCCCAGCTCCACGAACTAAGACGAACAATGAGAGACATTATAATATGTCTTTATTCCATGTCTTTTATATTTTAACCCCTTGAGGATCGTAAAACCAGACACAATTGAAAATCAATTGTTTCGCGACCGCCGGCGGTCTTATGACCCTTGACCTATTAAAAACCAAATATTTAATTAAATTAACGTAATTTTATGCTTTCGGTATTAATACAGGATGTTTGGATATAAAATAACATTTTAAACTTATAAGGTCAGAACAATTACTTTTAGGCTAACGCTGTGGTTTCTCGCGCCTGTTCTTTGCCACAGTTAAAAAATGACGTCCTGGATGGGTGGTAGGTTAAAAATGATTTGGACGATTCAAAGTACTTACTTATTAATTGAGTTTATTGAATAAATATATTTTGTGTCGAGTTTTAGGAAAGTATCGGGGACTCAAAATCAACAACATAAACATGGTAAAATTTCTGAATGTTTGTTAATAAGTTTAATAATGTCGCAACTGGGCCATCCTAAGTGCAAAGAACAACTACTTGAACGGTAGCAGCTCTAATATTGTGAAAATAATATCAGCTGTTCTGATAATTTATTAGAGGTACAAATAAAGTCTTTCCATTCTATTGTAGGATTCAGGTATTAATTTTCGATACTAAATTAAACTCTTTTGTGTTAAGGGGGGTTAGGCGGTCAGCGAAAGTTAGGATGTTGCGTGGGTCCCGCGGGGGTTGCGCGGTGCGGGGTCCGCGGTAATTCGTAAGCGCCATTCAACATTTTTTTCAAAAAGTTAATAAAAATGTTTAGTTTTTTGGTAATTCAAATCAGTCAAGGTCTCTATGTGTTTGCTTTTTATAGGAATTATTATTGTAAAACACGGTCGTAATGTGCATTTATATGAAATTTTAGAGGTAGGTAACTTCAGGATTTTTTTCTATCGAACAAAATGTTTCCAATCGTGTTTTGGCTTCATTCATCCCCTCACACATACGTTCTGTAATACACATTCAAAATTTCAGTGCGAAATATCTAAAATATTTTGAATAACAATTTATTAACTGTTATTATAATTAGAAAACAGCCAATTTTTTTCATTTTCACCGCCTAAGCCCCCTTATTAAGGCTCTGTTTTATACAGCAATAAATTACCTTATCTTGATATCTCGTCTTACCTCTTGGCTGGGCACGCAAATGGGCGTGCCCACCTTCACGACGCCCGCCTCCACCATGACGCCCGCCACGATCGGGTCGCGCGAGTTGAACACGAACTGCGGCATCACCTGCGTAATACCAATTATTAGTAGCGGTGAAAGAACTACTACCACCCCCTCTCTTCCCTTAGGTGTCGTAAAAGGCGACTAACGGACTAAATACTGCATATACTTCCAACAGCATGGAGCGGCGATGGGCTCACAACCTGTCACGTTAAGCTCATGTGCAGTCGCTATTTGATGAAAAGTGGACTATGGGTAGAGGACTGCTTTTGCTGTCGTCATTTTAAGACAATCGCGAAGCGCAACGTGACGATTGTCTTAAATTTCGAGGTTATTTTTTTTATTAGACAACAGAAATACTAACTGCCCTACTCCTGTAGGTCATAATAATAATATGTATTGTTTTTGTTGTCTAATAAAAAAAAAATTACCTCGAAATTACAAAATACTTATTCCAATAACTAATAAGTTGTGGCAGAATAGCTTTATAAGTTAGTCTGCCGCTAATGAACTATTTCACTACGCTACCTTAATGTATATTTAAAATGAAACTTTATTAGTTCGCGATAAGGAACAAATTGGAATACCTAATAACATACGGCAGAATAACATTATTTCTTAACTTACCACTAGTGGCAGTACATTATTTTTTATTAAATAACCACTGGTGGCAGGCTAGACAAATTTATAAATATTTATGATTGTGATACCTTGAGCTTGCACGGGAACACGGCGATGTGCTTGAACTCCTCTCGTTTCCTCTGTTTTAGTTCCTCGCGGTAGGCGGTGAACTTGTCGAACAGGTGGTAGATGATGTCCGCCGCGAATATCTTCACGCCCAGCTGGTCGGCCATCTCTTGCGCGTCGCGCTCGATCTTGATAACAATGGTAAGGTTGATATTACAGATAAAAACTGCAGTGGGAATTATATTCATACCATTATTTTTTTAACATTCTGCCTTGTAAAGAGTTAAAATTGCAACATTATATTGGTATCAAAATCAAATTATCCATTCAATATAAACCTTCGATCAACAATACGAACTAGATGACGCGTCACGTACAAAATCAAAAATAAATTCTGTCCACGTGAATAAATACTTTTTCAAAGCAATAAAGGACATTTGTACAAATGGTATGGAGGCTTGGCTCAGCGCGGACAGGCTGGAATACGTCCAAAACTATTTTTACCTGATAGATTACTATTAGAATAATACGTTATGATACATTTTTTGTACCAATTAATTCTGATAAATAGTTATACGCGCTGAAAATAGCTGATTTTGAGGTTAGGTTCACTTTATTTATGGTTCAAAATATATGCAAATTACGTGAAAATAGAATTATAAAGTAGTATAGAACAATATTAATAACCCTAATCTCATCTTATAGGGGTTATAAGGAGTGACCGAGGAAACTTTTCTAGATAACGACAGTAGCAGCATTCATCTGTTTGAGCACTGCAACAATCACAAGTTTACAACCCTCCTGCCATATATGATTATTGCCAATGTCTTCATTTCAATTAAAACAATCATGCATATCAAGCAAGGTCGAGTTTGGCATAACTTGGATTGGTTGCCGCTGTAGCCAGTATCGTCAAAGAAATCATCATCGGAATCCATGGACGGGCCGGGGTCGATTTGAGCAGGGGAGGGGTATCAGAATCCAAATTCAGGCAAATGTTGTCAGGTTGAGTAGTATCTGAGTACCATTATCAAAGCGGAGTACGTCGAATCGAAAAGAAAATAAAACAAGGAACACAAGAACGCCAGTAACTAGCAGACTAGCACTGTCAATCACACATTCACACCACTGACTGACAACCGGAAGAATGATTTTTTTAATATTATTTTACGGCTCTGGATGCGAGTCCTTTTGAGCCAGTCGTAGAATGAATGAAGTCATTATTTAATGGAAGTTCACTTCGCTGCACTTTACTATAAATGAAGTTGTAAAATGTTGCCATTACCGAGAATAACATTATTGTCTGTAACTTTTAAACATACTACCTGTAATCTATTTATTATCATTAAAATATGAATAATGTGTAAAATAATAAAAAAAACTCCTTCCAAAAATAAAAAAATAAAGTTACTTACAGGGTAATATAATTTTGTCAGATGGCAACATTGTTTACCCGTATGAAGGATACTTGAATAATTAATTGAATTATTATTTTATGAAAGGTCTGTCCGCGCTAAGCCAATTCTGTACAATGTCCTTTACTCCTGTCACTTAAAAATGAAAAGACGTCAATAACATTTAGTGGTGAAATCAACCTTGTGGGGCAACAAATAAAGTAATTTTTCCTGTTATTGCCTTGCGATAAAATAAGAGCTCACTTCTCAAGTGTGCTCTTTTTTACCGAAACACATTTTTAGCGCCGACCTGACATCTAGTTGTATTGTTGATCGAAGATATAAACCTTTACATGCACTTATAGACGTCAAAACTAATAAAATAAAAAAGGGAAGGGTTACGAAGTGTCTCCTTTTTCGGCGTATATCGGAGGCGCTGGATACCGTATGAAAGCATCATATTGTTTAATTTATTCGCTCTATTAGAGCTGCTATAAACTCTATCACCTTCGATAACTACGATAAGTCGTAGGTATTGTCTGCTGCCTAAAAATATTTTTAAAAACATTCAGGTACAAGTCAAAAAACTTGTATACGTAGCAAAATAAACGTTCACAACTATATTTATACCAAAGCAAGATTCTATTTTAGCTTTACCAATTTATTAGATTTCGTGACGAGTTTGATTCCAACATGAGCTTCGTCTAATATTAGTAAGTAATAATAATGTCAAAATTGTATTACTAAATAAAGCCGAAAGGTTACGATTTGAAACTTTTGTGTTCCATGTGAGCCAACAGACAACGTTGATATGTTACTTTACAATTCAATGCTAAGAATAAAAGCGTAGGTGCTACCGACCACCAATAAAATCAAATGTTTGTTACTACAATCATTTATGATACTAAATGACTCAATAATACTTCTTAGCGGATTAACATAATCGTATATCATCATTATTTGTGACTGGACCTCATTGTTATTTTAAATGCAATTCTGCGAAGGTACCTTGACATCAAAATGAAACGCATTACAAGTAGGTTCTTTATAAGGGTTGATCGGAGGTCAATATACACGAACGATTTTTTTATTCGAATATAAACTCTATGCCGTCATTTGGAAGAGTTACTTTTGTTTGTCCATGAACTTTCAGGGAACTACTCGAATTTACTGTGATGTTATGATAATTGTATAGGCAACGTCGAATTAAAATAAATAATATAAAGATAAAAATAAAGTAATAAAGCTTATATTGTGTACCTTGACGTCAAAGGCGAGTATGGTGGCGTACTGTGAGTCGTGCTCCAGCATGGCGGAGGCCTTCATGACATCACGCTTCACCACCGGCCCTATCCTGATGGCCGAGTACTGGGGACAAACAACAAATTGTAGTACAAAGTAAAGTAAAACAATAAAAATAAACAGGTTTATTAATCTGACAACAAAGATCCATGAATGTTAGTAAAATTACAATTTAATAACTAGTATTATAGTCCGGAAACTGGTGTCCAATCATTTGACAAAAAACAAATAACAAATTTTCATTTGAAAACTAACATTTGACAAAATTATACTTGATAAATATATAATTTTACAAACTATTGTTTAATAACCTACTCATTAGACAATATATATATACTAAAAAAAATTCATTATGCTAAAACATTATTTCACAAATTGATTATTTTTTAAACATGTTAGTTGGCAAAACAATGTAAAGCACAAATAACATTTAACAAATACTAGCTGCCCTACTTCTGTAGGTCACGTGATAGGTTAGATATTAAATTTCGAGGTTATTTTTTTATTAGACAACAGAAATACTAGCTGCCCTACTCCTGTAGGTATTGAAAAATTGAAATTGCTTACATCCTTGCTTATATAATATATCATACCAAATATACCATACTTTTTGTAAAATCACCAATTCGGCAAACGAATTATTTAGTCAAGTGAATATTACTCGTATTAAAATAATATTTTAACAGTAGAAATATTTCCTAAGTAAAACATTTGCGAAACCTGTATTATGTCAAATGATTATTTTTAAAGTAATATGTTTGCGAAAAGAAAGTTTGTCAAATGATTAGTTTTTCAAACGTTGTTTGTAAAATGATCTTTTGTCATACGTTTTTTGTTAAACAATAGTAAACCCGTCTAGTCATTAAGTACTGTAGTCCATCAACTTCGTGGGCGACCGTCCTGCGGGGTGCAGACGTTGGCGGGGACGAGTTACCCAAGATGTCAGCGTGCAACGGCGTGTAGTCGTGTTCTAGAACGACGTGCTACCTCGTCCTCGCCAACGTCTGTACCCCGCAGGACGGTCGCGCATGAAGTTGATGGACTATAGTACTTAATGACTAGACGTGATCTTGTAATTTTGCACATATGCTCGACAAGTGGAGAGTTCCCAATGTCAGCGATGGCTCTAAGAACATTAACGGCTGCCGCGCACTTGCCGTAAAAGTGAGCCGGCATTTTTGCGCAGTGTGGCCGGAAAAGTAAGTATATAAAGTACAGCCTGTATACAGGCAGACAAAGACATCTTTGAAATCAAGTCATCGCTACAATTGATGGATATTGGCTGAATCCCACGTTTGCCCAATGCGGGTTGATCACAAACCAGTGCACAGCATCGAAAAATCCGAAAACACACTTTGCTTGACCTCAAAGTCAAAGTCAAAGTCAAATTATTTATTCAATGTAAACCTTTACAGGCACTTAATGACGTCAATACTAATAATAATAAAAAAAACAGTTAACTAACTTATTGTTAAGACTTAACAACTAATCTAACGAGCTATAGTCTAGTCTAGTCTAGGCTAAAGCCAGACAAATGCGCATCGCTACCCCCAGTACCACTGCACGCCGAAACAGAATCGCGTCGAACCGAAATATAAGCCGTGGTCATAGAATTGTGTAAACAAACGTATCCTGGTACGAGACAAAAATAGCGGGCAAGTGTCTCTCCCCTAGCGACACAAACGGCTAAAATTTATAGGTAATTTATCGTTTTTTTGGGATGAAAGGTGAAGAATGATAAATCATAATGAATTGTTGACTTAAATTACTATAAGGAATAAAATTAAATGTGATTTCCAATTATCGTATTGATATTGTAGTAAGTAATAGAAATTGGAAATAACTGAGTTTTTGAAGTAAAATAAAGTAACGGCTGAAATGAGTTTTGGAAAACATTAGTACCTAACTAATAAGGTTGACATTTTTAATCATTCAAATATCTTTTTTTATAAAAACTTAAGCATAAAACAACGTCAAAAATTAATAAGCATAAATTTGTGTTTTAAAATTGTTTCGTTTTTCGTCTTGGTACAAGATTTCCAATTATCGTATTGATATTGTGGTAAGTAATAGAAATTGGAAATAACTGAGTTTTTGAAGTAAAATAAAGTAACGGCTGAAATGACTTTTGGAAAACATTAGTACCTAACTATAGTCTGACCGCTACCGCTGTACCGCGCCTTGGCTATGCGAGCGGCGAGGTGGGGGGCGAAACAGTTGCTCCTTTTTGTCATTCTGCCGTCATCACTCACGGCGGCAACTAGTGTGACAGACGCACATGAGATAAAATATCTAAAAATGGCTCGTGCATTATCACGAGATAATCAAGACTGTCATTTTTAAAGAGGCCGAATATTTTAAGAAAAGAAAAGCAAACAAAGAAAGTTTATATTATATATTTCCAAGAATTAAAGATTTATTTCATTTATATTGGTTCTTTAATTGTACTTATCTAAAAATCATACTGGACAAAAACGGATTGGATGTAATTATACTCGTAAATATAAAGCTTCAATAAACTGTGCTTCGATATCGTAAGATCTGTCTGACACTACGAATCTCATGTGAGTTCATGCTCTTTACTTCCCACTCCCCCCACCACCCGCGCATACCTAAGGCGCGGTACAGCGGTTGCGGTCAGGCTATAATAAGGTTGACATTTTTAATCATTCAAATATCTTTTTTTATAAAAACTTAAGAATAAAATAACGTCAAAAATGAATAAGCATAAATTTGTGTTTAAAAATTGTTTCGTTTTTCGTCTTGGTACAAGCACAGAATAACTAATAGTACTACCGTACAGAAGGTTCTCTCTCTAACGACTTTCACGCGAAATCGAAACTTATTGTGTGACCCGAACGTTCATATTCCGATAAGCAAAGCTGACTCGATATCGATTTGACGTCAGTTAGGAGCGCAGGGTTTACGCGCGCTAGCAGGAATTACGAGTTAAGGATAGGTAGGTCGCGCTTTGAGTTTTTCAAACCATCTGAGACATAGAAAATAATGATTTTAATTCTGGAAAAAGTATGTATCAGTTAAGGATCTAATCTATTCAAAGTCTCATTCAGTTACAAGATCCAATGTATAAATTATTTCAATATTATGACTAAACTACTGATACTTTACCTTTAATTTTTGTACTCAACGAAAGACAAATAATTCGCAGATAAATTAGCAGAGAATCCTAAAAAGTCTATAGATATAGGCAATAAAACCTATAAAACGCGCCGCTTTGCTGTTATACCCTTCCCGTACCGTCGTACCATCGAGAGAGCGAGAGAGAAGCCGCGAGAGAGAAATACCTGGCCTTAAGCGACGACGCGCGACGTGGAGCGTGCGAGCCGAGCGGCAACCTTTACTGCCATACGACTAGGCGGCCTGCCTGGGAGGCACGCCGGCCGAACGTACCTAAACTGCGGCACCCCACTGGTACAAGTGGGGTAAATGACCCTTCATGCACATCTAGCTGGCACAGACCATAATCTACTCTACCTACCTAATCTACCTACTTAACCAATCTACCACCAGTTCGGATTTTGGGAGAGCCTTTGACTGAGAAGAAGCTGGCAAGAAACTCAGGAGGTCTTACTTTTTTCTCCCTGGGACTTGAACCCGAACTGCGGATATCGAGTCGAGCACTTGACCACACAGCTACCGAGGCGTTAGTGTAGGCGATGTGTAGTACAAAGATAGGACACCGCGAAGCAAGTTTGTGCGCACTAAGATGCAGCCCATGGGCTGCAAACGCCTCAGTGATTGCGCGTGATTCAAGCGATTGTGGACCTTGCGGCTGCACCTTAGTCAACCTTAGTTGCGCACCAACTTGCTTCGCGGTGTCTTCTCTAGTTTATTGTATAAAGTATTACGCATCCGCCCTAAACGTCGGCTATCGCATCCGCAGACGACCTCTGCGGATGCGTCTGCCTATGTGAAGAGGGGGCTTTAGGCAGAAACATGTGGCCGTCCAATCAGATTTTGTACTCACGGGAATCTTGCTGGCCTTGAGGAACTCCAGCAGCGCCTCGAGCGAGCCCAGCGTGGACGCCTGCACGTACACGCCGCGCTCAGTCAGCTTGATCGACGACAGCGCGCTCTTTAGTTCACGGGCTACCTCCTCCCTGCATACCGAGAAAAATCATAAATGTAGGGGGCTACTTAGGGTTTTCAATATACATAACTAACTACCCGCGAAAAATTAACGATAGCGGAGTCGTTAATATTTCGCGGGACAAAGAAGCCTATAGACTTCGATCACAGATTTTTAAGCAACGTGAATGTTCAAAGATAACGGAACGTTGAAAAAAAATGTCTACCTCAGGCGGGAATCGAACCCGCGTGATCTGCAATCCGGGCAGCTGCATTGACCACTCCGCGCCACCGAGGTATTGGTTAGACCGACGAAATTTTTCAACGCTTTTGTTTTATAGCAACAGTGCTTTCAGGATAAGAAACTTTATAGAAAAAAAAAAGTTTTTTTCAATGTTTCGTTATCTTTGAGTTTATTTGAGCGTTTTTTAACGCAAATAATAAATTATTACGAATCTATAAAGCAGTCTTATCTTAACTGAATGTTTAAAATATTGTAAAATATTTTCATTCAGATCTCTAAGAATGTAAATTCTAAGAGGTTTGAAAAAGACACTGTTGCTATAAAAACAAAGTCAAAAGCGTTGAAAAATTTCATCGGTCTAACCAATACCTCAGTGGCGGAGTGGTCAACGCTGCTGCCCGGATTGCAGAGGACGCGGGTTCGATTCCTGCCTGAGGTAGAAATTTTTTCAACGTTTCGTTATCTTTTTATCGTTTAAAAATGTTATTGTTTTTTATTGTTTTTAATAATTATAAACTACCATACCAGACATATTCCATATTTTATTGTTAGAACTGTCAAACAGCCAATTGTATTAAAATCATTACAATGCTGTTAAGCCGTCTGCGAGCAGTCGCACGTTGAAATATTTCTTTAGTAAACATTTAATAATTATTTGTAGGTACTCACTTGAGTATATCAACTTCGTCGGGCTTCTGCGCCACGAGCAAATTGAGGCCGGCGATGGCTTTCTCCAACTCCTTAGCGGCGATCTTCACCCCCTGCGCGCCGACTACCTCTTTGTGCTCAATGTATGCGTTCTGTGGAACAAAAAATAGTTAGGATTCCAAACGAATCAGCAAAATTCCATTATATTTGACGATATCACTGTACACAATAAAAAGTACCCTAAGGCGCTGCGCAAACTAGGATACTTGTTTACTTTTGGAGACTGGTGTCGGATACTGGCTACCAGTGACATGACATAGCAGCTACGGTTTTCTATGGTGTGCGGTGGCGGTAACAGGCGACAAACGACTGTGTACGGTCGCCGCTTCCGGATACAGCTACTTCAGTTTCCTATGATAGTATCCAGTGTCAGCAACACGTTTGCGCAGTGCCTAATAGTTTCTTGTCTTGTTATAGGGTCTTCACTCAGTTTTCCCTAAGGCAAAGATGGCCTTTGCCTTGACCTGTACTTACAGCCCCTTTTTGGGTAGCAAGCGTATTGCCGTGACAATAAGTCTATAGATGCTGTCTAGGAACATCGTGTTGCCTTAAAGCAACATTTTGATAAAAATGCCACATACCATGACTCGCAGCTCCTTATTGGACTGCGGCATGAGCTTACGTGATGATGGGTATATTGGTACCGGCTGGGATCATCATCGTGAAGATTACGAATCGTTTTTCTTATCATATCTTGGCTAGTGGGGCCTGCGGAGGTCTCCCTCTCGCAGCCTATCCGGTGCAGCACGTCGACCCATTGGGATCTTTTGTGCAAACCCGTCCTATCACTCTGCTTCCCCAGATAATTGCCTAGCTAGGCAATGTCTCTGAGGGCGAAGAGCCTAGAACCAGAAGGGTTTAGGGTAGGCCGATCCCAGAAGATTCATTCTTTTTCTAGCAAAAAAATCACTGTCACACAGTAGGTGCTGCATGGACTCCCTTTCCCCTCCAAATGCCCTGCACAGGTTGTCTGTTGTTAGTTGCATTTTCTAGAGCATTTGTTAAGTGGCATAGTGCCTAATCAGGGCCTGCTACCCCTGCATATGATCTTACTCCGTCCTGGGGCGCCTTCGCCTATGAAGGATTTTGAGTGTCTTATGCCGGGTAGCTCGTTCCATTCGGATTTATGCCTGTTTTGGATGTGGTCCTTGAAGGCTTTGTTGATGGTACTCAGTGCTAGTGCCACAAATAGCTCAGGACCAATATATGGGGTCTCTGACACTCTTTAGCAAGTGCATCGGCCATCTCATTGCCTTGGATTCCCATGTGGCCTGGTACCCAGATCAACCTCACACTGTTATGCCTACCTAGTTGTTTAAGGTTTTCGTGGTTTCAAGCACAAGGCTGGAGTCGATTCCAGGCGCTATAAGTGACTTGAGCGCGGCTTGGTTGTCACTCAGGATGAATATGTTACGCTTTTGGGAGCGAGTTCTAGATTCTTTTTAGCGCACAGGAGAAATGCGAAAGCTTCTGCCTGATATACAGTAGCGAAATTTCCCATACTCTGACTGTGCTTAAAGTCATTGCTAAAGATACCTGCTCCAGTGCCCGACTCCATTTTGGATCAGTTGGTGTACCAGATCAGGCTGTCTTTCTCTGGAGACGGTGGCTGTTTCCATTGGTCCCGAGTTGGGGCATGTATACTGAATTTCTTTTTGAACATGTACTTGGGGGCAATCTTGTCGCACCTCATTTCTATGATCCTATCAAGGGTATCATTAGGTTACCATTTCGTGTGTCTGATCAGAGGCATAGATGCATCCCACAACCCGGCCACTTTTAGTCTGTGTAGCGCTTTCCTTGCCTCCGTCTCTATGACACTGTGCAGAAGTGGGAGGTCCGCGAGGACCTCCAGCGGCGCTGTCGGTGTGGCCCCGGTAATCGCCAGGCAGACTGTTCTCTGTAGTTAGCTCAGAGCATTTTTACAGATCATCAGCCTGGTCCCGGGCCACCAGACGATGCTGCCGTATGTAGATCCACCTTATGATTTTGGGGTTAAGTCCCCACATTTTGCCATAAGTGGACCGGCACATACCAAAGACCCTATAGGCCTTGACAACAGTCGTGTCCATGTGCTGTTTCCAGGTGAGTTCCTTATCTAGTGTTATGCCTAGATATTTCACTTCTTTCGACCAAAGAAGCTGGGTGCCGTAAAGCGTAAGGTTTCCCATTTTTTTAAGGTTTTTCATTTTTGTAAAGGAGATGGCGGTCGTTTTTCCCGGGTTTACAGATAGATGTTTGGTATTACACCAACCTTCCAGCAAACCCAGGGCACGTTGCATTAGCTCCGATACCGTGGAGGAAAATTTCCCACTGACCGTGATAACTAGATCATCAGCATAACAAACCGCAAAGAACGGTCCATGTTCAGCTTTGCTATGATTGAATCAACCACAAGGCTCCATAGCAAAGGAGAGAGAACCCGTCCTTGCGGGCACCCTCTAGTTGTCTGAGCAAGTAAGCTGTCCCCTAGTAGTCCTGAGTAGATGATTCTACCCTTTAGCATACATTCAATCCATTTGCAGATCGGTTGTGGCACGCCATGATCCCTGGCTGCCATATTAACACGCTCAGCGCCATGTGTATCATTTTTGATACACATTGCTAAAACATTGTGTATCATGTTTGATACACACGACACGTTTTAGTAAAATCTTTGTGTATCCAGATATGCACACGCTTTTCATACATTTTATATGCTCAATAAATAGCCCTGGCCCAGACGAACTTCTGAGTATATTTGGGTTTGGGATCGGGTGAAAAACTACAAAGATATACTAAAAATATATTTTATATTTTTATTTCAAAAAATCAAACACTTTGCCCATTTGAAAATATTAGTGAATTAATGAATTATACAATTAGTGATTAAAAACCAATTTAGATAGTAAGAAATTATGGAGTTATCAAGTTAGACAAATAAAAATCACAAAATTTAATAATGTGAATAAAATTAATCACTAATGTGTAGCATTGTAACATTTTTGGCACAGAAAAATTTCAAAAACTGAACTTTTAGTGAAAACTTGCAAGGCTTTCACTAGTTGGGAAATAGGTAACGCATAAAAACTGACAAAGTAATCAATGTCAGTTTTTGGTAATCAAAATAGCATTCTTAAAACAAAAAAAAAACATAAAACAGAAATGTTCTAAAATTGGCAGAATTCGTGAAACAGGCTTGGCGCTGAGCGTGTTGGAGTCAAAGGTTGTGCGATCGAATGCACCTTCAATATCTACGAATGTGCAGACGCAGATCTCTTTGTTCTCCAGGGCGGATTCTGCTCTGCTCACCACATGGTGAAGAGCAGTTTCTATTGACTTCCCTGGCTGATAAGCGCATTGAAGATCATGAAGTGGGAATTTTTTCAATGGTCCCGCTCCGATAAATTTGTCTACCATCTTCTCCAAGGCCTTGAGGAGAAATGATTGAAGACTTATTGGCCTAAAAACTTTGGGTTCTTCGTAATCCGGTTTACTCGTATTTGGTATATAAATTATCTTAACACGCCTCCAAATTCGGGGTATATAGCGGAACGCAATGCAGGCTTTGTACAGCCTGCAGAGGTGGGGGCCATGCATGGAGGAGCGAAACGAAACGAAACGTTTAAAAAAATGTGACCAATAACGTATAATATTGTCATGTGACCAATAACGTATTGTCACATACCTTGACTCTTAGCTCCTTCATGGGCAGCGGCATGAGCAGCGAGTGTATCTGCGTGACGATGGGCCCGTCGGTGTATCTACTATCGTTATATCTTCGTCTAGCAGTGTCCTGTTATGTCACATACCTTGACTCTTAGCTCCTTCATGGGCTGCGGCATGAGCAGCGAGTGTATCTGCGTGACGATGGGCCCGTCGGTGTATCTACTATCGTTATATCCTCGTCTAGCAGTGTCCTGTTATGTCACATACCTTGACTCTTAGCTCCTTCATGGGCAGCGGCATGAGCAGCGAGTGTATCTGCGTGACGATGGGCCCGTCGGTGTATCTACTATCGTTATATCTTCGTCTAGCAGTGTCCTGTTATGTCACATACCTTGCCTCTTAGCTCCTTCATAGGCCCGTCTGTGCTATCTACAATCGTGATATATTCATCTCTGTGTGATGACCTGTCCTCTGTCCCTTTATAGGCAGCGAGCGTATTGCCGTGACAATGGGTCCGTCGAAGCTGGCTACGACCACCATGTCGCTATAAAGCAACATCTTGATAATAAAGATGCCCCATACCTTGGACTCGCAGCTCTTTATTGGAATGTGGCATGAGCTTACGGGCTAATGGGTATATAAGTGCCGGCTGGGTCTCATCAAATCTTCTACTACCAATCACGTAGATGTCACATACCTTGACTTAGCTCCTTAATGGGCTGCGGCATGAGCAGCGAGCCTATCTGCGTGGCGATGGGACCGTTGTCGGTGCAATGTAATAACGTTAATCATCATCTATACTACAGTTAAATTTGATAAAGAATGTTTGTAAACAAATCAACGTCATAGTCTGTTTTTTGAAAGAAAGACACCATAGTTAGCTGTTTTCTCGTAAATCTCTCACAAGAAGTAAAAATCCGAGTGAAAGTAGATATTTGCACAAAGAAATGTCAAACATTCTTTAACAAATTTGGCCGTAGTAAAGCAGTGCCCGGTGGGTATATAGCCGAACGCAATGCAGGCTTTGTACAGCCTGCAGAGGTGGGGGCCCAGCATGGGGGCGCGAAACGAAACGAAACGTTTAAAAAAATGTGACCAATAAGGTATAATATTGTCACATACCTTGACTCTTAGCTTCTTCATGGGCTGCGGCATGAGCAGCAAGTGTATCTGCGTGACGATGGGCCCGTCGGTGTATCTACTATCGTTATATCATCGTCTAGCAGTGTCCTGTTATGTCACATACCTTGACTCGCAGCTCCTTCATGGGCTGCGGCATGAGCAGTGAGCGTATCTGCGTGACGATGGGCCCGTCGGTGTATCTACTATCGTTATATCCTCGTCTAGCAGTGTCCTGTTATGTCACATACCTTGACTCGCAGCTCCTTCATGGGCTGCGGCATGAGCAGTGAGCGTATCTGCGTGACGATGGGCCCGTCGGTGTATCTACTATCGTTATATCCTCGTCTAGCAGTGTCCTGTTATGTCACATACCTTGACTCGCAGCTCCTTCATGGGCTGCGGCATGAGCAGTGAGCGTATCTGCGTGACGATGGGCCCGTCGGTGTATCTACTATCGTTATATCATCGTCTAGCAGTGTCCTGTTATGTCACATACCTTGACTCGCAGCTCCTTCATGGGCTGCGGCATGAGCAGTGAGCGTATCTGCGTGACGATGGGCCCGTCGGTGTATCTACTATCGTTATATCATCGTCTAGCAGTGTCCTGTTATGTCACATACCTTGACTCGCAGCTCCTTCATGGGCTGCGGCATGAGCAGTGAGCGTATCTGCGTGACGATGGGCCCGTCGGTGCCGGCTAGCAGCATTGTGTCTCCTTCACGCAGCGTTCCGTTGATTAGGATAGTGTCGATCGTCGTACCCAAGCCGGGAATTGCTTTCACCTACAAAACGCGTCATGTTTTACTATTCAAGATTGATGATAACACTTTTAACAGTTTCATGTCTATAATTTATAACCTAACAGAAGATATGGTTACGTTATTGACAGAAGATGCGATGCGATGTTATACTAGCAAGCCAGAGTAGATGCTGAAACCGATATTTGCTATGCTGATTTCTACAACAAAGATACGCTCTTTTCTTTAAGGTTACTTTAAGGATGAGCTCCCCAGTTTAACGATTACGCCAGCGGTAAATTTGCCAAATGTAAATGGCAGGAAGCTTCGAAAAACTTATTAAGCCGTTGGTACCGGTTATTGTCTTAAAAAAGTAGTCGTTAAAACTCACTTACTCGCATAAGACCTGCGTTTTAGGTAATGGCCAAACCTATCTTTAAACTAGTTAGATCTGAGCCCAGCAGTGGGACGTTTATAGGCGGATGGTGAAGATCATAAAAGAGCAGTTACTCTAAAGGTAAAATTTGACAATAGGCTCTCCGTTGCCCCTACAATAAGTTCTCAGTTCTCACTCACCTCCAGTACAGTGGCCAGGAGTTGGTTCGAGAAGACCAGCCTCTTATGCAGCGGCCCCTCGCACGCTTGCACGATCATAGCCAGCAGGTTGCCCATACCTTCGCCGGTCACCGCCGAAGTGGGTACCAGCGAAACATAAGTACGGGGGTCCGGGTTCTCGTAGAACAACGCTGCGTTTAAACCCTGCAAATTTGAATTTAATTGAACGGATGAATTATGTGATGGAGGACGAAAACTCGAGAACAAACAGAGGCGTAACATCGCGACAGAAGTCTGAATGTGACCCGTCCGAAACAACTCTGTATAAAATTGTCGGGTATGAAAAGGTACATACGTATGATGTCCTCAAAAACAAAGCAAACGTATGGCCTTACCTTCACGTGAAAGAAGATTGTAATAAAGATTCCGCGATGAAATTAAATAGGGAAACTTCGGTATGCCTTACAAACATATCGTTAGAAGATAGTTACATTATGCTTTAACAATAAGAAAAAAATCAATACTTTCTTATCTAAAAAAAAAATCAACCAAGAGTTTTTGGCATAGATAGCGTAAACTTAAAATATCCATACTTGATTTAACGCCATTTTTATAGAAGAAATACTTTTATTAGCATGATGAAATATATAAAATCCTACCTGTTCCGAGAATTGCAGCATAACATCCTTACACCTCTTCTCGAATTCGAGTTGTGTGTTGGACTGCTGCAACTTCAGTATGTCTCGCACGTCCTTACGCTGCGAGCTCTGCCAGTCGTAGAGACGGTCGATCTTGTTCAACGCCACTATGAAAGGAGTTTTCTTCTGCTTCAACATGTTTATCGACTCTATGGTTTGAGGCTCCAGGCCGTGCATAATATCTACTACCTAAAATTAAACAGATATTTTAACATACATTTGTTTTATCTTCTTAACCTTTCAGGTTACTTAGTTAGTTTAAAAAGTTAAAATGAAACATTTTGTACAAAGACCAACTAATTGTAGACTAACAATTTAAAAACAAGTATCCATAGCTATATGTACACTTCAATCACCTACAAAATGTCTCATTATTTCAATACATTTTGATTTTTGATTGATCTTTGTAATAAGGTAAGGTAAGGTAAGCGTCAATATAGATAAGCGATAATATGGATTGGAGAAATTTGATAGTTTTGGATAGGTTTCTTCTGCAGGCAGGCATACTGCCTGCAGCCTGTCCGTGGGTTTCAAAATCAAATTATGTATTTAAAAATTGGTAGGAGTAACAAGATGAGAGTATAAAAGAGTACTTACAAGAATTGCAATATCACATAGTGAGGAACCTCTGTTACGTAAATTACTGAAAGACTCGTGGCCAGGTGTGTCAATGATCAAGAGACCGGGTAATTTGAAAGCTATTTCATTCACCTGAAAAGAAAATAAATATTAAATAAACTCATTAATGGCTTACATTCACAAGTGTCAATATTTTATACTATACAATCCCTATAACCACTCAGTTGCTCGCACCCAGCGGGCCCCATACCCTTACGTGCTTGAGTGGCGCCAAATTTTTGAAGCGGGCCGGCGCCTGCTGACTATTGTTACGAAAACATCGACTGTGAGCTACTGGAGGCGATTTAGGCCAAATTAATTACTGTTTTAAATAGTTAGATGAATAGAGCATCTGTTTTTATAGAATGCGTGGTGACAAAGTATTGTTTTAATTTAAAAAACATGGTTTATACTTTAGTGACGAAATAAATCACGGATTACTTCCTATTTTATTTTATATTTTAAAATCAAATGGCCTGTGATGTCTTTTTTATATTTTACACGTATACTATATTAAGTTATCTTTCTGTTAAAAATAAAATACATGTATGTTTCATCTAAAAAAATATTCAGAAAAAAAACGAGAAAATCGCGCAAAAATTCGCGTGCTGCGTAATCTGCTTGTTAATCGGGTTGGATGTTATAACCTATTTTACTCCAAATCTAGAAGGCCTAGAACAAAAATATGGGCAGTTTTAGAAAGATACAGTATTTGTCTATTATAATTCGTAAAAAACACATTAACTTTCCAGTAAACTGTAGTCATACAAGTTAAACAACAAAAGCTTTGATTGAAAAATCGAACGTTTTTGGTTGTCTTATTGCCGAAACCAACACGGTGCTATTAAAATATAACTTAAATATACCAAAAGAGCAAAGCCTGTAGTTTACAACCGTATATAATACGTTTCAAGAATACTTATAGTTTTTATGCAATAAAGTCATCAAAATGCAGCTCTAGAGCGCACGGACGACCGCTTTATCGGCAATATGGCGTCGAAATAAGGTTCGGGGCACACACGTTTGTGAATAGGGTGGGTCGCGATTATTTGCAAACAAAGATTGTTTTTTGGTTTAGTAATTATTTATGTTTATTTATTAAATGAATGTAATAAAAAAATATTCTTCGTAGTATGTTTTTTTTATTACAAATTATTTCAGTTTAAAGTATATTAAAATAAACATACTAAATTCTAAAATGTATTGACTTTGATACGTAATAAAATATATAATGTTATATACGATGTTTAGATTATTTTATTTACAATCACTGTAATAATAAATGAAAATTATTAAAACAAATGAATAAAAATTAATATTTTATATCAATACCTATATAATAATAATAATATATATGGTACTAATATAAATATCAAACCCAAAACACAACAACAAAGCTAACTGCCTCAAAAAAAAAGCAACTGCCCAAAAACAAATATGTGCCACCAACCTAATCCAAAAAAAGTTCTATTGCTTCCTGTAATTATAGGAACATGCCATAAGTTAGACTTACGTTGCGCCTTTGGAGAGTCAATCTGCATGTACACAACAACAATACAGTGAGATTAATGTTTTAAATCACTATTTAGTAATTACTCTCCGTAAATACATACAATTCATGAAGTAAACAATAATAATCACAAAAGGAAATCACTAGAAAACCACCGCCACTGCAATAATTTACATTAAGACCTAATTTCGTCAGATTTTAATAGAATATCCATCCAGTTTAAAAACAAATAACTAGATAATTAGTTAGAACCTGAAATTATGCGTATTTTGATATATAACACCTCTAGAAAGAAACAATAAGTAAAAAAATTACGGCGTTTTAAAAAATACATGATGAGCACGTAAACACAACCTAAACACGTCCACTAAAAATAATCACATTGACTTTATTTGTTTTTATTTTTGACAGATCAGCTCCTATTGCTGATGCTTCGTTCATGTTCGTTCAGTAAGGCACCCATACACGTCCCGCGAGATACGGATTAGCGATATTTCGAGCGTCTTGCTTTACTTTTGTATTATGTAACAATTGTAACAGGAAGCACGTGGGGGCATTATTGAGATGTAACGATTGTTACATGAAGCGACGGAGTGGATAATATTGTTTTGACAGATTACTTTAAAAAAAATTGAATTGACTAACAAGTGTATCTCTATTAGATATACACTTGATAGATAGGGACAATCTGTAATAATATAGAGTAGAAACATTAACTCAAAAAAAGAAAGTGTAAAAAAAATGTGGAGAAATAAAGAACCATTAATTTCGAAAGAAAAAATAGAGGGTGTGTCGCGCTGTGAGATTGTATTGGCTGATATAGATATGACAGCCGCTACCGGCAGTTACCGCTGTAGTGTGAAGCCATACGACTACAAAAGCCTATAAGTAAAAGCGCTATAAGATGAAAGACTCTTAATAGCCCAATAATAAACTCACTCCTTTCACATGTTTGGTTTGCTCCTTGATGTTTTCTATGGGCACGTTGGTGGCTCCGATCTGCTGCGTGATGCCGCCCGCCTCGCCGTCCTGCACGTTGGTGCGCCGCAACTTGTCCAGGATCTTGGTCTTGCCCGTGTCCACGTGACCTAGTACGCATACCACGGCTGCGCGTAGCGGGTTGTTTACTTTATTCGCTTCGTTTTCTTCGCGACGTTTCTGCGACGCGAGATTAAAAAAACACCCGTTAATATTGAGCTTAATATTAATTAAACCCGTTAATATTATAACTTAAGCAACTATTACAAAATATGTGCGTAATATTATGTGTGTAATATTATAACTTGAGCAACTATTACAGCTAGATGACTGTCAGGAGATTCTAGCCCATGGGCCGCCACTCCGTGTGCAAAAACATGCTTCACATTGTTGTTTCTAGTTTACCTTAATGTATTTTTACCATAGTGAGTTTATATTTATACAACAGAAATATTTCGCACATACTCGGGGCCGAAGTATCCTCGACTCACAAGTAGTAAATTAGATGTACTTAAAAAAAATATATATATATATATGTATATAAATATTTTTCGCGGAAGGCAGTGTGGGGCGCTGGGTGATTCTGAGTCACTCTATATATTCAGCGCTTTGCATTGTTTTCTATAAATCTTCATAGATATTTTAAGACAGTGGCGTGCCTAGGGCTTCAGATTGGGGCAAGCCACGAAACCTGAAGTTCCTAATCTTGCTACCTAGGTACAATGTTGGTGCCCATTTGTGACACTAGCCACATTTTTTACTCAAATCGTCATAGGCCGTGGCATTCCAAACATTCTTGTTGTTTGTAAAAAAACAGCCTATTACCTTCTATTACATCTTGAATGTGATTTTTGTGAGAATATTTTGAAAAAAATAATTACTGCGGCCAATTTTTACGTTCTTTATCTTAGAAACAAAAATACATTAACAGTATTTACTTATTGAATAGTGTAGAATAGCTATTGGCATAGTACGTAGCGGCCTCGCTTTTTGTAAATTTCGCTTAACTTTTTAATTAAACCCAAAATTGCAGAGAAAGATTTTCATAAATTGCGCGAGGGCACTTTTTTAAGCTCCTCGATTGAACTACTGTTCTAAACAAATGTAATAAAAAAATGAGAATGTAATGTCGTCGTATAATGCGTAGCGGCCACGGAATTTTTAAATATTATTGATTTTATATAGACAAAAAATGTTATTCAAAACCAAAAAAACTTCGAAAATCGCGTTGTTAACTGTGAATTTCTCTTATCTCCGATAATATTATTGAGTAAAATTTATACCAGAATAATTGTTACTTCATGAGGAATAAAAATGTTATAATGAATTTGTTGTCCTATTTCGATGAAAACTATAAATACAACTAAGTACAAAATTAGGTACTACAAAATGCGATGCGCCGGCCTTCCGAACTCAGCTTATTCTCGCATTCGTAATATTAAGCATGCATTTTTTATCCTATTTCGATAAAAACGATAAATACAACTGGAACATTACTACAAAATGCGAAAATGGGCATTTTGCGCGGGAATCACAGTCGATATGTAGGCCTCTACACTTAATTTAATAATTATTACTTAATTATTTTGAATGGAAGCAACCAACAATCCAAAGAGTTTTTTACATAGACCTATTATAATTAATGCCCTAGATGACTTTTAATAGTTTGCGAAATACATAAATCATGTGTGATGTTCAAAGAATTTATTTAAGTACCTCTGCCTTTCGTTCGTATGCCAATCATCAACACGTTTAGGTACACATTTGTTTGCAACACATCACATGCCCAACACATCTAAGTTCGTCACAGAGACCAATAAAGCGACGAACTGAACTCAGAACACATTTTTTTATCACAAATTACGAAAACACTTGTTACTTAAAAACAATCGCTCAAACAAAGTGAAGTGTGACAATAACAAAGAATAAAAAATGGCTGGCTGCAGCCTGTGGCTGCTGCACACAGCACAATCGCGTATTAACACTCGCCTCTGATTGGTTCGCCCGAGCTCGAGCTGTCGTCGGTCGCCTCTGATTGGTTCGCCCGCGTTGAAGTTGCACGTGATTCGGTAGAAATAAAGCCCGATTTGGAGAAGGCCTTACTTGTGAAGTTCATAACGCAAGCTGGCTTTGACGAAGAGTATTAATTTCTCATAGAATCTATACATACTTACGCAGTATTATGTTTATAGAGTAGCAATTTTGTTAAAGTTAGAAGAGAGCGGATATACTTTAAATCCGAAGCCCGGTTGCAAGCCAACTTGTGCGAGAGAGATATGTAAAGCATCGCACGATTTATAAGCAGCTTTAAGCGATTTGTTTGGTAATTCATAATATGAGAAACTTATAAAATTGATAATTTGAATGCTGATGAAAGAAAATTAACAATGGTAAAAAATATTAAGTGCGTAATAATTGCGTTTTACCAGTAGTGATATTGAGTTTTTGTTAGGGCAAGCCGGGCTTTTCGGCTTGTATGAAGGTACCGCCACTGTTTTAGGAATATCTCACTTTTATGTTTAATGTTATTGTTTAAACAATTTGAATGCAAATTTTTTCGAGAACGAATTCTGCTAGTGGTTATTTTTTCACTTTTTTAGTTTGTAATTTGCTTTTATTTTGTATTCGCTGTAATAATATCACTACACACGATGTGTACACTGTTTGTTAGGTTATTGTCTAGCTCAACCTGAAATGCCAAGTATGTTCTCATATATGACTGTAACCTGTATGTGTACCTAAACAAAATAAATAAATAAATAAATAAATAAATAAATAAATATAGTTTATATGGTGTCCCTTCTACAGACTCTAATGTAAAATATTTTTCTACTCAAAGAGCCGATTGTAATGAAATTTTCTTTACTTAACGGAAAATACAGAGATGTGGTAGCTTCGTAAACATACATTATGTGTTTTCCAAAAGCAAAGAAAGTGTGATGATTAACAAAAAGCTTGTTGATTTCGAAGCTATGAAGTTGGTATATAACACCGGTAGTATATCTTACTGCCTAAATTAAATGGCAGTGTGAACAATAAATGACAAAAACAAGGTTTTATGCAGCTTACCTCTAATCTTTTTAAGATTAATTCCCGTTTCTTCTGTACATCTGTCATTTGGTCATCTTCAGACTCCTCTTCCGAGCTGGAATCGTCATCTGAGCTGTCGTCCTCTTCCTCAGAACTATCATCTTCTTCATGCTGCAACAGTTATTGTGTGAAATAACCTAGCCGTAAGTTTCGTATTTTTTATTTTTTTTGCGTTAACGTCACTTAAATATACATACAGATAGAAGAACGTTGTTAAATAGAACTAACTCAGGTGAAACCCGAACCGAACGGCTCGGCCACGACTTTGGCGCTGGGAATGGAGCGGCGAGCGGATTCTTTGTTCATTTCCTTTCTATCTAACCATTGACTGAGACCTCCGTCGTATAACTGACACAGGAACACCGTGACTTTGCTTAATAATATGTAATGTTAATAATCAGTGTAAGGTTACCGTGTCGTGTAGCGGTGAAAGAATACTACCACCCCCTCTCTACCCTTGGGTGTCGTAAAAAAGGACTAACGGACTAAAGACTGCACATACCCAACAGCATAGAGCGGCGATGGGCTCACCACCTGTCACGCTGAGCACATGTGCAGTCGGTATTTGGTGAGAAGTGTACTATGGTAGAGGATTGCTTTTGTGGTCCTCATTGCCTAGTCTCTGACTAACCCTTCGGGGATAATAGTCGTGATTATATGTTTAAGTATGTACGTATGTTCATGTATGTAATGATCATACCTCTTTGTCTTTCTGTTGTTCCGTCGGCTTTTTATGTTGTTTGACGGGTGTCGCGGGCTCAGGCTCCGGCTTGGGTGGTTCCTCTTCTTCTTCAGATGACTCGGCGTCCCATGAGTCTTTCACAGAGTCGTCGACTGCTTCTTTTTTTTCTTCTAACTTTGGCACGTCCCCCTTTTCATAGATAACATAGTTACTGTAGTATTAGTACAAGCATGCAAGCCTTATGAAAAAATGTATGGAATATTGATAACTAACTGACCAGCGTTGAGGAATTAAAGTTATTTATTTTAATTTCATTTTTTTATCAGCTTTTGTGGGAGACAAGTGGGAAACCGCCAATGATAGAGATGAGTAGAAGAGTTTGGAGGAGGTTTGTGCTGAGTAGTTCGACAAAATAGGCTGAATTAAAAAAGCCTACTTTGTCCCACGGCTGATCAAAGGCCTCTCCCTAGTTACTAGTTAAAAATATCAAGTATAATGTGCTGATTTTGTATGCCTATAATGACTATAATGTAATAAAATCAGTGTAAGTACTTAGTTAATATTTTAAGTTCTTAAATAAAATATATTGTATGTTCTTTTCTAAAACAAAAACATTCAGGTTCTATCTATATAGTCTATCTACTTTTAAGATTAGATTGGATTACCTTTTTGTCAACTATTTCTAATTCGATCTTTTTTTCTTCTAAAGTTGTTGTTGGAGTTTCTTGTGATATTTGGCTCTTCAGTCTCAGTGGTTTTATTCTGGTGCCGAGCCTTGGAGGTTTCTTTTCAGCTGAACCCACTTCAATACCTTGTGCTTTCAAAGAGTCCAACAAAGCTTGAGCTCTAGCTTTTTCAGCCTTTTGTTTTGGAGTTAACAGTTTACCTTCGGCTTTAAGTCTTTCTTTTCTCTCCTTCTCCTTTTGTTTCTTCCTTTCCTTACGTTCTTTTTCTAATCTAATAGCTTCTAATCTTTGATTTTCTCGCTCTTCCTCTTGCTTTAACCTTTCTTCTTCTTCGATCTTTAAGCGTTCTTCTTCTTCCTTAACCTTCTTGAGAGCTTCTTGCATTGCAGCAATAGTTTTTTTCGTGGGACCCTTTTTGGTTTTGTCGTCTTTATCGCCTTTATCGCCCTTGTCACCTTTCTTTTTCTTCTTTCCTTCTGTTGCAGGAGCATCACCTTCGGCGTCTTTTTCTTCAGAAGGGGCTTTAACTTCTTCTTTAGTTTCTTTGTCTTCTACTTGGCTATCTAATTGTTCGGGTTCCTTTACTGTTGCTTCAATAGGACCTTTTTTATCTTGCTCCTTCTCTTTTTTCTTTGCTTCTAACTTTTTCTGCTTTTCTCTTTCCTTTTTTTCTTTCTTCTTTTGAGCAGCGCTTTTTATAGTGACATCGTTCTCATTATCACTCCCTTCTTTATCTTCAACCTCTTTCCCCTGTTCTTCTTCCTTGGGTTCTTCTTTCTTGCCCTTTTTCTTTGCCTTGGGTTTTTCTTCCACTACCTCTGCAGGTGCCGGCGTTACTACTTCAGGTGCAGGTGTTGGTTCTTTTTTGACTCCAGCATATTCCATTTCAAGTTCGGCAAGCACCTTTTCAAGGTCATCATCGCTGTCTTCCTTCTTCCTTTTGGCTTTTTTACCCTTTTTACCCGCTGGTTCTCTCTTCTCCTGGGTAGCCTTCTTTTGTGATTTTGATGCAGGTTTTTCATCATCAGACGATGATAGTGGTGCTTCGTCTGGTGAATCAACTTCATCTTCAATTTCTAGAAGAGCAAATGCACTTTTCTTCTCTTCTTTTTTCTTATTCTTTTTGGGTTTCTTATTTGTTTCTTCATCTGATTCATCTGTAAATTTTAATTTTGTCTTTATGATGATTTGTATTTATTTTATTGAACCACTGCATACTTGGTACAACAGACAGCAGAGCAAATAATGTGGTGTGTTTAGGCCCTTGACTCTTTCGTAAAATTGCCAGTTACAACATGTGTATTGTACTGAGAGTATATTTTATAAAATGAGATTAATTAGGTCTAAAATGCATGTCACAACTAGAGATGTCATGAAAGATTACACAGAGTAGGTAGTTACAGCTTATATTTGCTTTTGGTAGAGAAGTTGTATAATCAGCTATTAGTTAGCCGGATAGCCGGCCATCAAACTATTAGCTATACTTCTTTCCGTTTTTTCATAAAAACGCGATAACGACGCCATCTACCGGGTTCAATTCCGTTTTCTAACCATCCAGAAAGCCACTCAAATATACACACATAATTTCATCTAAATCGGTCCAACTGTTTAGGAGGAGTTGGGTGAGAAACACATGTACAGAAGAATACATATTTATAGATTTGTAAAAGTCCTTACGGCTTGGATGTTAAATCATGGTGCACAAATTTGTATAAAACGAGTATTTCACTTTGTTATAAAGAAATCAGAGATTCTAATGCACATTTTATTTTTTTCAGAAAACTCTTTGTTTTCGAAATGAAAGCCGCTAAAGTTACTTAGATATCATTTTGTCTTTTTGATGTTTACTGATTGACTAATTGACAACTTTTCGTTCAAAAACTTAGTTCAAAATTATAAGACTGTGCAAAACATGTTGATTTAGTAAATTGGTTTGGTTTGACTAATGATTTTAAAATGAAAACATGTTTTTTGATTATTTAATTAGAATCAAATTAATAAATAATAAAATTACGGACAATTACTTTAATTATTTTGGTTCATTTCAATTATTTTTAATCTTAATATTTTACACGTGTTTCCGAACGTACCTTAGACAACAGAAGTACTAGCTGCCCTAATCCTGTAGGTCACTGATAGGTTAGAAATGTAAGACAATCGCAAAGCGCAGAGTAGCGATTGTCTTGAATTTCGAGGTTATTTTTTATTGTTATTGCCCTTGTTGGAGGGGGGGGGGGGGGGCGTTCCCCCCTAACAAGGGTTATTTCTCCCCCCTCTTCTATCTCTTTTCCCCCTCCTCCTAACCATCTCCAATAACCTTTTTCAGACATTTAAAGTTTAGTTTTAATGAGAATCCTAGTAAGTGCGAATGACACCGGGGGTAGCCCTTAACCCCCGCCCCCCTCCCCCAAACCCCTAAATTCGTGCACCATGATTTAAGATTTTTACCATCCTTACCATAAAAGAACAATTATTTTAGTTCAGCAATTGAAAGTATTGCAAGAAAAAATATACATGAGTATTATATTATATGGTAATGTTATCCAGGAATTACAAAAGTAATTGCAAAAGTAGTCATTCAGTTTAAAAAATATATTTTTGATAAAATGTCTCCCTTTGTATATTACCTATGTAGCCACAAAAATTTTACACATAACTTAATACCCAAACTTGTGGATTCTGCTAAGAAATGTGTAAGTATTACAAATTAAGTATTTATTACTTTATTTAAAAAAAAATCATCAGATGCATTGAAGGCTGTGGAAGCAAATATCAATAATATACAATATTATAAATAAAGGGTTATAGAATATTATAGAATTAATATTATAGAATTAATTTTATAGAATAATATTAAGCAGGACTCAACAAAATAAGCAAAAATAATAAAGAAACTAAATGTGATCTTCAAGAAAGTTTAACTTTCTGACATTCTAAATTATGTATAATATTAAAATTCGTAAAATTAAGTTGATTATGATTACTGCTGTACTTATAATAGATATTATGTAACTGACATATCTTGTACTTGAGGGTACTTGGAAATATCTAGTCTGGTTTTAGTCAGGTGAGTGAACACGCGTGTTCTTACGAAATTATTAATAAATCGTGGTAAATATTAGTGGCGACGAGAAAAAGTGGTTAATAAAGTGTAAAAAAGTGTGTTATTTACATATTACAAAAAAGTAAATAGTAAACAGGCATACATTTTTTTTTTCTTATTTAACTATTTGCGATCGGTCGCCAGACCATAAGCGAATTATTTGTGGTGATTGAATGATTATTTTTAGCAAAGCCGCCAGCGCGGCCCTATTTTATTAGAAAATGTGGCTTCTTTTTAAGGGCTTCACTATTGCTGATTGATCTAACAGCTCAACAACGAGAGGGTTAGGGTGGTGAGACAGACGCTCTCTGTGCCGATGCCAGAACCGCTCGATTTCCGATGTCACGGTCGGCATGTTTAAGTATTCGTGAACTTCGTCATTCTTCGTGAACCAAGGAGCATCAACGATCGTCCTCAAAATCATATTCTGCACTCGTTGGAGACAGAGAATGTTGGACTTGCTGGCTACACCCCACAGTTGAATGCCATACGTCCAGACTGGCTTAAGGACGGAGTTGTAAATAAGGAGCTTGTTATCCACTGATAGTACTGAGTTTCTGCCCATAAGCCAGTACAAGTTTCGGAACTTTAGGTTGATTTCATCTCTCTTTTTCTTGATGTGGTTTTTCCAGGTTAGGCGCCTATCTAAGTGGAATCCAAGATACTTCACGCAGTCAGAGTGTGGTAGAAGGTCGTTGCCAAGTTTTACAAGGGCGCAATTACACTTCCTCAGTGTAAAAGTGACGTGCTGAGATTTAGTGGCACTGGCACGAATTCGCCATTTGCAGAACCATTTGTGTGTGTCATCAAGTTGATGCTGGAGAGTGTTGCTAGCTATTATGGGGTCAGCATCAACTGAAAGGAACGCCGTATCATCAGCGTAGGTCGCAACTGTGATGTTATTTGATACGGGTAGGTCTGACGTAAATATGGTATATAGTACAGGACCGAGAACCGATCCCTGAGGAACTCCAGCTTTGATGTTGTGCAGTCTTGATCTGGCATGCCCCTGCTTGACTTGGAAGGAACGGCCAGAAAGGTACGATGCTATCAGAGGAAACATCGAGTGTGGTAATTTTTCTTTCACTTTTGCTAGCAGTCCCTTGTGCCAGACTCGATCGAATGCCTGTTGGACATCGAGGAAAGCAGCGGAGCAGTATTTCTTGTGTTCGAAACTCTGACGAATCGTATGGTATACTCGTTGGACTTGTTCGATGGTTGAGTGAGCCTTACGGAAACCAAACTGGTGAGATGGCGTGATACTGCAATCGTTCATGGCTGCAGTGAGTCTAGTGAGGAAAATTCTCTCCCATAGTTTGGAAAGCACTGGAGTCAAACTTATGGGTCTATAAGACGAGGCTTCTTGTTCAGGTTTCCCAGATTTATGAATCATGACCACCTGTGAGATCTTCCAGAGGGTCGGAAAGTGACTCGTTCTAAGGATAGCATTAAATAGGCAAGCTAGGAATGTAATGCATTTTTTTGGCAGGTTTTTCAATAACGTGGGCGTAATGAGGTCAAATCCGGGAGCCTTTTTCAGGTCAAGATTTATTATTTCCTGCGCAATTTCCTAAGGTGATACAGGTTTAATAGGCAGGCATAACTGAAAATCCTGACTTAGGATCTCCTCCACATCTGATTCGTCCGCGAGTTGATCGTTTGGTTTAAAAACGTTAGCCAGGTGGCTTGCAAAAACTTCAGCCTTCTCTGTGTCAGTTCTTGCCCATTTTCCACACTGAGATCTAATAGGATTAAATGACTGTTGAGGTTTTTCTAGGGTTTTAGTTGCCTTCCAGAGAGAGTGTTCGCCTGAGCCTGAAGGGGACATCTTTTGCAAGTTCTTTTTAACTAAGTCATTTTAAGATTCTGTGATTATGCTTTTTAGTTCTTTAGCTGCTCTATTAAGTTCAGCCCTATCTGAGGGATGGCGCGATTGGTGCCATATTCTCCTAAGGCGACGTTTTTCTAATATTGTTTGCCTTATGTGCAGAGGATGGATAGGGCTATGAGTCTTTGCCTCTTGGTAGGGAGTGTTGGTCCAGGCTGCCACCTGCAGTAGATTAGTCACATATAGACAGGCTTCATCCACCTCAATCGGGTGTTTTAGAGAGACAGCGAGAGAAAGGTTTTCGTCGATGTAAGACCTAAACCCATCCCAATCCGTTCTGTGACTAGTCAATGATTCGGCCGATTCTTGACTTATCGGGTTGGTGCTTATTGTCAGTATGACAGGTGAGTGATCCGAGGATCCATCTAAGCTGGACTCAGTGACAGTGTGCAGCGAAGCTATACCCTTGGTTACGAAGAAGTCTAGGAGGTCAGGCAATTTTCTTGGGTCTGTTGGCCTATACGTTGGTTCACCCGTTGAAAGAGGTTTTAGGTAATTCGAATCAATACATAGTTTAAGTCCGCGACCTCTTGTATTTGTGCAACGGGATCCCCAGTAATCGTGTTTTGCGTTCCAGTCACCGCCTGCCACGAATCTAGGACCCAAAGTCTGGAAGTAGGCAGAAAACATGCTAGCAGTTATCTTATGTCTTGGTGGGCAGTATATCGAAGAAAGAACAAGAGAGCCGATACGATCCTCCAGTCTGACCGCGGTAGCCTGAAGATGGACTGTAGTAAATGGTTTTAATACCGAATGCTTAAGGTTGGACCGGATTACCAGAGCTGTTCCTGCATGGGCACCACCATCAGGATGAGGGGTGAAATAAATGGAATAGCCTTTTATGTAAGAAGAGCTCCTGATTGTCGCATGGGACTCTGATATCAATACAGCATCCAATTTGTTGGCTATTAGAAGCGACTCTAAATCGGTGATGTTTGGAGTTAACCCGTTAATGTTCTATGTAGCGACTCGTAGTGAAGCCATCTACGTAACTTTGGCAATGACAGTAGTCAGTAGACCCATCAGGGTACTGATGTGTTGAAGGAGTTGGTCAATTTTTTCATTTTGTTTAGTTAGTATCTGCTCCATTGTCTTGCTTTGACAATTATGTGAGTCGTCAGCCTGCTTGTTGATTGGGGGTGCTCTAAAACGACCTGCTGTAACATCGGAGTATTTGTGTTGTGTTTTGTCTTGAGTGATTGAGTCAGGTGGTGCGTTGAATCCAGGAATAGTTTTGTTACTATTACCTGTGCTGACTGTTGGAGCTCTCCTAGGGGTCTTAGGTGCAAGTTTTTTGGGATTCATCTTTCTTGTAAGAATTTCTTTGTAAACTTGACAACCCTTATAGTTTGCAGGGTGATCACAGGAACATAGGGCGCATTTAGCTGGAGAGTTCCTATCTTTTTTGGGACAATCGGAAGTTTTATGGCCTTCCCCACACTTGACACACCTGAAAGGCCTCATGCAGTTATTTTTAGAATGGCCATATTGTTGGCAACGGTGGCATTGAACAATATTTTGACTTCTGCGTGGATCTTCTATTTTGACGCGTTGGTAGAAAATATATTGTATACCTTTTACCAGTTTGTTGTTGCTGTCAGGTTCTATATTAACAAAAAACGTTGAGGTTGGAATCTTATCAGGACCATATCGGCAGTTGATGATTTCACCTCTAACTTTATTGCCGGTTTTCTCTATTTCTTCTATTATGGCGTTATGTGGGGTTGTGTGGTGGAGATTTTTATGACAACTCTGTAACTTTTGGTATCCTTCCGGGTAAAAGTGTAGCCGATTAGCCCTTTCTGACGGATTACATCTATAACCTGTTTGTAACTTTCCGGAGTTTCAACCATAACACGCAACAGATTTTTATTAGTAATCCTGAATTTAAATTCGGTGGGTCCTACAACAGTTTCAATGAGTTTGGTCAGTTCGTTGAGGTCTTCAATCCCATAGAGAACAATTGGAGGAGTCTTGTTAGGCTGTTTATGGTGATTGACTGTTTCTGAGGTGGAGTCTACGGGCAGGTTGGCAAATCTATTTTCAATTGGTGTCGCAGTAGGTGATAGCGAATGTTCGCGTACCTTGCGCTTTTTTGACACAGGCACCCGTTGCCATGGGGGTGGTGCTACTGGTGACTGAACTGCACTTGGTTGCACTGGAGCTGAATCATCTAAAGTTATGGAATTGTGTGAATTTTCTATTTCCAGTGATGAATTTGAAGATGGTTTAGACCCAAATGAGGAGCTTCTAGGTCTGCTTAAGAACAAGCTAGGGTGAAATGCTTGCTGCACTAATACTTTCTTTCCAGTAGCATTCACTACCGCTGGAGCCTGGTCGCTCGCTCCAGCGGAGTCTTCGGTAACAGATTTCACACTCTCTGACCCGGGTACCAGAGAGCGCCGGGGGTTAGCCGGATCGCATGACAAATAGCACTCTTGATTCGACATATTCATAATAAGGGGGGTTGGGAAAATACAAACAGCGCTTTCCCAAGGCACTGTTGCCACTGTGTTGAAAGGGGATTTAATACCTTATGGCTTGTGGTAGCCAGGACAGGTTAATTGACCGCCGCCTGTGACTCGGCGTTGTTGCTCGTTAGCATAGGCATAAAAATGGTGATTAAGTTTGGTGAGTTTGATGTGGCACATGGCTGTTGGATAAACTATGTAACCAGGTTTGAATTTTGTCTTGAGGCCAATGAAATTAAGGAGGATGCTATGAAAAAGGCGAATTTACTAGCGGTATGTGGCCCTGACTTATTTGATTTAATTACTTCACTAATTGCACCTCATGTTATTAATACGGTAACATATTCTACAATCAAGACCCACTTAGATGACCATTTCCATCCTACTCCTAATGAAATAGTGGAATCTTTTAAATTTCATACCCGCAACCAGGAAGAAGGTGAAAAAATACGTGACTATATTGCTAGTTTGAGGAAACTTTCTATTCACTGTAAATTTAATGACGTTGAGCGAACCTTACGAGATAGATTAGTGTGTGGAATTAGAGATAAAGACATTCAAAGGAGAATGTTACAACAATCCAACCTAACATTTAAATTGGCTTGTGATATGGCTTTGTCACATGAAACAGCTAATTGTGAAGCTAGTTTAATTGTTATTCCTGGGACATCTGGATCGAATAAAATGTTGTTAGACTTTGAGGAGCCAATGGAGGTAAATAAAATACAATACAAAATACAAAATTCAAAAAATAATGAGAAAACATATAATAGAAGTGAGTGTTTTCGTTGTGGAAAAATACATAAGGGGGAGTGCAGGTTTAAATGGACTAAATGTAATTTTTGTGGCAAAACTGGCCATATTGAAATAGTATGTCTAAGTAAGAAAAATAAGAATAATGGTGATACCCCCAGATCTAATTGTAATAGTCTTTATGAATTTTCAGTTAACAATATGAGACATGACAGGGTACCCCCATATTTAATTAACATTTTTGTTAATGGAGTAGAAATTGAAATGGAAGTGGATTCCGGTTGTGCACTAACATTAATAAGTGAACCGACAGCCAGACTCATATGGAAAGGAAAATTGCCAGATATTGAAACAAATGATTGCATGCTAAAAACATGGACAGACAGTAAATTAGCGATATTAGGAAAAGTAGTGGTGCCGGTACATTTTAAAGGATTTAAAAAAGAGTTACCATTAATTATAGCTAAAGGAAATGGTCCTAGTTTATTAGGTAGAAATTGGTTTAGTGATTTAAACATCCAATTACATGGAGTAAATAATGTAAAAATAAAAACAAAGAACATAGAAAATTTATTGGAGAAGTACAAAGACCTTTTCGAAGGCAAGTTAGGTAAATATACAGGACCGGTAGTAAGCATTACAACAAGAGAGGGAGCTTCACCCAAATTTCTTAAATGCAGGCCGATACCTTTTGCTTTAAGGGAAAGAGTTTTCAAAGAAATACAGGTTGGTGACAGAAAATGTTTTGGAACCTATACCACATTCAGAGTGGGCTAGTCCAATTGTGCCCGTTATGAAACCAAATGGGAGTGTTCGCCTTTGTGGAGATTACAGGTCAACGGTGAACACAATGACGGACACAGACACATATCCTCTACCCACACTGGATGAAGCTTTTACACAGTTACAAGGAGGTGTAATATTCACCAAAATTGATTTAGAGCAGGCGTATACACAAGTGGGTGTAGATGAGCCTACATCGCAGATGCTTACACTTAATACGCCAAAAGGTTTATGTAAGGTAAAGAGACTACCATTTGGTGTGAAGGCTTGTCCGGGTATTTTCCAGCGGTTGATGTCATCTTTGCTGGTAAACATACCTGGAGTAGCGGTGCTACTCGATGACATAGTGGTGAGTGGACCCGATGTAAATCGACATAATTGTCGGTTAAAAGCTGTGTTACAGAAACTACAAGAAGCCAGGTTAAGAGTCAATAAGAGTAAATGCAAGTTTGCAGCGAATAGTGTAAAAATTTTAGGATTTCTTTTTGATGAAGTGGGAATTCATCCTTGTGAAGATAAAATTGAAGAAATCAAAAGTACCCGGCCACCACGCAATTTAAAGGAATTGCAGGCATTTCTGGGACTATTAAACTTTTATGATAGATTTTTACCACGGAATGCTACTCTAGCTGAACCATTATATAAACTGTTAAATAAAGAAACAAAATGGCAATGGAAGTCAGTACATCAAAAAACGTTTGAAACATTACGGAATATGTTGACAAATGGGGATACACTAGTGCATTACGACTTAAATAAAAAACTAATATTGTCATGTGATGCATCGCAGTATGGATTAGGGGCTGTATTGGAGCATGAAATGGAAGATGGCAGTATTAGACCCATCATGTTTGCTTCAAGAACTATGAACATGCATGAACGAAATTATGCACAGATTGATAAGGAAGCAGCAGCAAGTGTTTGGATTGAATAAAATTCATCAGTTCTTAAGTGGCCGGAAGATTGTAATTAAAAAAATAAATAAATAAATAAATAAAACAGATCACAAACCTTTGTTGGGATTATTTAATACAGAACGGCCAATTCCAAACATAATTTCTCCCAGAATGTTGAGATGGACCTTATTGTTAAATTCCTATGATTATACAATTGAGTATGTTGAAGGGAAGAAATTGGGAAATGCAGATGCGTTAAGTCGTTGGCCATCGGATAATACCGAAAATAATGGAGAAGAAAACCTGGGAGTGTTACTTATAGAAGAAACTCCATTGGAATTAGTGGGTTCTGGGTGAAACTCCCCAGGGGCACTGCCCTGTGCCACCCACCGCGTCGCAGGTTGCGAATAGCGAAACGGCTTTCAGATATGGAAGCTAGCTGCTTGGGCAGTCGCGGACAATTGGGCGATCCTTTTTGAGGGGTGCTGGGACTGCTCATGGCTGAGCTTTCTCTACAAAATAGCACTAAACCCGCTAGTACTTGTAAAAATGACAAAGGATGACAGCGGCGAGTACGAGCCGCCACTTTAATCAAAGCTCAGACCCAGGGAGATCAACTTCGTTAGCTGTGGACCGCAATTGATCTAGGAGATGCTAACTCCGAAATTAAAGTGCACCTGCTGCCTTGTAGGAAGATGTTGGGTCATCAAAGGCTAGGGCGTTATCCCGAAAATCTGACGTGTTGTACCTTGGGAAAGTACTACACTATTCTCCCATTACCGTATTAAATGATGAGTGACACTAATGAGAATACTTTGCCATGCACCCCGGCTAGCACCCGGCGCTCACAGGTATCCGGGCCTGTAAGTGAGAAATTGGTTACCGAAGACTGTAAAAACGGGTACCCAGGCCTCTTTATCAGTAAATGCTACTGGTCTAAAAGAAAATAATAAAAAGCTTGTCCAGCAAGCGTTCCACCCTGGCCTGTTTGTGACCAGGCAGAGAAGTGCATCATTAAGTGCCATTGCCCACTTAAATTCCGACGCTGAGAGCACCATAGAAAGTACAGAGGCAATCATAACCATTAGTGACCAAGAAGATTCTGATAAAAATGAGTGGCAAAAAGACCAAACTTCCATCAGAAATCAAATTGTGCCCCACTTAGAAATACAACTACCTTCTAACCTAGAAACATGGCAACAAGATAAGGTGCCATCATCGAAAAGGAAAAGAGGGCGAAACAGTCCTGAAAACGACAACAAGAGCAGAAAATTAACAAAAACAACTTACCCGATTCCTACACATAACCGATATGAAATGCTGATAACATATGATGTCCAGGCAAAAGATATCCCCGCTCCTAAACCACCAAAACCTGAACCAAACTTTATAACAGGAGTAACCGATATAAAACCACTGAAACAAGTCCTAGCTAATATTACAGACAACAAAAACTACACACTAATTACAACGAGATCAGGTCACATGGTGAAGTTAATCCCCTCAGATGTTGAAACATACAAGAAGATAAGAGACCACTTTATAACAAATAACATAAGCCACTACACATACAAACTGAAGTGCGAGAGATCTTACAGGGTTGTGCTTAGAGGATTACATGCTACTGAAGACATTGAGAACATCAGACAAGAACTAAGAACGTTGGGACATGAAGTCAGACAAATCGTAAACATATTGCACAAAACAACCAAAGAGTCTCTACCCATATTATTTGTTGACATAGAGCCCAACTACAACAACAAGGACATATTTAAAGTTACTAACATAAACAATATGAAAGTCTCCTTTGAAGCGCCCTACAGAAAGCAAGAAATACTGCAGTGCAAGAGATGCCAAAGATACGGCCATACAAAAAACCAATGTTTCAGACCACGGAGCAAAAACAAAGAGGAGGTGTTGCAATCAATGTAGTCCAGCAACTATCAATGTAGTCCTGACGTCACACCGTAGTTGAACTATTTACGACCAGGTGTCGCTTTCGTCAGTACAACTCTAGTTGGCTGGCGAATAGGTTGTTCGTGGCTTATTCAGTCTTTTAAAGAATTATAAAAAATTCTCGACCCGAACTTTTTGTTGGCATGAAGTGCTGTGTCGTATCGTGTAGTAGTTACACGGATAAAACGAGATTAAACGGAATAAACATATCTTTCCACTCGTAAGTAATATTTAAATTAAATTTATACTTCATCAAATAAAATTACGACATACACGACATCTAGTGAAATATAGCAGAACTTTTATGACAACTCTGCTAATCTCGTAAATTAGGTAGGTACTTGATTTGGCTACTGGCCACTAGATGGTTTTCTCTTATTTGGACTCCCCCCGCAACCCGCGCAGCTGAGACACTATTATTATATGAAAAAAGTTGTTACAACACCTCCTCTTTGTTTTTGCTCCGTGTTTCAGACCCTTCAGATGCGTAAAATGTGGTCAAGAGCACTCAACCGCATCTTGTACCAAACAACCAGACATTGAGGCTACTTGTGCAAATTGCCAAGAAAAACACCCAGCAAGCTACAAAGGCTGTAAAATATACAAACAATATAGAGAAGTCATCCTAAAACCAAAGGCAAACCCAAAAGATAAAAATACCCAAAAGCCAACAGAAAATACCCGAACACCGGTAGAAAAAGCTCCAACTAAAACATATGAACTCCCGCATAACAGAAGAAGTCAAACAACAAATATGTCATATGCTGATATAACAAAAACCAAACCACATTTAAAAATCGCTTCAGATCGCTTAGAGCCTTAGACCAAAGTAACTTACTTGACTTACTAGATGGAATGTTTAACAAATTACAGCATATCATGATCGACAACATGATGGACCGTATGATCCAACTTATCACACACTTATTGCCACGGGCGGCACCTTAAATCTCCGCATAGCAATCTAGAACGCCAATGGGTTAACAGAACGACGACAAGAATTGGAAGTATTCCTTAAAACGGAAAGAATAGACATTGCTTTAATCTCGGAAACTAGATTTACATCGAAAACTCATGTTAGTATCAAAGGTTACAAAATTTATATTACATGTCTTGGTAGCACCGTACCATCCAGCTTCCAATGGGCAGGCTGAAAGAACGGTTCAAACAATCAAGAATAAAATTAAAAAACACTTCTGAATGCCATGGTCAACTAAGCTTCCAAAGGTTTTATATGGGTTGCGTACAACACCTAATACGATAACTGGGAAATCTCCTGCTGAATTATTGAATAACAGACGATTTCGGACTAAATTTGATTATTTAAATCCTCTTTTATCGAAAGATAAACCTAAATTGAAAGAATTACATAAAAACGAAACCACGGAAGTGAGAAAGTTAAATATAGGACAAACGGTTTACTTCAGAAACTATAGTAAAGTCAAAGTCAAATTATTTATTCAATGTAAACCTTTACAGGCACTTATTGACGTCAATAATAATAATAATAATAAAAAAAACAGTTAACTAACTTATAGTTAAGACTTAACAACTAATCTAACGAGCTATAGTCTGTGCCAGACAAAATGCGCATCGCTACCCCCAGTACCACTGCACGCCGAAACAGAATCGCGTCGAACCGAAATTTAAGCCGTGGTCATAGAATTGTGTAAACAAATGTATCCTGGTACGAGACAAAAATAGCGGGCAAGTGTCTCTCCCCTAGCGACACAAACGGCTAATATTTATAGGTAATTTATCGTTTTTTTTAGGATGAAAGGTGAAGAATGATAAATCACAATGAATTGTTAACTTAAGTTATTACTTTAAGGAATAAAATTAAATGTGATTTCCAATTATCGTATTAATATTGTGGTAAGTAATAGAAATTGGAAATAACTGAGTTTTTAAAGTAAAATAAAGTAACGGTTGAAATGAGTTTTGGAAAACATTAGTACCTAACCAATAAGGTTGACATTTTTAATCATTCAAATATCTTTTTTATAAAAACTTAAGCATAGAAAACGTCAAAAATTAATAAACATAGATTTGTGTGTTTTAAAATTGTTTCGTTTTTCATCTTGGTACAAGCACAGAATAACTAATATTACTTCCGTACAGAAGGTTCACCCTCCAACGACCCCCACGCGAAACCGAAACACATCGCGTGACCCGAGCGTTCATATTCCGTTAAGCAAAGCCGACTCGATATCGATTTGACGTCCGTCGGGAGCGCAGGGTTTAGCGCGCGCGTAGGGTTTACGAGTTAAGGCTAGATAGGTCGCGCTTTGAGTTTTTCAAACCATCTAAGAATTAGAAAATAATGGTTTAAATTCTGGAAAAAAAAGTATGTATTATAGTCTGACCGCCACCGCCGCACCGCGCCCCGGGCACGCGAGCGGCGAGGCGGGGGGCCGAAACAGTTGCTCCATTTAGTTATTCTGCCGTCATCGCTCACGGCGGCAACTAGTGTGTCAGACGCACATGAGATAAAATATCCAAAATGGGTCGTGCATTATCACGAGATAATCAAGACAGTCATTTTCAAAGTGGCCGAATATTTTAAGAAAAGAAAAGCAAACAAAGTTTATATTATATAAGGTGACTGCCAGAAACCGCAAGAAACTTCAAAGGCCGATCAGGTCAAGCGTCTTAAACATGACAAAAATGGTATCATTGCAGATTAACGTAGGTACTTATCGCCCAGCTGACGCGAACGGGTCAACAGACGGTCGACCGGCCGGCCGTTGCCCGCGCGTTGTAAATAATTGTTTTTCATTTAGTTTTCTTATGTTATTGCTTTAAAATAAATTAGATACTCAAATAAATACAAAGACTATCCAATTAAAATTCACAATAAGAATTATTTAATTAAAAATGAAAAAAAACACGAAATCCTTTTTTGTCATCTTTGTCATGTTCAAAACACCCGACCCGACCAGCCCCCGAAGCCCCCAGCGGCCCCCAGCAGTCACCCCATATATTTCCAAGAATTAAAGATTTATTTCATTTATATTGGTTCTTTAATTCAAAAACGGATTGGATGTAATTATACTCGTAAATATAAAGCTTCAATAAACTGTGCTTCGATATTGTAAGAACTGTCTGACACTACGAATCTTATGTGAGTTCATGCTCTTTACTTCCCACTCCCCCCACCACCCGCGCATACCCAAGGCGCGGCACAGCGGCTGCGGCCAGGCCATAGTTAAGGATCTAATCTATTCAAAGTCTCATTCAGTTACAAGATCCAATGAACTTCACTCGATAGAAAAAAAAAAAAAAAACCCAAAATTACCCCTTTTTGTAATGTTTTTCAATATTATGACTAAACTACTGATACTTAACATTTAATTTTTGTACTCAACGAAAGACAAACAATTCGCAGATAAATTAGCAGAGAATCCTATAAAGTCTATACCTGAAGGCAATAAAACCTATAAAACGCGCCGCTTCGCTGTTATACCCGTCCCGTACCATCGAGAGAGCGAGAGAAGCCGCGAGAGAGAAATACCTGGGGCCCAAGTCTGCCAATTCACGAATGGCACAATTGAATCGCAGCTGGATCGCACTGCAACCGCCTGACACATTTGGCATTCTCTTACTCATTTAAGAATACCAAATGTGCCAAACAACCACAACGCGACACAACCGCGACTCAACCACGCCACCCGCAAACTAGCAGACCCGGGCCCCTGGCTTTAAGCGACGACGCGCGACGCGGAGCGTGCGAGCCGAGCGGCAACCTTTACTGTCATACGCCTAGGCGGCCTTCCTGGGAGACACGCCGGCCGAACGTACCTAAACTGCAGCACCACTGGTACAAGTGGAGTAAATGACCCTTCATGCACATCTAGCTGGCACAGACCATAATCTACTCTACCTACCTAATCTACCTACCTAACCAATCTACCACCAGTTCGGATTTTGGGAGAGCCTTCGACCGAGAAGAGCTGGCAAGAAACTCAGGAGGCCTTACTTTTTTCTCCCTCTAAGTAACAATGTTACTTTACAGTGTCATAGATCTAATTATGTAATAGTAAAGGGCCACAGTGGCTAAAAGGGATGATAGAGGAACAGATTGGGGTTTGCAGATACCTTATAAGATGGAACGAGAAACTTTTAAAAATACACATTAATCAGATTCACACTTTTGCCTCTGCCTTTACTCTGTACTATTGAACGAACATAAGCGGATCGAACGAAAGAGCGTATCCACCAAAGTATAGTTGCAGTTTATCTCGTACGAGAGCAAAGGCGCTTTACACTTTTTTATTTTCTGAAGTAACATTGTTTGTTTGATGTGAAGTTTCTGAAGATGGCATAAAAAAAATTTTGTTGTTGTTAATCTTCTAAGTAATTTGTTCTTTCAATGAACCATCTCAGGCGTGGGCCTAAAATAATCTTCATCACTGCTATCAGATACGTCAATCAACAATCTCAAAGGACGCGGATTTTTAGGTTACAATATTAATTTGAAGACTGCTTCAAATGACATAAGTGACATTATTATTCTAAGAATAGGGGCTAACACGGCCAAAATTGGCGGTATAAGAATTTACTCTAGTGTAGTGAGTGACTATATCATTAGGTTAAGCATTGGTGAAACATAAAGTTCATTAACACATGAGTAAATAAGGATTTATTCTTAGAATAAGACTTATACTACTTTGGTGAAATCCACCCTTAGTGTGACAAGCATTTAAAAGTTCAGATAAGAATAAAATCATTGAAAATAATTTGTTTTCTCATTTGTGGAGATTTCCCAGACCAAAGAGCACAAAAATGAATTTTTAGTGGTAACTGAGGACATTATTAATTTTCGTTTTACTTGGTTTTTTGTAGTACAGCAACAATATTAGGTAGGTAGTTAGTAAAAAAGGCTTCTGATGTAATTTAGTATTAACAGTTGAGAATATCCTTTAAAACTATGCCTACAGATTTCATAGTTTCTTTTAATATGAATTACTCTCTGGGTTTCCAAAAATAAAAATTCTTACCTTCGCTCCCCATTTCCTTTTTCTTTTGAGACTTATTAATGCTAACATTTTTTATATTCTTTGTGACTTCTTTTATATCTTCGTCCACAGACTTTTTGTGCTTAGACTTCGTTTTTGGCTTGTCATCTTCACTATCATCAGAATCTATGATTTTCCTAAAAGTTATATGAAAAAAAAGTCAGCCACCCTTTCACAATAAACCACAATTTTCGATCTAAATTCACTAGAACAGTAGTCTGTTAAAAGAGAGCAAAACGAATGTAGAATGAAATGTAGTATGAGTACACTAGTTTATGCACAAATATATTTCAGATTGAACCAATAAAGTCACTAATAGTTGTTAATATTTCTGTCCTATGATAAGCATAAAAAAGTTTTGTAAATGTATTTAGACATGCTAAAAGAAGTTGTCAAATATATAGTGACAAACAAGAAAGCTAATTAGTTAATTCATTAAAAACCTTATTCAATTACCTAACCTAAAAGCTCACTTCCAAATACTCACTTTTTGCTTTGTGGAACCGGTTTTACACTTTCAACAGTTGTCGTCTCCACGTCGCTATCACTGAAATATATCATTACATTCATATTGTGTACAATGAAATTAATAAGGAAGGTAAAAAACTTAAGCTAAAATAGAGCTTACCCGTCGTCAGCGGTCTGATTCTTCTTCCCTTTTTTAGCCTTTCCCATGTCGACTTTTTATTTTTAAGTCACAATTCCTGGAAAATAATGTTCTATTTTTCTATAATTTGTGATTTCTAGCATGTGAAACGCAATCAATACACAAATTGTTCAATAGCCGCAAGACGATCGAGTCGTCGTGTCCGTCTTTCGCACGTCAGAAAAAAGAATTGTCAGAAATTGTGAATCCACGACTGTCAAAATTGTACATGCAGAAACGAAACGATTCATGAACGAAACGAACTACAATGAACCTCCCCTTTACTCTCAGAACATGAACTTATTGTTCTGAGCCTTTACTCTCCTGCTCTCTTGAATGACCCAAAATTAAAGTTCCTTGCGTTTCGTTGATCATGAATAAAATGAGTTAAAGATTACCTACAGTTACTGCTTAGAATAATAAATAAATCAGCTAAATTATTCTGAGAGTTACTGTAACGTCTGAAGAAATCCTCATGATAAAAAAGTTTTAACTGCCTGACTGCCTGTCCAGTGTAGTAACAGTGATTTAACCACAGACCTCAGATGCAGACTACGTGGGTTTGATTCCCAGCAGGGGCCCAAGTCTGCTAATTTACGAATGGCATAATTGAATCGTAATGGGCGATTTTCTGGCAGCCCAAATTAAAAAGTAAAAATTAGTTCAAAAACACTCGATAGATGTCGTTTTATGAAAGCTGGGCTACTTATGGGCTGTAATAAATTCTACACTTTTACTTGTCAACCAAAAGAATAAAAAAATAGTATTTACTTACCTATTTATATTCAGGACATCCAGAACCTATTTCTATTTTGGAATATAATAAATATTACGCAGCCATACACGTGCTCTTCATGAACCCGCCTTTTACTAAGCGCCATACTAATCTATGCTAAGCGCCATCTATGAAGTCATTTACGAACCAATTTCTTTTTTTTTTTGATCTTGGAAAATCGCCCATTGTATCGCGATTGTATCGCATTGTAATTGTTTGACATATTTGGTATTCTTATATGAGTAAGAGAATACCAAATGTGTCAAACAATTACAATACGATCCAATTGCGATTCAATTATGCCATTCGTAAATTAGCAGACTTGGGCCCCTGGACGTAAATATTAGTCTAGGTACTAGCTTTTCACCTTTATTACCCGTAGTTTAGTAGGTACCCTGCTTCTTTTACCCATTTACTCCCGTAGTTTTTTGTTATTGTTTTATGAGGTAGATACAATAAAATTCATAACAGTAGAATTCGGTAGTCCCAATTATTTATTATTGCTAAATGGGGGATTTTCCGAGATCAAAAAAAAAAAGAAATTGGTTCGTAAATGACTTCATAGATGGCGCTTAGCATAGATTAGTATGGCGCATGGTAAAAGGCGGGTTCATGAAGAGCACGTGTATGGCTGCATAATATTTATTCTATTCCAAAATAAAAATAGGTTCTGGATGTCCTGAATATAAATAGGTAAGGACTTACTATTTTTTTATTCTTTTGGTAGACAAGTAAAAGTGTAGAATTTATTACAGCCCTTAGGTAGGTACGGCTGGTGGCCGGCTTTTATAAAACGACATCTATCGGGTGTTTTTGAACTAATTTTTACTTTTTTATTTGGGCTGTCAGAAAATCGCCCATTGCCATGCTAATGTACCTAGTATCTACTATGATCACAATGCCTCACTATTGTCTTTGCTCACTATCCAAAAGCAGTCACGTTGCGTTAGTACAAAGGCAAAACATATTTATATCATCCATCACCACAATGTTATTTTAAAGACTTCCTATGTTTATAATATAAATAAGACATACAAATATCCAATATTTTTATGCGTTTTTTTTCAGTTCGTCACATAAATAATTTTTAGTATTTATTTTTGCCCGTGACATTGTCTAAATTTTTTTTGATTATTCGACGAATAAAAGGAGGAGCCTTATGATGAAAAAGTGCAGGGAGTCGCAGATCGCAGTGGTTGGCTACAGATGGGACTGGCTGGCTGAATTATTTTTTATTCCGATTTTGTATTCAGTTCAGTCTTATACTTTATCTACTGCGCCCGCGGGGACGTAGGTATATAAGGTGGCTGCTAGAAACCGCAACAAACTTCAAGGGCTGGTCAGGTCAAGTGTTTAAAACATGACAAAAATGGTCTCATTGCAGGCTGTCGCAGGTACTTATCGCCCAGCTGACGCGAACGGCTCAACAGACTGTCGCGTCGGCCGGGCGGCCGTTGCCCGCGCGTTGTAAAACTTGTTATTTTATATTTTTATGTTTTTGGTTTAAAATAAATTAGATACTTACTCAAAGACTATCAAAGACAATGAGCGATTTTCTGACAGCCCAAATTAAAAAATATAAATTACTTAGTTCAAAAAAGTGGTTTTGAATGAATTGAATTAAATATTATTCCATAGATTTATTTGATGCATTATCATTAAACACCAATGTCATGCGTATATGTTTAATTTGGACATCCTATTTTCTTATATATCTATGTATTCAATGTCTTTTAAGTTTAACATAAGTAGTAGGTAATATTCTGATTAAACGATCATCGCACAATATTGTTACACTGTATAACAGTCCCCCAGCGCAATGATCATTGAATCAGAATATTACTAGTTTTAAAAAACTTAAACTTACGATATAAAAATATTATTTATTTAAGTATAACATTAATCGATAAATAAAACGACATCACTTGAACACCACTAAATCATCTACTTCCGCTTCGACAAGTGTGGTGACATCACAGACCAGTGGTCTGTGGGTGACATCCTAAAAGTACTTTTTGCTTCACCACTAGAGGTCAGCATAGGGCAACGGTAAATGTTCTAGAATAATTTATTGAAAATTATTATTACAGTCTGATTATTGGGTAAATTTACAAAATACTAACGAGATTAAGCTGTTATCATATTCAGCCGTTTCTCCATATCAGGATTTGCAGTATCGCAATACGCAATTTGGCATATTTTCTATTGTTTACGTCAAATTCGTTCACGCACAAACACGACTGCAGTATAGGGCGCAAAACATCAAACAAAAAAGTACTTTGTGCATCAAACAGAGAGACTTGTTACCACTTGGTAATAAGTTTTGATCTTTATGTCTTGTCTATTAGTAATAGTTTAATGTCTTTGATATTTTCTGATACCATTAAGCAGCCATACTCGTATCTCTCGTGCTCTAAATGGATTCGCCTTTTATAAAGCGCCATCTATGAAGTCAATAAGAACCAATTTCTTTTTTTTTGATATCGGAAAATCGCCCATTAAAATTCACAAAATGATTTTTTTAATTAGACCTGAAAAAAACATGAATCCCTTTTTTTCATTTTTGTTATGTTTAAAACACTTGACCTGACCAGCCCTTTACGTTTCTTGGTTTCTTGCGGTTTCTAGCAGTCACCTTATATATATATATATATATATATATATATATATATATATATATATAATGATAGTAAAGTAAAATGTAATTACTTGGGTACTAACAAAATTAAGAAATATGTAAAAATTAATAGGTATATTAGGAAAACAGAAAAGCTTATTAAAAAGAATAATTGTTTTTATAAAAATATTGCGCTTAGGAAAGAACGCATGAGTTTGATGGACTCTCTAGACATTTACGATTCTAAACTAAAAGAAAGTAGACAGGTGTATGATCGAGATACCAAACAACTACAATCTGACATACAGAGATTACATGAATCTCTTGATACTTTAAATAAAAAATACTTGTTGTCGCAAAAAGAAATTGAAGAACACATTAAGTCTGCCACAGAGTTAGTAGATCTGTGCAAGTACAATGCAGAACGATATGACTCTCTTTTGAACAATCAAGTAGATTTGTTGCCATCCGTAACACCCATAAAGAGTGTCATAAATGGTATCCCAGTGGTACCCTGTGCTACATTTGCAAATAATAATAATATATCGAGTGATAGAAAGTTAATAAAACGCAACCTACCTTTAGACAAAGATTCTTCTGTTGAAGGAATGTCTAGAAAAACTCTTATCTTTTCTGACAAGATAGGTCAGGGCCTGGGTCCGCAGCTTAAATCTAAACTCAGCCACGAGCTTATAAACTTTTGCAATCCAGGCCAAACATTCACTAATTTAGTAAGTACATTAAGCAAGCAGGAGTTGAATCATTCAACAAATGCTCTAATACTGTGTGGTGATAGTCTCACAATAAAAAAGCGTGACCTTTTAAAAAGCATAGAGAGTTTAATTGATATACAATCTAAAACTCATTGTAAAATAATAGTTTGTGCCTTTCCCTATGCCTGTAACTTATCGTGGAAACAAAACAAACAGATCTTTGATTTGAACTTACTTTTGTATAACTCCACTTATCGTCACAGTGACAGTATTGTATTTTTTGATACAAATAAATTTATATCTAGTTTTAAGTTGACTACTGATTCTATGTATTTAATATACAAAGACAGGCTACAGATAGCATCATTGCTAGCATATAATTTAAAAGACACAGTTATAAGTAGTATAACAATGTCGACCCAAAATTATCGCACTGTTAGTATTTCTACTAATGTAAATTTAGTTGATAAGTCTTGCACAACCTCTAGTTTAAACTAAGAGGTAAGACAAAAGCCAGCCCTATCCAAATTAAAATAGTTCATCAAAACATGCAGGGCCTGGCCGGCAAAGAGTTAGAAATTGAACTTTTTTTATTACATGAAGATATAAACATTTTATGTATAACTGAGCACTGGCTTAAAGATTATCAGTTAATTTTTAATATTAAAAACTTTCAGCTTTCCAGTGCTTTTACTAGAACAAATGCAATTCGCGGCGGATCCTTAATATTTGTTAATTACAGTAAACATAAGATTACGGAACGAAAGGATGTAGTTTCCCTTTCTATTGAACGCGTTATTGAGCTGTCATGTGTCGAGTTAGAGAAATTTATAATTGTTTGTGTATATCGACCTCCTTCTGGTAATTTTAGTGTCTTTGAAGCCACTATGGAAGATGTAATTAAGAAGATTTGTAAATCTAAAAAGAAAATAGTAATGTGTGGGGATTTCAATGTAAATTTATTAGACAGTCATTCAACTAGTGTAAGATTAATCTCGTTGTTTAAATCATTTGATTTGGATTACCAATTTAGAGAACCGACTAGAATTACAGCAACCACTGCAACCTGCTTAGACAATTTTTTTTGTAACTTTGCTTCTGAGTCTAAGTTCATACTAACTAATTTATCTTCAGATCACTGTGGGCAAAAAATAGCTTTTACTGAATATGGACACCCTAACTCAGAAGAAATATCTTGTAGGCCAGTGACAGAGAAACGGGTTAAAATTTTCAAGCATAACATAACTACTAAACTTGCATGTTTACCATTTATACAGGAAAATCCAGATGCTCTTTACAAGCATTTTTTTGATCTTATAAACGGTGAATTTAATAAAACTTTCTCTATTAAAAAGTTTAAAACTAATATTTCAATGAAATTTAGGGATTGGGCTACAGCTGGTTTGCATAAAAGTAGGACTAAGTTGTATGACTTATATGAGCAGAAAAAATATAATAATAGTCCAAGTTTTCTAGAGTATATCAAAAAGTATTCGAAAACTTTTAGGAAGGCTTGTGCATGTGCCAAGTCATTATTTATTAGTGAAAAAATTAAAAAGTCTGATAACAAAATAAAGGCAACATGGAACTGCATAAACCGCGAAACTGGTAAAATAAAGCCACGTGATACTAAGTTTTCTTTAAGAATAGGCAATAGCTTTTTAAGTGAAGACAATAAAGTTGCTGATGCTTTTGAACAGTTTTTTACAAATATACCAATTGCCACAACTATGTTACTCAACTCTTCACCAAGTAATGCAGAAATTCTGCTAAAAAAGTATGTACCCATGTGTAATGAAGTGTTCAAATTTAAACACGTAAACTGTAAAGACGTACTTAAATCCTTTAAATCTTTAAAAATAAAAAACACTTGTGATTTGTGGGATATTTCAACAAAAATTATTAATAATATTATCGAGTCCATTGCGCCTTTTCTTGTAGTCATATTCAATAGCTGTGTTGACGAAGGAGTTTTCCCAGATCTCATGAAGCATAGCAAAGTTCTGCCACTTTTCAAATCGGGTTGTAAAGATGACCCGAGCAATTTCAGGCCTATTTCGATTTTACCTACTCTTAGTAAAGTTTTTGAAAAACTTATTTTAGATCAACTCGGCTCCCACTTCGCTATAAACCACCTTTTTCACAGTGAACAGTATGGTTTTACCAAGGGAAGGTCTACTACTGATGCTGGTGTAGCTCTGCTAAAACACATATTTGAGGCTTGGGAGGGATCGCAGAATGCTTTTGGAGTGTTTTGTGATCTCTCCAAGGCTTTTGATTGCGTTGAATACAACACCCTTTTAATAAAGCTAAAACACTATGGAGTGCACTCTGATGCCTTGAAATTGATTCAATCATATCTTAGCGGCAGAATCCAAAAAGTTAGCGTGAACGGATCCATATCATCCGGATCTTCTGTGCTAATGGGGGTCCCACAAGGATCAATACTAGGTCCATTTTTATTCTTAATCTATATTAATGATTTACCATTTTATGCGGAAAACTTTTGCAATATTGTTTTGTTTGCTGACGATACATCTTTGATATTTAAGACTGATCGAAATAAAAATAGTTTTGATGACATCAACAGTGCCCTAACAGATGTGTTGAATTGGTTTACTACTAATAATCTTCAATTAAACGCGAAGAAAACCAAATGTATAAATTTTACTCTACCTAACGTAAAGAATATTATAGGAAATAAAATTAAACTGAATGGTGAACTGTTGGACCTTGTTGATTCAACAGTTTTCTTAGGTATTACCTTAGATTCAAAAATACAGTGGTACCCTCATATTAGCACCCTTGCGGGGAGACTTAGTTCAGCTGCTTATGCTGTTAGGAAAATTAGGCATTTTACAGACGTGGAAACTGCTCGATTAGTCTATTTTAGTTACTTTCACAGTGTTATGTCCTATGGTATACTACTTTGGGGTAAAGCAGCAGATATAGAAACCATTTTCATTTTACAGAAAAGAGCAATAAGGTCCATATATAACCTAGGATCACGTGACTCCCTTAAGGAGCTGTTTAAAGAAATAAATATTCTTACAGTTGCATCACAATTTATTTATAACTGTATTGTTTACGTGCGTCAAAACATTACTCATTTCAAAAAAAATTGCGATATACACAAACTAAATACTAGAAATAAGAATAAACTTGTAATTCCTAAATTTCGACTTCAGAAAGTTTATGGATCATTTATGGGACAAAGTGTCATAATTTACAATAAAATCCCGAACGATGTTATAATTTTGCCCTTTGACAAATTTAAGACACATGTTAAGGACAGACTTTTAGAAAAGGGCTATTACACTGTAAGCGATTACATCAATGACAAAAATGCATGGAATTAACATTCCTCTAGTTTCGCATACATTGTTCTAATGCGTTCATAGTGCCCGAGTAAAACTTGTAGATTCACTTTTGTTTTTATCTTTTATTTTATATAATTGTTTTATGACTATTGACTGTATAATTTGGTAACGACATATTGTTTTGTAAATGTCGTTACCTCTATATTATTATAAAGCTGTGGAGTTTGTTGTGCCCGTTCTTCTTCACAGCTAAAAGACTTCCTGAATGGGTGGGGTGGGTGGGTGGGTTCCTGTGCCTATCCATCCATCCATATAAAAAAAAAAAATTGACGATTCAAAACGCTTAATTTAAGCTTACTGAATAAAGTTATTTTGATTTTGATTTTGATTTTAGTTGTATTGTAATGCAGCCGCGGCGGTCAGAGCCACGAGGCGGGCAGAGCTTCATATTTTATCCATGGGGCGGCACTGCAGCACACGGCGCGGCGCACGATGGGCAGCGTTCTAAGTGGCACTGTGACATCTCCCCAAATTTTTTTAGAGCAATATCGAAGTAAAATGTAGTAGGTATTTACAAAACACGATAATCTCTTCTAATGTAAACTGAACTCCTTTGGCCCTAGAATCACTTATTTAAGCTGCCATATAATAGCAAAGCATAAACTTTCAACCTGTGCCAAAAATACATATTATTTAAAATAAATATTTGAACCTTACTTTGAGAGTTATTTCAATTGTGTTTATATTATACTGTAGTGACTGACTACTATTTGTATTAATCCATGCACATGTTACATATATTTCTTTATATTGTATAGTTTTGGTTAGTTACCATTTAGTTTACCAGTTATTAATTTATTTACCTAAACACATTTAACAGAAATTTAAATATTTGTGTGAATATATATATTTGCGACGACGGGTGCGCACGCTAACATAGCAAAATGAGTCGCGCTTGATCGTTCTGTCTTTTGCATTTCCATTGTTCTCACGTTCCTGCGCGCCGGCGGCGGCGCAGCTCGCATTGAATATTCTTTCGCCGGACCAGCAGCCGACCGACCTCAGTGCAATTATAAAAAAGTACTCTGTGCCTCAGTTATAGAGAAATATAATAATACGGGACGGGCCTCAGTGTGTGTTTATCCGGCTCCCACAGCGAATGCACGCCCGTTCTGGCTCCGCGCCCAGCTTTGCGTATTTACGTATCGGCTTAGATTGAATATCCAAGTGTCTATATTAGTGTACATCATTTAATATAACGTCTGACTGTGCCAACGACTATATTAGGTTTCTATAAGCTAGATATAACGCTATATTGTGGGAAACGAAATATTACAAAAATATTTTGTTATCCGACTAGGACTTTAATTTAATTCCTCTAATGGTTTCCCATAATACTATACTACACACTCTTCCACTTCAAACTGCATATGAAAATGCAATTTCACCTCGCTAGTTTTCTCAAACACGTAGTTTGAAAATAAACTATAGTTATCAACTGTTTTCTTGACTTACAATCCAAACCCGGGAAAACCCCAAAAAAGTAACACTGTAAGCGTGAAGAACCAGGAATAATATTCTGTAAAAAAGTCTGCGTATTTTGTGCGTTTTTTTTTAAAAATTGCTCAATGCTCGAGAATTGACGCCTGCTAAGAAAACGGAGCAATTTCTCAAAGTTAGCTCGATAAGGTTAAAGTACGAGTTAAACTGGATTTTGTGATTATTCTATTTTTTATTGAAATGATGAAAGTACTTTGTCTAACCTAAACACATCTTGAGTAAGTAAATCGTTAACCCATTTGTATTGTATTAACTTGTGAAACCGTATCTTTTAACGCATAAAATGGAAAAATTGATTTAAAACAAATCGACACTTATACTTTTATTTAAAAGATCATATTGCTAACAAACAGGCTGTTATTCTAAAAGTTTTGTGTGTTATCTCCACAGACATATAATGTGGTTATCTCGGAGTATCCGAACACTCTTACTAGCTGCGATATACAGTAAGTGATTTGCATGATTTTCATTTCTCTAATCAAAAAATTACGTTTCTAAACCTAAATCTGTTATTTCTGATACATATCAGTAAAAAATATTTTCATTTCTATGTAACAATAGTAATTCATGTTAATATATTTAACTAACGAGAAATAACAAAAATTAAAAAAAAACAATGAACATCCAACACACTGTGCTACTGTAGTTTTTTGACACTTTATGTAAAATCTAGGCATAGCGAAAGCACCTAAGGCTGGTTTCACAGTCACGCGTTTGACCAGCGCCGGCCACACGCGCGCGCTACACTACATAGTAGTTGCGCGTTTGAACTGCGTGATGACTATGAAACGCAACCTACAATCTAGTGTAATTGTAAGAGCGCGCGTGTGGCCGGCGCTGGTCAAACGCGTGACTGTGAAACCAGCCTAAAACATTGCAGACGCTTTTTAATCTAATTTTTAAAACGCTTATTCTACACCTTATGTGCCTGGATTGTATATTTGAACATCTCAAGGGATAATATTTAGAACAGGTAATCTATCAGATTTTTTTATTTATTTTTGGGTATCAATTAAACAAAATAAAATATAAACAAATTAAAAATAAAATAGTAGTGTATTTAGAAGAGCACACATTCACAAACATCCACAAAAAAATGACGCCTGTAGATAGAGTATTGACTAAGATAAGCGAAAATATCTAAAACTAGAAACGGGTGTCCAAGCGTTTTTAGGGGAGCGATCCAGTGTGTGGCGACCGGCGCGGCGCCTGAAGCAGTGATGGGATGGACTGATGGAAACTTAGATTAGATTAGGTATACTATAAAGATAGGAGCGACATTTTGTTTTCATGCTGCGTATTTACATGCTTCCTTGCAGGTTTCATGCTTGCATGTTTCAATTAATGCTAAGTCTGGTATTGACCAAGCCATGAAAATTTCATGATGAAATAGCACAGACATATAATAAGAATATATGTCTGTGACGTAGCTGCCCGTTTGCACTAAACTTAAGAATCGCCTAAGTTCTTGCCTAATTTGATTAGGGTGCTCCTAGCGAAAAATTTGCTTGCACTAACCTTAGGCAATTCCTAACTCCACTTAGGAGATTCATAACTTTATGAGCCCGAATAGGAAGCGCCCAACGAGTAAGGCGATACTTAAGTAGTGTTTTTTGTGTTTCAGCATGGAGATTTCCTTAGCCTGTCCAACTTCGGTTGGCAAACGACAAAATAAAAGAGTATTTTATGTCATTTTCTGTCTGTCACAATCAAATCAATCAACAAGCACTTTTTGATGTGTTTCTTGTTTACATTTCGATTGAGTTGTTTAGGTTTTTTAGAAGTAGTAAAGCATAAAAATGCGTAGAGATAAACCACAAAAAGATGCCACGCCCCTCCACAATTTGATTTGAATGCGTGTGTGCATATACGTCCCATTGTACAGTAAAGCAAAGTAAACAGTAAAGTAAAGTACTAACTGCTGAAAAGATGCATGCAACCAATGTACCAAAAAGATGGTTATTGTTATGGATAACGAATCTTATCACAATACTTTAGCGAAGAAAACACCTACTTCAAATAGCAATGAACCGGAAACGCATAAATGGCTAAAAATAAAAACCTACCTACCTACCTATTGATGAATCCATGAAAAAGATCGATCTTTACGATATCATTATAAGGTACAAATAGGACAAATGGGCGTTTGCTATTGGCTTGATTGCAAAACAGTACGAGTGTTTTTTTAAATACTAAAAAAACAAAACCGTCTATTTATTTAACTTTATTATAAATAACAGCAAAACTACAAAGAGGAAATATAATTAAGGCGACACGTGGAAAAAATACATCAATTTTCATCCAAAGTTGTAGGAGTATGACAAGACCAACAAATCTGAAATTTTGATATAAATAACTTCATGCCTTTATCTTTAAATCCCTTGCTCGAAAACACGATTGTGCAATTTGACTCGATCGTAATTCTTTACGAAAACGCCTCTAAAAAATCATTAATGCTATAATTACAATGAAATTACTTAATCTTTATGTTTTGAAATCACTCAAATATATTGATAACATTATTATCCTTAATTTGGTTGCTGCATATTTTGATAACTGAAACCAATAATTTAATATAAATATTTTAAGATCGTGACGATTTTCCAGCGATCCCAATCGTCGCGGGCGCTATGTAATTTCGACCGTATGACAGGGCGAGCAAGGATAAAATACAAATTATCACCGCGCACGGGCCAGTCTGGCAAGAGCCCGCTTCGACAGAGGACCTGCGCATCTCGACCTTCCGCTCGAACACTCATACGTACCAGACATATGCTACGGCTTATAGAAGAACTTTTACAGTAATTGCTCTTATAACCTCTTGCTTGAACATTATATTACTTACTTACCTACTCCTTTTTTGCGGTAGTAGATAATACCTAAAATTTTATTAAATTGATAGACATTCAAAGTTTTACAAAATCTTGATATTTACATTACAAGCTGGACCTAGCTCTGACATACACTTTGCACGTCAGTAGAGGTCAGATTACGTTAGTTGGTGTTTATTCAACGCTGTACGGACAATCAGCAGTGCGATTCTCTAAGCGAAACATATAGCCTTGGTAGCAGCGGCTGCCGCAGCGCTGAGAATTGACTCTGTCTCTTTTATCTTCATAGAATTGGAAAGAGACAACAGATCACAACCATGCGCGCAGCCACGCGCCGCGCAGCGTCTATGTGTCACTTAGAGAATAGCATTGCAGGACAAACCTGTGGAGACACTATGTGCTATAATTTTTTTAATAAAACCATCTAACTAGCTATGAAATTGAATATTTTTTATGATTATAATATTAATTTATTGATTAATATTTTTAGTAAGTATTATAAATTATAAATGTTTTAAATTTTATTTAAATTATTCGTCGGACACATAAAAAGTTGCCTTGGAACAGCTATCAAAGGACAATGCACAGAATTGTCTTAGCGCAGACAGACCTTTCAAAAAATAATAAGATTACGATTATTCCTAATTATTTTTATAAGATTTTCTGACCATTTATTGGAGTGTAAATATGCATAACTAAAAAGTATCATTTAATGAGTCTTGTTATTCAAGTATCCTTTATACGGGTAAACAATGTTGCCATTTGACAAAATTATATTACCCTATAACTATATTTTTTTATTTTTGGAAGGAGTTTTATTATTATTTTAATGCAGAATAAAAATAAGTAGCTGCATTATCTATAGGTAACATTCGTACTTTAATTATTTTACACATTATTCATATTTTAATGATAATAAATAGATTACAGGTAGTATGTTTAAAAGTTACAGACAATAATGTTATTCTCGGTAATGTCAACATTTTACAACTTCATTTATAGTAAAGTGCAGCGAAGTGAACTTCCATTAAATAATGACTTCATTCATTCTACGACTGGCTCAAAAGGACTCGCATCTAGAGCCGTAAAAAATAATATTAAAAAAAACATTCTTCCGGTTGATAGTCAGTGGTGTGAATGTGTGATTGACTGTGCTTGTCTGCTAGTTACCGGCGTTCTTGTGTTCCTTGTTTTATTTTCTTTTCGATTCGACGTACGCTTTGATAATGGTACTCCGATACTACTCAACCTGACAACATTTGCCTGAATTTGGATTCTGATACCCCTGCACAAATCGACCCCGGCCCGTCCATGGATTCCGATGATGATATCTTTGACGATACTGGCTACTAGCGGCAACCAATCCAAGTCATGCCAAACTCGACCTTGCTTGATATGCATGATTGTTTTAATTGAAATGAAGACATTGGCAATAATCATATATGGCAGGAGGGTTGTAAACTTGTGATTGTTGCAGTGCTCAAACAGATGAATGCTGCTACTGTCGTTATCTACAAAAGTTTCCTCGATCACTCCTTATAACCCCTATAAGATGAGATTAGGCATATTAATATTGTTCTATACTACTTTATAAAGACGGCTAAAGTAAATGTAACAGTGTAAGTCCTTTTCAAAGTCAAAGTCAAAGTCAAATTATTTATTCAATGTAAACCTTTACAGGCACTTATTGACGTCAATACAAATAATAATAAAAAAAACAGTTAACTAACTTATAGTTAAGACTTAACAACTAATCTAACGAGCTTATAGTCTGTGCCAGACAAATGCGCATCGCTACCCCCAGTACCACTGCACGCCGAAACAGAATCGCGTCGAACCGAAATATAAGCCGTGGTCATAGAATTGTGTAAACATACGTATCCTGGTATGATAAAAAATAGCGGGCAAGTGTCTCCTCCCCTAGCGACACAAACGGCTAAAATTTATAGGTCATTTATCGTTTTTTTGGGATGAAAGGTGAAAAATGATAAATCATAATGAATTTTGAACTTAAGTTATTACTTAATGGAATAAAATTAAATATGATTTCCAATTATCGTTTTGATAATGTGGTAAGTAATAGAAATTGGAGTTTTTGAAGTAAAATAAAGTAACGGCTGAAATGAGTTTTGGAAAACATTAGTACCTAACCAATAAGGTTGACATTTTTAATTCACATTTTTAATCATTCAAATATATTTTTTTATAAAAACTTAAGCATAAAAAAAACGTCGAAAATTGATAAGCATAAAGGACAATGGGCAAAAGCTTTCTGTTCCACATCGTCGTGGGTGGGTAAAAACTAAAAATTTTGAAGAATCTCGCGACTCCATAGCGTTTATGTTCGTTTGCTTTAACCGTGCGTTGACCGCTGTGCGCGATTTTTAAATGTTACGATTGAGTGACGAGAGTCGCAAGCGGGGCGCGGGGAAATGGGCGTAGCCGTTTTAAGCGTTTACGTATCCTGGTGTCGCCTTAAGCAACCATGCCGTATGTGAATGATAATTACATACGGCATGGCAGACCAAATCATTTCGAATTAATTTTGATTTTTGTGCTGACAGCTCGATCGTTGACAGTACCTAACTTTCAAATTCTCTTCGATTTATTGCTCGACTCAAAGCTCGACCACTCATAATTAAAGGACCGCTCGATGAGGCGGGCGTGTGTCAGTCATACAAAAATGGCAAGAGCTCCCATACTGATAAATTAGTGACTTAAGTTGACTCAACCTATCGAGCGACAGATCCATGTCTTTGTTTATCTTCGGTCTAAAGTTGCCATAGTAACAGAATTCACACATCTTCATTGAAAACCGATGCATTGTAAATATTATTACGCACACAACTAACCATGTGACAAAATTATGTGGTTGATCCTCAGAATAATATAAGTTATTATTTTATGGGTTGATCTCAAGCTTAGTAGATTAGTTATTAGATTGTCAAGACAAGACGTTGACAAATTCAAACAGATTTTGTTTTTTTTAAATAATAGACCATAATCAATCTACCATTCCAATCGTTCGTCATTCTTTCATCATTCACTTTACTAGGCAATTCCCACAGACATATAATAGTCTGTGGCAATTCCTTAGTTTCGTCACAGCTGAGACAGAACCCAATTATTTTGTTAGGCTGCTCCTAAGCTTAGGTGTATCTTAACTAAGACGAGCCTAACCCAAGTTTAGTGCAAACGGTCCGAGAGTATAGATTATTGAATACCCTAAGCTTAATAAAGTATTATAACTCAAAATCATACAAAATACGGAGATAAAATAATGATCAGTAGTAATCGAAGCCTTAACACACAGAAAAACATTATGTAATGTATAGCCTGACCAGCAAAATGAGAAACCCGTCTAGGGGCGCCTCAAATGCCTTTTTTATTGCAATACTAAGTATAGTTATACCCAATGACCGTCATACCCATGCGAATTGGCAAGCGTTAAAAATCTGTATTCTGTATAACTGTAGGTTTTTTTCATACTATAAGGCATAGTACCTATCATTAATTTATGTATTATGGTGTCATTGGAAATCCAAACAAGAACATTTCTGATTCAGGATTGATGTAATCTAACGTGCTCCTGTAGATACCTACATAACAAAGTCAAGGGTTAAAGAAATAAAATTATCAAACCCACTATGATTTTTAATATCATTAATCAAAATCAGTATCTAAAGAGGTATTCAACTACGTCATACGACATTTCATATTTATCATTATCAGATTGCACCAATGGCTGGATTTCAGATATATCAGACTCATTATAACTTTCATTGCTTGATGAATCACTTTCACCGCCACCAAAATAAATCAATCGGTACTTCTTTACGAACTGCTTAAAATTCATGAATTTTATGCTTAATTGCATACTTCAAAATCATCTAGGTTAATTTTGTTTTTTGATTTTGGTTTATTTTTCTTAGGCGTAGATAATACAGCAGACGTCTGTCCTTCTCTTTGTAATTTCATTTTAAAAAAACGAGACACACCTAAAAAAAACAAAAATTACTTAAAACTTAAATAAAATAATTAAAAATGTACTAACGCGTCACCTAAATTGGGGGTTGAGGGATGTGAGGGGGAGGGGGGTAAACAACTTATTGAAATAAGAAACTTATTAGAGTCCGCCAACGAAAGCTGAACCTCGTAGTTATTTGATTGGCAACAGTTTGTCGCTGTGTGTCTATCTGAGGTGTCATGTCGTATGTCAAATTGAAATTTTTCTGAGAAAATTGCAGCTGTGTGAGTGACCCTGTGTTATCCAGTCACGATTTTTTTGAATTTACCGCTTTTTTCCTGGTTCAGCTTTCGTTAGCCAGACTCTTCCTTTGCTTGAACACAACTACAGTTGTAAAACAACGGTTGTCAACGGATATATTTTATCCAAAGTAGCCGATAACAACCTGTAATCAACGGTTGAAAACCGGTCGTTTATCTATGGTTTATCCGACTGCGTGGACTGCATGCATAAAAAGCGGTTACGCTTTTACAGTTTTTGTTTTTATATTGTTTTATCTGTAATACGTACCTAATAAATTACGTTCATTTAAATAGGAAACTTTCAAATAATTACATTTTTAGAATTTGAAAAGTGATGTTGCACTGTTTTGTTTTATTTGGCAACACTCATGCACGTTCACGAACACTTATCGCTCAGAACAATATTTAGTTATTGTTCTGAGACTTAACGGTTAATAATCCACCATTATTTCACAGATAATGACGTTGTAAAGTTATTGTTGCCAGTAAAATAAATTAGTGCCATTAGTTTTCCCACAAACATATTTTCCGCATCATGGCCAGGGCTTCCTATTTTCCTAAACTAATAGATGAACAAAAATATTCTATCACTTGGCTGCTGTGTTCACTTCAGCACTCTGCCTTTTCTTGTAAGAAGAAAACTAAAAATGTCTAACTGACAATGACAACTCGTGACAACTGGCACTGGCCTGGCAGACGGGCAGTCAGTCCAGTCAGGAAACTGTCAAAAATGGCAATGTGAAATAAAATTATAAGTAATTTTAAATATTATTTTAGTCAAACAAAATGTACAAAGGTATCACGCGAATATTGAGTCATTCAGACAGACTGCAATCATGTTTTTCACCTTGTCTTAGAAGTACAGTATTGTGTACAAGAAATGGAAAAATCGGAAGTTTAGGTTATGTTTTCATTAGAACTAAAAAACATGATCGAGGAAACCCTTCTGCGTTATTTGTACCGGTGCCCGTGAAACATAACCCTGACGATATTAATATAGGCGAAGAGTTCACTGGCCGTTTAAAAAAACAAGATTTGCTCAAGATTCTCAATAGATTTTACCAGAAGCCAGAAGTGAGAATTTTGTCGTCAGAAAACGGATTGGATGATCAGTTATTGCATCAAGCGTTTTTATCTTTTAGGAGACATTGTTTAGAACACGATTTACCCCCAGATTTGCACATAACCATTAGTGATATATTACAAGGTACCATTTTCTATAAGATGTTGAAAAGCTTCATTTTATTATGAAATTGATTAAACCTTCTTTGTTGTTCTGTAGGTGCCGGACATGTTGACGATTTGTTTCCATACTTCTTACGTCATGCCCGTCTGGCGTTTCCTCATCTTGACTGTTTGGATGACTTGAAGAAAATATCAGATCTTCGGACCCCAGCAAACTGGTGATTAAAACTGTAGCTTACACTAATTATTTAAGTTGAAATAATTTTCATTTTTTTATACTATAATGGGAGGCAAACAAGCAGGCGGTTCACCTGATGGAGAGCAATCACTGGTGCCACAAAACACCTGCAAAACCAGAGAAGTCGCAGATGTGTTGCCATTCACATTGTTATCAGTTTAAAATTAATATGTAATCTTGCTGATATTATATTAGTTTCTTTTTATTCTAGGTATCCTGAAGCTCGCTCAATAAATAGGAAAGTCATATTTCATGCTGGCCCTACAAATTCAGGGAAAACCTATCATGCCATGGAGAGATTTTTAAAAGCAAAGTCTGGTGTTTACTGTGGACCACTCAAATTATTAGCCACTGAAATATATCACAAGTCTAACCAAAAGGTATTTAGTAAACCTGCTTTTTCTTCAGACCTCTGTAACGTAGCTAAGCTCTGTGTGAGAAAAAATTCATCATCTCAAAGCCGTACATAGCCTTTTAGTACAAGATTCTGAATTAGAAATATATACTCTAAGGTAACTTAATACTGTTGGATAGGGAATAAACCTTTCAATTAATTAAATACTTACCACTTTTTTTTTTCCTTTTTAACTATTTGCGATCGGTTGCCAGACCACAAGCAAAATATTTGTGGTGATTAAATGATTATTTTTAGCAAAGCGGCCAGCTTAGCTTGCTTTATTGGAAAATGTGGCTTCTAAAAATAATAAAATTTAAGCGCTTCAAGGAGCATCAACAATCATCCTCAAAATCATATTCTGTACTCGTTGGAGACAGAGAATGTTGGACTTGCTGGCTACACTCCACAGCTGAATGCCATACGTCCAGACTGGCTTAAGGACGGAGTTGTAAATAAGGAGCTTGTTATTCACTGATAATACGGAGTTTCTGCCCATAAGCCAGTACAGGTTTTGTAACTTTAGGTTGACTTCATCTCTCTTTTTCTTGATGTGGTTTTTCCAGGTTAGGCGCCTATCCTAGTGGAATCCAAGGTACTTCACGCAATGGGCGATTTTCTGACAGCCCAAATTAAAAAATAAAAATTAGTTTAAAAATACTTGACAGATGGCGTTTTATGAAAGCCAACCCGTTCCTACCTAAGGGATGTAATAAATTCTACACTTTTGCTTGTCTATCAAAAAAATTAAAAAATAGTACTTACAAATTTTTATTCAGGATCTCCAGGACCTATTTCTATTTTGGAATGGAATAAATATTACGTAGCCATACACGTGTTCTTCATAGACTCGCCTTTTACTAAGCGCCATAGCCGCCATACTAATCTATGCTAAGCGCCATCTATGAAGTCATTTACGAACCATTTACCATTAGAATGTAGTAGAAGGTCGTTGCCAAGTTTTACAGGGGCGCAATTACCCTTCCTCAGTGCAAAAGTGACTTGCTGAGATTTAGTGTCACTGGCACGAATTCGCCATTTGTAGAACCATTTGTGTGAGTCATCAAGTTGATGCTGGAGAGTGTTGCTAGCTATTATGGGGTCAGCATCAACTGAAAGGAGCGCCGTATCATCGGCGTAGGTCGCAACTGCTAGCAGTCCCTTGTGCCAGACTCGATCGAATGCTTGTTGAACATCGAGGAAAGCGGCGAAGCAGTATTTTTGTGTTCGAAACTCTAACGAATCGTATGGTATACTCGGTGGACTTGTTCGATGGTTGAGTGAGCCTTACGGAAACCAAACTGGTGAGATGGCGCGATACTGCAATCGTTCATGGCTACAGTGAGTCTAGTGAGGAATATTCTCTCCCATATAGGGTTGCCAGGTCCTAAAATAAAAAAGCCGGACTCAGCGCTGTATTAGGCCGGACATTTTACCCTAAAAGCCGGACATAGTATTTGTAGAAAGCCCAAGACACTATTTTAAAGCCGGACTTACGCTTTTCAAGCCGAACAACAGTTTTACAATAAAAAAATCACAGATCTCGTGCTCTACACGACTTGAAAGGGCATTGAAAATGAACCTAGCTATTATAGATTATTAATGAAAAAAATACTTTTTTATTTTCCAAAAAAATTATCGACTTTTCCAAAATTTGTATATACTATCCTAAAGCCCTTAATTTTTCGCGTCTATTAAGTCCTAATAGATCTTCGTATAAAACATTGATTTTTTTGATTTTTTTTATTTTCAAAAAAAATAATCGACTATTCTAAAATTTGTTTATACTATCCTAAAGCCCTTAATTTTCCGCGTCTATTAAGTTCTAATAGATCTTCGTATCTCAAAGCTGCGAAGTTCCACAGGGATATCACGCCCGAGTAATACTGCACGGCGACGCTCCACGCGCCGCTAAGGGGGAGCATACCGCCCTTAGCGGTGCGTGGAGCGTCATACCGCCCATCACTCCCACAAAAAAAAGTATAAGACATAAAATGTTCCCCGTCTCAATATATGTAGGCGTCTCTCACAGTTTTTCGATTTTCGACCTCTTTCACGAAATATCGAAGATATTCCGAGGGAAGGTGTTAAAAAATCAAATTTTTTTTTGGTTTTTTTCAATTTTCAAAAAACGTTTTCGCCTTTTACAAAAAATTTTTTACCATCTGAAAGCCATTCAAATTCTGCGTCTTTTGAGCTCTCATACGTCTTCGTGGCCCTAAACCACTATATACCACGGGGCAAACACACTTTCAGCGAAAATGGGGCCCTACCGGAGCGATCGAAAAAACATTTTCAATGTTAAAACTCAGATGAGGTAAAGTTTTAAATAATTATTATGAATTACACATTCACAATCAGTCTTGGCATTTGCACTTACTAGAAACTTGGAAAAGAAAAACAAAATAACAATGTTAATATTTTCAAAGAAAAACAAATGGAAAGTACCTACTTCAAATTAAAAATGGACCTGCTATTTGGTGTAATTCGGAATAAAATTCTTCATTATCAGATGATTTGAAATAAGCACGGCGCACCCATTCATGACGGCCTACATAAATGCCGTTTCACGCCCCGCTTAAAAGACCCGGGACTATTGGAGCTGGGAAAGACATGCGCCGGCAAAGAATTACAAAAGTCGAATGGTCTTACAGAGAAACAACTTTCCAAATGTTTTACCAGTCTGTACAGTATGATGGTGGTTCCTAAAACCAGCACGTGTAGTCCGGGAGAGGAAAGGAGAGAGCGGGATTAAATAAAAAGTTCTTCAGAACATTGAGAGAAGTAATGTCTCTACGCAGCTGGAGGTCTTCAAGAGAGGCTGTAACCTCAGCATCCCCAATAATGCGTACCGCTTGCCTTTGCAGTCTATCAAGTGCATCGAGGAGGTATTTAGCGGAGCCGTCCCAGAGAAGGGAGTAATGCTCCATACTCGATCGCACCTGAATCTTGTACAGCAAACAGTGCTGCTCGGGAGTGAAAACCCGTCTCACCTTATTGAGAATACCCAACTTACAGGAGGCAGTTAAAATAACACTCGATGTAGCATTTTGGATTCAGTTCCTGGCCGATGTCCATGCCAAGAATGCTGAGGTTCACCGAAATGCGTAACGGAGAGTTCTGAAGAGAGCTAGGAGTAAGAAAGAGAATTACCTTGGACGAGAATGCACAAACCTGGGTGTTGCTGGCATTAAACTCGACCAGGTTTTCAGTTCCCCACTTAGAGACACGATCGTGAGCCAGGTTCAGTTTGGCAACCAGTTAGTTCTGGCCTTTTCACCACGATATCGGCTTGCTTTGCCGCAAGATGTCCCAAGTACCGCTCTACACCCTATTGTCATCAGCATAACAATGAATATTGCCCAAGGACAACATGTCATTAATATGCAGAAGAAATAGAGTAGGTGAGAGCACAGAACCTTGCGGCACTCCGGCATTAGCTTTGTAGAACGCGGAGGAACTACCCTCACAAAGGACATGAATCCTTCGCTCTTCTCGAAAGTCTGCTGTCTTAAAATCACGATGGGACAAAAAAAGCCTAACAAAAGCCGGACAGGCCGGACACGACCGTAAAAAGCCAAACATGTCCGGCTAAAGCCGGACACCTGGCAACCCTACTCCCATAGTTTGGAAAGCATTGGAGTCAAACAACTGGGTCTATATGTCGAGGCTTCTTGTTCAGGTTTCCCAGATTTATGAATCATGACCATGTGTGAGATCTTCCAGAGGGTGGGAAAGTGACTCGTTCTAAGGATAGCATTAAATAGGCAAGCTAGGAATGTAATGCATTTTTTGGCAGGTTTTTTAATGGCGTGGGCGTAATGAGGTCAAACCCGGGAGCCTTTTTCAGGTCAAGATTTTTTACTTCTTGCGCTCTTTCTTTAGGTGATAAAAGTTTAATAGGCAGGCATAACTGAAAATCCTGACTTAGGATCTCCTCCACATCTGATTCGTCCGCGAGTTGGTCGTTTGGTTTAAAAACGTTAGCCTTGCTTGTTAGGCTTGCAAAAACTTCTGCCTTTTCTGTGTCAGTTCTTGCCCATTTTCCACACTGAGATCTAATAGGATTAAATGACTGTTGAGGTTTGTCTAGGGTTTTAGTTACCTTCCAGAGAGGGTGTTCGCCTGAGCCTGAAGGGGACATCTTTTGCAGGTTCTTTTTAACTAAGTCATTTCAAGATTCTCTGATTATGCTTTTTAATTCTTTAGCTGCTCTATTAAGTTCAGACCTATCTGAAGGATGGCGCGATTGGTACCATGTTCTCCTAAGGCGACGTTTTCTTATATTTTTTGCCTTATGTGCAGAGGATGGATAGGGCTAAGAGACTTTGCCTCTTGGTAGGGAGTGTTGGTCCAGGCTGCCACCTGCAGTAGATTAGACTCATACAGGTTTTATCCACCTCAATCGGGTGTTTTAGAGAGACAGCGAAAGAAAGGTTTTCGTCGATGTAAGACCTAAATCCATCCCAATCTGTTCTGTGACTAGTCAATGATTCGGGCGATTCTTGACTTATCGGGTTGGTGCTTATTGTCAGTATGACAGGTGAGTAATCTGAGGATCCCTCTAAGCTGGACTCAGTGACAGTGTGCAGCGAAGCTATACCCTTGGTCACGAAGAAGTCTAGGTCAGGCAATTTTCTTGGATCTGTTGGCCAATACGTTGGTTCACCCGTTGAAAGAGGTTTTAGATAATTCGAATCAATACATAGTGTAAGTCCGCGACCTCTCGTATTTGTGCAACGAGATCCCCAGTAATGGTGTTTTGCGTTCCAGTCACCGCCTGCGACGAATGTAGGACCCAAAGTCTGAAAGTGGGCAGAAAATATGCTAGCAGTTATTTTATGTCTTGGTGGGCAGTATACCAAAGAAAGAACAAGAGAGCCAATACGATCCTCCAGTCTGACCGCGGTAGCCTGAAGATTTACTGTAGTAAATGGTTTTATTACCGAATGCTTAATGTTGGATCGGATTTCCAGAGCTGTTACTGCATGGGCACCACCATCAGGATGAGGAGTGAAATAAATGGAATAGCCTTTTATGTAAGAAGAGCTCCAGATCGTCGCATGGGACTCTGATATCAATACACCATCCAATTTAGGAGTTAACCCGTTAATGTTCTATGTAGCGACTCGTAGACAAGCCATCTACGTAAGTTTGGCAATGACAGTAGTCAGTAGATACATCAGGGTACTGATGTTGAAGGAGTTGGTTGTTTTTTTGCATTCTGTTTAATTAGCATCTGCTACATTATCTTGCTTTGACAGTTATGTGAGTCGTCCATCGGCTTGTTGATTGGGGGTACTCTAACTAATAATTAAATACTACTAGAAACATAAATTGTGTGGTTATACTTTTGTTGGCAATGTTACTTCTGCCATAACAAGAATCTGTCGTAACCGTAATCTGTCCAAACCAGAATCTGTCCTAAGACGAATAAGGGAACAGGTTTACACCTAGCAAGTTCATGTTTAAGGGGAAATTAGGCAAAACTGTATTTTTCCAATTCCTTGTGTTTTATTCTCTCGTGTAATGCTTGACTTTTAGGGGGGTATATATTTCTAAAATCGAATCGTAGACCTAATGGTTTAACCTAAACCTAAACCTCTTACTAATGCAAGGCAAAAGGTTTTACGATATTGGTGAATATTTTTTTTTTATAGTAACTACACTGCTTATTATAAGACTTCAAACTATCGCGTTGCATTGCATTAAAACTATTTTAACGGGACCTAACACGATTAATTTTTGTAAGTAAGTACCTACATATCTACTTACTGCTTGACGTTTCGGCCGCGATACTGCGGCCGTGGTCACAAGCGAACTCAGTTCACTTGTGACCGTGTGAAGCAGATATGTACTTACTTACAGAAATTAGTCGTGTTAGGTCCCGTTAAAATAGTTTTACTGCTTATTATTTCGCCCAGCACTGGTAGAAGAACATTATAGAAGTTAAGACTTTTATCTCCTAGACTTATTTATTGTTCCTTGAATCATTCTTTTCATATTTTTTTTATTTCCTTATAGGAAACCCCATGTGATTTAATAACCGGTGAAGAAAGAAGGCATTCTACCAAGTATACTCCCCTTTCTAGCAATTCTGAGGATGCAAACGCAGAAACAGAAACTGATAACTTAATAATTGAGGATAGTGAGCTGACACCATCTAGTCATGTTGCATGTACAGTGGAGATGACATCTCTTAATCATAAATGTAAGTAAACGAAATGAAATGAAAATGATTAAAACTTAGGTGTTTGGTTCATAGGTATATAATCCCACAATTTAAGTGCAAAAACCATAATTTATGTGCGAGCGACCCAGCAACTGCAAAAAATCAGCTATTCTATATATTTAGGTATTTGAATATTTCCTAGTAAGTATATTAAATTTTTATTTGTTTAAACAACCTGAAAAAAATGCAAGATTACTTATCACATTATTATACACCCAAGATTATAATATATCACATTATTTAATACTCCAGATTACAATGAGTACCATGTTACAATTTTAGTATTTAGTTTATGAGTACAATATTTAACTATTTAATTTCATATAATTGTGTTTCAGATGAAGTTGCAATCATAGATGAAATCCAAATGATTGGTGACCGAGGTCGAGGGTGGGCGTGGACAAGAGCAATACTTGGTTAGTAAAGAATATTAATTATATATACTAGTTGTAGTAGAATTGTTTCCAACATCATTTTCTTTCGTGTCACGTGGTGGTGAAAGAATACTACCACCCCCTCTGTTCGCTTGGGTGTCGTAAAAGGCGACTAAGGGACTAAAGACTGCACGAACATCCAACAGCATAGGCGGCGATGGGCTCACCACCTGTCACGCTGAGCACATTACAGTCGCTATTTGGTGATAATTGGACTCTATGGTAGAGGACTGCTTTTGCGGTCCTCATTGCCTAGTCTCTGACTAACCCTTCGGGGATAATAGTCGTGATTATATGTTTATACGTATGTATCATTTTCTTCTTTGTACACTTTTCAATAAATGTCGTTTAATATTAACTTTTTATGTTACAATTGTTACGTTACAATTGTTTCTAGGGCTGCAGGCTGAAGAAATTCACTTGTGTGGTGAAGCGGGTGCTATCAATCTTATAGAAGAAATATGTAACACAACAGGAGAAGAGTTAGAGGTAAACTGATAAATATTAAAATAGAACAAAATGCTTTCTCGTAATATTTAATTTGTTTTAAAAGAGGTTTGATGAGACACTGTTGCTATAAAAGCATAAAGTCAAAAGCGTTGAAAAATTTCGACGGGTCTAACCAATGCCTCGGCGGCGGAGTGGTAAATGCAGCCGCCAATTGCGGAGGACGTCGTAATGTTAGGCCTCCGTCACTCCATATACTTGCGCGCTATAATTACCTACTGCCCTATAATTACCTACCGCCCGGCCGAGCGGCCTCGGGCCGTTTGCGGACCAAATTCATTGCGGTTTTCGCAAGCGAAGCGCACGCATGTTGTTCAATTTTAATAGTTCCATTCGTTTGTACGTGTACCTACGATGCCGTCTGGTGCCTTAAGTGCATCAGATGGGTTTGTTGTGCAGTAGTAGCTTTTATTTTACCTACACACTGACCTCTATTTACTTTTGATGATGATGTCAGCACCAATTTATATAAAAAATATATTTTATAAACGATACAATTTTAAACTACCACCTAATAGTCAGAACATATTCACAGTTCTCAATAAAATAGAGACAAATAGTTATTTATGTTAATTTAATTTTATCGAAGAGGCCATTGCTGTGGGATCGCGCGGTAGGTTATTATAGTTTAAATATTAGTAGGCTATTATAGCAGTAGGTATTGGTAATTTACTACTGAGTGAAGTATCTGTTAACTCTTCTTTAATCTGTGGTAGTGTCCCACCTGAGGTAGTAATTTTTTCAACATTTAATATTTTGTTTTTATAATTTCTGTCTGTTAAAACTGTAGATCCAGGAACTCGAGTTAGAATCTATTAAATCAGCCTTTCCTCTCCAAAAATAATCAAAAAATATGTTTACCCACAATTATTTTTTTGTATGGCACTAAGGCTCGTATGCTTCAGGCGTACGATACGATCCACTTGATGGCAAGCGGTTATCGTAGCCTATTTGATGTTCGCAACGCCAGAGGTATCACTCTAGAAGGAATGGGACTAGGTTTCTTGGTGGGTAGGCTTCCCCCTTTCCCGTCATGATCTTCTCTAGGTGAGTGAGAGACATTATATTATACACTATTTACTATTTCAGGTCCGCTCCTACAAAAGACTGACAGAGTTGAAAGTAGAAGACTCATCGTTGGGTTCCCTGGATAATGTGATGCCTGGCGACTGTATAGTGTGTTTCAATAAGAACGACATTTACAGTGTAAGTCGAGCTATTGAACAGAGGTCAGTCCCTTGAGGCAGGTATCCGATGTTAGACCAAATTATGTTGTTGTGTTTTTTGGCATTTTATTAATGACTAGCATTTGCTCGCGACTTTTATATACTTATCACAGGATCTTTTACCGGTGGATAAAAATATCCTATGTCCAATTCTGTACTCTTGACACGTGTGGGAAAAATATCGTGATGATCGGTTGAGAAGTTAAGCTGTGAAAGTGTAACAAACTCACTTTTGCATTTAGATTTTCTTATTCTATTAAATAAAATGGAAAGTAGTAAGTAGCTTTTATACTGTCTTACCGCTTGGCAAAGACCTCCATCAGTTAAATCAAGTTACAATTTATAGCAATTGGCTTAAAACGTAATAAATTAAAACGACATATAAAATATTTTTTACTAGATTACAGTTTTACAGGCATTCCTAAAGTCAGAAAAAACGTAGTTGTACAATAATTTTATCTCAACCTTTTACTCTTATGTTAAGTTAGCTATGATTTTAACCAGTAAATTAATACTTTATTTTTTATTATTTTAGAAAATAAACTGCCAACAAAGACTTAATGAGAAAAAAAAGCTTTTGTTTTGTCCTGAAGTGATGATAGCATGTACACAATAAAAATTTCTAAAATTAAGATTTTCATATGGCAAGCTTTTTGTTTTAGAGGGCACGAAGTAGCAGTAATATACGGTAGCTTGCCGCCCGGCACTAAGTTGGCTCAAGCGAATAAATTCAATGATCCAGATAGCTCTTGCAAAGTGATGGTAGCCACTGACGCGATAGGACTCGGCATCAACTTGTAAGTAACAGTTGGATAGCTATTTCTTCATTTTGCTTGATGATAAGTGACGGGATGTGATTGCCAGTTACGTACGTACGTTTCCTCAGTTTCGTTACATTTCATTCCGTCAAAAAAAGCTTTGAAACGCACAACTTAATTCTTAACTACCGAGTAATTCTTGAGGAACTGGCTGACTTTTATAGCGGAACACAACGGCATCGTTGTTGTCGCAACAGATTTTGGTAGCTAGCCGCCTGGCTATATTGGACCTGGGCTTACTAACCGAACCGAAAATGATTATTAAAAAACAGATTTTATGTTTTAGGAGTATACGACGGATAATATTCTACTCTTTAATGAAGCCCGTTATAAACGAAGATGGCAGCAAAGAGATGGATGTCATAAGTATATCACAGGCCCTACAGATAGCTGGTAAGTGTTTTTTTTTTAAATTAATATTTATTACCTCTTTTGATTCTTCAGTAGAAATATGTTAGGTACTTATAGCTATTAATAGAAACGTCTATTGTTTTACTGGATTCAGTTAAATTTTACTAATTTATCTATATACAGGATGTTAGGCGGAACGCTGTAGATAATTTATCTAAGTTGGAATTGAATGAGTTTTTTTTTTAAATTCACACACTACTTTACAACCACTACAGTTTACAATTGTTGACTTTGTTGACTGACAACTTGTTAACAAAGTATTTTAAACATATAAGCAAAAGAGGAAGATACGGCATGCCCTTAATATAAATCAAAGAAATAGTTCTACTCAACATACATATTGATTGACGGCAGCTAGTGTCAATCAAGCGAGCGAGACAGAGCGATGAATTACAATGCTACGCGAGCGGGTCGGCAAAATGACACTCAGTCACGATATTCGGTACATTATACTCATTTTTAGGGTTCCGTAGCCAAATGGCAAAAACGAAACCCTTATGGATTCGTCATGACTGTCTGTCTGTCCGTCCGTATGTCACAGCCACTTTTTTCCCGAAACTATAAGAACTATACTGTTGAAACTTGTTAAGTAGATGTATTCTGTAAACCGCATTAAGATTTTCACACAAAAATAGAAAAAAAAAACAAGAAACTTTGGAGGTTTCCCATACTTAGAACTGAAACTCAAATTTTTTTTTTCATCATACCCTTACGTGTGGTATATCTATGGATAGGTCTTTAAAAATGATATTGAGGTTTCTAATATCATTTTCTTCTAAACTGAATAGTTTGCGCGAGAGACACTTCCAAAGTGGTAAAATGTGTGTCCCCCCTGTAACTTCTAAAATAAGAGAATGATAAAACTAAAAAAAATGTATGATATACATTACCACGCAAACTTCCACCGAAAATTGGTTTGAACGAGATCTAGTAAGTAGTTTTTTTAATACGTCATAAATTAATTAATTTAAAAAAGTACACTATTATTAAAACATCGATCAAAGTTACGGCGGACTACAAGAACTTTTATATAATGTTACTTGCTGCAACGGAACCCTTCATAGGCGAGTCCGACTCGCACTTGGCCGGTTTTTTCTCTTTTGCATAAATCTATGATATTTTTAAATAAAACGACACCCCTAATCCATCTAAAGGTTTTTAACTACACCATTTAAATATAAGGTTTGTACATAAACAGGTCGCGCGGGTCGTTACGGCAGCGCATGGGAAACTGGCTACGTGACGTCATTCCGGTCTGAGGACTTAGCCACATTGAAGACCCTCTTGTCTAACCCCCCCGACCCCGTCACGCAGGCCGGGTTGCACCCCACAGCTGAGCAAATGGAGCTGTACGCGTATCACCTTCCTCATGCTAGCCTTAGTAGTCTTATGGTAAGTTGATATGCAATTTGTTTGATCTGTATAAGCAAAATCTGTCTGTACAATAATAGTACATTATAAAACAAGTGTGCAATGTTGGTCACTAAAATCGAGGCGGGTTATGAGCCCGAGCCGAAGGCGAGCTCTTAATGAAGTCGAGGATTTTAATTACCAATGCAAACGCGTTTCATCCGACGTTTTTCAACACACTTGTCAGGAAAAATAAATAAAATTGTGGATTTATTTTGTTACTTAATCAAAAAATTTATTATTAAAACAATGATAATAATAAGGCAAAGGACAACAGCCAAACAGCCTGTAGGTATCGCGTTTCATCCGACGTTTTTCAACACACTTGTCAGGAAAAATAAATAAAATTGTGGATTTATTTTGTTACTTCATCATAATTTTTATTATTAAAACAATGATAATAATAAGGCAACGGACAACAGCCAAACAGCCTGTAGGTATTAAAAATATAATAAAGTAAACAATAATGTTACAAATTAAGGTTAATTTATTGACAAAATAAATAATTTGGTGAAATTACTCTGTGTTTATTTATCTAAAACAGTTTATTTATTCATATTTTAATCAAAATAGTTAATTTATTTACAAAAATGTTTGCCTTTTAAAAAAAAGATTGATTACATTACATATAGCCATACAGCCTACTTCAAAATTATAATTTTAGTGATGAAATGCTTCCTGAGACTGGTTGATTTTTTTCTAGTAAACATTTTATCCTAAATCTATATAGCATTGTGAATGCAAAATTTCAATAATAAAGATGAGGTAGTAAACAGTAACTCCGCTTCTAGGACATATTCGTACACCTGTGCACGGTAGACGACTCGCTCTACTTCATGTGCAACACTGAAGCGTTCAAGTTCCTCGCGGAGATGATACAGCACGTGCCGCTGCCGCTGCGCGCGCGCTACGTGTTCTGTTGCGCGCCCATAAACAACAAGTTCCCGTTTGTCTGCGCTACATTCCTCAAGGTACGTTGGAAAGGTTTAAGCGAGCACTACACATTTAAATGAAACATTTTTTATTACGGATCAACTCGCGTTCAATTTTGCTACATTACATAGTTTTTTAGCTTCTGATGGAGTCTCCTCGGTCTCCCTGTGACCATAGAACCTGTAAAGAGTTCGTAACGTCAGGAAAGTATAAAAAAACTATGTAATGTAGTAAAAACAAATGCGAATTAATCCGTAAAAAGTGTTGTATCTCAATACGTTGGAAAGGTCAGAGTTAAAATCTTGCAAAGATTCAGTATAACATGTGCAACACTGTAGTGCGATTCTCTAAGCGCAAACATCGTTTAAGCCTTGGTAGCAGCGGCTACAACAGCGGTGAACGTACTATTGGTATTCTGCTAAATAATTTTCAACGCTGTTCGACACTAGCTCCGCACGGCTGTAAGCAGCGTGTAGGGAATCACTTCTTTGACATTTATTGTAGTGTAGGGGAGCGCATGGTATGTAGAATGGATGCCACCAAAGGGAAGATCTTCCTCCGAGCTGGGTGGTATAGCTCGGAGACCGAAGGCCAACGGATGTTAGTTGGAGGTGCTTTACAACCTTAATTTTTCTTTATACAAAACCAATTAAGGGTGAGTTCCACCCATGAAACTGAACAACTTTCCCCATGACCATGACATGAACTTCTCCCATACTATTGTCGTCAGCTGATCGGACAGTTTTGTATGGGAGGTCGAAATTATTTGTCATTTTTGCATGTAGGTTTCTTGGGGAAAGTTGTTCAGTTTTATGGGTGGAATTCACCCTTAATTGGTTTTGTATAAAGAAAAATTAAGGTTGTATATAGCGAAGGAGATGGTGAATTCTTCGCAACCGCGGTGCAGGCTTCCCATACTATTTTACCGCAGTAGTATGGAGACGTCGTTGGTATACGTTTGTGGCGCCATCTGTTGATACGGTTGAGAAGGCGTTTGCTTCATGTCGAACTATGTGCGGCGTCATGCGGTAGGTGGCGCCGCTACAGTAGGTATAAAATCCGTATTCTGTAAGTAAAGCAGCCTCAACATTGACCACAGCGAACGATGTGACGGCTGTAACATCTATGATCACAGCCATGCGCGCAGCGTCGATGTGTCGCTTAGAGAATAGCATAGCTGAGACTCTCTCAATCACTCACTTTGCTTCGGAAGGCACATAAAGCGGTTGGTCCCGGTTGTAGTAAATAGCAGTCGTTAAAACCCAAATTAGGCCAGTGTGGTGGGTGGGCCTAATCTTCCCATGTGTTCTTGCCCATGTGGGAAGGCCTGTGTCCAGTGGGACGATTGATGATGATCTTGATGATGATAAATAACAAGTTCACGTTTGGGTGCGCTACGTTGAAAAAAAAACATTTATACTTAAGAAAAAAAAAAATTCGAAAGACTTAGTAACAAATATGGTTTAATAGTTTTCAAGGTTATTAAAGAATAAAAAATAAGGGTGAAGCAATTAATATCCAGTTTAAAAACATAACAGATAAGTAACAAAATGTATACAAACTGTTTTATTACGTTAACATTGTTCTGGTAATGTAGCAACTCGTTTTACTGCCACTTTATCTGAAGCCTTAAGTATCGCAGAAGCATGAATTTTAAATGTCGTTATTGTTATATAGTTTTCTACACATAGCTTGTCTTTAAGTACGAAGTTTATAGGTTTTAAGATAATGATGAGTTGACGAGATTAGGTACCCTCACACTAAAAGCGGTCAGAAGCAGCCCTACTTGAAGTCCGCGCGAGTGTAATACTGCTACTGGTGTGCCCTACAATATTATATAGACCTGCCGGACGCGCAGCAATTTTTCCGTTCCACGCCGTTGTTTTGTTGTTGGGTAGGGCGGGACTTTTTTTTGTGTTAAAGGGAAGCACGACTATTATCCCCGAAGGGTTAGTCAGAGACTAGGCAATGAGGGTCGCAAAAGCAGTCCTATGCCATAGTCCACTTCTCGCCCATGGACATCCCCAAAACCGGAGGATTTGCAGACGCGTTGCCAGCCATGAAAAAGGTGTTCTAACTGTAGAGAGGCGGGAGAGGCGAGAGATGGGCCTCCGGTACTTTCCCTCCGCCGGGCGAGCCGGCCCAATTTGTGCTGTAACGCAGCGTGGCCCTACCACTCAAAAAGTATCTGTCTATCCTCCTCCGTGCTTCGCTATCTTCATTGCTGAGGGTCGAGACCTCCTTCATCATATATGCGACGCTTGATGATTGAGCGCCATCTGGACCAGTTACCGGCAACGTGTAAGTGCATAGAGGTGTCCAACGCGGTACGGATTTGGTCGGACCAACGCATCGGCTGCGGCGGCGAGCTCTTTTTCCTTCTACCTTCCCCGTGACAATTAATTTCTCTAAATTGTCACCACTTCCGGCAATGTGACCGAAATACTCTAGGATTCTCAAGAGGCATACGGATGAGAGCCTGGATTTGATTTTTAAATTGCTTGAGAATCGACACGTTGGTCCAATGAGCTGTCCAAGGAATCCGAAGCATTCTCCCCCAGCACCACATTTCAAACGCATCAATGCGGTTTCGGTCCGATGCTTTTAGTATGCACGTCACCTATATGAAAATCGAGAACATAAGAGCACGCACTAGTCTGATTTTAGTACTCAGTTAAACGTTGCGGTCTTTCCAAGGCTTGTGCATTGGTGGAGTGCACACTCCTCCATCCCAGTCTTCGCAAGTTCGCCTCGTTATGTATTCTCTGTTACGCATTAAATAGAACAGGAGACAAAATACAGCCCTGCCGAACGCCTTTTTCAAATTTACTTTACTTTCAAGAAGTGCAGTAAGGTGGTCGGAGACACCAAGCTCCACAAGCACTGTCCACAAGCTTCCCCAGTTGACACAATCAAACTCCTTACTATAGTCTACGAAACACATGATGACTGGTGTGTTATATTCGAAGGCCTTTCCACAACCTGTCTGACTTTAAAAATTTTGCTCACGCGTACCTTTGCCTTTTACAAAACCCGCCTGCTCCTGCGATATCTGTCTATCCCTCCAGGAAATAGGCTTGATGTGTTTATGTATTTATAACTAAGCTCCTCCCACCAGATGGTCCGCCAGTACAGCCGCAACGAGCCGATCACTCGCAGCTGGATGTGTAACGCCATCGACTGGCCGCTGCCGTCGCCCAAGACCATCATGGACCTGGTGCATTTGGAGTCGGTGTTCGATGTGCTCGAGCTGTACCTGTGGCTTAGGTGAGGATTAGTAGTTAGGACGTTATTAGTATCACATAATGCCGTTGTCTGTCACGAATCCTAGAGGTTACTAACAATTGGATTTCTATTATGTTTGGCTTTACGGCAGCTGAGCTCATATGTCGAGGTCGCGTCAAAGGACAATGCCAATTTTGGACCTATTTTTTTTGAGAATGTATAAATATAAATCGTAATTGGCAAAAATAGCTCAAAATTCACTAAACCTGTCCATGCTATCATAGTTTCCCTTTAAAGTCAGGAAAAAATACAGTACTTAGTTTTATTTTCCTATGGTAGTAACCAATTCCAGGTTTTTGAACGCACTCTGCCACTTAAAGCGTTTCGTTCCGCCTCTTAACTGTTAACGTTAAATATATAAATTAATTTGATGTTAATGAACTATTTTCTTGTTCTCCTTTTTAAGAATTGTTATCATACGCTTAACGATTTATGAACAATTATAATTACAATAATTCGTCATCATCAATGGCTATATAGTACAAGGGTAATTATTATTATTATTAGGTTAGGCGTGTAGCATTAAGCCAATTTCAAGTGGTTTAATTTTTTAAAGTAAGTTTATTTATTATTGTTGCGTAGATAGAAATAAAATGGAGTCTCACAACATGTGTTGTTGCTAAAAGAACACGTGAGAAACTCCTAACAAGGGTAAAGAAACGTATTTTTGACTTGTCAGTTGTCAGCTTTTTCTGTCACTGTTGTTTGTGAGTCTGTGGTTGTCCGATTCGTTTTCTTTAGTTTAATGAAACTTATGTATAGTCTTAATTATTGGGTTATTTAATAATAAATATGTGTCGTGGATCATTAATTGAAACAAAAGTGTTATAAATATGTTTAGCTATGATTGTATATTGCCGAAAAACTTCAAAAAAACAATGTCCAACAACAAATTTAAAATTGTTATTTTTTAACTTTCTCACATAATTCTGGCTTTTTATAAAAACAATCAGAATTTCGACCAATAACCAGTAATATTATATAATAGAATTACATTTTGCTACCAAGATCATTTTATACAAGACAACTCATTGTCAGGTTTTCAAATGTATGGATCGTGGGCATTGTCCTTTCGTCAATAAATTTTTAGCTTTATGTTAGGGCTATAAAGATCATTAGCTATTAGAGAAATTTACCAGTTTTAGGAAGGTTGTCCTGCTAGCGTGTGTACAGTCCTGACAGCGACGCGTCGCTTTACCACTTTGCAGCGATTTTCGTATGAAGCGCACCGACCGCCCGGGTACGTGCCCGTACCAGATAGAGGACGCGCTGTGCAAGGGATTTTGACCTTTAGACTGGTAAAGCGATGGAGTCCGCCATGTGTGGCTGACCAAAAGAATACTACCAACCCCTTTCATCCCTTGGGTGTCGTAAAAGGCGACTAACGGACTAAAGACTGCACATACATCCAACATAATAGAGCGGCGATGGGTGCACGACCTATCATGCAAGTGTGCAGTTGCAGTTTGGTGAAGCGTCGACTATGACAGAGGACTGCTTCTGTGGTCCTCATTACCTTGTCTCTGACTTACCCTTTGGGTGGGATATTTTTATGTAGGTTCAGTATCACGTAATTCAAGCTCGCCCCTGGTCGCGAGGTACAGAACGCCAGCAGGAAACCTACCACAAAATGTCAAATTCCATCAATCAATTTTGAGCTTTATATTTGGGATATAAGGATCAATATTGATTACAGTTTGACAGTTTTTGGTAAGTTGATGATGGCATGTGTAAATACGCTTTTAAATAGCATTTTCCTTTGTAAAAACCAGTAAAGGTTTGTTTACCTTACTTTACCTAAATACGTGCTTCGGAAGGCACGTTAAGCCGTTGGTCCCGGTTGTTGTCGTAAGATGACAGTCGTTAAAACCCACCAACCCGCATTGGGCCAGCTTGGTGGGTTATGGCCCAATATCCCCATGTGTGCTATTGTCCACGTGGGAGACCTGTGCCCAGTAGTGGGACGCTAATAGGCTGATGATGATGATGACCTAAATACGAGCGAGTCTCTCGAGCCAAAGTGAGCCAGTGCAACCTTTAAAATTTGCCTCGGGTGCCACGGCTCGTGACCCGTGCTCGGCCGCTCTGGACACGGCAAGTTGCTGTGTTCGAAAAGGGCGGCTAAGTAGGTACCTATTTAAAAATAATGTAAGAGTGTGTGTCGTGTCGTGTCTCTAAATTGATTTCTTTCCTCTTTTTCTAGCTATCGGTTCCCAGATATGTTCCCTGACGTGAAATTAGTACGAGAGATGGAGACTGAACTAGATGCAATCATTCAGCAAGGAATATTTCAAATCACAAGGTAATTCACATGTCACATTTATTACGGTGACAAAGATTTTTTGGCTTAACTTTAACTTTACATTGGCTATTCTTGCACGTCTCGTGTCATAAAGGTATCTTTTTTTCCAGATTACTGCGTAATTCGGAACAAATACTACGCGACGACCCAGAAGGCATAGACATTGGAAGTAAGAGAAAGACACTCCGATCTGGGTCGTATGGTCACACAAAAGTGGACGAACATAAAGGAAAACTTTCAGAAATGCTTGTTGCTAAGGTTAGCGTTCCATATAAATTTAATCTAGCAAACTAACATAAGTATAAACAGCACATCAAATCTTAATTTATCTTATTTCTTTTTATTTTATTATTAAATGTCTTGATATCCTCAAGTAGACCAGTATTTTTTTTCTTTTCAGGGCCTAATTACACCACAAATGTTAAAAAAACTCCAACAAGAGCTGTCAACAGATAACAAAGTTGACAGAAGTAAAAAGAAGATACAAAGAAATAGAAGGAAATGATAATAGCCTGTTGTACTTTGTGTATGCTATGAGATGACCCAAGTATGAATGTGAATAAAATGTTTCAGAAAGAGTGATACGACTTTTATTTTTTTATTTATTTAATCATAATCATCATCCCATAAACGTCCCACTGCTGGGCACAGCCTTTTCCGCATGGACAACAGCACATGAGGGATTTATTTATTTATCCACCAGCATTTTTTTACATTGATACAGTAGAATAAATGGTCCGGCCGTTATGGTCCCAGTCCGGTTTGCCCCCGGCCGGTATGCACCCAGCCGCGTTGCCCCCGTAGCTTCTGTTTTTGTCATGATCTTCAAATCGGTTGGTAGACAATTGTTAAAAAATAAAAGTTAAATATTCTGGAGATTGAGTTTTATTGACAACAGAGACAGAAAGAAATAAGTTGGCTATGATCATTGAATCAGAATATTACTACTTATATAAAACTTAAACTTACGATATAAAAATATTAACTACTTATAACATGGTGTAGGTGAAACTTATTCTAATTGTTCTTAATATACTTCAAAATATTCTTAATATAAGGTTTTGCTTTTCAACGTTAGATAGCATTACTTTAGCACCAACTCAAAGTTTATGTATGAAATAGTGTCTAAGGTTGATTTCACAGTCACGCGTTTGATCAGCGCCGGCCACGCGCGCGCTTACAATTACACTAGATAGATGTTGCGTTTCATAGTCACGCAGTTCAAACGCGTCGTTCGTGAGACGCGCGCCGTTGGCCAGCGCTGCCGAAGCGCGCGCGGTCCGAGCTCCTCTATTGGCAGTTAGCGTTTCAGAGTGACGCGCGTCGCACGCGCTGTCGCGTACACTTAAAATGAGTAACGATTTGATGTTCCTCGATACTGGGCGTCTGATCGACGAAGTTCGTAAAAGAAAATGTTTTTGGGATGCCTCAGATGACATGTACAAGCATAGGGACACGGAAGGTAGCGTACTTTCCAATTTGTAAAGTAATTCGTCAAAAGATCTGGACGAAAGACGAAAATGTAAAAAAACCTGTGACTATCTTCTCGTAAATCGGATAATGATGTTACGAAGGCGCCTCTCAGTAACCTTGTGGCATTAAGCGGATCAATTTGCAATTTTCTACGACGATGTCGCTGTTGCACTCTTTTCCATAAAAAAATAATTACTTAGCTAATCCTCTTAATCGGTTTGTCTCCATGATGACGATTATACACAAATGTACATTGCAAAGAAACGCGCGATACTAAAACTCGTTTCACAGCGGTTCGCCGGTCAAGCGCGCGCTGTTGAGACGCGCTGGCCAACGGTGCGTGGCTGGCGTTACTCTGAAATTAGCGTTATAGCCGCTCTATTACTATATTAAATCTCTTTGACAATAAATATGTGTTAGATATCATTACAAATATAAATTTATAAGGGATTCGTTGCTGTTCGTTTCTGCTTATAGATATCGATTTTCAGTTGGTTAGGTATTAAATAAAAGCCCGGAGAAACGCCGCGTGTTAAATTAAACTTACTTAAAGAAGATGCTCAAAAACTATTTTTACTAATTCTAAAACGATGATAATGTACTCACAGTACAAAAAAATATGAGTTAAATTGAAATACACTTTTGTTTTCAACAGTATTTGCACAAGAGTGTTGTACAAAAAAATATCATGACAAAAACAGAAACTACGGGGGCAACGCGGCCGGGGGCAAACCGGAATAACAACTTTTTCAAAGTGGGTGCATACCGGCCGGGGGCAAACCGGACTGGGACCATAACGGCCGGACCCGAATAAATATGCGTGTTTATTTTATGGGCTCACCACTAGATATGCCAAGTTTATTTATTGGCATACTGCCAAAACATTAAAATTAAGTTTTATATTGTTATTCCGATTATTGGCATGGCAAAATTGAAAAATAATAGTTTAATTTGCAATTTTAAACAGAAAAACATTTAATTTCCAGAGAACCCAATAAAAACAAACAATAACAGGTACTAATCACAATAAATTATCATACAAACAATTGGGGCAAGTTACCCTGTGTATGTTTTTAATAAAAATGCAATATAAACTTACAGGTAATAATAATAAGTCATACTTACCCAACTTTAACTACCTGTAATAGGTAGTAAAAGTAGTTGTCAAAGACCTGTTCGGGCTGCAAGACCTATCAACACCAAAGAGGTTACGAAGAACAAAGAGCAGTGGCGTCGTTTGGTGTTGGAGGCCAAGATCCACTTCGCTGAGCTAGCGGAGTAAGTAGGTAGGTAGTCAAATTTTAGACGATTCAAAAATGCAAGCGATTTGAGTAATGGACTTATACTACATATGTACCTATGTATTTGTATAAATGTATTACTAGCGGCTGCTCGCGGTTTCACCCGCCTGGTTCCCGTTCCCGTTGGAATATCGGGATAAAAAGTTTCCTATTGTGTTAATGCAGGTTATAAACTATCTGTATGCCGAATTTCATCCAAATCCATTCAGTAGTTTTTACGTGAAAGAGTAACAAACGTAATGAGTAAAATAGTATTAGTAGGAATAGGGTTATTGTATGTGGTAATACTTACATCATCGCTAATTGGCCAATTAGAGATAAATTATTGTATTTTTAAATATTTGTACAGAATTGATAACAAACTTTTTATCTTTTTCTATGGTCTAAGGTCAACTTCCAATAACAATCACTAAATTGGTTGGTGTTTGTAACATTTTTGATTAGTTACTAAAGAAGTGAATGTTATACGAGTTTAACAATGTAAATACTGAGAGTAGGAACAGTTATTCAAAACTTTTCTTAAAAAACTTATTATTTCCACTAATTCCTTCGAAAACTTTCAATTATTTTAGAAAAAAAATTACCACCTCTATGGTGCAATGGTTAGAACACTGGTCGCTGACCTGTAGGTCTGGGCTTCAATATTCCGATCCGAGTATAAATATTTGTTTTTTAGTACGACTTTCTCTACGTTTGCCTAGCTAGCTGCCAATAACGCCGTTAATAAACTTTTAATACATCATTGTTAATAACATTGTAATGTGTTCATAACTAACGTGAGTGTAAATTCACTATGTAAGAGAAAAAATCTAGGTGGCGTATTGTATAACTTCAACAGCAATACCTTCCAAGTAGTACTTCGCTAGTTTTATTATTTTAAAATTAGTTTTAAATAAGCAAACTAGCAAAGAAATGTACACACTCAAACATGTTGGAGAAAGTCCAAAATGTTTTGAAGAGATTTGATATTTTGTGGTAAGCTGAATAAGTGCTGGTCTGTACTTGTACTTAAAAGGAATTTCGATAGGTGTTGGAGTTACAACAATAAGCCCCCAGTTCCTTTAGTAGTGAGTATCACAAGTGAAGTGCGTACCTTCGGCTTTATGGTCACATGCCAATGCGATGAAGGACAAGTTTCACGGATATATAAAAAACAATAGAAGGTACCAAACCTAACAAGACAAAGTGCAATTAGGCTACTACGCAAACTTATTGTTATAGGCATACCGTATGCCTTGGCAAATTGGTGTGACCAATTTTAGTCATATATTATGGCGCCTACTTTGCTTTGCTATACAGGGTGAAAAGTATAGCAAACCTTAGTATACCTACGAGTTAGCGTATCACCGGTCGGTTTCCTTGCTCGTCAGTTTCACTGGTTTACTCATTAGACTGTTTCTGAATTCGGCAATTTTCTTTTTGCCAGTATCACTTAGTTGTCAGTTTCTCTATTAAGTTAGTTTCCTGATTCGCGAACATCTTTATTCGTCAGTTAGTTTATGTTGTCAGTTTCGCTACTCCGTCATATAGCTGGGGAAATAAGCGTCGATTTTGGGCCAAACCTTGCACTTTTGTCTCGGAAGACGCCACTTGGCACGATTGTTCTCTGGGTCATTCTGAGCTGATTTAGCCCGGTAGCCACGGAATTGCCCACTGCTGGTAGGTACCAGGGGGGGGGGGGGGGAATTATTTGTCTCCCGCGTTGCAGTCGGTGCATAGTTCCTCTCCACTTATAGCTACTAGAGCAAGTTTGGTATCGTTTTCGTATAATTTTAGGATGGAGAATTCATTTCTGGAACAAACTTTCTAAAACGTCGTCATAGTAAAAAAAAGAAAAATTAACAAAAATGTAAAAATCAAAAAAAATATTTTTTTTTAATGCTCTACTACAGCAATACTACATGGATTTTTATCAAATATAAAATATGATATAGCCTATTTAATTGTGAACCTGAAAAGTATTACTCGAATGATGCTTTTAAAGAAAATGTTCGTCAAAAAAAATATTTTCATTCTTACGCAACCTTGATTTCACTTGTTCGATGGAATTTGACATGGGATGATTACACTTTCGCATTTAAATCTCACTATTAATCGTCAATTTAAAATTATATTTGTAAACAGAAGCTACCACCGCGTTACGAATGCATATACCGAGAAGAACCGTCAAGAAACTCGTGAAACTAAAAAGTAAAAATTAATTTTTTTTTTTTTGAATATGCTCTACTACAGCGATATTACGTGGATATTTGGTAAATAAAAAATATGATGTTATAGCCTATTAAATCATGAACCTTAAAAGTATTACTTGAATGAATACTTCTAAATAAAAAGTTTTGTAGAAAAATTTGTTTTGATCAACAGTTCAGGGTTATTTAATCAGTTTTCTTTATTTTGAGGTTATTTGACTATGAAACACTACTTACTCGTTTGGCACATGCCCAAGGGGGAAGCCCGCCCCCCCCCCCCCCCCATGGAAAGGTCTATGTGCATGTGTATATCTAGGTAAGTTTTGCTCTATCGAAGGCCTTACTGAATTAAAACTATTTCAACGGGACCTAACACGATTTATTTTTTGTAAGTAAGTACATGTCTTAATATTGTAAACTATATACTATAAACTTAACTTAACTATAAACTTGGAAGCCTGTTTGGTCCACATTACCCCTCGATGATAAAGCATGTTTGGAACTGATAAGATGCAAGTGCAAGCGTGACCTGCGGAAATAACAGATGCAACTGTACCAAAAGACAATTAAGGTGTACAGATTTGTGCGGGTGCGGTGGTTCATGTATAAGTACAATACATGAGGAGCAATCTTAATTTTGCAAATAAAATATTAATTTACCTATGTCTGAAAGAACTAACTGAATAAGCTTTGACAAAATAACTATGGGGCAATTGAAAAGAGTAACTTTTACTATCGAGTTTCTTGACGGTTCTTCTCGGTATATGCATTCGTAACACGGTGGTAGCTTCTGTTTACAAATATAATTTCATACTGACGATTTATAGTGAGATTTAAATGCGAAAGTGTAATCATCCCATGTCAAATTCCATCGAACAAGTGAAATCAAGGTTGCGTAAGTGTATTCGCGGGTCAGAAGACACCGCCAAATACAGCAGAGTAAAGAAGGTTAGGCGGGAGGTAGAAGGGAGCTTACCGGGAGCAGGCTTGACGAAGTCGCTGGCAACGGGACACGAGCTGGCGGGCGGCGAGCTTGAGGGCGGCAACACACACACAGTTCACTGAGGGCACTGGTCGGTGGCGTTTTAGTTTTAGGGGTGAGCTGGTAGTCCTAGCTCTAGGTCACTGCACACACTGTACACATATGTGACGTGGTCACGGGCTGAGTTCTAGGGCGCGCGACGCGTGGGTTCGCCTTGATAGCTCGGAGCACACTGGTTTGGCGCCAGCGCCGGCAACACTTCGTCCGGTATATTTGTCGTTGCACTCCGATTGGCCGGCGCAGAGACGGCTGTTATTCGTCGTTGCGCTGTGGCGCAAACATCTTCCCGGGGCCCAGGGTGGGCTCATCCAATGGGAGCCTGGCGATCCGGAATACAGGCCTCCGAAGATGTCCATTCGCGGTGTCCAGATCTACCACCCGCACGACGCCATCCTTCCCAGGCAGGGTGCGAGCAATGCGCCCCAGTCTCCATTGGAGGGCAGGCAGGTTGTCCTCCTTGATGAGGACGAGCTCGCCAGCTCGGGGAGGGGAGGATGGGGCCAACCATTTGGAGCGGGTTTGGAGGGTATGAAGGTAGGACTGGGTCCACAGCGTCCAGAAGCGCTGGGAAAGGGCCTGTACCATCTGGAATCGCCTACGTGTGGAGATCGGCCTATCCTCCACGGATAGTTCGGGAAGGGCCGTTAGTGGGCGGCCTATAAGGAAATGTCCGGCTGTAAGCGGCTCAAAGTCTGAAGGATCAGACGAAAGTGGGCAGAGAGGTCTTGAGTTAAGGACCGCTTCAATTCGAGCTAAAAGTGTGGAGAATTCCTCGAATGTGAGGTGTTGTTCGCCAATTACGCGATATAAAAGTTGCTTTGTTGATTTTACGTTGATCTCATGTAACGCACCGAACCATGGTCCCTTAGGGACGTTCAACAACCAAGTAATGTGCTGACCAGCGAGCTTGTGCGCAATCGTGTCATTATTCAAGGCAAGAAAGTTTTGTACTTCGATGAGCTGATTTCTAGCGCCTACATAATTTGTACCGCAGTCCGAGCGGATGAGAACCGGGGCACCGCGGCGTGCTATAAAACGCTGTAATGCCGCGAGGAACGCTTCCGTCCTGAGGTCCGAGACCGGTTCCAAATGAACCGCCTTAGTCGAGAGGCACACGAATATACAAAAGTACGCTTTTAAGAGTTTAACATTACGTAGGGTACTAGATTTAACGAGGAATGGTCCGGCAAAATCGGTCGTGACTTGACTAAATACTGGCTGAGGCGTAACTCTATCGGCTGGCAGGTCGGCCATGAAGGGCGCTTGCGGCTGGGCCCGGCATCGAAAGCATCTAATGCATTTAAAAACTCGGTGTCTAATAATACGGCGCGCGGACAATATCCAAAATTGTTGGCGTAGGATAGCGTGTAAAGTGTCAGCGCCAGGGTGGCAGTGTATTTTGTGGTAGTGGTCAATGATAAGGTCTACAAGTGGGCTAGAGCTGGGAAGTATGAGCGGATGCTGCGCGTCATATCGGATAGACGCATGGGACAGTCGTCCACCAACTCTAAGGAGCTGATCTTTAATGAGAGGTGACAGCCGCTGGAGTCTGACGGAACAGATTTTGCCAGTTTGAAGGCGGTGGATGTCCTCTGCAAACTCATTGTGCTGAACACTGCGCACCCAGTAAAGTAGGGCCTCTCTTCGTTCACTGACGTACAAGGGGCCTGAGCGTCGCGAATCTGGGTGGTGTCTGCAGTTGTGCAGAAAGCGTTTTAGACAAGCTGTCACTCCGACGAGCTTGTCTAGTGAACTGAACCGAGTGAGCAGGTCAAAGTCAAGACCGGGCACTGTGACCAGTGACGGGACGTGTTTGGGCTTAAGGCCGGGCAGGGCGTGATGGCCCAGAGCTAAGGGCATCGCAGGCCAAGACTCAGAAGGCTGTCCAAGCCACGTGGGAGACCACCATAGGTCGTGGGCTGACAGGGATTGCGCAGACATCCCTCTGCTTGCGCAATCTGCCGGGTTGAGCTCGGAAGGTACGTGTCGCCAGGTACATTCTGATGAGCCTGAGCTGATTTTGACTACCCTGTTGGCTTCAAAGGGTTGAAGACGGTGAGGCGGTGTATTGAGCCAGGCCAGGACTATCGTACTGTCTGACCAACATATGTGTTGTTGTATACTGATATGGGCCGATAACTGAACCGACACACGGATCATGAGCTGGGAGAGTAGGGTGGCGGCCGACAACTCTAACTTGGGGATTGTGAGGCAATTCTTGATTGGTGCGACTCGCGACTTGGCGACAATCAAGTGTACCAAAGTATCTCCGGAGGCATTGAGCTCATGGAGATAAACAACGGCGGCAAACCCGGCTTCAGAGGCATCTGCAAACCCGTGAAGCGAGTATGCAGCTGAGCCTTTGTTTGCACAAACGTGCCGAGGGAAGCGAATGCTAGACAACAGCGGCAGATCCTCTGAGATGTGGTGCCACTCCGTTTGCACTTCAGAGGGAGTGGGCTCATCCCATTCCAGCTTCAGTAGCCACAATTGCTGAAGCAGCAGCTTTGCGCGGAAGATAACGGGAGAAACCCAGCCGTTTGGGTCATAAAGTGAGGCTACGGTGCTTAAAATAGACCGCTTTGTGACATGTGTGATGGGGGGCAGAGAGATGCGGTAGGTGAACTCGTCTGACTGAGGGCTCCACTGTATACCCAAGACCTTAATGGACGTGGACTCTGGGTTCATGTCGAAGTCCTTGGGCATGTCGCATTGGTTGTCGGGAAATCTCTCGAGCAGCTTAGGCGAGTTAGATGTCCACTTACTGAGCTGAAAGCCGCCTAGGTCTAGCAGACTTATCAACTCGTCCTGGAGAGCTTGGGCGGATTCAACTGTGTCATGACCACACAAGATGTCATCAACGAAGATAGACTTGCGAAGAACCTGAGCGGCTCCAGGGTAGCGATGGCCTTCATCATCAGCCAGCTGAAGCAGGGTGCGGATTGCATGGTATGGGCTTGATCTTAAGCCGTACGTGACTGTATTGAGGGCGTAGGTGAGCAGAGGGTGATCTGGTGAGATAGAAAAAGAATACGGGCGGAAATAATTATCTTTAGCGGACTGTATTTAAATTGAAAATTAAAATAAAGTTAGGTTCTGATTAGGGCTGAACCTTAGCGGTTATTCCGCGCTCGATTGGACCAAAATGTATTCGCGGGTCAGAAGACACCGCCAAATACAGCAGAGTAAAGAAGGTTAGGCGGGAGGTAGAAGGGAGCTTACCGGGAGCAGGCTTGACGAGGTCGATGGCACCGGGACACGAGCTGGCGGGCGGCGAGCTTGAGGGCGGCAACACACACACAGTTCACTGAGGGCACTGGTCGGTGGCGTTTTAGTGTTAGGGGTGAGCTGGTAGTCCTAGCTCTAGGTCACTGCACACACTGTACACATATGTGACGTGGTCACGGGCTGAGTTCTAGGGCGCGCGACGCGTGGGTTCGCCTTGATAGCTCGGAGCACACTGGTTTGGCGCCAGCGCCGGCAACACTTCGTCCGGTATATTTGTCGTTGCACTCCGATTGGCCGGCGCAGAGACGGCTGTTATTCGTCGTTGCGCTGTGGCGCAAACAGTAAGTAATTAAAATATTTTTTTTGACGAACATTTTCTTTAAAACCAATCATTCGAGTAATACTTTTTAGGTTCACAATTAAATAGGCTATATCATCATATTTTTTTATTTGCCAAAAATCCATGTGTTATCGCTGTAGTAGAGCATTTTCAAAAAAAAAATCATTTTTACGTTTTTGTTAATTTTTCTTTTTTTACTATGACGGGTTAAAAGTTTGTTCCAGAAATGGATTCCCATCCTTAAATTATACGAAAACGATACCAAACTTGCCCTAGTAGCTATAAGTGGAGAAGACTATGCACCGACTGCAACGCGGGAGACCAATCATGCCCCCCCCCCCCTGGTGCCCACCAGCAGTGGGCAATGCCGTGGCTACCGGGCTAAATCAGCTCAGAATGACCCAGAGAACAATCGTGCCAAGTGGCGTCTTCCGAGACAAAAGTGCAAGGTTTAGTCGCTTATTTCCCCTACTATAGGCAATGAGGACCGCAAAAGCAGTCCTCTGCCATAGTCCACTTTTCACCAAATAGCGACTGCACATGTGCTCAGTGTGCCAGGCGGTGAGCCCATCGCCTCTCTATGCTGTTAGAAGTATGTGCAGATTTTAGTCCGTTAGTCTCCTTTTACAACACCCAAGGGAAGAGAGGGGGTGGTAGAATTCTTTCAGTTTCACCGCTACGCGACACGGTTATTATTATTAGTGATATTAATTAACACCACTTTGAAACTTTTCTCATGATAATGAAGGCGGCTGGAAATAACGAAGTGGTCGTATCGTGACACGCCGGGCTCCCGACTTAACGTTATCTAAATTTAGATTTTATTAACTGTTGGATTGGATGTATAAGTATGCAGCCTTTGTTCCGTTAGTCGCCTTTTCGACACCCAAGGGAAAGATGGGGTGGTAGTATTCAAATAATAAGCCCCCACCGGCACTAGGGTTGCCACCTTTTCGTAGGACAGATAAAGTATTTTTTCATTTTGTTAGAACAAACATAAAGTACCTACAATAAAAAAGTAATTATTTGTGTCCTTGAAAACGTGTTTTTTGTTGCTCTTTGTGACATTTAACAAATATTTGTCTTTTACGTAAATAGTTTATTAACACATTGGCGAACAGTATTCCAGACACAATAAAAGTTTTATTGTTATAACTGCTAGCAGTCTAGTGTCTGCCAAAGTTTTAAATAGAGTAGTTTAGCGTAGGTACTTTATTGGTGTCGTAGATTATTATAATGTACACCTAAAGAGCACAATCTCTATATTAGAGTACAGGTAACGACAACAACAACAAGCAACCCTAACCAGTACATAGAAGGCACATTACATTCAATTTCACAAATCGTATTGTAAGATAGATAAATATTGCTATAAGAGACACACATTGATAGGTAGGTACCCCAAACGATTATGTTATTTTTTTTTGTATGTCCTTCAACAGTCAAAGTCCATCACTTTCTTGATTGCCATAATAAGACAAAAAATTTACACAACGTGGAGTTACCAGACTTGATTGATGAAGGTTATTTAACCGGTTCACCAATAATAACATTGGCACGTTCCGCGTACAAGGTTGATACTGTCAACTTCCAAAAGCTAAAATATAGGTCAGGGTCACCTACGTATCGGATCCTGATTGCCACAGATTAAAAAAAACCGGCCAAGTGCGATTCGGACTCGCCCATGAAGGGTTCCGTAGCAGCAAGTAACATCATATAAAAGTTCTTGTAGTTCGTTGTAACTTTGATCAATGTTTTAATATTAGTGTATTTTTTTTAATTAATTAATTTATGACGTATTGAAAAAAAACTACTTACTAGATCTCATTTAAACCAACTTTCGGTGAGAGTTTGCATGATAATGTACATCATATATTTTTTTTAGTTTTATCATTCTCTTATTTTACAAGTTACAGGGGGGGGGGGGCACATTTTACCATTTTACCACTTTGGAAGTGTCTCTCGCGCAAACTATTCAGTTTAGAAAAAAGTGATGTTAGAAACCTCAATGTCATTTTTGAAGACCTATCCATAGATACCCGTATGGGTTTGATGAAAAAAATTGTTGAGTGTTATTTCTAAGTATGAGGAACCCCCAAAATTTATTGTTTTTTTTCTATTTTTGTGTGAAAATCTTAATTCGGTTCACAGAATACATCTACTTACCAAGTTTCAACAGTATTGTTCTTATAGGGACACGGAAGGTAGCGTACTTTCCAATTTGTAAAGTAATTCGTCAAAAGATGTGGACGAAAGACGAAAATGTAAAAAAAAAACCTGTAATTATCTTCTCGTAAATCGGATAACGATGTTACGAAGGCGCCTCTCAGTAACCTTGTGGCATTAAGCGGATCAATTTGCAATCTTCTACGACGATGTCGCTGTTGCACTCTTTTCCATAAAAAATAATTACTTAGCTAATCCTCTTAATCGGTTGCCTCCATGATGACGATTATACACAACTGGACATTGCAAAGAAACGCGCGATACTAGAACTCGTTTCACAGCGGTTCGCCGGTCAAGCGCGCGCTGTTGAGACGCGCTGGCCAACGGTGCGTGGCCGGCGTTACTCTGAAATCAGCCTTACAGCCGCTCTATTTATAACGGATTCGTTTCTGTTCGTTTCTGCTTATAGATATCGATTTTCAGTAGGTTAGGTATTAAATAAAAGCCCTGAGAAACGCCGCGTGTTATGTTAAACTTACTTAAAGAAGATGCTCAAAAACTATTTTTAATAATTCTAAAATGATGATAATGTACTCACAGTACAAAAAAAATATGAGTTAAATTCAAAAACACTTTTGTTGTTTTAACTTAACAAGTTTGGGGCAAACCGGAATAACAACTTTTTCAATGTGGGTGCATACCGGTCGGGGGCAAACCGGACTGGAACCATGACCACATGGTATTTATTCATGTGCCATGACGGCCGGACCCGAATAAATATCCGTGTTTATTTTATGGGCTCACCACCAGATATGCCAAGTTTATTTATTGGCATACACTGCCAATACATTAAAATTAAGTTTTATATTGACATTCCGATTATTGGCATGGCAAAAGTTGAAAAATAATAGTTTAATTTGCAATTTTAAACAGAAACACATTTAATTTCCAGAGAACCCAACAAAAACAAACAATAACAGGTACTAATCACAATAAATTATCATACAAACAATTGGGGCAAGTTACCCTGTGTATTTTTTTAATAAAAATGCAATATAAACTTACAGGTAATAATAATAAGTCATACTTACCCAACTTTAACTACCTGCAATAGGTAGTAAAAGTAGTTGTCAAAGACCTGTTCGGGCTGCAAGACCTATCAACACCAAAGAGGTTGCGAAGAACAAAGAGCAGTGGCGTCGTTTGATGTTGGAGGCCAAGATCCACTTCGCTGAGCTAGCGGAGTAAGTAAGTAAGTAGGTAGGTAGTCAAATTTTAGACGACTCAAAAATGCAAGCGATTTGAGCAATGGACTTATTATATGTACCTATGTATTTGTATAATTATGTATTACTAGCAGCTGCTCGCGGTTTCACCCGCCTGGTTCCCGTTCCCGTGGGAATATTGGAATAAAAAGTTTCCTATGTGTTAATCCAGGTTATAAACTATCTGTATGCCGAATTTCATTCAAATCCATTCAGTAGTTTTTACGTGAAAGAGTAACAAACATCCATCCATACTTAAAAACTTTCGCGTTTATAGTATCAGTAGGAATAGGGTTCTTGTATGTGGTAAATAGTGGTAATACTTACATCATCGCTAATTGGCCAATTATAGATAAATTATTGTATTTTTAAATATTTGTACAGAATTGATAACAAACTTTTTGTCTTCTATGGTCTAAGGTCAAGTTCGAATAACAATCACTAAATTGGTTGGTGTTTTTAACATTTTTGATTAGTTACTAAAGAAGTAAATGTTATACCTACATTGCAATGGTTAGAACACTGGTCGCTGACCTGCAGGTCTGGGCTTCAATATTCCGATCCGAGTATAAACATTTGTTTTGTAGTACGACTTTCTCTAAGTTTACTTAGCTAGCTGCCAATAACGCCGTTAATAAACTTTTAATACATCATTGTTAATAACATTGTAATGTGTGGTTATAACTAACATGAGTGTAAATTCACTATGTAAGAGAAAAAATTTAGGTGGCGTATTGTATAACTTCAACAGCAATTCCCTCCAAGTAGTGCTTCGCTAGTTTTATTATTTTAAAATTAATTTTAAATAAGCAAACTAGCAAAGAAATGTACACACTCAAACATGTTGGAGAAAGTCCAAAATGTTTTGAAGAGATTTGATATTTTGTGGTAAGCTGAATAAGTGCTGGTCTGTACTTGTACTTAAAAGGAATTTCGATAGGTGTTGGAGTTACAACAATAAGCCCCCAGTTCCTTTAGTAGTGAGTATCACAAGTGAAGTGCGTACCTTCGGCTTTATGGTCACTTGCCAATGCGATGAAGGACAAGTTCCACGGATATATAAAAAACAATAGAAGGTACCAAACCTAACAAAAGACAAAGTGTAATTAGGCTACTACGCAAACTTATTGTTATAGGCATACCGTATGCCTTGGCAAATTGGTGTGACCAATTTTAGTCATATATTATAGTGCCTACTTTGCTTTGCTATACAGGGTGAAAAGTATAGCAAACCTTAGTATACCTACGAGTTAGCGTATCACCGGTCGGTTTCCTTGCTCGTCAGTTTCACTGGTTTACTCATTAGACTGTTTGTCTGACTGAATTCGCCAATTTCCTTTTTTGCCAGTATCACTTAGTTGTCAGTTTCTCTATTAAGTTAGTTTCCTGGTTCACAAACATCTTTATTCGTCAGTTAGTTTATGTTGTCAGTTTTGCTACTGCGTCATATTATTAACCCGTTACTTTTCTTGTTCGCAAGTTTCCTTGTTCGTCAGACAGTTAAGGTTGTCAATTTGCTAATCCGTCGTGTCATGTAATATATTTATGTAAATACGTGTGACAGAACATATTAACTTCTTTCCCGATTACATAAGTACAGAAAACTAATTTCAGCGTTTGTTTTTATCACTTAAAGGGGTTAACAAGGGGGTTGAGAGCATATTTCGCGTATCAATGGTACGGGGAGCAAGTGTTTTTCAGGTGATAGACTCAAAACATTATACAAAATAGACTTTATAAGTTCTTTTGCGTTGTATTTTCATAGAATAGTATATCGTCGAACTTGACATTATTTGCTTGCCGGGCAGTTCGTACAATTCCTATTTTGTATTTTTCCTTTTTTGATTCAGGAAAATAGTCTGCGGTCATAATTACGAAACTGACAGCCTAGCAAAACTAGTGAACGAGTAATTTGAAGGATTATGAAAACCGTAAACTGGCAAAATTGTCTACTTAGCGTAACTAACCAATATGTAAACCGGTCGATTAACAAAGCTGACAAATAACGAAACTAGCGGATTGAATTACTGGCAATTTTACGAAACTGACATCCTAACAAAACTGGTGAAGGAGGACATTGTAGAATCAGGAAAATGCCTAACTAGCGAAATAACTAGCGAAACAGTCTAATCAGTAAACCGGCGATCAGTGAAACTGACGAGCAAGGAAACCGACCGGTGATACGCTAACTCATACCTACCTACCTTTTTATACCCGACGAGCCGAATTTTGGCGAGAAAACCTATAATAATAACTATTAATAACTGGGTTGAATAACTAGTTTGCAATTAATCTCGTTAATCAGGGGTTCGAGGGTTAAACTTACTCGCGTCCGTAGATTTACCCTTGAGACCCTACACGTTACCCCTGGGTGGTGCTAAATGAGTGACACTGACTGAGTGGTAGAGCCACGCTGCGTTGCAGCACGCATTGGGCCGGCTCGCCCGGCGTAATACCACTCACGAATATCCGGCGTGAAATAATGACACTTGGTGCTGTTTTGTTTCGTTCGGCGAGTGAGGGTTCCGGAGGCCTCTTCCTCAACTAAATGCTGGCAACACATCTGCGATTCCTCTGGTTTAGCGGGTGCCCATGGGCGGCGGTGATTACTCTCCATCAGGTGACCCGCTTGCACGTTTGCCTCCTTCTATTATATAAAGAAAAAAAAATACTTTGTACATACAAAACGGCCCGACCGGGGATCAAACCCGGGACCACAGAGATGGCGACACCATCAAAACTGGTGTACAAACCACTCCACCAAGGAGGTCGTCAAACGTAAATAAAAATACTATTTTTTTTTATTCAATTTCATTTAGTAACACAAATAGTTCAGTAACTATTTATATAGTCCCTCCCTACCATAACGTTTAATGTTACGAAATCATAATAGTCAAATTCAGAAACCTATTCAAAATTATTCCATCCTGTATATAATACGTTTTTTCTTACTATGTAACTCCACACTCTTAGTAGTTAGCTACGTAGGTACAGACACTATGTTTGTCGAAGTGATTTTGTCAAAGCCACGGTATAATAATGTCGTTAGGATAATTATTAAATTATACTTATTGTGAAAAAGTTAACCGCACGGTCTTCTAGTTATTTTAAAAAGGAGATTACTTGCTTTTGTTGTAGAATAAAATAGTTTTTTTACAAACGTAACGTAACGGCGCGGCTAGAATATGACAATTTATTTATTAGGTAGGCAGTTAGAATTATCATACCTACTCATTTATTGAGGTTTTATTTTCATAACATACTTAAAAGTTTAATTTAAAAAAATCTTTAGTAAATTATTTAATATCCTATTACTTTACTAACACTAGCCTGACATCAACAAATATCGTCAATAATTTAATCAACATTAAAACATGCTAAAGCCATACCATCTAGTTATAAATTCCCTTGAGACTTCACAAAATCACGGCTTTAAAAATATCACTACAGCATGTATACATAGTACCTACCTATAATGAGACTGATCCATTTGATAAGTTATCAAAAGTGCACTCATATAATAACGACCTATTGACTTTTCCATAATTATCTGTAGCAACGACTAGTCCATTCTGAGGGTAGTAACTGCTGTGCTTAGACTGCTTAGTGTGTATTTAGTGACAACTGAAAAATGTTGAACGTAGCTGCTTTCTCGCTGCTCTTTTGTATAATAATACAAATCAATGTATTTGGCATCCACGGTACGTTCGGTTTACGGTGCAATCGTGTTTTATTTTCGTTAATTAACTGTGTGGATTAATTGTGGTTTTTTGATAGCTTACAGAACGTTTGATAGAAATGGTGTAGTCACTATACTGGCTTTCGAAAACGAAAGCGTCAATATACAGTGCCAAACGGAAATGCCTATGACTTATTGTGGATTCATTCATCCTAGTGGAAAGAGATTTTCGTAAGTATTATAAATTAAGCCGTGCCATACTATTTTTTTAATTTTGCTTCGGAAGTTACGAAATCCGTTGGTCCCGGTGGCAGTATTTATCCGCGGTACTACCGAGATTTTTTTTGCCCGTGGTACTACTAGCCTGTCTGGTAGTACCACGGGAGATTTTACATTACCCGTGGTACTACTAACTAATCAATTTTATATTTCCTACAAACGTATTTAGAGGTATGATAAGCTTGAAAAATCATTGATTAGTAGTACCACGGGTAATGTAAAATCTCCAGTGGTACTACCAGACAGGCTAGTAGTACCACGGGCAAAAAAAATCTCCCGTGGTCCTACCAGTAGGACCACCGGTAGTACCACGGGTAAGTACTGCCCGGTGGTTGTCGTGAGACGGCAGTCGTTCTCTCATCTCAACCCTCATTGGGTCAGCGTGGTGGGTTATGTCTCAATCTCGCCATGTGCTGTTGCCATGTGTGCTGTTGACCATGTGGGAAGACCTGTCCAGCAGTGGGGCGTTATAGGCTAATAATGATAGCACATGATAGTGTGCATGGTGACTGAATTTTATTTTGCCTTGTCAGCGGGAGGGTCAGCGTACATCTTTGTGTACTATTGGTTTGGATAGTAGGAGGGCTATAAGAGGCCTATTACATCTCGACTGTGATTTTTGCGTAAAATGGCCAATTTTGGCGCTAAGAATCTCAGAAACAAAAAAAAATTAACAATTATGACTTATTGAATAGTGTAGAATAGCTATTGGAATAGTGCGTAGCGGCCTCGCTTTTTTTTTTATATACTAAGCCCGGCAAATGACCCCACTCCACCTGATGTTAAGTGGAAATGAAGTCCAGGCGCGAAGACAACTGGTGCAGCGTAAGAGACGTAGCATCAGTCACCCTCACTCTGCCGGCCCACAAAGTGCTTCTTCACGCCTCGTTTGAAGTTTGTAAATTTTGCTTAACTTTTTAATTAAACCCAAAATTGCAGAGAAAGATTTTCATAAAGTGCGCGAAGGCACTTTTTTGAGCTCATCGATTAAATTACTGTTCTAAACAAGTGAAATAAAAAATTTATAATGTTATCTCTTAGTCGAATAGTGCGTAGCGGCCTCGGAATTTTTAGATATCATTGATTTTCTATAGGAAAAAAATCTTATTCTAAACCAAAAAACTTTGAAAATCGCTATAAGTTAACTGTGAATATCTCTCCTATCTACGATTATAATATTGAGCAAAATTTATACCAGAGTAATTGTTACTTCATGAGGAATAAAGATTTTATAATGAATTTATTATCCCAATTCGATAAAAACGATAAATACAACTGCAAAATTACTACAAAATGCGATGCGCCGGCCGTCCGAATTCAACTTATGCTCACAGAATGGAGATTTGTAATATTATGCACAAATTTTTATCCTATTTCGATAAAAACGATGAATACAACTGCAAAATTACTACAAAATGCGAAAAGGGGCTTTTTACGCAAAAATCACATTCGAGATGTAATAGGCCTCTTAAGTCCGCCTAGCCATCTTATCTAAAGTCTGGCGCCGTAACAAAAATGTTATTAACATTCTTATTATGTTGTCAAGCGTGTCGCGTAGGCTACGCGGCGTAGCTGTGAAAGAATACTCCTCGCTTCCCTTGAGTGTCGTAAAAGGCGACTAACGGACTAAAGACTGCACATACATCCATCAGCATAGATCGGCGATGGACTACCACATGTCACGCTGAGCACATGTGCGGTCTCTATTTGGTAAAAAGTGGACTATGGTAGAGGACTGTTTTTGCTGTCCTCATTGCCTAGTCTCTGACTAATCCTTCGGGGATAATAGTCGTGATTATATGTTATCTTGTGTTCCAAGTTTCCGACTGTTTAGAGATAAGATAGCCTGTTCCTTATTGGTTAAGGATTCCGGGTGAAGCGAGATTCCACCATCGGCCTTATCGTCACTTAATTACCATCAGGTGAGATGAAGGCCAAGCGCAAGTATTGGATAGAAAAACCGGCCAAGTGCGAGTCTGACTCGCGCACGAAGGGTTCCGTACCATTGACTAGGTAAACAACAGTAGGTATGTAAAATATTTAATTGTTAAATAAAACTAAATATTACTCGTATGTGAATATTTCAAGCGTTTACCTGGTGCTGATTTGAATATCGGGCAAAAAGCGGCATAAAATCACTTTTGTTGTATGAGAGCCCCCCTTGAATATTTATTTTATTTTTATTTAAGTAATATTAAAGTAAAAATACAACTGAGAATTTTGTGAATATTTCAAGTGCCTACCTACCTGTTGCCATTATTGATATCGAGCAAAAAAGGGCAAAAAAAATCGCGTTTGTTGTATGGGAGCCCCCTTCAAATATTTATTTTATTTTGTTTTTAGTATTTGTTGTTATAGCGGCTAAAGAAATACATAATTTGTGAAAATTTCAACTGTCTTGCTATCGCGGTTCTTGAGATACAGCCTGGTGACAGACAGACGGACAGACACCGAAGTCATAAGGCTCGTATTCTAAAACCATATCCACACTCAAATCTCTGCTTGAATACAGTTAGAGAGGGATGGCGATATACGCGATGAGTAACACCATCCCTTTCTAACTGTATTCAAGCAGAGATTTGAGTGTGAGTTTGGTTTTAGAATACGAGCCTTAGTAATACGGTCCCGTTTTTACCCTTTAGGTACGGAACCCTAAAAAAGTTTAATGTAAATAATAATTATTGTTTAAGTAGGCTGCTAAACAGATGATAGGTTTTCAGGTCAGGGCCTTAGCGACGGCCACTGCGCCGTCAAGATCAAGGCCACTCGGCAGGACAGCGGCCAATGGACCTGCCATATCGGCAGGACGGCCATCGGAGTGGAGATCATGCAAACCATCAATCTGCGCGTAGTCAACCAAGTAATGTTGTTGTTTTCAATAGTTATTTATTTAGTAAAAACTTACAACAGGACGTCTCTAATGTACTGCATTAGATGTAGTATGCGGCCAGCACGATGTGATGGTAAGTTTTAGCACATGAGTAAAAACGGAACAGAGACAAACCTTCACACAACCGCGCCGTCGCGAGTCAACTATTACTACAAGCATAAAGGCGCATGCGTGCATGTCCACTAGCCGCTGCGTCGCGTATGTGTCGCCACTGGATAAAACTACAGGTTCATTTATTAATTTATTGCATATCACATTCATTGCTGTGACGCCCTGCTAGGGCACAGCAAATGAGAGGGCCAACCATCTTAATAATCTAATGTTACATTCGTATTGTACCTGATTATTACTCCCCACGACACGGTAAACCCGAGCCGAGGTACCGTGCCTCTTAGAGGCGCCCTCGGGTTTTCCGCTCCCTACCGGCTCGAACCCCCAGAGGTTCTGCGGGGGGATCGGAGATTCGCTTGCGGCGAGATGCCATCCCCCACCGGAAACCCTCTGGGGATTTTCGACCATCACGGCTAGTGGAACCTTTAAGTTTCTCGCCGCCCACAACAAGCCCGGTAAAGCTGCGAAAAAGCGAAAATTTGCCCAAATTTCCGGGCGCTCGCGGGTGTTGCGCGGTGCGGGGTCCGCGGTAATTCGTAAGCGTCATTCACATTTTTATCAAAAAGTTAATAAAAATGTTTAGTTTTTTGAAAATCCAAATCAGTCAGGAAATCGAAAAGGTAATACCTTTGTGTTTACGATTTTATAGGAATTATTGTTGTAAAACACGGTTGTAATGTGCATTTAGGTAAATGAAATTTTATAGGTAACTTCAGGATTTTTTTCTATCGAGCAAAATGTTTTCAATCGTGTTTTGGAAACAGTTATCCCCTCACACATACGTTCTGTAATACATATTGAAAATTTCAGTGCGAAATAACAATTCAGCTAATAGAAAACAGCCAATTTTTCCGTTTTCACCGCCTAAGCCCCCTTAAGTATTTTATTGGTAACGCTCATATTCCTCAGCTCAGCAGCTTTGCTCATATCTTTCAGGTGGCCGCGATCCAGCCCAACATGACCGCGTTGCACGGCAAACCGGTGACCCTGGAGTGCGCGACGGCTAAGGGGCTGATCCCGCTCCGATACTGCCGCTTCGAACCACCCAACGGGAGCCCGTTCAGCATTAGCGCCGCTGTCACAGCTGATAAGTATGGATAACAATACAGGATTTTATTTTATCTGTGCACATAAGTTTTTAAATTACAAAGTAACTTAATCTAGAGCTACAGATTTTATTTCATTTTTTTAAAGTGAAAAATAAAGAAACTAAAATTGATCAAACATATCCACAAAAATACCGTTAATCATGGTTAATCAACCAGGACCACGCAATTAAACTGACACATTATTATTTATTTAGTTACAACACGCGAGACAGTTACAACGATAACCTTAGAATAATAACGTATAGAAGGTAAGTCCGCGCGCCCATTTAGAAGCACTTTTTTGGAGCCAGATATGGCTCCAAAGGCCGAGTTTTCAATGCACACTACGGAGTTACAAGGGTACGTGTGCGTGTCGCCGAGCGCAAGCAAGTAATCGTCACGAAAGTGTGAATCGGTTTAGTGCTTCACTTTTGACAGAGCGCTTGTATGAAGAATCTATCTTTCTACACGTATTTATTCTAAGACGATAACATTAAAACAACTTACATTAAAAAAAAACAACTAAAACACTTTTTGTATAATAGCACATTAGTGTCTCACGGCCGCAGCTAAACAGGCAGCCAATTCAGCATTATGTCAGGTTCAATAATATAAAACCTGACGCTGGTTTTCAATTGGCTCCATAAAAAAATCTCTTGGCTTATGGATGAAAAAAGTCACTCAGTAAAAAACGGATAAATAGGGTACCTAACAAAAGACATACAAACGTTTTGAATTCATGTGATAAATACTTACAACAATGTATCTATTAAAAAAACAACAGAACAGCCCGTTGTCAATTACAAAATTAACTTGTATGGAAGAAAGAAGATGTCGTATGCAATGATATTATAGGAAAAAGAGGTATAATATCATTGATCTATGTTAAAAACGAAGTAACATTGCAAAACAAGCAAACGGAACGCGGATAACACCGACACAGAACTTGAACTAGAACGAAGGCCCAGAAGACAGGGAAGCAACCTATCCTAACGTTCTGTATAGCAGACGTGTTTTAATTTTTAAGGTCAGAGCAATGCTTAGGGTGGGAACTGATCCTCTGTTTCCCTCCAGGAGATCTACCGGCCGAGGCGTGATACGGCATATTCTAACACCCCGATCTATCTGGCAACATCTGTCAACGAATGACAGTTGTTGACAAATGACAGCCGCTAGCTGTCAAATCAAACATGACGTGACGGCATTGTTGACATTTCCTTTTTTTAAAAGCAAAAGAATTATGGTTTACGCAGCCACGTTAGACATTTTTAAAGTAACATGTCTGTTTTTTGAAGACTTAGTGTTTCCATATTAAAAAAATATTATAATTAAATAACTCTTATCCGCAATTCGATAAAAATAAGACAAAACTTGGTTTAGGTAGCAAATTTATGACCAAATTCTATTGTATACAAATTAAGCATTTTTTCTATAGAAAGTGCCGTTCTCCTTTAAAAAAATGAAAATGATGACTATTAACGTTACATAAAGATGAAAAAAAATATGGGCACATATAAAAAAAAACCTGTAGTGTAGGTAAGTATAACAAAATACATACATACAAAAACTCATGCTATTTTACCCAAAGGGTAGTCAAAGGACAACATAAGCAGTCTACTGCCACAGTTCACGTTTCACCAAATGACAACTGCACATGTGCTCAGCATGACAGGTGGTGAGCCCATCCCCGCTCTATTCTGTTGGATGTTATGTGCAGTCTTTAATCCGTTAGTCACCTTTTACGACACCCAAAGAAGAAGAAAGAAAGAGGGGGTGGTATATAGTATTCTACTAAATGACCACTACAGCACAGCTGATAAGTATGGACATAGACAAATAAGATGGATAACATGAGACGACCTCCGTGGTCGAGTGGTTAGCAAGCCAGTTCTGGTGTCGCCATCTCTGAGCTCCCACGGGTTCGATTCCCGGTTGGGACGATGTAGAAATGACTGTTTTTCCAAAATTTGTTATGTTTTTTGGTTATTCTAACCATAAAAACAAGTTTTAAAAGAAGCTTAACTTGGGCTAGAGAGTTGGCGTGAGTGTGGAAAAGTTGTTCTTTTCTTTATTCTACAACGGGTAAACGCTTGGCCTTCATCTTCCCTGATGGTAAATGACGATAAGCCCGAAGGTGGAAGCGCGCATCACCCGGAATCCTCAACCTCCAAGGAACTGGCTATCATATCTCTAAACTGTCGTAGAACACAACAATGCTATAAAAACATCTTTGATAAGGCGACAGACTTAGATAAGATGGTGGTACCTTTTTTTACCCGGTGTAATCCCTGCTTATGGATTCCAGCCTCCAAAAGGGAGACTGGATATGTGGGACTCTCCCGTCCCCCTTTCCCGACGTAGTCGTCGGGCGAGGGGGAGGGGCCTACCCACTAATCACCGGGGGACCAAACTCCGAAAGCATAAGGCTTGAGGTGGCGGCCACGGGACCTGACCACGGGGGTATTACCTCGCGGTGCCACCCCGTCGCCGTGTGTTGGCCTATAACCACTGCGTAGCAGCCGTTACGCGCTAACACACGGCGACTACGCGCACGCGGCACAACACGAACCAGCCCAATTAGAGGACAGACACAAACAACACGGACAGACATACCCGGCTTTCCCGGGCATGCGGACACAACACAACACACATCACGCCGGACGCAACACACAACAGATGACGAACATGCCTACGTCTTCGCAGGCATGCGCACAAGGACAACCACGATTTACCGGTGCAGGACTCCTTAAGATGGTGGTACCTAGCCAGGCGGACTTAACAGCCCTACCACCAACCAATTTCTTATTCTATTTTAGTTAATATACTTACATAAAACAATATAACAACACTGAAATAAAATAATGCAGAGCTTGATGGCGCAACAGCTAAGGCGTTCGGTTTGCGATCTTGTTAGTTTTTTTTTATGTGGCTCGTCATAGTGACTACATCCTGCCTGATGGTAAGCAGTTGATGCAGTCCAAAATAAAGAGAGCGCTCCTAGCCGTGAAACAAGCACGGTAACACATTCATGACGGCATGCATAAATGCCGTTTCACGCCCCGCTTAAAAAGACCCGGGACTATAGGAGCTGGGAAACACATGCGCCGGCAAAGAATTCCAAAGCCAAATGGCAGTTACTTTCGCAATGTCCCTCGACATCTTCGAACTGTCATCTCTCGTCAAACATCACGAGCTCCTCCGTGCTTCGGTAGGCACGTAACGTTGAAGCCAGTTGTTGTTTTGTAAGATTGCAGTCGTTAAAACTACTGACCCACACTGAGCCAGCGTGATGTTTTTTTTAGTGATCTGTGCATTTTAGCTCACATTACACTTACTCCACAGCCCTATTCTCGGGAAGTACTACTTCCCCCAGAACAAGAGCATCGACCGCGGTGACTGTGCTGTCACCATCCGCAAAGTAAAGTATGAGGACGTGGGATTGTGGACGTGCGGCGCCGGCCTCGACGATGGCAAGGAGCATACTGACAGGATCGCGCTGGACGTTGAAGGTTAGTTCTACCACTCACTCTTGGTTTTTTTTTGACACTGTTTTGACAGTAACTGTCAACGTCAAATTAGACAGAATGGAGCATAGATTATGCGATATTGTGCGATAACAATACATAAGATGAACCACAGAACCGAAATAACCAAACTTGTTCATACTAAAGTAGTCTGTAAGTCTATGAAAACACGGTACAAAGTCAAGTGTGTTTTTGTAGGTGCGGTCTCATGCGACCGCTTGGGGTTTGAGGGGTTAATTGGATAAGCTGGATGGAAACTCTTTGGTAGGTACACAACCTACACCGGTATAAGTACATAAACAACATCAGTGAAGATAGGTTATCGTTCTGGATGTCGAAGGTTTGTTCTTTATTTAACTGGAAACTGACAAAATTCTCCAATCAGTTTTCAACTTTAGCTTGTGTTGAAAATCGATTGCAGAATTTTAACGTGCTTTATTTTCGTACCCTTCGATCATCTTGATCAATACCTCACCATAGCAGAAACTCTCTCAATCGCCCATGTGCCCTTTGCCCAGCAATGGGACGTTTATAGGCCGATGATGAGGATATGATAGGTTCAGTTAGTTAGGTACAACCTATCAAATCTTCATTGTTGTACAAATGTTAAGTATAAATAGTTAAAAGTTCGTTCTTCATTAATCTCTGGTTCATTGGTATCAAAAGCAGGTCAGAAGCAGCGCGGGACAGAAGTGGTGCGGGAATGCAACTGCACCCGTGTGACGACTCACTCCGACGACCATAGTGATACAAAGCGGGGCTGCTGCAAAACTGCTCCATGTTGTCGCTGCTGGTCCTTCTAGAGCAGTGGTTCTTAACCTTTTAGTCATGAGGGGAGGGAGCATTTGCCAAAATTTCTGTGCTGTCATGGACCACCCTTGGCATAATATACAGTAGGTACCTAAATACCTAAACTTTAGGTATTTATTCACATTTAGATCCTAAAGAGTCCTCTATCTATAAAAAAAATGCATATAATTACTCAAAGCCCAAATTTTTTTATGATAAATTCACATTATATCCAGATTTTAATGAGATTTATGTGATTGCATACTCTTTACTAACTTCTGAATCCTTGGTGGGTACTGAGTCCTTTTGAATCCTTCTGAGTCCTTTTTCTATTTATGAGGAGGGCTCCGCGGACCACTTGGGATGCTTCCAGGGACCACCAGTGGTCTGCGGACCACCGGTTAAGAACCCTGCTCTAGAGTAAGCAAACGCGTCGCAGTTTTCTCGCAGGTCCTCGCTAATGGTGTCATAAGATGATGACGTATCGTGGTATAAAAAATATGCAGAAGCGCAGTTTGAACGTGGGTAACCTGTTTGAGGTTCTCACCTGTTTGGCGCCATTGTATCATTAAGGCCACAACTTGACTCGTCACAACACAACGGACGCAGTTGAATACGGGCCCCCGCTTTGACACTTTTTGAACAGCTGCCTGTCTGCAGTATACCGTGTCCCGCACTGCTTTTGCTCATAGACCTGGGGTCTCACTGTCACCTCTTAGAACAGTTTGATTTTAACCTTACTATGTTTTCGCATGGGAATTTGCATAGTAAGATTAAAAGAGTTGATGTTCCCTGACCTGCTTTTGGTATAGGTACCTACGTGCCTCAAAAACAAAGTTACCAGATTCCCAAATAACATGATCAATCCTTAATCCCATTTAGGCCTGTATACAATGTCAACAGCGTCCGCCACGGGCATCACGTTCGGCGTGATCGGCGTCGCAGCATTCCTCTGCATCCTCGGCATAGTGGTGTGGAGGAAGCGACGGTTCTTAGGCACCGCGCAGCACGAAGATCCGGAGGTGATTGAGATTGAGGAGTTAGGACCGCGGCAGAGGAGCCCTAGGGCGTCGCCGCTGCCCGCCCGCCAAGTACCAAGAGTGACGGTGCAATCGCCATCGCATGCGAGTGCGTCGTCACCGGAGATATAAGATTACATGAATCTTACGGTGCATCCACATCGCAGTTAGTTTTTGTGGAGCAATATTTTGTAACACGTGGAAGCATTTGATTTTATATGAAGTTTACTCTGTGGTTCGGACGTTCGCTGTATTGAATGGGGCCCCCACTCGTATAATAAAAACAAAGCACATCGCTAGTTTGCGCGGGCAATCTGTTACACGTGGAGCCAACCGAAGACGCCCGTGGCGGTCATACGGCGCTGGTGACCGCTTAACTCAGCGAACGGCCTTAGAAGGTGTGCAATATTGTGCATGCCTTGTCTCTCTCAGGTGGTGTAAAATGAAGTGTTCTTATTGGTGGAGATATCCTCGTGCGGTGTACGAGATTAACTATACCTCTGGTGGTAAAGCAACCTTGTTGCTATTCTATGAAAGGTTGTATTGCTGTAACCTCAGAATAATAACTAAAGCATAGAAGGAGTGCTATGACATTTGAGTAGGCACTCCGTTTGGTCACCATTCGAATTACATTGTCTAAGTCGCTTTTGAATTTTGTATCATAAATGGTGACCAGTTTTTTTATTAACTAGACATTTGACGTTTTTGGCAACTTATTTTGTCTCTTTTCTTTCAACAACTATACGAGTCTCATTTGGACACCTTCTGTGCATAAGTTATTATTCTATGGCTGTAACTAATCGATCACGGTAAACAAGTTAGTTCAACAAGTACGTCAATAGATGGCGCTGCTGCGATCTCATACAAATTGTAGTTAACTTTAATTTGATTCGATTCGAACGATTTAAAAGTGAAGCAAAGTCGCACTCAGAAGTTATTATAGAAAATTAACTTAATAAGCAAGATCTGAAATGAGAGCAATAGTATTCAAAAGTAGATAAAGTTTTAATGTTCATATTGTCCTGTTTTGTCATAAGTAAGACAATCAGCATAATTCTGATAATAGTAGAAAACGAGATCAAATATAATAATAATAATAATAAAATATACTTTTATTGCACACAAGAACATATAATAGAAAACATTTATACAGTGACAAAGTACAAAACAGGCGGCCTTATTGCTAACAAGCAATCTCTTCCAGGCAACCTTGGGTGATAGAAATATAATAAAAAGAATATAATAATTTTGCTATTTTTAAGTAAAACTTATTTACAATACTAATTAGTTTCGCTTTTAGATTTTGCTGGGACTGATTTAGGTAATAAGCTCCGAATGTAAATAGGTGATATGAATTTAGTATCGTTTTAGTCATCTAAAATAAGGCATTGAGGCTGGCACTTAATGCCATCACCAGGTAAAATTTTTAAAACTTCGTATTTTTTATAATCTGTTACGATGATTCTAAATTTGCAATTTTATTTAAGAAGCCAATTAAGGAGGTACGAAGGGGTTTGCAACAGCACTTCGGGCTATAGTTTACAAAACTAAAGAAATAAATTAACTATCAATTATATAGGTTGAGTTTAAAATCAATTGTTACATTTTGTCATTCTGAGGTAGTCTGGCGTGCAATAGATACTTCTTTCTATATCACCTATTTTGCCCTACTGCTATGTAAAGCGTATTTCCAGTGTGTAGGTTCTTTACTTTGTATCTTAATTATATTCTTTCCCTTTTTTTTTATATATTTGTTCCATGAAGGAACAGGCTAAGGTCTGAGCCATACTGCCTAGTCATTAGTTTTTTATTTGTTTTTTTCCCTTGATGATAATGAGTGGTGATTAAGATGAGTGATAAATGATGTTCCCCAAACCCCTTGAGTCCTCAGTAAAGATGTGGAACTTTACTGAGGTCTCACGCGGACTACTTGAGAGAATTTGAAAAGTGATGTTGCACTGTTTAGTTTCATTTGCCAACACTCATGCACGTTCACAAACACTTAACGGTTAATAATCCACTATTATTTCACATTAATATTCGAAAAAACACAAATGTTAGAAAATAAAACAAAACTGCAGACATGACGCTTCACTTTCCCGCCAAGAACTATTCTTTCCCTTTCTTCTTATTTGTGTCTTGCGCAAATTCTTATCTTATTGTATTTCTTTCTTGGCTACGTGTTTTGAGTACGTACAACCAAGTCAGATACTATACAAAAATTTTAAAATTCTGCTTTCGATTTTGAACTCAGCGGCCAACAAATAAAGTTGAAAATGGACAGTACAATTTTGTATAGTCTGAAGTGCTGTTGTGTGTACATTTGAATAAAAGTGACTTTTGATTTTTTTATCAGTCTGTAAATAATTATGTTTGTACAAAGAAATGTGTTATTCAATGTTGCTGTAAAATTGTAAACTATAATGAATGATCGATAATATGAATGAAGTAATGGCAATCCTAAAAATGTAAAATAATTGACTAAATCAAATTGTTAATTTATAAATGTTAAGATTTATTTTAATGTTGTTATAATTGTTAGTTATTATTATACATATTTTATCAATTATCATAGTCGTTTTTCTAGAATCCTAAATCTAACCTAAAGATCAGAGCAAAAAACTAGTAATAGGTCTTCCTCACCACTTTCACACGCTAAAAAATTATCGCATATTAATTTTGGGATCGTGACATCTTTTGAATGTCCAAATTGCAGTGTTTCTATGCCTAAAACGCGTTTTTTATATGCGTAAAGAGAATCTTTCTTTGAAAAAAAGGCGAGCAGTAGAATTGAGTTATGCATACATTAAAGGAATAAGGAAAATTATGTATTTCATTATGACATTCTAGTTTAGTTTGTCACAACCCTAACCCTTAAATGTTTGTCTTTTAAATACGTAAGTACCTACTAGTAAAAGTAATCAATAATGTTAATTGATGTCTCTTGAGTATAACAGTTATGCATTAGGCAGTTGCATCATACTTATAAAAAAAACAAGTATTAAACGTTTAGAATTGTTTATTGCTCTCATGGTACAAAAATGTATAATGCAATGGCAAAGCAATATTAACAATATCATAAAATTTAATTAATTTGACTTCTGCACTATATACTTAGAAACTAAAAAAATATATACATTAATGTTTTATATTGACGACCTCCTTGGTCGAGTGGTTTGTACACCGGTTTTCATGGTGTCGCCATCTTTGAGGTCCCGGGTTCGATCCCCGGTCGGATCATTTTAGAAATTATTGTTTTTCTAAATTGTCTCGGGTCTGGGTGTTTTCTATGTATAATAAGTATGTAAATAAGTATTTTAAGTATGTTTATCCGTTGTCTAGTAACCATTTAACGAGTTTCTTCGAAGCTTCTCTTGGGCTAGATAATTGGTGTGATTGTAGGAAAGATTTATTTATTTATTTATTATTATATATTTTAGCGTTTTATTAACGCTTAAATATACTTAAGTAAAATTTTAAACACTGAAAAAAGACGACAACCTCACGCGGGAATCGAACCACGCACATTCCGCATTCCGGGCGGCTGCCTTAACCACTTGGCTACCGAGGTCTGGCTTTCAACCGTCGAAATTTGTCAGTGCTTGATGCTTATGTTTTCAGTCAACATTGCTTCATCAAATCTTAGAAGTTTTCACCTCTGAGATCCGAAAGAAATATTTTAACAAATATTTGAATATTCGGTTAAGATGAAGCTGCGTTTATAGATTAATGTTTTATATTTTAGCGTTTTATTAACGCTTAAATATACTTAAGTAAAATTTTAAACACTGAAAAAAGACGACAACCTCAGGCGGGAATCGAACCACGCACCTACCGCATTCCGGGCGGCTGCCTTAACCACTTGGCTACCGAGGTCTGGCTTTCAAGCGTCGAAATTTGTCAGTGTTTGATGCTTATGTTTTAAGTCAACATTGCTTCATCAAATCTTAGAAGTTTTCACCTAAAAAAATTTTACTTAAAATATATACACTTAAAAATAAACTAATTGAGACAGTAAAGGAATCAATCAAAATTCAATCTTACCAAAGGGTACAAATTGAACTTTGAATATTTGCGTTGTGAGTTTTTGAACTGACATTGCAAAATTGCAATACAAAAACGTTGTAGTCTAAAGGTAAATGTAGTATATTTACTGGCATTCAATAACTAGGATGATTCAGCATTACAGCTAGTCTCTCCATATTCACAGCATACACCGAATGACACGCTATTATGTTTCTGTGCATCAGTAATGTATTATAGAACTCATCTATAGTCAGTTTATCATCATTAGGTTCTTTGCTTGGTACACTGAAATTAAACACAGTCATGAATGTTGTACATTGTCAAATGATATATACTCAAAATTGAATAATAAACAAATTCATCTGAGATATAAATCTTTATGATATTGATGGCCATGCCTTAGTGGCCATGTGATTCTGAGTTCAATTCTTAGAATGTAAGGTGTGTTTCAAATTAATTAGTTTGCAAGGTTTATCAAACCCATAACAACACTCTTTAAACTTCTCTATCCCGTTTTTACTTTAAAGTAGAATAAACCACTACACTGAATGTCTCTTCTGCAATAGCAAGGACGATATTTGTCTATGGCAATAGGAACTCACAATAGTAGCCTAGTCGACCTTGAAAGTATGGGTAGAAGTTTAAGACATACTATTGCGGATGTTATAAGTATCTTAGCAGAATCAAAGCCATTGTTGTGGTGAGATGAAATATTAGGAACTAACATCAACATCAAGAGCAGTTACTAGCGGCTATTGTCGCTTAGCCTATGCTGAGGCTGGGGCCTAGTTGGCCACACTAAATGTACCTACCTGTGTAACCTCGGATCAAAGTAACTGTCAAGTTTTTTTATTTTTTATTATCTAATTTTATGTACAATCTGTTTGTGGTCAATAAAATGTTTATCTTTTTCTTTTTTTTTTCTTTCTTTTTTACTAATGAGTAATGAATGTATGACATCCTATAAATACAGCAAAGGTTATATTATAAAATAAACAAAAATGCAAATTACCTGCATGCAATTTCAAAAGCAGCTGACTGTTCAACTTCATCGATTGTAGGTGGACATCGAGGCGCCAACGCATCTGGACCATCATCTACATTAACTCTGCCACCCTCTTGGGGATCGTATAGCTTGCACGTATTACGTAGCCACATGTTCGGCATCTCACCACCAACATCGTATATAAAGTGTTTGTTGCGAGTTTTGTAGCCTTTTCGTTGTGTCACTATAGCTGTTATCACGTTTTTGAGGAAGTTTTGGATAGCAACAACCATTATGTCTGCTGCATCATCGTCGGCTCCTTCAAGGCCCAGCTCCCATGCAGCTAACATGAAACGACCAACTACTAAAGCGTGGTCGGGCAAGAATATCTCCTGAAAGTCAAAATAATTTTATTAAATACACAATTATTATGTTTATTTCAGATCGCAAGGTATTTATTGTTTCTTATAATATTATTATTTGTTTCAATTTCAAAACACTTAGATTCAATTTGAGTTAGTAAGTTGTATCTAATAATTACAGTAAGCGTTAAATATGTACATCTGTGGTTTAGCTTAGCGCTTGGACCTGAGACTATTTTCAGCCAGTTCATGTTTAATAGAATGGTGGTAAATAATTTTTAAAATGTATGAGTACTTACATCCTAAAAGTACCTACATAAGAACCTATGATTTTAAAAGGATACCGAAATTGTATTGTGCTAGGGCCACACCTATCGCGCTAATTCGACACGTCTGACCGAACACTTCGTCTTAGCGCAATTCATCATCGCGTTGCGTTAACGCGCTACTGTGTCGCGTAGTAAAGCGACAATGGAACACAATGTTTTTTCTGCGCTAATGTGGCCCCAGCATTATCATGCGAGTTATTTGTAATTCTTAATGAAAATAAACGTCTTAAACCTAAAACCTAAACCTAGGTTTAAGAACCTAAATAATGTAATAGTTAAGCTTTACCTGAGTAGCATATTTGACACCATCACTGCCCGCGCCAGGGGGCGAATTTGGTGGTAAGTATTCTAATAAATCAACTGGTTCGAAGTTCGACTTCTCCGACGTACGCGAGGTCCGCTTGTGTCTACGACTATTCCTCTGGTGAGAACTAGCCTTCTCCTGAGCAATAGACATTGAAGTTTCAGCTAGCCCTTCAACTTTATTCAGTAGAGCGAGTAAGAACTCATTGTGATAATGAACTTGATCCGGGCTAAGCATAGCCCTGGCTTCTCCATCGAACTCCTCTTTCGTTAGCTTCATTCGAAACCATTGTTTCATGTGCGTAAAATATTTTGTAGATTTTTCGCCGAGAGCATCGTTTAACTTCCGCCTGGCCATATTTAGGACCTCTGACGACATGTTCGTGGTGAATTAATAGACTTTACTAAAAAGCAATAGTTCTAACTACAGAGGATTATAATTTTTTGTACAGTAAACCACTGAGCAAATAAGTTTCAGTAAACCGAAACCGATAGATCACAGGAATCATTAAATAATAAACAACGTTCATTCCATGTCATTGTCAGCGACAGACAGTCAAGTCAAGTCCATCAACGTCAAACGTCAAATCGACAGTGACGTGTGTTTATTTTTTTCTCACGCCAAGAAAGGCCAAGAATTCTGACACTATTCTATACAATCTTAAAGTGAGTTTGGGACTGCAGGACATCGGCTACCAATACGAATAGTGGAAAAACGAGCAGAGAGTGATAGCCAACGAGAGTTTCTGTATCTCTTTCTTTTACTTGCCAATCACAGACGTATAGTATACGTCTGTGTTGCCAACTGATAAAAGTAATGTTATTGGTAATTAATGAAAGACAAACAAATCTACTTTTCAAATATTAAATATTAGCTAATAATCTTAGAGCATTACCATGCTCTAACCGCTCCATACACCGTGGATACTAAGGCATCCAAGGCATTTCGACCGTCAATACACTGTGGATTCTTAAGCGTCCAAAACTACCGGCCGACAAAAAAGCTTCATCCTGCTCTTGCGTGTAAATTTAGGCATAAGGCGTATGTTCTGTCCCTTTCTGTATTTATTAACTGTGAAGTTGCGCATCGACCGTTGACTAGTTTAATCTGTATTTTGTGAACAATTTGGATGTGAAGTTGGCAACGATACCATACGATAGTTCTGACCGTCATAGTCTAATGTTTTCTATTTTTTTTGTGATTACCGACCAATTAACTTCAGTGAAAGTTTAAATTTCATTCAAAAAATTATCTGGATTGTCTAAAAGCAATTCTTCAGTGGCCAAGTAAGTTAATTTATATTAAATTATTCATAACAAAATATGGTGCCGAAGTACGCGTAATCGACGCACTAATGTTTTATTGTTTTTTGTAGAAAATAATAATGTTTCCATCTTTGATATTGCATTACTTTAATTAATTGTTAATTATTGTTTGATTTATTTGCTTTTCTAACATCTTTCCTGTCATTAAAGCACTGGATTACTAGTTTTAAAATTGTAATGTGGCATCTGGACGCACAGGTGTCCAAAGTGATTTCAATAAAAATCAATAGCGTCGGGGGCACACTGGGTGATTTTAACATTCAATAGTAGTTAAGCCCGATGCAATACAGTTTTTTTTATGTGTGAAGGTCATTTTTCAATTTGACGACTCTGTATGAAATATAACAGGAGGGAAACAGATTACCCGTGACGAGTTTCTTACCGGTTCTTCTAGCAAGGTCTCCCGCCGTAGGATTTGGGAGCCGATGGCGTAGCTTCTTTAACGCTCATAAGTGTTGTCACCTCAACCTAAATTGAATTTAAAAAAATTGAATTTTGTTTTTTATTATTTTGATGCCTTCGCCTAGACTCACTGATTTGTGTCTTTAAAAACTTTAAATAAAAATAGGTAAATAAAAGTATCTATTTTGTATCGTTTCTTTATTATTCTAATAATTTCCCAAATATCACATAGTTTTGTTGTGTTGTTGACACCAATGATGTTATCACTTAACACCAATATTCTTTCTAGAATTTTAAGCAGGTATAAAATTATCGAGATCTCATCACAGTTTTTTTTAAACGACAATAAATAAATAAAATATTATTTTTTTATATTCATTGCTAGTTAGCTCATAATAAATGACCTACTTCCGAATTACTTCTACAAATGAACGTTTTCACCCAGTGTGCCATTGCCTAAAACCTAAAATTCACTTTAGATACCTAGGCATCTAGTTGTTTCGTTCCAGTTTCGTAATCAAAACTGAACCTTTTTTCTACTCTATATGGTTTATTTCAATTTTATTTTGAAAATGACATATTACCCTTCAAATTGATACCAAATATGTATGTATAAACACACATGAAGTTAGCTGTAAACCGTTCACAAAATAAAATAGTTAGTATTGTTGAGCGGCTACTTAGTGACACCATATGACTTTTGAACGCATTTAATTAATTTAATATATGCTTCTGTGTAGTTATTTCTTAACAATAGTAATCTAAAGAATGTCTTAATATGGGGTTAACCCACAGACATTTAACCTTTATTTCAGTGACAGAGATAAAAGCATGATTGAAAAAAGTGTTTTTGTTTTGACCTGGCGAACTGAGTTCGCAATGGCGGTCAGCTAAAAGTTTCGTGTTCATAAATATAGGTTTAAATAAAAAATGTGCGAACCTGTGTTAATTTTAGTTATTTATTTGTAAAGTGTGAATCTTCAGAAACGTTTTGATTGTAAAAAAGTGGAGCTACCAAATTGGTGGTAAGTTCTAAGCCTATTAAAAGACAAACTCGGCCGAAAAAATCCAAGTGTGGTTAGTTCAGATGCTTAAATTAACTAAAGTACATTATAAAGTTATACAATTTATTTATTAATAGCAAGCTAGTTTCATAATTAACAGAAAAATTATAACTTCCATTATCATAGCCAATTATTTCTTGGCGAAAACAGAAAAACAATCGACAGTCGGCGCGGATCCATTTTGTATTTAAATAGCGCGGTGTATTGACGGTTTGGGACTCGGACCAAATATCAATTTGGTCCGAGGTTTGGGAGCTGCGAGGATGAGTGAAGCGAGCGGCTAAGCTAGTCATAAAAAGATATACCTAGGTAAGATAAAAAGCAAGAAGGGTAAAATTATTTTTTCACCCTTCTTGTTTTTTATCTTACCTAAATCTTGATCTGCTACGAGTAAGCTCTTGACTTTCATCTCACCTGGTGGTAAGTTTTTTTATTTTTTTATTGAAGACTGATTCCGCGTTTGTTTTCGATTTCACCTGTTGGAAAGTGATAATAAGGACGAAGTTGGAGCACGCGCCGTCAGTAAATGCCTGTTTACTCTGGCCTTAGTGTGACAATAAGGCCGAATGTGGAAGCGCGCTTCACCCGGAATCATCAACCACTGAGGAACTGGCTTTATCATATCTCTAAACTGTCGGAACACAACAATGCTTTTAACATTGTTGTTTTGACACTAGACTTTTGATAATGTGGCAGTAGTGAGCGAGGCTGACTTAACAAGCCACACTACCAACCAAACCAAGTGCACAAAAATATACCCATGCGGGAATCGAACCCAGGACCCCTCGGTCTTAAACTGGTGGCTTAGCCACTAGACCACAGAGGCGGTTACAATACCTACTTTATCTATTCCGTTTAGCCTATGACCATCCCACTGTTGGGCACTCTCACATGCACTACAGTAGGTTTGGAGATCCGTTCGTAGCAGAAATCAGCCAGCCTAATGCGGGTTGGTGGGATTCAAGGATACCAATCAATAGCTTAGCTGTGGAAGGCCACAGAATGGAAGAGTTCGAGCTGTTTTTAATTTGGTCACCCATCTAGTGACGGTGGCGGGGCGGAGAGGTCACACAGCCGCTGCCCGCTCGGTATGCGACAGTGGTTCGTATCATTTCTAGTGTTGCCCAAATGCAAGAACAAGACAAGACTTAGCCAGTATTGGTCTTGGTCTTGCGCCACTGCACCCAGTCTTGGTCTTGGTCTTGGTATTGCGTTCCCAGTCTTGGTCTTGGTCTTGGTCTTGCAGCAAGAGTCTCGCAAGTCTCGCAATTACCTAATAGCCTATCGATATTTATTAAACGTTACTTTAGATCTCAGAACAACGTAACAGAGTAAGGTACATTTTAAGCTTGAATTAACATAACCATAGTAAAGATCAACCAAATTAATAAATGTCTAAACATTTAAACATGAGAAAATTGAAAAATTAACTGACACCGGTTAGGGTTTAAATGAACCCACGACCTAAGCGATCCGTGCCTATGCTCTAACTCTAACGAGATTTGCAGTGAACTTATTGGACATATTTCTCTCTATCTACCTATCCTTACCATTATTCAATTACAATATTTCTTACGTTATCAGGATAATGTAATCGTGTCTATTCTGAGCACCCGGAAACTTATTTTATTCTTTAGAACATGTACTCTGTGGCGCTAATCAAAAAGTGTCAAATTTTATGCGTGCTGCGCGGCGGCGACGATTGTATGCGATATCAATAGAAGCCGCGCCGGCACGTGTATCTTGACCTTGTACCAGGGGGGTGTCACTTCGCAGTTTAGGTACGTTCGGCCGGCGCGCCTTCCGGGCAGGCCGCCTAGGCGTATCTGGGCAGTAAAGGTTGGCGCTAGCCGACGCACGCTCCACGTCGCGCGTCGTCGCTTAACTCGTATTCCCTGAGCGCGCGCGTTAACCCTATGCTCTGTGACGTCACGACGTCAAATCGATATTGTGTCAGCGTTGCTTAACGGAATATGAACGCTCGGGTCACACGATAAGTTTAAATTTCGTGTGAAAATTGTTAGAGAGTGAACCTTCTGTACTATTAGCTATTCTGTGCTTGTACTTCCGAATAGCTACAAAATTTCTTTGACAGGTCAATATCCGACCTTTGATGATGCCGACAATAAGGCGCCGCGCACTATCAAAGTGCCGATGGTCAGAACTAGGGATGCACTTTTTTTTCTTTTAATGGATATTTCATTCGCTATGTATGTTTATAGTATTGTTCGTAATACGCAGAAGTCCGATTTTTAATTTTTTTATTATATTTTTTTGCGTCTCATAGAGTCCCTAAGCGTACCTACTAGGGGTTGCAGTCCCGATACTATGGAGAAAACGGGATTCCCGGTACTGCGCTAACTCTGGTACCGGGAAAACCGGGAAATATTGGTACTTTTCGGTACTGAGATTTTTTTAACCCAGATGTAACTAACGTTTGATATATGGATCATTGAGCAAAATAAAATTTTACACAAAAAGTTTACAATAAAAATATTGTTTTGTCAATTGTTGTACTAGCTGTGGAATTACTTTGTCGAATAGAATTGGTTAGAGATCATCTGAGTTGAATGTTTTAAATTTAAAAGGGTCTATATGCAATGGATTTTACCATGAGTGTTTTAAGTCGAGTAAATAATATAAATTCGTCCAAAGCAAGACCGTTCAAACGGCGACAGACAAACTTCTCCAACGGATCCTCTCGGCCGAGATTGTGGTATTACGAGACTTCAATGCCCACCACGTCGAATGGCTTGGTTCACGCACAACTGACCACGCGGGTAGAGCCGTTCATGACCTCGCATTGGCCTACAGTCTGTCCCAATTCGTAACCGACCCTACGCGGGTTCCAGATGTGGAGGGCCATCCAGACGCACCCAGACGGCTATCAAGTTTCTGTTGATGCACCACTATGCTCATCAGACCACTGTCTGATTCGTAGCACTGTGCCTCTCACAGAAACTTAAAACACGTGGAGTCCGGCATTATAGGTCAGCGGATTGGGATGGGATGCGAAGTTTCTTTGCGTCCTACTCATGGTGGCGAATTTGCTTCTCGCTGGATAATCTTGATGTCGCCGCCGACTCTGTCGTTAGTGTGATACTGCAGGGAATGGAAACTTTCAATCCAAACTCTGTGGTTCCCATTGGCGGCAAGTCCCAACCATGGTTTGGACATTGCTGCAAAATGGCGTTTCGCCAAAAGCGACAACATTACCAAGTCTGGGCTAATGCGGTGTCATCAAAGGATCCAAACACCAGTGCGCTCAGAAAGAGGTACAACTTTGCCGTCAGGTCCTGTAAGGACATTGCCAAGGCGAAGTCATCATTCATAAGTGGAATTGGCGAGAGACTAATGCGTCTTCCTTCGGGTACGCGTGCGTTCTGATCTCTCGCGAAAGCTACATTAGGGAATTTTTTGTCAGCCGTCCCAACCACCATTGCACAATATCGATGACTGCCTGGCCCATACTACAAAGGAGTAAGCCCACCTCTTAGGCACTGTTTTAGCATCAAACTCGACCTTGGACGATGGGAAAAACTCTCCACCAACCATACCGCTTTGCGCTTGTTCAATGCCAAACGTCCGGTCCCTACAAAGGTCAGTTCTTAAGGCTCTTTTTTTCTTGATATCCATAAGTTGAGTGGGCCTGATGCAGTTCTCTGTGTGCTCCTGAGTTGGCGCCGGTTCTAACGCGCCTTGTCCGGCTCTCTTACACTACTGGCGTTGTCTCGAGCTCTTGGAAGACAGCCCTTGTACACCCGATTCTCAAAAAAGGCAATCGCTCAGATCATTACAAACCGCCAGCTCTTAAGGTACCTAGAAGAAAACTAGCTATTAAGCGATCGCCAGTATTGTTTTCGTCGCGGTCGTTCGGCTGGTGATCTTTTAGTGTACCTTACTCGCCGATGAGCGGAGGCAGTCGAGAGTAAAGGGGAGTCACTGGCAGTTAGCTTGGACGTAGCGAAAGCCTTTGACAGGGTATGGCACAGGGCTCTTCTCTCTAAACTTCCATCATACGGGCTTCCTGAGAAATTGTGTTTGTGGGATGCCAGCTTTCTTTCTGGGCATAGCATCAGAGTCGCAGTCGACGGTTCATGCTCTAACATGAAACCCGTGAATGCTGTAGTCCCGCAGGGGTGTGTGTTAGCTCCTACTCTGTTTCTTCTGCATATCAATGACATGTTGCATAACAACAGCATTCATTGCTATGCGGACGACAATACGGGGGAAACTCTCTACATCGGACAAGCTAATATTTCTCTGGAAAGCGTCATCGAGAGCCGGAATAAACTTGTGACTGACACCGAGAACATGTTAAGTCATGTCTTGAATTGGGGACGACATAACCTAGTCCACTTTAACCCCTCCAAAACACAAGCTTGCGCATTTACCGCGAAAAAACATCCCTTCGTCGTACCTCTCAACTTTGAGGGAGCTAGCTCTCCATGATACCAATCCGACTATTGGATCCCTTAGCATCGATATTTCGAGTGACTTTCAGTTTCGAAGTCATTTGGAGTAATTTTAAGTTATAATAAAAGTACCGAAAGTACCGAATTTCCCGGGAAACAAATTCTCAGTACCGGTACTGCGTAAAAAGTCAATTTCCCGGGAAATACCGGGAAAATTCGGTACCTGGAATTCCCGGGAGCATGCCCTAGTACCTACCTATACCACGAATTCCTATACTCCCTGAAACTACACTCAGTCCTAACTGCAAAACACATAAGTCTCGCAGGCTTAGTCTTGTTCTTGCTCAAGTCTTGCACGGTAAGTCTTGGTCTTGGTCTTGCTAAAATTAGGCGGTCTTGGTCTTGGTCTTGCAAAAATGCAAGAACAAGACCAAGAGTGATTTTGGGAAACACTAATCATTTCATATACTTAATGTCAAATGAACTAATTTCCAGGGACATACCTAACGTAAGTATATTGGATATAATTTTTACTTGTTCTAAATACACTTCCTTTAACAACATTACGTATATTAGTTAAGTATTCACTTGATATAATACCTACTCATTTTCTCTAACAACGTTTTCTATAAAACTATTATAATACCCACTGTAACTTCATTTGATATAATTTTTGCCTAAAATAAAAATAGCATTTTAACCCTAATTGATTTCAAATATTATCTTGAAAAGTTAATACTTTGTGTTTTCGTTAAGGTTGTGCTAAAAAGTCAGTGACAGAAACGAATCGCAGCAAAACCGACTCCACGTAGACTGTCTGCCCTACGATAGAGTGTCAAAACTAGGGATCAGTATCAGTAATCAGGGGTGTAATTTAAGCCCGCGTAGGCGCGGAGGGGCAAGGCGGTCCGCGAGCTAAGGAGCAGGTGGGTTTAATCATCTGCCTGCTTGCACTAGCGACACAAACGGCTGAAGCATAGGTCCTAATTTATCGTTTTTTGGGATGAAAGGTGAAGAATGATAAATCATAATGCATTGTTAACTTAAGTTATCACTTTAAGGAATAAATGTGATTTCCAATTATCGTATTGATATTGTGGTAATTAATAGAAATTGGAAAAAACTGATTTTTTGAAGTAAAATAAAGTAACGGCTGAAATGAGTTTTGGAAACATTAGTAATAAGGTTGACATTTTGAATCATTCAAATATCTTTTTTTATTACCTACTTATAACATAAGTACTTAGTTATAAAAAAAGGTCAAATATTAATACATTAATTTGAGTGTTTTAAAACTGTTTCGTTTTTCGTCTTGGTACAAGCACAGAATAACTAATAGTACTACCGTACAGAAGGTTCACTCTCTAACGACTTTCAGACGAAATTGAAACTTATTGTGTGACCCGAGCGTTCATATTCCGATAAGCAACGCCGACTCAATATCGATTTGACGTCAGGAGTCAGGAGCGCAGGGTTTACGCGCGCGCGCAGTGATTACGGGTTAAGGCTAGGTAGGTCGCGCTTTGAATTTTTTCAAACCATCTGAGACATAGAAAATAATGGCTTAAATTAAGGAAAAAAAGTATGTAAGTATTAGTTATGGATCTAATCTATTCAAAGTCGCATTCAGTTACAAGAACCAATGAATTTCACTCGATAGAAAAAAAATTCCCAATGTTACCCCTTTTTGTAATGTTTTTTCAATATTAAGATCAACGTCATTAGGTATATTAAGTCAGTTCTTATATCAAATGAAATTATATGAAATGAAATGATATTATCTGAACGTTAGACTATAAAAGTATTTTAAAACATTACACACCAATGCGAAAGATCTGGGTTCGATTCCCACCTGAGATAGTAGTTCTTTCAACGTTTCACTATCTTTGGTGTAGGTATATTTACATACATAAAAGTACATATGATCACGACTATTATTCCCGAAGGGTTATTCAAAGACTAGGCAATGAGGAACACAAAAACAGTAGGTAAGTACCTTTACCTACCTATATTTGAGCATTGTAAACGCAAAAATAATGAAAAATTACAGTTTCATACTTTATTTTTAATTGTCCTTGGTGGTGTCTTTATACAAGACCAAACATTATTAAAGGCTTAAATGGTTATGGTTCCCTTCAAATAAATGATTTCTAACTGCTATCGAGTTTCGTAGGAAGGTAAGGTAAAATAAATGTAAATACTAAATCGTTTATTTAATTTAATAAGTAGACAATAACCAAATACCATGCAACACCAAAATTATGCTCGCTCAGTCTCTTTTACTCCCTCGTCTCGACTATGCTGATGTTTGTTATTTAGATGCTTCAAGCTGGAGCGCCTGCAAAACTTGGCCATCTGTTTTATCTTCGGTCTACGACAATATGACTACATTTCGTAGTACCGGTCGAGGTTAAAGTGGCTCCCAATCCGTCTTCAAGATATGCACATCCTTTGCTTCCTTAATAAAATTCTTCACTAGTCGGAACTTTCTCATTACCTACGATCCCGTTTTATGCAATTACCTTTTCCGGCCCTAAACGTTCCTGTGATACCAGCACCTTTCCTTTCCACAAGCGAACTCCAAGTTTTTCCACAATTCTTTCACTGTGTATGCTGCTAGATTGTGGAATAAACTACCGGCTAGCATTCGTGATAGTCCATCGGTTGAATCTTCAAACACAAACGAAAGAGCACTATCTATCGCACTAAATCGATTATCAGTAACTTATATATTCTTATAATATAGGTACCTATGGGTTATTTACTTATAATTGTATGTAGTTCTGTATTATTTGTTTTGTATTACCTATATATGAATTCATACTGAAGTACCTATGTATGTTAAGTACGTATTAATAAGTATAGCACAATTAGTACTGCATTATATCTTTTTCCCACCACAGCTAGAGTTGGCTGGAAGAGATCTCTTCTAAAGATAAGCTCAGCTTTGTAAATGTCCCGTGTAACCTGTGTCTAAGTGTAATTTCTTGTGCAATAAAGTATTAAATTAAACATTCTTAACAAAACAAAATAAAAAATAAGGTACAGTATTTCTGTACAATAAAATTAAAAAAGCTTTCTATTATTGAATAGAAAGCTTATTTAATTTTGATGAATTTTGATGATGGCCATTTGGCTATCGTTCTATGACCAATTGGAACAACACTCCTATCTATAGAATGTAAAAAAGATCAATAAAAGTTCTGTTTGAAACACAGAAAAGATTAAGTTCTTCAGTTCTGTGGTTTGGACTTGAAACCATCGAGCTTTAACAAATTATATCAATTGAGTTTGACGAGTGGCTCGCTTCATAATAAAATATGATGTTAAATCTTTACGTATACCTATACCACAGTTAACATTGTCCGTATTATATTCTCTGACTGTGCCTAACATAACATCAAAACACTTTTGAATCTTAATGTGATTAGCGCTTATCGTATTGAGATACATGTTACACTACAACAATTTATTAAAATATATAAGAGGTAATAAATCTATGATCAACACAAAAAGTAAATAAATCTTATAACTAACGATTAAATATTACATAAGTCTCGGCTTAAGCTTAAGTTTCACTCCATTTTCCGATCGAAGTATGAGATCGGCCGTCAACGCTGGCACCTCGTCCGTCGGAAGGATTATGAAGTTTTTCACCATTTCCGATATGGTAATTCTCATCTCCATCATAGCGAACTTTTGTCCTGAAATTAGTTAATCGAATTGTTAATTAATTTAGTCTTCGTCTTTAACCAGTACTGTGTCCCGTAGGTAATAGGGTAAAGACACCTAAGAGTGTGTACTCTTGCGTGCGTGTGCACTAGGCACCAAAGAGCAGATGACAGGACCGGACAGAAACAAATTCATGGAATTCATAAGCACTACTACAAAATACTACGACAACTTTAATAATTCCATGCATACATTAAATCACAGGGTAGACACTGCCTAGCAAGTGTTGATAACCATTAAAGCATTATAAGTAATAAGTGCTCGTTGGTGGCTATACTCTATGCTAATAATATGGCGCTTAACAATAAACCATTATTATATTCTTTGGTTAGTAGCCTTCTCGAGGAGGTTGATAATCAGTCATCAATCTGCTGCTTGATGTTTAATCAAAATATATCCAGAAGTAAGTAAGAGATACCTTATTTTTAAACACGGAAACTTATGAGCCGCCAATAGCATTAGCAAAAAAATGTAGAACACTAGTGTTAAGAATATATTTTATACGTACCCCTAGCTCGTAAGTACTAAGTAAGTAGCAATAGAAATAAGTAGAATAAGCAAATGTATTAGCGTAATAAAAAAGATGTAATAGATTAAGAAAATATAGCGTAAGATAGTAAGTAATAAAATTGAAAAGAAAATTAATAATAAATAATAATAATAATTTATTTCCAAAAATTACAATTTGCACACTTAACTACTTGCGGTCTCTGCACAAAGCAACGCTTGATTTGCAGCAACCAAACATTAATAACATAAAACCATTTATATTGTGCTAGTTAGATGTTTGTTCAAACTACTACTACAAATAATAAAAAAAAAATATATAAATTTATGGACATGCAATTACATAATACTAAAAATAAGATAGCAGACATCAATCAATCATAATGTGTGAGTCTGTGAGTGAGATGTGCTTGTGAGTGTGGTGTGTATGTGATGTGTGTATTAAAGGCTTAGAGGTTCACGTTGGCAGAATACTCTCCGTCTAAGCATAACTCAGGCCCATGAGCCAAGACTCCAAAACCCGCTTTGCAGTGCGGGTGGTCACGTTCCTCAAATCAATTTTTCGGCTTACGATGTTATAAATACGCGAAATAAGAAAGAGAGATTGACGGTTTGCAAAGGAGGTACGGGTAGGAGGAGTGGGAATCCTATAAACACGTCTGCCAATCAATAGCTCGTAGCCAGGCGATTCAAGGATTGTAGAGTGCATGGCTGTTACTGCCCGAAATATGTATAGCTGCCTCACTCGTAATACTTTGCACTCTCTGTATAGTTCATCAGTGCTGTGCCTGAAGGGTTTACGTAGCATCACTTTTAGAACTGACCGTTGAGCCCTTTCGAGTTCGATAAAATTTGTCTTGGCAGCACCTCCCCAAACTCTGATACAGTATTGTAAAAGCGACTGGCAAAGAGCCTGTTGGTGCGAGCGGCACCAACATGCGACGTAGTTAAAGGGAAAGGCGAGAAGGGGCTTACCAGGGGTTCGTGGTCCAGGCACGGTCACGAGCTGAACGTGCCGCGGGTGGCGCTGGCGGCCCGGGCGCTGTAGCGGTCTTCGTTGATGAGGGCGGTCGAACACACACAGTTCACTTCATTCACTGGTGTTCGTTAGGCGTTAGGGGCGAGCTGATAGCACTAGCTCTTTCACTGTACACTTCACATAGGGCTTTGGGGCTGAGCGTCACGCGTGGCTTCACCTTGAGATGTCGTTGCGCACTGCCGGCGGCGCCGGCGGCGGTCGCCCGCGGGCAAAACCTCGTCCGGTATATACGTCGCAGTGTCCGTGCGACGAGGATAACGCACTCTAATTGGCCGACGGAGGGGCAGCCGCGATTAGTCGTTGCGGTTGTGGCGCAAACATCTTCCCGGGCCCCAGGGGGTAGGGGGGGGGGGGGGGGAAGGAAGGAACGGAAGTAAAAGGAGACTACAGCCTCGATTCGTGCTGTGTTGAGTTAACGTGTGGGCGTATACATGATGAGCTGAGAGGAATGCACGTGTGTGATTGTATGAGCAAAATGGGCAACGCGCAAGGGCGTGCGCTGGGCATGGTACCATATAGGCACGAAGGCGTGCGCTGGGCATGGGACCATATAGGCACGAAGGCGTGCGCTGGGCATGGGACCATATAGGCACAAAGGCGTGCGCTGGGCATGGGACCATATAGGCACGAAGGCGTGCGCTGGGCATGGGACCATATAGGCACGAAGGCGTGCGCGCTGTGGCGCAACGCGCAACGGCGCAATAAAAGCGACCGCAATAAAAGCAAAAAATAAAAAGCAGACTGCATGTGTGTGTGTGTGTATGTATTGCAGGCTGATGTGTGGTGTACGTGTTTGTACGGGCTTATTGTGTTGTGCAAAGGCGTGGGCTGATGTCATGCACCGTATAGGTGCGGGCTGACTACATGTGTTTGTGTACTACTAATAACTAATTAATTTTTATTAGGGCACGAGATATAAATAGTAAAGTTACGGGAACAAATGAACCAGGAAATGATGGCACAAAATAAGATTACTATCTTATGGGCCGAAATAATTATTTTACATATAGCGGACTGTAATTGTATGAGCGGATGGAATGTGCATTGCTGGTGTACTGAATGGGCTGAATAACTTAATTACTGCTGCGACTCATGCGGCTGCTTCGCGTGCGCGGACGCATGCAGCGGGCTGTCGCTGAGTCGCTGCCTCAGGGTCTCCCGTAGGTGGGGCGGGAGCCACCGCGCCGCCGACTGTGGCTGGCACTGCTGCGTCGTGTCGTCCGGTCGGTGAAGGGACGTGTGATGCTCGGTGCGCCCACACACCCTGCTCCCTTCACCGACTTGCACTCGTCCGGGTAATGTGGCCCGAGGCAGCGGGGGCAGCGCTCGCGCGACACCACGAAATCCCACCGGCCCTGCGTCGGCTGGGCATTATAGCGGGCGCACGTAATGAGCTTGTGCCCCCTTTCCCTGCAATAGGGACAGTAGGGCGTATTTGGGCTAGGCCCGGCTTGCGCGTGCATTGCGAATGTTATATGTGTAGTTATGTATAGGCGTGGCACGAGTCGAGGCGAAAAAATTAAATGTGGTGGGTAGGGTTTGATTTAGTGGACTGTTACTGGGATGTATCCGGCTCGTAAAGGATCATAAATGTTGGTGCGAGAGGCACCAACATGCGACGTAGTTAAAGGGAAAGGCGGGAAGGGGCTTACCGGGGGTTCGTGGTACAGGCACAGTCACGAGCTGAACGTGCCGCGGATGGCGCTGGCGGCACGGGCGCTGTAGCGGTCTTCGTTGATGAGGGCGGTCGAACACACACAGTTCACTTCATTCACTGGTGTTCGTTAGGCGTTAGGGGCGAGCTAATAGCACTAGCTCTGTCACTGTACACTTCACATAGGGCTTCGGGGCTGAGTTCAAGGGCGCGTCACGCGTGGCTTCGCCTTGAAATGTCGTTGCGCACTGCCGGCGGCGCTGGCGGCGGTCGCCCGCGGGCAAAACCTCGTCCGGTACATACGTCGCAGTGTCCGTGCGACGAGGATAACGCACTCTAATTGGCCGACGGAGGGGCAGCCGCGATTAGTCGTTGCAGTTGTGGCGCAAACAGAGCCTTATAAACAAGAAAAAGAGTGTCCCTCGTCGCGGAGTGTCTTAGCGATTTCATTATAAAAATGGTTTTCCTGATCCGCGACGACAACTGATTAATATGGTGTCTATAAGAGAGCTTCTCATCTAGTATTACACCTAGGTACTTTAGGTGGCCGGCTCTTTCGACCTCATAGCAGCTGCATGCTGAGCTCTGGAAGAATAAATCACAGTCATGTAGCTTTAAGCGATGTGATGATGGCGGTTGGGATGCAATCGTTTTGTGGAAAGCTAGATATTTTGTTTTAGCCATGTTTATCGTAAGGAGATTCTCTTTTAACCAGTTAGAAATCGCTATCATACCAAAATACCGGGTATAAATAACATTTATCTATACCCGGCGAGCTGTCAGGTTTCAGATCACTTATAAGTTTGCAAACTTCATCTTCATCCGTAGGATACATAAAGACAGATTAGGATGTTGATTTAATCCTCTTACCAGCGGCTGTAGCAAGTGATTCCTGTGACACAGACAAATGGTTCAAGATTCGGTTGGCAAGTTTTCTTCCTGCATTCACGAAATTGGTATTGCAGAGGATTTGAGGTCAGATTTCGTTTCAGATAGTTCGATAGGACATTTCTAAACCTTTTTCAAGTGGCAAATGTCTTTGATAGTGTGCCAAAGCTTTTTGGGGTTATCTTTGTTGGTGGTAAGAGTTTGGTTCTCATAACTAGTCTTTACTTTATGAAGAATACTATTCAGAAAGTTGCGGTAACGTTTATAAGTTATTTGCACCGTCTTATTCAATGGGTTCCGCCTTGCCTGTAAATGTAGCCGGTCTCGTTGCTTTTGACATTTAATAAGCCCTGGTGTAATCCAAGGTTTTATTAAAAATTTGGAGCGTGATATTGTGACCCTTTTAGTGTGTGAGGTTATTGCTGAGTCAACAATTCTGCTTAACGTTTCAGCAGCTTCATTTATATCTTGACTTTCAGTGACCGCCGTCCAGTCGGCAGCGCAAAGTACCTTCGTCACAGCATCGTTATCGATCTTAAGGCATGATCGTTTTAACTCCTTTTTTGCTCGTCCAAGTGCAAGTCCCAATAGGCAGATGTAGTGATTCGTAGTGTCAGTTGCGCATACCAAGCCCAAGGCTTGCACTTTTTTCTTTTTGACGAAAAAGTGGTCAAGACAGGCATCCTTTCTCGTTGGTTTGTCAATAGCGGGTAATAATTGATGCTCCGTTAAAACCGACATGTACTCAATACACTGCTCACTTAGAGGTACAGAACAAAGGTCAAGATTTAGATCTCCAGTAACTATAATGGCATCCCTATTACTAAATGATTGAAGTATTCGGTCCAGGTCTACCAAAAAGTTCGTTACATTGAAGAACGAAGGAGACCGGTCAATAGCAAGTACCAAAAGATCATTACCAATCGCAATCTCCAAGCAGTTGCAGTCCGTGCAAGTTGACTCAACCACTTGGGCATTCAAATTCTCCCTCACATATGCAGTCACACCGCCACATTTGTTAATGTATTTGTTTGCGCCAACGCAATGACGAATCGCTGCCGCTCGTTTGTCGGCCAATGAGAGTGCGAATCTTCGTCGCACGGGGGCTATGACGCCTGTACCGGACGAACCTTTTGGACCGCGGGCATCACGCGGTCGCCCAGGCAGTGCCCTTTGAGATCTCAAGGCGAAACCACGCGTCACGCGCTCTTGAACTCGGCCCCGAAGCCCTATGTGTACAGTGAAGAACTAGTGCTATAAGCTCGCCCCTAACGCCTAACGAACACCAGTGCCCCTAGTGAAGTGTGTGTGTGTTACCGCCATCAGCGAAAGCCCGCGCCACGAGCGCCATCCGCGGCCACCTTCAGCTCGTGACCGTGCCTACACCACGGACCCCCGGTAAGCCCCTGTCCCCGCCTTATTCCTTAACTACGTCGCATGTTGGTGCCTCTCGCATCAACAGTATTTATGTGTACGAAAGGATTCATATCCAGGCAATTGTGGGATGATTGTTGTCACCTAACCAACATTCTGTCAAAACAATCACATTAAAATCAATATTAGAACGTTTTAGGGTCACTAAGAAAGAATCAAAATTCTTTTGTATGCTTCGAATATTCCAAGTAAGAGCTCTGAAATTATGAACAGACGAAAGAAAGCTACCACAAACGTCAATGTTGTCGAGCACCCGGCAGTCAATGGCTAATGCTTCATCAAGATCACTAATCTTTTGTAATATGATAAATTCAACATCTAAAATTAGTTTTACTATTAGACTGCGTACGCTTAACAGTACCTTATTGCGTCCATTGCCTCTATAAGTGTTGTGTTGGGAAAGTGTGGGTTGCGTTTTTGAGCATGAAAAAATATTTTGTGTAGGTGAGTAACAGAGCGAGAAAAGTGTATTAATATTGTATGTGTGTTAACAATTTTGCCTGACCAACATTAATATAATAATTTTGCATGACTAATTGTGAAAATAATAATAATTGTACTAAAAGCGACTGTAACAAAATCAAAACAAGATCCAAGTCGCATCTACAATACTGCGTTTCCCAATAATTTCGGAGGTCCGACTTTTTCATCCAAATCAACAAGCGTAGAAATACGTATCGCTGGTTTCCCATCAGCCTTTCTAACATAGACGGCGCCATTCCGAATCCAGCAGTATCGAAATTGATGTTCGTTTGTTCGGGTTCTTGATTGGCGAAATAAATATCTGTTCTCTTTTGTGAGCCTCTCATTAAGAAAAAAGGTTGAGGGTGGGCCTCCAGATACGTTTTCGGTAGTTAAGTTACGCCTAATCTTGGCGGCTTTGATCAGTTCATCTCTTTTTTGTTTTCTTACTAATCTAACGATTATAGGGCGAGGAGCTTGCTGTTGAGCTGCATCTGTGTGGCTTTTGCGTGTATTTGAGCCCACTCGTAAAATTTCGTTAATATCTGCGTCAGACAGTTCAACACCCATTTTTCTTGAGGCTGATAGTACAATATGGTTCAAATTCTCGTTTGCCTGTTCTGTGATTCCTACTATTTCTAGGTCGTTCTTCATGTTGTCTTGATATTGTGTTGCTAATTGCTGCTGAAGGCATCCGATAGTTGATCTTAGGTGAGTAATTTCTAATTCTGCCTCCTGTAGTTTTTTAGTGTATTCTTTTATAGTCTGCGTCAAAGTGGCAGATATTGACGACACTTCTTGTTTTATCTCCGTGTTCTGCTTCTTCACATGAGCCACTTCTTGTTTTAGTTGTCGTAGTTCTGATAGTATTGCTGAGGTCTCAGATGAGACAGGTGCACTCTCCTTCGTTGGCTTTGCCTTTACTGCCTGTGGCTTGCTTCCGCGAGTCAAATTTATATTTTCACTCGCTTTTGAATGATTGTTATTCTTTTGTGATGAAGCTGATATTTGGTCTGGAGTAGAACTGTTGTCCACCTTTGGTTGCGAACAAATACAGAAGGGGCACTGCCAGTTGAGTCTCTGCTGCTGAGAAAGTTGGTCAAATTGCTCTATAGATAATTTTATACATAGCAAGTCGAAGCTCTTCTTGCATTTTGAGCACTCCATAAAATACGGATCACATATGGGTTCACCACATCCGGAACAGTTGGTACTCATTTTTGCTGCCCCTATTGTTTGGGGTCTATCTACTGTGCCGCAGGTCTACGTACAAGTGTTCTTAGTGAAGTCCCCGAATATGGGCAAAATTTCCAAGATGGCAACACTATGGTTGTGTCAAACTCAAATTGACGTCTGTCAATTGAATTTGACAACTACAAATGCTAGTGTCTTGTGGGTATTCTACAAAAAAATCGTGACAAGTCCCGATTTGTAAAAGATGTGGGTATAATAATCTGACTTATCTGCTTGGATATTTGAGTAAATTAGTCGGAATTTCTTCTTGCAAACGTTGGTGCAGCTCGGCGTCGACTCGCACAACACAAAGCAGGTACCTCAACAGCAATCCGTTTGGTTTATCAATAATTTTCGGAAAAACGATTACGAGCACAATATAAACAGAGGCAGGGTGTTGCCAGACTCTCAATTGTAAAACATTGTAAAAAAGCAAATTTGTAAAACATAAACAAGTCATGGATTCGAATCCCATTCGAACTTTCCTGAGACTGATTGTTTTTTTTTAGTAAACATTTTATCCCATAAACAAGTGTCCTGAAGAAACTTCTTTTCCCGTAATGTTAGAAAAATAAATAAATAATAGGTATAATAAAAGAAAAGAAAGCAAGATCTGGAAAAGCATAGGTGTAGGCGGTAATCCCAACCGCAAAAAAAGAGCATAAGCGTGATGTATGCAAGTGTAGTATATGGAATGGAAGTACGAGAGACATAAAAGCGAGAACTAGAATGAAAGGGAATATAACAAGCACAGAATGGCTCTGGTCATCATATCGGAGGTATTAAAAAAAAAAGTACCTAAGCATAACACATTTCTCCTTGGTAACCAAAATTAAGGGTAGGTACGCTCGGCCTCTGAAGTTAACATTTTAGTATCATTTATGTTACCTACTTAATCTCACTCGGACGTCTCGGAACGGTCGCGCTCACATCAGTCGCGCTCGTGCAATTATTATTATGTGTAAGCGTAGAAGTTAGTATGAGATGGCACTAAAGTGTTATGGTTGCTTCACACATATCAGTGAAGTCACAGTTCCGGCACAGTACCGGCACAGTGTTTTTCATACATTCTTTATAAACGCATCCCCACTTGTCAGTGATAATGCTCTCAGTGTCAGTGCCGCCACCGGCAAATCACGGACGTTTTCGTTTTGACAAAATAGATAGAGATGAATGAAAGAATATTTTTCACTGTGCCGGTACTGTGTCGGAACTGTGACTTCACTGATATGTGTGAAGCACGCATTAAGCTACTCCCAGTGGCGCAACTTGCCTTATTCGTGAATTATAAGTACTTAGGTACAGAAACGGCGTAAGGTGAAGGCACTGAAGGAAAGGAATTAAATTCACAACACGACGCCATAGTACATTTTGTATGGAAACCTTTTGAAGCGGCATCATGACTGCGCTGCTCGTGCGCTGTCACCTTACGCCGTTTCTGCGTAATTCACGCATAGACGTGCCCAGTATCAAATTGATACGACTGATACGGTGGTAGCTACGCCCCTGCGAAGGCGAAGGCTCCCTAGGATGAAGTAAGATCATTATGCGGAGGTAGCAGAAGGCAGGCACGATTAATCATCGGTGCCCTGACTGGGCTGACTGCCACAAAACAAATGTTCCACAAAATGCAACAGCAACTGACAACCTGTGCATGGCATGTGGAGGGGAAACGGAGTCCATGCAGCACCTACTCTGCGACTTTTTTGCCAGGAAAAGAATGAATCTTCTGGGATCGGCCTACCCGAAACCAGAAGATTTTAAGCTCTTCACCCTCAAGGACATTGCCAAGCTTATGGCAATTATCTTCACTGAGGAGGCAGAGTGATAGGACGGGGTTGCACAAAAGATCCCAATGGGTCGACGATCGACGTGCTGCTGCGAGGGGAAACCTCTGCAGGCCCCACTAGATAAGATAAGATAAGGTAAGCTACGCCCCTATCTACTTCTGAGACTCACGCATGCCAGATATCGATTGATCGAGATGCACGGCCTGATTATTATTGTGATAATGCATGGTACAACTGAACGGCACTCACCGATGCAATTCCTTGGTCCCGCACTGAATGCAAGCCACGTGAATGGGTTCCTGCTTGCATTCTCGAACCTTTCTGGTTTGAACGCCGTCGGGTCGTCATAGTTACTGTGGTGGCGTTGCATGTTGTAGAAATCCAACACTAATTCTGTATTTTTTGGTACACGCATACCGTTAATGACTGAAACAAAAAAGTCATTTAGAAGTTGTGACTAAATTAATAACGTTTGGGGGTTAAAGTTACTGCTGTTGTGTTTCGTCCGGCCAGTGAGAGTTCCGGAGGCCCCTCTCCCCCCCCCCCCTCCCAATTCCTATTCCTTCCTTAACCCTATTGCTTTTTCAAAGGTCGGCAACGCATCGGCGACTCCTCTGGTTTTGCGGGTGTCCGTGGGCGGCGGTGATTGCTCTCCATCAGATGACCCGCCTGCTCGTTTGCCTCCTTCTTGGCCGTCGGCGAGCTTTGCTGTATATGCCGGTTCTATTGTGTAGACAATAGAACGATAGCAACAGCTCGACTTGTTTTCTAGTAACTCAAGAAGCCTATGGTAATTGGTAGTTAGTAGTAACTAGGTATCTTAGGCTCCTTGTGTTACTAGAAAAATGGCGTCAAAGCGAAATAAAAACATTTTAAAAGGCTGCATGACGACTGAAGTGTAGGAGAGAAGAGAGGAGCGGTTCTGTGCTAATATCATCCAATAGAATCAATCCACTAGAGCGTGGAGCGGAGCGTAAAGTGGAGCGGAACTTAGAATCTATTAGTGAACAGCTCCGCTTCTCTCCTCTCCGCTACATTGGACATCGGCCTTATACTTTACAAATGTGTCTTATTTATTATCAATCTGGGTACCTGTGTCTTCCATAACTCTTCTCCCGATCAAAGGCACTGAAGGGTACAACCGTAGAGACTCCTTTATTACCATATCCAAATATTTCATTTGTTGTAATTCACTGTAAACATAAACAATAATAATAATAGTAGGTGCCAAGACTATCAAAGCAGATAACCACGTAATTTTTTATAAAGTTTTCTTTTATACTGTTATGAAATCTTTATTGAAACTAATCTATTATGAAATAAAATTGTCTATAAGGTCATTGATTTTAACTATCGTTTAGTACGAAGTTTCTTAGAATGACGGTAGGGTTTCGGACAAACAAGAAATCAAATCTGACCGTAGCTAGCTATAGCTACACAGAAGATGTTAAAAGTTAAGTTATTACGGGTAACAACAGAGTGCGCTCAAAATCCTTAAATTCGTAGGTGTAAGTATACGATAAGAAAAGTAAGTATTATATTTTTTCCTGACTTTTAGAGGAAACTATGATAGCATGGTTAGATTTAGTGAGTTTTAACCTATTTTTACCAATATGATTTATATTTATACATTCTCAAACAAAAACAGGTCCAAAATGAGCATTGTCCTTTTGATTTTTAGCAAGTACTCGTGATAGCGCCAACGGATACTCACGAAACAAGTAAAGAAACTAGGTACCTGTAGGTGGGATCTCTGTCAAGCTTATCGCCGAAAATTGACTTTTGTTCTAATAACACTTTCTCTTGTACATCTTGATTGTGGGCGAGGCAGTAGAGGCAGAATGTCGTCCCAGATGTCGTTGTATCGTGGCCCTGAAATGTATGGCACCATACATACATTTTAAAATTTTGTTAATAATAATATGTATTATTGATCTGATTGTGAGTAACTATTCATGGTAGTTTTAATATCTTTTTGAATTTTGTTTTCTAAATTATTTATATTTCATTCTTAACTCATTAATGATATTTTATTATTATCATTGTTTAAATATTATTGTTATTATAATTTTTGTATGTGATTGTATTTTTAGTATTTTATGTTTAGAACTTAATTTTTTTGTTTTTAATTAATTAGTCTAATTTGACATCAAAATCAAAATGTAGGTAACTTTATCAAATAAGTAGTGAAAAACACTCCCACGTGCCTGTGTGTGTACAGTCACGTTCAGTCAACGCCGCAACGTTAAATCTTTTTAAATTTATGTAACTTTTTTAAATGAAATAATGTAATGATGAAATTATTTTATGTTTGTAAATTTAGCAAAATCTTTTATCAATAATGTAAGTAATTAGAAATACTTATACCGTTTTAAAAATGTAAGTAAGTACTTCCAAAAAAAGATCGTTACATTTGTATTTCTTACCTCGAACATAAACGTGTCGACTTCTTCCCTAATCCATTCGTCGCGAATTTTTTTGCCATCCACTTCAGCTAGTAGAAGTAGATCCAGGAAGGCGTGTCGGTTCTTGATGCCTGCGAAATGTTGATATTAATTAATCATCTTTTTTTTTTATTGGCAACGGGTAAGCGCTTGGCCTTCATCTCACCTGATGGTAAGTGATGATAAGGCCGAAGGTGGAAGCGCGCTTCACCCGGAATCCTCAACAACTGAGGAACTGGCTATCTTATCTCAAACTGCCGGAACACAACAATGCTATAAACATCGTTGTTAAGGCGACAGACTTAGATAAGATGGTGGTAACTAGCCAGGCGGACTTAACAGCCCTACCTCCAACCAAACCGAGCACACAAAGAGGTATCCTCCGCTGGGAATCGAACCCGGGACCTCTGGGTCTGAAACAGGTACCTATCTGAAACAGGTACCTACCTTAGCCACTACACCACAGAGGCGGTTAAAATCTTCAGCCTAAAAACGTCCCACTGCTGGGCACAAGCCTTCCCACGTGTATAACAGCACATGAAGAGATTTGGCCAAAACCTAACACTTGATTGGTGGTACGTTGGTGGGTTATTGATAATAACTTATTAGGGATTTTGGTTATTAGAGATTTTGGAAAATTATTACCTAAGTACCTATTATTATTATGCTCTTTATTTAAAATATTATATTAAGTAAAATTTTTTACAATATTTTATTTATAAAAAAACATATTTACAATATATAATATTATAAAAAACTTGACCTAGGTTGCCACCGGCAGCGGGGATAGACCCAAGCTACCGGTGGTTAGGGCTGCAGAGTGAGGAACCTCCTGACAATACGTGCCGTGTCCCAACCTTTTAGCGAGAGCCTCTCTAGGTGTTGATCGAGGCTCTTAGCTAAAAGACCGTTTATTATTATTATTATTTACATACATACTTAACATACACATAATCACGACTATTATCCCCACAGACATTTTATTGCTCTGTGATTATCGACGAAGGGTTAGCCAGAGACTATAGGCAGAGGACCGCAAAAGCAGTCCTCTGCCATAGTCCACTTTTCACCAAATAGCTACTGCACATGTGCTCAACGTGCCAGGCGGTGAGCCTATCGCCCCTCTATGCTGTGAGAAGTATGTGTAGATTTTAGTCCGTTAGTCGCCTTTTACGACACCCAAGGGAAGAGAGGGGGTGGTAGAATTCTTTCAGTTTCACCCCTACGCGACACGGTTATTATTATTAGTGATATTAATTAACACCACTTTGAAACTTTTCTCATGATAATGAAGGCGGCTGAAAATAACGAAGTGGTCGTATCGTGACGCGCCGAGTTCAACTCCCGACTTAACGTTTTCTAAAGTTTTATTTTATTAAACTGTTGGATTTGATGTACCTACTTATATGCAGTTTTTGTTCCGTTAGTTGCCTTTTTCGACACCCAAGGCCAAACGGAAGAGATGGGGCGGTAGTATTCTAATTATAAGCCGCTACCAGCACTAGAGTTGCCACCTTTTTGTAGGACGGATAAAGTATTTGTTCATTTTGTTAGAACAAACAAAGTACCTACATACTCGTAGCATAAAAAAGAGTAATTATTTATGTGTCCTTAATAACGTATTTTTTGTTGCTCTTTGTGACATTTAACAAATATTTGTCTTTTACGTAAATCGTTTATTAACACATTGGCGAACGGTATTCCAGACACAATAAAAAGGCTCAGGCGCAGAACGTCCACTACGCAAAATGTCTACTGGTCGCAAAAGGTCCATTTCGCAGTATGTCTCTTTCTCAAAATGTCCACTTCGCAGTACGTCCCTTTCTTAAAATGTCCACTTCGCAGAACGTCTCTTTCTCAAAATGTCCATTTCTCAAAATAGCCATTTCGCAAAACGTCAATTTCGCAGAAAGTCTTTTTCTCAAAACGCCCACTTTTATCTTTGCTTGCTAGCAGAGAAATATAAGCCAGAAACAAAAAAAAAAGAATGAATGAAGAAATACCACCACCAAACAGATGATTTAGATATAACAATTAACAAGAAATCAACATCTTATACAAAAACAAAACTAATTAAGTCTATCCCTTAAGTCATTAAATGTGTGTAACTACTGAATAAACTCATTATTTTTTATTTATAAAGCTTTCGTTTTGTTTTAGTTTCTGGCTTTTATTTATCTGCTAGCAAGCAGAGATAAAAGTGGGCGTTTTGAGAAAAAGACTTTCTGCGAAATTGACGTTTTGCGAAATGGGCATTCTGGGAAATGGACATTTTGAGAAAGAGACATTCTGCGAAGTGGACATTTTGAGAAAGAGACGTACTGCGAAGTGGACATTTTGAGAAAGAGACATACTGCGAAATGGGCCTTTTGCGACCAGTAGACATTTTACGAAGTGGACGTTTTGCGCCTGAGCCAATAAAAGTTTTATTGTTATAATTGCTAGCAGTCTAGTGTCCGCCAAAGTGTAAAATAGAGTAGTTTAGCGTAGGTACTTTATTGGTGTCGTAGATTATACAGCACACCTACATGAAAAAGAGGCCAATCTCTATTTTAGAGTACAGGTGGCAATCCTAACCAGTACATAGAAGGCACATTACATTCAATTTCACAAATCGTATTGTAAAATAGATAAATTATTGCTATAAGAGACACACATTGATAAGTAGGTACCCCAAACCAATGATGTTATTTTTTTGTATGTCCTTGAACAGTCAAAGTCCATCACTTTCTTGATTGCCATAATAAGACAAAAAATTTACACAACGTGGAGTTACCAGACTTGATTGATGAAGGTTATTTAACCGGTTCACCAATAACATTGGCACGTTCCGCGTACAAGGTTGATACTGTCAACTTCCAAAAGCGGTTAACACTTAATCTAAAATATAGGTCACCTACGTATCAGACCCTGAAGTATTGCCACAGATTAAAAATGCGTTTTGGTGCCTCGCTCCTTTAAACCTCCTCGGATAGCGCGCGAGACCTTCTAACTACTGTAGTTAGTATCTTATATTAGTTCTTATAATAGCGGCTCATTATAAGATAAGAATACTACCACCCCCTCTCTTCCCTTGGGTGACGTAAAAGGCGACTAACGGACTAAAGACTGCACATACATTCAACAGTATGAGGCGGCGATGGGCTCACCACCTGTCACGCTGGGCACATGTGCCGTTGTAACTTAGTGAAACGTGGACTATGGCAATGGACTGCTTCTGCGGTCCTCATTGCCTAGTCTCGGACTAAGACTTTGCGGATAATAGTCGTAAATCAATGGATGTATGTATCAAAATAAAATAAAAAAACAAAATATTTTATTCACAAAAAAAGAGGTAAGGGCAAATACAGTGCAAATAACCTGTAGTAGGAGAAAGCCGCTCTTGTACTATACTACACAACTGTATTTGAAGTTCTATACAATGTGATAGGGTTGGTACTTCTAACCCGTTAAGGCTAAGTATTACATCTAAATTCATTGACAAAAAAAATAATATGGGGGGTCCAACCCCCTCCCCCTATAATTTATGACCATTTTTACTTTATGCGATATCAAAGGTTTCATACGTCGGAGAAACATGAAAAAATGGCAAACAGTAGCTAATGACACTGGCTAACTAATAAATTACTTTGTTTCGTATGTTTGAATATTATTTTGGTGAGAAAAAAAATTATTACTTAATTATTTTGTGATTTAAAATCACTTTTTTAATGTCCATATTTTTTTTTTTGTCGATGAATTTAGATGTAGTACTTTGCCTTAACAGGTTAGAAGTACCACCCTTATCACATTGTATAAAACTGTTTAATAACTAACAAGAAAAAAAATAAAAGATATAATAGATGTACACCTATTACCTAATGATGAAATTAAAAATATTTACAATTTAAAACAAAAAAAACTAAATTACAATAAAACTATAAATAAAAGAATTGCCCCAGATCATCCCCATCAGGCAGAGTACCCAGTACACTAGACGCATTGCCTCGCTGGATGGCGAGGCTTAGGAGTTGCGCCAGATAGCTGCTGGCTCCGGGGTCTCGGGTAGCATCTACCAGCTTTTTAGAAATATCTCTAAAAAACTGGTGGGCACCTAAACCCCACGGTCCCAACGTCTCTACCCCAAACGGCTCAAATATGAGATCTCCATATAAAACTAGTTTAGGTAATACTTCTAGAAGTATATAAGTAGTACCTATGTAACTATAAATAAATAATAAATAAAATAAACTTTCATACAATCACACCAATTATCTAGCCCATGAAAAGCTTCAAAGAAACTCGTTAAATGGTTACTAGACAACGGATAAACATACTTAAAATACTTAAATACATAGTTATTATACATAGAAAAAAACTATGTAGTAAGCTTACCATGTGCGGCGTCCAAAGTCAGCTGAGACACGTTGGTGTTCTTTAGCTCCTCCCGGCGTGCATTGATCACCTTCGTGGTCTGCTCGTGGAGTACCTTGAGAGCCTTCGTTTGCCTGCCCTTGTGCGGCATCAGGTTGAACACGACCTCCGGAGAAGTGAATGGATTCCGTATCCTCATCGCGATGATCGATGATATGCTAGTAGGAAAGACTTTGTTATAACAACCTTATGTAAGTTGGTAACTACGTTTACTAATTCTTATTTATAGAATGTTTAGCAAACACGTTTTGCCAAAATAGTTATTGTAGTCGTACAAAGTACAAGTAATAAATCAATAGATTATAACCAGTCTTAAGACGGAGATCAATGAGAGAGTGATTTTGAATCATCTTAATAATAAAAACAATATAAAAAATGTACGGTAAGTAATTAAGTATGTACCTGCATTGAAAAATACCAATATAAATCAGTGATCACGGTTTTACGGGATCCCGTAATACCGGTATTGAAAACCCTAATGTACCTATTAAGAATAATAAGTGATCACGGTTTACGGGATCCCGTAATACCGGTATTGAAAACCCTAATGTATTAAGAATAATAAATTTAGAATAATTTTAGGTACCGTAATACCGTTTGATAACATAATAAATCTGTTAAAATAAAGTCGACTTCGAATATGAGGGGCATCAGTAATAAGATGATAGTGTCTTAATTAGTCAAGATAATTAATGTCACCGGTACAAATACAAAAAACAATTCATTAAAAAAACATTTATTCGCTAGAAACTAGATGGATATACTTACGTCTAATTAAAAGTCATGGGAATTAGTTATAGTTTTTCTAAGTTGGTATATTAGTTTCTTTCATTAAATTATTAACTTATTTATCCAAAACTTTTCAACATATTACCTAAATATAATGTTAATTAATAGGTATCAAAATTGTCTTTACTGATTTATTATTATTTTTATCTGGCATATAATCAGTATTATCACTTGTGGGCGACAACAAGTGATAATACTGATAATATGCTATGCATAATCTGTTATGCCACAAGTTGTGGCATAACAGATAAAACGTTTACATCGAGTTCCGTAATCATTTAGCCACAAATATATTAATAGCATAACTACTAAATTCTTTGAGAGAATATTTATGAAAATGGGAACCATCTACTTTCTAAATCCATATGAAGCAATATGAAGTATTAAAATTCAAGAAAATCGTAGTTGTTCAAAAATCTCAAGTTTCCTATTTTTGTTTAAGGTATGTTATGGGGAAGTTTTCGAGCTATAATTTTTTTCGTTACTTTATATGATTTAACGACGAGACAGCTCTAAAAAAATTATATCTTATTTTTGGGTCGACTTTTCTTCGATTTTTTAGTCATAGCCACATCATAGTCACTATGTCATTACGCGATTTAGTCATACTTAATACGAAGTAGGGAATATGAGATTTGTATCAATGATATTGGTTTGTATGAATAAATGTATACATTTTTAAAACTTACATGTCTACAGCTTTTACAAAATCAGATTCAGTATCGCTTTGAGCATTAAATGACACCCCCATTATGGATTCTGTAAAGAAATGGAAATATATTATAGAAACCTAGCTACTAAGTAGGTACCTATTGATAGACTATAGATAAGTTATGTACTCCAAAAGGACTAATTACCTTAGGTACGCAAGTCATCTTTTCAAGTGCAATTTTAGTTTCAATATACCTACATCAAAATGCATATTGTGATGCATAAAAACATTGATGTTATTGTACCTTAATGTACAAAAACCGCTTTAGAATTCGAGTCCAATTAGATTCCGAAACCATTGATCATTTATTACTAGCTCAATGTCCGAAACGGATAAAACTGTTGCTGCTAAGTATTTTATTTCATAAGACCATAATGTACACAGTTTACACAATAAATATTTTCTATTCTATTCTATATCCTATGCACAAGCAGTGTAAAACAGGATCAATTGTTACAGAGGTGATAATGTAAACCGCAATATGCGGTTGGACGAACAAAAATAGAATATAAAACAAATGCGAAATATTCAAAAACAAAATATTCAAATGAATGACAAATGATGACATGATGAATGAAAAAAAAAGAATGACTAATAGCTATTTATGCAAGTGTATCAAATCCGTTTTAATACCTAATTTGGTAGGTATACAGTTGCGTAAACAACTTTATCTACGCCTATGCCTCATAATGTGTTAAGAAAAGCATTAAGTATAATAACAACTATAAGACATACTTAGACCTAAAACGTCTCTTGAAAATCAAAAGAGAAAAAATAATACGGAAAACATAAGTGCCTACATAATAAATTTTAATTTAAGATTGTTTGCGTGTTCGCGACAATCAATCAAAGAATCGTAAAAAAAATTATGTTCTTTTATAAACATCGCATAAATATATCGTTTGCCCTTAGACCCTGTTTAGAATTTGCTAGCGGCTTGTTTTTTCGCGTTATCTTGTCTTGCGACTTTTGGTGATATTAAAAATAAATAGGTAAGCCAAAAAAATGCTATAGAAATATTAAACTACCTAATTAATTTCATTAGGTACTTATAGGATCAAGTATTTGGTGCGAAATCCTACTAATATTATAAACGTGAAAGTTTGTATGTATGGATATTTGTTACTCTTTCACGTAAAAACTACTGAATGGATTTGGATGAAATTCGGCATACAGATAGTTTATAACCTGGAATAACACTTAGGATACTTTTATCCCGATATTCCCACGGCAACGTATGGATGGATGTTTGTTACTCTTTCACGTAAAAACTACTGAATGGATTTGGATGACATTCGGCATACAGATAGTTTATAACCTGGATTATCACAAGGGATACTTTTTATCCCGATATTCCCACGGGAACGGGAACCACGCGGGTGAAACCGCGAGCGGCCGCTTGTTAACTATAAAACATTTGTCTCAAATCATCCCCATCAGGCAGAGTACCTACCACGCCAGCAGTTTGATGCCTCGTTCGATAGTAGTCGTTGACAACATCCACAGACCACTTAGCCCAAAGTGGTAGGTGACAACCACCTATAAAATCTATTAATTTTATAGTAAATGTGTGCTAATTGGCTTACCATAAGCGTAGTCTCACAAAAGCGTTAGCAGTGTTGATATTTTGACAGAGTCAGTTTGCGTGTATTTGTTTCCGAAAATCAATTATAAATATGCTGTCCTGTGTTATGCGAACTACACAATTAAGACTTCTAAAAGTCATGGGATTAACATCATGCGTGGCATGACGTGAGTTTACCTACCTCTTTTTATTATAATATCATTGCTACCTATAGGTTTTATTGACGGCAACGGACGTTTTGACCGATTTTTACGTTTAAATATTTTGAAAATAGAAAAATGCACCCTTCGTGCAATCCAGGTCAGGTACTCTTCCAAATAAGCTACCGTGGACTTATCTAGCCCGCTGAAATTTATTAACACTATTTACTTTTTACTTTGAAAGCCAAAGGCCCCCATTCATTGTTAACAACTACTTACGTCATCATAACATAATGTCGAATCCTGCTCGTGGAAAATTTTCCAACATTTTTCAATTTGAAATTTATTGTTCGCAACAAAATTTGCGTTAAAGTTATATGAAAAAAAATGTTAGTAAGTACATATTAAATATTCTGCTTCAAAAATAACAATATTATATACACGAACCTAAAAAAAAGATTATATAATGATGGGGACCGATAGTGACAGCCTTGTGACAGTATTCGCTTCAAACCAGTTATTCAATCATAATAATAACTCTTTATTTTCAGATGTTCAATACTAAGAGAGTCGTGCCCAGGTGAATTTCCTCGTGTCATGCTTTTCACCACTGCCGCTACTACTGCTAAAGAGCAGTAAACCGAATATGCGGCTCACTGGAAGGTTCCTTTGAGGGAGGCAGAACAATTAACTGACGGTCTCAATGACAATTGGAGACTCCACTCTAAAGTGCTAATTAATAATATATAATAATAATTAATAATCATCTATAATTCGTCAACTTTTACTGGCTCACTTACGCCTTCTACACTCACAGGTAGACTCGGCTCGGCCTAATGTTAAGTTTACTTGTTTCCTTCCAGAAATTACCGAAGTTTTTATTAGAATGGTGACAAGCTATAGAAGTCCATTTTGATTTGTTCAGCGTTGTCTTGACACCATTTGAGCTTCCATTTAATTTTTTTTCTCGTCATTAGCATATTCTTGTAGATAGAATCTATTTTTGGCTTGCCATACAAAACCCAGTTTAATAAATCCAAGCCGAGCGTCCCCATGAGCGTGCCATAAATGCTTGTTCCAACCTATCACATGTTTTTTCCTACTATTACAAGCTACTTCATGTGTGTTATAGCTTGATCCCTTTTGTAATAAGGTTTATAATATACATTAGTGCTATAGGTTTTGCCCTGAAAACTCATCATGCCTTCCACCCACCCAAAGGCGAAAACTCATCAAAGAATTATCTTTGACTCAACAAAGATGTTTTTCTTTTTTTCCGGAAATATTGCTGACAATGAGGTAATGGCGTGTTCTGCACCATTAGCGTTTTTGTTTCAATCTTTGTTTTTAGGATGTGTATAGTATTATGATGAGATAATACAGTTATTTATAAATGGAGCCATGACATGAATTATGTAATCTGGCATATCCGGCAAAACCCTGACGTTTATTGTGATTCGTTCAAAATACGAATTCGTTTAAACTAGAATCTGGTAAACAACGATTAAGCATAGTAATGAAACAATCTGAGTTGTGTCCTTGTGACTGACCTGCCACTTTCCTTATTACATGTTTTTTATTCACCATGCTATATTGATATTGAAATTGAAAACAGCACGGGAAAAATAATCTTTTCCCAGAGTTAACTTGAACCCAAGACAACGTAATACACTCATTCTACTAGTATTTATAGGTTGGCAAATTCATATGTGACAGATCCATGGTCTGCGGGACAGCAGACGAAGGTTGCAGGAGCGGGAAACAAGAGCGCGGGCGGCGGGGCCGCGTAGTAGGAACGTCAGTTGTGTGCAGATTATGTCATCCCTTCCCCGCGTCGCCCGCAGACCATGGTAGCTGTAATAATAACTAAAGCATAGAAGGAGCCCAAATGAGACTCGTAAAGTTGTCCTATTTTTTCAAATGGGTCATGAACATTGAAAGAAAAGTGACAAAATAAGTTGCCAAAAACGTCAAATGTCTAGCGAAAATAAAAATACCGGTTACTATTTATTAGACAAAATTCAAAAGCGACTTATATGTAATTCGAATGGTGACCAAACGGAGTGCCCACTCAAATGTCATAATAGCACTCCTTCTATGCTTTAGTTAATATTCTGCTTAGAGCATTTGAATGCTCTAAGTTATTCTGAGGCTGTCACGTATGATTTTGCCAGCCTGTAGTTACACGTAAGTTGAACTTACCAGTTACATTATCAAGAGCTGCCAAAGCCATAATAGGAAACATGTCAATGGAAGCACCGTTTGATGAAAGTTTTTGCAATTTTGCTGTCAAAATCTTTCCATTCTTGCAGAATATTGGCAGGAAATGCTGCAATATGTTAAAGTGGAACGCCGGTGTCAGGAATTTTCGATGAGCTCTCCATCGAGGACCTGAAATACAGTTTTTATAATTACCTAAGGCTCAAACGTAGACAGTTTTCTGTTGCCGAATGGCACACCATCATACAAAAAGGCAACTTGCAGTGAGATCAGGGGCCTTACCATAAACTCACCGTCTGGCCAAATGTTACACCTCGGTTTAAAGTGACGCTGTCTCGTTTTTGTTAAAGAAGACAGATAGAGACAGCGTCAATTTAATCCTAAGTGTAACTTTAATCAACGTTTATTAATAACAGATGGTTCGAGCAGTATTACTTTAATCTTACTATGCTAAATTCCAACGGGAATGTGATAGTAGGGCCCTAGTTGCCGCTATAGGACGCTGGAACACGTTTTTGTATAATGGTGTCCGTGTCAGCAACAGAAAGTGTCCCTGTAATTGCTGATCGTCTTCAATTTCTATATTTTGTGTTAGTACTGCTTATTGTTATTGTGTTATTGTGTTTTTGAGCTTATTGTGTTTATTTCAAAATCCGATTATATTATATTACTCGTACATACCTGCTGATGTAAGCAAGCCTTCGCCCAACCACGGTTTTGCGAAGTTATACGACTTTGCTTTCTCTATAATTTTGGTACTGGATACTACTGCCTGAAAATAAGTAGATCGTTTTGTAATCTTACCAATGTTATTAATTACTAAAGTATGGTTGTACTTTAGTTCAGGAATTTCGCCAAAAATGTAGAATGGGTTTAAATAAAATTTCTTGCTACGGTAGATATTGAAAAGTACATAGATTTCAAGTATGCGAAGTTGCAGGCGAAAGCTGGTAATTAATATAGTTCTTGGAGGATGGCTTTTGTAGATATTGAGTATAAAATGGCTGAAGTAAAATGGCCGCTAGTCCTGTATAAGAAAGAGTGAAGTGAACTTATATCGTCACTTACCATCAGCTGAGATGAAGGCTAAGCACTTCTAGTGTGATTAAATAACTGAGCAAAACAATCAACATTTAGCTTACTTGAAGATAACGATAAGTAGGAAAAAAATACTAGGTACCTCAGGTGGGAATCGAACCCACGTCCTGCGCAATCCGGGCATCCAGCCTGGCTAGTAATTTTTTCAAGGTTTCAAAAGTTTATTTGATCGTTGTTAACGCAAAAAAATCAAATTAAGCTTACTTCCATAAACTTTGGATCCGATGTTATAATAAATCGTTCAGAAAACAGATATATCAAGCAATTCTGGTTGTAGCTGTCTTCAAGGCGTTTAAGAACTGGCAGAAACTCTGAAAATAAAAACATACGAACTAACTTGTTATGTAATGAAATAACATTGTTACAAAGAAAAACCTTCACAAAATTCATAAATAACTAATAAGGTAAATTGCTCTGGTGTGACTAAAGCAATTCCTAAGAAAAAGGTGATTGGCAAAAATAAAACGCGTAAAAAAATTATAAATAAAAGTTGTAATTTCAATGATTGAGGTCTTCGCCCAGCTGTGGGACTGTTTAGACCATGCTATTATAACCTGATTTATATACTTATTTTAGCCTGTATAGTAAACCTGTTTAGCTGAGCCGAAAACAGCCACCTTACTCTTGAAACCGATCGCTATTGGATCGGATTGGTATTGTGAATTTTCGTACTCCTAAGTTACGACACCAGATCTAATACGGATTCATATTGCGTGGATATTGAGTGAAAAAAATACAAAACTCAATGCCATTTAGTTAACCCAATACCTATGAATCCAAATTAGCGCTGGTGTCGTAACTTAAAAATACGAAAATTCACAATACCAATCCGATCCAATAGCAATCGGTTTCGAGAGTAAGTGGGCTGGTGTGAGCTAATAAACGGTCTTTTGAAAAGGGTATAAATAAAGCGATCCATCAGTTTATGGTATCTTTTAATAAAAAACTTGTTTTCAAGATTTAGAAGTTTATCCCATTTCTATGTAAAAGTTGTTTATCTCCTTCACCCCCTTCGACATTTATGACTTTTTCAAACAACATGTTTATGTGGCTCATCGAGCCAACGCTCAGAAGAAGTAAAGCAGGATACTAAGTCAAAAAAGTCAATATATATTTATTCAATAAACTCAATTAACAATGGCTAGCCGCACACACACACAATAATATTGTCAATACAAGATTGTCAATAGTATTGATCAATATATGGTACCGCACACACAACGCAATATTATTGTAAACTTTTCACTTAGTCGCTCAGCAGCTTGATTCGTGTACGCACGGTTTAAAATGGACAGAAAGAAAAAAGTTGTTGCATTGGTTATTGCACTTTTTTAAATAGGTAGGTAGGTAATTAAAAACAAAGATATCGAAACGTTGAAAAAAATGTCTATCTCTGGTTGCGGGTTCGATTCCCGCCTGAGGTAGACATTTTTCAACGTTTCGTTAACTTTGAGTTTATTTGAGTGTTTTTTAACGCAAATAATCAAAAATTATGAATTAAAAACAATCAAGAAAGAAACGACGGATTAAAGACTGGATGAGAAAAAAACTGAGATAAATCATTTGAATCTAATAAATGAACTAATTATAGAAGAGCATGATTTTAAAAATCACATGCGAATGAGAGATAGCAGCTTTCAAAAACTATTATCTTTAGTATCACGATGGATGTTTTCCACAACTCTGGATAAGTTTCCCATGTATTCATAATAACAAATATCGCTTTTCTGTGAGATTAGTAATATTAGTCACACTATTTTTGTTCTCCATTGGCCTTTTGGCGCTTAAACGTGAACAAAAAACAAAGGTCCGGCTGTCTTGAAATCTTTTTTTAAACTAAAATATTGCCGCGCTCCCGCAGACGTCAATATTATTGTCAATATTCCTGGCTCCGCCCAATATTGATGTGCCCGTGATCAGAATTTCTGGAAATCTACAATAATATTGATCAATACCGCAATACGCCATACACACAATATTATTTGACAATATGCACTTTATTGACAATATTATTGCGTGTGTGCGGCTAGCCCTTGAATCGTCCAAATCTTTTTTAACCTACCACCCATTCAGGACATCATTTTTTAACTGTGGCAAAGAACGGGCGCAAGAAACCACAGCGCACAGAAGCAACGACATTTACAAAAAACATGTCGTTACGGTCACAAAATGCAAATTATGAATTTGAATGTAAAAAGTTTAATTAAATATGGTGCTCTATATAAATTAATTATAGACAATTAGAAATAGCTGTTGGAGTACTTGGAGCATTACAGACCCAAGCTGTTTTGTCTTCTGTATAATCTGACACTTTATAATAAGCTTTTTTATAAAACTTTTCTTTGTTTTTGATTTTAAATTTATCAAGATCTAATTTCTGAATATCATTTGGTACTTTGTTGTATAATCGTACACACAGACCCTTAAAAGAATTATTTATTTTATGGAGCCTAGTATAAGGTACTGCTAATTTGTTCTTACTTCTAGTGTTTAATTTGTGAATATCACTGTCTTTTGAAAACATTTCAATATTCTTATGAACATATACATCAGATTTTCATAAATGTATTGTGATGCAACTGTCATTATACGTATATATCCTTAAATCTCTCTCTGAGAGAGTCAGAGACTCGCCTCTCACTTCGACCCACACATTCCGATCAAGAGAGACCTTTGTGATGTTAGAGTAGAATCGAATTTTTGTGAATGCGGAGCGAGTTCTCAAATCGCATTCTCTTGACTCTATCTATACCAACTTCACAACGGTGTGGGTCGAAGTGAGCGCGAGTTTACGATTGGAGTTAGAGAATCGCAACCAACACATTGATTTTTGTGGAGTCACGATGAGTTTTTGCAAACTGTGATAACGTAAGTAGTTATTATCCAATCGTTTTACAAATAACATTAAGTGAAGGTCGATCAAAGGTTGTCACTTTTTATCGTTTCGGTAGCGACCGAACACCGAGGTCGTGCGTTCAATTTTCAGTTAGGCCTAAGTTTGTTTTGGATTTTTCGATACAAAGCACTGAGCATATAACTAGGTATACACCTCTCCGTGATACAAAGTCAATAGGACTACAATGATAAGCTCTATTAGTGATCAACAATAACAACCAGCACTTAGATAGCAGTTCGGTGGCTAAGGCTAGGTGTAAGTGAAAAATTAACATAACACGTTCTTAGAATTAATTTTTGAAGTAGTAAACAGTAAAATTAAAATAAGCAAAAAATATGAAATATAGTTAAGGCTTTATTCTGTAGAATATACCCGATGGAAACACGATTTGATAAAGTTGGCTCGATAAAATAAATTCACAAAGTTACTTTTTTTTTTGGTCATTTTATCTTCTTTTCTAGGTTTTATTCTTAAAATAACTGATTTGATATTATGAGTCATTTATTAAAATGAAGTTCATAGATAACATGTGGTATTAAAACCAATCGTTTTTTTATAACGTCTATCAATTTTTAAAATATAAAGAGCGCCTATTCCCGTCCCTAGTCCGTGTCCGTCGTACCGTCGAGAGAGCGACAGAGAAGCGCTCGAAGAGATTAATTAATTAATCAATTAATTAATTAATCAATCTACCGTGTCGCGTAGCGGTGAAAGAATACTACCACCCCCCCTTTTCCTTTGGGTGTCGTAAAACGCGACTAACGGACTAAAGATTGCACATACTTCCAACAGCGAGCGTAGAGCGGCGATGGGCTCAACTGTCACGCTGAGCACATGTGCAGTCGCTGTTTGGTGAAAAGTGGACAATCATGGTAGAGGACTGCTTTTGCTGTCCTCATTGCCTAGTCTTTGACTAACCCTTCGGCGATAATAGTCGTGACTGTATTTGTGTGTGTGTGAGAAGGCAAAACAACTACTTCTACCGTACTCAAAGACGTCAATTAAGTTTTAATGACAATTAAATGTCTTTCCTTCTCTATTTAGCACTATAAAGAAAGTGACAGCAAGAGACTTATCCCCTTCGTACACAAGGTTACGCAAATCTCCGATACTCGACGATTTTAGTCTCCAAGGGACTACCGCCATAGAAATCCATTGAGGTTCGTACACTAGTCGCGTCGCGCCAGTCGCGCGCTACCTGCCAGTCGAGATCGCGGCGATTTCCAAGATGGCAGAGCAATCATTAAATATTAAATTTGTTTCTGAGGTGGAGAATTCATATCCTTGTTTCGATTTCCAAATACAACATTAGTATCGAAGATTTACGTAGCCTTGTGTACGGACTGTGCGCTACTCGATACTCGCGACTTGATACTAATGTAGTATACAACATTAGTATCGGAGATTTACGTAGCCTTGTGTACGAAGGGCCTTAATTGTCATGAAAACTTAATTGACGTCTCTGAGTACGGCAGTTAAAATGATGTATTAATTTCGGCCGTAAGCTAATCATCTCTAATTCTCTGCTCTGATTTCTACAATGGAGACCTTTGCTAAATTGTGGAAGATGTAATAGGCTGTTAATACTATGCCATTTTAACCTGTCGTTATGAGCCTGTGGAGAAATATGATTAGTAAATAATAAACCTTCACCAGCTTACAAACTACTTAGTAGGATATATTTGGATGGAAGGCCAAGACAAACTGGTTTTGACCTTCCAAATATAATAAATAGGTACCTAATTAGGTATACGCACAACCAACGTAATGAATTCTCATAAATAATACATACGTTGTACGTTCTCTGACTTTGTCTACGCGTTTTCCATAATGCTAAGCTCGTCAATTTGTATAAAGGCAAGGTAAGTTTCTAGCTTGGTACCACAGAATAGATAATTATAGTACTACGTTGGTACAGACTTTAAAAGTATGTAGGTACTGTTAGACATAAAGGAAACAGAAAGTGGTGAGCCCATGGTGGGTCTATCTATATATAAGAGTTGTAGAACATAAATAAAACAAAAAGGCTTTTTGTTTTATTCTAAGGAATGATCTAAAAAAATTATCATATTTTTTGTACAGAAATAACAAAATTATTTTTGGGGTTTATGATCTCAATCGATTCTTTATGTAATTGAATTTTCGATTTCCAAATAAGTACAAAAAAATATAAATAACTCAGAGTACTTACCTACCTAGTTAAATGAAAAAGCAATAAAACGGATTAAGATTTGAAATGAAATAATTAAATACAATATAAGTGCATTCAATAATAATTAAAGTATAAATACTTAACATATAATCACGACTATTACCAAAGAATTTATTACCACAGAATAACTAATAGTACTAGGTAATATTACCCCAGAAGGGTTAGGCAGAGACCAGGCAATGAGGACCGCAGAAACAGTCCCCGCCATAGTCCACTTTTCACCATCAAATAGCGACTGCACATGTGCTCAGCGTGACAGGTAGTGAGCCCATCGCCGCTCTATGCTGTTAGAAGTATGTGCAGTCTTTAGTATGTGTAGTAGTAAGGGAAGAGAGGGGTGGGATATTCTTTCACCGCTTCCTGACACGGTTGACACCATCTTTAGAAAACCGATATTTTATACGAAACTCTTCGTCACTATACAAATTAAACGGATATTCTCTGATTTTAAATGACTTTATTTTTCTCTTTCTTTCTAAGTATGTGGTTAATTATATTATTAACTCGCTCTATTTCTCTTATTGTAATCATAATTTAGTCTTCGATAAATAATTGTGAAATACTATTCAATGTAGGTACAAACACTAATGTGTGGACAAAACAGGAAATCTACCAGGTAATTTTAGGTTATTCTGAACTTAAACTGGGGTGAGGGTAGGTATACTTACTACTCTGTCTAGAAAGTACCGGGAAAAGATCAATAATACACAAAATGTTAGTTATTCATCCAATTTTATCGCCTTCAAAGTATGCTACTTCAGAAACGATACACTTACGCCAACGAATAATCCAATCAACACAACATTTTAAACGCTTTTTCCGGAATTGAGTTCAGTTCTCGCCGCGAATGCCCCTTTATGTCTTCTACCGAATGAAAACGGGTGCCACGAAGTGGGAATTTGAGTTTAGAAAAAAGAAAGAAGTCGGCTGGAGCCATATCTGGTGAATAAGGTGGTTGCTCGATGATATTTGTTGAGTTTTTGGCCAAAAATTCGTTTACAATGATGGCCTTGTGCGAAGGCGCATTATCGTGGTGCAAAATCCAAGAATTTTCTTTCCACAAATTTGGCCTTTTTTGTCGAATTTACTGTCTTAAACGCCGCATAACGCTCAAATAATATTCTTTATCTACCGTTTGACCTTCCGGCAAGAATTCCGAGTGCACAACACCACGATAGTCAAAGAAAACATTCAACATGACTTTGACTTTTAATCGACTTTGGCCTTAGATTAAAACAAAATCGGAAGATACGGCATGCTCCTACTTGTAGTCATTCAAAATATAGTCCTACTCAACTACTTAAGCAAACACACACACACGCACACCTATAAAATGTAAATCGAGCGAGCGAGACAAAGCGGTAAGTTTCAACGTCAGCGCGAGGGAGTCAGCGAGTAGCGCGTTGACGTCTCGGTCGCTTCGCAACAGACGAGTACGTACGACCGATTCCGACGCCACTGCGGAGTAGCGTCTTTCTCTTTTTCACACAGTAGAATATCCGCAATAGTGCGATGTAGCCTGTTCGCTCGGCAAATTGTGACTGAAGTGAAATTGTGCCTTTAGGCCTAATTTTGGCGGCTCACTCATGAGACGCTAATGCCGTATCTTCCCTTTTTGTTTTAATCTAAGACTTTGGCGTGGTTTTTTCGGTTTCGGTTCAGTCGGAAGGCGCCACTCCGAAGCTTGTTGACTTGTTTGCATGTCAAACTCGTAAACCCACGTCTCGTCACCAGTAACAATGCGTTACATGAATGTTGGGTCGGAATTGACTCGTTGTAGCATGTCCTTAGCGACTCTTATGCGATTGAGTTTTTGGAGAAAATTCAGGTCTTTTGGAGTCCCAAACACGGCAACATGTTTCATACCCAAGTGATTATTTAAAATGGTACGGATCGACTCGTGGGACACAGAAAGTTCAGCGGCTATCTCTCTCAAACTTGAATAAGGATTTTCAGTCACATTTCCTTCACTTTTGCGATGTTAACTTCAGTTGAAGACGTTGATGGCCTACCAGAGCGAAGCAAATCTTCCATCACATATCGACCGCTTTTGAACGCTTTGTACTGTACCACTCATAAGCACGTGTTTTTGATAAAGTCGATTCACCGTAAGCCACTGTAGGTATTTAATCTAATTATCAAATGCAACTCAAACTCCTCGCCAAAATTGATAACAGTTGTGCCAATCTAACAACAAAAAAAAACAAAAAATTGAATTAGGAATCATAAACAAATCATCCGTTCCCGAAACTTTTTTGACAAAATGTATAACGCTAATATGAAAAGTTACACAGACGATATACTAAGCATAAGTTAATCACACGTTATTCCGAATTTATTAGTAGACATTTAGCTTATTCTTCCTCTATTCTTGGTATAACATTTATTACACGTTTATTTGTAAGGCTGGAAGTATATAGGTACTTATTACCACAGACGTATAAGACGTCTGTGCTTATTACAGTAAACCTCAGATCATTTAGTTCTCCGAACAATAACTAAATATTGTTCTGAGATTTAGTTATTGTTCTGAACAGAAAACCCAATATTAAATAAATTATCTATTGCATAGATTTTAATCATTAAAATCAATCATGTATTTTGACTGACGACGTTGGCAGATCTGTCAGAATTGGCAGAACATGTTGATGCGGAATCATAGAATAATAACATAAGGAAGACTCTGCTTTTAGGTTCAGTGCGAGATACAAGTGTTTTTGTTTAACAGTTGTTATTTTGTGCTGTTGAAATATTTGTGTGTGTTATTTGTGTTTGTTATTGTCCGATAGTTATTTTTGGTGATTGTAGTCAGTGTTTAGTGCTGTCCTAAGGGTAAATATGGATACTGACCCTCCGGACCCCGGAGGGGACAGTGTGATTTCTCCGGATGTTTTTGATTCCCAGTCGCAAGAAACCCCTAGAAGCATGCCTAGAAAGCGTGCCCAAAATGACCCTGATAGTTCCTTAATCCCAGTTAAAAAAACATCGGTTGCTCAAGTTACTGCATCTGTTCAAACAACATATACCCTTCCGGAATATATGAACAGCAAAATTAGCTATTCCGAAGATGATGTCGCTCCTTTTGTTGTTCATGTAGCCAAAAAGGAAGAACTTACACAGGGAACTGTTTTTCGCGCAATACAGATAGGCAAATTCTTGCACTCCAACAACATTAAAAATATAATTTCAGATGGAGTTAAGAAGGTAGGTCGAAATCGCATTTCTGTAGAATTTAAGTCCGCAGCTGACGCTAACTCTTTCTTGAACCATCCAGCGTTGAATGACTGCAACTATTTGGTAAATATTCCCTCATTTAATGTGTCGCGCATGGGTATTGTCAGAGAAGTACCTGTTGATTGGACTATGGAAGAGTTAATAGAAAATATCCAAATACCCCCGGGTTTTGGAAAAGTGTTCCGAGCAAGACGCTTACATAGGAAGTCCTCTTCTGTTGGCTCTGCCCCTACCTGGATACCAACCCAAACGGTTGTTTTAACTTTTACAGGTAAAAAGCTACCACAACATGTTTATTGTTATTTTACCTCTTTACCTGTTGAAATTTACCGTTTACCTGTAATCCAGTGTAATAACTGCTGTAGATTTGGCCATGTAAAATCACAGTGCCGTTCTAAGCCTCGTTGCTTTAAATGTGCAGACTTACATGAGGGCGAAGCATATTTAAGCCAAGCTCCTCCAAAATGTATTTTATGCTCTGGAAACCATTTAGCCACATATTTTTCTTGTCCAGAACACGAGAGGCAAAAATCGATTAAGCTGGTGATGTCACAGGAGAGCATTTCATATATGGAGGCGTCTGCTAGATTTGCCCCAACAAAAAAATCTTTTGCAGACTCAGCACGTATGTTCCCTTCACCCCCAACTCAGACCCAATCCAACTCATCCATAAGGACTTCATCCTATCCTGCAACCACTTCCTACCGCAAAACAATGGAAATCCCTCGTCATCCCAGGGTTCCTGCATCCAGCTATGGCTATGACAGGAACTTCCATAATGAAATTTCGTCCACCCCAGTATCTTCTCTTCCAAATGGATGTGCTTATTCAAGTACTCCTTCAGTTCCACAAGAACCTAATGACAATTTGTTAGAAATGTTATTGTTACAATTATCTACTTTAATTAACTTTATCCAACGTTTTAATGACATAGAATTACCGTACAATATTAGGCAAAAACTTACTGAGCTTTCTTCTCTTAATAACAAAATTCACCCCAATCCTTCAGTGGAACTGTAGAAGTATTAGACACAAAAAACCAGAATTAATTTATCTCATAAATACCCATAGGCCCGTCATTCTTGCCATCCAGGAGATGTGGCTTAGACCTGGATCCAATTTTAGGATATCAGGCTATGCTTGTTTGCGGGATGACAGGAGCGACGGTAAGGCTGGCACTGCAATTTTTATATCACGAAATTACAAGTTTTCACAACTTACCACCCCATCCCATAATAAAGATCTCTTTAATATAGTGGCAGTTCGTATCATGGACATTACCTTTATATCTTTATATATTCCAATTCCCAGTTTATCCATCTTAATGAACATATCCTCTATAATTTCATCTATTCCTCAGCCGGTTATTATATTAGGTGACTTTAACCTACATAATGTAATCTGGGGCTCCCATAACTCTGAGTCTCTTTCATTTAGACTTTTAGACGTCTTAGATGATTTTAATCTCTGCATATTAAATGATGGCTCTCCAACACGGCGGGTAGCTCCTTCGCAGAATGTGAAAAGTGCTGTAGATTTATCTCTCTGCTCCGCTAGTTTAACTTCTAGTCTTACCTGGCAAGTTCTTTCTAATTCTCATGGAAGCGACCATTACCCCATTCTTATCTTCTTACCTATGTCCCGAAAAGAATTCCCTATCAATAATCGTCGACAAAAATACGTAGTATCTCAAGCCGACTGGAACCAATTTAGGATTAATACAGATGAGGAAGTTCGCAATCTTCCTACACTAAATTCGGGTAATGTCCACTTACATTATAATCTATTCAAAAATGCTCTTTTATCTGCAGCTGATAATTCTATCCCGATAAGAAAATCCCCCTCTAAGAATATCTCTTCTCCACCTTGGTGGGATAAAGAGTGCACTGTTGCATGTAAAAAGCGCAAGGAAGCAGAGCGAACCTATACATGTTCAATGAATGAACATAACTTCATAAAATATCAGAAAACTGCAGCAGAAACAGTACAACTATTAAGAATTAAAAAGAGAGCTGGATAGCACTCTTTTTGTTTATCTTTATCCCCTAAAACTCCGTCAACTGTTATTTGGAAAAATATCAAAAGGTTTCGTGGCTCATTTATAGATAGTAACACCTCTTTAGACTCATCTTCATGGTTAGAATCTTTTAGTCAAAAAATTGCCCCTCCATCCGCTCCCTCTTTGGAGGAAGCTACAACATTCTCGGCTACCTCACCTACAACATCTGACACATTACAGTCCCCTTTTTCCCTTGAGGAATTAACAATTGCCTTATCTGGTCTTAAGGACTCTGCTCCGGGAGTTGATGGAATACCGTATTCTTTTATTATCAAAAGTGGAAGGGAAACCAAGATATATTTCCTAAAAATGATAAATCTTATATTTGAGTCTGGCTTTCCACCTGATGAATGGAAGACACAAATTATCATTCCTATCTTAAAGACTGGTAAACCTAGTAACGACCCATTAAGCTACCGTCCTATTGCTCTTTCCAACACTATGTCAAAGATTTTAGAGCATCTTATTAAGAATCGTTTGGAATGGTTTTTGGAGAGCAATGAGAAACTCTCCAGAACCCAATTTGGTTTTCGCAAAGGATTAAGCACGATAGACAGCCTCGGTACTTTTGTGAGTGACGTCCGTATTGCTTTTTCGGAACGAAAATCAATGGTAGGCGTATTCCTAGACATTGCATCTGCATACGACAATGTTCTTCTCCCAATGCTCAGGCAGAAAATGCTACAGCTGAACATACCGGAGAGAATCGTAAATTTTATCTTTAACTCTCTATCTGATAGGTCGATTCTTGTAAGCTCGCAAAATTCTACCCTTCCGCCTAGAAGAGTTTGGAAGGGCCTTCCCCAAGGTTCAGTCCTTAGCCCTTTACTATATAGCGTGTATACTCATGACTTGGACCTCTCAGTGGATTGCTTTTGTAATGTTCTCCAATACGCATATGATCTTGCTCTCTACGTAGCAGCAGATAATATCTCTGATGCCGAGAATAGACTTAACTCCGCAATTTACTATCTTAACAGTTGGCTTCTGGATCACGGCTTGTCACTTTCCATTCCTAAAAGTAGTGTGGTAGTCTTCTCGAGGGCTAGGTCTATTCCTGACATCGCAATATCTTGTGATGGACAATCGTTTCCAGTACATGATAGAGTGAAGTTCTTGGGAATGATATTGGACTCAAGAATGTCTGGCGCTCATCACTTAAAATACATTTCTAAAAAATGTGAAAAAAATATGAATGTACTGAGAGCACTTTCTGGAGTTTGGTGGGGAGCTCATCCATCCACCCAAAAGTTACTTTATAATGCTCTCATTCGCAGCCTACTGGATTACGGTTCTTTCCTACTGGAGCCATGTAATAAAACTTCTTTGGTTTATCTGGACAAAATCCAATCTAAATGTCTGCGGATTATCCTTGGCGCGATGAAGTCTTCACCTATAAATGCTATGCAAGTGGAGTGTCTGGAGTCGCCCCTAGAATTCCGTAGACAATACATTTCTGATAGATTCCTCTATAAAAGTTTCCAACTGTCATCTAACCCAATAATCGCTAAGTTACAAACTTTACATGAATTGATTCCTTCCAACGACTATTGGTCACACAAAAATCTACCGTGCTTGCTAATAAGTTATAGGAAACTCATTAATTTGCCTTCTCCTGTTTACCAGTGTAAGATCAACCCCCTCTTTGAAACTCTATATGAAGCCTTAATTTATCAGCCGGAAGTAATTCTCGACTTAGGTGTAGAAAAGAGCTCCGTGGCCGCTCAGAATCAACTCAATGAAATAGTATCAATTAAGTGGCCTGAATGGTTGACTATTTATACTGACGCATCTAAAATATCCAGTGATGGTCATGTCGGTTCAGCGGTCTGGATTCCTAAATATAAAATCATACTCAATTTTAAATGCTCTTCGTTGGCTTCAGTCTATACTGGAGAAGCCATTGCTATTCTAGAGGCCCTTAAATTTGTTCAGTCTCATACTATTTCTAAAGTAATAATTTTTTCAGACTCAAAAAGCTGTCTTGAAGCAATTATTAGTAACCAATTTCGCTGTAAAACTAAAGTTCACTATATTTTGAATTTAAAACAATTTTATTTGAGTGTCACCCGCAAGGTTTGCATATTGTCCTTGTTTGGATTCCAGGCCATGTAGGCATTAAGGGCAATGAAACTGCTGATGCTTGCGCTAAGCAAGCTACTGTCAACGGTACTTTTACTCATTCTGGCTTATACACCAACGATGTCACATTAATAGCTAAGACAGACCTCTTCTTGAACTGGTCAGATTACTGGAAAAAGAGCAGCGTTTCTAAAGGTTCACACTATGCCAACATCCAACCAGACATTCCCCATATACCATGGTTTTTTAAATATCGCAGTGCCAATAAGAGAGTGACTTCTGTTGTTTGCAGACTTAGATTGGGACACGTGTGTACTCCAGTTTTTTTTTGGCTAAGATAAGAGTGAAAGACAGTTCCTTATGCGAGTGTGGGCTTGACGAAGGTACAACAGAACATATATTTTTTAATTGCCCTAAAAACAGCCCCTCTATATACTCCCTTCTCCCTCCGTGTATCCCTCGGCCTACTAATTTTAAATCCGTATTAGCGTTCGTAGATACTGATTTTGTCAAAGTCCTGTGTTCGTTCATTAACACTAATAATATTAAATTGTAACTGCAAATCTTAATCTGCTTCACTCACTTACTAACCCATCTATTTGTTATTGTTACAGGTATCTCAACAGTCAAACTCGGTAGACAGTTCCCCAAAATTAAATCTTATTTTCTGACAGTTCTCTTGTATGAGCATAACGCCCTTAAGTTTAAAGCAGAGTCACAAACAAAAACTAAACCACATTGTCTACCCAAAAACTAGACACTGGCTAAATCATAGCGAGCCATCAAATAAGAAATTGAATTGAATAACAAAAGCCAAAGAACTAAAGCATATTATTCTGAGTGCGGAACGTATTTTCCGTTACCTATGTCAAGTATTTTTCTGTTTGTTTTTCATTTCTATGGACAGTTGCATTGTTTTAATGGATTCTGAAGCTGCCGAACTTGCACGACCCTTGCTTTCACACTGGACGCCGAAGATCGCTCACACGTTTAACTTTAAAGTGTTGTTTTTTTGGATTTTACTGCCCGCTTGTGAATTGGATAATAATTATACAAGGTCTAACATTATCAATAAGCGAACGTTTAAGTGCAGTACTTACCTATACATCATTCTGAATACAATGACAAAAAATTGGCTCCAGTTTTATAGTGATTTTTCAAAGTTATGTTTTCTAACAAACTAAATCAATTAAAATAATGCACATCATAAAACATGATAGATATCTGAGGGCCTAGTCAATTGGCAAACAAATTAAACGCTACGAAATCTTCGCTACGATAAACCGAATGTATGGGATTGACATAAGCAAAAGTTACCTACGACGTAAAATTTACGCTAAAATAGACCTAATTGACAGTTTGACAAGCCAAGAATCGCTAATCTAGCGATCACTCAAACATTGAAGATAAAAATTCACACAAAATGGCGATTGTTTGATCAGCTGATGAAGGAATAATGGTGTTGTGTTGAAAGTTTTGTTTAAAATGCTCTTTTTAGGGCTATTGTGGACTGCGATAATCAAGTGCTCAGGCGCTAAGGAAGAAATGTTTCCCTACGTTACTTGGAGCAAATTAACGAAATCGAGTTTGTTGTACTTGTGAATAGTTCTCGGAGTTCTCGTTTACGAACTTTCAAATATCTAACTAAGGTCTGCCGGGAATTGCGTGCTGATATAGTTGTTGCGATGTGAGTGACCAAATAAATGTGTGTCATGCAACATTTTCCGCAACGAAGAGCAAGTCGCTGCATAACAATTTGTGGGGGCTCTCGAACCATACAAACATTTGGGCCAAATAAATCCACCTAAGTACCTTTAATCATGACAAGAAAGGTCAAGAATAAGACAACAGTAAGGGACTTTTTGTATAAATATTAAATGTAACCTATCCATAATGTCCATTTATCAATTTATAACTTAGATTGCCTATTTGTTTTACAGGTTCCAATGAAGATTTAATTTGCCAGGTAGCTTAGAGTATTAAACCAAGGCTCTAAGTGTAGTAAGGTGTACCTATTGACTATAAATCTTATACAGACAAGCATCTTTCTTAATAGGAAAAGATATCAGTCCTTACGTTCAAACGGTAAGTTTTAATAAATAAATTATTACTTACATAATAAAGGTAAGTATTATGCCTATTATTATATTGAGATTTACCAGGAAATGTCAGTGTTGTTAAAATTGCTAGAATAAAGAGTATTGACATAAAGATAAAACTATTTTATGTGGTTTTGCAGATTTGAGACGACGATTCAAAAATCTTAAATGTTACCTCATAATTTGGAGGATGGACTTCCTCAGAATGGTGAACAAACATGGTTATTTGGTAAAAAACAATATCAAGCAATTTGTATAATACATAGGTACTTACCTACTAACTTTTTATCTATGACAATTTTCTATAAGTAAGTATATTTTTCTAATTTCTTAGGAGATTCTGGATACCTTCAAAAAGCATGGTTAATGATAATAACAACAATATTTAATGCTGCATCAGACTCACAAGAAAGGAGGGGTGTGTACCACATGTCATATCCAACAATGAAACTGCATTGAACATGGCTTTGGCATCGTTGAATTTAGTTATTTATATGATTTTTTTTTGTGGAGCTCTAATGTTGACAACGTTTTTATTCTACAAAAAGGAGCAGTCTGTGCCATAAATATATTTATCCATAAAATAATAATTTGGTTTATTTGATGAGGAAAAATTAAGTATAAAGTTAATTTAGTTCTAAGTTTATTGTACTTTATTAAAAAGATTTACTTAGGTAGGTACCTACTAAAAAACAGTACCTTCTTATACACACAATTGGCATTTAATTTTATACACATATAGTTTTAATGTCAATAAGAGAAAGTGAAGCCTCATATTTAATAAACTTTGACTTTGAGAGAGTTAGGTAAGGAAATAAGAATATATTAAGAAATACAACATTAATGTTATTTTTTACTTGATATTTAATTTTACTTGCAGTAGGTACCTATAGAAAATGTTTAAGTACCTACTTATATCAATTTCTACTAGTCATAACATTAAGCTATTGAAGTTGTACTTGATTCATTATCAACATACAAAGGTAATTATATGTATAAACTTGCATTATTATTATCCGATTATTAAATCTGGTGGGTTCTATTGTGTTTGTTATAATATTGTTTTTTCTTTAAATAGGTGGCTTAACATAAGGTGGCTTGTTATACATATAATACAAATTAAGTTCCATATCTAGCATACTCTGTAATAGTTTAGTTATTATCAATTTGGCGATTGTGAAGTAATCGATTGTAATTGTTGCTTGAGTTTGTAATGTTACTATCACATTTTTATTTGTGTGAATCTGTAAATGGTTTGCTGTTTCACATTTTCAGTGTTATACTTTTTATAGAACTGTCGATTCACCTGTGAATATAAAATAAATAAATAAAATTAATTGTTTTTAAATTATTTTTGGTAAATATATACTACCTACTAACTTTTTATGTATGACAATTTTCTATAAGTAAGTATATTGTTCCAATTTCTTAGGAGATTCTGGATACCTTCAAAAAGCATGGTTAATCATAATAACACCAATATTTAATGCTGCATCAGGCTCACAATAAAGAAGGGATGTGTACCACATGTCGTATCCAACAATGAAACTGCATTAAACATGGCTTAAAGTTGTACTTGATTCATTATCAACATAGTTACTAGGGTAATTATATAAAATTAATTGTTTTAAAATTATTTTTGGTAAACATATAACTAATCCTATATTTTATTTCGAAACATTATCAACCAACTCATAATGAATGGCAGTGAAATAAATAATGTAAAATAAATAAATATTTTAACTTGTCGCGTAGAGACCACGATCATGTCATTGTGTCTGTGAAGGCGTATATTTAATAAAAGATTTGACTTTTAATTTCAATTATTTTCGGTACCTACCGCTATAAATAAGTAACAATGAAACAATCCTTTAGTAAGGCGATGTTCTCTTCATCGTCATCCTATGAACGTCCTGAACGTTCCCTTATGAACGACAGCACTAAGGCAGACTGGGCTATAACAGGCTTAAGCCCTGAGCCAATACAACCGCAGTGTGCTTTACGTGCCTTCCGAAGCACGGAGGAGCTCGAGACGCTTTTTATTTGGTTACCCATCCTTTAGCTCGGTAATGTGAAAGTTGCGTAACTAACTGGCAAGATCACAAACCGGTGCGGCGCGGGCGGGGACTTTTTGCATTAGTTGAACCTCTAGCATTACCTTTCAAGTAACAGTAAGTACATTGCTTCGCTAGTTTGCATATTTTAAAATTAGTTTTATTTTAACCAGCAAAACCATGTACTTGGAATGTTTTTTATTTTATTTTATTTAAGACAATAATCAATTAGAAAAGTAATGTGATAGGTGTTGTAGTTAGACAACTAAACCCGAAAGCCTTAGCCGCTCATACAAGATGCAAACGTTTTAATCACTACCTAGTGGGTACTCGCATCTAAGATCAAACTGTTTAAATGTTCGCGCGGTTTGTAACATTTAGTGTTATCACTTATTTCATTACAGACGGACGTCAATTTGTTAATATTTGAGAAATTCTTGGCAGCAAGCGTTTGCTTGTGGTCTTCAGTCTTAATTTATTTATATTATAAGCTGAAAAATGGGTTTGGTCTTATATCAATATCATATTATGGTAGGTAAGTCACTCGTCATCATTTTAAGTACTTATTTACAAACGTGCTTGCCTGGCGAACTTCCGGCGAAAAAAGCGATTGATTCATTTTTCAAATTGTCTCAAGGAGTCTACCCGAATTTCTTAGTAAAGTGACATTCAATTCACTAAAACTCAAAAGGATCGGTGTGGTTACTACCTATTTATTAATCTTACATAAGCGTTACATTATCATCAAACAAAAAATACTAAGACAAGCCTGTATGTTCTATATCCCTTAGCTTATCGATATCGATGTAGCCTAGCGAATTTGATGAGCGATTTTGACGCTGTCACCGGTCGAGCGTTTGCCAGTTGACTAGGCCCTCTGAGGGCGCTTATGTAACGCTTATGTAAGATTAATAAATAGGTAGTAACCACACCGATCCTTTTGAGTTTTATTGAATTGAATGTCACTTTACTAAGAAATTCGGGTAGACTCCTTGAGACAATTTGAAAAATGAATCAATCGCTTTTTTCGCCGGAAGTTCGCCAGGCAAGCACGTTTGTAAATAAGTACTTATAATGATGACGAGTGACTTACCCACCATAATATGATATTGATATGAGACCAAACCCATTTTTCAGCTTATAATATAAATAAATTAAGACTGAAGACCACAAGCAAACGCTTGCTGCCAAGAATTTCTCAAATATTAACAACTTGACGTCAGTCTGTAATGAAATAAGTGATAACACTAAATGTTACAAACCGCGCGAACATTTAAACAGTTTGATCTTAGATGCGAGTACCCACTAGGTAGTGATTAAAACGTTTGCATCTTGTATGAGTACATCGCCTAAAGTAACTCTATGGCGTAGCGGCTAAGGCTTTCGGGTTTAGTTGTCTAACTACAACACCTATCACATTACTTTTCTAATTGATTATTGTCCTAAATAAAATAAAATAAAAAACATTCCAAGTACATGGTTTTGCTAGTTAAATTAAAACTAATTTTAAAATATGCAAACTAGCGAAGCAATGTACTTACTGTTACTTGAAAGGTAATGCTAGAGGTTTAACTAATGCAAAAAGTCCCCGCCCGCGCCGCACCGGTTTGTGATCTTGCCAGTTAGTTACGCAACTTTCACATTACCGAGCTAAAGGATGGGTAACCAAATAAAAAGCGTCTCGAGCTCCTCCGTGCTTCGGAAGGCACGTAAAGCACACTGCGGTTGTATTGGCTCAGGGCTTAAGCCTGTTATAGCCCAGTCTGCCTTAGTGCTGTCGTTCATTTGGGAACGTTCAGGACGTTCATAGGATGACGATGAAGACAACATCGCCTTAATATAGGATTGTTTCATTGTTACTTATTTATAGCGGTAGGTACCGAAAATAATTGAAATTAAAAGTCAAATCATTTATTAAATATACGCCTTCACAGACACAATGACATGATCGTGGTCTCTACGCGACAAGTCAAAATATTTCTTTATTTTACATTATTTATTTCACTGCCATTCATTATGAGTTGGTTGATAATGTTTTGAAATAAAACATAGGATTATTTATATGTTTACCAAAAATAATTTTAAAACAATTAATTTTATATAATTACCCTAGTATGTTGATAATGAATCAAGTACATCTTTAAGCCATGTTTAATGCAGTTTCATTGTTGGATACGACATGTGGTACACATCCCTTCTTTATTGTGAGCCTGATGCAGCATTAAATATTGGTGTTATTATGATTAACCATGCTTTTTGAAGGTATCCAGAATCTCCTAAGAAATTGGAACAATATACTTACTTATAGATTATTGTCATACTTACATAAAAAGTTAGTAGGTAGGTAGTATATATTTACCAAAAATAATTTAAAAACAATTAATTTTATTTATTTATTTTATATTCACAAGTGAATCGACAGTTCTATAAAAAGTATAACACTGAAAATGTGAAACAGCAAACCATTTACTGATTTACACAAATAAAAATGTGATAGTAACATTACAAACTCAAGCAACAATTACAATCGATTACTTCACAATCGCCAAATTGATAATAACTAAACTATTACAGAGTATGCTAGATATGGAACTTAATTTGTATTATATGTATAACAAGCCACCTATTTAAAGAAAAAACAATATTATAACAAACACAATAGAACCCACCAGATTTTATAATCGGATAATAATAATGTAAGTTTATACATATAATTACCTTTGTATGTTGATAATGAATCAAGTACAACTTCAATAGCTTAATGTTATGACTAGTAGAAATTGATATAAGTAGGTACTTAAACATTTTCTATAGGTACCTACTGCAAGTAAAATTAAATATCAAGTAAAAAATAACATTAATGTTGTATTTCTTAATATATTCTTATTTCCTTACCTAACTCTCTCAAAGTCAAAGTTTATTAAATATGAGGCTTCACTTTCTCTTATTGACATTAAAACTATATGTGTATAAAAATAAATGCCAATTGTGTGTTTATGAAGGTACTGCTTTTTAGTAGTACCTACCTAAGTAAATCTTTTTAATAAAGTACAATAAACTTAGAACTAAATTAACTTTATACTTAATTTTTCCCCATCATATAAACCAAATCACTATTTTATGGGTTAAATATATTTATGGCACACTGTTCCTTTTCTTAAAATAAAAATGTTGTCAACGAAGGTATTGTTTTTTTGTACATAAGTAAATCTTTTTAAATAAAGCACAATAAACTTAGAACTAAATTAACTATATTTATGGCACAGACTGCTCCTTTTTGTAGAATAAAAACGTTGACAACATTAGAGCTCCACAAAAAAAATCATATAAATAACTAAATTCAACGATGCCAAAGCTATGTTCAATGCAGTTTCATTGTTGGATATGACATGTGGTACACACCCCTCCTTTCTTGTGAGTCTGATGCAGCATTAAATATTGTTGTTATTATCATTAACCATGCTTTTTGAAGGTATCCAGAATCTCCTAAGAAATTAGAACAATATACTTACTTATAGAAAATTGTCATAGATAAAAAGTTAGTAGGTAAGTACCTATGTATTATACAAAATTGCTTGATATTGTTTTTTACCAAATAACCATGTTTGTTCACCATTCTGAGGAAGTCCATCCTCCAAATTATGAGGTAACATTTAAGATTTTTGAATCGTCGTCTCAAATCTGCAAAACCACATAAAATAGTTTTATCTTTATGTCAATACTCTTTATTCTAGCAATTTTAACAAAACTGACATTTCCTGGTAAATCCCAATATAATAATAGGCATAATACTTACCTTTATTATGTAAGTAATAATTTATTTATTAAAACTTACCGCTTGAACGTAAGGACTGATATCTTTTCCTATTAAGAAAGATGCTTGTCTGTATAAGATTTATAGGGTATAGTCAATAGGTACACCTTACTACACTTAGAGCCTTGGTTTAATACTCTAAGCTACCTGGCAAATTAAATCTTCATTGGAACCTGTAAAACAAATAGGCAATCTAAGTTATAAATTGATAAATGGACATTATGGATAGGTTACATTTAATATTTATACAAAAAGTCCCTTACTGTTGTCTTAATCTTGACCTTTCTTGTCATGATTAAAGGTACTTAGGTGGATTTATTTGGCCCAAATGTTTGTATGGTTTGAGAGCCCCTACAAATTGTTATGCAGCGACTTGCTCTTCGTTGCGGAAAATGTTGCATGACACACATTTATTTGGTCACTCACATCGCAACAACTATATCAGCACGCAATTCCCGGCAGACCTTAGCTAAATATTTGAAAGTTCGTAAGCGAGAACTCTGAGAACTATTCACAAGTACAACAAACTCGATTTCGTTACTTTGCTCCAAGTAACGTAGGGAAACATTTCTTCCTTAGCGCCTGAGCACTTGATTATCGCAGTCCACAATAGCCCTAAAAAGAGCATTTTAAACAAAACTTTCAACACAACACAACTATTCCTTCATCAGCTGATCAAACAATCGCCATTTTGTGTGAATTTTTATCTTCAATGTTTGAGTGATCGCTAGATTAGCGATTCTTGGCTTGTCAAACTGTCAATTAGGTCTATTTTAGCGTAAATTTTACGTCGTAGGTAACTTTTGCTTATGTCAATCCCATACATTCGGTTTATCGTAGCGAAGATTTCGTAGCGTTTCATTTGTTTGCCAATTGACTAGGCCCTCTGTATCTTTACTAACACGCACGCAAGCGTCAATAAATAGATAGCTCAGTGTGCTCCGCTCCGCGTTTAGTGTGCATCACAGACATGTATTGTCTGTGGTGTGCATGCATGTTCGGCTATCTTTGTGTACGTGTAGTACACACACAGTACGGGTTTGGAAAGGGTGTATTTTTTGGTGAATTATGATAATGTTTTGTTGATTATGAATGTGTGTTTACCAAAAATAACTTACATTTTGTTTAAGCAAAATAGGTATCCAAATCGGTTGGTGCTGCCATCGTGCGCAACTACCAGTTGTCAAACAAATTGTTTTGTTATGTCTATTAAATTGTATAATTAATAAGCTAAAGAAAGACATGCCCATCAAGAAATTCAAATCTTCCCTATATGAGTTACTGAGTAAGAAATGTTTTTATAGTACTTAGGTATTAATGAATTTATTGTGTGCAAAATTTTAATACTATTTTTAATTATAACAGTTTTAATTATTTTCTTGTTTAGCTAATTTAGATTTCTTTTAATTTTTATTTAATTATTGTTTTATTTTAATTTATTTAATTTACTTAGTGTAATTTTAATTGTTTATCAGCTAGACTTCTCTCTCTGTATTTGCATACCAATTTTTGGTTAAATATGAGATGCTAAATGTATGTAAGAACTTGTTCCTACCATAATATATTTACAGCAATAAAAAGCTATTTTATTCCATTCTATTATCTCGGTAACGAGCCTGTAGTTTTGGATGAGCATGATCAGTGTGATATTGTATAGATGCTCCCCGTTCGCTTATTGATATTGTTAGACACTATACATCGTTGTTCGGCATTCAATACCGCCAATCCAACTTTAGTAACATTTTACAGGAGACAAAAAAAAATCATAATATATTGTAAGTACTAAAATTGTACTGTACGGTTGTACACCTACTATGAATTTAAAATTATGTTTTTTGAACTAAAATTATATCATAACAACACAATTTTTTGGCTTTAAGTTAGTATTGGCATGTGCAAGTCACATGCGCGGTTTTTAACATAAGGTAAGGTCATTTCCTATCATATTCGCGGCTGTGTTATAGAAAACCCAACAGAAATAGTAAGTATATTATGATATGATATTGTTGACATGATGGATCGCTGTGTAAATTGTGCTGTAGCATTTAATCCGTGCAACAAACAAGGCCTACAAACCTTACCTAGGGCAGATACGAAGATCATATTGCTCCATCTGCCAAAATTCTTTGATATTTTAATTATAATTAAAAAAAGCATACAATATTTCTTTTAGATGTCGTACCCTTATCTAATTAGGTACTTACTAACTACTTTTAGTGTCTAAATAACACCCTTTATTCTTCAAGAATCAGCTGTCACAATTTTATACTAAACCCCTAATAAATCCGCTCACAAAATGTTCAATCCTAAAAAATAAATCAATAAGGAACCGCAAAGTTTGAATCTAATCTCGCAAAATTTTCGTGTTATTACATCCAGGCCCAATATTAATTGTTTATTAGTATGTAATTGTTTCAGTCTCCTTTCAATGGATCAATCGATCAGCAACTCCCCAATTTGTGACCGTACCCCAAAATAGGGAAAACGGTATAGTTATTAACCAGTTAAGCGACCTCAAGATCGAAAACTTCAATTAAAAATAAACTTCTACGTTAGAAATAAATAAAATGTATGCCGTATAGTTTTATGTTAATATATTTATAAGTTAGGACACCCCACACACACACACTTTTATTAAGCATTTATTAAATAAAATTAACATAAAAACATAAAACATAAAATCTCAGTATAATTGGCCACATTATACAGTACTTAATTGGCCATGAGATCATACAGCTATTGGCCACATCAAAAATCTATTTTAATAAAATCAATTGCCGAAATGTTTGCACGCGCATCGCATCACTTCAGAACGGCTGCACCTATGTGGCAAATTATTTTTTTGTTGTTTGTATTTTTCTGGACAAAGTTTGTATGAAAAATTTTTTGTCGGTACGGGTACGGGATCCACGCGGACGTAGTCGCGGGCGGGCCGCTAGTAAAATATAAAAAAATAAACTTCTGTAATGACTAAAACATGTCTTCATGGTGATTTTCATCCTCAGTAGGTTCAGAATCATCATTTAACAAAACTTGTCAGTCATGGCATCAGAAAGCTCATCGTCATCTGGAAAAAGCTCTTGGTGCTAAATAGGAATTCACTGACGGTGATAAAACTTTTTAATTTTTTTTTTAACATTGCTCTATTTTGGTGTGTGTGTTTGTAATGATATTATCTTTACTTATACATAAATTTTATTTATTAACCAGACGGTTGCAGATTACTAATATTGACTTACCTGTTTACACCTGCCTACTCAATAGTTAGGACGGGAAAAATATAGTCAACCTAACGTTTGCATATTCTATAGGCTTCATACTTTCGATTGGTAGGTACCTTTATTTATCTTTTATCCAAACCAGTGCAATGTTTAAAAAAAATAATTCTAAAATATTTAATTATTCATATACTGGACTGAAATTTTTCTGCCAACCCACTCGCAATATATTTTTAACATATTAAATTTGATATACAATACTTTTCATCCATTAACCGGTCTGGTGAAGGTCGTCGTACACTCGGATCCTCTACTAAATACATACTTTTCAAAACATCTTGTCAAAAAATTTTCAGTCTTAGGATTCTTTTATCAAACTTACCTACTTTTGTTCCCACTGCAAAAAAAATTGGTTGCCTGTAAAGTCGGTATACGGGCGAAAGTTTTACGTGACAACGACTTTGAGTGGTAAAATAATTTTAATGTGAATATTCATTCGTATAGTAGGAAGAAGGATGAAATAATATGGAAGGGACGCGTGCCTTTCACTTTTTATGTCTGTCTCTCTCGCTCTTAGGCGGGCTAACCATGCCCGAGTGAAAGGGACGCGTGCCTCTCACTCGCTCTCATTGTGAGCGCATAACGTGAGCGGAGCGTAACGCAGTTTCTTGAAGTGTCACCCGGCAAACCAATTTATAAGACGTTGTCACGTCAAAATCATACATTGGAAAAGAAACAATCCACCTCTAGCCAAATTTTGTTGAAAGTTTTTGAGAGGTAACGAAAGTGTTGCCGTTGTTCTCGTTTTAAATCTACCATTTGTCCAGGGTTTTGCTAGTTTTCAACATCAAAGTTGAAATGGCCAATAACTGTAGGTTTAGGGGCCAATAACTATACCGTTTCCTCTAGTTGCCGAAACGTGACAGTTGAGTTCTTGAAAAATACTGTATTGTAACTTAGATTAATTATAAGTAGGTACTTATTGTAATTAGATTAAATACTTAGTTATTGTGAAGAATTGAGATTATTCCTATTATTACGATGCTACTTATTTAGATGATGTAAATTGATAAGGCTTACGATTTTATTTAGACAGAAAGTGCACAGAAATAGATTATTGTTAAAGGGTTTTTTTGTTCCTCATATTAACATAAGTATAATTTATAACTGTAGGAATTTTTAGTTATTCAATATTAAACAACATTATTCTGATGTTGTTCTTTTGAAACTTGAAACTTTCTTTAGTTTGTTTAAGTCAGTTAATAATTTATCTTATTAGTGCCGGTCTTCAGTACCTTTTTTAAGTCGGTTTATTAAGTACCTCCGTAAAGAAAGCAGCGAGTCATTTCCTAAACGAGCGTCTTTCTGACTGACTACTGTGATTTTTGCGTAAAATGCCCATTTTTGCATTTTGTAGTAATTTTGCAGTTGTATTTATTGTTTTTATCGAAATAGGTTATCCACTCAAACGTCCATGGTAACATAATAAAATCATGCTTAATATTAGAAATCTTCACTCTGCGAGAATAAGCTGAGTTCGGACGGCCGGTTGCAGTTTTATTTATCGTTTTTATCGAAATAGAATTATAAATTCATTAAAAAATCTTTATTCCTTATGAAGTAACAATTACCTATTCTGGTATAAATTTTGCTCAATAATGTTATCATATTATCATATCGTAGATAGGAGACACAGTTAACTTAAGTGAGCTAGAAGTTTTTTGGTTTAGAATATCATTTTTTTTTCTATATAAAATCAATGATATCTAAAAATTCCGAGGCCGCTACGCACTATATAAGAGATACCATTCTATTTTTTTTTATTTCCTTTGTTTAGAACAGTAGTTCAATCTAGGAGCTCGAAAAAGCGCCTTTGCGCATTTTATGAAAATCTTTCTCTGCAGTTTTGGGTTTAATTAAAAAGTTAAGCAAAATTTACAAAATGCGAGGCCGCTACGAACTATTCCAATAGCTATTCTACACTATTTAATAAGTCAAAACTGTTAATGTATTTTTGTTTCTGTGATCAGGAACGCCAAAACTGGCCATTTTACGCAAAATTCCCAGTCGAGATGTTGGCCTCTTAAGGAACTACTAGCCGCGGTAGTCTAAAATATTCTGGCCAGTCATCATCTGTCGAAGGCCGAAGGTCGCCAGCTGTATTGATTTATGTACGCCTGTATGGATGTACCTAAACACGTGACATTTCGCAATTCGCAACATTATTCTAGTAACGAGTTATTTTTTGTTATTTTAACTCTGTTTCGTTCCCTTAGTGCATGTCGTGGCAAATTGGCAATCTTAAGACAGCCATTAGTTTTAAGGCATACAAATAGTCATTTTTAATTTTATATTTTAATGTAGTGTTTTGTTGGTTGCTCGATTTAAGTAGGTACCTACCATATATATTCATAACTAAAACATTTATTTAACACTGTTAGTTATGTAGATCAAATGAAAATATCTTAAAATTAGGGATGGGCCGAATGTGGATTGAACCGAATACGAACTTCGGCAGAACATTCGGTAAAAAAACATTTTTTTTGCTAAAATTCTGTTAAACCGAATGTGAAATGAATTTCAGCCCATCCCTGCTTAAAATACTTACATTAATTCATTCATATAATCACGACTATTATTCCCGAAGGTTTAGTCAGAGACTAGGCAATGAGAACAGCAAAAGCAGTCCTCTAATGGTCCTCTAACCATATAAGTATAGTCCACTTTTCACCAAATAGCGACGGCAGATGTGCTCACCGTGACAGGTCAACAGGTGGTGAGCCCATCGTCGCTCAGATGCTGTTGGTGGTATGTGCAGTCTTTAGTCTTTAGTCCGTTAGTCGCTTTTTACGGCACCAAAGAGAAGACAGGGGGTGGTACAATGATATTGTAGTTTATAATATCATTGGGGTGGTAGTTAGGCTGGCCAACTGTCTCGGATTTTCAGGGACGTCCCACTTCTGGGTCAATTTTGGGCCGTCCCGCCGTGACCCCTTGCGAGACGTTTTTAGTCCCGGAAATCAGTGATAATATGATATAAATTCTATCTATCTATACTATCTCGTACCAACTACCCTCGGGTTAAAAGGCCTATTACATCTCGACCGTGATTTTTGCTTAAAATGCCCATTTTCACATTTAGTAGTAATTTTGCAGTTGTATTTAGAGTTTTTATCGAAATAGGATAATAAATTCATGTTTAATAATACAAATCTCGACTCTGCGAGAATAAGCTGAGTTCGCACGGCCGGCGGCTGCATCGCATTTTGTAGTAATTTTGCAGTTGTATTTTATCAGTTTTATCAAAATAGGATAATAAATTCATTATAAAATCTTTATTCCTCATGAAGTAACAATTTTCTGGTATAAATTTTGCTTAATAATATTATCGTAGATAGGAGATATTCACAGTTAACTTAAAGCGATTTTTGATGTTTTTTTGGTATAGAATAAGATTTTTTTTCTATATAAAATCAATGATATCTAAAAATTCCGAGGCCGCTACGAACTATTCGACTATACGCCGTCAATTTTTATTCGTTTTAATGAAATTAAGGGTGAGTTCCAACCATGAAACTGAACAACTTTCCCAAAGAAATCTAAGTGAAAAAATGACAAAAAAAATTCGACCTCCCGTACTATTTGTCGTCAGCTGATCGGACAGTTTTTTAATGGGAAGTCGATTTTTTAAAATCATTTTTGCACATGGTTTCTTGGTGAAAGTTGTTTAGTTTCATGGGTGGAGTGGAACTCACCCTTAATTTCATTAAAACGAATAAAACATGAGGGTGTATAAGAGATAACATTCATTTTTTTATTTCATTTGTTTAGAACCGTGGTTAAATCTAGGAGCTCAAAAAAGTGCCGTTGCGCATTTTATAAAAATCTTTCTCTGCAATTTTGAGTTTAATTAAAAAGTTAAGCAAATTTACAAAAAGCGAGGCCGCTACGAATTATCCCAATAGCTATTCTACACTAAGTATTCAATAAGTCAAAAACAAAAAAAGTAGGTGCAAATAGTTTTTACACACCCACAGCGGTAGGTAATAAGGTATAGAATAGAATAATAACTAAAGCATTATTATTCTGAGTAGGTAGGGTAGAAGTACCGGTTCGCCGGACACTACCTCTTTCCGGCCACTTCGCACATTATTTTGAATAATAGTAGTATTATGGAACTTACTTTTTTAAATTGCGCGTCATTCGATAGGTCTGAACTTCGCCATTTATTCACTGGGAGAAATAACTCGACGACTGACAATTGTGCCGTCAGTTGCCATTTTAAAATTTGCTTTGCAGACGTGTGCTTAATTTTACGAAAAAAATAGTGAGTGGACTGATTTTTAAGGTAAGTTTTTGAACTGTTACTGTCAATTAACTGGTGATTGGTTTGGTTTGTGCTTCAATGACATGTTACATTTTAATATTCAAGTGCTAAAATTCATCAAACTTTAATTATTTGAGATATTACTGGTGGCCGGCAAACACGTTAACGATTTACTGCAAAATTCAGCTATCGGCCGGGGGGCCGTAAACTAGTTTTTTGTGTGCCTTTTTTCTTTGCGTTTATTTCGATAAACTTAAACTTATCAACATAAGTAGAAGTTATAGTATTTATCAAGAACTAGATTTTTATGAAACTGTTACTAGCGTCCGGCCGCCAGTAAGTGTTATACTTTTAAAGATATGACCTCCTGAAATACTAAATATTTGACGGCCGACAACTAGTCAAATTCAAACCGTTTTTCGGCCGTAGGTAATAAAGACGGCTGATAACTAGTAAAACTAAAACCTGTTTGCGGCCGTAGGAAATATAATATTGCCGATCACTAGTAGAAATTAAATTGGTTTCCGGCCGTCGAATATACACGGCCGATAATTGGTAAATTAACCTGTTTTTAACCGGGTTGGGCTTGGGATGACAGCTTATTTTATTTTTTTAATTCTAATTTTTTTGTTAATTTGCGTGTGAAAAATTATAGCTGAAAGCTTATGTAATAATAATACTAATAACTCAAATGCTAAATCACTAACGATTTTAACCCGTCATTTGTGAAAAATATGGTTTGATGCTTGTGTGCTTGGTTTTGGAATTGTACTTGTCTTTTTACAGATGGCTCCTGTCGCTAAAAAGAAAATAAATAAAGTTCCTTTCAGATGATTCGGTTATACTGAGGAAGCTTTAAGAAACGCTGTTTTCGATGTCCTGCGATGAAAACTGCGAAGGCAAAGAAAAGAAAAATACAGGAAACTCAATCACATATTAAATGTGTTTCCTGTAATCTTGACCTGATTAGTGATACTGAGGAAGAAGGGGAAAAAAATATATGCTGTGATGTGACCAATTCGATGGTATCACCTCAAATGCACAAAACTAAGAGATGTATCTTACGTATGTAAGTATGAGGCAGCAGTACACAAAATATGAATGTGAGTTATGTCAAATGGCCCAAAATGCTAGAGAAGAAGTTTTGAAGACTTATACTGCCTGATTTTAATAAATAATAATTGTTTTTTTTTGTTACAAAACGTTCATATTCCATTTGATTTTGTACGTGAAATTATTGTTATGAGCTTTTAGATGATTCTGTTATCAGAGGAAAAATATATAATTTAAATTAAGATTTAATTTTGTGTTTATCTGTGTTTTTTACATTTCAAGAATGATTATTCTTTTTCAGAAAGGAAATATTAATCATACATAATATTAATCAATAATCATGGCGATCATATAAATAAATGGTCTTCCAATAGGCACGTCCGAACTTTGACAATTGGTAGCGGCCATCTTGTTGAAGCTACATCTGTCAAATTGGTTGTCATTTATTCATTCTGTTTTGCCAAATCATCATGGATAGCTATAGCATTCAACAACACGTGCAAATGATAAAATTGTTTCATCAAAATGAGTGTTCTGTTCGGGCAACGCACCGCGCGCTTCGCCCATTTTACGGTCGCCATAATCATCCTACCGAGAGGACTATTCGTCGTGTGGTGGATAAATTTGAGTCCACTGGTTCGGTAAATGATCGACCAACACCCGTACGTCAACGAAACGCAAGGTCTGCCGAAAACATCGCCGCTGTCCGTGAGAGTGTCTCGTTGCCCGAACAGAACACTCATTTTGATAAAACAATTTTATCATTTGCACGTGTTGTTGAATGCTATAGCTATCCATGATGATTTGGCAAAACAGAATGAATAAATGACAACCAATTTGACAGATGTAGCTTCAACAAGATGGCCGCTACCAACTGTCAAAGTTCGGACGTGCCTATTGGAAGACCCTTTACTTACCTTAAACGGATTATAAAATAAATCAATATTCGTAATTCTTTGTTTTATTTACATATTTGTATTAAATTAATTTTAGCTATTTTCAGACCTTACAGAAAAGAGATGTCTTTTTCAGTGCTGTATTTTCAGCGTTTTAGTTTGGATATGCGTGTGTTAGAATAAACATAAGAATATCAACCCTTTGGGCTTATAACAAGATTCAATTTTGTCCTGTGAAATATGCGGCCGATAACCGGTAAACTGGGGCCCAAGTCTGCTAATTTACGAATGGCATAATTGAATCGCAATTGTATCGCAATTGTATCGCAATTGTATCGCATTGTAATTGTTTGACACATTTGGTATTCATAAATGAGTAAGAGAATACCAAATGTGTCAAACAATTACAATACGATCCAATTGCGATTCAATTATGCCATTCGTAAATTAGCAGACTTGGGCCCCTGGTCGCCGGTAACTGATTAAAATGGCCGATAACTGGTGTTTTTGCTACTTTTGTGTTATTTATAATGTGTGATTATTTGTAAATTACCAGCCAAAGATACGCTTATAACTAATGACTTTTATAAAACTAGACTATATTTGGATAATATAATACATTATTGAAATTTTTTGGTGCACATAATCATATAAAAAATTAACGCTAAAGTCAGCAAGTAGTTTAAGTGGCCGAATACCGGTACTTCTACCCTACTTAAACGCTAATTCAATACTTTTGCAACATATTTTATTCTCTTCATCTAATATTTTTAATCGTATATGTACCAGATGTCATTCGTAACAATTGATAAGCAGGCAATTGTTTCAATAAACGGCCTGTTTAATGGCCAAATCTAGACTCAGCCTCAGCGGTCACATGCATTAAATTTAAAGTCAAGGTTGTATATTAAAAGTGCTTATTATTTCCGTGTCTAGACATTATATCTCATGCATGCTTTAACATTAAGCTATTAAAATAAGTGTAGACCCAAGTCTCCAAGAATATGTTAGTTACTTTAGTGCAGTATTGTGTGGATTCACCTGTTGATTTCACAGCGAGCTCAAGGCCGTTGCCTATTAAAGGATACGGCGCCGGACCATACACATCAACCAGTTTTTTGTCAGCACTAAAACTCAGCCATGATACAAAGGCTATCAGCAGTACCACAACAAACAATAACAATAGAATCATTTTGAAACGTTTGCGCGTCCCACACTCAAGGCGTGCAAAATCAGACTGATCACTGAACTGAACACAAGTTACTTGATATGACTCAACAAACAACTCGCTCGTACAGTACCAGTATCTGTTCAACCAAAAAGGTCAATTTTGATATCTTGCGATGTCAAAATCCATCCGTACTTAATTCGTTGTGAATGTTGTAATACTACTCGACGAATTTAATGTCAGAGGTCGTCTTGTTTGTGTTGTTAAAACCTACTGCCAATTGAATTACTATTGTGTCTGGCTTTACGACTTGACAGCATAATCGAAAGAAGAAACAACCTCCTTAGCCAGCGCGGTAGAATCGCAATAAACTCATAAATATAATTTAATTACTATTTATAAATGTACCTACTTAGTTATACTTACTCATGTTTATTTATTTTGTATTCTTAATAAATGTAGATAGTTAAATAAGTAGGTACTGAGACATACTGTTTTCTAATTAAAAATATGATTATTTTTAACCATGTCGCGTAGCGGTGAAATACTCGTAATACTACCACCCCCTCTCTTCCCTTAAGTAAAAGGCGATTAACGGACTATGCACATACATCCTAGAGCATAGAGCGGCGATGGGCTCACAAAGTACTTTTTTATGGGCTCACCCACCACCTGTCACGCTTAGCACACGTGCAGTCGCTATTTGGTCAAGAGTGGACTATGGCACGGACTGTTCATGCGGTCCTCATTGCCTAGTCTCTGACTAACCCATTATTTTTCTCTATGGACTAACCCTTGCGGGGATAATAGTCGTGATTATGTATGTATGTATGTATTGTTTTTAATTCATGGCTGCCGGAATAGCAGCGTGTCGTCAGGATATTTTAAAAAAATACTAGCTTTTATTTAAAATCAAATCAAAATTATGTAAGTATTTGGTTCAATGTTATTAGTGAAGGTTAGCAACAAGACAAATTACAGTTGGCGCCTTTAAGCAAAAACTATATAGGTAGGTACCTGCTTGTACCTACATAATTTGTATAAGCTATAAGCTTTTAGATGAATGATTGGGCTCGCTGAGCGCAGTGAGACCAATCATTATCTAAGCTTAAAGCTTATACATTTCTTTTTTTTTATTACGTAGAGCCAAAAGTATTTCCTCTTCCTTATAGACGTTTGCATGTGCCGGGAATCACGAGGCTTTTATAATTTTCTTTTTATAATCTGAATTTTTAAGATACGTGTGAGGCAAGGTGCCGGAATTTAGATTATGAATTTTAGATATTGAATCCAGAGAGCCATTCCGGATGAATGAGGCCAGCCATAGTCAGCGCGTTATGAAAATACCTATTCCGATTCGGAATTCAGGACGCGCTCGTCAGTATCATTCTTACAGATCGATCTAAGAAAATCATAATCAGAAAAAATCTGAATGTGTGTGGAGCATACTGATATTGTATGGTATTCCGTTCTTATGAATGATCATGGATCATGCCGAATTATGAATCCATATAGACATTCCGGATGTATGAGATCAGCCTTAATATTGAAATGAAACACTTTTACGGATCTAACTCGCGTTCGTTCATACTTTTTATGGTTTCTAATTTAGCCCTGACGTTACGGACTAAAATAAGGAATAAAATAAAAACCTTAGATAAATGATTGGTCTCGCGCAGCGAGTCTAATCATCGAATCGAGATTATCGAGAACCAATCAAGATAAATATATAGGTAATCATAAAATGACCAATCGAGATAAAAACCATAAAAAGTAGGTAGGTACTATTAAACGCGAGTGAGATCTGTAACAGCTGTTTTATTTTCATTTCAATGTGTAGTGCAGTGCTCCCGTAAGCCTTAGAAAAAACTTTTAGTAGGTACTTATTTACTGAATAAATAATATAAATTTTTACATTCGCAGAGGACGGGAGCTAATGTTGCAGAAATCTTTCTCCACGGTATCATTCGCCTGCCAGAAACATGTCACACAACTCTACACAGCCAGCCTGCCAACCTTTACTAGTTGGAGAGGCACCCTAAGAAGATGAAGAATTTTATATACTAAGATATGTTATAAATACTTAGATTTGAAATAAATAAACGTCACACATCGGCAAAAAAACAGCTTAATAAATTGATTATTAAATTCGGCCAAGAAAATTGTATGTGGCAGGAACTACTAGACATGTTTTAAACATGAACGAACTTTGTTGAGTATCAAATCAATGCAGGTAGGTTACTATTATTACCTACTACATACATCCTACATGACTAGATATTTTTGTAATAACGTTGTGGACCTAGAGTAATAATAGGTAGGTTAGGTACCTGCCGCTGCCACAATTAATTTAAATGAATAGTCACTTCATGACGAATAGCTAGTTGGACGATGACACGCGTATCACTGCCTGTTGCGAACTTGTTTAACTATCGCGAATGGTAACTTTTAAAATGGCCTGCCCCGGGATGGGTGAAAAAATACTACCACCACCTCTCTTTCCTTGGGTGTCATAAAAGGTGACTAACGGACTAAAGACTACACAAACATCCAACAGCATAGAGCGGCGATGGGCTCACCACCTGTCACGCTGAGCACATGTGCAGTCGCTATTTGGTGAAAAGTGGACTATGGCGGAGGACTTCTTTTGCAGTCCTCATTGCCTAGTCTCCGACTAACCCCTCGGGGATGATAGTCGATACCCAGAGATATATAATATGTATGTTGCTATGGGTAAATCTTAACTGATCTTTTTTCTAAAAATATTAAGAGGCCTATTACATCTCGACTGTGATTTTTGCATGAAATAGCCAATTTTAGCGTTCTTGATCTCAGAAACAAAGTGTAGAATAGCTATTGGCATAGTTGGAAGCGGCCTCGCTTTTTGTAAATTTTGCTTATTTTTTTTAATTAAATCCAAAATTGCAAAGAAAGATTTTCATAAAATGCGCGAAGGCACTTTTTTGAGCTTCTAGATTCTACTGTTCTAAACAAATAAAATATTTTTTTTTTATGTTATCTGTTAATTTTAATCGTTTAGTTCGTAGCGACCACGGAATTTTTAGATATCATTGATGCGCCCCGGCCGTCCGGACTCAGCTTATTCTCGCAGAGTGGAGATTTGGGTTTATGCGCATTAGGGCTAATTCTCATTATGGCAACCGACTCGCTAATGGACTACTTCTCATAATGGCCACTTCTCATTTTGGCTACTTCTCACTTGGGCTACTTCTCATTAGGGCTACTTATTCAATTACATAATTTTAAGAATAAATCAACATTAATTGAACCAATCTAATAGGTAAGTATACAATATTATAAGTATTATTACTTTAGTCTGGTTTGAAATTAACATTTATTTGTTTCCAACATACACAAATCAATATTTAAAGGATAGGTAAACATTACTAGGTGTCACATCTTTTAATTAAATTTGACTAAAAGAAAAGAAACGAGACAGATTATAAAAAAAATGCTATTTTACCACTTTTACCCGCAGAAAATATTCCAGAGGGTTGCCAAAAACTAACAGAGATTATTTAAAATGAATCGTTGTTACCATTGTTTGAAATGTTTTTAAAATACTTACTTTTCAAAACAGTGGTATCCAAGAATGAACCCTGCGCTTCTTAGTTGCTCTGGACAATGCCACCGCTCTACCTACGCTTTGAGGGGTGGCACCATCGGATAAATGTGAGAATTCCCAAGCGTCAAGTTAATTTTTATTCTTACAGAAACTCTGAAAAGAAGCTAACCATTTTGACTCTCAACTGAAGAACAGCCATATCCAAACAAAAAAAACGGCATAACAAGTACATTCATTTCGACAAAAAGTATAAAAAAGTACTTACGAAACTAAAAAATGGTCAAATAACATTTATTACATTTCTAAAGAAAATGACTTATTACCAGCTTCTTATATAAAGGAAACTAATTAATACTGATTATTAATTATGGTGTTGATTTATGCTTATATAAAGATATACCTGATTAATATTGTTTGTTGGTTATTGTGTGGATTTATATTGATTTATTTGAAATTAAACTAATTAAAAGAAGTGATACCTAGTAATGTTTACCTATCCTTTAACTATTGATTTGTGTATGTTATAAATAAATAAATGTTAGTTTCAAACCAGACTAAAGTAATTACAAGAAGTAATACTTATGAAATTGTATACTTACCTATTACATTGGTTCAATTAATATAGATTTATTCTTAAAATAATGTCATTGACCTCTTACAAATGAATAAACATGTTTAGATACAAGACAGTACTTATTTCAATAAACATTCCCAAATTTTAAGAAGTAGTCCTAATGAGAAGTAGTCCTAATGAGAAGTAGCCCTAATGAGAAGTGGCCTTAATGAGAAGTAGTCCATTAGCGAGTCGGTTGCCATAATGAGAATTAGCCCTAATGCGCCTAAACCGAGATTTGTAATATTAATCAGGAATTTATTATCCTATTTCGATAAAAACGATAAATACACATGCAATATTACTCCAAAATGCGAAAATGGGCATTTTACGCTAAGTTCAAGTTCAAAATTTCTTTATTCAATAAACTTAAAATAAGCATTTTGAATCGTTAAATTTATTCGGATGGGAATTCAGGAAGTTTTTAGCTGTGGAGAAGAAGTCACAGTCAAAAATCACAGTCAAGATGTAATAGGAATCAGGCCTCTTAAGATCAGTGTTGATGACGTAGGTAATAGTTTTTTGAAATTGAATCGGCGCATTTGGATTTCAAAATAAAAAATTAAATACTTAGTGCTGTTTTATTTCACGAAAAAGTCCACGGTATAGTTCAACTGGAAAGAGCACCTGGGCCGGATTGCCAGAAGGGTGCGGGTTCGAATTCGGCTCGTGGAAATTTTTTGAACACTTTCAGTTTTGGATATTATTTTGGAAATAATATAAATTTTAACCCATTAAAATTTATAGATTATGGTAAATATGTATGGCAAAGCAAAAGTACTGTGATTATGGTGATAAATATCTTTAATCATTTACCGGATCATATCAAATCTACTGAAAACCCTTATTTTTAAAGAACCATAAAGAAACGTTGTTTCCTTTTTTTTTATCTGGCAAAGATATCAATTATAAAAGAGGGAAAAGAGATTAATCTTGTTCAAAAGGAGATATTTACAAAGCGTCCTGAACAAAAAGAGATCTAAAATTCTAATCAAAAGGCTATATTTGTAAACTTTAACATTTTTTTAAAAATACCGTGATAAATAAAAAAAAAAATTTTGACTTACTTCTGAACTATGGTGGTAATACCTACCTATCACTTTTAAAAAGAAAAACCTACAAGTTAAACTCAGCCTGATATCAGTTTTTTGTGTTTTCTGAAAATTCCTTTAAGGTGGAATTATCTCCTTTTGGACAGACGCTCCTCACCTATACATTTTTGAGTGAGGTACACGGGTGCCGCGCCGCTGGCTTGATCATTGCGTAGTGACAAGTGCAGCGCGCCCCGTGTCAGTGTTATACGATACATACCTAGCTGGTCTGATCACTTGCCGCTATTAGTTGAATGTAATTAAATACTGTTTTCCCCTAAATTATTAATTCTGACAATCCTTGCCAAAATGGTGTAAAATGGGGGATTAGGGATTTGAACCAAGTCTCACAATATAATAATTTATGTAATTCTGATTTCAAAAGTATTAATTTTCCTATAGAATTAAGTAACTAATTGTGCTGATAAAATGTGTAAAAATAGAAATCATAATTTATTGTTAAATAAAATGTATAATGACATTGTAAATATTTTATCCATAGCGGCGAAAAATAGCTGCCAGCCACGTAAACAGAATAAACATTAATATGTGACTGGGTGGAATAAACATATTAGAGCCGCTCACAGGCAGGCTCGACTTTGTTTTCAAACATGGGTGTCATGTGGAAGGCCTGGGTCTAGTAATATATTTAATGATATGACTGAATCTAGAAAATTCTTTAAAAAGAAGCCAAATTAAAATGGATATCATAGCGGAAAATCACGCTAATAAAGATTTTAGCAATTTTTGGAAAAACACTAACAAGATGAACCCCAGGTCGAGTCTCCCTGTGAGTGTAGGTGGTGCGTGCGAGCCCCGCAAAATTGCTTGCGCGTTCCAGCAGTCCTTTAAAGTGGTCTCGCCGCTCGAGCCCGTGTCTCGGCTGCTCGATGAAGAGGTTCTGTCAGAGGATTTATGTGTTAGATTCTCGTGTAAAGACGTTGCTGATGTCATTGCAAAGATGGAGCGAGGTAAATCCCCCGGGTACGATGACCTGAGCATTGAGCATTTGAGACATGCAGGTGTACACTTACCAAGAGTACTTTCTATGCTTTTTAATTTATGTATAAGTCATAGCTACTTACCTGAAAACTTGATGCGCACCGTGGTTGTACCTATTATAAAAAATAAGACTGGCGATCCCTCGGATGTATCCAACTAAAGGCCTACCTCGCTAGCAACAGTAGTAGCTAAGGTGCTGGACAGTCTGCTCGATCAATACTAGCAAAGTTTGTCAACTTACATGATGCCCAATTTGGCTTTAGGCCTGGCGTCTCCACAGAAAGTGCTATCTTCTGTCTCAAACAGACTGTTCACTATTACACTGCACGCAAAACGCCTGTGTATGCCTGTTACTTAGATTTATCGAAAGCTTTCGATCTTGTAAATTATAATATGCTATGGCAGAAGTTTCGAAATGAGACACGCGTGCCACAAGAGGTAACATCACTGTTTAAATATTGGTATAACAATCAGCAGAATAGTGTGCGGTGGAGAAGCGCGATGTCGGATGTGTATGGGTTGGAGTGCGGTGTGCGGCAGGGAGGGCTGAGCTCGCCCCGTCTCTTCAACCTTTACATAAATCGGCTGATCGGTGAGCTCAGCGGCACCAATGTTGGCTGTTCTGTAGATGCGTTTTGAATGAATAACATAAGTTACGCCGACGATATGGTTCTGCTGGCTCCATCTATTGCGGCCATAAGAAAACTCCTACGTATCTGTGAAAAATATGCAGATGCCCATGGGCTTAGATACAATGTAAAAAAAGCGAAATAATGATTTTTAAAGCGGGCGCCAAAACATACCAATCTGTACCTCCTGTAACACTCTATGGCACACCACTAAACTTGGTGACACAATTTAAGTATCTGGGCCACTAGGTAGCTGACGATCTAGGTGACAATGTGGATATTGAGAGGGAACGCGGGGCGCTGTCTGTCCGGTGTAACATGTTGGCCCGCAGGTTTGCGCGGTGTACTGCACCAGTGAAGGTGACACTGTTTAAGTCTTACTGTCAGTCATTTTACACGTGCAGCCAGTGGTGGAACTTCACGCAGCGGGCATACAGCGCATCACTGCGCGTCCAGTACAACAATGCTTTTAGGATTCTGTTGGGACTGCCCCGGTTTTGTAGCGTATCTGCCATGTTCGCTGAGGCACACGCAGACGATTTCTATGCCATTGTTATAAAGAGAAGTGCATCTCTGTTGGGCCGTCTAAGAGGGAGCAGTAACGGCATCCTGAATGTGTTGGTCGGGCGGTGGGATTCCCCTCTGTTGAGGAGGTGGATGCATTTGCACGTCAGTGCGTCCCCTCTTTCTTATGTATGAGTTTGTTATTGTTTGTTTGAATGTCTCAAATAATGATAGATTCATGTATGAGAAAGCAGATTTGATTTGTTTACCCTTTTATTATTATTTAGTTCTCGTATTTAAAATTTTGTATTTTTAATTTTTGATTTTAAAATATAGCTTAAATTATTTTAATTAATTTTGAATTTTAATTTTGTAATTTTTTAATTACTTATTAACAATTTGTAATATTTTTTTTTATATTTGTTTTTAATATGTAATTTTTAATTAATTTTATATTTGTAATTAATGTTTTTAATAGTAGTTTTCAATTTTATTTGTGTTGTAAGGATTTCATTATCCGACATAAAAATTTAATTATTATTATTATTCACGTATTTATTTATTTTCTTATTTGTAGGTTTTTTATAATATTCCATATAAAAATAATAAACAAAACTACTATAAAACATTAAACATTATAAAAAACCTAAACCTAGGGTGCCGCCAGCAGCGGGGCAGGGCCCAAGCTACCGGTGGTTTGGGCTCCAGAGAGAGGAACCTCCTGACGATGCGTGCCGTGTCAAGAAGTACTTCCTTCTGTATCTGGCCCTTGATCCAGCCGTCTAGCGAGAGTCTCTTGAGATGTTGGTCGAGACTCTTCGCTATTAGGCCGTTTGCAGATACGACTATCGGGACAATGATAGTCGAGTCAACATCCCACATGGCGGTAACCTCGTAAGCCAAGTCAAGGTACTTGCTCATTTGAGTTACTCACTTCTCTCTCTCCATTATTATTATTATTAAATGTTAAAACTCCATGTATTGGATTATTCTTAGACATGTTCAGAGCATTAGATTGTGTTTGTCATGATGCTCTTCTTCAGAAATTAGAAAACTTAGGTGTGGGTACGTGGTTTAGCCCTAAATCTAATAGAAAGTTATTTAAAGGATAGGGAACAATTTACAGAAATTGACTCTTTTAATAAAACAAGTAAGACTTTTAAAGCAGTTAAATCAAAAACAAGAAAAATAATGCTAGGACTGCCTCAGGGAAGCATTCTTGGACCTCTGCTCTTTTTAGTTTTTGTAAACGAACTACCAAGTGTTACAGACACTTGTGTAATGTTTGCTGATGATGCGACAATTTTTATTTCTGATATACATAGAAATAAAACTATTTTTGAAAATAAGATTAATCAAAAATTACAAACCACTGTAAACTGGCTAAATTTCGTAAATTTAAATGTCAATCTATCAAAAACAAAATTCATTTAATACAGAAACTACAAATCAGTATCTCACGTATCAAATATTTTTGAACACAATACTAAAATAAGTGAAGTTGATAAAATAAATTTTCTTGGAGTAACCATGGATGCTCACTTAAATTGGAAATAACATATCGATGCCTAACGGTCAAAAAGGGATAACCGCCACTGCATGCCTGCTTGCATGCTGCATTCTTGCTTAAATGCTACATGCTTGCTTGCTTGCACGCTGTTTGCTTGCTTGCATCCTGCTTGCTTATTCCATGAATAATCTTTTATATGGTTAGATTATAATATCTAATGTGTATTATATCAAAAGTACAATACCTATATCAAATGAAATTATATTATCTGATCGTTGTACTATAAGATGCTGCAACTTTGCCAACTAAGCGCGATTTTGCCTCTTTAATTTAGATTACGATATCTCACGTTTGCTAAATTTGTTTCTTATTTTCTACAAATTGATACTAATTTTACATTATTAGGGTATCATATTTTACTTTTTTCTTTACTGGTAACTCAAACTTTCCCTGACAAAATGCGACGGAAGTGCAGAAAAATTTCGAGAGTGCGTTTAAATTTGAGGGTTCGAGGGTTTGTCATCATCCTAATCACCACTCATTATCATCAGGGGTAAAAAAAGAAATAGAGGAACTAATATCTAGGCAGTATGGTCTCTGACCTTAGCCTGTTCCTTCACGGAAGAAATATAAAAAAAAGGGAAATTGTCAACTGTCAAGTGTCAAGTCAAAAGTTAAACTTACCTCTAGCGCATTTTATTGCAATTTTTCATATTTATTTAACTTTATAGATAAATAACATATTTCGTATAAATAACAATATGTCTTTTGGATTTCCATTGACTTCTATAAAATTTAATTCGGTTCTGAAAGGTTTGTTCTTACTGTAAAGACTTTAGGTTAGTTTATTTTAAAAATAAATTTTATTATAAATAATAGGTGTTAATTTATTAAACATTTTACAGACTTTGTGAGAAATGCTAGTAAAAAGACAGGTGGAAGTACAAAAAATACAAATTGCAAAGTAAAACCCAAACGCAGGGGCTGGAAAGTGCAGGATGGTCATTATGTACAAGCCGGTCATATGGTAGCAACGCAAAGAACTCTAAGATTTCATCCCGGACTTAATGTACGTAATTAAAAATTCTTTTAGTAATCTATTGTCCTATGATAGTAAGATTTTACTAGAGAACCTTTTCTGATAAAGTAAGTATTCTATTCTATTTTATTCTAAGTTCTCAGTGAAGTTCTCATGTAAACGATTTGTTTTCTTACTTATTGTTTTTTGTAGTAATTATGGTGACAGACAGATAATATGGTGATAGCTAGCCGGACGGACTTAAGACAACCTTTCACTAACCAAACTGAGTACACTATCCCAATTGGGAATATAAATTCAGGATCTCTAGTTTTGAGACTGCTGAATATAGACCAAAACTTTTGCATATTTTGGGTTGAATGGCTATTGATAAAAAATGAAACTACATAGTCTTTTATCCCTAGAAAGCGGGCAACAAAATCTTTATAATAATAATAATAATATCCCCCTTGGCAGTGGCAACCTAGCTTAAGTTTTTTATATTATTTTATATTGTAAATATGTTTTTTTAAGTACTTATATAAAATATTGTAAAAAATTTTTCTTAACATGTATAATATTTAATAAAGGAAATATTTATAATAATAAACTTTATTTAGTCAAGTACAAGACTAATATTGTTAGTAACAATTTTATTGTGCTCATCGTAGGTTGTAACAATAAGAGAATTCAATTTTAATTTTCAACTGTCTATACACTACTCATCGCCGCACCACCCTGGCGGATGTTGAGCAGCAATTATAGATAACTATAGCAGCATTATAATATAGAAACATTTTCATTATAAAATGTAGATATTAACTTGCTCCTGACTTATGCCACTAAAGCGCTTGGCCTGATATCCAGAGGCCCGGGTTTAATTTATCGGCTGGGCAATGTGTTCCATATTTTTCAAGTCATAGCCTCGGATTGTAATCACCAACTCACATTAGCAAGCATGGGGATTAAGTCAATATACCCATTAATTTAGCAATGACAATTTAAATGCGTGGTTGTGCTCCCTCCCACACTAAGGTGTTTGCGGAAGACCAGCGTCAGGTTTTCCTATAAACTAGGAGGCCTAACATCATGCTGAGCGGGCACCTGTTAGTGCCACTTACTTTGATTCTTTTTAATTTTTTGATGTAATAATTCGTGTGTTGTGTCACTTATAAATGTTTTCTATTCTATTCTATTCTATTCTAAATGATAGAGGCCTTTCAAACGACATTCTAAATTGACATTTGCATGCTGTTTTATAATGGCTAAACATATGCGCATTGCAAATTTTGTACCATCCGTAAATTACCATGTTTTTGGCAAATAAATGATTGTCTTATCTTATCTTATCTTTTCCTATCAGTGGGACTGTTTATAGGCTGTACTCTAACAAGGTCTGGCTGACACAGACATTATGCAGATTGCAAGTCATACTTATTTTATTTTTCCTAAGATTTGAGTGTTATTAATGTGAAAAATATCAAATATTATGGATTTCATTCATTCTGTTTTTCAGGTTGGCTTTGGTCGCAATGGAACATTATTTGCAATGGAGGCCGGCCGCGTTGTTGTCACATGTGAAAAGTTTGATCCCAATTGGGAGCACACTTGGGTGCAAAGAATATACAGTGGTCGGGAAGACCAAACTATACTGAAGAAATACTTTAATGTCATCCCGGACCCGCAACACCAACGATTTAAGCTTGTTGATGAAATATAGTTTAGTAATGTAGTTGTACAGATAGAAATAATAAATGATTAGTGATTTACCTTGGAGTTTTATTTAGATACAATTTTCAAGGTAGTAGTTAGCTAAGTTAATTTTGGAGATTGTAGCAACAGAGCCACCTATGAGAACAGAAAGGAATCTTTAACCTTGTAAAATTATCTTAGAGCTTGCTAAACTTTTAACACCGAATTTGGTAAATCTCTGCTAGAGGGCGCTTTTGTACAAATAAGTTATCACTTTTTGATGGCTTGCTAGATAGCTAGCTTGATGGCAAGTTGAAGACGCGGAAGTGCGACCTTACATGATATGATATGATATGATAGCCTTTATGAGCAGTGTCTTACAGACAAGAGGTACCTACTCAAAACTTATGTTGCGTAAAACGTTGCCTAAATGTTTTCTTGCTTGCTTCATTGGAGTTGCTTGAGTGTGTCATGCTCTCTTAAATGTCTCTGCGGTGGTGGCATGTGCGTCGGGTCGTTACGTTCCCTAAAACATGGTTGAGCGAAGCGATGGCTGATTCACATGTCATACTCGTGAACGGGTGCCGCCTGTGGAGGCTGGTCTGCTCTTGCTAACTTATTTTTATTATTAGTATATTAGTAGTTGTAGTCTTACTTTTATTTTTCTGTACTGTAAGACATTGACAACGTTGATAATTTTATATTGATGAATACCTGAACTTTTTATTTTTATGTCTTGTAGTAGTTTTGTTTTTATTATTGTAATGGAAAGTGCCCTTCTATGATAGGGAGGGCATTTTTCAATTCTAATTGACGCTGTAAAAGAAAGGGAGAAAAGAAATGCCCTTGCTGAGTTTCTTGCCGGTTCTTCTCAGTACAAGGCTCCCGCCCCATAGTTAGACTTACGAACCGATGGCATAAATGACATTCATAAGTGCTGTAACCTAAACATGGCCTAACCTGAATAAATGATATTGAATCTTGAATCTTGAATCTACAAGTGAAGTAACTTTTGCAATGGCTACTCACCAGATGGGTCAACACCATCACCAGCCCATAAACTTTCACAGCTGGCTTGACTAGCTTTCCCACGGGGCTATAACCCACCGAGCTATCCCATTGCGGGTTGTTTGGACTGCTATCTTACGAAAACCAACTGAGAGTAACGTACTTTACGTTCCTTCCGAAGCTAAGGAAAATCTCGAGATGTTTTTTTATTTGGTCACCCATCCGGCGATCCTAAATGCTGGCTGTTGAATACGCGATTTGAATTCTGCATAGTAAGATTAAGTATTATCTAAGTCTGTCGCTATAACAACGATGTTTATGGCATTGTTGTGTTTCGACAGTCAAGAGATAATATAGCCAGTTCCTCAGTGGTTGAGGGTTCCGGGTGCAGCGCTACCACCTTTGGCCTTATCGTCACTTACCATCAGGTGAGATGAAGGCCAAGCGCTTACCCCTTGTAGGTAGAATACTTATTAATAACAAAAAGTAATAACTGCCCTAAGAGGTGACAGTTGGGCCCTAGTTCTTACGTGTCTATGCCTAGTAATTTCACTGAATCTAGTACCTACCTAACACGGAATGCAGCAAACTAAAACAATATTGCTTAGGTTGGGGTCGTCTTAAGGTCACCATCCAGTAAGGTCAAAATAAAATTTTACCTGCCAGCTGCTGTAAAACCAGACAATAGAAATTCTATTGCTAGAGTAACAGGTTTAAGGTTTTCTTACAGACGAGATGATATTGTAACTAATACATGTCCCAAAATACAAAATAGTAAAATTTTAATACAAAATCTTAACTACGCCCCGAACGCAGTAAAATAGAATATTTTTCCTGTGAGCCCCAGACACGGTCCCAGTGTGCAATATTTTCTGATTTATCGCCGTGAGATATTTATTAGGCCAATAAAATTTGTCCTTAGCTCACGGCTTCGCACCTCCTTCATATTTCACGTTAGCGATTTTACTACCTGTAGGACTAACTTAAAGTCCCACCCATATCACATCTGGGGGCAGTTTATATCCATTTTGACTAACACGATTAGACATACAATATGATGAGGAGGAAGTATTTTTTATACCACAACACACAAACATTGAGAAAGCCGTCGTCTCACTCTGGTGTACAAGCAATTTTACATTTTTGTTTTTTTTTTATGAAAGAATGAGGCAAACGAGCAGTTGGGTCGCCATGGACCCGGAAAACCAGAGGTATCGCGGACGCGTTGCCCGCCTTTAAGGAAGGTAAGTAAAGAATACGTTTAAGGAAGGGCCTCCGGAACTCCCACTGGCCGAACGAAACACAACAGCACCAAGTGCCATTATTTCACGCCGAATATTCGTGAGAGGGTGGTATTACGCCGGGCGAGCCGGCTCAATGCGTGCTGCAACACAGCGTGGCTCTACCACTCAGTCAGTGTCACTCATTTAGCACCACCCAGGGGTCACGTGTAGGGTCTCAAGGGCAAACCTACGGACGCGAGTAACTTTAACCCTCACAACATTTACACGTTAGACCGCAGGTACGCGTGCTTCATCCGTAATCCTCCTCAACTACTGAGGTAATAGATACTGCATGGCTATTTTAAAAAATATTTTATTTTTGGAAAAATATTTTTATTTTATTACTATAGCTAGCAATCGAACACGTGACTTCTGCGTTTGAAACTGTTGTTTTCCCACTGAACTACGAAGACGATGAAAACTATTGTGAAACCTTACACAATATTATCACAACGTTATTTGTTCGTGTGTGGTATTTCGCATGACGTTGACGTTTTTAAGAATCTTATTGTATTCTGAGCTGAGGTTAGAATGTATGATTTTTCAGTATTAAAGGTAAGTTCACTACCTTCGACGCCAGATGGAGGTAACGCGATTATGAAAAAAAAATCCCAGGTAGGGAGAGGAGATTGGCGATTTTCCGGCGTTTAAATGACGTCCGGCGACGGCGGATGTTGACCGGCCGGTTGTCGGACCGGCGCGGCGCGACTTTATCAGGCACCGGTCGACTGTGAGGGGCCGGCCAGTCAGTCATAGAACAGAGGTTACAAGCAGAGTAGGGTCAATGAAGAATATTATCATTTGAGCTAAGTAGGTACATTATTTGCCCAATAGGGTGATTGCTAATAGTAACAATTCCCCATTCCACCATCGGTAGGTACACAAGACGCAGGCTTGCCTACCACCCCTGCATAGTTGACATTCCACCTGTCCATACCAAGCGCGGCGTTTTGCTTTTTTTTTATTCGGCAACGGGTAAGCGCTTGGCCTTTATCTCACCTGATGGTAAGTGATGATAAGGCCGAAGGTGGAAGCTCGCCTCACCCGGAATCCTCAACCACTGAGGAACTGGCTATCTTTATCTCAAACTGTCGGAACACAACAATGCTATAAACATCGTTGTTATGGCAATAGACTTAGATAAGATGGTGGTAGCTAGCCAGGCGGACGAAACAGCCCTACCACCAACCAAACCGAGCACACAAATATGTACCCCCCGCTGGGAATCGAACCCGGAACCTCTGGGTCTGAAACCGGTGGCTTAGCTACTATAGCGGCTAAGCCACGACCGCCTCTGTGGTCTATGGACCACAGAGGCGGTCAAAAGTGCTAGTTCGTTTCTTATGCGAACCGCCAAAGAATGGAACGCACTGTCTGCTCATGCGTTTCCCAATAACTACAACCTTGGTATTTTCAAGGCAAGAGTGAATAGGCATCTCCTGGGTAAGCATGCAACACCCTAGACTACATCCTGCTCACCAAGCAGGTTGATGGACAAATGCTTGCCCAGTTTCATTAAAAAAAATACAATAAAAAAAAACTTCCCGGCATTTTTTGGCGATATTCACTTGCACACCATCTACGGGCACGCTACCACAGACAGCTGTTACCTTTTTTGTTTACCGGGGAGTTTTTCAAACAACCTGTATTAGCAACTCCCAGTGGCCACAGACCATAGATAAGACATACCAAAGTGTTCAAACGTAAGGTTAAAATATATAATAATGTAATGTTTGTGTTCTAGTATAGCCTTTTCTGACGTCGCCGAGCGCATTTATATTAACGCTACAAGATTTTTGATCGTCACTTAGGATCCCCAGTCCCTCCCCTCCGTTCGAAGGGTGCTCTGGTTTTCCCACTTGTAATTTTTCTCCAGCCATATTGCAGTCGCCAATAAAGCCTAACACCCGCTGTTGGGTATAACTCAAGGGCAAAATTAAACTTTTCGGTGGCAAAGTTGTCATGTGCGACTGCCTTTATGAATTGCTTTGTTTCAGTCAGACAATATTTTTCGGTGTGTGCTCGCTTTACGTTACTTACCTAACTACTTACAATGCGTTCGTATGATTGTTTTTTGTTATTGCGTTGTCACGTGAAAACCTTTGTACAAAATTGTACTTATATGTTTTTTCATATTTATTTACGTCGTCAGTAGTTTAAAATGCTTCTTAATGGTATTCCTCAACGTACCTAACTCTTATTAGATGGGCACAGTAAAATCAAGTAAAATTTAGTAGATTTATGTTTTAATTGATCATTATTAATTATTTTTTTAATTGGCAAACATAAGAGCTCAGTTGTCGTAATACCAAGCACAATAAAATTCAATTGTTTGCAACCTCTAGGAGCCTTCGCGACAGTCAAGGGGATGAATTTATTACGGCCTTACCTTAGACACAATTTGGGTATTATTAAGTTAAACATTGTTTTGGTTGCGTCACACAAACGTCATCTTTAATTTAAGCAAAAGAGACAAAATAATGTATAAAACAAATTATATATCTGAACCCTGAGCTTAATACTTAACTGTTAATATACACGGAACTGTGTAGGTAATGCTTATGCCTTCAAACACACATTAGTGCAAAGAATGACAACTCCACGTTCCATTTTCACTCTCATCCTGATTCGTAAAGCGCCAGAGCCTCCGCATCCAAGGCGTTTTTAAAAGCAAAACATTTGCACTGCAGAGCGAGGTGCTTCATTAAAAGCCTTGTCGACTTAAAATTAGAGTTTTAATTGCTTCAACCGGCAGATCTGGGGGCTTCGTTCCAATTACAGTGTAAGCCGAATGGTCGGTGTTTCTATAATGAAAGTCTCGAGTGATACTGTCATTCTTATGAATGCAACTCCGTCGTTTGTACGGCGTTGTCGGTATAGTCGGGGCGAACTATTTAAAAGTTTTTAATTGATTAGCCTCTTCAAAGACATATACTCGTACCTAGCTTCAATGATTTATCTGTTGTTACCGACGCTGGCAAACGAAACGCACTACATCCGAATTCAAAGTCAAAGTCAAATTCATTCATTCAATTTAGGCTACAATAATTGAGCACTTATGAATGTCGCTATGCCATCGATTCGTAAGTCCTAACTATGGGGCGGGAGTCTTGTACTGAGAAGAACCGGCAAGAAACTCAGCAAAGGCATTTCTTTTCTCCCTTTCTTTTTAGCGTCAATACAAATTGGAATATGCCCTCCCTATAATTATTCAACTACTGAGGACCTTTAACTGTCGGAACACAACAATGATAGTATCATAGATGTTAAGAGGCCTATTTTACATCTCGACTGTGATTTTTGCGTAAAATGGCCAATTTTGGCGTTATGGATCTCAGAAACAAAAATACATTAACAATTATGACTTATTGAAGTGTAGAATAGCTATTGGAATAGTGCGTAGCGGCCTCGCTTTTTGTAAATTTTGCTTAACTTTTTAATTAAACCCAAAATTGCAGAGAAAGATTTTCATAAAGTGCGCGAAGGCACTTTTTTGAGCTTATCGATTGAACTACTGTTCTAAACTAGTGAAATAAAAAAATTATAATGTTATCTCTTATATAGTCGAATAGTGCGTAGCGGCCTCGGAATTTTTAGATATCATTGGTTTTATATATAGGAAAAAAATCTTATTCTAAACCAAAAAACTTCGAAAAACGCTATAAGTTAACTGTGAATATCTCCTATCTACGATAATATTATTGAGCAAAATTTATACCAGAGTAATTGCTACTTCATGAGGAATAAAGATTTTGTAATGAATTTATTTTGCTATTTCGATAAAAACGATAAATACAACTGCAAAATTACTACAAAATGCGATGCGCCGGCCGTCCCAATTGATGAAATGTGAGCATAAGTTGCTCACAGAATGGAGATTTGTTATATTATGCACAAATTTATTGTCCTATTTCGATAAAAACGATAAATACAACTGCAAAATTACTACATAATGCGAAAATGGGCATTTTACGCAAAAATCACATTTGAGATGTAATAGGCCTCTTAAGGCGACATATTATTTAGGTAAGATGGTGTGGCCAGGTGGATTTGTCTTGCGAAGAAGTGGATGACCACAAATGCAGGCATCGAATATTTAGAAACATACTTTATCGATTTGGGAATTAATCAAGGATTAGGATTACCAATTGATATCGGACAGGCCACTGAGGCGAAAAAATTCACAAATTACTTTACCTTAATTTGGTTAACAATGAACCTTATTAAGATCCATTTGTTGTATTTGCTGTCAATACTAAGCATACACCTCCAAACGGTCTGTAATTGTTTGGTTTCAGCCACCTTTATCTCGGATTATCTCCGTTTCCCGTTTACCTAACGCGAGCGCTCCCCACCAAACGCAGCGCCCCTTTTAATCCACCTGAACGTGTTTTACGATCGTCAACTTTTTCGAATATAAAAAAAAAGTTTTAACACTCAACCTGCCGCTGCAATAAACATCAGGGCCCTAACGAGGACGCCACTTCCGGCCGCCATTTTATGAAGTTAGCTATTGTTTTAATCTTTTAAGCTGTCGTTGAACTTATTAACTTGAAAAGAAACTCAAAGTATTATGAGGCTGTGGAGTCGAGTGAAGTGTTCTGACCTAATTAAAAAGGTGGAAGTCAAGTAAAATAAGTTTTGTACTCCAGTATAGTCACTCTAATTATATTGTTTTAGTACCGAGTTAATTACCCAGATTCCACCACACCCCAATGAGGTAGGCTTCCAAACAAGGTGGATTGACGATCTGGTAAAGGTCGCGGGTAGCCGACGGTAAGACCGGTCGTGGGGGAGACCTTTGTGCAACAGTGGACGTCCATCGGATGATGATGTTGATGATGAACGCACCACACTATAAGGCTGAGTGTTTTTTTCACTATACGACGTTGAACCGGTTGAGTTACATTCTGGAATGCATTAGTGAACATAAAATTAGTGATGTCCATCGAAGCGAGCAAGACAGCCCGTCCGTATCCCAAGTACAGATATCGATAACGTATTAGGGTATCGATTCAACTCGGACGCAGAGTGATTTACATTGGTGCCTCCGTAATTCGTTGGGCTGACGGACGGCCGGTATAAATCAACGTTGGGCCCCAGCTAACCGGACATTTATCTCGCTCTCGATATAAAAAAAGCTAGCGATCGAAGGGCTGAAACGCTGCACGCTGGCCGGGTGCATTCACATGATTATTTACAATGTAAACGAGTGAGATTTGGCCTCCCCGCCGTGCGTCGTTTGTTTCGTGTTCATCGGCTTAAAACGGGACTGTTGACTTACGTTAGTAATGAAATATGATTGATAAATCATTGGAGTTTACTAGAATATTAGTGTTAATTATGAAAGGTAAACAGGCAAACACGCACGTTATTTATAAAAAAATCTAAACTTAGGTACCACCCAGGTGAATCTTTTCCGGGACCGCTCTTTTACATTTGTGTTTAACGTTTAATATTTTATCTGTCTTTGCCACACAGTAATCTTGTTCTAGTCAGGTCAAGAGTACCCTATACCGAAACAAGACGAGCACGTATGAAGAACATTATGACTTGTGATGACAGTAAACGAAGTAAATGAAGCAAAGGATTTGTGTTAAGATCGTAGCAAGAGAAAAGCAGTGGTCTCTGCCTACCCTCAAAGGAAGCAGGAATGATGTATGTTTGTAACCTCATCATATTACAACAGAACATTGCGTGCGAGTTTCACCGTTCGCTCAGGTTTACGAAATCGATGGATTTTTATGGCACTAAAGTGCACCTGCTCGAGTTTAATGCCAGAAAAACCCAGGTTTGTGCATTATCGTCCAAGATAACTCCTTTCCTTACTCCTCCCTCAGAACTCTCCTTTACCCATTTCAGTGGACCTCAGCATTCTTGGCTACGAACTGAATCCAAAATGCTACATCGAGAGTGTTATTTTAACTGCCTCTCGTAAGTTGGATATTCTAAATAAGGTGAGGCGGTTTTTCACTCCCGAGCAGCGCTGTTTGCTGTACAAGACTCAGGTGCGATCGAGTATGGAGTATTGTTCCCATCTATGGGACGGCTCCGCTAAATACCTTCTCGATGCACCTGATAGGCTGCAAAGACGAGCGGTACGCATTATTGAAGATGCTGAGGTTACAGCCTCTCTTGAGAACCACCAGCTGCGTAGAGACATTGCTTCTCTCAGTGTCTTATACCGAAATTACTACGGAGAGTGTTCTGAAGAACTTTTTGATCTAATCCCGCTCTCTCCTTTCCTGTCCCGGACTACACGTGTTGGTCTTAGGTACCACCATCATACTGTACAGAATATCAGCACTCGTACCAAAAAATTTGGTAAGTCGTTCGTCTGTAAGACCATTCGGCTTTGGAATTCTTTGCCGGCGCATGTGTTTCCCAGCTCCTATAATCCCGGGTCTTTTAAACGGGGCGTGAAACGGCATTTATGCAGGCCGTCATGAATGGGTGCGCTTGTTACCGTGCTTGTTCCACGGTGAGGAGCGCTCTCATTATTTTGGACTGCATCGGTTGCTTACGATCAGGCAGGATGTAGTCACTATGATGTGTCACATTAAAAAAAAACCTGCATGACAAACTAGGTGAGTCACCAATTCTGTAATACAAATTGCACTTTACGTAACGTGATAGAATGTTTAAATAATAATAGCACATTTTGTTTTGTTTGTGCCTTCATTTTTGAAAACCAATTTTAAAATTTAATTTGATTATTACATTGGTTTAAATTGGTTGATTTATGCATAGGGACTATGTAAAAATAATAATTGCACATTATTTGTTAGTGCGCTTCTTGTTGCAAACCCGTTTAAGTTTTTTTATGTAATTAAAAGGCTACATTAGTAGGGAACATTGCCCTGTCTTTGTGCTATTGTTGGACATATAACCTGATTCCTCGTTATTTGTTTTTTGTTGACAACGCGATGGCGGAGGCAGTATTTGCAACGCAGCTGCGCTGGTTCGTGCATACGCAGGATCTGCTGTCTCGGAGAGACTGCGATGATGACATCCTCGAGCGAGCCAGGCAGTTAAGGCAGCGGGTGTCTTCGGTTGAGACCGCCATGGTGGTTTTGTCGGAGACTGCTCCAACATCCCACAAAGAGGTATGGTCGGCATACGTGGAAGAGTTTGCCCAGATCATGGAAATAAACGATAATGTCGTCCAGGCGGCCTGCGACATTAAAAGGCGAGGGATAGGGGATGTCCAGCCATCCATACCGCCACCAATGGGAGGGCCTGCGATGCCTGATGGGCTTCCTACCCATCAGTTAGGAAGTTTGGGTGGCGCTGTGGAAGAGGGGTCGTATGTAGACGCACATGCGCGTCAATTGTTGTCGCTACCTAGGGTAGCTAATCAGGCGGACTTAAAGACGCAACTGTTGACGCCAGTCACAGTTGCGTGTAATGCGTTGCGACAGTTAGGGTTGCCAGTAGCCGAGTGGTCGCTCCTACTGATGCATATTGTTTTATCTTTTTTATTGAAATTTTGCATTCACAATGCTATATAGAAAACGGATAAAATGTTTACTAGAAAAAAATCAACCAGTCTCAGGAAGCTCGAGTGGGATTCGAACCCACGACCTTTGGATTGCCGGTCCACTGCTCTAACCGCTGAGCTACCGAGACCCCAGAAGACTCGTTGAATTTTTCCTAGTAGTTTGATTACGCTGCAAGCCAGCGGTATTACGTCACTGTGAAGTCTACCCTCACATTCGAAAGAAATACTATTGCAAGTATTTAACAATCGATAAAGACGTAATTGCTTATAAATATCTTTATTATTGAAATTTTGCATTCACAATGCTATATAGATAACGGATAAAATGTTTACTAGAAAAAAATCAACCAGTCTCAGGAAGCTCGAGTGGGATTCGAACCCACGACCTTTGGATTGCCGGTCCACTGCTCTAACCGCTGAGCTACCGAGACCCCAGAAGACTCGTTGAATTTTTTTTGCAGCAGCAGAATTGAATTTTTTTCGAGCAGTGGACCGGCAATCCAAAGGTCGTGGGTTCGAATCCCACTCGAGCTTCCTGAGACTGGTTGATTTTTTTCTAGTAAACATTTTATCCATATTGTTTTAGACAAGCTGCCAACGGACGTTCGTTCCCGGTTTGAGCGGGAAACGGCGGAGAAAGGGAGGGCTACTCTGCCGGGATTGGAGGAGCTTCTAAAGTTCCTCGGCGATGAGGCGGGAGTCGTAGCGACCTCCCAGCCTGACCTGCCGCCATCAGAGGCGCAGGTTTCAATGGGACGCCAGGCGAATCCCACGGCACAGCCGCAGCCAGGACATACTACGCCGCGGCTGGCGGCGCTGACTACAGCAGCCGGCATGGACCCGGCTTGTACACACTGTGGCCAAAAGGGCCACACTACGACGCGGTGCCAGGACCGACGAGGGCTGCGTGTAATGACGAGGCGGCGCATAGCAAGGCGCAGCGGCCTTTGCTTTGGCTATAGGCCTCAACGCCGCAGTGCATTTGGTGGACCACTCCATTTATTATTGTTGTGTGTCAACAGATCGGGAGCGGCTTCACCGACCACACAACAGCGGTGGCAGCGTTACACGGGCAGGGGTGCTCCAGCGCGGAGCACACACCTACCAGCGGACTGGAGGCCCAGTCATGCGCTAGGCGCGCCCCCACACCAGAAGGTGAACCATGCGCAGGCGCGCAAACCCGCGCCTGCAGGTTACCATGCCGCCGGCCCGAGTGCGATTTGGGTATCACACGGGCGGGGGCCCCGACGGTGTCACGAAGGAGGGACCCCTCCCTGCAACTAGCTCTGTGCGCGCCAGCGTGCAGCCGCGATCGAGCTATGCCGCAGCGGTTAACCTACCACCCGCGGTATCACACGGGCGGGGGCCTTCTTTGGAGTTGGGGGACTCGGGCAGGACATAGCTAGCCTGCCCCTTTGCGAGAGCAAAACCACGGACGGTTTTGCTTTATACTACGGCGGCCGCGGTTTGAAAGATTTTAAAGAAATCTTAGATTTGAAATTTTAATTTGTGCCACATTGTTTGGTGGCATGCTTACTGGGTGTTTGACGGGGCAAACCCAAGTCACCCTCACATCGGTACATAATCTACGGTGAGGAATTTAATTTCGGTAACGGTAATGAATTTACCATTGTAGGTTAATAGCCTTTTACCGATTCGCCCGCAGGGATAACGGCACATACATTGGTCTAGATCGGGCAGACCCACACTTTTTCACCTGGCCCAATTGACCTACTCTTGGGCGGGTACTAGGACGGGTCCTACTAGGCACCCAGATAGCTCTGGGTCGCTCTACACTGCTGGCAGTGCTAACTATTTTGGTCTTGTTTCTATTATGTACACAGTTTGACGACTCGACTCCGCATAGTCTAGAGTCATCGTGTTTGTGTACCATTTCCTTAACTATGCATAAGTTTGGGAAATTGAGAAACCTCCCATGGTCTACATGGTAGCCCATGCCCATGAGGATTGTGAAGCCTTTCAATAGGCCAGTACGTCACGGTTGACGTCTGTTGGATGTGTTACTAGGTAACCTAATTTGTAATTTGAATTTGTTTGTTCAAAGAGCTTTATTTGTGTAGTGCTCTTTCGGTGTTTATTTTGTCACAGTGGACGTCTTCACCCGTGCAGCCGCAGACGGGGGGTCTGCCTTCGGACCGAGTCACTCAGTCTCGTCCGTTCTTGGGGGTCGCACGCAATGGGTTCTGCTGGACCTTTCTCGGTAAAACCGACCAACCTTCGCAACGCCCGAGTTGTAGGTAAATATTTTGTGTTTTTTTTTGTGCCTGGCTACTAAGGCCGTCCTCTTGGGAGTTTCTTCGTTGTCCACGGAGGCCTTCGTCGTCGCGTTGGATCGTTTCGTGTCGCGTAAGGGTCTACCTTCACTTACTCGCTCCGACAATGGCACAAAATGGCAAGGGCACGGGTGTATTTAACTGATGTTTGTAAATTTTTAGAAAATAAGCTTTGGTAAATAAGATAATTTAATATTATTTTAATTTGGCTAATTAGACTTAGTATGTTGTTGAAGGAGAATAACTTGCTCTTCTTGCTTGTAGCTAGGGCAGCATTGTAAAGTTGTTAGTTGGCGAGCATGGGACTGCGGTTCGATTCCGCGATGAGCCACAGCAGCTGTCTCTCCTTGCCCGATGGATTGAGCTAACGATCGGAGCCTTCCGATCGGGGCAGGGGTCTGTTTGGAACAAAATGGCCACTCACGGCTGGCAACTTTTGTCGTCTTAATTTGTATTTGACAGACGACTGTCAATGTCAGTGTGACACACACTCACGTTGGGACTTTGGTTAGGTTAAGTTTTATTCGCGCGGTCGTGTGAAAAATACAAATTAAGACGACAAAAGTTGCCAGTCGTAAGTGGCCATTTTGTTCCAAACACTTACCATTTAATCAATCTGACAATTGAAACGATGGGATCAAAAGAGAAAAAAGAAATTACTGCTTACATCATTCAAGATGCATTTATCTTCAAAGGGCCATGACGTTTCAAATTATGATTCATCAGGAATTTTCCCATAGACGGCGCTCGGTTAAATAACGCAAAAAGATTGCGACATCGAGTATAATATTCATGGAAAGGCATAATTTAATTCGCGGGGACATTCTTGTCGGTTTGCGGCACGTCGTCGCTCTTGTCTTGAAAAAAGCGTAATGAAGGGAAAACGCACCCAGAAATGTTGAATTATGGACTCGCGTACGGCAGATATTTCCCCGTTTATTACGGAGATATGGGACATTTCGTGTTTCAATTTGAACACAAACAGGAGTTATCGCGGCTATTGCTTAATATTTTAGCTGGGCAACGTACTGTTTTCTTGCTATGTTTAATTTTATTTTTGCTCTGTTACATTTTGTAAATTAAACATTTTCGTAAATTACCTGAACCTGAACCTTACCTGCGTTTGAACAAATTGTGCGTATTTTTCATTGGATATTAACACTTATTTCTGAAGAAGCCTCTAATGATGTTAATAAACACCCAATTTGTGAAACATCTGGAACATCGTAGTCCATTATTTTTTGTATAGTTTCGTTTAGATAGCTCTTCTACCAAACTAACCAGCCAACTGCGTTATTTTCATGCGAAGATGATCATACAAGAAACTTAGGTTTAAGCTCCCTAAATCATACACAATCATCTTCTTAAACATGATAGAGAAAATAGCAACTGACGTAAAATGCCAGATTAGAACTGGGTACATCTCACAAGAAGTATTACAATCAAAATTGCTTTTGATAAGGAAAATCTTTATTAAGATCACATTGAGCCGACGGCAGCCCCTCGACTTGGAAAAGGGTTGACTGTGATATGACATCTACAGGTTTACTCAATTAACTTGTTTGTTGGCCTATTATGTGAACTCTTTAAGCTGACAAGTGAAAGAACCAGCAAAAGATTTTATATTGCCAGCCGCATAACGTTTTTACAAAAAACAAACAATCGAATACAGTGCAAATAATCCGCTTCGCTACTCGTACTTAAAATTGTCACCGTTTATGAAACAGAAACAATTAAACGCTACAAATTGCCCCGGCTACTTCGGAGCCAATAACTGAGGTAATAAATTTTAAATTATAGCTGCAAGATTCTGTTTTTCTCGCGTTTGCCATTGTTGTGTTATTTATCGCCCGTGTATTCGATATCATATTATTATTTGCGGTGGCAACACCGGGGGTGCTGGTTTTAATTTTCCATCTTTTTTATTAATTTTTTTAAGCGCTTCTCCTAAAGCTCAGTTTATTTGATACCTATTTCTTAAGTGGGTATTTAAACGTGCAGGAATAATTTTTTTTTGACAAAAGATTTTTGTAGTGGGTAAGTAGGTACTTAAATTGATGATTTGGCTTTAATTTGCGTCAGTTTTTTACACAGTTTTTTTCACAGAATTTAATAAAACAAGCTTGTAAAATTTACGTAGGTAATTATTCTAAGGAAACAAGTTAATATTCATAGATTCAAAAAGAACATTGCATCCGTAGTGGTATTTAGTCGCATTTGTATTGGCAGGTGTGTGTTTCACATACGGGAGAGATAAAAGGCCCAACATAGGACCCAAACACATAAAATCTGGGATGGTAATTCTCTATAGTCCACTCAATGTTCATCCGAAAGCACATTCAGATAGCGACGCTCCGCATTTATAGGATTTGGCGGGAAAATAAATATTTTTAAATTTAGACAATATGGCGGACAGCGGGTCGCCATAAATCTTAAGATGGTCGTAATGCGAGAATACACGGTTGGAATTCTTTATGAAGGGGTTCAGAATGAGAATCGTGAGTGTTGCTGTTGCTTGTCTGTAAATATTTTGCACTTCTTACGCTCTATGTACGATTTGCATTACCTACTTTTATTAGACATTGTGGCAGGTTCATGCTTAATAGGTCAAGGATCATAAGACCGCCGGTGGTTGCGAAACAGTTGATTTTCAATTATGTCTGGTTTTACGATCCTCAAGGGGTTAATTGATAACTTATATTCTCTTTTTTGTGGCTTTGGGAAATGTTATCTTAACCTTCTTATTTAGCCGAAGCTAAGTATTGCTACAAATGTATGTTCAGTCTCAGTCCGTTAGTCGCCTTTTACGACACCCAATTAAGAGAAGAGATTTATTTATTTATTTATGTATAGGTATTGGATCACCGACAAAAGTAATAGCATTGAAATTCTATATTCTTAAAATTAAGGTTGCTTTTAGCTATCTGCTCATACAGTTTAAGGGTAATCACAGCATGCATATAAAATAAAATCAACAAAAATTAACTTAACTACATAGGTATTATTCTTTTAATATGTTCTGCTTCACCACACAGCTTTAGGTAGTTAGGTAGACTACTGTCTATTCACTATAGTCACTGACTAGTGACTTAAAGTCACCATATTGCATATGAATTGCTGCGTCTGTGGGCCGGCATTATTATTGGACGGCTACTAATGGGTAGGAATGGTCTGCGTAATGGGTACAGTGCAAACGCATTATTGCATCATTAGCTGGAACGGCCGAACGGTAGGATATCGGCAAAACAGATTGTTAGTTTCAACATCTGAAAGGAATCATAAAAACTGAGAATAGTTAAATACGATTTTATGCCGTTGTTAGGTGTTTTAACATAGGTAAGTACATATAATCACAACTACTAGCCCCGAAGGGTTGTCAGAGACTAGGCAATGAGGACCGCAAAAGCAGTCCTACCATAGTCCACTTTTTACCAAATAGTAACTGCACATGTGCTCAACGTGACAGGGGGTGAGCCCATCGCCCCTCTAACGCTGTTTGATGTATGTAGATCTTAAGTCCGTTAGTCGTTTACGACACCCAAGGAAAAGCACTAAGGTAGTAGGTACCTACTAGGGCATGTAAAACCGGAAGCTTCTCAACTCCGGATCTGGCTTCCGGAGTTGGCAGTTCAATTCCGGAGTTTCGGAGCTAAATCCGGACTTAGTCTTTTTCAGAGTTAAAAAAACTAACGAGATATTTTGTTTAAAATCAGAGTTAAAAAAAACTAACGAGATATTTTGTTTAAAATCAGTTTTTCAACTCTTGTATAACGTCAACCAATATAAAATCACATCTGTAAAAAATCACTTGAACAAAAACAATAACCAATCAGTCTCACAATACATTCTGTCCAAAAAGTTTCGGGAACAGATGATTTGTTTATGATCCAATTTAAATTTTTTGTTTTTTTTTGTTGTTAGATTAGATAGATGCTGTTATCCATTTTGGCGCGGAGTTTGAGTTGCATCTGTTATTTAGATTAAATACAGTGCTGTTTTCAGTTAGTTTATATCTAGTGTGTATTGCAAATTTCATAATGAATGAAAACATCGAACAAAGAGTTTGTCTTAAATTTTGCGTGCGGAATTTCGTGTTCGGAGTCACTGAAAATGTTACAGAAGGCGTAAGCCTGAATCGACTTTATTAAAAACACGTGCTTATGAGTGGTACAAAGCGTTCAAAAGCGGTCGAGATGTGATGGAAGATTTGCTTTGCTCTGGTAGGCCATCAACGTCTTCAACTGAAGTTAAAATCGCAAAAGTGAAGAAAATGGTTACTGAAAATCCTCATTCAAGTTTGAGAGAGATAGCCGCTGAACTTTCTGTGTCTCACGAGTCGAACCGTACCATTTTAAATAATCACTTAGGTATGAAACATGTTGCCGCTCGGCAAGTCCCAAAAGACCTGAATTTTCTCCAAAAACTCAAATTGCAAAAGAGTCGCTGAGGACATGCTACAACGAGTCCATTCCGACCCAACATTCATGGAATGCATTGTTACTGGTGACGAGACGTGCGTTTACGAGTTTGACATGCAAACTAGTCAACAAGCTTCGGAGTGGCGCCTTCCGACTGAACCGAAACCGAAAAACCACGCCAAATTCGATCACAATTCAAAGTCATGTTGACTGTTTTCTTTGACTATCGCGGTGTTGTGCACTCGAAATTCTTGCCGGAAGGTCTAACGGTAAATAAAGAATATTATTTGAGCAATTTGCGGAGTTTAAAAGAGTAAATTCGATGAATAAGGCCAAATTTGTGGAAAGAAAATCTTGGATTTTGCACCACGATAATGTGCCTTCGCACAAGGCCATCATTGTGAACGAATTTTTGACCAAAATCTCAACAAATACCAAGCAACCACCTTATTCACCAGATATGGCTCCAGCTGACATCTTTCTTTTTCCTAAACTCAAATTACCACTTCGTGGCACCCGTTTTCACTCGGTAGAAGACATAAAGGAGAATTCGCGGCTAGAACTGAACTCAATTCCGGAAAAAGCGTTAATGTTTTGATGATTGGATTATTCGTTGGCGTAAGTGTATCGTTATCGTAAGGAGCATACTTTGAAAGCGATAAAATAAATTTGGATGAATAAAAAACATTTTGTGTATTATTGATCTTTTCCCGGTACTTTCTTGACAGAGTAGTAAAAGTAATAAATTTTTTAAAGTTAAAATACAAAATTAAGAGATATATTCTTTTCCATTTACTTGGCAATTGCAATCAAATTCACAGGTAATGTAACATATCATTTTTTCTATTATTGTTCTCCTTCTTCTTGAAAGTGCGTTCTTAAGAAAATAAGACCATCAAGCGTTTTGTCAGAGAGTTAGCTAAGTATTTTTAATTAAATGGTCAAAAATTATAAACCTGTTTCTTTCACTAAATGCCGAGAGATGGAATAGGTATAGTTCATTGGCGAGACGGATATTGCTGCGCTGTGTAGATTTTAAACTAGGAATACTGAACTCCGGAGTTGCGATGTTGAAGCCTCCAACTACGGATTTAAAATACCGGAAAAAATAGCCCGGTACTCCGGAGTTACGAAACTCCGAAACTCCGGAGTACATGCCCCAGTACCTACCTACTATTCTTTCGCCGCTAGGTACGGTTTGGTGTTTTAAAAATAACTATTTTATGAATATAAAATGAGATGTGCGTGTGACGGCTACCTTATACTACCAACCCATCCTTGCCCTTCGTAAAAGGCGACTAACGGATAAAGACTAAGACTGCACAGTGCACTTACTTCCAGCCTAGTCTCTTACTAATAGTAGAGGATCCGACTATACAACGACCTTCACCGAGCGGTTAATAGATGAAAAGTATTTTATATCAAATTTAATGTGTTAAAAAATATATTGCGAGTGGGTTGGCTTGAAAAATTTCAGTCCAGTATATGATTAATTAAATATTTAAAAATATTTTTTTTTAAATATTGCACTTGTTTTGATAATAGATAAATTACATAGGTACCAATCGAAAGTATGAAGCCTCTAAAATATGCAAACGTTAGGTTGACTATTTTTTTCCTGTCATAACATTGGGTAGGCAGGTGTCAACAGGCAAGTCAATATTAGTAATTTGCAACCGTCTGGTTAAATAAATAAAATTTATGTTTATATAAAGATAAGCTCATTACAAACACACACACCAAACCAGTGCAATGTAAAAAAAAATATTTTTTAAAATATTAAATTAATCATTAATGGTAGTACTGGATTGAAATTTTTCAGCCAACCCACTCGCGACATATTATTTAACATATTAAATTTGATATAAAATACTTTTCATCCATTAACCTTCTCGGTGAAGGTCGTTCTTTACTCGGATCTTAGACTATAACCCTACGTGGATAATAGTCGAGTTCGTATGTATACACCGAGACATTTTAGTGGTTGTTTTCCCGCGGCAGAACGATTTACCTTTAGTAGTACCATCGAATCATACGAGTTATTTTTTGAAAATAAAAATATTTTTGTTCTCAAGTAATCAAAAAAATAATCATCAACTCGAAAGCATGAAAATATTACTTAGTGCGGGTGATTCTTTTACTATAAACATTGATTTCGTGCGGCAGGCAGTGCCCAAATACGTCATATCTCGTATAAGAAACTATTGTTTGTCACGCTTTCGAGTTGATGATTATTGTTTTAATTACCTACTTAGTTGAGAACAAAAATATTTTTATTTTCAAAAAATAACTTGCATGATTTCAAAACAACCACTGTCTCGGTGTACCTATATGTATGTAGGTATGTAAGTATGAGTTACCAACGGTTTCATGGTATGAACATGACGCATGTAACAGCCCTCCGTGTAACAGACCATGCGATTTTTCCTGGAATATAAAACTATACCTAATCTTCATTACTGCGAGATGACAATTTTACGCTCGACATGTTTTGCAGATTGGTTGCTTCAAGTTATAAAGATAAAGACTTTTATGAACGTACATTTTTTTGTTTATCTTCGTAAGTATTTCAAGACTTGCATTTTACGACTTTGTATTAACCAAATACCCACGGACCTGAAAAAAAGACGGACGTAATCTCACACTATAAAGATGTGATGTGGCCTCTTTGGTCCGAGGATGTGACTATAAATTTTGGAAATTGATTGTTTATATGGCAACCCTCAAATCACACACACCATAAACGGGCGGCCATTAGCATGCTGCAATCATGATTAGACGAGGTTACGTCTGTCTTTTTTTCAGGTCCGTGCAAATACCTAGCTATTACAACTTACTTAGCTTATTAGTCATTGTTGTTTTCCGATAATTACAGATAAGATAGCCAGCTCCTTAGTAGTTGAGGAATCCGGGTGAATTGCGCTTCCATAATCAGCCTTATCATCACTTAGTAGGTACACACATATAATCACGACTATTATCCCCGAAGGGTTAGTCAGAGACTAGGCCATGAGGACATCAAAAGCAGTCCTCTAACATAGTCCACTTTTCACCAAATAGCGACTGAACATGTGCTCAGCGTGACAGGTGGTTAGCCCATCGCCGCTCTATGCTGCCGGATGTAGGTGCAGTCTTTAGTCCGTTAGTCGCTTTTTACGACACCCAAGGGAAGAGAGGGGGTTTTAGTATTCTTTCACCGCTACGTGACTATCTATATATATACTCTATATTATATTTGATTTCGTTAGCTCCAAAATCAACCAGGTATTTATGGACCTGTTTCTATTATGGCTTTATTGCCGGAAAATTAATAAATAAATCGAGGTGACTACGTAGTTCATTTACCTTAAAACGAGACGTGAAGAGGAATTTGGAATATCGGCAAGGCGAGGGCGGCTAATATGGTACACCGTACACCACGCCACATAAACTGCTCCAGCGTAGCTACTCTATAGCCACTTGACATTAGGTAGATTGGGGTCATATGCTTGTATAAAATACAGCCTATAAACTGTCCTACAGCTGGGCAAAGGCCTCTATCATTGAAATTAAGTCTTGGCTATAATTATATCTTGGCTATAATTCTATCTTGACCATCAATTAATTGATGGGCATTGGTTAGCTTAGTCACCATGATTACCAAATACGGGTTGGTGATCAAAAACCCGGGCTATGCATCGAAAAATATGAAACACAATTTACTCGACCTAAGAATTTAACTCGGGACCTCCAGATATCGGGCGTTTACCTAATAAGATTATACCTACATAAAATCAATTGCCATATATGTATGTTTCCGCATTACTTCAGAATGGCTGGACCTATCTGGTTAATTCTTTTTTTGTTATGTTGATAATGTTCTAGACAAAATTATTGTCACGGGTTACGGGGGTGTTCAAGCGGACAATGCCGTGTCGCGTAGCGGTGAAAGAATACTACCACCCCCTCTCTTCCCTTGGGTGTCGTAAAAGGCGACTAACGAAGTAAAAACTGCACATACATCCAACAGCTTAGAGCGGCGATTGGCTCACCACCTGTCACGCAGAGCACATGTGAAGTCGCTATTTGGTGAAAAGTGGACTATGGCAGAGGACTGCTTTTGTTGTCCTCGTGCCTGTCTCTGACTAACCCTTCGGGGATAATAGTCGTTATTATATGTATATATGTACCATATGATGAAGGTTTCACCTATATAAAACTACGTAGTACTATTAGTTATTCTGTGATAAAACTGCAGCTCCTATTGACTACGCTGACTTACGAGATTGGATGATACGGACGCGATAGACCCTCCAACGTAGATTTAGGGATCAGTAAGTTCGATTGCGCACTAAGTTATTTTATTATGCTTAGTTTTTGCTGGTTGTGTGGTCTGACTCGCCTCTATTGTCTAGTGGCTAAACCACTGGTCTTACACCCTAAGGTCCCGGGATCGAAACCCAAGCGGAGGGTACATTTTTGTGTACTTGGTTTGGTTTGAGGTAGGGCTTGTTAAGTCCTCATTGGCTACCACTATCTTATTTAAAGTCTGTCACTACAACAACATTGTTAATATCATTGTTGTGTTTCGACAGTTCAGAAATAAAGATAGTCAGTTCCTCAGTGGTTAAGGATTCCGGATGAAGATCGCTCCCACCTTCTTCCTTAACGTCACTTAGCCTTCAAAAGAGATGAATGCTGTTAGGTACATCACTATGTAGATGTGCGTAGTGTTACATCTCTACAGAGCGGCCATGATTGTGATATACTTACTCGTGTCGGAGCGACCGACGACAGACGCTGTAATTGTAATGTGTACCTATTTTGTGATCAATAAATGCTGTGGACCTGGAGACAATAGTATCATTGAGAAGACCCAAACCTAAACAAAACAAGCATAACATAACAAAGGCAAATTGCCGTAGGGGATTTAAAAAAAATGTGTTGTTGCAGTGCGAAAGCTCTTCACTGTACTTTATTCTATCGTCCTACTGTAGAGCACATTAGACTTTCTTGTCCATGTGGACAACTTTCGTAGTGAGTTCATCGTCATCATCATCAGCCTATAACGCCCCACAGCTGGGCTCAGGCCTATCCACATACACAGCATAGGGATATTGGGTTTTAGCCCACAGCGTCGGCCCAATACGGGTCGTTAGGTTTTTAACGTCTGACATTACCATAGTGTCTACTGAAGAACGAAGAAGCTCCAGCTGTTTTAAAATCTGGTCACCCATTCAGTGACCCACCATTGCTTTATTGGCAAGATCAGAAACCGAACGCCTTGGAGTATCGAACTCTTCATAGTAAGTTACATACAAACAAACTTAGATTCACGTCTATTATCGCCAAAGGGTTAATCCACAGAAAAAGATATAGAAGCGGCATGTGTACGTACTTTGCGTACCAAAAGGATGGTAAAATCCCATCTTTTGACCGCGTTTCATTTAGTCATGCTCCGGACATAAGTTAAATTCAAAAAAATTACCTACTACTTGTACCGTATCAAACTATAAAAACCGTACTTACACGAAAGGTTGGCCGAGATAATCAACAAGTTTCCTTTTATCGTTAAGTAGTTTTGTTATTAACGTATAATCCGTAAACGTATATAACGTACCATCAGAACGTATTTCTATGGCGAGCTAGCAGAAGTCTAAATGAGTTTTGTAAGACAAACGACTTCAATATATTTCATTCTAGCATAGCAACAGCAAGGCGGCTATTAAGTCAAGATTTCTTTATTAAATAATTTAAGACATTATTATAATCCACTCTCAATATTAATCTGTAACTTTTTTATGTTTCTTAATATTTTATGTTTTTTTTGTCCACATAAAGCATTGTTTAATCTGATTTTAAACGTGGAGACCTGTTATTGGCCATCTGCTACCTATTTCTTAATGTAAGTATGTTTCATGTGCTGTTGGTCTTCCAGAGTAAAATAAATAAATAAAATAAATAAAATTGACACAGAAAAAAGTGACACGATAGGTTTTCATACAATTGCTAAAATGCGGCTTCTATTTAGATCTATTTCTGTGGGTTAATCAGAGGCAAAGAGGACCGTAGAACCAGTCCTCTGCCGTAGTGCACGTTTCACCAAACTGCACATAGTCGCCGTTTACAACACCCAACGGAAGAGAGGTAGTATTCTTTCACCGCTACGCGACATACTTATTCTTATAGTGAACCTCTATACCACACGGCATATAGTGAATTAGATACGTAAAAAAAGTCGTTCTGAGTCCGTAGTTCTTTCGCGGAGTGTCAGCGTGAGGCCGCTCACACCACACGGCATAGTAAATTACGTGAAAAAAGCCCTTCTGAATCCGTAGTTCTTACGCGGAGTGTAGGCGCGAGGCCGCCCGACGCGTCACCGCCTCCAGCGCTTTTTAATTTTCCGCTAGCCTCCAGATTTATATGTTTTCAGTGCGGACTGCCGTCAATTTTCACGATTTTAATTTGAACGCTACGCCGCCCTCGAAAAAGGCCATCGTTACACTCCGTGAATCACGTTTTTATAGAAGCCATCCGAATTAATTGTATTGTAAGGGAAAACAATTATGTCTTGAATGCGAATGGAATAAAACTCTATGGTGGTGGTGCAAATGATTTATTTGGAATCGCAATTACGGCGCTTGCCGCCTGTGACTTTTGGGACAATTATTATTGTGCTTACCGTATTCATTATTTTAAATCAGTTTCAGATATTTAAAGTCCGCCGCTGTACAGACGTGCATAAAGATTTTTATATAAATAAATGATATATTTTCAATCGATTTTTTTTAATTGCCAATAGAATAATTCTAAGACACTATTTATCTACGTATTTTGCCACACACTTTGTGTGTCGGAATCTAAAAGTCTGATCTCAAATGATAGTAGAGTCGGGATAAAGAACTATCTTTACTCGGATTTTATGATGAAACACTAAACACTTTTTCCCGAATAATAGCCCTGTTAACGCTCCCGGAAAATGACTACCCTTGCATTAGGAGTATGGGGGGTCCCTGTCAGTAGTCTAACGGAACTATAGGTCGAGATTTCTCGCTTTCGTTCGCTAAGTAACCGTTCGTATTACTTATGATATGACTATCTTATCTATAACTGACGGACGACACACTAAATATACCTACTCGTACTAATATGTTACTATTCATTTCTAGGTAAAGTAACTCTCTAGTAATTATATATACAAATAGGTAAGTAATATTTCCTCTCATTTTCTGTAAGCCTTCTCTTTATATTATTTTGACTCTTACCTATTAAAGGTACTAATAACTATAACAATCTCGTTTCTCCAAAAGATACCATCAATGAAACAATATCGGCGAACTTAATACGGGTCCGCGGCTTCTTGGCTTTACAGTCCGGGTTGCGACCCCGGATTAAGGCTCCGATCGGGATATAATTGAGTCTATTCATTTCTAACTTCCCTTCCCATAAAACGTGTAAGTCGGATGCGCTTGCTTGCGTTTTTTACTGCGCGTTCGTATATGTGTACCAAGAGTACATTTTCTTTCTCGTTACCTGTGTAACTTTTGAGCCTTCTGAGTGATATTATTAAATACAGTGTTATAAGAAGTTATTGAAACATTTTTAACGTTTTTTTTATGTTATTGAGGCACTAACTAAGTATACAAAGCAGCTAGCCTGTGGACGCTTGTAACACCAAGGGACCGCACGTGTTTTTGTCCCTGAAACTTTAGTTCGCTGAAGCCGTGTATCTTCATGAGACTAGCAAGTTTAAGGGCTCATGATAATTATGATTTTATATTAGGATATATAGGTACATATAGGTGAGCAAATTGAATTTATTTTGAAAACAAAATTAAATCTATTTTATAGGGTAGAAAAAAAATTGGTTATTAATTAAAAAGGAGCTTGAAAGTAATCGTCTCACTGTGTTTTCGCATAACAAAAAAAGTAGATAATATGTAAAGTACTACTTATATTTTTTTGTTTCCGTAAATAAAAACAGCGTTTGTTTTTACGGAACTCTTTTTTTTTTGTTTTTAGTGATTGTTTTTTTTTACCTTCACTGTGTATTCGCATAACAAAAACAGTATGGTCGGTCGTACTAATGTGAACATGCTCTTTCAAGCTGCGAGCCCCCTAGGGGTGCGGAGGAGAGGAGAAAATTGCAAACATAAAGTTTCTAATCGACGGATCTTTTATTCCCTAGCTCTGGAGATACAGCCCATTAGCTTCGTAATGGGGGATGTTCCAAATTTATTTTATCATCTCTTGGCACGTGATGTCTTTGTTTCGGTAAAAATGCAGCCAACAGCCGCTTGAGTTATGCCACTCATATTGTAATGGCTTATTTTAGACTTGGCTGCCGCAACTGGGCGAGTCGTTTTCTTTTTAATTTTGTGTCGGTCATCTTTTGTTTTTTTTACTGATTTCGTTTTTCTTCGGTTGGGGTTACAAAGACACTGTTGAGATGTGATTTTGTTCTACGTAGTCGTGCAAAGTGTTATACTCATTGATTAAGTACATAAATCCTTAGTAAAGTTTGTACTATGGATTAGGGTAGATGAGGATTCCTCTTCCGCTTCCACATGTTGCGGAAGTTCCGCAACTATTACAGTTCCCCTACCGCTATCGCTGCCCCATAAATGAAAGTTAAAAATTTCTCTTCCGCTATCGCTTTCTCATAAATTAAAAGAGTTGAAATTGCGCGCGAAATCTCCGGCTTGCAACAAATAAATAACAAATAAATAAAATACTACGTAGGTAGTTTGTTTTTATACTAAAAGAAAAACGGAGAGTGTGATGGAATACACATAATGTGCCTGTTTCTTCACACTTTCGTTTTCTTCCGCTTCCTCATCCGCATCCTCTTTCTTTGTGCTATACAATTCTTCTTCCTATTCCTCTTCCTCATAACCACATCCTTAACAATCCTACTATGGATGTACTTCAATAAACATTATTAAAATCTTATAAAGATAAGTCTTTGAACATAACATACACAAAACCACAGAAAAGCATAAAAAACCCTATTTTGTTTCGTATTTACATACGTACATGCATTCACGACTCTTATCCCCTAAGGGGTAGTCAGAGATTAGACAATGCACACCGCAAGATCTTTCTGCCATAGTCCACGTTTCACCAAATAACAATTGCACATGTGCTCAGCATAATAGTGAGATTGGTGAGCCCATCGCCGCTCTATGCTAATGGATGTATGTGCAGTCTTTAGTCCGTTAGTCGCATTTTACGACACTGCTTTTGGTTGTATGCTTTTAATGAGATGCCACCACATAGTTTCGTATTTATGAAATCGTTAAAATAGTAATAAATGTATTTAGTTCAGTTTTTTACGGATTAACTCGCGTTTAATTTACTATTTACATAGTTTTTATATTATCCCCAACAGCAACACATTGCCAGACCTAAAAATATTGTTAGCTCGTATTGTGTAAACTTGAACGCACCCGGTAAAATATAAAAATTATTGACGGTAGGCAAAAAACTTCTGACAATGAGACGACCAACACCTCAGTCTCCCTGTGACCACGGACCCTGTAAAGGGTTCGAAACGTCAGGATAATATAAAAACTATGTAAATAGTAAATTAAACGCGAGTTAATCCGTAAAAAAGTGTTTCATTTCAATGTGTAGTGCTCGCTTAAACCTCAGAAAACAATATGTATTTAGTTCAGTTGTAATCCGGTTCTGAAAATCATTTTTAATAAAATATTACCTAAACTAACTAACTATACTATAAACATACCTACTTAGGTTAGAAGACGCATGGGGCTAATTTTTTAAACCAAGTACCTAACTATAATCAAAGAATCATTTTTATACTAATACAAAGAAAAGGTTAATAACAATGACAAGATTCAAAGCTGTATAACAGTGATAAGTTTTATCTGTAAATTATTCTATTGTATTCTATTCAGCAGATTAAAGAAGCACCTTTCACTGGTAGGTTTTAACGGTAAAAACCAACAAAGTGTGATTAAACAGCAGTATGAAAGCCATGCGAAATTATTTATGACTTAAGCTTAAATGCAAACTAAAACAAAAGATAGCATCTAAGCTCGCAGACGGTGCCTGAATGTGAATAGCGTAGAAGTGCCTCTCAACAGATAGCGAAGGTGTGAAAGATCACATAAACTGCAAAGCTGCCTCCATTCACAGGGCCACCATGCGCACTATTCTAGCGATTTATAGGTCTCTGGCAGCAGGAGGCACTGGATGTTAACGACTCTATGATTTTAGAGAGATCGTTATAGGATACTTATGGATATAGTTCTACCATTCTCTCTTAAAGCAGTGTCGAGTTTTATATCCACGAATTGCTTGGTAAAAACATATTATAAGATAGGTTGGCAAGTAATTTATTTTTACTTGTATGGTAGATACTACCTCAGAAGTATCTTAACATTTTAAAAACCATGTCACACCAATTCGTTCGGAACGATCGCGCTCGTGCAACCATTATGTTTATGTACGTACGAACGTGTACGAAAGTGTTAAGCTTTTCTGAAGGCTGACCGTACAACATAAAAATAAAAATATGTAGTTAGTCAACTTATAATTTTTAATTTTTGAATTGAATAATTTTGCTTTTAAATGTTTACTTGTAAATAGTAGTTGGACCAACATCCCCCGGAGTCATATAAAAAACCAAAATTAAAATTCAGCAAGTTAAAATGACAAATAAAAAGCAAAATTATTCAATTCAAAATAAAACAATTTAAGTAGACTAAGTATATATTTTTTATATATTTAGTAATCTCTATTTTTATTTTTATTCTGTTATTTCTATTTCGATTTATTTGAGTTTGTACATAATAATGATCCTAAGTTGGTTGAAATAAACGCATTTTATTTTATTATTATTTACTTATAGTTAATTAATAATAAATTACACGGCATAAGTAGAAACTAATAACTCAACATTCAGGGTCGGCAACGCATGGTTAGGAGCATCGCAAGCGGTAAAACTTTCTGATAAGTACCTATATAAAAAAAATCTAAGGGATAAGCACTATAATGTGGTCATGTTACCACAGAATAAATAGTAGTATATGTTACCGTGACGTGGTTTAAGCTTACTTTATTAGAACCTTTAAATTTTGCAATCCATTTGTACTTGCTTTGAAGAAATGGACTTAAACTTTTAAATTGATAAATAGACTGACTTGATAGATCGAAGAGTCCCAACTCGGGATAAAAACTTCTCTTTTAAAAACTTTGTAAATAAGATAGACAGTTTCTACAAAAAATACCTACCTATTATTATTGTAGAAAAATTAGTTAGAATTGAAGGCAAATGGTTTTTAATGGAACATACTACTTACATATAAATTAATCATGACTATAATCCCCGAAAGGTTAGTCAGAGACTAGGTAATGATAGTCCATTTTTCACCAAATAGCGACTGCACATGTGCTCAACGTGACAGGTGGAGAGCCCATCGCCGCTATATGTTGTTGTTTGAATGTGCAGTCTTAAGTCCGTTAGTCGCCTTTTACGACACCCAAGGGTCTTCCCTTGGGTGTCGTAAAAGGCGACTAAGAGTCAGTCTTGCAAATAAGCGCACAATTCACCTGATGGTAAAAAGCCATTCATACAAATCACGACTATTAACCCTGAAGGGTTAGTCAGAGGCTAGGCAATGAGGACAGCAAAAGCAGTCCTCTACCATAGTCCACTTTTCAACAAATAGCGACTGCACATCTGCTCAGCGTGACAGATGATGAGCCCATCGCCGCTTCATGCTGTTGGATGTTTGTGCATTCTTTAGTCCGTTAGTCGCCTTTTACGACATCCAAGGGAAGAGAGGGGGTGGTAGTATTCTTTCACCACTACGCGACATGGTTGTTTATATTGGAAGAGTATAGATAATACGTATTTACCATTAGAGTGTGTTTTATTCACCACTTGCGGCCGCTTGCGGCCGCTTGCGGTTTCACCCGCGTGGTTCCCGTTCCCGTGGGAATATCGGGATAAAAAGTGTCCTATATGTTAATCCAGGGTGTCAGCCAACTTCATACTTCAAGTTTTATTAAAATCGCTCCAGCCGTTTAGACGTGAAGAAGTAACAAACATACACACTCACAAACTTTCGCCTTTATAATATTAGTGTGATGTGACTAGTTAGCGGCCCGCCCGCGACTTCGGCCGCGTGTACACAGCGTATACCGTGACGTTTTAAAAAAAATCTTTCATACTAACCTTGTACTGAAATATACAAACACAACAAAGAAGAATTATGATAAAATGTTTACTAGAAAATAAATGCAAAATTTTAATAATTAAGAAGATTTAACCAAATAGCCTTTTTGAAGTGATGCGCGAAGATGTATTCGCGGCGATTGGTTTTTATTTATGTAGATAGATTCACCACAAGATGCAGTTTCAATGTCATAAATTCTCGTTTACGTTGACGTGAACTAAACTAAACGTGAATAAAATTCGCATTAAGCATTTAGATGAGATGAAGGTGAAGCACGTGTTGTTTAGTTTTTTTTTCTCTCCAATAATGGCTTCGGTGATCAGCACATTTAGCCAGTGTCAAGTAAGATAGATAGATAGATAGATAAACACTTTATTGCACATACACAAGGAACAGTTACACGTGACATAAACTTAAAACTAGTATGTACAAAGGCGGTCTTATCGCTGAAAGCGATCTCTTCCAGACAACCTTTGGTTAGCGGAACCTGAGAAGGAGATAGAGGAAGTGCGCAAGTTTAATAAATAGATAATAAAGTATAATGGATGGACAGTAAATGAATACATATTTATATTTATAAACATACATACATACAAAATATATAAGACATACATACACATTACTTATATAATCATAAAACATTATAAATAAACAATAACATGTTACTCGCAGATGACAGAGCCAAAAGATGCTTGTGGAGTTTAGCCTTATAGATGGACAGTGACTTGGAGTGACGGATCTCAAAGGGTAGGTTATTGCAAAGAAAAGTAGCCTGGACTGTAAACGAATCCTTGAAATAACCTGACCGAGGGAGCCTTAAGCACGTTATCAGACTTGGACCTGAGACCACGGTTGTAATCCTCCCCGAGAAATCGGAAACATTCTTTAAGGTAAGAAGGAGTACGAGGATCATACAGCACGTTAAACACGAGAATGAGATATTATAATAGATTTTTTTTTTGCATTAAGTAGATGATAATGAGTGATAATAAACGTTTAATGGTAACTGATATTCCCCCAAACCCTTCGAGACTCAATAAAGCTGGGGGACTTTATTGAGATCTGACACGGACTTCTTGAGAGAATTTGAAAAGTGATGTTGCATTGTTTTGTTTTATTTGTCAACCCTCATGCACGTTCACGAACACAGGGCTAGACAGGATCAATTAGAACTTATTAGATAAACCGCTTTATGGACTACAAGCGGCCGCTCGCGGTTTCACCCGTGTGGTTCCCGTTCCCGTAAGAATATCGGGATAAAAAGTATCCTATGTGTTAATCCAGGTTATAAACTATCTGCACAGTATAAATATAAGCTGTGCTATCTGTATGCCGAATTTCATCCAAATCCATTCAGTAGTTTTTACGTGAAAGAATAACAAATACCAAACCATACATTCTTACAAACATTCGCGTTTATAATATTAGTAGGACTTAGGTCGTACTTTTTAAGAATTACTTGCCTTCTAAAATATAAAAGTACCTATCCGCTTAAAAAAAGTATGAATTTGACCGCTACCAGTATCGTTGCGAAAACAAACCTTCCTGTTTCAGTTTCCTTCTACGTACGTACGGTAGTAACATACATTCTAATGCTAGTAAAGCACAGCGCCCGCCCGCTGTGAGAGACATATAAATTGCATACGAATGCAGCAAACGAGTGTTCCGAACGGCTACGACACGGCTTTGAGGAGTGTCATTGGCGCTTTAGAATGCACCTCGACATCTTATAAATAGAACGATATTAAACGTGTGACTTTACAAAAATAAAAAAAAATATATACATACATACACCTAGTAATGTATGTATATAGGTACAGGGTGTCCCTAAAACAATGGAAAAGCCTGTAACTATCGATAGTCCCCATCATGGCCTCCTTAATCTCTAATTTTGACTCTAGTAAAAGTATCTCGGTTTCCAAGATATTTGGTATTTAAATGGCCACCTACAGTTGGTTTTATTGTGCCATTTTTACAAATTGAGAGATTTTTCGATTCGATTTTTTTTTATTTCACAAACAATAGTTCAGCTATCAAAAACAAATGTTAAAATTTAATAGCTGAACTATTGCTTGTGAAATTAAATCTTGGAAACCGAGATACTTTTACTATAGTCAAAATTTGAGATTAAGGAGGCCATGATGAGGCCTATCGATAGTTACAGGCTTTTCCATTGTTTTAGGGACACCCTGTATTTATATATTATATACCTACCCACATACTTAGAGTCAGAGACTGAGGACCACAGAAGCAGTCCACTGCCATAGTCCAGTTTCACCAAATTACAACTACTCATGTGCTCAGCGTGACAGGTTGTGATTGTGAGCGCATCGCAGCTTTATGGTGTTGGATGCATGTGCAGTCTCTGCCTTGTCCGTTAGTCGCTTTTTACGGCACCCAATGGAAGAGAGGGGTGAGTAGTATTCTTTTAGTGAGCGGCTATACAACACGATAGATTTATGCATACATATAAGCACGACTATTATCCCCGAAGGGTCAGTCAGAGACTAGGCAATGAGGACAGCAAAAGCAGTTCTCTCTCATAATCCACTTTTCACAAAATATCGACTGCACATGTGCTCAGCGTGACAGGTGGTGAGCCCATCGCCGCTCTATGCTGATGGAAGTGTGTGCAGTCTTTAGTCCGTTAGTCGTCTTTTACAAAACACAAGGAAAGAGAGAGGGTGGTAGTTTTCTTTCACCGCTCCGCGACACTGTTAGATTTATGTATTAATTGAATTCTTGATTTATGTAAAGAAACGCATTAAGTAAAGCAACAGTGTTTCTCCACACTGTACTGTCTATACATCAGAATAACTCAAGTGAGTGAACACTAACTCAAACTAGAGCATGCTACAATTGTGAACATAGAAATATGGAAAACGTTAATTATATTCATATTTTCTTATAACTACATTTATAATAAGCCAAGCCTGCCGTCATATCTCTAAGTAAGTATAAGAAAATAGAAAGTTAACAATGGCCTCGCAATATTAAAGGACAAACAATAAGAGCGAACACAAAACCAGTCGACTTAGTAGTGTGCGAAATGAAAACGACTACAAAACTTGTGACTTCTCCCACCATAAATCCGGGCTTCACTCTGATGCGTTTCAGAGAGCTGTTCCAATGAAAAACCTTCTCTATGCCGACGGAATAAGAGCTATGCTGACTGACAAAATACGTTGGTCGAGACTTTGCGCCCAAGGGAAAGTGTTGTCAAGGAACAAAGATAAGACAGGATTGTCGCAGGCTCGTCTCGAGAAAATTACAAGTAGTGCACCATAAACAGGTTGCACCTTTGACTTCGCTTTGATACAGAAATTCATTATTGTTATGCAGATGCAAAAATGAATTGCGTCCTTGGATGCAAAACTTATATTTTTTGTTCATTTTAATCTAAAGCGTCTAGTTTTTTCTTGTACTTGCAAAGGAATCTCCTATTCGTCTGAATGGCGACCACCCTTTTTCTTATTTCTGCCGCCAAGCATTGTCTTACATTGCTGCGTTTTGGTTTGAAGGGGACTCGATCCAGAGCAATCAGTGCGAACCAGTCTAACCTACTGTCACCTCTGGGGCCGAAGGGGTTGGATGTATGCTCAAGTGTGCGATGTTGAGCTAGCAGTATCTGCCGTCAAGTCCTATTCACACACGTCCACGTCGCCGCCCTGTTTTGACCACCACCTGTACAGACAAGCGGCAGACCCACTCTGGAGTGGGTCGTCGGTCCTGCATAATGCTGTCAATACTAAGCATCGCACACCTACCCATCTACCTTGCGACGTTCAGCAGCCGAGTGTAGGGGGCTAACCCGCCAGTGATATCCCGCACGGTGCACGGTGAGGCATTCCCTTACCCTTAATCCCATCCACAGCAACTCCCCTCCTCACCATTTTTCTTCCCTTTTTTCTAATCCTATCCCATCCCATTCTAGGAAGGATGACAAGGCCGGGGAACCCCTCCCTGGGCCTTCGGGCTCTGGCTGCCCTTGTATCTGGAGGGGGGGGGGGGGGGGAAGGGTTGGCCATAAATATGCCTATTTTTAAGGCAGCCTCTGTCCCGCAAGGGACCCAGGCGTGCCACACTCCTCCGTAGGCAGGCGCCTGTACGGCGGTGGGTACGTATGGACACCTTTGGAGACCTCGGCGACCAACCCTATCAACGGAGGAGGAAGGGGGGGGGGGGGGGTCAAGAAGCAAGGTTCGGGCCACGGTGCATACGGCATCGGACGGCGAACTCCGCTCAGAGAACTGGCGCTAGGCAGCTTCAAAGAGCTAAGGTGCGTACAAATCAATTTACATCAATGCAAGGCCGCAACTGCCCTTTTGGCATGCGAGCTTGCAATGAATAAATGGCCCCTGGACGTAGAGGTATACTGAACTGAATGGGCCGCTTTTATCGTGCGGGCCGGTATGCTCGTTTGCAGGCTCAGTATAAAAATGCTGCTTCAGCACCATGGTTCCAGTATCACCCTTGCGACTTGGTGAAATACAGGGATTTTTTTTATGGAATGATTATTTATCCTGCAACAAAAAGGATTGGTGTGATTATTGGGTGTGTAATGTTTGATATAAATACTTATGATCTAACATTCAGATAATATAATTTCATTTCATATAATTTCATTTGATATAATAACTAACTTAATATAATAAACATTTAATATAATTTTAAATTCTATAATATCATTTGATATAATGTACATTTGATATAATAATCAAATGATATAAAACATTACTCATGTAATAAGCAAGCAGCACGCAAGCAAGCAAGCAGCATGCAAGCAGGCATGCAGCATGCAAGCAGGCATGCAGCATGCAAGCAGGCATGCAGCATGCAAGCAGGCATGCATCATGCAGCAGGCATGTTTTCTGTCACGGCTCCGGCGCTGCGGGACTCCGGCGGTCCCACACGAGCTTATCGTCGCAGATGGCTTTCGCTCACCATCGCAGCTTCGGCTTGCTGGCCGGCTTCGCCGGCCGGTCTCAGCCGCGGCGGCGAGCGTTAAACCCACCTGCTCCTCAGCTCGTGGGCCGCCTCGCCCCTCCGCGCCTACGCGGGGTTAAATTACACTCTAGCGTAGGGCAGACAAGTCTACGTGGAGTCGGTTTTGCCGCGTTTTGTTTTGTTTCTGTCACTGACTTTTTTAGCACAACCATAACGAAAACACAACGTATTAACTTTTTAAGACAATATTTGAAATCAATTTAGGGTTAAAAAGTTATTTTTATTTTTAAGCAAAAATTATATCAAATGAAGTTATAGAATATGATTATTCTACCAATATAGCTTTATAGAATAAGTTGTTAGAGAATATGAGTATTATATCAAATGAATAATATACGTACTGTTGTTATAGGAAGTGTATTTAGAACAAGTAAAAATTATATCGAATGAACGTTATGTTCTTTGAAATTAGTTCATTTGTCATTATATAAAATGATACGCACCCGTGATTATTTGCACAGAGACAGTTAATAAGGCTGAGAGCGCATCTCAACTCCCTAAGGAATTCACGACACACGTGACGGAGAGTAGTATGTATGTGTCAGATAGCCAATCTTTCATTTTCTCTTTTCATGGTACTAGCATTGCTTCGTTCTTTACGTCTTTAATTGCTCTGTTATGAGAAGAAGGTAAAACAAAACACCCTCGTATTCATAATATTAGTACACTGAAAGAAGAATATAGTGTACAATGGAAAGATGTAGTATCTGCATATCGTGTTTATGTAGAGTATGTAGTTTACAAGACGTACAGGACTTTTTTTGGTATCGGTGTAAAAATATCGTACCAACGAGAGCCTAATAACAATACGCCTAATCTTTTATTTATGAATTTTTGAACGCAAAACTGTAAACAGCGAAATGGCATGGGCTTTATTTGAGTGACGTGAAACGATTATGAAGATTACCTCGGGCAAAGTACGGATTTTGCGAGCGAATGTTCAAAGGGAAATTAACTTCGCAAAATTTTAAGGGTGTCTGCTTCCGATTGTTTCAAAATTCGTATTAACTTGAAGTTTGCTTTAATGGTTTGTACTTACCCGAATTACGTAAAAGCATTTTAAGTAGAAATCATTGTAGGACAGGATTAAATTAACCATTATTCCACAATAGGGACTAGCCTGTTGCGGCAAAGGGGAAGTCAAGCACTTCATTGGCCTTCATCTCATCTAATGACAAGTGACGATAAGGTCGAAGGGAGAAGTGTACTTCACCTGAAACCCTCAACTACCGGCTATCGTATCTCTAACTGTCAGAAACCAGTAGCTACTGAGGCCACAGGCTAAGATAAGATAGTGAAAGCTAGCCAGGTGGACTTGAATAATAACAATCTATGCAATTAACCGCAACTAACTGTAAAATTCCTGAAAAGAAAGAACGAACAGAAAGATTAATTTCGAATACGTAAAGATGATACCGACATTTCATAATTTGAAATCGAACGCTCCTTATTTTGAGCAAAGATCAAGCTCTGTTCCCGTCTGGCAATCCGATTCATTCGCCGAGTAATGAGCACCATTAAACATACGAACATTATTCCAAATGGTAATAACAGGCTTCACGTAATAACTTCTTGCAAAAGCGACCTTAATGCATAACACTATGATTGAACTCACGCAAGCTCCCCAAACCCCTATCATGGAATAAGGACGAAAACTTCAGACAGACATACGAAAGTAACTCTTGACAGCGAGCAGAGAAAGTATAGTTTGGAACGAAGTAATTAGCTTATGCAAAATTCATTTTAGACCTGAAAAGATATGCCGAAGCCAACGCAGACGAAATATGAGAATTAAATTCCGGTAGTGCATTTAACAAGACTAATTTATGTACTGGATTCCTGCAACGCGTAGTGAGCACACCACTAACTAAACTAATTGAGAGGTAATGGTTGAAATTTCTCAGCGATACGTTTTGTTGGTCTGTTGTTATTTGTATTTCGCTCGTTTCCTAGCGTTCCTGTTAGAATTATGTGCGGAGTCCAAGCCGGAACTAAAGCCGTAGTGTGGATTAATAGCCGCAAGCTTTGGGCAGTTTTGGTTTTGGAAACTTTTCTTTTATCTTAATGCGTCCGCTTAGAAAATAAACTTCGTAGCGGTTTCCAACTTTTAAAGGATTACTTTAGTTAATAGGCGTTGCATAAGACTAAGTATCCTACGTGCTGAACCATAAACGGCAGCACACATTCAAAGTCATTACAGAGTATGTTTGAGTTTTATTCAACATTCGTTTATCATCGTTATCATCAGCCTATACTAATTAGTCACTGCTGTACATAGGCCTCTCTAAAAGCACTCCACTGAGTGCGATCTACGGCTATTCTCATACAAATTCATGCCATGGGCAACCTAAACGAATACAAACTGCAATCGTGATCCTGTCACTGAGGAAATTTTACACTATACAAAGTTTTCTTATGTAAGCGAACACTACACATTGAAATGAGATCTGGATCTTTCCAAGACCCTTCAGATTAACTACATTGTCTGAATGACAGCGTATGAGGTTAGTAGCTATGCATTTAGCTTAGTGTGAAAACCCTGTCACCGTCTAAAATATATTTTAATACAATATTGGCCACGATGTTTCGATGCAAATTCGGCAGGCTCTGTTTGAATAAAGTAATAGGAGAGATTTTTATCGCCATATTTGCATGTCTTAAACGAATTAGGATCCCTCACTAGGACGACAGGGCGTGAAATTGGCCCGTATAACGCTGCACCTACCTCGCTCGCTTAGGGCTGTCTTACGTTATCAAACAGTTAAATACCTATTGAGTTCGATTCTGAGAACAGACAGAATGTTGGCCGACTAATTGTAGAAGACAACGATGATGATGGGCAATCCCGCAACTGGGCCATCTTGTTAAGTGCAAAGAACAACTATTTTTATGGGAGCAATTCTGAAATTGCAAAATTATAAATCAACTATTCCACATAAAACTGCGAATACTATTCGACCCAAATGTATGGAGCAGCTAATTGTTATATCTTCTTTGTCATGGAAAAGGTTTTGATATGTTCACTTTACTTTTCATGAATTCAACCACCTCGCGGCTTCCGTAAATCTTGTGCTAGTTAGCAGACCCGGGCATTCCGGGTTTATTAACCATTGGGTAGCATTAACCCCATATTATACCTACTCAGTTCGGTTCACAACTCACTAGTTTTTGAAGAACTTTATATTCAACTAAAGCTGGGTGCTTTATTGAAACGTTATCATTTATAAAAACTGCTATTACATGTTGGGGTCAAATCGCAACACAATAAAAAATATTTCGCGTTGATAACGATTGTAACCACACGGTTACCGAATGCATTAAACATGACCATTAACAACTGAATCACAAATGTTGCCGCATTCGAAATTGTAAAAACCGCGAATCACTTAAACGCGGCGAGAAAATTGTAAATGGCGACAATATAAATAATTTTATTCTTTGACGCAGATTTTTTACAATAACCTAACACCGCTATCATTTAGAAACTACAAACTTTTAAAGGAACTAGATGATTTACCTACATAATGATAAAAAGCACCCTATTAGGTCTTTACTTATGAAATTGGAGATTTGACTAAAAATTTTAAAATATAAAAATTTTGGTATTTTTTTTTATTTTAGCTCATCAAAGTACTGACCCAAATTATCTATACAATTTTGCCACTTTGATAGCAGTTTGTTTATCCCTTTATTAGTATAGAAGTCTGCCGGACGGGAGGCGATGAAGTCAGAGAAAGCGTTTTGTACTCTTGGGTGTTGAATTTTTTCCCACTTAAGAAATTGTCTAAATTTTGAAAAAAGTAGAATCTGTTGAGTACGGTGGGTGACGGAGAGCTTTCAGCTAGTAACTAACTCTTGTAGCTTTGCGATGGTCTGTCGTGAAGTGTGAGTTCACACGTTGTCGTGGAGAAGCAAAGGGGAAGAGCGATTGACCATTCTTGGTTGTGGAATTGCGAGATTCTCCATCATTGTTTGCAATTCTTGGCAATAGACATCTGCCGTCACTGTTGTGTCATTCAGTAAGAAGCTGTGATGTACAAGTCCAGCACTAGTCCACCAGACAGTCACCATCATTTTCCTATGAGTAATCTTTTTTTTAGCGCACTGATTAGGAGCTGTATCCGGGTCCACCCGCTGAGACGAACGCTTACGGTTATCGTATAGGATCCACTTATCTTCGCAGGTAACAATTCGATTTAGAATTCCCTCGTTTCTATGCCGATTCAGTAGTACTATGCATGATTCGACGCGTAAGTCTCGCTGTTGGTCGCTTAGTTCGTGTGGCACCGACTTGTCTAGCTTTTTTATCTTTCCGATTTGCCGCAAGTGCTTCAATGTTGTTTTGACACTAACTCCAAGGCCCGCAGCAAGCTCAGTTGTAAATTGAGTTGGATCCGCTTCCACTATCGCCTTTAATTCGTCGTTGTCGACAATGGTTACCGGCCGACCGCGAGGCTCGTTCTTCAACTAAAATTTTCCTGATTTAAAACGATTGAACCAATAATGGACCGTGTTTATGCAAGCAGTGTTAGGCCTGTACACGTCGTTAATGTCTCGTGTTGTTTGTGCAGAGGTATTTCCACGTAGGAACTCATAATCGAAAATTGTACGAATTTTCAGTATATCCATTGCGCCAAAAACTACCACAATTTCACAAAAACAAAAAACTATCTAAAACAAATGACTGAATTTGAAATTAAATTAACAAGGCTTTCGAATATTTTTTTTTTTAATTTTGAATTGCGGAGCAATCCACAGATATTTAAGTCTGAAAATGCTGGTTGTAGAATCTCCAACTACATAGGTAAAGACCTATTATAATACTGTCATCATCATTATCATAAAATCGTCACTGTGTCTAATGAGGTTCGGTGAGGTTCCAAGACTGGTACCTATCTTATCTTAAGATCTGAAGATATCAACAACAACAACTTGGACCAACGACTTGCATTTCGAAACACGGATAAATTTTAAGAAACTTAACACATTTGTTATTTAATATATGGGAACATGGGAACTGATTAGTTTTCAAGGTTTTAATCCCATAAAAAAGTTCTGCAAAATCAACAGAAAACGAAGAAACGACCCTTAAAGATTTTGTAGTCATTAAAAAATTTGAGTGTACTGTTTCAACTTGTTTTGCATGTGTTGTAAAGATGATGTTACATCATCTTTACAATTAAATACAAAATTTACTGAACATTTAGTAATAATTCCAATATAACGTTTTTCAGTTATCTGTTCCGAACAGGCGCGCAAGAGAAATTTAATCCCCAAAATAACGTTTCATTTGAAGGATGAAAATTTACACGAACATTTTTGTGTGCCCAATATCGTTTAAATGCTAGCTGCAGACAGCTCAATTATTATTGATATAACGGATTTTAAATGTATTTGGACTATGTTGGCATGTTTATTAAATCTTTATAAATACATTTCAATTAACAGTGATTGTTATATTATATACTATTTTTATTCCTATTATTCTTCTACGCGCAAGTTTTTTTTTATAAAGGAGGGTGGCAAACGAGCTGGCGGGTCACTAATCACCGCCGCCCATGGACACCCGCAAAACCAGAGGAATCGCTGACACGTTGCCAGCCTTTAAGGGAGGAAGAGGTTTGAGGAAGGAATAGGAATTGGGAAGAGGGGGGGGGGGGGACCTCCGGAACCCTCACTGGTCGGACGAAACACAACAGCATCAAGTGCCATTATTTCACGCCGAATATTTGTGAGAGGATGGTATTACGCCGGGCGAGCCGGCCCAATGCGTGCTGCAACGCAGCGTGGCTCTACCACTCAGTCAGTGTTACTCATTTAGCACCACCCAGGAGTCACGTGTAGGGTCTCAAGGGTAAACCTACGGACGCGAGTAACTTTAACCCCCCCCCCCCAAAAAAAGTGACGATAATCTATTCAGCTATCTAACCAACAAATAGAATTAATTATTTTTTATTATTAGACAGATCTGTGAATTAAAGTGAGTAAAGTAAAATTAAGTAAATTAAATTAAACGAAACGATAATGTGAAATTAATTAATACCTCTGCAGTCGTGTAAGCGATGCGGATCGGTGCAGACGCATCAAATTAAAATAAATAATATTACGCGTAGCGCGGCGCATGCCGCTGCTCGACTAACGTCATGAGTGACAAACTCGTGGCAAATGAACTCCTGGCGTTCCTGCAACAAAAGCTGGACGTCATGGACGAGGTGAGCGCAGTGCAAATTTGCAAGTCCAGCTTCAGTGAAGATGAGGTGGCTGGTGCGAAGAAGCTGCTCTACGAGTCTGTCGGCAAGAGCGACCAGATGGTGTCCCGGAGACGAGACGGGACGCAGAAAAGTCTGCATGAGATCATAACACTGATCAAGGCAACCGATCCAGATGACATGCCGACGTTTGTGGCGAGAGACCTCAACAAGTTGCCTCCCGTCACCTTCGACCATGTAGACGTCACCTGCTTACTGAAGGACATCGTGTCCCTAAAGGCGAGTTTGGCTGAAGTGATGCTGAAATTTCAGACATCCGAAAATACCGTGAGTGAGTTGCGCAAGGAAGTTGAATTTCTACGCGAATCGCTCGCGGTAAGTAGGTCATCGATCGCGGGCACATACGTCAACACTCGACGAGGGGCCTGCCTTGATACGTCGATGTCGAGCTGCAAGTCAGCAGTTTCGGCCCCGTCTCCGATACGACCCGAGCCTAGCCGAGCGCCGCCGGCGCAGCTGTCAGCCGCGAGCGCAGTCTTTACGCCTCGCGCGCCTGCCGCCGCCGCCGCCGCCTCGCTGCACGCAGCGCCGGCCGTGATGACGCATGCGCCTATCACGTGTGCGCCCGTCAACTGCCGACGCCGTGATTTCGCCGCTGTTGTTGCCGCTAAGGCAAAAACACGGTCGCAGCGACCTGTCGCCGAGACAAAGGCCGCTCCACGAAACGTCGCGCTCCCGGATCAAGACGAGGATGGCTTCGTCGAGGTTCGAAGCAAGAAGCGACGTCGTCAGCGAGCGAGCCAGAACCGCTGCGGTACTGCACCGACAGGGCCCGCCTTCCTGCTGCGTGCCGCGACACCGACCACGGCCGTGTACCTGTCCCGCCTGCACTACACCACCACATCGCAGGAGGTAGCAGAGTACATTCGCATGAAGTCTAACTTCAATTTGAGGATTGGACAGCTGGAGTCGCGCCATAACACGAGCTTCAAGGCGTTTGTGGTGCGAATCCCGACATCAAAGCTGGACATCTTTTTGAAGGAGGACTTCTGGCCTAAGGGTGTAGTCTACAGGCGTTTCCGAGGGAAGCTGCCTGTTGCTACCGAGTTGGTACCGCAGGTGCCAATTAAATAATACTAACGTTAGTTATTAAGTTATTTACTAACAAAACATTGTATTTTATTTGTATGTATGTTAGTCTGTAAGGTATATATTATATGGGCCTATGTAATTTACCATCTGTACATTTTGTTGCCTGAATTAAATGATTATTATTATTATTATTAATTCCGAACGCTATTAGGTCGGGCTTATACTCAGATCAGATGACAATGGCACCTGAAGGAATGTCAACATTCATCTGAATGGAAGTATCATCAAACAAGAAGAAGGCATAAAAGGAGATAATACACCGAAATGCCAGTGTACGCAAATATACGGAACTCATCCGAGCATTCAAAGAGGTCTTAAAACAACTGAAAACACCGCTTTAAAGTAGCTTCTAATGCTATTAATAACATTAACGTTTCGCTGATGTATTAAATTAGGTTTAGGAATTCATTTTATTCGATAATGAACGGATCTAAGGAAGGGTATGTTACGACATAGCTGAACGATGACAGATGTATCTTGGAAGTTTATTACTGATTGGCCTTGATGGGAACGTACATATAATATAAATACTTAATATATTTTAATGTGTGTAACAAAATAGTAATACTCTAATTTGAAAGTAAGTTACACTATACTTATTTGGAGCAGGCGCAAATACCATTCGCAAACGTTACTTTTGGTTTAATTATCAATTCTTTTTATTGCCCATCGTTCAGGGGTCTATCGATTTTGGACGAACCCGGAAACTTGAGCTATAAATGTTACGGTGATGGGTCACGCAATCGCCGCCCGAAGAGTTCTCGTAATAGTTTTTCTTCCGAATGAATCTCTACATTAAATCTCTGGAGGGAATCACTAGATAACGGAAATTAAAAAGGTTAAAAGGTCCATTCGGATTGTTTATCAGTTTCATTGATTTTGGAAATACTTAAGAGGGTTTACGCATTTCGATTTCCCATACAAACTTTCAAGTCGAATTTTTTAAAGACCAATAAGCCAATTTTAATGAAACTTTGCATGCTATAGTAAAATACAGGGATCTAAATAGTTTGTTGAAAACATTTAAAAAAAAGGTTTATTTGGCTGAGTTATTGCAATTTAAAGTCCACTATAGAAAGTTTAAAATCACAATAACTCGGTTAAATAAACGTTTTTTAGAAATGTTTTCAACAAACTATTTAGATCTCCATATTTTACTTCAGCATGCCGAGCCTCATCAAAATTGGCATACTGGTTTTTAAAAATAGCAACTTGGAAATTTGTATGGGAAACCGAAATGCGTAAACCTTCTTAATCTGTTTTTGTTATTACACAAAACTTGCAGTATTATTAGTTAATAACATGATTGATGATTTTTGAGAAAACAAGCAATATGCCGAGCATCATAAGACGCAGTGTGGCCAGGTCTCCAAAAAGGTGGTCCGACGATCTAGCGAAGGTCTCAGGAAGCCGCTGGATGCAAGCAGCACAAGACTGGTCGTGGTGGAGATCCTTGGGGGAGGATTTTTTCCAGCAGTGGATGGCCAATGGCTGCTGATGATGATGAAGCAATTAAGAAAAATTGGTTACAGCTAGTATGACTTAGCTATAACCAATTTTTCTAGAAATAGAAATGAGAAAGTTTATCAGTACGTTTGTTTGTACTACCTATGTGTAAAGACGGAGCAACGAATCGACGTGATTTTTTGCACAGTGATAGCTGGGCTGGAGGGCGAGTGTATAGTTCTTCTTTTTGTATTATTCTTGAAAAGTTTTCATAACAGTCTCAGTACACGCGGGATAAACTACGAGCGAAAGCTATTGATTTATATTATTGTTCTGTAATTATTCGAATAAACTTCTAATCAAATGCTTATACCCGCATTCAACAACAAACACTCGGCAAAATGAAACGGTCTCCTTCAGCGCTGCAATAGTTGGAGCAATATTTCTTTTGAAGCTCCGCTGAACACTGGAAGCCATAGATTCATGCATCGAGTAGATATTGGACAAAGCCACACTGACAACTGTTCCCATTTACCCATTGTTGTGGCCGCTGCAACAATGGCGCGCTCTTTCCTGACCTATTTGTGTCCGCAATACAAAATATCAAAGTTATCTAAGCGAACTTTTTTGTCTGTTTCCGCTTTGTAAAATGCAAGCGTTCACAAACAGAATTTACAATCATAATGTTGGATGTATCGTTCCAAGATATGGTGTGGAAGTGTGAGAGTGTGCGAGCATCTGTCCTTTTGTGTGGCTTTACGTGCTTGAGTTTGGGTGTGAGTGCGTTTGGGTGTGAGTGCGTTTGGATGTGAGTGCGTTTGGATGTGCGTGCGTTTGGGTGTGAGTGCGTTTGGTGCATTTGTGCGTGAGTAAGTGCTTGCGCGAGAGGCGTGAGAAGTCTTTTTATGTCCAGCAACGCAAACGCATTGTCTACTGCAAGTATAATAAAAATGTATCTGTCTACCGCTGTGATTGGAGTATGAAATTGTGTTTTTTAAAAAAAATCTATAACTAGGTGAAACTTTAGCAAAAACTTTATTTTCTGTTAGTTATTTCTGTGTTGTAGCTAGGTTATTTCATAATACGGTGTAGTAATTGACTTGAAAATTGTGTCACATTTTTGTATAAAAGCTTACTAAATCGACCGCCGCCATTTCAATAATATACAACTTTCATTATTATTTATAAACTTCCCACTGCTGGGCACAGGCCTCCTACATGCAACAAATGGGGATATTGGGCCATACATATTACCCCACCACTTTGACTAAGTAGGTTTTTTAACAACTGCCATCTTACGACAACGACCAATCAATAGCTGGAATTCCAAAGCACGGAATACAAATTTTAGTAGACAGTTTTATTTAGCTATTCTTTACCACCCGAAAAAGTTAAACAGACACCGAGAGCTCAAAAATAAGAAATCTTAAATTACTATTATATAAGAGGACTGCTAGAAACCGCAAGAAACTTTAAGGGCTGGTCAGGTCAAGTGTTTTAAACATGACAAAAATTACAAAAAAGGAATTTTTCATTTTTAATTAAATAATTCTTTTTGTAAATTGGATAGCCTTTGTGAATCTAATTTATTTTAAAGCAATAACATAAGAAGAATAAAATGAAAACAATAAAAATAACGATCATTTACAACGCGCGGGCAACGGCCGGCTGGCCGTTGACTCGTCAACCGTAGCTACTGACGCGGACGGGTCAACAGACGGCCGGCCATTGACCCGTCAACGTAGGTACTGACGCGGACGGGGCAACCCCTTGCTTGCGCGTTGTAAATAATTGTTATTTTTTTATTGTTTTTATTTTATTTAGATATGTTTAAAAAATACACGAATTCCTTTGTGTCATTTTTGTCATGTTTAAAGCACTTAACCTGACCAGCCCTTGAAGTTTCTTGCGGTTTCTAGCAGTCACCTTATACGAGTATATCCAACAATACTGTCAGTATCGTTAATTAGAAAATACGATTGAACGGAGCCAGCGCCAACAGGCGGTATAAATTAAATGTCGTGGCCATTCGTCATACGAGTGGATCGAACACCTTTCGCAAAAAAAATCATTGCCAATAAAAAGGCTCCACGTTACAAAAGCCACGCCGCAGACACGTTTACACGATTTATCGCTATCCCTTTAACCGCAATGTTGCGTTATATTTTAAAAAAGACAAAAAAGTATATTACCGACTGCCGTTGGGTGGATAAAACGGTAGCTTTTTCATTGAAACTAAATTCAATTTAGTTTGCTAAATTCAATTTAGTAGCACACCTTTTTGTTAAGTATTTAAATATTTGAAAGACTCGTCTCTTATTAATATATAACTCAACATTGATGAGATAACCTACCAACACGCATTAGGCAGCGTGGTGGGTTATGGAGCAATCTCTTATGTGCTGATGTCTACGTGGGAAGTGCTATGACAAGCAGTTTATAGGCTGATGATGATTGATGACATTCATAAGATGAAGAAAACGTAACGTAAGAGTATAGAGAAACGTATGAGCATCCCAAAAATAAAGAGGTTAGAAGCGCGAAAACCAAACATTATAATCGTGGTGATGGTCATAGGGAGCATGTGACAACGATCCTGACAAAAAGTTATTCAATTGAACCAACACGTAATAGGCCGTCTCCTCGGTTTCTTTTAGATTCAACTAGTGGTCATAATGTTTTCACAAGTTATCACCTGATAAAACTGTAAACAAATGCTAGCGATCCTTTTGGAGTCCTTTCTGTTGAGAAACTTATATGACGTGTTACATTTGGCGACACAGGGACCCTACTGTCTTTCTTAGAGCAGTATTATTTTAATATTACTATGCTAATATTCGTATGGGAATTTGTTGATTAAAGTAAACTGTTCTAAGAATTCGGCTTCGCCCGCGTCACTTTTTCGCTGTAAAAGTAAACTACAACCGTTTCTGGGTACCCATCTATCTTTAAGGCGTAACAACATATAAACTAACTCACTTCCGCATTTATAAATATAAGTTAAGATAAAATATTTTTACGACCATCACAATAAATGCCAGATGGGAGTGTACCTACCGTTAGAAATACATTTAGGCACATCGGGGGCGGAGGGTGGTAAAATATGCTATGTATCTTTCGGCTAAAATTGTGATTGGGGCTCAGGGAGCGATAAGTTCCACTTCATGACCCAATTTTTCGGATAAACAATGGAATTTGAAATTTTATCGCCACCCCTCAACGGGTCGTTATCAACACACATTGTCGATTCGCGTGGAACGTTTTGTTTTGCTTTCATTAGCCAAGATATCAGTAAAACGAATTGAAAGAGCGAAACACACTAATTGGTTATTGCTTTTTGTATTTTGTTTTAATGTGAATTTATACGAGTATTATGACGAACCCAATTGTTTTTCTGCCGTACTTTTTCTTCAAATGATGATTGTTTTTATGTTAACTTAAAATAAAGTCACTTTTACTACTTGGGTCTATTTCAGTTTCAGATGATAATTTTATTAAGTACTTATTATTTTATTCTGACGTTTTGTTCTGCAATATATTTAAAAGTACACTTAATCAGTTCAATAAACGCAAGCAGTTCTATTAAAAGTGCTTTATAATTTTCATTACAATTTTATGAGTACAATGTTAATGAAATACTTACACATATAGGTACACGACAAGCAAAGTGTTAAACATTGCTTCTTACCTACGTCAGAAAAATATAAAAGTATGAAATAAACACAACAAATCCACATTGTGTTTCATTCCGATCTGTAACGTTCAGATAAACTTGAGAAAACTATATTACAAAAACAAGTCTTATTGAGCGAAGAAATTCTACGCTGAGCAAAGTAAGTACACTTCGTACAGAGTTTGCATTCTTCACGCGCGCGTCTGTTGTTTCCCGAGCGAACAAAAGTGAAGTTTTACCGCGTATCCCGCTATTTGACTAGACGCCACCAACTCAATAACTGTGGCAACTGAAAGGTAAACCTGTCGTACGTTCGAAAGGAGATGTTCCATTCCCTATACAAGGCGGACAACGCCTCACAAAAAAGAATTAATGTTACTTGATCAAAATTGAATTTCTTTATTGGATTTTCATTCTGATCTAAAATCGACAGTAGTTATGGTGGTGGGGTTTTAAAGATAAAAAATATTTGATATCAATTCCCTGTAACATCAGTGTAACATTTAATTTTGACATTGCCGCCGAATACTTTATTACAATTCATATTTTTAAACATAGGAAAAGCAAAGGAAATAATCTCTTACAGACTTAATATAATGTGTAGCATAACTTTTCAAATAAATGCTGTCATTTAAGTGGCAACTTATTTCTTCACTTTCGAACTTTACCTTTTTTCTTAATTATCAAATAACAAAATCTATATTTATAAGATTTTTTTATTAATTTTTATAAATTATTAGGTTAGGCTCAAAAATCTTGATGCCAGTGCCGTAAATTATTACAAAATGGCAGATGTGGTAGAGATAGGAAATGAAGTGAGGACTTCTTGGCGGGAAAGTGAAGCGTCATGTCTGCAGTTTTGTTTTATTTTCTAAAATTTGTGTTTTTTCGTCCGCGTGAGACCTCAGTAAAGTCCCACATCTTTACTGAGGACTCAGGAGGTTTGGGGAACATCATTAATCTTAATCGCCACTCATTTAAAGAAACTAATGACTAGGCAGTATGGTCTCAGACCTTAGCCTGTTCCTTCACGGAACAAATATATAAAAAAAAAGGAAGTAAAATTTTAAACACTGAAAAAAGACGACAACCTCAGGCGGGAATGTCGTCTTTTTTCAGTGTTTAAAATTTTACTTAAGTATATTTAAAGGTTAATAAAACGCTTAAATTATAAAACATTAAAAAAAAGGAAATGTAGTGAGTCGAACTTTAATTACCTATCCTTTTTGAATGTAATTTTTAACATAACGTAAAACACCGCTAGGTACGAAGTATTCATATATAAATATACGTTTATTACTATAAATTAGACTGCAATTTCTTTTTTTGATTAGAACAATTTTGTTGATCAGGTGGCACGCTATTTTTCACTATCGAAACATGAAACGTCTGGGGCAGAAATGTAACATCTTCTATGTTGTTCGAATTTCTACATATAAAAAGAACAAAAATAGAAAGAAGTTGTATCGTTAAAATAGTAGTTTAGGTTACAGCAGTGACTAAAACTAAACCATCAATATTTTTTTATAGTATTGTAAATCTCATCATCTGGTATTAATATCTCTGGCAAACCGTTGGGTCTAATGTCAAAATATAAAAAAAAATTGACAAGTATGCTGTAGCGGCTCATTAACGACCTCTTTGGTCGAGTGGTTTAAACACCGGTTTTCATGGTGTCGCCATCTCTGAGGTCCTGGGTTCGATCCCCGGTCGGGTCTATTTAGAAATTATCGTTTTTCTAAATTGTCTCGGGTCTGGGCGTTTTCTATGTATAATAAGTATGTATTTAAGTATTTTAGGTATGTTTATCCGTTGTCTAGTAACCATTTAACGAGTTTCATAACGAAGCTTCTCTTGGGCTAGATAATTGGTGTGAGTGTAGGAAAGTTTATTTATTATTTATTTAGTTAGTTTATTAATAATAGAATACTACCGCCCCATCTCTTCCCTTAGGTATCGTAAAAGGCGACTAATGGACCAAAGTCTGCACATACATTCAACAGCATAGAGCGGCGATGCAGCTCACCACCTGTCACGCTGAGCACATGTGCATCATTTGGTGAAAGGTGGACTGTGGCAGTGGACTGTTTTTGCGGTCCTTATCGCCAGCTCTCTGACTAACCCTTCGGGGATAATAGCCATGTGTTTTCGACAAAATGAAAATTAATTGAAGCAAAAACTGGCGAAATAATTTCAGAAACCCAAAATTCGTACAAAAAAAATCGTACAAATGTTAGGTTACCAACTGAAACAACTTCCCTATTAGGTACTAGTAACTTACACCTTGAAAACTTGCGCCGTCTAGAATGTTCGAAAACAAACATGAAGGGTTTATCTCCACAGCTCAAAGTAATTAGTTCTCGGCGCAGTTAAATTTGCATGTCTGTAACGTTTTCTTGGCCACATTTTCTGCCTACTGTAAAGGGAATTCTATTTGTTGTCGCCTGTATTAGATGCACCCTTAGAGCAATAAAGATAGGCTGTTAAGGACTACCCCTTCTCACTTACAACCTGTTTATGTTAGTGTGAATGAATATTCAGCGTGTGTTTCACATGCATACCTCGATTGTCGCCTTGCTTTGTTTTAGGTGTATATAAATGGCAGAAAGTTAAAGACAAAGGCAATTATTGCATATTATAATATTTAGTCGTTTATTGGAATTTTATATTCGTTTATTTGCATCTGTACGGTAATATTAAATTGTTAAGTAAACATATTTAATTATTAATGTTTTATATTTTAGCGTTTTATTAACGCTTAAATATACTTAAATAAAATTTTAAACACTGAATTTTTTTTTATATTTATTTATTATATCCACTCACCATCAAAATTACAATGATAAATAATTTGACTTTTTTTTAGAAAACTTGTCTCTTAGTTATACAGGGTGTTGGTAATAGGTATTTACTCTCCGAACTCTCTTACAACTACGAAATTGCAAAAAAACAGCTATTTCATACATATAATCACGACTACTATTTTATTTTATTTAATTTTATTATCTTTGGAAAACCAAGGTTTACACATTTTCAGTAAGGTTAAAGAATAAAATACATAGAAACCACTTATGGGTTCTCACCGATAGAAATTTCTTAAAAATTAGAAGCAATCAACGCATTATCAACCTCGCTCAAATTATTAATTAACGCAACAGAGTAACTACGAATAAAAATTGGGCTCAAAGAACAGCTCAGTCAACATCCGCCTCGCTGATGGTACGCTGGTACAGAAAAGGTCTAGTTCAATCTGCTTGCCCAGTTGGTTAAACATTATTACACGCTTATAACCAAGGTTTTAGTACGAGACTAGGCAATGAGGACAGCAGAGCAGTCCTCTACCATAGTTCATCCTTCACCAAATAGCGACTGCACATGTGCTCAGCGTGACTGGAGGTGAGCCCATCGCCGCTCTATGCTGTTGGATGTATGTGAAGTCTTTAGTCCGTTAGTCGCCTTTTACGACACCCAAGGAAAGGAGGTGGTAGTATTCTATAGCCTCTACGCGACACGGCGATACATAATTATCTATTACCAAAAACCTTGTATCTATACTTCCATAATTTGTAATTGTTCACAAACAATTAGTCGTTAACGCAGTTCAGCATTCAGTTCGCAACAGTTCATAAAAAGCGTAAAATTTTTACAACCGGTTTTTTTAACAAATGTTTTTAGAACGTTTAGCCTCGTTCTTATTATTCTATTACTATACGAAGTTTGGTTTGTAAATATAAAGCTGAAACATTTTATTTTGATTGCAGTGTGTCCCTTCTGTCTGTAATCGCATTTTGTAAATCGTCCCTGACAACAATACAAATAATTTTGATATTTTTTACATAGGTACGGTCGGGGTCACCGTCGCTTTACCATTTTGCAACGATTTTCGTGAAGAACACCGCCCGCCCGGGTACGTGCCCGTACCAAATAGACGACGCGGTGTGCAAGGGATTTTGACCTTTAGACTGGAAAAGCGACGGAGTCCGCCGTTGTACATACATATAATCACGACTATTATAATATCCCCGAAGGGTTAGTCAGAGACTAGGCAATGAGGGCTGCAAAAGCAGTCCTCTGCCATAGTCCACTTTTCACCAAATAGCGACTGCACATGTGCTCAGCGTGACAGGTGGTGAGCCCATCGCCGTAGGCGTGGTGAGCCGTGCCGTGGAGTGGAGCGACGGCTCCTAAGTGTACTGAGTCAACTGTACTCCTAATAACTTTACAGGAAGGCCATAATAAGAGCGAAAGGTTTTATTTCAAATTTTAATGCAATCAAGAAGAAAATAACTTATCATTATGAACTTAAAATAATAAGGCCTTTCAATAGTGCAAAATAGAATTCATGAATTTTAATTAGATTATGAAATAATGTAGTTACACTATTATACATCGATTATATGTATGTTAAAAATGGATCAAATACCACTTATATTTGTATACGTCGGATCATTGAATAAACGGTTTAGAGATATATTATTTAGTAAGTGTGGTAAAAAATGTATTTACATACTTATTAGATTTTTTATTTGTTTCAATAGCTCTGCTATGAATTATATTTGTTAAAATATACTAAGTTGACTCACTATACATGGACATAATTTTAAAAGTGAAGCATCCATAAATTGAGTCAAGTGTTACAAATAGGTAAAATAATTAAAAACTCCTTTCATTGTATAAAAAATTAATTCTAATTCTAATTCGAGTTCACAAAAAAAAAACAAAAATTAACATTACTAGATACTAAGGTCTTAGATAATAAAAATAGAAAACATTTACTTAATGTAGGTATCTCAAATATCTGGGCGAAGATCACTAAAATATGTAAATAAGGAAAGTTTTGTTACGTGTTGCTATAGGTTTATTAGAACAATCCAATCAATCCAAATATTTATAGGAATCTTTCATGTAACTAGTTTTATAAAATACTAGCGACCCGCCCCGGCTTAGCATGGGTTACTACCCGTACCTAAACAAATTGTTTAACCTTCCTCGATAAATGGGCTATCTAATACTAAAAGAATTAAAACATTTTATCCTATATTTATATAGCATTGTGAATGCAATACTAAAAGAATTTTTTAAATCGGACCAGAAGTTCCTGAGATTTGCGCGTTCAAGCAAACAAAGACACTCTTCAGCTTTATGATATTAGTATAGATTTTTATTTCGGTGGCCTTATTCTATTGCATTTTAGTTCCATCGCAGGTAAAAGTCCAGTTATTGACCTTCATAAACATTGTTTTGATGTGTATTATAATATCTTAAGATACTTCGGTGACTTTATAAGGATTATCGTCAGTTTTAGCAAATTGAAAAGGCGATATACCATTGGGCAGGGGTACAAAGCATTTTATCTTTCGTCTTTCTTTCTATTAGTGCATGCATAACTCCTTCATTTTGTGTGTGCCTAATAATCATAAACGATGACTTATTTCTATTTTATATTTGTAACTTGTCATCATATACATAAAAAAACGGTCCTGTTCCGATTCTGACCACCGCAGTTATCAGACCAGAATCGATAATCATTTATACCTGCCTTTACTGTTTGTTCGATAAATTTATAAACACAGCTAGCAATTTCATTTGCTCCTCTTTTAGCAGTCGGTTAGTGCCAGGAAAAGTAATATCCCTGACGATTTCCTAAATCAAAAGCAATAAAATTATAGATGGTAAATTTTCGTTTATAATAAAATATGATTTACATTTCCATGGGATACTTACGCTACATAATGTTTCATATATTTGACATTCTTTACAAACATCTTTTTTGATCTCGTTGAGACTAATGTTTAAGTTTTTGTTGATAATATAACGATATTGCCGCACACTAGTTACTTTGTTTGTGTAATTATCGAGATCGAACAAGTCTTGATACAATTCATACATTTTAGGAAACGATAGACATCCGTCAAGATACCTTTTAGGGAATCTTTGCAAAACTTGCAACATGATGTAAAGTGTAGGAAATAGTAGGTAGGTATCTTTTAGATTTCTCTTAGTCTGTTGTTGTCCGCTTTTTAAGGCTTGGTAGCATACTTCCTTAAAAAGTCCAGTGGGACTTCAGGCAGTGGCCTGGAATGATCTCCAATGTCCCAAAACTTGTACCAGTTTCAACTTGTACCAAAACGGTTGCGTTCGCGTCCCGCGTATACTGGTATGTTACATTTGACTCAGTGTACTATGTGCAAAATAAATAAATTATAATACTTGATCCAGTATACGCCTTTTTTAACGTTATTTATAGGAATATAAACTTTTTTTTTAAACGGGTAGATGGGAAATGGTTTAATTGTTGTTAATAAATTAAAAAGTGCAATTGTCAAAATTTGTTAGTTGACTCAGTATACTTAGGAGCCGTCGGAGTGCCGTGGCACTAATTATTTTTCACACGACTACATAAAATTTGTAACTTTTTTCGTACTGTAATTACTCGTTTTCTGTAATGTAGTCGAATGGTGAATAAAACACGCAGCCATAGCAACGCGCTTATATCGTGAAATCCTTTAATTTTCCATTAAATGATTACGCGATTACGCTTTGTTTGTACATAAAACAAAAACTTTCGTTATTATCGTTTCGCCTCCTGTCTATAATATTCTATGCAAATCGTCGCTAACAATAATAGTCCGGCCGTAATGTAGGTCGATTGGGTTCGTGAGGCGCGAGCGTTAGCGTGCGTCGCCGTCGACATTTTTTTGAAACTTGTCGCTGCATCGCATGCGAAATCGTTTCGATTTTTCCGCAACATATTTAGCCATACGTCTTGGGCTTCGCCTTCGCGAATGGCTCACATGAAACCATTTTAAAGTTGGCCCCGTTTCAGGTTCCGCTATTTACGTAACAATCGAATTTGAAAATTCAAATTTGAATTTTGGACACTTACGCTAAAGGAAGATAATAAGCTCTTAGTAGCAGAGCGAAAGATTCTACGAAGGATTCTGGGACCAACAAGAGGAGAGGACGGGGAGTGGAGGCAAAGACACAACCTGGAGATAGAAGAGCTGGTAGCCGAACCAAACATCATCGGAGAAACAAAAGCTGCCCGACTTCGCTGGCTTGGTCACGTTGAAAGGATGGGTCAGGGATCGTGCTGCGAAAAGAGCATATCTTGGGCGACCAACTGGACGTCGCCCGGTGGGTCGCCCGAGGTATCGCTGGAAAGATGAGGTCGCCAAAGATCTGATAGAGCTTGACGTGCCCAACTGGTCCAACCTGGCACAAAATAGGAAAGAATGGCGCACTTTGTTGTTGAAGGCCAAGATCCACTTCGGGTCGCTGAGCCAGCGAAGTAAGTAAATTTGAATTAGAAAACAAATGAATCTTATCTCTTACTTGTGTGCCACGGACTTATGATGATGATGATAATGACTTATGATGATGGTAGCAATCAAGTTGGACTTAGAACAAGTGAACCAATTAAATGAATTACAGTAGTACCACTTGTATGACAATAAAGACTTCTAGAGGTTGTATTCAATTGAATTTCTATGGTGTCAGATATAACGACAGTCAACCGCTTAAGTAATCATTGCAAAGTTAAACCTGGGACCTCTGGGTCAGATACTGGCGGTAGTTCGTTGTAAAATTAGTTGTAGAGATATCGGAAACCTAACAACCTCTAAGTATAAGTCTAGTCGAGATATATCTAATGGTTGGTGACAGCTGGTTACGACAATACTGCACAACATTTATGTTGAAACTAACATAAGAATAAAAAAAGAAAATCGTTAACAAGATAACAAAAAAAAAACAAGTGAAATAAATATAAACGTTATGCCGTACACACGGAAAAAATACACACCGTCAGTTTTTCCACTTCGCTTCTGCTCAATTAACCCGCTCAGTATTAGGGTACCTACGGGGCGCATAGAAAAAAAACCACAAACATTAATTCAGGTGGCCGTCGGCTTTTGGCGTTTTCACAAGCAATCAATTCCGAATGACATCGATGAACGAGTTGGGGGAATTAAATAAATTCATATCGATTGCCATCCATCATGGCGCGGTCCACTTGTTGGCGCGAAGTGATTGGCATAGATAATCGAATCGGTTTTTAGATTGTTCTATGCGTTGTTTACAGCGGCGAGTGGGAGTGGACTGAATTAAGTTTTTAAGGTCTTGTTTTTGATTTGGTGTTGTTAAGTTTTTCTGGGGAATGAAATTGATAGACAGTTTAAGAAGAAATCAAGTATGCTTTTCTAACTTTTAATTACCTATAGAAGAAATATTCTCAAAAGAAAAGTATGATTTTCTAACTTTTAATAATAAAACATACTTGATTTCTTCTTGAGAAGATTTCTTCTTAAACTGTCTATCAATTTCATTCCACAGAAAAAAAGAAACTTAACAACACCAGTCGATCATAATTTCTATACAGTTTCAGTTTTTCACCTATAAAAAACTGAAAAGGTACAGAAATTATGATCGAAATTTAGGTACCTTTTAAAATCAAGACTGTTCCGTTTCATAAATAATATATAAGATGACTGCTAGAAACCGCAAGAAACTTCAAGGACTGGTCAGGTCAAGTGTTTTAAACATGGCAAAAATGACAAAAAAGATTTTTTTTTTTCATTTTTAATTAAATAATTCATTTTGTGAATTTTAATTGGATAGACTTTGAGAATTTTGGAATTTATTTTAAAGCAATAACACAAGAAAAATAAAATGAAAACAATTAAAATAACGGTTATTTACAACGCGCGTCAACCCGTCAATGTAGGTACTAACGCGAACGGGTCAACAAACGGCCGGCCATTGACCTGTCAACGTAGGTACTGACGCGGACGGGTCCACCCCTTGCCCGCGCGTTGTAAATAATAGTTATTTTTAATTGTTTTCATTTTAGTTTTCTTATGATATTGCTATTGAATATGATAAGATATTGAAAAAAACACAAATTCCTTTTTGTAATTTTTGTCATGTTTAAAACACTTGACCTGACCGCTCTTGAAGTTTCTTGCGGTTTCTAGCAGTCACCTTATATAAGATGGAGGAAGTTTAATAGCGAATAGTTGGTAAGAATAGAATAAGAATAAATTTGTTTACTACCAGAATTTCAAAAAAATTCCTTAATAAAACCAAACGACACGGTGGGTCGGTCGGTGTAAAAAAATACAAAAACTCATTTTTTCGGAAACCTGCGTACAGTTAACCTCGCACAAACCGCACTTGATTGTGACACTTATCGCAACGTATTAAGGTTTTAATTGTTAAGCATTCACGGCGCATTTAAATACACAATTAATTTTATTAGAGGCACAAACGGGTAACGTTTGCGTATGGTGCTCGGGTGTAGGATAGGGCTCCTTGGGGGAATGTCGGGCAAACTTTACAATCACCGTATAACTGGTGAGTGCCGTATATTAGATTTAGGGAGGTATATATGGTTCTGACGGTACTTTAAAACGTACACGTAGGAATCTATATAAATAAAAGTGAATCGCCTAATGTGTTGCTAAGCGCAAAATTCCAGAACAATCCAACCGATTTCACTGTTTTTTTTGTCGTGTTTGTAATAATCAGGACAAGGTTTACATGAAAAAAAATGTTTTAAAAATGTAGTTGGTACTACAATTAATTACAACAGCACAATTTACGTTGATTTTGCAGTCAACCGTGCGCGTAGCAGTGAAATAATACTACCACCCCCTCTCTTCCCTTCATCATCAGCCTATAATCGTCCCACTGCTGGGCACAGGCCTCCCACGTGAACAATAGCACGTGGGGATATTGGACCAAAACCCACCACGCTGGCCCAATGCGGGTTGGTGGGTTTTAACGTCTGCCATCTTACAACAACAACCGGGACCAACAGCTCAACGTGCCTTCCGAAGCACGGAGGAGCTCGAGATGTTTTAATGGTCACCCATAAGGCGACCCGGCATTGCGAAAGTTGTTAGCGAGCAAGATCGCAAGCCGAACGCACTAGCCGCTGCGCCATCAAGCTCCTCCTCTCTTCCCTTGAGTGTCGTAAAAGGCGACTAACGGACTAAAGACAGCACATACATCTAATAACAGCATAGAGCGGCGATGGGCTCACCACCTGTCACGCTGAGCACATGTGAAGTCGCTATTTGGTGAACAGTGGACTATGGTAGAGGACTGCTTTTGCTGTCCTCATCGCCTGGTCTCTGACTAACCCTTTGGGGATAACAGTCGTGATTACATGTATATGTATTTGCAGTTAGTCCCGTTTGTTGTCACAAGATGGCAGTCGTTAAAAACCAGGCATTAGGCCAGCCCAGGTTATGGGGCAACCTCCTCATGTGCTAAGTCCGTGTGGGAAGGTTTTTAGGCTGACGAAGATGACATACGTTTTACATTTGACGTTAAATTTGAAGACCTCCGTAGTCGAGTGGTTAGCGCGCTGATTCTGGCGTCGCGCCATCTCTGAGGTCACGGGATCAATTGCCGGTAGGGTCAATTTTGAAAAAACTTGTTTCTCTAAATTGTTTTCGGGTCTGGGTGTATTCTATGTGTAATATGCATTTGTTTATTTGATTATTTACGTATGTTTATCCGTCGTCTAGTTATCTAGATATCCATCTGTTTTTCATACCAAGCTTCTCCATCCTTAGGTTGCCTGGAAGATATCGCTCTTAGTGATAAGGCCGCCCGTTGTACGACTTCTTTTTAAAATATAACCATGTATTATTATCTGTGTGTACAATAAAGAATATTCATTCATTAATTCATTCATTCTAGTTAACCATTGATACAAGTTTAAAAGAAGCTTAACTTGGTTGTGAGGGTAGAAAGTTATTTATATAGGTACATACATACATACATATAATCACGACTATTATCCTCGAAGGGTTAGTCAGAGACTAGACAATGAGGACAGCAAAAGCAGTCCTCTACCATAGTCCACTTTTCACCAAATAGCGACTGCACATGTACTCAGCAGGTCAGGTCAGGTGGTGAGCCCTTTGCCACTCTATGCTGTTCGATGTATGTGTAGTCTTCAGTCCGTTAGTCGCTAGTCGCTAGTCGTTAGTCCTATCTTCTTTCACCGCTACACGGCATGGTGGTTTGAAGTTATTTATAAGTGACCTAATTGCTATGGACTATGAGGAAAGGTTTTAGCCCAAGTGAGACGTTAATTACGTTTAAGGAATACTCGTAGGTCACACACAAGCGTTAAACGAAAATAAAAAAAACTCTAGGAAAAAGACTAGCTTCAGTGGTGATGGTGACTAAGTGTGAAATTTTATAGAAATATGGACAGAAAACTTAAATAATTAAGAAATAAATAAGATTCTATAACCATCAAGGGAACGAGGAAAAATATTATCTACCTATTAACATAGACAAATAAGATAATCGTCCTTGCTACTAATAATAGAGCAAATAAAAATATTGTAGTGGTTTAGCTTAAACCATTTGCGTGACTAATGCAAATCAATCTACGGACTGTATGCATGTGAGTTCATGCAAACAAATAGCAGCTTACAGATACAATTGTAAGGCGTTTCGTAGCATTAAAACTATACTTCTATTGGATAAAATGTTTACTAGAAAAAAAAAATAACCAGTTAGCTCATTTGAGCTCCCATTTGGGATGGATCCCATTCGAGCTTCCTGAGGCTGAAGATGAGATGAGAGAATAAGAGATGACTGATGAGAGAAACATTATCCTACATCTACGCATTGTGAATGAAAAATATCTACAATAAATATAATTCTATTGTTATGACTTACAAAGTTATATAGGTATTAAATATTTATTCGTTACAAGCCCGCTAGCGACTTCGCCTGCGTGAAAACCTTGTATCCGGTGACGAATTTCCAAAAAAAAACATGTGAAATGTTTAAGTAAATTTTTTTCTTTAAACACTGAAAAAAGACGACAACCTCAGGCGGGAATCGAACCACGCACCTTCTAATTTTCGCACATTTCGATTCCCGCCTGAGGTTGTCGTCTTTTTTCAGTGTTTAAAATTTTACTTAAGTATATTTAAGCGTTAATAAAATGCTAAAATATAAAACATTAATGTGAAATGTTTTTACACACAAACACACACCTATTCCTGACAAGTACGAACGCAACAAAAAAATAATTAGCCAAATAGGTGCAGCCGTTCTGAAGTGATGCGCGTACACACGTTTCGACAATTGATTTTTGTTAAGAGGCCTATGTCGAATATCTCGAATGTGATTTTTGCGTAAAATGCTCATATTCGCATTTTGTAGTAATTTTGCAGTTGTATTTATCGTTTTTATCGAAATAGGATAATAAATTCATTATAAAATATTTATTACTCATGAAGTAACAATCATTCTGGTATAAATTTTGCTCAATAATATTATCGTAGATAGGAGAAATTCACAGCCAACTTGAAGCGATTTTCGAAGTTTTTTGAATTAGATTAGGATTTTTTTTCTATTCAATTCTAAAATCAATGATATCTAAAAATTCCGAGGCTACGCACTATACGACTATAAAGGGAATAGCGGCCGCTCGCGGTTTCACCCGCATGGTTCCCGTTCCCGTGGGAATATCGGGATAAAAAGTATCCTATGTGTTAATCCAGGGTGTCTATTAGAATACAGATTTTTTTGATATCGAATTTCATTTTACCGAAAACTATTCCACGATTTTTAATATTTTTTTTTTCAATTTATCAAATAGTTAATCATCGCTGTTTTATATCATCGAAAAACGTTTCTTTAAAAAAATCTTTTAAAGTTGTTTTTAATACCAGAAAAACGGTATATCGAACTTACATTTCATAAAAGTATTAAGTTATCGATGAAACTATTCGTAAAAACATATTACAATATGTATCAGAACCCATAACACTTTTTCACTTAACAACTTTTTATCGCAGTAACGTTTCATCGAACGATGCTGTCGCCTGTTGACGATAAATTGTGTTGCAGTCAGTTCTATATTAATATTTTTATCCTACCTACTACAGCTTAATAAATATACTCGTAACTACATAGGTACTGCGTGTTGACAATATTAGTTAAAATGTGTGACGAAGTATTTTGTTGTCAGTTTTTTAAATCGACAAAAGGTGCTGTAAAACTGCATATTAACGGATATACATATGATAAAAACCGTGTGAAGGACAATCGTTTTTATTGGCTTTGTGAGACACGTTATGATAAAATATATAAGTGTAATTCATCCGTTATAACAACAATGGATGGAAACAATAGTGAGACTCATGTTGTGATTAAAAGACCACATAATCACGAAGGAAATCCTTTGCGAAAAGGGATTGCCGATTTTTGTGATTCAATCAAGAAAGAAGCGAGTACCGATAAAAAGGCGTGCCAAGTATTACAAGATAATTTAGCAAGTACCTACATCAAGCAATGTTCGTGAATATTTGCCAACCAATTCGGCGCTTAAGCAGCTTATTTACCGAACTAAGAAAAAAAGTGACCTTCCATCAGAGCCATCAGATGTTAATTTTCAAATTGATGAAAAATATACGAAATTATTCGATGATAATTTTATAATAAAAGATAATATTTACGACACCAATAAGCGAATTATTTTATTATCTTCTTTAAAAATGATGGGTTTGTTGAGTTCTGCCAAGTACTAGATCATGGATGGGACGTTTAAGATTACCCCAGCAATGTTTCACCAACTGTACAATATATATACATGGCAATATATATGATGAGAACAAAACATTTCCCTTGTTATTTTGCTTATGTTCTAATAAAGATAAAAGATCTAATCAAGTTATGCTTGAATTAATCATAGAGTATGGCACAGAAAATAACCTGAATATGACACCTAAAGTATGTATTTTAGATTTTGAAAAGGCTGCCATTTTAAGTTTAAGAGCGAATTTCGAAAATGTCATTTTACATGGTTGTCTTTTTCATTTTGGACAAATAATATATAGAAAAACACAGAACACAGGTTTGGTAAATAAATATTCCACAAACCAACATTTTAATATTGATATGAGATGCCTCCTAGCATTGAGCTATTTGAGCCCTGAGGATATTCCTATATATTTCAATGAACTTCTTACACATTTACAAGATGAAGACAGTAAAACAATATATTATTGGTTTGAAGAGAACTACGTAAGTGGTACAATATTATCTCAACCGAAATACAACCCGGAATTTTGGAGTTGTCACGTTGTAAATGCTAATAATATACCAAGAACCCAAAATTCAGCAGAATCCTGGCATCATCACATAAATCAAATAGTCAATAAAAAAAACCTGGATTTTATCATTTAATAAGTGAATTGATTAAGGAAAGTACAATTAATGATACTGAAATCGAGAAAGTATTAAACGGAGAACCACCAAAAAAGAAGATTAGAAAGTATATTTTAAAGGAGAAACGTATTGAAAAAATACTCGAAACAAAAAAAAATTCCAAAAAACATAGTTATAAGAGAAATTGCAAGAAATTTAAAACTAGAAATAATTTGATTTATAAAAACTTAATTTTGTAATAAAATTGATTCATGGTATTTTCGAAATAGAAAATATAATTGTAAATCATTACATTCATTTAATTATAAAATGTGTTTTATTTTGTTACCCTGAAATATTTTCTTGTTTTAAAGCATGCAGCATGCAAGCAAGCATGCAGCATGCAAGCTTATGCAGCATGCAAGCTTATGCAGCATGCAAGCATGCATACAGCATACAAGCACACATGCAGAATGCAGCAGGCATGCAGCATGCAAGCAAGCAAACAGCATGCAAGCAAACATGCAGAATGCATCAGGCATTCAGCATGCAAGCAAGCATACAGCATGCAAGCAAACATGCAGCATGCAGCAGGCATGGTTTCTGTCACGGCTCCGGCGCTGCGGGGCTCCGGCGGTCCCACGCGAGCTTATCGTCACAGATGGATGTAACGTTCACCGCCGGCGGCGAGCGTTACATCCACCTGCTCCTCAGCTCGCGGGCCGCCTCGCCCCTCCGCGCCTACGCGCATTTATATTACACTCTAGGGGTAGGGCAGATAAGACTACGTGGAGTTGGGGTAAACTAAGTCGATTTTTAAAAACTTTTTTTTTTTTCATTTATCCTAATTTTTGTTTTAAATAATACTCTAAAAAGACATCACCGCACAGAACTATTTAGTTGCATGAAATCGTATTTTCGATGTACATTGATTTATTGAAGTAAAAATTGATGTTTCAATTATTTTGCAAACTGAAACTTACGATGAAACAAAAATATGGGTAACAAAACTTCGATGTAACATTATTTCGAGAAAATGTATAAAAGATGAAAGAAATAACAATGAACTGTGTTTATAGATAATTAATATTTGAGGAAATGAAATTGCGATGTAACCTAATTCTAGAATTTGTTAAATATTGTACAAAAAGTTCTGCGAATCGTTTTATGGCTAATGAAAATCGTTGAAAGGAATTGCGATAAAATGATGGATTCCCGTTAATCCAGGTTATAAACTATCCGTGTGCTGAATTTTATCTAAATCCATTCGGTAGTTTTTACGTGAAAGAGTAACAAACATCTATCCATACTTACAAACTTTCGCGTTTATAATATTAGTAGGATAATTCTAATTTTGTTATTTCTTGTTTATAACAGTACTTAAATAGATGAGCTCATAAAAGTGCCTTCGCGCATTTTATGAAATCTTTCTCTGCAATTTTGGGTTTAATTAAAAAGTTAAGCAAAATTTACAAAAAGCGAGGCCGCTACGCACTATGCCAATAGCTATTCTACACTATTCAATAAGTCAAAACTGTTCATGTATTTTTGTTTCTGAGATCAAGAACTCCAAAATTGGCCATTTTACGAAAAACTCACAGTCGAGATGTAATAGGCCTCTTATATAAGAAGCTGTCTAATCGAACATAAAATTTATGTTCGATTATTATTATTTTATTTATTTAATATAATGATAAGTACGCACATAAGACGCACATATGGTACGGGTAATTAGCCCATGCGCCGCCGTACTTTAACGTTATATCATATTTATTTCTACAGTCTAATAATTAAACGACGGATTAAGTCCCGGGTGCGATTCCCAGCGGAGGATACATAATTTGTACTCGGTTTGGTTGGTGGTACGCCTTGTACTATTTAATACATGGCGCTACCTCCATATGGTAATCTGTCAATAAAACAACAAAATTGATAGCATTATTTTGTTTAAAATAGCCATCTATCTATCTATCTAATAAGCCGGTTACGCCCACTGCAGGCCCTGTTTTTTTTCCGTTACTCCCATGCGATCCTCATCGATCTAAAAGAGCCAGTTCCTCAGTACAACTTCAGGTGAAGTAAGGTTGGTATTTAGATTCTTAAAATCAAGTCAGTAAATATTAAGCAGTATTGTTAGGGAATCATATTCATCATCTTCGTTCGGCTTTACTTACTAACCCTATGTACATTTAAATTTAGAATAATAAAAAGGAATGAAAGAAGAGGAATGGCGGCGATGAACTCAACACCGGACACGCTGAGCACATGTGTAGTCGCTACTTGGTGAAAAGTGGACTGCTTTTGCTGACCTCATTGCCTGTCTCTGACTAATGCTTCGGGGATAATAGTTGTGATTATATGTATGAAAAGAAATGAACATTTTAAAGGATTTAGAAGAGCATCTTACCCGTATTGTCAGAAGGATGTAGGTTCGAATTCTGCTCGTGGAAATTTTTTCAACATTTGCCAAATTGTTATTTGGTCGGACTACATCAGTCAAAATGAAGGTCAAACGCTTCCCTCTGAATATTTAAAAGAACTCTTACAGCAATATATTAAAGTGCTTCCCGCAAGCGTACCGGTCATTTTTCTAAATACCGAAAAGTGTTTCCCGGAAACTGCACACTATTTACAACGTGTCGGCAACTTGCAGTACTACGCCGAGATATATTCAGACGTTGCGAGATTTAGAGGCCACCATGTTCCGGGATGAAACCGGGCAACGGGGATTCGAAGCGATGTAGTTGCACTTGTAGTTTGTTACTTTGAGGAATTTTCTCTTTACCAAATAAAATGATACGGTCTCTGTATGTAACGTAAGTCCTGGCTGTGAAATTGCTACCCCATTTCGTCTGGCGGGTGTTCTGAGAGAAGCCTTGGAGATATTGCCGACCGTATAACAGTGCTGGTGCTTGGTAGTTACCTGGTGGTGGTGGTGTCTACCAAAACATACCATCAAACGCTATGAAGACATACTACCGGAAGAACGAACGAAATACCGAAGCATTCTAAATGATGGTTTTGATCAGACCATCAATGTGGGAAATGAAAGTCCAAGAATATGGCACCTTTCTTTTTTTTGCTCTCCAATGCACAATAGAATATCTCTTCGTTCAATAAAAACTACTCCTCCCTCCTAACCACGCACGCACCCGTCTTCCATCCAATTCCCGTCCTTTTTTTCCGTTCATACCTTTCACTCATACATCGTCTCACTCGTCGTCACTCACTCACTTGCGTTTTGTTTTCTCTCATACCAACTTTCGTTTCGTTCCGTAGACACTTTTTAGAAACATAAACACACTCACGACTTTTATCTCTTCAGAGAATACGCAATGAGGACCGCAAAATCAGTCCTCTGTCATAGTCCAATTTTCACTAAATAACAAATGCACATATGCTTAGGTGTGCTCAACTGACAGATGGTGACCATCGCCGGTCTTTGCTGTTAGATGTATGCAGTCTTTAGTCCATTAGTCGCCTTTTACGACACCCAAAGGAAGAGATGGGTCGGTACGGTAGTATTCTTTTCAAGAGCCGCCACCACACAGCTTTAGAAACTAAGATATTTTATTTATATCGTATTTGTATGGGCTCCTAATATTATATAGGTCCATACTTACATAACAGAAAGTGTTTTTGCAAGCATTATCTTGAAAAGTTTGCATGGGTAAAGGTTTTTACTTTCGAATACAACTTAAAAAAAAGCATTAGATGTTATGCTATTTGTCTTTTTATAACTTTTATTTTAAAGCCGGCGACGATTTCTGCAGTGACAAACAAAACCTCATCGAAACCGGCAAATTCATTCCACAGTTTCTACGGTGTTCTCTTCGCAAAAACACGTATTAAGACTCTATTTTTAATTCATTCTACCGTACAAACTAAGGTAGTTCTAAAGGTTGCTTCACACATATCAGTGAAGTCACAGTTCCGGCACAGTACCGGCACATTGTTTTTCATAATTATATTCTCTATGAACGCATCCCCACTTGTCAGTGCTAATGCTCTCAGTGTCAGTGCCGCCACCGGCAAATCACGGACGTATTCGTTTTGACAAAATTCATAGAGAATTTATGAAAGAATATTTTTCACTGTGCCGGTACTGTGTCGGAACTGTGACTTCACTGATATGTGTAAAGCTACGTTAAAAGCTGTACCACTTGAAATTGCCTTAAAGCGTAACCCATTAATTAAAATACATATAATAAATTCCATTGATTAAAATATAAAAAAAACAACCGTGTCGCGTAGCAGTGAAAGAATACTCCACCCCCTCTCTTCCCTTGGGTGTCGTAAAAGGCGACTAACGGACTAAAGACTGCACATATATTACAGCATGGAGTGGCGATGGGCTCACCACCTGTCAAACTGAGCACATCTCGCAGTCGCTATCTGGTGAAAAGTGGACTATGATAGAGGACTGCTTTTGTGGTCCTTCTTGCCTAGTCTCTGACCAACCTTTTGGGGATAATAGTTGTGATTATAAGTATGTATGTGATAAATTCCTTCCATCATTATCTAATAGCACTTACATCGATTCGTTTAGTGTACATGTATCGATTCAGCAGTCACGTACATAGTGTAGTTCGCAGGCGATCTGTCTACGAGTTAATTAATAGATCCGTCCCTTTGTCGGGCCAACAATAGGTGCGTATTGTTCACATGTGGGCCAATCTTCTTGCGCCCTTTGTGCTCGCCAACTTGTGGCCGTACTGTTTATATTTATCAGTGAGCTCTAGATGCCTTGAATTCTGATGTGATTTACTGAGTGTGAACTGTGGCGATGTTGTAGTTGAGATTAGGTTAAGACGTGTCGAGTAATTTTCGCTGCGTACATGCTTTTACAGACTGGTTCTTAGGAGTAGGTTTGTAACATAAACTCTGGTGATTTGAAAGGTGGTCAGAAAATACTGTCGTTAAGTTTTTTTAGTTTATTTTCTCTCTGTCTATCTTTTTCTCTTTTGCCCATCGTCGCTCTATGCTGTTAGATGTATTTACAGTCTTTAGTCCGTTAGTCGCCTTTTACGACACCCAAGGGAAGAGAGGGGGTAGTAGTATTCTTTCACCGCTACCGATACGTATAACTGTTCAATGAGTATCCCAAATAATTCGAACACCACAAATATGTTCGTAGCATCTTCGTAGCCTTACATATCTACACTTTATCGTAGCAAATTGCAATCATACGTCATTCGTCGTGTTGATGCTCTACGAGTATATAAACACGCATACTAACGTCACCTAACGTAAAACAACGTGGAGACCTAAAAATATAAAGCCTACTTAAAGACTTAGTTTTAGTGAAATGAAATGAAATGAAATGAAATATTTAATTTGCGTTTGAGAAAGGTACATTTTTGGTCTTTTCTACTTTTCTTCTCTTTCTCAGCTGACAATGTAGCATGCAAATAACTTTAACATTTTTATTTTCTAGGTAACAATGACTATTCTAATTACATACAAAATACAAAATTAATAGGTACTCCAAATTGTCAAAAACCAATTATGTTAGTATTGCAATAAAAATACAAAATTAATATACTAAATTAACCATAATCAATAAAAAGTCAAAAATATGTCAAATCAATTTAGCAACCTAAAGTCTGTGGAGCTTATAAACTTTACTTCTCCATGGCAGTCCATTTTTGCCTTGGCTAAAGCATAAATCGTGCGCGCCATTAAACATAAAAAAAAAATAAAAAAAAAATGTCAGTCCATACATGGAGGAAAAAAGAAAAGTTTGTGAAAAGTTACACAGTTGTCAGAAGTTATTGGCAATCTAGTTATAAAATACAGAAATAAAATAATAATTAAAGTCAAGTGATTTATCAAGTTTGGTCAAGGTGAACAGTATTTTAGGACATCAAAAGAAAATAATATGTCATTAACTTAAAAGTAAAAAAGTAATAAAAATGTCCAGTCTTCAACTTCATATGTGTGCACCACTCCAGTTGAGGATTCCGGGTGAAGTGAGTTTCAGCCTTACCGTCACTTACCATCAGTGAAGAAAAAGCGATTATCCGTTGAGTATATGAAAAAAACACGGTTATACAAGCTAGTAATAAACATGTTTTGTAGAAGAAAATAAAATAATTAATTAATTGTTTTATTATTATTTTTAGGCGTTTACGAAATCGTGCTTCTCAAAACTATGACTGTGGCATACCTAAATTGATACCGAGATACAAATTACACAGTCATTAAACTAGTTTAAACTCCGCTTGTGGAGCGAGATTTGGCATTTGCCTTGAGTAATTCACTATGAGACGCAAGAGATATCGCGCTCAGTCGGTTTTAGTTCAGAAATCCTATTAATTGAATGTACTCGCGCGTAGGTACGGGCGGCCTCAGACGTAGCTTAGCGTTTTAGTACCATGTCAAAGCAACACTACTACGTTCGCATACGAGTATAAGAGGGCTTACGCATTTCGGTCAATTTAGAGAAAAACTGCTTTTCTAAATTGATTTACGGGTCTGGGTGTTTTTTCTATGTTTATGTATATTTATCCGATATCTTACCATATTAACGATTCAAAATAACGTTTCAAAAGAATACTTATCTTGGGCTACATAATTGGTATGAGCGTAAACCATTTTTTTTATATTCCCTGCTGTGGGCAGTTTATTGGCTGATGAAGTAGTACATCCCTGAATATTAAACATTTGGTCTTGTTTATTGTCTCTAAGAGAGTAGTCATTAAAACCCATCAACCTGCATTGGGTCATTATGGTAGAGCGAGAGAGAGAGAGAAAGAGAGAGAGAGCGAGAGAGAGATAGAAACGTATATTAACAAACATAAAAAAAAAAAAATACATACATACAAAATACCTAATTACCCTTGATTCTTAATAAACTCTTATGAATGCATTTTGTAAGATCACTCGATCTTAGAATTGACTATTGTAAAAGATTGTAAAGAGTACTAGCACGTCAAATGTCTTAGAAACTAGATAATTGCAATTAGAATTGTAATGCTTTGCAAAAAAGTCAAAAGGTGGTCGACCAGGAACTTCCCTATTTGTCTTTTTGCCTACTTTTACTTTAATAAGGAACCCTAAAGGTTATGAGCAATGGCCGCGTGGATTAAAAAATGTGGTTGAATTTGATTTTAGAAGTGCGGTGTACACCTTAAACAATGGTAATGCACTTATATTGGTTCTGTTGAAGCCACTATAACTATAAGGCATGATTGGTGATAATGGCGACGTTTCCATATTTTTCATTTTTAATATAATATTTTTTATTATTAAAGATACATTGTTGAAATGGCCCGTAAAAATATTGTGATTGTTATTTCAAAATACTCGATAAAATCGACTTCGCAATTACTTAACAGTTAGTAATGCGTAATAAACATGAAATAATACTTACACATTTTGTAGGAAAGTGAATTAAACAGGACAGTACATAATACTTACGTTTTTAATACTCTTCTTATTATTCAGAAAAGTTTCACGAGCACTTGGCAATCCTTTCGGCGGACTTTGATTACATCTGATTACATGTCTTACTAAAATCTCGCAAAGACCACTACGAGTAATATCACACTTAAAACAGCATTAGTAAGTGCATTATAAGGGTAAATGCCCATAAAGAATGCCTTTGTAAATCATTTGTAAGTCTGTTTGGTATGATTAAAGCATCAACAAGAATTTTGTAAGATTGGAAATACACTTCTCGAGACCATTTTAAGATATATTTAAAGGTAAATAGACTTATTAAGTAAGCCCAAATCCACACTTATAGCAGTCTATCGGAGTACCATAAGACTGGTAAAATTATACTCTTGGGATGTGTGTAAGAGGAAATTTTGCTACTTGGGCGGTACACGAACAACATACAGATTGAAACACATACACATTACATGAAACTATACCTACATAGACAAAGACAGCATAAAAATAAATAAATGGTAAATCATGATCCGATCTTCCCGAAGTGATTTTTGCCCAGATTGTGAAGTTTGTAGGCTTATGAAGTAGCATGTATTATAATTTATTAACATCTTTAATTTTGCCTAATAGCTTTGTTTTTACTTAATTTGAAATGAATAATGTTTTTGTATTAAAATATCTGTAATGCTTCCTTGTAAACTAGGTAAGTTAAAGATTAATTAATAAGTAATATACACTGTAAATGACGGCTTTTAGAATTCAACGTTAAATTAGAAACAAACTTAGACGTTAATTTCGAAAACAAATTAAGGATTGATGCCGCGGGCTTGTTACAAGCGCCAGTTAGACCAACTAAAAACGTTAGGAACGTTTTGCACCGCGTGGTCACTAGCTTCAGCCGTAGAGGATTCGGTTTCGATTCCTTGCGGCGGTACATTTGTTGTTGGTTGGGAGAGTTGAATGGTTTGCAATAATTATTAATTTGAACAACTTAAATTTTCTAATATACTAATGAAAGACGTAAAGTTGCCTGAAGGCGGTCGATAAATACATACTACGAGAAAAGCGTCTATCTCTGCACTATCTATCTGGCAAACGCGTTCAACGGAAAAAAAGTTTACAATATAAAAAAAAAAATGTAATACAAAAACTTAAGTACCCACGGGTAGATATTAAAAACAATTGAAATGCTCTACGCTTCTGCATTCTGTAACTGTTTAGAGATTGTTCGTACATACATACATACACATAATCACGACTATTATCCCCGAAGGGTTAGTCAGAGACTAGGTAGTGAGGACAGCAAAAGCAGACCTCTGCTATAGTCCTTTTTTTACCAAATAGCGATTGCACTTGTGCTCAGCGTGACAGGTGGTGAGCCCATCGCCGCTCTATGCTGTTGGATGTATGTGCGGTCTTTAGTACGTTAGTCGCCTTTTACGACATACAAGGGAAGAGAGGGGGTGGTAGTATTCTTTCACCGCCACGCGACACGGTCTTTCGCGGGATTGTTCGTCATCATCATTTAACAGGGAATCCTACTAATATTATAAACGCGAAAGTTTGTTTGTATGGATGGATGTTTGTTACTCTTTCACGTAAAAACTACTGAATGAATTTGGATGAAATTCGGCATACAGATAGTTTATAACCTGGATGTTAATCCACATATCCTATGTGTTAACATAGGATACTTTTTATCCCGATATTCCCACGGGAACGGGAACCACGCGGGTGAAACCGCGAGCGGCCGCTAGTATAGGCATATAACAGAGGCTGTGCTGGTAGTGGCTCATTAACAGAATACTGCCGCTCTTTCTCTTCCCTTGGGTGTCGTAAAAGGCAGCATAGAGCGGCGATGGGCTAACAACCTGTCACGCTGAGCACATGTGCAGTTATTGTGTGGTGAAACATGGACTGTGACAGTGGACTGCTTTTGCGGTATTCATTGCCTCTCTAACCCTTCGGGGAAAATAGTCGTAAATCTTATATTTACGACTTTTGTGAAAAGTGATACATCTCAAAATGACAATTTTTAAGTACAGCAAAAACTGTATTTAAAAAATTTGAAAGAAAAAGTATTATTCTCAAACCTTTTATGCAGATGGAAAGAGTGAAGTTTTATGTTAGTTTTATTCATGCAATGTATTTTCTGTTTTTGATTTTTTTAAACACTGCAAAGTTGACACTGAAGCATTGTCGTTTTTTATATACATGTTTGTTTTTCCACAGGAGACACATTTATATGTATGTAGAGGCATATAACTAAAGCTTCAGGGACCTCTGTCGCTGCGTTCGTCCATGGTGTTCGGTATGTTCTAGAGCCGGCTTATAGCTGCCATACAAGTTAGTATGGCAGCAGCGGTATAGCGGTCGTGGTCAAGTTATAGTAACATAGCGTTTTGCTTTGCTACATGTCTTTTGACCGGAATATCATTTATCTCCGTGCAAAAAATCACGTCTCTACGTTGGCGTGAAGTGAAGAAAGGACGACCAAACAGACTTTCGCTTTTGAGATTTTAGTTAGAATTTTTGGGGCTTCAATGTAATGTAAATTGTGTCGGGCCCGTTGTGATCCCAACCCGCAATGGAAACCACTAACCCGCATTGAGGTTGAGGTTGCCCAATTTACCCATGTGCTGTGTTGACTAGGGATGGCGATTCTTTAGAAAATCGATTTTAAAATCGAATCGAATCGCAATCTAATTAATCGATTCATAAAATATCGAGTCTATCGATATCGATCTCTCAAAAATCAATTTATTTTAGAGTTTGTATTCACAATACTAACAATTAAAAGATTACAAACATTGAGCTATTATTACTACGTATAGAGAAGACACCGCACCACTGATGTGTTCCGTTCAAGTGCGGCCAGCCGGCCGCACTTGGGCTGCAAACGCCTCAGTGGTTGCTCGTGATTCAAGCGATTGTGGACCTTGCGGCTGCACCTTAGTTGCGCACAAACTTGCTTCGCCGTGTCTTCTCTAGTATATTGTACCTCAATGATTACAAACGTAACTTTTTTCATTGCTTTTATTTATTAAAAAGTAGCGAAGCTAACTAAGCCCACAGCCATGTCGTGGAGTATTTGAGTAATTTAGTGGAAAACTATTATTTCTGTGCATGTGTTTAAGTACGTTTAATTATCTGTAAATCATTTTATGGTCCTTAATAAAACGGAAAAAAATTTATTTTGATTTTCTATGTTGGAATATCGATTCACTGGAGTGATTCAGTCCACATATCGATAAAAAAACGATTTTTTTGTCCCGTGAAATCGTTCTTCGATTAATCAATCTCAGATCGCCATCCCTACTGTTGACCATGTCGAAAGGCCTATGGCCCAGCAATGTGACGTTTATAGGCTGATGACGCCAAATACCGCTTCGCGACAGAAGGTTGTTTACATCGCGATATTACGGGACACTTATTCAAGATCCAGTGACAGGCGTTCTGCGCGTTTCGGCGGAATCTAATTTAGGAGTGATACACACCGCCTCTCCGCAATCGCGTTAGTGTAGGGTGCCATAAATTTGGCAATTACAGGGCCAATGGCAAAACAGGAGCGCTAAAATGTCGTGCAGGACCTAATATTGCTGGACCACAGCGTTATTTTGGAGTACCAGTAAATTTTGTTTTCAATAATTAAAACAGATATACTCTCAAATACTGGTACTGGTTGTTTCTGTTGTGCCAAGCGTAATGGAAAGCTATGCGAAGAGATAATTGACAACAATAATTAGAGTAAATAATAATCTTTGTCAAAATATTGTATTCTGAATTTTGTAAAACATTAAAAAGAGATAACAAATACTCCATAGAATTCTGATCCGGTCTGATCCATATTGTGTTCTGTAAAATAAATACACATGTAAATATTACACACACATAAATTAATATGTAAATTTGTTTTGTTTTTTTTTAGTTGAAATACCTACATCTATTTCAATGTATCTTCAACTATACTCGTCTACAACAATATAATATTACGTCAGATATGCATTTCATGGTGTCTTTCTCATACTCCAACATGACTATTTAATGAGCTCAGCTATCGTAGAATCAGACACAATAGAAATTCAATTGTAAGCACCAGTTTTCGTGACTGACAGACAGACAGACAGACAGATAAGCTCTAAAATGTCAAGGGTCAACATCTACAGTTTTATCGCCACCCTCTTAATGAATGCAGCTACATCTTAGCGCCACCGAGGGGCCGTAATGCTGGTGGCGTCGACGCGGCGACTGTACCAGACGGCTTCTAAGGAGCCGCAAAAAACACATTTGGCACCCACTTACGGGGGCGTCTTGTTTATAGGCAAGTACTTTATAATATTGGCGAAACAACTATCAAACGTTTGGATGTATACTTGGGAATTGACCGGTTATTTTTGTGGGGGGACCGTAGTTAGTTTGGGTACGTAGTACTATTATTTATTCTGTGGTTTGGGTGTGAAACTGTTCTAAAGTTTCCTGGAGAGAGAGTAAGTTCAAGTTTTAGAATTTGAGTTTAATATCATTGACAAATAAGCTGCTTTGATGATTTTAAATACCGCCCCTTGCGAACGTGTCATCTAGTTACGAGTAGATACTGGCCAGAATCCTACTACCACCTAATCAAGAATAATTGAAAGCTAGTGAAACAGCAAAAACGGAGTCGCTAATACCTTTCACAAATATAACATGCTCTTCATTCTCCGAAAAATGTTTACTAACGTGTTTAAGTAACGATTGTAATAACGGCTGTTCGCACACCTGCTCCACGAACGACAGCTCTAAAACGAACGTAGGTACTACAGCGAAAAAATAACATATTTGGGTCGGTAATTTGTCGCCGCCTTCAAGTATAATATATTAAGGCATGAAGGGTTTCCTTACGAAACGGGTCGAGATGTTTTACGGCCCTAATGAAATATCATCAGCAAATAAATCACAAGGCATTATGGCATTATGAGTAGGAAAATTGCCGGTGCCTTCACGGAATTGCCTATAAATTGATTAATGTTTTATATTTTAGCGTTTTATTAACGCTTAAATATACTTAAGTAAAATTTTAAACACTGAAAAAAGACGACAACCTCAGGCGGGAATCGAACCACGCACCTTCCGCATTCCGGGCGGCTGCCTTAACCACTTGGCTACCGAGGTCTGGCTTTCAACCGTCGAAATTTGTCAGTGCTTGATGCTTATGTTTTTAGTCAACATTGCTTTATCAAATCTTAGAAGTTTTCACCTCTGAGATCCGAAAGAAATATTTTTACAAATATTTAAACATTCGGTTAAGATGAAGCTGCGTTTATAGATTAATGTTTTATATTTTAGCGTTTTATTAACGCTTAAATATACTTAAGTAAAATTTTAAACACTGAAAAAAGACGACAACCTCAGGCGTGAATCGAACCACGCACCTTCCGCATTCCGGGCGGCTGCCTTAACCACTTGGCTACCGAGGTCTGGCTTTCAACCGTCGAAATTTGTCAGTGCTTGATGCTTATGTTTTTAGTCAACATTGCTTTATCAAATCTTAGAAGTTTTCACCTCTGAGATCCGAAAGAAATATTTTTACAAATATTTAAACATTCGGTTAAGATGAAGCTGCGTTTATAGATTAATGTTTTATATTTTAGCGTTTTATTAACGCTTATACTTAAGTAAAATTTTAAACACTGAAAAAAGACGACAACCTCAGGCGGGAATCGAACCACGCACCTTCCGCATTCCGGGCGGCTGCCTTAACCACTTGGCTACCGAGGTCTGGCTTTCAACCGTCGAAATTTGTCAGTGCTTGATGCTTATGTTTTTAGTCAACATTGCTTTATCAAATCTTAGAAGTTTTCACCTCTGAGATCCGAAAGAAATATTTTTACAAATATTTAAACATTCGGTTAAGATGAAGCTGCGTTTATAGATTAATGTTTTATATTTTAGCGTTTTATTAACGCTTAAATATACTTAAGTACAATTTTAAACACTGAAAAAAGACGACAACCTCAGGCGGGAATCGAACCACGCACCTTCCGCATTCCGGGCGGCTGCCTTAACCACTTGGCTACCGAGGTCTGGCTTTCAACCGTCGAAATTTGTCAGTGCTTGATGCTTATGTTTTTAGTCAACATTGCTTTATCAAATCTTAGAAGTTTTCACCTCTGAGATCCGAAAGAAATATTTTTACAAATATTTAAACATTCGGTTAAGATGAAGCTGCGTTTATAGATTAATGTTTTATATTTTAGCGTTTTATTAACGCTTAAATATACTTAAGTAAAATTTTAAACACTGAAAAAAGACGACAACCTCAGGCGGGAATCGAACCACGCACCTTCCGCATTCCGGGCGGCTGCCTTAACCACTTGGCTACCGAGGTCTGGCTTTCAACCGTCGAAATTTGTCAGTGCTTGATGCTTATGTTTTTAGTCAACATTGCTTTATCAAATCTTAGAAGTTTTCACCTCTGAGATCCGAAAGAAATATTTTTACAAATATTTAAACATTCGGTTAAGATGAAGCTGCGTTTATAGTGTATATTCTTTCGGATCTCAGAGGTGAAAACTTCTAAGATTTGATAAAGCAATGTTGACTAAAAACATAAGCATCAAGCACTGACAAATTTCGACGGTTGAAAGCCAGACCTCGGTAGCCAAGTGGTTAAGGCAGCCGCCCGGAATGCGGAAGGTGCGTGGTTCGATTCCCGCCTGAGGTTGTCGTCTTTTTTCAGTGTTTAAAATTTTACTTAAGTATATTTAAGCGTTAATAAAACGCTAAAATATAAAACATTAATCTATAAACGCAGCTTCATCTTAACCGAATGTTTAAATATTTGTAAAAATATTTCTTTCGGATCTCAGAGGTGAAAACTTCTAAGATTTGATAAAGCAATGTTGACTAAAAACATAAGCATCAAGCACTGACAAATTTCGACGGTTGAAAGCCAGACCTCGGTAGCCAAGTGGTTAAGGCAGCCGCCCGGAATGCGGAAGGTGCGTGGTTCGATTCCCGCCTGAGGTTGTCGTCTTTTTTCAGTGTTTAAAATTTTATAAATTGATTGTTAATTTTTGAGACTATTGAGCTTTTGGCACTGGACTTGGTGTTTAAGTGCGCAGCGTGAAGTAGCCACTTGGCACCAGTTCTCGTGGAACTGTACATTTCCGAATCAGTTTATCTTATTTTAATGTATTAATAAATTTGATGCTTTATGAGAATAAAAAATACAAATATTTTTAATAACATTATCTTGTAAAAATAGAAATTGAGTGAAAATGATCCATCTAGAAATATATTTAACTGAAATGTTGTGTGTTGGTAAGCGTCATTTGAGAACGGCAGAACGGATTTGGATGGAATACACATAGACAAACCATGACTAGGAATAGGACATAGGATATTTTTAATGTCGGTTACAGGCTCCTGTGGGAGAGTGTAGTCTTTGCGAACGAAGTCACGAGCAACAACTAGTTGCATAAAAATCACTATCATCCTGTTTTTCTTTAATTCTGTTTTTTTATAAACCGAATATAATTTCGCAATGTATTAATTTCTGTCTAGCTAGCGGCTAGCTGCTAATGACGCGAGAATCTAGTATTTGAAAAAATTGTCAGAAAAACCATCGCTTTGCTAACACAATAGGAATTGCATTGGAAGACTAAGTCGTATGGATAGCTGAAAGTCACTTTGACTACTTGAAAATAGACACTTGTTCTATTATCTTTGTCCTTTTCAATTCTTCAGCTTTCCCCGATATTCAATTTGAACTGTTATTTTCACACTGCCAATCTCTGTCAATCCACGTCTCTCTTCTAGTGTGCATGCACTACAGACAGGAAGAGGCCGTGGCAGTTTGCGCTCTACAGAGGCTGTCACATCACTTATTCAGCGCACATTATCGCTCTCGTCCACGTTGATCTCGCCTGCCTTTGTATCTACTGTGTGATCATGCTATTTAAAAATGGGTGCTTTTTTAGCAATGACTAGGTTCCGCTTTAGATTATGCTCAAGCAGTAGGTACGTAACCTACGTAAGTATTTAATTTTTTTAGACTTGTTATTAGGTAGTTTATAATTTATTAACGTAAATAGTTTATTAACGTTATTACAGAAAGTTCGAGACAGTACCAAAAGTATCCTGAAGACCATTTGTTGACAAAATGAATCGCCTCAAATAAAGGATTACACTAATATTAGGTAGGTACTTACATAAAACACTTCGATTTTTTAAAAGTAGCACCAATCACTAAAGGACCTTGTTTTATAAAACCGTAAAACCTTATAAGGTAAGTAGCTAGGTATCTGAAGAATTGAAACTTACGTAAGACTTTCTAAAATTCTGTACTGGATATTATAGTACTTCCGACTAAAGCAAGTATGTATATGAAATGACATGATAGTCAAGAAAAGTATGTAGGTATAGCCTAATTTTTTAATCTATTTTTCTCGTAATTTAAACACATTTGTACACAAAGCCTTTATTGATTCCCTCATCATATTTCCGAAATCACAATAACATGCAGGAGCCGGTGCGTTTGATATGTGCTATTCACGGCGGATATCGCATCACTTATTCAGGGCACATTATCGCCATCGGCGCTCGTTTGCCTCCACCTTGACTGCCCTTACATCCAATATTCATTTGAGCTATTTCCAGTCACAGCACATAAAGCAAAGGACGCCGGTTATACGACTAAAACATTCTGTCGACGAATATGTTTTTTCGAAATCTTTATTCATTTCTAGACATTTGATCTGATATTTTGGTTCACTTGTGCACTTGTGATCGTAGACTAACCTTTGTAAATGTGTCGGAATTCATTGTCATTTTTATAAATTCCTAATGTTTAATGAAAATAGCACTTTAAAAAAGACGACAGAAATTGAGACTTGAGCTGATGACGTTTCGCTATCTGAACTCCCGGTAGTACAAAAATAATAAGTGCTTTTTTTTCGCTTTTACATAAATACCTATAGCATTGTAAATGCAAACAAAAAACAAAATACGGTCTTACTACCAAACAATGTCTAAAACAGACGCCTGCACTTTTTCTCCAATACTTTTAGCAGTGTTACAGTTATTGCAGTGTCCGGTGGCAGCCACGGACGCACTGCAAATAGCGTTTTTTAGGGTTCTGTAGCCAAATGGCAAAAAAGGGAACCCTTATGGATTCGTCATGTCTGTCTGTCTGTCCGTCCGTATGTCACAGCCACTTTTTTCCGAAATTATAAGAATTATACTGTTGAAACTTGGTAAGTAGATGTAATAATGTGAACCGCATTAAGATTTTCACACAAAAATAGATTTTTTTTTATCTTACCCATCCATGGGGGGTATCTATAGATAAGTCTTCAAAAATGATATTGAGGTTTCTAAAACCATTTTTATCTAAACTGAATAGTTTGCGCGAGAGACACTTCCAAAGTGGTAAAATGTGCCCCCCCCCCTGTAACTTCTAAAATAAAAGAATGATAAAACTAAAAAAAACATGCAAACTTCCACCGGAAATTTGTTTGAGCGAGATCTAGTAAGTAGTTTTTTTTAATACGTCATAAATTAATTATTTAAAAAAAATACACTATTATTAAAACATCGATCAAAGTTCCAACGAACTACAAGAACTTTTTTAAGATGTTACTTGCTGCTAAAGGACTCTTCATTGGCGAGTCCGATTCGCACTTGGCCGATTTTTTATCATGGGGCGCCCCGTGTCGGCAACAGGAAGTGTCTACGAGTCTACGTTTACGCAGCGAATTGGAGTAACTTTAAATACAGTTTTGTACATTTATGTATAACTAAATCTCCGCTAAATACCTCCTCGATGCACTTGATAGACTGCAAAGGCGAGCGGTACGCTTTATTGGAGATGCTGAGGTTACAGCTTCCCTTGAGGACCTCCAGCTGCGTAGAGACATTGCTTCTCTCAGTGTCTTCTACCGGAACTACTACGGAGAGTGTTCTGAAGAACTTTTTGATCTTATCCCGCCCTCTCCTTTCCTCTCCCGGACTACACGTGCTGGTCTTAGAAACCACCATCATACTATACAGACTATCAGTACTCGTACCAAAAAATTTGGCAAGTCGTTCCTCTGTAAGACCATTCGGCTTTGGTATTCTTTGCCGGCGCATGTGTTTCCCAGCTCCTACAGTCCCGGGTCTTTTAAGCGGGGCGTGAAACGGCATTTATGCAGGCCGTCATGAATTGGTGCGCTCGTGATCGTTCTTATTCCACGGTACACACTGAACTGAACTACACTCCTCAAGAAACTAAAGTAAACATACGACAAAAAAGATTGAACTGCCATACTAGGTAAAGCCGAACATTTGCCAGGTTTGGTATGTAGGGTTAAAATGTTTTTGTCATCGGTACTGTGATGATGGTTCTTGAGTGCATTGCAAGTAATAGTATTTTGGTAGATCTGTGTATTTTGTATATTATATTATTAAGTTGGTTGTAGTTTTTTATTAATCATTAATGTAACACTTTTGATTTATCGCCTTACCTAAGTCTCCTATATCCTTACCGGTTGACTGGTAGAGAATGCCTTGTGGCGTTAAGTCCGCCTTTTGCAGTTTTTCTATGTGCAAACATGTGGCGTTTGATTCTAATTTATATATATATATATATACAATCTTTATATTTTATCTTAAAAAGTTTATTGTAAAAACACAATTTTTACAATAAACTCTCATTTATTTCACTAAGCGACTGAGTTGCGTGATTTTAAATAGTTACTACCACACACTGCTGCCAAGGCACCGTTGGTAGCTCGCAAAATAGGCAGAACTTCCCATTCGCCGTTATCATGTTAATGCAACGTAACACGGAAGTAATGGCAGTGGTTTACGACAAGAATTTACTTAGATAAACTTTGACGCGAAGACAAAATGGTGGCCGTGCCGCCAGTCAGCTGGGGACGTGAATTTTAAAACGGCTGTATACATAGAAAATATGCTTCGGAAATGTGAGAATTCAACGGTTGGTAATATGTTTGTGGTGGTTTATTATTATGTGCCATCATAATGTACCATGTTGGTTTAGGGGTGCATGTTAACTACTGCCATATAACTACAGCCGAAACCAGACGTGCATCGTAACTCGAGATAACCGTCTTAGATCCGGTGATAATAAGACAACCGTGTCGCGTTGCGGTGCAAGAATACTACCAGCCCCTCTCTTCCTTTGGGTGTCGTAAAAGGCGACTAACGGACTAAAGACTGCACATACTTTTAACAGCATAGAGCAGCGATGGGCTCACCACCTGTCACGCTAAGCAGATGTGTAGTCACTATTTGGTGAAAAGTGGACTATATGTAGAGGACTGCTTCTGCTGTACTCATTGCCTAGTTTCTGACTAACCCTTCAGGGAAAATAGTCGTGATTATATGTATGTATGTTTATTAAGATTTATAATCAGACTATAAAATAACCACTGCTAAAATGGGGTTCTTCATTGCGATATCTAGATACGCTGATGCGGGTTGGTGGGTTTAAAGTCTATTTCCTACGACAAGAACTAGGACCAAAGGCTTCTTGCCTTCCGAATCTCGAAGGTTAGATTTTATTAACCACTATACGATTAGCAACTAAAAAAAATGGAAAAGAAATATCTTTATTATTGAAATTTTGCATTCACAATGCTATTTAATTAAATGATAAGATGTTTACTAGAAAAAAATCAACCAGTCATATCGCTGGCTTGCAGCGTAAATCAAACTACTAGGAAAAATTCAGCGAGTCTTCTGGGGTCTCGGTAGTTTAGCGGTTAGAGCAGTGGACCGGCAATCCAAAGGTCGTGGGTTCGAATCCCATTCGAGCTTCCTGAGACTGGTTGATTTTATTCTAGTAAACATCTTATCCTGGAAAAGAAATGTTAAAAATCCTTGAGTTTCTCCGTGCTTTCTGAGACACGTAAAATAGGTGATACCCGGTTGTTGTCGTTAGCTGTCAGTCGTTAAAACCTATCAACGCGCATTGGTTGCCTAAGTCCCAATTTCCCCACATGCTGTTGTCTACGTAGGAAGGCCTGCGCCGAGCAGTGGGACGTTTATAGACTAACGATGATAACAGCAAAAAAAAATTAGGTGTGGAACCACGAAAAGGTTAGACTTGAAGTCTTTTTGATAAGCACAGTTTCCGCTGGCATCCAAATGAGTGGGACGTTTATAGACTGATGAAGAAAATAACTCTTACCGCAAAAAAAATAATTGTTGTGAAACCCCGGAAAGGTTAGACTTGAAGTCGTTTAATAAGCACAGTTTCCGCTGGCATCCAAATGATATGATTGCATAAGTGCATAAGAGACATTCTCGCGCGACGCATCGGAATTTCAAATGAGTACATTTTTTAGGCGCTCTGAGTGCAGGGGAATTAGATTACACTCGAAAATGGTAAACACCGTCTGGGCAACTATTTACCTACGAACGTGATACAACGTAGCGGGAATAACTAAGCCGTTTGCTTTAGTGTCCCGTCCTGTTGGCAATATTACTAGTGCATGTTGGTAGACAAACTGTTTTAATTTTACGTGAAGTCCGTGCAGTTTAATTTGAACATTTTCGAACAAGCCAGACAGATATTGGATCTTAGGAATTGCGTATTCAAGAGTATGGAGTAAATTAATATTAGTAGGTAATTATTTTTAACCAACTTAAAAAAGGAGGACGTTCTCGATTCGTCGGGAGCTTTTTTTATGTAGGTATGTTCCCATTGTTTTACATCTCAATGTTATCTACACGATATTCCGCAAATAATCGATTTATTTATTTATTTATGAAGTTAATTTTGTTTTTTGGTTTTTGTAGACGGTTTATTTATAATATTAGTCAAGCATTTGAGCACCAAACTGATCAATGCTGTAAGCAAGATTTGGCCAGAGCTGGTATTTGCTTTGTAATTGCCTATTCACTTCAGCTTCGAAGAGGTTAAGTTGTAACAATTCGGGATTACTTCAGCAGGCATTCCAATCCTTAGCTGATGGCATACGGAACATGTACCTAGTAATGTACCCTACGCAGACCAGTTAAGGGTTTTGTTAAAAAAGGCTAGTGTACGCAGTAAAAAAAAACCGCCGGGTGTGCATGTTTTTTTTTTATAGCAAAAGGAGGCAAACAAGCAAGCGGCTCACCTGATGGAAAGTAATCACCGCCGCCCATGGACACCAGCAAAACCAGAGGAATCGTAGACGCGTTGCCGACCTTTAAGGAAGGAACGAGCTCGTTTCTTGAAGATCCCTAAGTCGTAATGGTCCGGAAATACCGCCGCCGAGAGCTGGTTGCGAGAGAGTGGAGCTGGCACAACACTGTAGTTCGAGGCAAGAAATTTCGTGAAAAACGCACAGTAGTAGACCGCCATCCGTGAATGGAATGACAGTCAATTGCGTGTATTGCGGTGTAGGATGTGATAAGATTGATGGATTTGAAAGAAGCGAAAGAAGTGTGCAAGGACTGTAGCAGATGGCGATCCATAGTCTCTTCCTACCCCTATGGGAAACAGGCGTGAGTAAATGTATGTATGTATGTATGTAATGCATGTGTATGTATGTATGTAACATCTTAAGTACGCCTCCATGTCTAGAAATATAACTGGATCGCATAACGTGTAATCCGGAACACAGCAATGCAGAACGTTGCTACGGGTGGCATAAATAGTTATGAGGGTGGTAGCCATCCAGACTGTTCTATTCTATGCTCTAGTCTAGAACCAGCTTGATATTTCAATTTTATGCTTTTGTTTTTTTATAAATACTAATTACTAACCCTGCAGCGGTGAAATAATAGAATACTACAACCATCTCTTCCCTTGGGTGACGTAAAAGGCGACTAACGGAATAAAGACTGCAGAAACATCCAACAGCATAGAGCGGTGATGGGCTGTATACCACATGTCACGCTGAGCACATGTGCAGTCGCTATTTGGTGAAAAGTGAACTATGGTAACAGGACTGCTTTTGCTGTCCTCGTTGCCTAGTCTCTGAATAACTTCGGGGATAATAGTCGTGATTATGTATGTATGTTTTAGAAATCTATTTAGTTTCCTATATTCAAAAGGTATGTTTAGCCTAACTAATAAAAACATGTTTCAAAAAGAAGCTAACCTTGGGCTAGAAAATCGGTGTGAGAGTGTGCACTTGACTCGAAATGTCAAACAGGTTCAAAACTTTGCTTGTGGAGAAAATCAACACTTTCCAAATTGTGATTTGTTCGTTACAAGCATAAACTAAATATAACATAATTGTACCACAACTTGTTTGTTTACATTTCCGGCACACAAAAAGGTAACTACGACGTATCCATCAATGCTACGGTCGGCAATAGTCGACACAGCGTGTCATAGCAGAATTAAGCCCCAATATCCTAATTGACATATCGTCCGGCGCCGCTTTCAGCTGGTGCGGCGCGGTGCCGGAATTCCGACAATGGCCGTACAATCGATCCGGCGGACACCGTCCTATTCTGGGATTTGTAGTTATAAGAGCATAGTGCTTTGGAACTGTGTTGTGTTAGAGGATAACTATTAACATTACACTATTTAAACTCCATCTAGATGTCACACTATCTGATGTATTTTATTTATAGGTATATGATTTTATGTATCTATGTAAAATGTTTATGTATTTATTATATTATGTATTGAATCTTTGTTATGTAAGTATACAGTATTTTTGTAGATCTGTGTATTTTGTATATTTTATTTATGAAATTGGTAGTAAGTAAGTTGTCGTTTATTATTCATGAACTAATAATTTAAGAATCCTAAGTTGAATATTGTATATCTGATCCAAATATGATTTATAAGTACGGCCGTAGCTACTTAGACCATAAGATAATACACTGTCTACTAATGCATGATACATTTGTAACAGAATATCAAAAGGCACTTTACACTTAATAATGTAAAATTTTGCCATTATTGCCCTCAGTTTGCCGCATACTTTATCGACATGTTTAGCCCAATTGAACCTATTGTCATCCTTACCGGTTGACTGGTAGAGAATGCCTTGTGGCGTTAAGTCCGCCTATTGCAGTTTTTTTATTTGCAATAAAGATTAAATAAATAAATAAACATTACTGTAACCTGTAATTGGTTAATTTAAATATACATAGTAATGAAACCAATTACATAATTGGAAAAAAAATATTACGGAGCTATACGTGAATTTTATTATATTGGCGATTGTAAAATAACGTTAAATAAAATAACGACGTAATTACGAATCGAGCTCGCGCATCGAATTCCGTTTCAAGCCAAGCCAAGAAACTTATAATCATAATGATTTAAATCCAATTCAGGTTTATTGCAAGTCACAAGTTTAAAAAATGTTATAATTATTAGTGAATTTATGTAACAATACTATGAATAGGTGTACGCAATACATTTAGGTAGATAATGTTTCTTTGTTTTGTAATTACGTGACTAAGTTTTTGTCAGTAAAATAATTTTCTGATCTACTTTATTGCTTCCGTCTACTGTATTTTTTATATTATTTACTTAAATATTATTGTTTTTAAGTGTTAGCGTTAGTAAGTGTTAGTAGCGTTATTGTGTTCCGACAGTCATATCCACAGAACAGAAGTGAGTGAGGTTATTGACATAATAGAAAGTTCTTCAGTATTTGATAATTCTTAGTAAAGAGTGCTTCTATCTTCGACATTCTCGTAACTTACGATTGAAATATAAGTTAAGTAATAAAATAAATATTAAGAAACATGATTAAGTTAATTTAAATCAACTGGACTCGACTTTGAAAATCAATAATTTCATTAGTTTTGCTTGTGTCACCATAAGCTATTTTCAATAAATCCGACAGGTTAAGGTATTTAACAGAGGGAATACGCACTCAATCAGAGGGAAGGAATGTGGTAAAGGTAATTGCTCCGGCTATACGACCGGCGGGTTGTAAATTTGTAGTATTATCTTCAAATCGGCTCATGATTTGATCCGGACCGAAATTGATAATGTTTCTGGGGTTACTACCCTACTAATATTATAAACGCGAAAGTTTGTAAGTATGGATGGATGTTTGTTACTCTTTCACGTAAAAACTACTGAATGGATTTAGATGAAATTCGGCATATAGATAGTTCATAACCTGGATTAACACATAGGATACTTTTTATCCCGATATTCCCAGGGGAACGGGAACCACGCGGGTGAAACCGTGAGCGGCCGCTAGTAATGAACTAAATATGTTGTAATTAGGGTTACCATTTAGGAATTTGAAAAGTCCTTACAAAAAGCCTAACATTTCGATAAAAATCCGGACTTTTTAGTCACAAAATGGAAACATTACTCACTTTTTATGTTTTGTTTTTCGATAAATGAGACGTTAATAAAGATTAAAGACTTATTTGATATAACTTAAAATGTAGTTTTGTTACACATATTCTATAATCCGGACAAATTAAAAAAACCGGACCAAAACCGGACTAGAGTCTAAAAGTCCGGTAATGTCCAGACTAATCCAAACGGATGGTAACCCAAGTTGTGATCACCAACCCGCATTTGACAAGCGTGGTGATCAAGAATGGAGGCCTATTGCTTAGCAGTGTGACAGTATAGAGATTCAAACTTTTTAGCCTTTTTTGTGCATACAAACATTGTCCTTACAATTGCTAATACAACGAAAAAGAAATCAGCCAAATCGGCCATGTCGTTTTCAAGTGATTTTGTCATACACGTGACAATTGGTTTTTATACATCCTACTAATATTATAAACACGAAAGTTTGTAAGTATGGATGGATGTTTGTTACTCTTTCACGTAAAAACTACTAAATGGATTTGGATGAGATTCGGCATACAGATAGTTTATAACCTAGATTAACACATACAATAATTTTTATCCCGATATTCCCACGGGAACGCGAACCACGCGGGTGAAACCACGAGCGGCCGCTAGTAAATACATATAATCACGACTATTATCCTCGAAGAGTTAGTCAGAGACTCTCAGAGGCAATGAGAAGTCCTCTACCATAGTCCACTTTTCACTAAATAGCGACTGGATATGTACTCAGCGTGTCAGGTGGTGAGCCCATCGCCGCTCTATGTTGTTAGATATATGTGCAATCTTTAGTCCGTTAGTCGCCTTTTACGACACCCAAAGGAAGAGAGGGGGTGGTGGTATTCTTTCACCGCTACTCGACACTGTTATTGATTTTTATAAGTCATAGATATCAGCTCATGTTCTTGTTTTGGAGGCCATGACTTGCTTTTCTAGTCAGTAAGGTTGTAAAGGTAAACAAAAAACGAAGAAAAATTAACAATGCCGTTTCTGAATCGAGATAAGAAAAAAATCTATTGAATCCGAAGCGCACTTTTTTAACAACAACTGCCTGAATAAACACCTTTGTTTACGGCGCACTGTCTACAGTTCCGACACTCAGACATCAATTTTTACAAGTGCAAAACACCACTAGAGTCTGCAGAGTTGCATCGCAATTCTACCGTTTTTAGTCTAGACGTATCAGAATTGAAATAAAAAAGCGACATGATACTCGTTTTCAGATTATACCGTATATTTTTATGATCATCATCATCAATCCTAAATCTTACGACTCAGGAGCAGTTTACCAGATTCTCAATTAACTAGATTCGCAACTTACCAGATTCGCAATTTACAAGATAGAACCAGATGTACAATTAAAAACAAAATACATTAAAATACTTTATTTTCAAGTAACAACAGAAATGAATTAATAACAAAAATTTAAGAATAATAATAGTAAATTGAAAATGAAGAAATATTTATTTACACTTCAGTTTTATATGAACTTATTGTATCGGTTTAATTGTAAACAAATTCTCTTTGATACTAAACATACATTTTGTTCATGTAAAACGATAGCATTTTCAATTAATTTGGTATTTTGAAGAATCAATAAAATGTTTGGCCATCTTACGATTAAAACAACTTTACGTGCCTTCCATCATAGAGAGGCTAAATATATTTTTTCATATATTGGTAACTTACACGCTCGCAATGCTATTTCTAAAATGTCTAATGAAATGGAGCCTTGGACCTTAGCCTTGCTGCCATTGCTTAGCACAATTATTGTGTTGTTGCCCCCTAAAAACTCCCACAAAGTCTAATAGCTAGCTGGCTGGTTGGCTGACTGACTGGCTGACTGGCTTACTGGCTGGCTGGCTGTCTGACTGGCTGTTTGGCTCACTGACTGGCTGGCTGGCCCTATACCAAGGCAAAGCTCTATGATTTTGATAACGCAGTTTTGTTTCTATGTTTTATTCGCTCAAAATATGGCAGTTTAAAACAAAATTTTCGATGCCAGTATCGCGTCCATCACGCACGGTTGCATAATTAAACGGTTTCATGAATGTTGTATATAAACGGTCCATTATGTATGAGGTGGAAATAAATGCACAGAGCCTAATTCGCATTCGTAGGGAGGCAAGGGCGAGTAAAATATGTGACAGCGCGGCCACGCTCCGCGGCGCGCGAAAGAAATGGCACCGGGGCCCGACGAATATGGTCCTCTCGAGGTATGGAGACGCTCAGTGCAAGAAATGGAGATATATTTGTATATGTTGAGTAAATATGTACAGTGAAGTGGGCGGTTGTATATGTGAAGTGTCACATGACATATAGATACGCCGAGTTCAAGGAATTGTGAGGAGCTCAGCTGTCGCATTGCCAGTCGCAATAGAAATTAGCAACCTCTATTAGGGTCATTCTCATAATGACAGATTCTCTAAAAGACAGATTCTCTAAAGGACAGATTGTCAAAAAACCGAAAATGGTACAAATTAATAGAAGGAAATATCTCGTACACTGTTTCCACATTATAAATTAGTATTTTTCCTAAACTAACCTACCAGCTTGTACCTACTATGGATGGATAACTGATAAAATACATCGATAAGTTTAACGAAAAAAAAAATATAAAAAAATAATAATAAATAATAAAATAATAATAATAAGGACAGATTCTCATAAGAACAGTGTGACAGACAAGACTATAAGGAAGTCTAATATTGAATCCTTAGTACTAGTATATTGTCAGTTTACATCTTATGGTGTCAATGGTGAGGTAAAACAAGGTTTCTGCAATCAAAAGCAATTTTAATTAAAAAATCGAAATCGTCGCCAATACTTTGTGATGCTAGAAAAAAATATAGTGAATTATAGGTACTTTCAAGTGACCGCGCTTCACGGAGCGCATAAGAAATGTGGCCTCGCCGTAATATGCAGGCTTCCTTGTTTCGCGGTAGCTAATTAAGGTTTTTGCTTCATACAGAATATCTATTTAGCCCGTAGTTCAGCAGGCAGACATTTTCTTTTTCTTTCCGTTTCCTCAAACTGTGGTCTGGTTGTTGTACATATTATTGTACCCGGTTTGACTAATGGAAGAGCCTGTACGCATTGTAAAAAAGGGTTTGTACGCATTTCAGTTTCCTATATAAACAACTAGTAATTTTTTTTTAAAACGAATGATCCAAATTTACTGAAACTTTGCGTGGTAAGTAAAATACAGATATCATACAAAGATACAGATAGTTTGTTGAAAACATTTTTAAGATGCTTTATTTAGCGGAGTTATTGGGATTTTAAACTTTAATTTGCAATAACTCAGATAAATAAACAATTTTTTTTTATGTTTTCAACAAATTATTTAGGAAATATGTATTTTGCTTTGGAAATTTGTATGGGAAGCCGTAACGCGGAAGGTGCGTGGTTCGATTCCCGGCTGAGGTTGTCGTCTTTTTTCAGTGTTTAAAAATTTTACTTAAGCCGTTATGCCTAAACCCTCTTTAGACAATCTGGGTAGCTACTACCATCTTAGAACATAAGTCTGTGGCTATTACAACAACGTTAGTCTTATTTACGATGCTAAGACAGAAGATAGCTAGTTCTTCAGTGGTATATGATTCTGAGTGAAGTTAGTTTCCACCTCCAGCCGAACGCTTTCTTTCTTGTGTGAGTGTGTGTGTGACACATGAGCAACAGCAACGTCTTAGTTATCGACGTATTACCTCGGACTCCATCGCTTTACCGGTCTTATGGCTAAAGTCCCTTGCTCACCACGTCGTCTTTTGGTAATGTCATTTGTCGGCGTTGCGCTTACTTATATACATATAATCACGACTATTATCCCCTAAGGGTTAGTCAGAGACCAGGCAATGAGGACCCAGAAGCAGTCCACTGCCTTAGTCCACGTTTTACCAAATTACAACTGAACATGTACTCAGAGTGATAAAGGTGAGTCCACCGCCGCTCTATGCTATTAGATGTATGTGCAGTCTTTAGTCCGTTAGTCGCTTTTACGGCGCCCAAGGGAAGAGAGGGGGTGGTAGTATTCTTTCACCGCGACGCGACACGGCTTATTATTCATTCGATTTTTTCAAACTGGTAGAGCGACGATGACTCGACGATTGCGTGTCGTTGATGTGTTCAGCACTAATTCAAAGAATCTGTAACCCATGTGAATTTGGAGTAACCAACAACTGTTGTAAAACTTTCTTTGACTTTTATTAATCGAACCTACGGGAAAATTCTCAAAAAGAAGGATTGTAAAATCCGTGGCGATAAATCAGGCGAGGCCCATTCACAAAGTTCGACTGGAGAACTTCATTACACGGTGCCAATCAGGAGTCGTGTGAAATCATAACTCAGCAGACGCCAACCCCTCTAAATCTTAAGGGGGCACATCCATTGCGTTTAATTATATCCCGACCCCGCTCGCTCCTACCTGAAGATCGTTAATCTTTCTTAAAGATATATATCCCCACCTCCGCTGTCTTTGCTAATCGCTTCTTGTCGCGTACTACATGATCAAACGTCTTACTTATAGAAGATTAGAGCCCGTTACCTTGTTAAGATATAGCATCCTTAAGTTGGCAAGATGCATTATTTCTTAACATTTGGTTAAATTGGATTTTAACATAGCCTCTTTTTTTAATAACCTGTAATCCCATACTCTTTAAATATAAAAATGTAGACTATGCCAAAAGGATTTAAGTACGCTACTCGTACTAATTGTCCAATACATTATTTGGGTTAAGTAAACGAGTACGAAGGAATTTTTACAGAGGATTAAAGACATTCAACGCTAAGTTCTAAAAGATTTAGTACACTATACATGTAACTAAATGTAATGAAATAGTTTTAAATAATCGAAGTATGGTACACCGCTTGTTGCGGCTATAGAATGCTACCACCCATGTCGTCTTCCTTTGGGTGTCGTAAAAGGCGACCAATGGAGACAAGACTGCACATACATTCAACGGCATAGAGCGGCGATAGGCTCCCCACCTGTCACGCTGAGCACATGTGCAGTCGCTATTCGGTGAAAAGTAGACTATGGCAGAGGACTGCTTTTGCGGTTCTCTTTGCCTAGTCTCTGACTAAACCTTCGGGGATATTAGTCGCGATTATAAATGTATGAATATTATTTACCATTTAGCAGTTCTACTACCACCACTCATTGTCATCCAGCAACTTGTACGTAATCTTTATATCCTTAACTTGACACTGGCACATTAAACGATAAACAAAGAAAAAAGCTTGTAGACGTAAGTAAAGGTTAACATGTAGTCACGACTTTACTCGATCCAACGTCGTTGTATAGTGTAAAAGCCATTCCATCGAACCACTACTTCGAATCCAAAAGTTCTATAACTCCCCTCGGGTTTAAAGCACGTCACTATGCGCGGATCTAAGCCAAGTTGCCGACGTTTATGTTTATTGATTGGCGAGAGGATGTCAGATTGCAATGAGCTCCATTAACCAATTTGCGTTCACAATTTTGTTGGTACAAAGTTTATGACATCTAATCAGGCTTTCATCTTAATTGAGTAGGTTTAAACGTCACGTTGGAATTCAGATTATTGGGGGCTCAGTAAGTTTCTGTTGCTCCGTTTTCTTAACGCTTGCATAATTAATGGTATCCAATGATGAGTCTTTGGCGTAATTATCAGAGTGGTTTGTATTGGCGTATATTTTTTATTCTAAATCTCAGAAGCTCATTTCTTTTGACGGTCACTGATAAAGCCAAATGTGCACGTTTCCCTTTATACTGCTGCTGAGGTACTGGTTATCTTATCTGTAACTATCAGAACACCACAATGCTACTAACATTGTTCTGGCGTCAAACTTAGCTCAGATGATAATAGTTAACTGGGTGGATTTCAACCAAGATGAGTACAATAATAAAACGAAAACCTAAAGTGGAACAGAAAATCGAACCAGGAACATTTGGTCGGTTGCCTAACCACTAGATCACGAGGTAGTTAACTCTGTTAATTCTGAACACTGTGTTGTCGTTTAGTGTATGTAGTAAAGACATTACGTTGAAGAATTCAACGTCGTCGTCCAGTCGTTTTATAAAATGGCTAAAGCTTAGCGTTTTATTGCGTAAACGTCTCGCTAAATGTGGTGTGTCAGTGTTTATATTACGGCATTCCTTAAATCGACGGTCGTTTGTTTTAGCGGTTATAGTTCGTAACTGCGTAACTAAATGTCGCGGGTTTGAATTCTGCTAGAAGTAAATGGTTGTGTCTCGCTGATCGTCTAAACAATGTTTTAATAAATGTTTTAATCTTTTAGGCTACCTTTTTGTTGTTAGTGTGAAAAATGTATCATGCATTTGTACGATTACTGGATGACCCGGTGAACTTCGTATCACCTATTTATTTGTGAAAAATACGTTCAAAACTTAGATTTTTAAACATTATTACATTTGTTTTACTTTTGTGAGTTTTGTAAAATAATCTGATCTTTGGTATCAAGAATTAAGAGTTAATCAAAAACTTGGTTTAATTTAAAACTTATGGTTTTTAGCCTGCCTGGAATACTGACACCACTAATTGTCCCCCATCAATGTTAGCAGCTTTTACACTTTTTTTTATTTCTGAAACAGAACTGTTTTGATTTCCTACGAAATAGACCAAAGAGATTTCATACTATAGCTATGAAACAGACAAACTTCTGAACGCAGGTATTATTTGACAAAAAAGTGTCAATTTTTCATTTCTAAATAGACAAAAGACATCAAATTTTTCACAGCTAGGAACATTTTGTATTGGAAAATTAAATTGTAGTTTTTGGTATTTTCCGTTACTTATTATTTATGTTTGTCATCGTTTAAACCTTCCCTGAGTTTCTACAAATATATCAAATCGAATTTAGCCAAATCATTCTCGAGTTTTAGCGAGACAAACGAAGAGCAATTGATTTTTATACACAGGGTGGAAAGATCGAATGCCACATGGATGGCAACTACCTTAAATATTGGAAATAGCACATTCTGTGTAAAGAAGACTTTCCTTTAATTTTAAAAACAATGAATTCTGCATTTATGGATTTTTGAAAAATCGCTTTTTTTGGGACTCGAACCAGTCAAATGCGACAAAAAAATAACATGCCGTATTTTATGATGCAGACCGAAAGGGTTACTGATAAGGTTCATTTTTCTCTAAATAACAAAAACTATCAAGATAACGGAAGGCCATGAAAACTAACAATTACCTTTCATGTCATGATAAGTCATGGGACTTCCTGTATCCTGCAAGCACCCGCATTGAGCCAGCGTGATGGGTTACAGCACAACTTCCCCATGCGGGGAGGCCTGTGCCCAGCAGTGGGATGTTTATAGGCTAATGATGATGGTAACCTACTTCCTTGTTTCCCTTTAAAGGTTCAACTAATAGATTTTTAACAGTTAAAACAAATTGTAAAGTAGAGTTAGCGGCCTTTCAATACATTGTGCAGTAATACATAGTGCTATTAGAACAGTCTTTGTAAACGCAATACCATTGTTATAGTAATGTTTCGACTTAAGGATAGGTCACTACTAATACTCGTCTAAACTAACTTTGTAAATGCACATTTTGTTTTTGGGTCTTCATTAATACCCCTGTACCTCAGAACAATAACTTTAGTTATAGTTCTGAGCCCTGTACAGTGTAGACCATAAAGTTACTGTACGCTAGGTATAGTAACTTAATGGTGTAGACGCTCTCTGCCTAATGCCGCCTCTTCACGTCGTCCGACGTGTAGAGGGGATGTGATTTGCGCGTCTGTGGTAGGTATTTAACGTCTGCAGATGCATCTGCCTCGCTTTCGACTGTTGTCGGTTTTTGTGGCACGCATCAAAGAGATTCGGCGCCAACGTCCGGCGCGTCTGTCCACACGTCTGCCGACGCATCAGTTTGATCGGAAACTTTTAGGTTTATTGAGCTATATCAAGCTGAAAACTGTCTGTGGAATCCTAAAAATAAATATCACAAGAATAAAAATGTTGTAAGTAGGTATACTACCTACGTATAGTACCTATTTCAATTAATTTGTAATTTGTGTAAATCGCGTGACAATGCAATATTATGATAACATGGTGCTGATCTGATGATCGAACTGGAAGGTATATTGAAGGCCATAAGAACTAGAATGTGCGAGTGCGAGTAGCGTCTGCTCAGAATGAACATAGACTGATTGACCTACAGACGTGTGGACAGCTCGTGGAAATTCATCTGCGTATGCATCTGCCAATGTCCGCGGACGCATCTGTAGACGTGTAGAGGAGACTTTAGAGCATTAAACTAGCCATTGTTCTACTGATTTGTACAAGACGTGTCGTTTTCTTGCTAAATTAAAATCTCTTGGAATCGTGGCTGTTGTTTATATTTCTGTTCATAACCCATCAAGTGCTACTTATATTAAGGAGTATGACGCTGAATATTTTTGAGACTTTCAATTATTTTATTTCTTTAATATATTTCGTCTATTTTATTCATTTATTTTATTAATTTATAAGATTTTATTAATTAAATTTAAGAAAGAGTACAGTTAATCTACATAAATAAAAATAAAATTTGCACGAATGTGTACGAGCATCACTTCTGAAAGGGTGCATCTTTTAACTCCTTATATTTTGTTGTGTTTGCAATTGTTAAAATATGATAAGATTTGTAAAGAAAACTTTATTTTTGTAAATTAGTCACAGAATTCGGTGTTCACGTAGATGAATCGCGGGTGGGCCGCTAGTTTATATAGAAAAGGTAGTACTACTTTCTCTGTTAAGTGTTTAGAAGCCATTTACAGCGCATTTCCCGTCCGCAATCCGTGGTTGTAGTGGTCTTTGACACAACTCGGACAAGAGCAGAGCACACAGTCTGGCCACGGGGAGGGCTGTTCAAATACCGTCGACGCCGCGTCCGCTTTTCAATTAAGTCCATGAACTGTTTGAGTTCAGTTCAGGTATCATACCTTTGATGTCCGCTCATATTCGTATGCGCCCCGATGTGTAACTTGCTTTTACAACTTCCAACAATTTCGTCTACCCTTTAATTAAAGAGATGACCAACCATTTCTGGCAATAGGGAAAAAGTTAAAGATGTGGAACTGTTGGAACTCGTAATCCTACGCCGTAAATCAATGTCAGGGTGAGCTGTATCAAAAAACAATTCGGCACGGAACTCTGGAAAGGCCGTTTTGGTTTAAATAGGTAAAGGAAAGATTTATATTACTTACGATTTGCGCGACAACGAGCCGCGTCGTCGTAAAGCTTCAAAACGACAACGACGTAAATGCTCCCAACATAAATGAAGATGCTTACAAGAAAAGGGAAGATTTATGCACTGGAGGTCGGCGCTGCTGAAACCGAAGACAATGGGAAGGACTCTACAAAGTTATTTAAATTACGCGACAATTTTCTTGGGCCATAACGTTTAAGTGGTAGAGGCGACGAGACCCCGCTAAATGAGGTTTGAAGCCGTCGTTTTCATGAAAAGGGATTTGCGAAGCAGATTTCTGCGGCAGGACGGCACGCGGCACAATACGATTGTTGATCCCTGGCGAGCTGCCGCAACACTCAAATTCTTGTATTGTTTTATGATTCTCTCCTTTATGGCCTTTGGATTAACTGAGAGCCAGCCCTTTGTGTACAATACGGCAGCGAATGGTGTTAATCAACAAAGTTTATGTGTTTAGAAACGAGTATTACGGCCATTTATTTGAATTTAGAGCAAATTTTAATTTTGATGATTGAAATTTGCTCTAAATTCAAATAAAAGGCGATGGGCTTACCACCTTTCACACTGAGCACATGTGCAGTCTCTATTTGGTGAAAAGTGGACTATGACAGAGGACTGCTTTTGTGGTACTCATTGATTAATCTCTAACTAACCCTTCGGGGATAATAGTAGTGATTATATGCATGCATATTATGCATTTAATTTTGAACTGTTTTTACAAACTCCGTTGATGAATCGTATTTGTATTATTTATTTTCTATCAAGTACCATTGATAGATCAGTTGTATTTACTGTTTTTATTTTTATTTCAGAGCAATTGTTATTATTTCAAAATAACACAGATCAACAAAGACACTTTGATACATAATTTTGCGAATTAAAAGTAAATAATGTCACCAATTTCTTGCCTTCTAGTAATTGAGTAAACATTTTCGAGTCGCTTCTTCGAAGCTGTGCAAACAAGATTATAATTTTGGTCAATTTATTCGACGGTGTTCACAAAATGTAAACTAACTTTGGTTATTAAGTCTATTAATAGAATAATAAAAAGGGGGAAGTTGCGTTAAAAAAATTAACGTTTCATTTTCATGATCGGCATTTTTTTCATTCATTGTTTGAATGAAAAAAATCATCTTTTCTTTTGTTCATTTGTATCGGTACAATTACTGTAAATTCTAGTAATGCATGTAATTCCCAAACAAGCATAATTAATGAAAAGATGAGAAGCTTAATGGCAATGGGCTATGGGCTCACCATCTGTCACGCTGAACACATGTAAAAAGTTATAGTCCAACTTTTTACTGTGTTCAGCGTGACAGATGGTGAGCCCATCGCCCATTGCCATTAAGCTTCTCATCTCTTCTCATCTCGGCAGAGGACTACTTTTGCGGCCCCCATTGCCTAGTCTTTGACTAACCTTTCGGGGGTAATAGTCGTGATTTTAAGTAAGTATGTAGTAATTCGTCACGGGCACGCAAGTTACGGGGTGTTCGCGCGGACGAATTCGCGGGCGGGCCGCTAGCAAGAACGTTAGGTTTTATATTACAAAGCTTTGCAAAAGATCGTTCATTATGACATTACCGTCGCAAGCTTTCCTCTAATCTTTTGTTACCAAGCACTTGACCTAATTTATAGCGTTCTTAAGCTTTGCTGCATTTTTTACTATTTGAGTTCTATTCAGCTTTCCGTACAAACGTTTAAATTGTGATGTAGCAAAATAGATGTTTCTGTATAATAAAAATATAAATTTAATTTTAATTTAATTTGTTCACGCTCACACCAATTACCAAGACCAAGATGAGTAATTCTTTTGAAACTCGTTAATATGGTAAGATAACGGATAAATATACATAAACATAAAAAAAACACCCAGACTCGAAATCAATTAAAAAAAAACAGTTTTTCTCTAAATTGACCCCACCGGGAATTGAACCCGGGACCTCAGAGATGGCGCGACGCCAAACCCGGCGTGCTAACCACTCGACCACGGAGGTCGTCTAAAAACATTGTTTTACTTAATGTTAATTTACTTTATAGTAATTAGCACTGTATTATTACCACTGTAGCCACTATTTCCGCTTTATCTTCTGCTTCTAATCCTGCTGACCCTCAATTTTGTTTCACCACTGTCACCGAGGATGAGATTCGCAAAACTATCTTCGCTATTAAGTCTAGGGCTGTGGGATGTGATGATATCAGTCGTACTATGGTGGTGCATGTATTGGAGAGTGTCCTTCCCGTTATCACCCATATGTTAAATTATTCCCTCTCCTGTGGCATATTTCCTGCTTGTTGGCGTAAAGCTTACACAATTCCTCTCCCAAAAACCTCAAATCCCAACACCTTAACTCAATTTAGACCAATATCCATCCTGCCCCTCCTCTCCAAAATCTTAGAAGCTGTCGTACACAAACAGCTGTCCTCTTTCATATATGTTAATAATCATCTCTGCTCGTATCAATCTGGGTTCAGGCCCGGACATAGTACTACCACAGCCCTACTCAAAGTGGCGGAGGACATTCGCGACGGGATGGAGGAGTCTCGATTGACGGTATTGGTTTTAATTGACTTCTCTAACGCCTTCAATGCTGTTGATCACGATATCCTCCTCGCCATCACTTCAAAATTGGGATTCTCAGCCTCGGTGCTAAATTGGTTTTCTTCTTATCTTCGTGGACGCCAACAGGCCGTCCGTGTGGACAAATCTCTCTCCGACTGGTGTGACCTGGTCGCTGGCGTTCCACAAGGCGGTATTCTTTCTCCTCTACTCTTCTCTATTTTTATTAATTCTATAACATCCCATCTAAGGTGCTCTTACCATCTGTATGCAGACGACCTACAGCTCTATGTTCAGGGGGATGTCACTAACTTGAACCAAGTCATTGCGCGGCTGAACCTCGACCTTGACAATATTTGTAAATGGTCTTCTAATTTTGGTATCGATGTGAACCCAAACAAGTGTCAGGCGATCATCATTGGAAGTTCTCGTCAATTATGTAAATTGGACAATGCGGCGACTACTCCCTTATGGTATGGTGGAAACGTCATACCATTTCAGCCAGAGGTCAAGAACTTGGGACTTTTCATAGATGGCTCCATGAAGTGGCATAAACAGATTGGTGAAATCTCTCGCCGTGTCATTGGTACTCTACGATCCCTTTACAGATTTAAAAACTTTCTCCCGTCCTGTACCAAGATCATGTTAGCTCAAGCTCTCGTGCTGCCTGCCATTGATTATGCAGATGTTTGTTTATCTGATGCAAATCAAGACCTCATTAACAAATTAGAACGTCTCCTGAACAGCTGCATTAGATTTATCTATGGTCTTCGCAAGTATGATCACATCTCCAGTTACCGGAAACAGCTGAAATGGCTTCCCATCCGCGAACGTAGAAACCATAGACTGGTCTGTATGCTGTTCAATATTCTTTTTGATCCACGCACTCCACATTACCTTAAGTCTAAATTTCAATTCCTAGGGTCTTCTCACTCACTCAATCTTCGTTCTTCCAATAACCTTCTTTTAGAAACTCCTCTACATCATTCCAACTTCGTTTCCGACTCCTTCACCGTTACCGCAATTCGTCTTTGGAACGCTCTTCCCCTTAAGATTCGCCAAGCTCACAACATACAATCTTTTAAGCGAATGACTCGCGAGCATTATTTTAACCTTAGTGTATAACATCATCAGCGCCCATATGATTTGTGTAGTTTATGTAGTATATTATCTATAATTATATTATGTGTAGTTATGTTATATAAATGATATATATTTAGTAGGTATCTTTTTTGCGCCGTCTATCTTCTTTTTCTAACTCTTTTTACTGGTTGACTGGTAGAGAATGTTTTTAGCATTAAGTCCGCCATTTGTACTTGATTTTGTGCAATAAAGTATAAATAAATAAATAAATAAATAAATATTACCAAGTTTTTTCTTTACTTCTCTTCACTTTTCAAAAGAATGCCTCGCTCTTTTAGAAAAAAGAGGCTCTAATCTATAAGCACGTTAGCCTTATAATACTTAATAATATCACATTCCATATACATTTGTACTTCTTTTACAAGCAAATTACTAAACGTGTTATTGCGTAGCAGTGAAAGAATACTACCACCCCCTCTCTTCCCTTGAGTGTTGTAAAAGGCGACTAACGGACTAAAGACTGCACATACTTCCAACAGCATAGAGCAGCGATGGGCTCATCACCTGTCACGCTAGGCACATGTGCAGTCGCTATTTGGTGAAAAGTTGACTATGGTAGAGGACTGCTTTTGCGGTCCTCATTGCCTAGTGTCTGGGATAATAGTCGTGATTATGTGTATGTATGTATGTATGTTATTAAACATATGGTTTTCCGTTAACACCAATATTATTCAGGTAATCAAAAGAAGGAATAGATTAACCTCCAAACGTATGAGAAATAAAGAAGCGAGCTCCCATGAAATATGGGACCAGATAAAACGAGTAGTTATCCTCGAATAGTTCCAAGAAGCGGCGCGGTTTAGCATAATGCGATGCACTTTGTCATCGGTTACGCTATCTGTCTGATATATTGTGGCTCCTTCAGCTATTAATCACAAGATAGTTACGTTGGGAAGGGACGACTCGCGAGCTCGGTGATAGCAAGAAAATCATCTTTGAAGAAAAAACTACTTTGGTTGGTCGGTTTGACTTGGCTTGGAATTAAACACGATTTTTTCTTAAATAATGGCTTGGTGCGGTCTGCACATTTAGCCAGTGTCGAGTGAAAGTGATAATAGCAAATATTTTCTTTTAAATGGTAGTAAGTGAGTGATAAATAATATTCCCACAAACCACTTCAGTTTAGTAAAGATGTGACCTCACACGAACTTTTTGAGAGAATTAAAGTGATGTTGCACTATTGTGTTCTATTTGTCAACACTCATGCACGTTCACAAACACTTTAACGGTTAATAATCCACCATTATTTCACATTAATATTCGATTCGACAAGAAAAAAAAAACTGCAGACATGACGCTTCCCTTTCCGCACTTTTTCTTTTTTTTCAACAATTCAATGAAACACTTTTAACGGAAAGACTCGTGTTTTTTTTATTAAGCCTTGGACCTACAAAGTTAAAATATTGCATAGGGCTAACCTTTATGATTTCGTATTTTTTCACAATGGATTCGGATGTTCTCGTGGACGGTTTCGAATGCGTTCGCTTTTCCTCAAGATGGCTGATCTGCATTATTTCATTATAAATCGTCGTACTGTGGCTGCATGACATAAATGACATAAAGCACCTTGCAAATGTATATTTGGGTTGACGGCCAAAGACCAAGACTTATAAACAAACAAATTTGATAAAGAATGTTTTTTATCCGTGTCGCGTAGCGGTGAAAGAATAATACCCCTCTCTTCCCTTGATTGTCGTAAAAGGCGACTAACGGACTAAAGACTGCACATACATCTACGTATAACAGTATATAGCGGCGATGGGCTCACCACCTGTCACACTGAGCACATATGCAGTCGCTATTTGGTGAAAAGAGGACAATAGTAGAGGACTGCTTTTGCTGTCCTTATTGCATAGTCTCTGACTAACCCTTCGGGATAACAAAATATTGACATTTCTTTGTGCAAATGTCTAGTTTTACTCGGTGTCTCTCCCGTGTTCTTTAGCAACAACACGTGTTGTGAGACTCCATTTTATTTCAATCTACTGTACTTTAGAAATATATATGCCACTTGAAACTGGCATAATGCTAGATAGCCATCTCGGATTTTTACTTTTCTTAAAAAAATCACGAGAAAAGAACTTACAATTATGTGTTTCTTTCAAAACAGTTATTTGTTTGCAAACATACTTCACCGAATTTAGCCGTAGTATTGTTAATTCTTACACAATCCGTATGTCATATTATTATCTTCAAATAATGGATTAGAATAAATTATCATAATATTGGACTGGTATATTACCAAATGTTACAATACAACGTCGTCTCATAATCACCATCATAATATCGTAATAGTACGCGGCGTGGCTAAGGTTTCTGCGAAGCCTCTGGCAAATCTTGATATACAATACCCTTCATAGAATCAACGAGAGCTACTATCGAATATCTCGCTACTATAGTGATGTTCATTATTCAGTATAAATACCTACTTATATATACCTACTGAAACAAACGATTTGAAAACAAAGACATAAGCTAACTTTATTATTACGGATTACACGTCATTATCCCTTAAAGTATATTTTTATGAAGAAAGAAGAAACCCTAGAGGCTTTTTTACCGTCTACGGGTAAGCGCTTGACCTTCATCTCACCTGATGGTATGTGACGAAAGTCGAAGCGTGCTTCACTCGGAATCTTTAACCACTGAGGAGCTGGCTATCTTATCTCTCAACTGTCGAAACACAACATTACTGTTTTATTGCGCCAGACTTCAGATAAGATGGTGGTTTCTAGCCAGGCGGACTAAACAAGCACTACCACCAACCAAACCAAGTACTTAATGTATCGCCGCTGGGAATCAAACCCGGGACCTCTGGATCAGACCGGTGACTCCGCCACAAGATTTGAAGATTTGAAGCATATGAAGTGTGTCAGCATTGAGTAAATGAAAAGATGTTACGTTATCCTTCCCCCTCCGGTAATCCGACGTAATGTATATATATAATGTATATACGTAATGTATGAGTGATTGTTTAGACAATTTGAACTACGATCTCAATATAACGTATATTTAATGCTATTTAATTTAATATTGTTTTTTATAAAACATTTATTTTTAAATTATACAAAAACATAACTTAATAGTAAAACAAAAAAACTTAATTACCCAAATAAAATTAAAATAAGTACCTAAACTAACTAAAGTATAAAAAAACCTATAAAAAAGAGGTCTTCCAGCTGTGGGTTATGGGTACGGTACCAAGAATGCTGGCAACGTTACCTCTTTGGATTGCCAGGCTGATACGCTGGCAGAGGTAGCTGCCAGCCTTTTTGTCACCGGAGGCTTCAATAAGGCGATCACTTAACTCTTTAACGAGCTTCTTGGCCTCCGGCCTCCATGGACCCATTGTCTCCACTGCAACCGGAACAAATGCTATTTTTATGGTAAACCGCAAAATTGTGTTCTTTGTGTGTTTGTTACACAGTGAAAAGGAGCGTGATGCTAGCTACCTATGTACGATTTTTAAAATGTCTCTTCCGAACACTGTCTCTTGTAAACACTAGCAAACTTTTGATCTGGCAGGAGACACGTACAATTTATGAGAAGCGACAAGTGCGATTTCGGAATTGCAGATATCCCGTTCGGAGTTTACAACTCGTTATCTGTCCGGCGGCGAGGAGGCTCGCTCCGCCGACAATAAATGCTTTGTCAAAGTTCCCGTTCGAGATAACCGACTTGTGTTTGTTTCGGGAGTTGTGAGTCTCCTCTTTATTCCTTTTAGTCTAACTTTATTTGGCTTCGGGCGTTGTCGCTGGCGCGTTTAAGTCGCCCCGTTCGGGCTTTGTAGCTGGTGTGATAGACTGTTTATTTTTGTATTCTTTAACAAATCTTTCGTCTCATCTGATTGTTTGTTTTTATTCTTTTCTGCAACGGAGAAGCGTTTGGCTGTCATTTGACCAGCCCACCTAGATAAGTGGTATACGCTCTATGTCGATTCGTTAGCGCTTGTCAATAGTAAATTGGTAGAGCTGTTTACAGATAGTTAATGCTCACTCTATTCGATTCCTTCCAAATAATAATGTCACCTACCCACATTAGATAATTAAAGTTTACAATGACCAATTTAAAGTTCGCTAAATGAAGTATCGTTGACATAAGTCAAATTCCATACATTCACATTATTACTTGTATAAGCCCAATGTATGTCGATTCTCTAAAACTCAATCGTAAACTCGCCTCACTTCGGCCCCTACGTTCCGATCAAGAGTGACCACAAGACGTTTGTGTTGAGTCGAATTTAGAGAATGCATGTTTGATAACTCATTGCGAATTGAGGATCGAGTTTTGGATCAAGCCTGCATAGAACCGTACTGCTAATAAACTATAAGTTCGGAGGCACTTTCCCCGGGTTTCTTACCGACTTAGGTACCGGCTACGAAGGTGAAATCGCACTTCATCCGGTACACTCAACCACTCTAAGAACTGGTTAACTTATCCTTAACTCAAAGATAACGAAACGTTGAAAAAATGTCTACCTCAGGCGGGAATCGAACCCGCGTCCTCTGCAATCTGGACAGCTGCGTTGACCACTCTGCCACCAAGGTATTGGTTAGAGCGACAAAATTTTCCAAAGCTTTTGACTTTATGTTTTATAGCAACACACCTCCTTAACTGTCAAAACACAACGATGCTACTAACATTGTTGTAATGGGAATCAAAATAAATAATATGATGAAAGCAAGCCAAGCGGACATTAAACAGTAGTCTAGCCAACTTTAAACTCTACCATGACCTGAATCGAACTAAGGACATCTAGGTCTGAAATGTGGTATAACCTAGACTTTTTGTATGATAAGGTTCTATCTCACAACACTAGCCCAATGCTGTTATAAATAGCCCAGATATCCTTATATATATTACACTGTGTAAGTGAGTGCAGCTCGCAGGCTCCCTCGGGGATTGTGCAGTAATCCGAGAGGTAATAAACCACTCTTTTGGGAGAATTCTAAGGGGAAGGTGAGTGCCGGTGTATTTAAGATTTATTAACCGGTAATCATTGTCGAAGTTGAGGAGCTTGATGGCGCAGCGGCTAGCGCGTTCGGCTTGCGATCTTGCCCGCTAAGCAACTTTCGCAACGCCGGGTCGCTGGATGTGATGTTATTCACGCGGGAAGGTCTGTGCCCAGCAGTAGGACGTTTATAGGCTCATGATGATGATGATGAATCCTTGTCGAAACATTGAAATGTTAAGGCGCTCTTTTCCCGTTTTTAACAGTTTCGATTGATTGTACCGCCACCAATATAAAACATACAGTTCTAAAATTCATATATAACATAGTTGAAAATATTATCTAATGACTCTTAAAGGCAGAAACATGATTGGTAATATTTCACTTGATAGAAAAAAATCAAAGATAGCTTCGTCAACATGTTAAAAAAAGCTGTAAGTCGGATTAGTAAATGACTTAATTTTTTACCAATAGAAGAAACTTTTCATAATCTAGTGAATGCCAAAGCACATATTTTTTATTTCACTTATTTTTTCTTATATAGGCAAAAAACCTATAAAACGCGAATATTCGCGCCACTTCGCTGATACACCCGTCCCGTACCGTCTTACCGTCTCTCGACGGTCTCTCTCTCTCGAGCGAGAGAAGCGCTCGGAATACCTCGCCTTAAGTGTAATAGGTGTGCAATTATGCCTTACAGTAGAAATAAATAGTCTTAAATATTTAGAATTTATTAACGTATGTCGGGAGACGTGACAGTCGTCATTTCAAAAAAAATGTTTGCTTCCCTTTATCGCCACTTGTAAACAACGTTCAAGAAGTATTCTTGTATTATTACAAGGGACTGAGTATATGAGTATATTTTTAAAATAATTGTGCTATTTAATTTCCCTAACCTTTTCGCAGAACCAACTACCAAAATGTCTTCACAATTGAAATGATGAATGGTATAGAAACATTCATGTTTATAAATACACAAAAACGCGAACGTTTAAAGGTGTATATTTTATTTCTGAATTGTAATACGTGTTAAGGCAATTTTTTTATTGTTAATATTCTACAATGTGTAACAACCAGCAATTCTTTCTATGATCCTTCAGATAAGCGAAGGTGAGCGTCGATATATCAAGAGATTAGTCGTTTGCTGCCGGCAACGCGTTGAATGTAAAGAGGGTAGCGTAGTGATGGGCACGGTTATTATTATATTAATGGTATCGATAGAAATCACAGAGTGATTTGTTTATTTTTTTATAGAAACGTTGGCAAATGACTCCGCTTCATCTGATGTAAAGCGTAAGCTAAGTACAGATGCGAAGAAAGCTAGTTCAGCAGAAATTGTGCCGCATTAACTGTTGCCGACTCAAACGTTGTACAATACGTATTTCCTCGTGTGTGTAAGGAGGGTAATTTCTAGCTGAATTCAGCCACCTCACTGTCGAGTGGAATATTTTGGTATAATATTGTATTATACAAAACTTTATTATATTATATATACAAATTTTTGAATAATACAATATTTACCTGTAAAATATCTACATACTTACTTTATTCATAAATTAAATTTATAAATAATGTACCTATATACCTGATCCAACCAGACCCTGGACCACCAGGTCAGCGATCAGGGCCTGCTTGAAACTAGCTGCGCTTCGCAGCGTTAATCTTACTAACTAAATTTAATCCTAAACTCACCGAATGATGAAGGTTGACCCGCCTTGCAACCTGAGGAGAGGACAGAAGTGAGGAAGGAAATAGGATGGTTGCAGCTCAGCTGCTGTGATGGCTCCTGGCCTCTGGCGGCGTTGCCACGCCGGCCGACTCCAAGAGGCTGTCCAGATCGCACCGTCCCACTCGCCGAGCAGCCGCCTCCTCCACGATATCGCCGGGAACCGGTTCCCACTAGCCCACCATGCGAGGCTAACAGTGCCTGCTAAACGCGAGGTAATGTTCGCAATATACGCTCTGCCGTCGCGTTTGTTCGTCCGATTAATCACACACAGCAGCCTCCGATGGCTGTTTAGACGGAGATTATTAAGATTTAAGTTGATTTTATGCGATTTCACAACCAATGCACGTGGGCATGTACCGACACAAACCGAAACTGAAATCACAACAACGCGACGCGAATTCTGCCGTCAGAAATATAAGCGCGTTCAACCCGCGGTTGGTTTTACACCATATCATAAAGTCTGGGCTGTCCCAGCCATGGGAAATCAAAACAGCAAACCGTAAACGGACCGTTCTGCCATTCCGTCTTCCGATCCGATATAGAACTCAACTGACATACGAATGTCAATGTCAACTGACAGTTTTGTTTTATATATTTTTTCTGCCTTTGTGGCAGGCAGAGTACCACATCCACACTGCCTTTGGTTTTATTCATACCTATATATAAACCACCTTGCAGTAAAGTTTGTTATTTTGTTCATTGATAATTACTTTAATAAATTATAAATCGTCAAAGACGAGCAACGTCATTTTGATTAACATTGTTATGGCCAATATTTAGCTACATCAAAAAGTTTCACTTTAAGACGGCACTTAATTTTTTATTTTCCCTTCACAATCGATAACTGCGTCTCCTCACCAGCAGGTAAGGGACTCCATAAGTTAACAGCTAGCTGAGCCTGTCATACATCAGCGACTACGGGTGACATATTCGCCCATCATGTACGCTTTGCATGCAGACGCGAGCTACGGTGCTACGCTACTACGGCTACGGTTTACTACGGTGGGGCTACGCGGCCTCGCTCAAAATGTACATGCGTAGCAAGTTTATTTGTGATGTTGAGTAAATTTTTGTATAGAAAGTAAAAGATTCAATATTTTACTCTAAATTAAAACTAATTGCAAACTAAGCAGGTAAAGTAGTTGGTCCCGGTAGTTGCTATAACTCATTTAAAATAACCAACCTGCATTGGGTCAGCGTTGGCTGTTGTCCATGTGGGATTGCCTGTGCCCAGCCATAGGACGTTTATAGGTTAACTAGCAACCCGCCCCAGCTTCACACGGGTTACTACCCGTACCCGTACCTAAACAAATTACAACCTACAACCTTGCTCGATAAATGGGCTATCTAACACTGAAAGAATTTTTTAAATCGGAGTACTTTCTGAGATTAGGGCGTTCAAACAAACAGACTCTTCAGCTTTATAATATTAGTATAGATGGTGATAAAATATAACCATAACTTACAGTTCCCGCTTTGCTATGCCGCGTGAGGAGAGCAGGCCAGATCGATATAAGTAAGCTATATAACCTACTTAAAAATTATAAAAAACGGTAGACCGTCAAAAAGTTTTCTGTAATCCATGACAAAACTTTAATGAGTAATCGACACACAAAATAATATAAAAACCATGAAATCACAATTTCTAATTTCTTACAACAAGTAAAAAATGTAATAAGGTTACATTTTTAATTCGTTTTTAACTTTAACTAATGTAACATATATTTAAATATAAAATTATTAATAATATTAATGTAAATAAAGACAAAAACTATTTTGTATTCACCTTTACCTGTCTTTTTTTGTATGAGTTTAGTTGGGCAGATCTATGTGAATGGCACACGTAAATATACGGGTGAAAACGAATCTGATTCAAAGTAATTAAAATTTGTAATATTTTCGGGTGAAAATGAAACTGGGGAAAAACGCCACTAACCCATGTCTTCGGAGTGTCTCACATTTCTCGAAAGCGTTTCGTATAACAACCTCCTTACAGAACATAGGGTTGTTAAAACAACTTTCTGCACCCATGTATCGCGTAGAATGTAGCGTAAAATAGTTGAGACCGCCGCGCCAGTTAAGTACTCGCACGAGACGAGAATAGGGCTCGGTGACTTCTAATTAAGCTGGCCTGAGTTACGGGCTGATGGTCGGATCAGTCGCCCTAGCAACTGCAGAGCACGGCGCGGCGATAATACTGCTCATTTGGTACTAAGGCAAGACATACAGTGCACCTCTCCAAGTAACTTGCATGTAAACTGCTTTGTAGCCATGTAGCAAGCTTAGTGCAAATTTAATGGGAAGTATGCTCCTCTGTACGTCTTAATGTTACTGTATGCGCAAAACTGTTTGCTGAAGTTTACAGATCAATTATTTGTTTTGTGAAATGTTGTATTAGTTTTGTATTGCATCATTCACTCATTTTTAAATTCATGTTTTTTATTTTATGACCTGTTAACGAAATATTTTTTTTTTTTTGTAAATGTCGTTGCTTTTGTGCGCTGTGGTTTCGCCCGTTCTTTGCCACAGTTAAAAAATGACGTCCTGAATGGGTGGTAGGTTAAAAAAGATTTGGAAGATTCAAAGTACTTATTAATTGAGTTCATTAAATAAATATATTTTGACTTTGACTTTGTTGTGCTCCGAAAGGTGAGAGATATAATAACCCAGTTGTTTAGTAGTGGGTTTTCATCTTCAGTACTATTTTATCTTATCTTAGTGGGGCCCGCAGAGATCTTCTACTCGCAGTGGCACGTCGATTCATTAGGATATTGAGTAGAATCTTAGTCCTAACGTTACTTATCATCAGGTGAGATAGATCATCATTGAGGACAAAATATTGGACACTCATCGGGTATCATCTGCGCCTAAGGTATCTTAACTTTTGCAATCGTTGCACACACAACACATAAACGCAACCCCAAAAACCTCCCCAACCTAACTTTCTTCAATATCAACGTTCATTCATCATTGCAATCTGTCTCGACACAGTTCGTAAACCAATCCTGAAAACACGTTTCAAGGACTCCAAGCTTGTAAAATAAGGTTTTAACGCCGACGCTTCAAGGCTGACAATCAAAGGGCGCAACAACATAACGTTAAGTCGATGAAGGGAGGGCCGCTCGCCTCCTCAATTCTTAATACCTCACGTAACAGTTAAGATTAGGGGGAGGACTGCACTTAACTTTCATTGTCGACACTGCCGGATCCACCGATCGATGATAATGCACCGGGGTTAAAGAATTAAGTTTGGAGTTGGCTTGTGTACCTTGCGGAGTACTTCTTAACGGCATTCTATGGAGTTATTTTAATATTAATATTATGTTGATATAACTTTAGGTATTAAGCCGTGTGGTAATGTGTCTCACTAAAAATAGTTCCAACCTCTCTATCTTGGGTGCCATAAAAGGCGCTAACGGACTAAATACTGCACAGATATCCAACAGTATAAAGTGGCGCGGCGATGGGCTTACCACCTACCACGCTGAGCACATGTACAGTTGTGCAGCTGTGGAGGGCAGAAGCTACTCCGGCTAACCCTTTATGAATAATTCTCGTGAATTTAAAATTTTGTACTTGAAAGATTGTGTGGGATGCCGAAATGCTCAAACAATTTTAAAACTACCAGTTATTAAGAGTCAGTCTTGCAAATAAGCGCACAATTCACCTGATGGTAAAAAGCCATTCATACAAATCACGACTATTAACCCTGAAGGGTTAGTCAGAGGCTAGGCAATGAGGACAGCAAAAGCAGTCCTCTACCATAGTCCACTTTTCAACAAATAGCGACTGCACATCTGCTCAGCGTGACAGATGATGAGCCCATCGCCGCTTCATGCTGTTGGATGTTTGTGCATTCTTTAGTCCGTTAGTCGCCTTTTACGACATCCAAGGGAAGAGAGGGGGTGGTAGTATTCCTTTACCGCTACGCGACACGGTTGAGGCCACCTCATCCTATAAAAGATTTCTGCAACGCCATGATTATAACTGGCGCGTTGTTGATCCTGAGCCTTCGTTTATTGTGTCAGTACGCTTAGTAAACTTTACCGTCTGCCTCCCAAGACGAGTGGCAAACGCTCCCTGCCTAATTGTTATCGTTTGTCATTAGTCAATGATAGACAAGTTTACAGATTACGAAACGTTGAAAAAAAATTGTTTGCCTGTAAAGTCGGTTTTACGGGCGAAGATTTTACGTGACAACGTCTTTTTCTCGGTAGAATATTTATTGATATGAATATAATTAAATTGCACAATAGGAACAAGGAATTGAATGAAAATAAGAATTGCACAAATTTATCATAGTTGAGTGGGAGAGAGACGCAAGGCATTCGGCGGGCCTCTCTCTCGTTCGGTGACTCATCGTAACGTTACCCAGCGTTACACTTTTTCATAAGTGACTCCCAGCCGCAACCTAATTTAAGACGTTGTCACGTCAAAATGTCACCGGGGATCGAACCCGCGTCCACTGCAATCCGGGCGGCTGCGTTGATCACTCCGTCACCGAGGTATTGGTTAGACCGACGAATGTTTTCAACGCGTTTGACTTTATGTATAGGTACAGGGCGTAATCGTTAAGTGTGCACAGGCGATTATTCCGAAACTATGAGAGATATCAAAAAACTTAAAACTGTTAAAGAAAGTACGTTATCTAATGAGTAAAATGGCATCAATAACTTTTTAAAAATCAAACGAGAAGTATCCAAAATTTTGACTTTAATCACTCCCATACATTTAGTATGAGATTAGTAGAAAGATTTTAGTTTCCTTGTTTTAAGTGGTCTAGTCTCGGACCAAATATGTGATATTTGGTCCGAGGGTCTAGTATTCATTTTAACTTAATCATATTTTATGATTACGTATGATATGATAATTATGATTTTCAAGGGGCTAAAATGACCCATTATATACGAGGTAGTTTTACTCCCGAGCTTTAGCGAGGGAGTAAATAGAAACCGAGTTATGAGCCCATCGCTGCTCTATACTGTTGGATAGTATGTGCAGTCTTTCCATCTCTTACATTGGGTGTTGTAAAAGGCGACTAACGGACTAAAGACTGCACATACATCCTACAGCATAGAACGGCGATGGGCTCATCAAAATAATACTACTGACCCCTTTCTTCCCTTGGGTGTCGTAAAAGGCGACTAACGTACTAAAGACTGCACATACATCCAACAGCATAGAGCGACGATTGGCTCATAAAAAAAATACTACCAACCCCTCTCTTCCCTTCGGTGTCGTAAAAGGCGACTAACGGCCTAAAGACTTCATATACATCCTACAGCATAGAGCGGCGATGGGCTCATCAAAATAATACTACCATCACCTCTCTTCCTTTCGGTGTCGTAAAAGGCGTCTAACGGACTAAGGACTGCACATATATCCATCAGCATAGAGCGCCGATGGGTTCAGTACCAACCCCTTTTTTCCCTTGGGTGTTGTAAAGGGCGACTAATGGACTAAAGACTGCACATACATCCAACATCATGGAGCTGCGATGAGCTTATCACAATAATACTACCAACCTCTCTCTTCACTTTGGTGTCGTAAAAGGCGACAAACGGACTAAAGACTGCACATACATCCAACAGCTTAGAACAGCGATGGGCTTATCAAAATGATACTACCAACCCCTCTTTTCCCTTGGTATCATAAAAGCGACTAACGGGCTAAAGGCTCACCACTTAAGCACATGTACAGACTGTGCAGTTGTTTCTTGCTGAAGCGTGGACTGTGTGGGCGTGGTCTGTGTTATCCATAGATTCAAATGATAACTAATTTTACCTTAAACTTTAATAATAACTATCTCAAAAAAGTTGTTGATTTAAGTAAACAGTAATAAGTCGAGTCTTTATTCATGATTATTCTACTTATGACTAAAGACTTTTTCGTTTTTGTAGGCTCATTGTCAAATGTGACAGACAAAAAAAAAAACTTTTTCCCATAGGGCAAGAAAAGCTATTTTAGCCTCGCTCTGGAACGTTACAATGACGGTCTTTTTGAGCAAGAGGAGTGAAAAAATATTTTCGTTCAGATCTTTAAGAATGTTAATTCTAAGAGGTTTGTTAAGACACTGTTGCTATAAAAACAAAGTCAAAAGCGTTGAAAATTTCAGTGGCGGAGTGGTCAACGCAGCTGCCCGGCTTGCGGAGGACGCGGGTTCGATTTCCGCCTGAGGTACATTTTTTTTTGCAATTTTCGTTTCGTTATTTTTTGTTTCGTTATCTTTGAGGTTATTTGAGCATTTTTAACGCAAATAATGAAATATTACGAAAGTTCACAGATACTTGGTGAAATGCTAATCTACTCAATCACTCCCACAGAACCTATCATTGAACAACTATAAATTAAATATGGAATGATGTTCCATAAATTAGCTCTTTAAAGTTTTAATATTACCAATTTAACCTTGGTCAAATTAAGAGCGTCGACATAAGTCAAATCTGAAAAATTTATCAATCTATTTCATATATCATTATCCTACCTGGCTAGACCCTCTGCTTAGTTACAAAAGCTAGTTCAATTAAGTAATTTAGATTCTAAGCGCACTACAACATGCTCTACACAACATGGCTCTAAATACAGCTGATTGTAAATTATAATTTAAAAGCATTTTACCCGCACATTATAACGAAGTGCGGTACGTGGTAACAAGCATATGATGATGTATGAAACGTGTGAAATGTGTGTTGTAACATATTTTGATTATGCTTTAAGCGGATTACTATGGCTGCGGTAAACACAGATACCGTGTTGCGGAAATTGCAAATTTACATTAACAGCAAAATTATATTTGTAGTTGGCTGTACCATTTTCGAATTCTGAATTATAGATGTAACATCGTCTACATGCATTGAATTACACATTGTTATATCGTATTAACCTAAAGCAAAAATCGTCAGTACAAAGCCTATGTAAGAAATTACCACCCTAACATATTTCAGCTTGATATCCCGAGGTCCTAGCTTCAATTCCCAAATCGAGCAATATGCGTATCGGATTTTTTACGATGAGTTAGTGATAAAATATTCATGTGCGAGCGTAAAACGTAGTGCCAAAAGTAAAACTAAAATTAATATATTAATTTTAGTTCAGAAAATTCACGGAACGTATAGAAAGATGTTTTCAATTTTAACTACCCAATAGAAGCTAAAACATTAATTATGAATAAAAATAGAAGAACAGATAAAAAGTTTCAAAAGCAGACAGAAACCTTTTTAATTGAACGCAAAAAAGAAGAAAACAAAAAAGTTCATAAAATCTCAGTGGAGTTTAAAACAGCTACGGCTTCTATCTTCGCTTGTAAAATTGGTTTAATTCACAGATAAGTGCACCTCCGGGTCTCATTTGGCAGAATATAATCCTATATGTGGCAGCCAAAGAGTAAATTGCGACGTTCGACTGGCGAGAGCCTGACTTGTTAAAGCCAAGTTTGTCTTGTTATAACCCTCGAACGCACATGCCCCTGTAGACTGCACGTTCTATTTTTCAGTGTAAGATATTTTCGCAAACAATTAGACTTATATTATGTGTAAACGTACACATTGTTTTGGAAAATACAATATTTAGGAGACAGCTAAAACGCGAGGTGAACTTAATTTGGAACATAAATGTAAATAAATACATACAGATAACTTAATAATAATTAAGAACGGACAAAACTGAAGTAGAACATAGGTATCGTTAGAGAATATGACAAACAAAAAAGAGCCAAGTTAGACGTGAAATAATAATCATCACTGTAATGTTTTCAATGTAAAAATAAAATAAAAAAACTTTCCTACACTCACACCAATTATCTAGCCCAAGAGAAGTTTCGAAGAAACTCGTTAAATTGTTAATAGACAACGGATAAACATACTTAAAATATGTATTTTAAGTATGTACTTATTACACATAGAAAACACTCAGACCCGAGACAATTTAAAAAAACAATAATTTCTAAATTGACCCGATCGGGGATCGAACCCGGGACCTCAGAGATGGCGACACCATGAAAACCAGTGTACAAACCACTCAACGAAGGAGGTCGTCAATGTGTCAATGTATAGAATTCAATCAGACAATAAGTTTTACTTATTATATTACAAAACATGGAATAGAAGCTGGATCTTTATGTTTCACGTGTTTTAAAACCAGAAGAAAGTTTAGTAAATGCATGATTAAATGGAAATTAAGTTCGTCTTCTTCTTTAATTCACGGTTAATTAAAGTTAAAAACTATTTTCTAAAAACAGCACAAAGGCACGTGTTAACTGACACCGCGCTTTCAAAACTAATAAATAGGTGGTATCGTAAATAGAAGATTAAATGGAGATTTCTATCGTCATCTTCTGTAGTGGTTGTTTACTAGACTGGCTATCATTCCCATTCAAGAAAAAGGAAAACCATGGCTAGTCGATAGGTACATGTAAAAACACACAACGATTTGAATACTAGGAGGAGGTATCGTAAATTGAAGATAAAATGAAGATTTCTTTTGTCATCTTCTGTAGTAAGTTCCCATAGTTACCATTCAGGAAAAAAGAAAATGCATGGCTTGTCCATAGGTATTTTTTTGTAACTTGTGAAAACACACCACGAATTAAAACTTGAAGGAGGTATCGTAAATAGTAGATTAAATAGCAATTTCTATCGTCTTCTTCTGTAAATCTTCTGCAGTAGTTAGTCATTAAAAACCTAAGCTAGTTTGTTATCTTTCCCATTTATGGAAAAGAAAAAAGCATGACATAAAGTGAGGCATCTACAAAGGCACGTGTGAACACACACCGCGAGAGACCCGTGTCACTCGGGAGCGGCCCGTCGGATTTGCCTAACAAGATTAGAAAAGCGAAAAATGCCAGACAATGAACCAGCATTAACTGCGGATACGGATGTGGGACAGCGGGTATAACACGGCCGCTTCACCTTGAGCGTATCGTAGCTTAACGACATGTGGAATAAAAAATATTAGGACGACTATTTCTTAGTGTTAGTAGGATCTTACTACATATGAGGGATGATGATTTGTGATTAAACGTTTTGTGATCTGGGTAAAATAAAGGAGCTGTGTTGTATAGTGGCTCACTAAAGATGCTGAAGATGGTAGCCCGACGTGATCTACACCTGACTACGCAGACGTATAAAATTGTAACCAAGCAAACGCCTGAGTATCTGTATGAAAAGCTCAGATGGGCTAAGGAAGGACGCCCATTTACGGAACACTCGCAGTAGTTATAGGTTGGCTCTGCTCATACCAAAGCACAAGACAGGGTTTCAGGTGATTCTTCACCTATGCGGCGTCCAAAGTGTGGAACAATATTCCACCACCTTTACGCCAAAACTTATATGAACATACTTTATACTTTGAAGGTACATTTTTTTTTAGAAGAGGGAGGTAAACGAGCAAGCGGATCACCTTATGGAGAGTAATCACCGTCGCCCATGGACACCCGCAAAACCAGATGCCAACCAATTGTGAGGAGAGGGGGGGGGGGGGGGGAAGGGCCTCCGGAACCCTTACGGGCCGGACGAAACACAACAACACTAAGTGCCATTATTCCACGCCGAATATTCGTGGCAGGGTGGTATTACCCCGGGCAAGCCGGCCCAATGCGTGCTGCAACGCAGCGTGGCTCTACCACTCAGTCAGTGTCACTCATTTAGCACCACCCAGCGATCACGTGTAGGCTCTCAAGGGTAAACCTACAGACGCGAGTAACTTTAACCCCCATTTGAAAAAAAGGTATTCCTAAATCAACAAAATTGTAGAGAGGGGGTAGATTTCGGGGTGGAACAGTGATCGGCATGAAGATATAGCATTTATTCTTGGTTAGTCAAGTTGGTGTGCTCATATTAATCATATTGATTTATTTTATGTATCAATTACTTGTGTGATTTTTTTGCATGTACGGGATAACTTTGAAAGAAAACGGTACTGGCCGAAAACTACCGCTACGTAGGCAATTAACACATGAGCCAATAATTTATTATTTCATTTTATTTAATTTCACTAAAAACGGACTACAGACTGCGTATTCCAACAGCACAGAGCGGCGATGGGCTACTTTTGCGGTCCTCATTGCCTGGTCTCTGACTAACTCTTTGGGGTAATAGTCATGAATATTAATATATGTATGTATAACAGGGATCTAAATAGTTTGTTGAAAAAATTTCTAAAAAGCGTTTATTTAACTGTGTTATTGTGATTTTAATATATTATTATGTAAAATAATTTCTTTATTTGTATTCTGTAAACAAGACCAATGTTTTTGAGTTCGGTTTGAGTTTCACCAATATTATTTTTGAATGCGTCGCATTTAGTCTTGTATAAAGCAAACATATATGAGTATTCATAGCGCATAGCGCCAACGCGCCTACATACATAGCACGCGATAAGCGCGAGATACAGGCAGCGCGCTATAATATGGCGCTATATTAACCACCTCTACAACTTATTAGGACATGAGGAGCTCGATGGCGCAGCGGCTAGCGCGCTCGGCTTGCAATTTTGCCCGCTAAGCAACTTTGGCAATGCCGGGTCGCTGGATGGGTGACGAAATTAAAAACAGCTTGAGCTCCTTCGTGCTTCGGAAGGCACGTTAGGCCGTTGGTCGCGGTTGTTGCCGTAAGATGACAGTCGTTATAAACCCACCAACCCGCATTGGGCCAGCGTAGAGAGTTATGGCCCAATCTCTCCACGTGCTTTCTATTGTCCACGTGGGAGTCCTGTGCCCAGCAGTGAGACGTTTATAGGCTGATGATGATGATAATAATAGTAGGTTTACCCTTGAGACGTAACCCCAGGGTCACGTGTAAAATTAGTGACACTGGCTGAGTGGTAGAGCCACGCTGCGTTGCAGCACGCATTGGGCCGGCTCACCCGGGGTAATACCACCCTGTCACGAATATTCGGCGTGAAATAATGGCACTTGGTGCTGCTGTGTTTCGTCCGGCCAGTGAGGGTTCCGGAGGTCCCTCCCCCCACCTACCAATTCCTATTTCTTCCTTACACCTGTTCCTTCATAAAGGCCGTTAAGGCGTCTGCGATTCCACTGGTTTTGCGGGTGTCCATGGGCGGCGGTGATTACTCTCCATCAGGTGACCCGCATGCTCGCTTGCTTACTTCTTTTATTAAAAAAAAAAATAAGGTTCTGCGTGAACTTTAAAAATAAAACAATTGATATGTAAGTTTTGTGACAAGTTAACATTAATTATTAATTAAACACACAATAAAACATTTAACGAATTTAATGTGAAATCAAGACTATCGTGGAACAAGTTAACATAGAAAAAGCCTAATCACGCTTGCCTTGAAGAGATCCAAGTTATCATGTTCAGGGTACACATAAGCAGACAACAAATTTCTGTTTAAAAATTCAAATATTAAAAAAAAATTGTGATGATTGCGAAGTAGTCGATGTATAAGCGAAACCAGGATTACGTCAGAATGAAAAATTCCGCGTAATGAGGAATATTTGACATGGGGGCGATTAAATACGCCAGAGAGCTTAATGTCGAAACTTTTGTCGAAAAGACGGACCTTCATTGTTACTTGCACACACCTCCATTTATATTCGTTTTAAAAACCTTGACTTTTATTTTATAATGGGTTACAAAATGCAAGTGTTATATTTGATGTTGTTGAAAAATATGCATTATTAATTTTTTAATTTTTAATTTTTTTTATTTAGGTTTGCAAAACCGAAATAGTGATAACAAACATGCTTAGAAACATATACAATAAGGTTATTTAAATCACATTTCTTCTAGATGCAAACACATCATGCTAATAAAAATTTAGTGAATCTATTGTAGAAACTACGACTACGACTAATTACAATTACAAGACAATAATATCACATCTTACAGTTTACATTTAGGGCTACTTATAACAATTTAACAATTTTCTAAGTTCATTCCTAAAAGACGAGACAAAACCATTGAATATGTCAACTTCAGATCTAACAGCGTTATAACTTGATAACATGCGGTAGATAGGTGAATGCTGACCGAGTCTAGTATGACAACGAGGAGGTTCAAATGTTTTTCGGTTATGTAAGCGACTACTGATACGTGGGATAGAGAATGTAATTTTTTCTAGGGTACAAGGGGAATATGTTATACCATGCAATATTTTGTAAAGAAACGTAATGTCAGAAATTTTTCTTCGTGTGTCTAAAGGCTCTTGTTTATAATACGATAGGCGTTCTGAGTATGATTGAAGAATGCCATACTTTTGATCTGAGTATGCAAGATGATAAAAGAAACGTTTTTGAACCCGCTCAATCCGATCGGCATGTACTATATATCCAGGATTCCATACAACACCACAATATTCCAGGATTCCTCGAATCAAGGTGTTAAAAATCTTAAGTGTTAAAAATCTTAAGTGTTAAATTAGGTTGGTTGAGTAATTTCATCTGGCGAAATTATGGAAATTATGGATTATGGAAATAGTTAAAGCTGGGTGCAGCAAAATAGCTTACTTATTACGTGCTGTCTTGCTTGATGAATTAACAGTAACTCAAATAAACATTGCTGGTTATTGGGTGTTCAATTCATACATAGATATCCCTAGTTTTATTCATGTTGTAATATTGTTTGATTTATGTTGTAAGATATATTGCAATGCCGGTTTGGTATGCCTATAAAAGTCACTTGGTCTGTTTTAAACTTTACAAAGGGCAGAAATTTGTGTCACATTCAAACCCATATAGGGTTTCCACATAGGCATGCATAAAATTTCAATATCATGATAGCTAAATAAATTAAAACAATGGCTGAATGGCTTCATGACTGTCACATTGAAAATTCAGTTAACTAAAACAAAATAAAACTTCCCTTCTAACGACTGTTTGAATACTTTTAATGAAAATCAATTTTCTGGCAATTAGTTAGCAGTTGCATACACATACGATCTCTTTTGATGTAACCGCCGAGGGTCCCAGCGGACGGAATGGACACTGTGATTAAAAACGTTTGGTACACTGCAAATAATCCAAAAATAACGAGCCAGCAATTAAATATAGCTTTGAGACAAACATCGGGGCACGTGGGACATCAAAGGGAGATAGCATGTCACCGAAGATAAGTCGTTTGTGTACGGTGGAGTAGTTAAAAGGCTTATACGTATGTTTCTAAATATTTGTTTTGTTTTTGTTTGAGGGATTTTGTTGGTGTAATCGAAATAGGTCGCTCAAAAAGAAATTCAAAGAGGAATTTATAGTGTTAAGTGCAATTAAAAAGATTCGTTAAGTCTTCTCTTGCTTTTGCAGACAGTTGGAATTCATAGTAATTTGGAGTGGTTTTCTGAGTGTTACGATGAGAATGTTTTTTTAAACTATTGTTCAGTGTAATATAAGTCATCAGCCTATAAACGTCCCACTACTGGATACAGGCCTTCCCGTTTCCTTTACCTTTATCATTATTATGATAACATCACATTTATTTTAAAGGCTGCCGATGTTGACGATCATAAAATGAATCATCGTCAAACCAGGAAGACCAACATTTCAATCTCCCTTCAACCACATACCCATCTATGAGTTCGAGAGTATTCGACAGCCCTGCATTGCGAAAGTTGCTTATTTTGCTAGTTAGCAATATAAACGCGCAAACACGACCAGTTGTAAATCGTAGTCCATACTCAATACAAAGTTACGAATGTGAATCATGTGATTTTTCTCTTGGGTGTCGGTAGCTCCTAATTATAATTAATTATACTACCGCTACAGTAAACAAGATAGTAGCTCTTCACAAAATTTATCATTCCAAGCTGAGTCTGCCCTACATAGGAGTATCAAAAAACATTGGTGAACGTTTAGATCCTCCAAATGGAAGATAACGGAGGCAAGCTGTAGTAAACTTTAAATTCGTAGCAGATAACCAACAAATCCTTTGCAGCCGCGCACCGCAACCACCAAGTTCGCAAATCCACCCGGTAACTGGCAGAGCAATTACTTGCTTAGACACTTTTAAAATCCCACAACATTCGGGAAATGGAAACGTCTACCCAATCCAGGAAACTGTATCGTGATTTCAAGTCTTGTAGCTTTAAATATAAGGTGAAGGTCTGGGAAACATTGTGTCATTTTTGTTGTAAACGCTCATAGATTTTGTGCAAAATTTCAAGTCTATTTTTTGTTATTTTAGTTTGCATTAAGTGGTTTGTTTCCAGGTATAAAAATAATCTCAATTACAACGTTTAGAACAGAACTTCATTGTTTTACAGTTTAATGAAATTATTGGATCATATTAGGATGATCAAAAAAATAATTGAAAGATTTTTGAGTCGCATCTGTCCGAGTTTATTTTTAGATTAAAAAAAATATGTTAATATACATTTATTGTGTAAACTCTGTACATCAAGTTCTTATGAAATAAATAGCAACAACAGTTTTATCCGTAACGGACTTACAAAAATTACAGAAAATAAAATTAAACTAAACTGTAAACAAAAACATTCTTAGTTTTGTATAAAATTCATATAAACTATATATTTTTTTCTAACAACCATGTTTTTCTAGTAAAACTTGCGTTTGCGGCTCGGTAGTCAGTATCATAAAATTATGTCTGGCTACATGTTCAGCCAATTAGACAACGTGGTAAACTAGACATGGACCGCTGCATTTCCTTCAAATTCTTGGAGCCACGTGAAAATACAGAATACCAACGATTTCAACCAGCCTCCCAACCCCCGGGGGGCTAATTGTTTAACTCCAACACCTGTTGCAATACTAGTACCTACAAATTATAATCCTTCGTAGTTAGGTTATTTGAAACTAATTTTAAAATAATCAAACTACCGAAGCAATGTAATTCTACTTGAAAGGTATTCGATAGATGTTGAAGTTATATATTATCAGTATTCGCCGCTATGCTGGCTTGCGTATAAATGGACGCTAACTCCTTTTACGCAAGCCATTATTGTCCAAGCTGTAAGTCTACGCCCCATTCAACATACACACATAGATCACGACCATTATACCCAGAGGGTAAGTCAGAGACTGAGCCATGAGGACTACAGAAACAGTCCACTGCCATAGTCCACGTTTCAACAAATTCCAACTGCACATGTGCTCAGCGTGATAGGTGGTGAGCCTATCTCCGCTCTATGCTGTATACACAGTATTTATTCCGTTAGTCGCCTTTTACGACACCCAAAAGAAGGGGGGGCTCATTCAACAATAGGCACAAATAGCGGTATATCACCAAAAGTGCAGATCGTAATTTCAGCGGAATACATTACACGGAGTCGTGATATCGCGCAGACCTCCGCCGGACGTGCTGAGAATAGGTAAGGCTGTTGATTAGCTCGCTCACGGCCCTCGCGTTGTCCTTATTTTAATAAGGCCCGCATTAATGAGAAACTATTGCGCACTGTCAGTAGAAACTACTGCTTTGTTTATTTGTTTATTAAAATCAGACAAAACATAGTAGGAACAAACCTATATAACACACCTATAAATCTCGGAAACTAAGCTTAATGACATAAATTGTGTTTAATAGACAATTAAAAACTCCTTGAACGAAAGTAATAAAACTTCTTATTTATTGCCTCTGAGGTGGCACGCAGTCATATTATGACTGCAGGACACTTGAAACCAAGATGGCGTCAAGTGGCACCCCCCCCCCCCGCCAGGTAGCTATTTAGCTATTTTAAACATAGTAGGAACAAACCTATATAACACACCTATAAATCTCGGAAACTAAGCTTAATGACATAAATTGTGTTTAATAGACAATTAAAAACTCCTTGAACGAAAGTAATAAAACTTCTTATTTAAGTTATGACATTAAAAAATCAAAGTTGAAAAAGGGAGAGTATAAAGAACTTGGTGTACAGCATGCCAAACCGCGTATACGCTGTAATGGAAGAACGAGGAGGCAATACGAAGTATTAGAATTAAAGAAAATCGTAATGTTGTTCATATAGTCCCGTTAACTATTGTCTTTTTTGAGGCGCGATCAGCAGTTTTTTTTTCTTTATGTAATTTTTTGTAAATAAACCGTGTGACTCATCAATTTTATTGCTTTTATTTAAGGAGTATTTAATTGTCTATTAAACACAATTTATTTCAATAAGCTAGCTAAGCATTCTTGGTTTACGAGAATTATAGGTTTCTTTAAGTGACCTGGATTCATTGCTCTCGAGTGTATAATATACTCGTGTAAGTAAATTATAGCATGATAGTCCCTTTGCTGGACAAATCCTCAATCTTTGAATTTAAGTATGCATAATTATACTTAAATTCAAAGATTGAGTAATAACTTCTGAGTGGTAGAGCCACGCTGCGTTGCAGCACGCATTGGGTCGGCTCGCCCGGTGTAATACCACCCTCTCACGAATATTCGGCGTGAAATAATGGCACTTGGTGCTGTTGTGTTTCGTCCGACCAGTGAGGGTACCGGAGGCCCCTTCCCCCCCCCCCCTTCTCCCAATTCCTATTCCTCCCTTAAAGGCCGGCAACGCGTCTGCGATTCCCCTGGTTTTGCGGGTGTCCATGGGCGGCGGTGATTACTCTCCATCAGGTGACCCGCCGGCTCGTTTGCCTCCATCTTTTATAAAAAAAAACGTATATATAATTATATATATAAATTATAAATACAAATGATGGGTACTGCCTTAATTGGCACCACGCTTGCCATAAGCTGGCTTCTGATTACAAATCCGGGTTATTCATCGGAAAAGCCGAAACTCTTGCTCCAACTAAGGAATAAAACCTAGAACATTGGAATATGCTACTCGGCCATCGAGGCGTAGCTCTTATAATTATTTAAAAATGTTTACAAATGTCTTAGTTTTCTAGTGTTGATGTTGCATATTTTTCATTGTACTACCAATAACAAATATCCTTGAAAGATATGCACTATTTGAGAAAGTACGAAGGCACGAAAAGGTCCCCTCTGTTTAGTTATGAACGATCAATGTCTCGGAAACGCATGGAAAGCCAGAGATATGGCGGTTACCTCACACGCCATAAATATTATCATCCCGGGATTTACTTCTGGCAGTTTAATTTTTTTTCTGACCGGGAACGTTTGACAAGTTACCAACAGTTTATGTTGTTACAGGGTGCGGATATTATTATTATTACTAGTTGTAGTTGCATGTAGTCTTGTGATAAAGAAATAGGCAAGTTTTAATTTTGAACTTTATCTATAATTGTTTAGTTTTACACAAGGGGCTTTTATACATTAAATATTCTAGTTCAGAATTATAGACTAGACACATCAACAACTGACATGGATAACTAGCAGCTAGTTAGTGATTACACGCCTGGTGCCAAAGATATTAAATCAAAAAGCGTAGTGTATTTCAATAGATGAGGGCCTTAAACACTAAACGTAAATTACTAGTAAATAAAATAGTAGTGTTGTAATAAAAAAATAGGCTACCCTTATACCATACCAGAGTAAAAATAACCTAAACTAAAAACTAAATATGAATTCTGCCAATCGTATCTCAATTAGAAGTCAATGACATCCACTCGAACATCGAAACCATCGAACGCTATTTGATATTTAAAAAAATATGATTGGTGTATAAGTAGATATCGTAAAAAACTGTATTACAAAATATAAAATAATCCGCAATGAACACTTCCAAAAGTGAACATTGCGCATTCAGCATTGGTGCATAATAGCTAGTATTACAACGGAACAAAGACTAGAAAGTTAAAAGCTCTCCATTCAAGTGTACATTAATTAAAGGCCTTTTCCAAATGTTGCATATTTGTTTTCCATTATGGCGTAGAATCAAGATGCTTAAGCCGCGCCCAGGTGTCCCGCTCATTCGGATGTTTGCCTGGGGTCACTACACCCACTTGCGAAGGGTGCACTATTCAAGAAAACCATAGAGAGTCTTTAAACATAATAAAATATTCGTAGTCCTACTGCTGGGCACAGGCCTCCAACATTGACAACGATACGTGGTCACTTTATATTACTAAATAAAATATGCAAATACTAACGAATCGGAAACGAATCCTTCACTTTTTTACTATTATTGTTTTATTTACACTGCACTTTTCCGCCACAATACTTTTTGGTATATGCCTATATACCTAGCCAGTGCCATGTACCTACGCGAAGGCTAGTTAAGTGTCTAGTTTTACTAGTTATCCAGGCCAATTAGAGATGAAAGCACTCGGAAGCAGGCTTCCATCTTGTTACTAACAAGCAAACTGTACATGTGTATAACTTTTATTGGCTTCTAGTAATTTAAACATATAAAAATAACATATTGGAATATAAATATTTAATGTTTTTGGTATCCCAAATATTCATAAAATATACGAAAATAAAAATAGCTAACCATATAAAATACGGTGCAAGCAATTCAAACATTTGACTACTCCAAACATTCCGCTGTCCCATTTAGGAATTACGTACATCGAAGATTATCGTAGCTCGAGCCGCGGACCGGAAGCTGCAGGCGAGGGCGCCGCCCTCCGTTATTATCTACCTGCAACGTCACTTCCGCCTGCCCGCTGGCTCGCTCGTTTATAAAGTTGTTCGATTTTTAAAAACTAGTGTTTTCTAGTTAAGTTCTTTTCTGAAAAAAGTCGATTACACTGTTAAATTGTAAAGCTGCATTTTTCTTCTTCATCATCAGCTTGTTAAACATCGCATAGCTGGGCTTAGGTCTTCCCAGTTTGGTCTAAAGTAGAATTTGTAGAGGTTGTTATAAAGTTATATTAATAAAGGAGAAAAAAAAATCTTGAGAACAAATTACAATTTAGAAAATGTTAAAAAGAAATGTCGCCGCTTGGACAAAGACACTACGGGTTTATAGTTCTCGAAAAAGCGAATCCAGGTCTTAGATGGTTTCTTCTTAAGGGGATCCTGCACGAAATTGTGAAAATTTACGTATTTTTAAGTTACTTGTACTATGCCTGAATTAGTTAAATACATTAAAAGAACTTTATGTAAGTTAGCCTTATCATTGCATGAGGTCATTGGCCTTGTTGAAATTTAAAACAAATTCTTTAAACAATAACAAACAATGCATAAATCTAATGACTTCTAAACACAGATTTTTTCGACAACTTTCTTAACTTTACGCATGAAACAATTATTGTTTCATGCGTAAAGTAAATAGGAGTCATTACATTTATGTATTGTTTGTTATTGTTTAAAGAATTTGTTTTAAATTTCAACAAGGCCACGACTAACTTACATAAGTTCTTTTAATTTAATTAACTAATCACCGCATTCTACAATTTCGTGCAGGACTCCCTTATAGAATTCTCATAATAAAGTTAAATTCTTTATACAGTTTGTAATTGCCTTAACGTACCCCATTTATCCTAAAGGCTTCAAGGGGTCTGAATTTCCTGATGTTATTTCACGTGTTCAATTATGAATAACTATCTAATTAAACCAGGCCTAGGGCTGTGTGTCTCGAAGTTGTTGGACACTAAAAGCGTATAGTACAGACGAGAAGGATGTTGAAATAGCTTTATTATTTTTGAAGATTGTGAAGGTTTTGCCAACCCTATGGTAGCCGGCGAAGCGTTCAGGCAGATCGTGATGGCTTAGCAACTTTCGTATTTAATTATGTTTGTAGCTATTTATGAGAGCGGTGTTTGTCGGTTGTTACAATTTTTGAGCATAATATTACATTCTCAAAATATTACATTCGCAGGATATTATATTCGCAAGATACTATAGTTTGGACAACCATCGAGAAAAAAGTAATAATCGTAATTTTGCATTCACAATGCTATATAAGGTGAATGCTAGAAACCGCAAGAAACTTCAAGGGCTGATCAGGGCAAGTGATTTTAAACATGACAATAATGACAAAAAAGATTGCAGACTAACGTAGGTTACTTATCGCCCAGCTGACGCGGACGGGTCAACTGACGGGTGGGTCAACGGCCGGACGCTGCCCGCGCGTTGTAAATAATCGTTATTTAATAGATAATTCTTTAATTTTATTTTTCTAATGTTATTGCTTTAAAATAAATTATATACTAAAAGACTATCAAATTAAAATTCATGAAGTTATCTATTGAAAAATAAAAAAAGCACGAATTTCTTTTTTGTCATTTATATCATGTCTAAACCACTTGACCTGACCAGCCCTTGAAGTTTCTTGCGGGTTCTAGCAGTCCCCTTATATAGAAAAAATCAATCAGTCTCTTCCCATTCGAGCTTCCTGAGACTGGTTGATTTTTTTATAGTAAACATTTTATCTAAGTATGTGTTTCCAAAAGAAAAGTTTAAAGGTATGTTTATCCAGTCCCGAGTCACCATAACACAAGCATTAGGTTGTTTAGCTTTGTCGGTGGCGTTATGTGAATTATCTACACATTATTATTATAAATAATATGTGTGCCTAGTACTCTCCACATTGACGACAAACGCAATTGAAGGATGACATATATATTTATATTTTACAACGAGGAAGCGCTAGGCGAAGAACTTGGTGCTTTCCATTCGTGGTTCCCTGCGGCATAGAAAGGATGGTAGGTACTAGGTTTCAAAGTGGAGCCGAGTCGCGTAGAGGCTCATTAAAAGAACTACCACCCCCTCTCTTCCCTTGGGTGTCGTAAAAGGCGACTAACGGACTAAAGGCTGCACAAACATCCAACAGCATAGAGCGGCGATGGGCACACCACCATTCACGTTGAGCACATGTGCAATCGCTATTTGGTGAAAAGTGGACTATGGCAGATGACTACTTTTTTGCGGTACTCATTGCCTAGTCTCTGACTAACCATTCGGGGATAATAATCGTGATTATATATCTATATATGCATGTATTTAAAGTGAAAAGGCCTCCTCTTTCTCCGTCGAGCTTTTGTAACTGGACAGGAGTGTGCCACATTACTCTAGGTACTGGCTTCGGTGTATATTCTTGTGTTGAGAATGGTAAACTAAGAATAAGACCACAGTGGCGATCAATGTCCATTATTATATTGTTATATCTCTTATATTTACGTAATTTACCTATGTATCACTCATTTATTTACTTACTCAACTGGCTCAGCGACCTTGTCTTGGGGTGAGACTGGCTTTAAACCATAGAAGGCATCACTGCTTTCGATCCTGCTCCTTTTTACATAAATAAATAATGTGACAATTAGTAGAACAAGTTATTAATTATTTCTAGTGTAAAAGTAGGCTACTTAACTAATTTATCAGTCAGTGTGCTAAACAAAATTACCTCATCCCGATAAACTGGGAGACAAACATGCGACCCCTGGCTTTTGGCGGAGTCGTCCAACTGGAAGGCTTAGGTTAGGGGCTCCCTCGCGTCAGCCAGGTACCACTTAGCTGCTTTTAAAGGAATTTAATGTCTGACAGAAGCAACATCCGCTTTGTACTCGGAAACATAAATATTGAAGTGCGTTTTCAAGTAGGGTTCTTTGATGGTGCTTTATGATTGAAACATGTTAAGTCACATTGTGCAAACGGTTTGCACAATAATTTTTAATGTGTGTGTAGCAGCATCTGAATCACTGATAAACATTAAATTCTCATGCGACAATAAATCATTTATACCTACTTGCACAATAATGTTGTTGTTTGTGTGTTTTTTTCTATTGGTAATTATGTGTAATATCAAGATTGCAAGCTTCTAAAACATGAATGATTGCGTTTGTGTACCTAGTTTAGTTTTTTTTTGTATTTTAAACGTATTATATCTTTTATAAATCTATTAATATTATTATCACACTGACAATAAAAGGCGAATAAAAATCGCCAGTAATTTTACTTGTTCTCACAATTCCTTAACTCGAACGGAGTCGCGCGGCAAGCTTATACGAAATAATATAACATAGATAGAACCGATTATTGAGTTACCGTCACGTCTTTTCAAAGCCGGGATCGATCATGAATAGATCGGTAAACTTATGTTAACGGTTAAACGTCTGAGGTATTCAATTCATACCCGGCGGTTTCACAAGATAAGGCAAGTATTTACGGCGAACCGTAGAATCTTGCTCATCTTAACATCTGTATTCTATTAGCAAATACGATTTAGCTGGCCTTCGATTAGACCAGCTCACATGGAGCTCTCCCCTCCCCTTTTTCTGTTGCTAAGTGGTTAACTTGAAGGATGTGTGGCGTGTAATCAGAGGTCTCATTATGGCGGGCGGGCGTAAGATCCAACGAACGCCTGAGGTGCCATGAGGCAGGTATGAAGGAGGTACGTTAGGGTTGTTATGACTGGAAATATTGTTTACCTTGGTGAACGTAGTTAAGTAAGATTTTGGAGTAAAATTTAAAGCGCTAAGTAAAATGTATTACAAAACAAATAAGAATAATCAAAATATTTTAATTACCTATTAGGGATCTGAAAATAACGAAAAAGTATCAGGTTCCATGAAAATATTTCAGACACATAAAGTCATACACAACTTCTTGATTTCTAAAATATAAATTCGGATGTTCATGACGTAGTGGTTGATTTCATTAATTATGGTCACTAACAGGGCAATTAGATTTAAAATTATCTATTTAATTACCACCTAGATTATAAAACCTTGTTGCGTAACGGTGAAAGAATACTACCACCCCCTCTTCTTCCTTGGGTGTCGTAAAAGGCGACTAACAGCATAGAGCGGCGATGGGCTCACCACCTGGCACGCTAAGCACATGTGCAGTCGCTATTTGGTGAAAAGTGGACTATGGCAGAGGACTGCTTTTGCTGTCCTCATTGCCTAGTCTCTTACTAACGACGACTAATGACGACTATTATCCCTGAAGGATTTAATAGTCATGATTATACCTATATATGTAAATTATAAAAAAAATAGTTGTCTACGGGTAAGTATTGCATGTATATGATTAATTAGACAATGTTTGAAAACAGTGATAGCACCATGATACAAAGTAATTCACCGAAAACTTTAGTCTAAAGCAATGTTGCCTTATAAACACAAATAATTCCTTCCAGTTATAATCTGACAGCCCTTTCATTAGAGACATGTCATCCAACCGGTATAATCTCGTTCGGAACGCGGGTACGAATTTCGTAAGTGCTCGGTTGAGTTAATGGATGAAAACATTAACTATTACGTCAGTGAATTTAGCTTACGGCTAAGGGACATTGCACACGGGCAACTCTGATTGCATAATTCTTGGTAGTAGGCACAGAGTACTGGTTGCCAGCATAAAGTTACTATAGTAACTTTATGTTGCCAGTTTTATTCACCATTTGATTACAAACATACGTTAGCGAAGACGAGAATTTGTATGGCTATATTACAACTCACTACCTTTGTAATTTGTAAATAGTTTATTTTAAAAATATAAATATTTAATATTTAATTTAATTTGTGTGTGTAGTTTTCTTGTTTTATATCTAATGCTTTGTATAAAAATCTTTGTAAAAAATGCTAGTCTAAACGTCATGGATACTTGACCAGGACGCTAATAATAAGCCATCTTTTTATAAGCCTACTTTCTAAGCACATCCGAAACTTCTTGGTCCATAATTCATCTTACACTGCGTGTGCTTCTGTGTCTATGTATAAACTGTACCAATTGCTAGTTAAAAAAGGAATAGAGCATTGCACAACGAATTTACGAAGTTTCCGATGTGTTTAGAGAGTAGGCCTATGTAGATGGCGCTCCCTGCTACATGCCATACGAACTCTCGTTTTCGATGATGTGATCGAATGTCGGATAAAATTCACAAGTCCTGGTTAAGTAGTCATACTTAATCGTCAGAATAAGATATATAATAATTTATTATAATTTTTATTCTTAACAATTGTTGTTTAATATGATACTGGAAAACCAATTAACACATACTGTAAACAATAAATACTTAGTTCTCGGGATAAACTAATTAGAATAAATATTTCCGAAACAATGATTTAGTTCATGCGACTATTACCGGGCAACATTTGTAGCTTGAAAATTGGTCGTGTAAAACACCATAAGGTGAGTAAACATATTCTCGAGACGATTTTGTGACGTAAATATCTTGTATATTATCCCAGTTTAGAAATCATACAAACCATCATACCCTTTCAACAAACCTAAAATTATACAAAAGTATGCAAGTAGACTTCAGAAAAAGTACAAAATTAGATTTGGCGCTGAAAATTTTAAATGTCGCTGCTGTCTGTTTTTCTTTGAATATACCAACCACTACATTGAGTTCTGAATAACCATAAAACTGCGAGCTAAAAGATAAGTTGTTCAAAGCTGTTGAACATTTCGACAATTCGTGTCGAAACTCGCAATGAAATTTATTAAATCAACGGTCAAATACTTCGGGTGCGGGCGCGAGTATGAAAAATAAACTGAAACGACCGACGGCGCGGCGGCTGAAGGGAAACTTTCACGACGCACTCTGAAGGTTCTGGCACATAAACTTACAGTAGGGTAAGTCACCATGATTACTTATAGATAATTATCAGCGAATATACGTTACACTAGATAGGCCCTTCGGAACACGCACTATGTTCCACTCATCTGCGGAGTCGACTCGGCACCTTGCTTTAGTGTGGCTTTGACATTCGCGCGTACGGAGCGGCGAAAATAATTCTTTATTTCTTTTCAAAGTTTACATCTAGACGTTTACTACAATTCAGTTGTCAAGTAAGTGAAATTAATTGTTATTCAAGTCATTATTATGTAGTTATATCGTATTATTAGAATAGAAAAGATATTTTTTCAATTATTGTTATTAACAATCTATTTGCGACGCCATCTTGATACACACACTACGTTGTCTTTCACCGATCTGGCGCTGCGGCGCTGCGATGTCTGTCTGTTGATTAGACGACATTTAAATGTTTAAGCGCTGCAGCGGCTCCAGCGAACTTTAGGTCTCTCATTCCAGAATTTGAACAAACGGTTTGTATGAACGTTCTTGTCTATACTTCTAGGTCAATGATAATTATGAGGTTCTATTAGGTTTCTTTATGGTGGCTGCAGGTGTCATGAAAGGCTACTAACGGACCAAAGAGAGCATTTACATGCAACAACAAAGAGTTGGGTTGGGTTGTGCAGGTGGACCTGTCAGGCTGAGCACATGTTATGCAGTTGTTATTTAATATTTATATGCGTATACTTAGTAAAGTCGTTTTTTTATGTACTCAGTTACTCCTACTTAATAATTATAATAGTATCATAGGAAGGAGCTAGTACTTATAGCACGGCTTTTCCCAGGTTAAGTACTAGCTGCACCTAGAAATGTTCATCTATCGTAGAATAAGTATTATGTATTGTACACATGGTGTTGTAAACTGTTTTTCTATTAAATAAATTATTATTATTAATAATAAGAAATGATAATAAAGTTTACTATGGCCAACGGTCGTACATAAAATCTTACAAGTAATAATGACAGTTAAATTATTGAAGTTATGACTATAAGTATGTTAATGTTGTGTACTGACTATAGAGGACATTAGGTAGTCGATTCCCGATCCGATTCATTAAAAAAAATCTTAATTTTTTTTGCATAATTATTCTATTAAATAATGTTAGCGTATACACTAAGCGCGGGAAAAGATCAAATATGATCAAGTATGAAGGAAAAACGGGTCACACTCTATATTATACACATATTGAACCATACGCGTAAGTCGAAAGCACTAGGGTACCCAAATATTATGGAAAATATATAATGAAGCAATGTTGACTAAAACATAAGCATCAAGCACTGACAAATTTCGACGGTTGAAAGCCAGACCTCGGTAGCCAAGTGGTTAAGGCAGCCGCCCGGAATGCGGAAGGTGCGTGGTTCGATTCCCGCCTGAGGTTGTCGTCTTTTTTCAGTGTTTAAAATTTTACTTAAGTATATTCAAGCGTTATTAAAACGCTAAAATATAAAACATTAATCTATAAACGCAGCTTCATCTTAACCGAATGTTCAAATATTTGTAAAAATATTTCTTTCGGATCTCAGAGGTGAAAACTTCTAAGATTTAATGAAGCAATGTTGACTAAAAACATAAGCATCAAGCACTGACAAATTTCGACGGTTGAAAGCTAGACCTCGGTAGCCAAGTGGTTAAGGCAGCCGCCCGGAATGCGGAAGGTGCGTGGTTCGATTCCCGCCTGAGGTTGTCGTCTTTTTTCAGTGTTTAAAATTTTACTTAAGTATATTTAAGCGTTATTAAAACGCTAAAATATAAAACATTAATCTATAAACGCAGCTTCATCTTAACCGAATGTTCAAATATTTGTAAAAATATTTCTTTCGGATCTCAGAGGTGAAAACTTCTAAGATTTAATGAAGCAATGTTGACTAAAAACATAAGCATCAAGCACTGACAAATTTCGACGGTTGAAAGCTAGACCTCGGTAGCCAAGTGGTTAAGGCAGCCGCCCGGAATGCGGAAGGTGCGTGGTTCGATTCCCGCCTGAGGTTGTCGTCTTTTTTCAGTGTTTAAAATTTTACTTAAGTATATTTAAGCGTTATTAAAACGCTAAAATATAAAACATTAATCTATAAACGCAGCTTCATCTTAACCGAATGTTCAAATATTTGTAAAAATATTTCTTTCGGATCTCCGAGGTGAAAACTTCTAAGATTTGATGAAGCAATGTTGACTTAAAACATAAGCATCAAGCACTGACAAATTTCGACGGTTGAAAGCCAGACCTCGGTAGCCAAGTGGTTAAGGCAGCCGCCCGGAATGCGGAAGGTGCGTGGTTCGATTCCCGCCTGAGGTTGTCGTCTTTTTTCAGTGTTTAAAAATATTTAATTATGGAAAATTTTATGAAATTAAGCACTCATAATTGTCGCTATGACATCGGTTCGTAAGTCTAACTGTGGGGCGGGAGCCTTGTACTGAGAAGAACCGGCAAGAAACTCAGCAAGGGCATTTCTTTTCTCTGCTAGTTTTTGTGTACTGTAGTTCAAAAGCTAGTTTGTCAAGCTAGATTTTATTTTATACTTCTTAGATCAATACTAACGTGCCCAGAAATATATCTGAATAAATATTTATTTTATTTTTCACGTTGCTTTTATTTCAGTCGGTTTTGCCTTGCAAACTTATCACAATATTTTTCCGCACATTTTTACTATATGACTTGGAGTAGATCGTAAAATATTATGAGGTACATTTCTTTGTTATAATAATATCATTCCTAACAAAAACTCTTATGTTCTGGTTTCGTCCTTCTGATCCAGCTATTTAGCAAGTCAAAAGATTTTTGTTTATTTTGGGCATTGGTCTAGTGCTCAAAAGGATGAGTAAAAGACTCACTAAAGCAAACCTTCTGCATAAGTTCTTTTTACTTTATGACATGACCCAGCGTATGGGAGCACTCTTAGTTTCATTACTTCTATATGGTAATGCCTTAAAATATAAACACATAAAGTATAGCCTGTTACTCTCCCTCTGCTGAGCTAAGGTCTCCGTCATTGAACTCATATCTTCGTCACATCATCATCATCATCATCATCATCATCATCAGCCTATAAACGTCCCACTGCTGGACACAGGCCTCCCACGTCGACAATAGCGCGTGGGGATATTGGGCCATGACCCATCACGCTGGCCCAATTCAGGTTGGTGGGTTTTAACGACTGCCATCTTACGACAACAACCGGGACCAACGTCTTAACGTGCCTTCCGAAGCATGGAGGAGCTCGAGATGTTTTAAATTTGGTCACTAATCCAGCGACCCGGCATTGCGAAAGTTGCTTAGCGGGCAAGATCGCAAGCCAAACGCGCTAGCCGCTGCGCCATCGAGCTCCTCCAGTGTACTATCGCGGACTACGTCGCTTTACCAGTCTAAAGGTCAAAATCCCTTGCACACCGCGTCGTCTATTTGGTACGGGCACGTACCCGGGCGGGCGGTGCGGTTCATACGAAAATCGCTGAAAAGTGGTAAAGCGACGGTGACCTCGACCGTACTTTTCGTTCTCTTCATCTTTGCTACAATTGATAGGTACTGGTTTGATAACCACACTTGCCAAATGCGGGAAGGCGATCACAATCCTAGCTGTGCATCGAAAAATATGAATTACTTTTATCTTTTACCAACTTTTAATTACTTTTATCAACCTGGGAGATGGACCCTAGACGTCCGGTTATAGGACTAAGTGCTTTATCACTGCCACTGAGGCGTTATATGAACAAAACTTTTTTTTTATGTGACGCGTCAATGTGACTACATCCTGCCTGATGGTAAGTAGCCGATGCAGTCCAAAATAATAAGAGCGCTCTTCACCGTGGAACAAGCACGGTCACAAGCGCACCCATTCAAGACCCGGGACTATAGGAGCTGGGAAACACATGCGCCGGCAGAGAATTCCAAAGCCGAATGGTCTTAAGGCCCCTCTTCACGTCGGCAGACGCATCCGCAGACGTCATGCGGATGCGTCGGCCGATTTGTAGAGGGGTTGGTTTGCTCGCCTGTAGTAGGTATTTAACGTCTGCAGATGCATCTGCCTCGCATCCGGCTGTTGTCGGTTTTTGTGGCACGCATCAAAGGGATTCGGCGCCAACGTCCGGCGTCTGTCCACACGTTTGCCGGCGCATCAGTTTGATCGGAGTTGCGATTGAGAGTGCACGCGTGCTTCTTGTGTTTTAATTCTCGTACCTACTATCGTTTTGATGGGTGGTGAGTGGTGGTGGTTTGGTGGACGAGAATAAATTTTGTATACACGTTCAATGAGATGAATAGATGAAAAACTTGTCCAGGGATAACTAAAAATTAAAAAATAAATTAAAAGTAAAAAACCTTTTTAAAAAATAAGCTTTTATTTAAATGCGCTAAAAAGAAAAAAATAAACTTTTACTTCAAAGCTTTTACTATCAACAATTTATAACGTCATCAAAAAAATTAATATGATATAAAAATATGTATAAGTAAGTATGTGTAAATAAACAATAAATTACTTACTTAAATAACTCGATGTGATTGATTTTAACTACTGAAATTGCGAGTGCGAGCGCGAGTTGCGTCTGCCCAGAATGAACATAGACTGATCGACCTACAGACGTGTGGACAGCTCGTGGAAATTCATCTGAGTATGCATCTGCCAATGTCCGCGGACGCATCTGTAGACGTGTAAAGGAGACTTTACACAGGAACGACTTGCCAATATTTTTGGTCTGGGTGCTAATATAAAAATTAACCGTGTCGCGTATCGGTAAAAGAATACTCTCACCCCCTCTCTTCCCTTGGGTGTCGTAAAAGGCGACTAACGGACTAAAGACTGCACATTCATCCAACAGCGTAGAGCAGCGATGGGACGCCACCTGTCACGCTGAGCACATGTGCAGTCGCTTGGTGAAAAGTGGACTATGGTACAGGAATGCTTTTGCGGTCCTCATTGTCTAGTCTCTTACTAACCCTTCGGGGATAATAGTCGTGATTATATGTATGTATGTAAAAAAATATTGTAGAATATTGGAACGTTGAAATAAAATGACTAACTCAGGAACAAACCTACGCTCTCCAAAATTCGGGCAGCTGCGTTGACCACTCGGCCACCGAGGTATTGGTTAGACCTGTCGTAATTTTTCAACGCTTTTATAACAACAATATGTTTTTTATATATGTTTATTATATATCATCAACCTCTTAAAATTTACATCCTAAGAGGTCTAAACAAAAATATTTTACAACATTTTAAACATTCAGCTTCATTTGCAATATTTGAGGAATAAACACTGTGCAGACAATTGTTTTATAATATGTACATACATACATACACAACTATTACCCGAAAAGGGTTAGCCCAGGACTAGGCAATGAGGGTTGAAAAGCAGTGCACTACCGTTGTTCACGATTCATCAACAACTCAATCAAAATCAATATCAAAATATCTTTATTCAGTAAGCTTAAAATAAGCATTTTGAATCGTCTACATTTAATTTAACTGCACATGTATTCAGCGTGATATGCGGTGAGCCCATCGCCGCTATGCAGTTGGGATGTTTGTGTACTCTTTAGTCCGTTAGTCGCCTTTTACGATATCCAAGGGAAGATAGTATTACTTAAATGAACCGCCACCACCCAACTCTATGTACTAAATGTTAATAAGCTTTGTAGCTGTACACTGTTTCTTTTGGTCCCCCAAACGGCTTGTCCGTTTATCATAGCTAGCAATCGAGTAATTGAAATGTCCGTGCGGCCGACCGATGACAAACTCACTCCGTGACATAACAGCCCGTCGCAGCCTTCATCGCCGTAATGAACAAATTTTGTACATACCTACCGAGCTATGTATGTGTTTACAATGAAATCAGTATACCCAATTATGAGTTGATCGATTCATACCAATTAATGTAAGCCAAATTATATTCATAAAATTTGATGTTTTTACGTTAATAACGTTCAGACATAAGATCTGTATGTCTGTCACAAAGACTCCTAAGGATACTTACAATTTATTGTTGGTTGTTTTTTTCTAGTAAACATTTTATCCTATCTTTCTATTTATTTTTATTTCATGTTCTTATTGTACAGAGGGAAAAAGAGTTTTTTCAGTGACGCATGTTTGCAACTTTTCTTGTGTGCTGTCTTACGCTATGTTTCTTAATCTATTACATTCTTTCTTATTCTATTACATTTATTATTCTTAATCTATTACATTATTTCTTATTCTATTCTATTCTATTATATTTCAATGCCTAACTAAGTTTAAAGGGTTCTAGATACAGTGAAACTACAGGGCATAGATACATGAAGTTTCGTGGACGACAGCAAGCCCGTGAGTCTTTGAATGAGTCTTTGAAGATGAATGACATAAACAGCAAGGCTTACGCTCAGCAGTGAGTTGACAAAAGCTGAAAAAGATGACGATGAATGCATTCTTAAGTTCTTCAAATACTTCGATTTATTTTCGTTGATTATCTTTTTTATTCACAAAGCGGTTTAGATGATCACGTGATGGTAAGTAACGATAAGGTTGAAGATCTACGCACAGGAATTGCAGTGGTATGTTTCATAAATTCTGCTTTGTTAATTCAGCACCTTTCGTATTGGCGCCATAACCAAAGTTTAACATTGAAATTTGTATGGTACACCGAAATGTTGTTATTTATTTTATGTTTCTAACGCTTTGCGTTAAGAACGCACAAAAAACTGAAACTTTGAAAGAAAATGACTACCAACCCATCTAAGGTAGTCATATTTTTCAACATTTCAGTACTCTTTATAATAATTTCGCTGGTCGTGGCAGAGGAGTGTTGGAGCGAACGGCCGGCACCTGGTCCCCAACTGCATTCTTACGGCGCTCGCAGTTGCCGGCTATGCACATAGTAATGAGGTGCTTGGGCGTTATTAAAACCTCCATTATCCACGACCTGGATGCCGACGATCTACTTAAAGACATTCGTACACGAAAAGTTGGCGAAGCGTTTGTTACACGTCGTAGGAAGCATCGATTTTATTGGTATTTTTGTAACAAAGTAGTTTTCAAGGGCTCAAAGTCCAGTGAAATTACAGGGCAAAGTCAATTAATCAGGACATAGTCCATTAGCTGTGTGGCCGCTTTCTTTCAGGTGGGCCATAAAGTTAGGTATACCCATGTACAGTTGTACCCAAAGTACTGAAAATAAACAACAGCCTTATTTTGAAATTATTACAATGACTTTAAAAATAGCTTATTCTCAACATCTACACAATTTTAGAAAATTGTGTAAAATGATGAAAATAAAATGATCATAAGGAAAATCGGCTGATCCACTGTAACGGTACAGAATGAATGGTATCCGTCCGTTAGTAAGGAATGTGTGGGAGTAGCACTAACATAAATATTAATGCGTAGCACCATTAATATAATAAGCATGAAAAAGGGAATAATAAACTAGTTCAGAATAATGGTCCGTGGTCTAACGCTTTATCTCTAGTTTGAACTTCGCGGGGACTGCTCTGTGTGCTCCTTGCGACATAGGCGCCATCTAGCGTGAGTTATTTACTTGAGCTTCGCATAAGGTTGCTAGTCTGACTTCTTTATTTTGAATTTCGCGGGGACTGCTCTGCGCGTCCCTTGCGACGTAGGCGGAGTCTAGCGGGAGTCATAAGGTTGTGAGCTTGACTAGAACCGTATTTTTATTTTGAATTTCGCGGGGACTGCTCTGGGGTCGGGAAAGTGGTTCACCTACGGGCGGACGCCATCTATGGTCGGAATACGGAACTTTTGATAATTTCCCAAAATATAGGATTATTGGCTTAAGTGGAGGATTATTGAGAGGGAATTGTTAATAGAAGGCTACATTTAGATATTCAAAGATGAAATATTGGCTGTCGGACGAGATTTGGTTAGATTATGGAAAAATTTTAGAATTGCGCGGCGAAGGCGGCAATGAGCGAGCGAGAGGTTGAGAAAAAGACAGAAAGAGAGGTCGGATGATAGCTCCACGTGGCGCGACGCGAAGGCGAGGGGCATCGGGGAAACAGCTAGCGATTGGTTGAAGGGAAGAAAAGCGGACTCGCGCGGGCGTATGTTAGGCGCGCATGGCGCGAAAGTTAAGATGCTTGGGAAAAGGGCGGAAAATTAGGGGGCATTCAATTTTGGGACGTCGGCGGTGCGGTCCAATTTAAGAGTGCGGTACTACTCATACGGGAAAAATAGTGTCCGAGCTTTGATAGTGCGCTAAGTGATATTCGAGCTGCGATATTAATTAAGATTTGTGAAATTGAAAGTGATTAATAAAGTAAAACTATTGCGATCGCAACTCGAATCCGTTAACGGAATGAAGTATTCCAGGGTACATCGGCGGAAACGCGTAACGGTGGCAACGAAAACCTATGTACCTTTCAACAGACTTCGGTCTGGATGATCTTTGATTGTATTTAATAAGATCGGCGTTTTAAATCATTACGCTAAACAATACACTATCTTCGACGGAGTAATGGGGGAGAGACAGTTGTCTCCCTAGTGAAAGTTGAAGATAGGTCAGACACCATTTAGCTGGAGGTAGACCCGTATGACCCAGTCCAATTTCGAGTCTACCTCCGTACATACAGTGTAGTGATAGGAAAATAACACACTGAGTATACTGGCTCGACTGATAGAACATTTAGGAGTTAGTTGCTTTCAGGGGCAATGCGACTCTCACAACACATCACGAATTTAAATTAAATGTGGCTCGGGCCTAGATTGCAAGGTACACAAAAAGGGACTGTTAGTTCGACAAAATATAGGCATTTTCAAGTGAGGAAAGTTGTAGGAATCTATAGGTAGGTGGATATATATATGGTTAGTTATGGGAGGCAAGGTATTTGCACGCAGTGCGTACATAGGATGGGTGCTTGAGCCGCAAGGCCAGGCCGGATTAATTCAGACTAATAAGGTAGGGATAATTAAGTTACGGCGCTAAATAAAATTATGATGAAGTGATGTGGGTCCTAGCTAGGCAAGTAATCTGTTACCGCAGGCCGATAAAATTCTAATTGTTTTCCTAAAGTTGTTACCGATTAATTATTCATTTTAAATAATTAACAGAAGTATGATAATATTGTACCATCATTACTTGGAATACCTAAAAGTCTAGACTGGTTTCCTATTACAAGAAAAATACTAAAAAGTTATAGCAAATAAGCTTAGCCGTACTGTGATGTTTGATTTCTAATACTGAAATGACCAAACAGGCATTTTTTAGCTTTCCCTGGGATGCGATACGATCTCACATTGCTACACTCTTCAAGGTATGGAAAATTTTACATCCGATACCTATTAGCAAAAATAAGCTGATACAAACTGAACAACTAAAACCAGTTTAGAACCTAGGATAAGTCGTTGAAAGAAGACATTGCAAGCTATGAGCTTCTAATAATCTGAAACATAGAAATAATTGATTGATAACAACCAGCTAATTAGCCTGACAATGGTCTACTAATACCATTTGAATAGACCTCTTAAGATATGTAAGTACTTACTTCTAATAATATGAAACATAGAAATATTTGATGGGAACAATCTAATCAATCAGACTAATACCTAGTACAGTCTAATTTATACTTATTAAAGTGAGTAAAAGATAACTTCTAAATGTAATTGATTTAATGATTAACAGGGATAATTAACTACCTAATTTACTACCTACTAAAAGTATACTAACTATGATTTAGTAGTCTATCAATTTAACCACTCAGTCTGAGAGACAGGGGGTGGAAGTTAATGGAAAAATAATTAACTTAAGTTCACTTCCTAAAAGTCAAGGATATTGAATAAATTAAACATCTTTCAATAAACTTGAGATGTACTTATACTTTATAAATCTGTATAATAAACTCTAAGAGTAACCCAAAGTAATTTACTTCAAATGATAGTATTCTATTTAAGTTCACTTCCTAAAAGTCAAGGATATTGAATAAATTAAACATCTTTCAATAAACTTGAGATGTACTTATACTTTATAAATCTGTATAATGAACACTAAGAGTAACCCAAAGTAATTTACTTCAAATGATAGTATTCTATTTAAGTTCACTTCCTAAAAGTCAAGGATGTTGAATAAATTAAACATCTTTCAATAAACTTGAGATGTACTTATACTTTATAAATCTGTATAATGAACACTAAGAGTAACCCAAAGTAATTTACTTCAAATGATAGTATTCTATTTAAGTTCACTTCCTAAAAGTCAAGGATATTGAATGAATGAAACATCCTTTAATAAACTTAAGATGTGATAATCTGCCAATGCAGCCAATCCAATGTAGTTATATTGGAACTTTATAAGACCTGTATAATAAATACTAAGAGTAAATAAAAGTAATTTTACCTTTATTAATAGCATTCTACTTTAGCCACCGCCTGAAGTGGCGTTTGATTAAATTATCCATCCTTTACGGAACTGAATATAAGTTATTGCATTGAATCATTAAGTTCTTAATGTGAAAAGGATATTTGGATGATAGCAAGCCTTGAGATAAACTCTATTGATTTATGTGGAATAATAAGAATTTAAATTGCTAACACATAGTTCATAATGTAAAATGAAATTAAATTTTGAGGAGAGATGTAAATTCTCAGTTTAAAGAATTAAAGGCACAAGCTAATGATTAAAGTTAAATTCAATCTGGTCAGGGCTGATATAATACAATGAGCTGATCGGCATGCTAATAGCGGGGAGGGGCTATTAAATTACCAGAATCCTCTAATATGTCATGTAAATTGCACAAGACTTCTTATGTATCATGCTACTTTTAATAAATAATAATACCTGCAAGCTAAGCTATCATCTGATTACCTTTGAGTGGTTACAAATCTTCCCCGCAGCTGCAGTGAAGGATTTAGGTCACAGTTCAGACGGAGTCATTGCTAGGCTACACATATCTATGTTATGATCTATAGACTGGTAGGTAATTAGGTCAGGAGTAAATAATTTAACACAGGGATAAGCCAATTACTAAACTTTCACGAAAGAACTTGAGTTACTTAAATGCGGTTAACAACGGAGGGTTCACTAGACGATCTGGCCAAAATAGTAGTTATTATAATATTACATTGCTTGACTGAAATTCACTGCAAATAGAATTAAGCTATGCTAAGGTTTCATCATCATACAAACAATACGCACTAAACAAAAACTCCAAACACAACCATTAGATTGTAGATAAATTAGGTTAATTAGTTTTAAGAATTACATAATAAGTTAAGTTAAGGTGAAAGCGGCGAGGATGTGTGTATGTATTATAAGGTAGACTAGGCATATAGGTGTGAAAGGCATTAGATTTAGGTATAGAAATAATAGGGGGGTGGGGAGGTTACAATTTGGTAAGCCATGACCAGGATCAGAAAGTTAAGTTATAAATTATCATTATTATAGTTGTATTGGATTTCAGTCAAGCGGTAATACTTTAATTTAGAAGTGGGATTTTTTTTCCCACAAATTGTTGTCGTGTTGCGATGCGTGAGTTTAGAATTGGCTTAATAGGGAATAATTCAATGAAGATTAATTAATTCAGAGATATTGAAGAATTATAATTTGACACTTTTCACAATAAACTTTGTTGGATCTTCTGGAGTTGATTCATACACTTTGTATTACGGGCTCTTGATAATGGGTGAATTATAATTTGACACTTTTTACAATAAACGTTGTTATCTTCTAAAGTTGATTCATACACTTTGTATTACGGGTTCTTGATAATAGATTAAGACCAATATTGTAGACAGTCGCAATGAGAGCTGGAGCTAAAATTTTGTTGTACGAAATCTGTAACAAAAAGATTCTCAGGTTAGGTTAAAGGTCAAAGGAGATAAAACTACAAAACAATAATGTAATGAGTATTATTTGAAATACAATACCTTTCAGTTATTATCTTTTTCTTCTATATTTAATGGCGGATTTCGCCAGCATCAGGTACCGTGCGGCTGTTGGCGTTGTTGTTTTCCCAAAGTATCATAAGTGCGCGAAGTACATAGATATAGTTAATAACCGGGGGTATGGAGTATTAAATTTTAAAATTGTTGAGTTATCTGTGAATACTGAAACCTTTAGTAATTGTTTTCTATGAATACTGAAACCAGGTATCCAATTTTTGATAGGACGATAAGATAATAATTGTTGACGTTAGGAGCTATGGTAACTGTAGTTTTGTTTCTATTCCTGGTGATAGAGTTCATATAGGCATAGGCAACTGGTTCATACAGCCTTGTGTTGAGTTATTTTTAGGATCGTAAAAGGTCGATAGGGTGACATAGTTCAACATTTATTGATTTAGAAAGATTTGTAGAATAGGGGGCGGTTTAATTATTATTGCTGTCGGATGGAAAGGCAAGGGGGCGAGATTGGACAGAATTAACCAACTAAATTATTGCAGGATTCAATTTATATTATAGGACGGCGATATGCTATACAATATTATAAAGTTATGACGCTAACAGCATAATATAAAACTAATAATAATTATATTTTGACTAATAATCGTTGAGCGATTGCGGTTTTTAGTTGATGTGCTATTCCACGTATTATAATTTATTTTGTTGGTTATGTTAGAGAAAAAAATATAATAATGTACTTGAGTCTCACATCTGAAATCCATAGAGTAGTTTAGGCTAGTCAAGGACTATTACGTTCTTTGTCTATGGTTGGACCATAGAGACAAATGATTTAGCGAGACCATAAACAATCTAGAATTAGGAATGATTATAAAACATGAAGTCATAAAACCAATCGGAGAGGAAACTTCCTTGTCGCGTAATCATGTGATTTTGTTATAGCAAGCGGAATCACCTGTTATTTTCCATACGTGTTATTTTTAATACCTGCGATTTTTACATTGAAAGAGATTTTCCTAATACTTATCACGTAGTAGATTAGAATGCAATGACATTGTGGTGGAATTGTTATTATGTGACATGTAGGCGGGGACGATTGCTCTGCACAAGGGAAATTCCGCTTCATTTTGTTAGTTCGATAAAATCCTAGGAAAAGTAACATAAAATAATATTTCGGTTCAAAATACACGCGTTGATGAGAAATCGCGATTATAGGGAATAGCAAGTAGCAGGGATGTCATGTAGGGGATAGAATCATGTGACTATTCATTGCTAGTAGGAATTTTGGTTTAAAAGCAACGTAGTTTGGGATGCATAATGTAAACGGATAAATACGTCTAGTAGGCGATAAAAGTCGTTACCGTCTGGAAACAACTATCTAATATCTACTCTATTGTGGGGAGGTTACCTATTAGCGAGGCTAGATGGCGTTGGGTTACCAATAAAAGATTTTATTTTGGATGATGGTAAAAGGGTGCTGTCTAATAATAATATGTATAATTGAAATACTCTTGCAGCGTTATAAGTAGTCGTTACCGGTAATCATTGCTTCTTACCGTATAGTTGAAATCGTGATAAATAGTTAATTATGAAGATTTATAAAGGATAATTATTAGCTTAAGATGAGGTTAACGTACGCAGAAGTAAAGCTCGCTGGGCACAGCTTACTATACCTACTTACCTAATATTATCAGTTGTGAGTTACCTAGAGATATCTAAGTCGGGAGAGCGGTGAAAAGAAAAGACCTTACTACATGACTAATTAGTTAGGATAGGTAGAGATAGATAAATCATTAAATTCACTGGGTTGGATTAGCCTATTAACGGGTTCGCTGTCCAAGAAATATTAATTATAACAATTGGTTTTCTATTGTTATGTATCATATGTGATATATGAGAAAGGGAAACTGTTAAGAAGGGTACCTTGCACAATTGTCTATCTCCGTTGAACGATTAAGATGTTGAAAAAAAAAAAATTATATTACTTACTAAGTCTTGTGGGTGAGGAAGTGTAGGAAGTATACTAGTGGTAGCATTGCACGAGATAGGGTGTAGTGAATATATTCAACGACAAAATATTATATATATATATTTTATAAATCATATCCAATCAGTACTTGTTACAATACTCAATTACAGTACTCAAAGCAAAACATAATCACCCATTTTACAGACAAAAACATTGAATCAGATGCTTGACCGCGTCTACATAAGCCAGCAGCTTTGCTTGTGGGTAAATCGAAAGAGGCACTTGTACAAGAGGCTGGTATTAACTAATCGGGTAGTGCCGAAGGAGAATATTCTGACGTGTATCCCAGACGCTAGCTTTGATTAGTTGGTGGTTCTTCTAGGGCAACCATGCCGACTTACTAGGGATCATTGACTAGTCGAAGTTTGATTCTATACACACACAACACTAAAATATTATATTTATAATTATCTTAGAGCCGGCATTTAATTATATTTAAGGAACGATAGAAATTATGCATGCTAAAGAGATGTTAGTAGCAATACGATAGGCAAATTAGTAGAGAGAAAAAAAAAAATTACTTCTCGAATTACTTCTCGAAGATATCTAAGATTAACGGATGATGGATAATTGTGGAAGGTGGATATTAATTGAGCTTGGGAGCAAAATAGGGGTCGAAAGAAAAATATAATAGTAAAGAAAGAATAATAAATCGAAAGAAAAAAAATAAAAGTAGAAAAAAGAAATAGTTGATTGGCTTGAAGTCGAGATTTAACGGCAAAATTAACGAGTTATAGCACTGTTATGCTATAGGGATAACAAAAGCGTATGTTATCACATCAATTATAAAGGCGAGTTGCGGGCGGATGTCACGTCATAATAAATAATAACACAAGCTACTTATAAAACAGTGATCGATTTTATATACCACAATTTTAAGTTGTAGGATAATTTTAAACTCATAGTCCGCAGAAACATTCAAGCCGGAAATAAAGCGATGATATTGCGAGCTGAGAATAAATTTATTAGTGTAAAATTTATTAATAAGTAAATCCCTGATATTGCGTTATCGAGATTACAACACAAAATCAACTATCACAATTCGAATCATACAAAGTAATTATTTAGATGTTGTCTCGCGTCGACAGGTACAAATTTTAATTTAGATGGGTAAAGACATTAGAACTGAAATGGGTTTCGGATGTGTGACGTTCTTAGGATACGTACTGTTTAGTAGCATAATTTAAATTTAATAAAATCGGCCGAATTAGACATAATTCGTTTTGCGGATATATATATTTAACCGAGATTATCGTGGAGGTAGGCATAGTTCAAAGTTTATTAAACCCGACCTAGAGTCATAACCTATCTTTGTATGTCAGAAGAAAATAATAAATTTATTAGTAGTAGATTTTAGAGTCAATTAAATTTATTTTCCCGAGGTGAGACCTGAAACCTAGTTCGCACTAGGCCATTCAAATACTTTAACCGGTAATGTTGATTATAATAAATAAAGATGTTCGGGATTTATAATAATATTCTAATACTGCTATATTAAAACTGTTATTATGAAATTAAATAGGGTTGCTTAACAATTGACAAATAATTATTAACTCAATAATTTGTTTTAGTACAAAGTAAATGTCTACGGGTTTAGAGATGATAGGACGAACGAAACGCGGTTTTGACTTGTGGGAAGATCAGCGCAGACTGTCACAAGCGGGATTATCTTGTTTGGTTATTTATTATTATGAATTGTTAGAATTCTTAAATAATCTGGATTATTGGCATCTAATATGTACGTGATGTAATTGTAGATGATTAAAATTAGTGCTAATGAAGGTTATTGTCGGAATTAAGACACAACCTTAAAGGAGAATGTCCACTTTGTATGACGCTTAGGCCACTCGTGAACAGAAACTTAAGCTGAAATTTTCAGACTTATTTATTAGATAATATCCAATAGAAAGAGAATATAAAGGTGATTGTGTATCAAAATGTATATTTAGATCATAACCAAATTATCTAAGAGGGGCCAGATATTAAATAAAACAATAATAAAAAAATATATTTTTTTATTAATCTGTATCATAAGTTAATAACACTTGATCAAGAAATTGGGCTGGAGGACTTAAGTGTTCTTGATACCGTCCCCAGCCCAAATACCAAATAATTGACATTACATGTGCACAGCAACCTACTGTTCTACAGCCCACGATACAATTACAATAATATTGTTTTATTGCTTCCCTTCCTTCGGTATTATTTTCATAAATTATATAAACAAAATATATTTTCCTACTTATATGTCGGCTCTGGATTCAACCTCGCAATAATCGACTGTTGACCAAAGGAAGGGGAAAGCCTTCCAGTAGGTTGCTTTCAGTGTTTCTACATACTTCAATTGTATATGAACCATCCTGTCTTATGTGTTCCCCATAGTAAGAGCGAGCTTGTTTTAATTGGTAAGTACCACACGCAACCAGTATTAGCTCACTATCGTCTTGGAAATGATACATTATTTATGTTTACATGAATATTTTAGAAATCTGTTCGGCGTCTATTCAAATTATTATGGATTACAAAGTCAGCAAGTAGGTACATTACTTCGATGCATATTTTCATTCACGATTTCCAATATTTGGCCTGCATCCTCCCTGTCTCTGACTCTTTGATGAAACCTATTTATCAACGCTGCAGCTATGCGAAAGTCTGTCATGGCATGTCTCGACGCCAGATTAAAAAATTTGTGTCTGAGAAGTTTAAATGACTGTTTGAAAATCCCATTAACTGCTTCAACAACCCAACGACGACCTCCTTGGTCGAGTGGTTTGTACACCGGTTTTCATGGTGTCGCCATCTCTGAGGTCCCGGGTTCGATCCCCGGTCGGTTCAATTTAGAGAAAAACTGTTTTTCTAAACTGATTTCGGGTCTGGGTGTTTTTTCTATGTTTATGTATATTTATCCGTTATCTTACCATATAAACGAGTTTCACAAGAATACTCATCTTGGTCTAGATAATTGGTGTGAGCGTAAACAAAAATTTTTTTTTTTTTAAGGGCATATTGTGACAGCTCTAGACTTATTCGCTGCAAGCGTTGATAATTGGGTTTCACCTTCTTGTAGAGATGCAGGCATATGTACAGAATAGTTACATTCTTGTAACAATAAAACAGAATCTCTAAAGCCCCTATCCAAAATAAAAACATCTCCTGTCTGAAAATAACTTCACAATGGTTTAGTTTCATCATTAAATTCGTTAATAATAATATTAGCATCAGATGTTGTTGCTGGATAGGGGCCCAATACATCTATAATGTATCCATCGGAACACACAATAAGGAATGGTTTCATTAGGTTTCTATATTTGTGCAAAGAATAAGTATCTTTTTGGTACATATAGTTTGAGCTTTTTTGCACATACAAATAAGTTCCATCAATAATTACAATTGGCTGTCTAGTCTCACCACCATACAACCCATTAGGAATTATCAAATTCCTTTCCGATATTTCATTTCTACTTATATTACTGATTCCCAAGTTATTAAGTCATGTTTTAATATTTCACGAGCCTTCCCTATTAAACGCAGGAGTGTTGTCCTAGGAATGTTTAACATTGTTGAGATCCGTTGGTCACTATCACCCGTTCGTAATTTTAGTAAATATGCACCAAGTGCTACCTTGCCATTACGTATATTTGCCAGATGTGGCAGCCCTGCATAGAGTTGTCCAAACTGTTCTTTGGTTAATCCAACCCAATAATGAATAGCCTCATCTGTCATTCTTTCTACATTTAAAAAATCAAGAAATATTTGTCTTTCATTCACAAATGTTGCAAAATCTTCAATATGCTCAACAGTAAAACTATGAATAGGTTGTTGTATATTTGTTAAAACCTCCCAATTGTCGTTGTACAAATGAAATGAACAGATCCTACTGTTTTGGGGCACATAAAACTTAAAATCAGTAAACAATTTTACTCTTAGCCATTTGGGAACAACCAGCCGTTGGGTTGAATGGCATTCAGGGTAACAGCAGTACCTTTGAGTTCCAGAAGCTCTAGTATAATTAGGTAAGTTTACAAGTTGCTGTTGTTCATTTCTAGGCCGTTCACCTACTTCAGAATGGGCAGCAGATCTGTCTATTCTCTGCCAGCAAGGATGACATAACTGATCAGACCCATGCAACTGGAACAAAATAAAATAAAATATAAACAAAAAATTAGCAATTATCTGATATAAGTTGCACAAAGTGAAATATTGTGGCAGTGCAGCACTTACTTGGCGGGGAGCAATTTGTTCCATCACAGCATTCCTAATACGGGATTCCCTTTCAGTGTTGGAATGCAACCTGTGTGACCTCGTTCGTAATAACGAGCGTCTACAGATAACACAAACATTACGATGATGGCCACTGCTATTTGTTGCTCCTTCATTTACGATTTGTGTTCTTGATTGATGAAGAGCTGTAGTCCAGCATGAGTGACATACTACACTCTCATTTTCAATCTAAAATCAAAATAAACATGTTAGTTAGGGTTACAAATATTTTATTAGTATGGTTAGCTGGTTAATCTTGTGCTCTAGTTTGGTTTGGCGAGATCAACTCTCTAATATGTGTATGATACACACACACACCTAATCAATGATAGGTACTGTTGATTTATGGACCTAACTATGTACAAATCCTGGTTCTTGTCAGATTTACTACTGCTTACATTACATTTTATTTATTATTCATAGTTACAGCTATTAATAACACTATGAAATAAAATAAACACTTACCACTCGGGGGGCGATCCACTGTCTTACAGCAAGCTGCACCTCAATCAAATCGAGACCATGTCTTCTTTGTTGGCTCACATTAGTACCACAATTCAAACACCTCATCACCTCCTCTGGTTGTGGTGACGGTTCATTCGATAAATAACCGTAAGAAACTGCAGGTTCCATGTCCACATTCAAGCCAGGGTCATCATTATGAGCAGGTTCGGTATCCGTAGTGTGTGTGCCAGGGTCTCCGTAAAAGTAATCATCATCGGTGTCCGTAGAAGTGCTTGGGTTGACGGGAAACGAAGAATCGGGATCCATTGAGAAAAAACAGAGTAGTCGGACAAGAAAACACGAAAATAACAATCACGATGCAAAATAAACAAAGCGAATGACGGCTGACGCCGCCGGCCGGGAACCGCGCTTCCATCATGACGTTTAGGCGTAATGTTGCCATATTAAAAGTGATTTAGTAAATAGTATAAAATCAGATAAATCGATAAAAAAATCGATATTTTCAAATTACGGTTTGTTTTTTACTTTTTGTAATAAATATTAAAAATTAATTATAATCAATTATTAAAACAGTACTTTAAAAAATATTTTTACATTAAAACACATAAATATAGACAATATCAAAATATAACGGCAATAGTTAATTTGGTGATTTTTTAATCGATTGTAACTTTCAACTAATATTACAATCGTATTCTGACAACACTGAAAATCACATTAGGTACCGTACTAGTTTCTACACCAGAAATAAACATACATACTAACATAATTAATATTTTAACAATGCCGATTGATACAAATATACTTGGAATAACAATAAATAAAATAGAAAGGAAAATATTGGTTAATTTGATTTTCTGATTAAATCCTGTTAAAGAATGGCCTGAAGTGGACAATCCCCATTGTTAGTTAATGTGAACTGCATGTTGCATCTAGATTGTTTTATACAAACTAATTAATTGGCAGTTTACTAAACTTTTGTATTCACACTTGCAAATAAAATATTTTATTTGCAAGTGTGAATACAAAAGTTTAGTTAGGTTAGTATTATTCTGTTCTATTCTAGTTTTGTGGTAGCGTTTTACCTAGGGTTGTTCTAAATTATAAGTAATTAAATATTAATTGTCTGTTGCTGTCTTCTACGTTAGAGAAGGAACGGAGAAAGATAAGGGGGAGTCCCCATTTTGTTATAGTCAGCTGTATGATAGATAATCCTCCTAGTAAATATTTCTTGTGATTGCGGTAGTAACATAGAATGTTTATAGGATGTTTTGTTCATTAACTAATTATCCTCACTGCAGTTGTGGATAGGGATGGCTAAAGTATGTGAACAAAGGTGGAGAAGATTGGTCATTATAAATTAAAATAAATACTTGAATTGCAATATGCCTGACTAAATAGTGCGAAGAGGTTGGTGGACTATGTTAGAGGAATTCTCTATTGCATAATGTTCGAACTTTTGACATTTTCATTTGTAACTTTAGAATTTTGAATAGTGTATTTAACCAAGCGGGTCCAACGAAGAAGGCATGCTGAAAGCGAGGTCTTTGGTCGTCTATGCACACAATAAAACTATAAAGAAAAAAAAATTGAATAAAATTTATAGATGACACAAGGAGCGTTCTTAATTGGCACTGTTAAATTAGTAAAAGTAGCTTGTTTAGGGTGTTCGAACATTGTTTAGTCGCACTGGACACAAATAGAACTTAGTTAAGCGTGTAGGGTTTATTTGATTTACCTGGTGAACTAATTGAATCGAAGTTTCGGAAGTGTGCTGTAGAATTGGGAGTTACTTAGCACACAATAAAATTTAAGTAGTTTCCACTTAAGCTTCACCGCCGAAACTAGCCTTTCTAAAAGTTGTGAGAATTCTGCTGTAGGGTAATTCCATTCGAGGACGCCTTATGGAGTGTGGACCAGGGTAAATATGCTTGACTAAACAACAGAGGGGTATTACTGGTAGCTGCGGAAATGAGGTTATTGATAGCATTTCATTTTAGCGTTATCAGTGGAACTCGCGCTACTGGGGAATTTTACAATCTGGACGGAAGGCTGAAAGTAGAGTAGAGTAATTAAGGAGTAACCAATTAGAGTTACAAACATTCGGGAGATTACCATCTGAATAATGTGTCTTGTGCGAGTGTAAAATTAAAATCATCTAATAAAAAATAAAATAAAAGAAACTAGCACTATTGAATCACGCCGTTTGGAATTCAGTAAATACGAGAAAGAACTCACGATATTAATTACCATGAATACTAAAACTAAGTGTCACCTTTAGTGGCTTATTATTTACCGATTTGATCGTTATTAGTAATATAAAAGGTAGGAAGTTAAGTAGAGTTGTGGGGGCGGATAAGATAGTTACCGGTATGTTTAATTTAATAAGAAAATGATATTTTTCAAAGGTATAGGAAAGTAAGGGGATATTGACGTATTATATTTTAGCAAATGAGACTAAATGGTGTCTTTCATACATAGTAATAACTAGGGGTGAGAAATAGTTATTAGATAGGTTTTGGGATAATTATTTGCTTATACGCATAAGCTCAGTACTTGTCAATTGGTATATAATGTCCATCGCGTACCGGGGTATTTACAAGTACTTATCGATGACGCATACATTGACAGTTAGACAGATATACATAGCACACAAACTTCTAATAGATCTGAACTACGGGGTATCTAGTTCAAAACTCAAGGACGTGTTTCGAGATGCGTACCACCTTAGAGTGAGGGAGTTTATCCATAAGTATTTACGATCGACAACCTTATTGTAAGGCATTAAGACCTTTATTTGTATGCACGGTATCACTGCGTACCGGACGGAAGTGAGTCTAGTATTCTATCTCGGTTATTTGCAGGATTAGACATTAGATGTATCTCATCTAAAATAAAGTTATAACTCTTGGGCGATGATGGTATGCCTACTGGTTTTGGTTGATATGGGGGTTTGGTTAAGATTTCTTATCCGCGGAGAGGAAAATAGGTTTCGGTTGAAAGAAGTAGCTAATTAGGGATTGTGGAGGACGCGGGTTCGATCCCTGCCTGAGGTAGACAATTGTTCCGACGTTTCGTTATCTTAGGTAATTATATAAGTTAAGATGAGATTGGTAGCGTTGAAGTATGAAGGAAAGTTTTAATTCAAATTATTAATAATTATTCATTAGCCTAGTTGGAACTAAAACCATGACGGCGAAGTGGTTGATGCTTCACCCACGAAAGATCCCAGGTTCGATCCCTAGGTTGCAACATTTAGATGCGATACAAGATGTAAGAAAAGACGTAAGTTAAAAGAAGGCCATGATGACAGATGTACTTGAAATTATTCTAGAAAAATAATTTAAAGAATAGAATAATTGAATGGTTCGGAAGATGTTATAAACTTACGTCGGAATCGTCATAGAGTTGAAGAGTTTTCGCTAGGGGGCGTTACTAGACAGCGCAAGAGACTGTTATATTGATTTAAATTATATTAAGATTTGTTGTTATGATGGTAAACAAAAGGCAAATCATTATTCGGAGGTTGTGTATGATTAGAGACATGGTAGATGCCTAAGTTATTGGAAAGTATTTACCGAAACTAAGTTTACTGGGATTTCGTTTCGAACACGAGAACTGGGTATGCGATTATGATTTTGTGTCAGTTGAATAGAATGAGGGGTGTGGGCTATTTTGCAATGGGAATGCTTATTGAGGAAGGAGTCATTAGGGATTTGGGGAGGAACTATAAATAGTAGGAATATCTTTTAGAAAGAGGGCTAGGATGACAATGGGGTTGGCAAGGAAGGACGTGCTATTTTGTACTTAATTAAGTACAGGGTTTAGATATAATTCGCCGCAGATAAGAGTGGTACTTTATCTGCTTAAATTCTATCGGGGGCGGCTGTAACGGTACAGAATGAATGGTATCCGTCCGTTAGTAAGGAATGTGTGGGAGTAGCACTAACATAAATATTAATGCGTAGCACCATTAATATAATAAGCATGAAAAAGGGAATAATAAACTAGTTCAGAATAATGGTCCGTGGTCTAACGCTTTATCTCTAGTTTGAACTTCGCGGGGACTGCTCTGTGTGCTCCTTGCGACATAGGCGCCATCTAGCGTGAGTTATTTACTTGAGCTTCGCATAAGGTTGCTAGTTTGACTTCTTTATTTTGAATTTCGCGGGGACTGCTCTGCGCGTCCCTTGCGACGTAGGCGGAGTCTAGCGGGAGTCATAAGGTTGTGAGCTTGACTAGGACCGTATTTTTATTTCGAATTTCGCGGGGACTGCTCTGGGGTCGGGAAAGTGGTTCACCTACGGGCGGACGCCATCTATGGTCGGAATACGGAACTTTTGATAATTTCCCAAAATATAGGATTATTGGCTTAAGTGGAGGATTATTGAGAGGGAATTGTTAATAGAAGGCTACATTTAGATATTCAAAGATGAAATATTGGCTGTCGGACGAGATTTGGTTAGATTATGGAAAAATTTTAGAATTGCGCGGCGAAGGCGGCAATGAGCGAGCGAGAGGTTGAGAAAAAGACAGAAAGAGAGGTCGGATGATAGCTCCACGTGGCGCGACGCGAAGGCGAGCGGCATCGGGGAAACAGCTAGCGATTGGTTGAAGGGAAGAAAAGCGGACTCGCGCGGGCGTATGTTAGGCGCGCATGGCGCGAAAGTTAAGATGCTTGGGAAAAGGGCGGAAAATTAGGGGGCATTCAATTTTGGGACGTCGGCGGTGCGGTCCAATTTAAGAGTGCGGTACTACTCATACGGGAAAAATAGCGTCCGAGCTTTGATAGTGCGCTAAGTGATATTCGAGCTGCGATATTAATTAAGATTTGTGAAATTGAAAGTGATTAATAAAGTAAAACTATTGCGATCGCAACTCGAATCCGTTAACGGAATGAAGTATTCCAGGGTACATCGGCGGAAACGCGTAACGGTGGCAACGAAAACCTATGTACCTTTCAACAGACTTCGGTCTGGATGATCTTTGATTGTATTTAATAAGATCGGCGTTTTAAATCATTACGCTAAACAATACACTATCTTCGACGGAGTAATGGGGGAGAGACAGTTGTCTCCCTAGTGAAAGTTGAAGATAGGTCAGACACCATTTAGCTGGAGGTAGACCCGTATGACCCAGTCCAATTTCGAGTCTACCTCCGTACATACAGTGTAGTGATAGGAAAATAACACACTGAGTATACTGGCTCGACTGATAGAACATTTAGGAGTTAGTTGCTTTCAGGGGCAATGCGACTCTCACAACACATCACGAATTTAAATTAAATGTGGCTCGGGCCTAGATTGCAAGGTACACAAAAAGGGACTGTTAGTTCGACAAAATATAGGCATTTTCAAGTGAGGAAAGTTGTAGGAATCTATAGGTAGGTGGATATATATATGGTTAGTTATGGGAGGCAAGGTATTTGCACGCAGTGCGTACATAGGATGGGTGCTTGAGCCGCAAGGCCAGGCCGGATTAATTCAGACTAATAAGGTAGGGATAATTAAGTTACGGCGCTAAATAAAATTATGATGAAGTGATGTGGGTCCTAGCTAGGCAAGTAATCTGTTACCGTAGGCCGATAAAATTCTAATTGTTTTCCTAAAGTTGTTACCGATTAATTATTCATTTTAAATAATTAACAGAAGTATGATAATATTGTACCATCATTACTTGGAATACCTAAAAGTCTAGACTGGTTTCCTATTACAAGAAAAATACTAAAAAGTTATAGCAAATAAGCTTAGCCGTACTGTGATGTTTGATTTCTAATACTGAAATGACCAAACAGGCATTTTTTAGCTTTCCCTGGGATGCGATACGATCTCACATTGCTACACTCTTCAAGGTATGGAAAATTTTACATCCGATACCTATTAGCAAAAATAAGCTGATACAAACTGAACAACTAAAACCAGTTTAGAACCTAGGATAAGTCGTTGAAAGAAGACATTGCAAGCTATGAGCTTCTAATAATCTGAAACATAGAAATAATTGATTGATAACAACCAGCTAATTAGCCTGACAATGGTCTACTAATACCATTTGAATAGACCTCTTAAGATATGTAAGTACTTACTTCTAATAATATGAAACATAGAAATATTTGATAGGAACAATCTAATCAATTAGACTAATACCTAGTACAGTCTAATTTATACTTATTAAAGTGAGTAAAAGATAACTTCTAAATGTAATTGATTTAATGATTAACAGGGATAATTAACTACCTAATTTACTACCTACTAAAAGTATACTAACTATGATTTAGTAGTCTATCAATTTAACCACTCAGTCTGAGAGACAGGGGGTGGAAGTTAATGGAAAAATAATTAACTTAAGTTTACTTCCTAAAAGTCAAGGATATTGAATAAATTAAACATCTTTCAATAAACTTGAGATGTACTTATACTTTATAAATCTGTATAATAAACTCTAAGAGTAACCCAAAGTAATTTACTTCAAATGATAGTATTCTATTTAAGTTCACTTCCTAAAAGTCAAGGATATTGAATAAATTAAACATCTTTCAATAAACTTGAGATGTACTTATACTTTATAAATCTGTATAATGAACACTAAGAGTAACCCAAAGTAATTTACTTCAAATGATAGTATTCTATTTAAGTTCACTTCCTAAAAGTCAAGGATGTTGAATAAATTAAACATCTTTCAATAAACTTGAGATGTACTTATACTTTATAAATCTGTATAATGAACACTAAGAGTAACCCAAAGTAATTTACTTCAAATGATAGTATTCTATTTAAGTTCACTTCCTAAAAGTCAAGGATATTGAATGAATGAAACATCCTTTAATAAACTTAAGATGTGATAATCTGCCAATGCAGCCAATCCAATGTAGTTATATTGGAACTTTATAAGACCTGTATAATAAATACTAAGAGTAAATAAAAGTAATTTTACCTTTATTAATAGCATTCTACTTTAGCCACCGCCTGAAGTGGCGTTTGATTAAATTATCCATCCTTTACGGAACTGAATATAAGTTATTGCATTGAATCATTAAGTTCTTAATGTGAAAAGGATATTTGGATGATAGCAAGCCTTGAGATAAACTCTATTGATTTATGTGGAATAATAAGAATTTAAATTGCTAACACATAGTTCATAATGTAAAATGAAATTAAATTTTGAGGAGAGATGTAAATTCTCAGTTTAAAGAATTAAAGGCACAAGCTAATGATTAAAGTTAAATTCAATCTGGTCAGGGCTGATATAATACAATGAGCTGATCGGCATGCTAATAGCGGGGAGGGGCTATTAAATTACCAGAATCCTCTAATATGTCATGTAAATTGCACAAGACTTCTTATGTATCATGCTACTTTTAATAAATAATAATACCTGCAAGCTAAGCTATCATCTGATTACCTTTGAGTGGTTACAAATCTTCCCCGCAGCTGCAGTGAAGGATTTAGGTCACAGTTCAGACGGAGTCATTGCTAGGCTACACATATCTATGTTATGATCTATAGACTGGTAGGTAATTAGGTCAGGAGTAAATAATTTAACACAGGGATAAGCCAATTACTAAACTTTCACGAAAGAACTTGAGTTACTTAAATGCGGTTAACAACGGAGGGTTCACTAGACGATCTGGCCAAAATAGTAGTTATTATAATATTACATTGCTTGACTGAAATTCACTGCAAATAGAATTAAGCTATGCTAAGTGTTATGTATGTACGTGTACCACGGTGCGTGGCTGTGACCACCACCCCTTTTATCTGTGGCAATACATCAGTGTGCTATTAACCGCCGGTTGTTTCACTCGCCTCCTCCTCCCGTACAGAACATTGGCGACGAGTACCCACATATTAAAGCAAAAAAAAATGTCTGGTCAATTCGGAATTTTAAGTGCGTTCGACCATAATTTGCAGAGTTGGAAGGCTTATAAAAGCCGACTACTGCAGTGGTTCATCGCAAATGATGTGGACAGCAAAAGTGATGCTACAGGAACGAAGAGGCGGGCCATATTATTGAGCGCACTCACGGAAGGCACATATGGTCTCGCAGCTGATCTCGCACTACCGAAGGAACTCCACGAAGTGCCATTTGAAGACATACTGTGTTTACTAGATGGCCATTTTACCCCTAAACGTTTTGGGTTCACCGAGCGCCATAACTTCTACACAGCAACGCAACACTCGGGCGAAACTCACACACAGTGGGCAGCGCGGCTTCGAGGACTCACGGCCCATTGTAAATTCGCCAACGTTGAAGAGGCATTGCGCGACCGTTTTATATTAGGCATGCGGTCGGGGGCAGCAAAAGAAAAACTGTACGCACAGGAGTTATCTTCTTTAACGCTCAGCAAAGCAATGGAGCTAGCAGAAGCCATTAGCAGCGCGCAGGCAGGCGCCGCCGCCGCCAGCGCTTCCACTTCGGTCGCGGACGAACACTTGTTTAAAATCGCAAAAAGTAGCAAAAGTGATAAAGTGCGCGATAAAGAAAGGTGTTCTGTGTGTGGTTACTATAACCACAGATCGTCCGAGTGCCGTTATGCCAAATTTACTTGCAAGAAGTGTAAAAAGGTCGGCCACTTGCGGAGAATGTGCAACAATAAAGTTAATTGTGTCAACACCGTGAGCAGTGACGTAAGCGATGACGATGACGGTGAGTTATTTAACATACGTTCTGTGAGAGGGGAGCCCTTGGTAGAAATGATTTCAATTAAAGGTTTAAAATTTAAATTTGAGGTAGACAGTGGTTCGGCTGTAACGGTCATTCCGGAGCTAATGTATAGGAAACATTTTAATGACGTGCCATTGTCACTTACAAATAAAAAACTGGTAACCTACACGGGAAATAAAATTGTATGTGTTGGTACAGTTACCCTATTGGTTTTATACGCGGGTGTAGAACGCCCCATCATCGTATATGTGGTTAAGGATGGAGGGCCGCCTTTGTTAGGAAGAGATTTCATTTCGCAATTTAACCTACAGTTGCTTCCCGTTAACAACTTAGACTTATTAACAACGTCTAATTTGGAAAAACGTTACCAGCAGCTATTTTCGGACAAGCTGGGGACTTTTAATAAGTATAAAATTAAATTGCCGTTAAAGGATAATGCTAAACCGGTTTTTATTAAAGCGCGTCCCGTTGCGTTCGCGTTAAGGGACAAGGTTAGCAAAGAAATCGACAAGCTAGTAGACTTAGGTGTGTTAGTGCCGGTCGAGCATGCTGAATACGCCTCGCCTGTTGTGCCCGTGCTAAAACGTAATGGCGCCGTCAGATTGTGCGTTGATTATTCGGTCACTATCAATAAACAACTTTTGGTGGAACAGTACCCTTTGCCAACTATTAAGGAACTGTTTTCGAAACTACACGGGGGCCAACAGTTTACAAAGCTCGATTTATCTATGGCGTACACACAATTCGTCCTTGATGATGAGTCACAAATGATAACTTGCATCAATACACATCGCGGTCTGTATAAGTATAAGCGCCTCGTCTTTGGTCTCGCTAGCGCACCAGCTATATTCCAGCGGGCTATGAATGAATGTGTGTTGGCGGGAATGGATGGAGTTCTCTGTCTAATGGACGATATTTTGGTCACCGGGATAGACGAAAAACAACATTTAGAAAGATTGAACGAGGTTCTTTATAGACTAGAAAGCGCGGGGTTAACATTACAAAGGGAAAAATGTGAATTTTTTAAAAGTGAAATTAGTTATCTGGGTTATATCATTAACAAGGACGGATTAAAAAAATCACCAGATAAAGTAAGGGCTATCCTCGAAACGCGCATTCCTACAAACTCAACGCAGTTGCAATCGTTTCTAGGGTTAGTTAATTACTATAGAAATTTTGTACCTGGCGCTTCAAGTATTTTGTCTCCATTGTATGACCTGTTAAAAAAGGGATCAAAATGGAAATGGGAGTCTGAGCAAAATTATGCGTTTGAGCGAATAAAAAAATATTTAGCTTCAGATCTTGTCTTAACACATTATAATCAGAACGCAAAGTTAATTTTAATAGTAGATGCATCGCCTACTGGTCTCGGCGCAGTGTTATCTCAAGTAGAGGGCGATACGGAGAGGCCTATCGCATTTGCGTCGCGTACGTTAAACGCAGCCGAAAAACATTACTCGCAAATACAGAAGGAAGCAACGGCTATAATCTTTGGTGTAAGGCGCTTTCATCAGTATTTATATGGGAGGTCGAGTCCTTTTATTCTTCGCACGGATCATAAACCATTAGTTTCCATTTTTGGTCCGTATAAAGGAATTCCGGAAGTTTCCGCTAACCGGCTGCAAAGATATGCAATGTTTTTAGGTGGATATAATTATACATTAGAATACATTCGTAGCAAAGATAATATTGCAGACTATTTGTCCCGTTCTAGCTTACCAGATTCGCTAGTGCTGTCGTCGCACACGCAACACGAGCGCGGCAGCGAAGGACGGGAGAGGGGTTTTCGCCGCGCGCGCTCGGTGGCGGACGATGACTCAGTAGCGGTGACAGACCGCGCGGCATACGTATGTTTTGTGGTCGATGGTAGTTTGCCGATCACAGCGAATGAGCTGCGTGAAGCGATCGATAAAGATAAAATTTTAAGTATAGTTATAAAATATATATTACACGGCTGGCCGAAAAAAGTTACAGATTTGCGTTTAAAGCCGTACCATTTATGCCAATCGCAATTAGCTTATGAAAATGGGGTTATTATGAGAGGTCACAAGCTTGTAATGCCGCAATCTTTGTGGGATAGAACTTTATCGGAATTACATAAGACTCATTTAGGTATAGTTAAGACCAAGGCGGAGGCCCGTTCAAGACTTTGGTTTCCTGGAATAGATAAGGCCATAGAAAAGATGATAGGTTCGTGTGATGTATGCATCCAGCTTCGACCGTCACCTCCACGCGAGCCAGTGTCGCCATGGCAACGCCCTGAGCATCCATTTTCTCGTTTACATGTCGATTTTCTAGGTCCCCATAAGGGTCACATGTATCTTGTCATTGTCGATGCTTATACAAAATGGGTAGAAGTCTATGACATGAAAAATACGACTACATCCCTAGCTGTGATTGAAAAGTTATGTGATTTTATTTCTCGGTTTGGGTTACCTCGAAGTTTAATAAGCGACAATGGCACGGCTTTCTGTTCAAAACAGTTTGAGAACTTTTGTAAACTAAATGGAATGACACATTTGACGTCCCCCGCATATCACCCGGCAAGCAACGGGCAAGCAGAGTCCTATGTAAAAATTGTTAAGAAAGGCATAAAATCAAATTTATTACTTAACAACAAGGGAAATAATTGTAAATTAAATTTGTTAAAGTACTTAATGGATTATAGAAATTCTATTCATTCTGCCACGGGTTCTTCGCCAGCTGAAATGGTATTTGGCCGAAAACTAAAGTCGCGTTTAGATCTAATTAACCTTACATCGTCATCGATTACGTCACCAACGGCTTCTAATACTTTTGTAAACAATCAGTGTTCGCAAACGAATAAGGCCAAAGGAAAACGGGTACGATGTAATTTTAAAATTGGCGATATAGTTTTATATAAAAAAATTTCAAACAAAAGTCTATATGTTTGGAACAAAGGTATTATAAGAAAAAAAATAGGTAAAGTGATATATTTAATTAAAGAAATTGTTACATCACAGACAATTAAGAAACACAAAAATCAGATAATGTTATACAAGGGGACAGATGGCCATATGGACAGTAATACTACGGGCATAAATGCAGGTGATATTATACACTCATTACGGCCGCCGCCGCCGTCACCGTTGCTGCCACCGCCGCCGCAGACGCCGACGCCGCTGACGCCGCTGACACCGCTGCCGCAGACGCCGACGCCGCTGACACCGGTGACACCGCCGACGCTACCTACGACGCTGGCACCTACGCGAACGCCTCCGCAGATGCCGCCTTTAACCTCACCGACACCAACTCGACATACAGTGGGAAATGGTTCCCGGGGAGAAGAGGCGTGGGAGATTACGCCAGGAGCTGCCATACAGCCAGCAATCCTGTCTGAGGGTGAAGATGAATATCACGAAGCGGTAACAAATATTGTGCCAGACTGTAGAAATGACACATCTGTCCGCCGAACTCGTCCCCGAGTAGATTATAGGAAATTCTTTTAGACTATTTGTCAATTAGGGGTAGGAACTGTTATGTATGTACGTGTACCACGGTGCGTGGCTGTGACCACCACCCCTTTTATCTGTGGCAATACATCAGTGTGCTATTAACCGCCGGTTGTTTCACTCGCCTCCTCCTCCCGTACAGAACACTAAGGTTTCATCATCATACAAACAATACGCACTAAACAAAAACTCCAAACACAACCATTAGATTGTAGATAAATTAGGTTAATTAGTTTTAAGAATTAGATAATAAGTTAAGTTAAGGTGAAAGCGGCGAGGATGTGTGTATGTATTATAAGGTAGACTAGGCATATAGGTGTGAAAGGCATTAGATTTAGGTATAGAAATTATAACGTGAGGGGGAGGTTACACCACACGTTTATAGCATTTGTATCGAACAACTTTTTTTTTCACGGATTTCAGTGTTTGTCCGGTAATATAAGTTGTGCAAAATGATGACCAAAAGCTATCTATAATGTCATTGTAGTATTAAAAAATAAGGGCGTATAACATGTAGATAAGCTTTACGGAATCAAGAAATAAGGCAAGTAATAATTTAAAGACATACTAGAAAGATTATGCGGTGATCGTTTGGAATATCTAGTAGGTAGATATTACATGATTACCAATATCAGGGCTTAATGTGTTACGCATTGCGGATCGAGTCAGTTTCAGCAATGCGAGTAGGTTAGACTAGTTACTAGCTTGTAGAGTCAACGACTTAAGATTATTGGAATGTAGGTATAGTTGTCTGAAAATGTTTTTTAAAAAGAGTATTAGGGATACCTCAACATTTTAAAGGGCCTTTTTCAATAAAACAAGCAGTTAACTTCGAAACAAAGTATTCTAAGAAAGTACTAAATGCATCCAAGCATTTCTAAACATGGCGTACGCGGACGCTTGTTACGAGTACTAACAGATATTCATGTACCGCAAGTGTAGTGCCACTGTGTGGGTCAGCCACTGGGTCAGTCACCGGGTCAGAAGCTGGGTAAGCCACTAGGTCAGCCGCTGGGTTAGCCGTTAACTCCGCAGCAGGTTCCACAGGGTCCACGGCATATGATTTAAGTAGGGAAAAAGCTAATCGAAAAGTTGGAAATAGACCATTGCGTAATAATAATAGTAAACTCTCTCTTTCTTATCAAATACAAAAATAAAACAAAAAGCAAAAACCTAGCTTAAAGCTTTTAAACAAGGGAAGTAGTGTAAACGCACTAAACAATTCAATGGTACATTTTTTCTTCGGTCACAGATGCGTGGAATAGGTCGGTAGAAATCTACGATTCAGAATATTATTGTTTGGAAACGAGCTATGTATACCCCTTACAAAGTATTCAAATGTATAATAGTTACTACAACAAAGGTTTTTGATAACATATTAGACACTTTATGATGTATTAATAATTGTTTCATGCCATACCAGACCAACAGAAAAATAGTAACGTAGACATATAAGTATCTATTCGAAAAATGTTATTGATATTTAATTCTGTAGTTTTTTTAAACCATTCTTTAACATTTAAAGTGAACATAATATGAAAGAACATATGAAAGATTATTCGCAGGAGAATTTCACGTTTTTAACGTTAACGAAAATAAATAATGTCGACCCTATCTCCATTCGCGGCACGTACCACTTTGGGAAACAGTCTGATGAATTTAGTAGGACTTAATTTTGTCATCCGCTGTGCAATCACATAAATAGATTACAGCCGACTGCCTAGTACGTGGCCGAAAAAGAAATCATAGTACACGGAAAATGTAATGGTAAAAGCACAGAAACAGCCTTTAAACTGTCTTACTGCAGCGCAAAAGCCTCATCAGGGAATCCTTATTGTGATCGCCATCTCAGTGGTATAAAAAACACAAGGTCTAGACCCTTAGCAATACAAAACAATACCTATTGTTTGGTCGCAGAAATAGATATTAGAAGGGCATTTCGGTTTCACATACCAACTTCCAAGTTCAAAATTTTACTAATCAATGAGGCAATTTTAATAAAACTTCGCATGCTTAAAGTATATCAGATACTTTAGCATGTAAAGTTTCATCAAAATTGGCATGTTGGTTTAAAACCAAAATACCAAAATACGTAAACCTTAGGGTAACCGCCAATCTAATATGATTACTAGGTTCCTTCCTGTTGCTGCTCTTCGTGGCATATCTGCAAAGCATGTAGCATGAAAAACCTTCCCCTCCCAAATGTCACGAATTTTAATGTTAATTTGATAACAAATCTATTAATACAGTATTGGTGTGAAAATAATCTCTACTCAGTGGCTATGTGTCACAGCTGTGTTATCTATTTTTTAATCTAAGAACAAACATTCATTATCTCACGTTCAACGAATAATAATAATGGAAATAGCTTTGCACTCCCTGCCTATTTCGCATGCAAAAAATTACGTTTCCAACAAGTTTTTTTTAAGTATCCCCGAAGAGGCTCACCGAGACTTGATTTAGACTTGACTAGACTTAACTTAGACGACCTCCTTGGTCGAGTGGTTTGTACACTGGTTGTCATGGTGTCGCCATCTCTGAGGTCCCGGGTTCGATCCCCGGTTGGGTCCATTTAGAAATTATTGTTTTCCAAATTGTCTCGGGTCTGGGTGTTTTCTATGTATAATAAGTATATATTTTAGTATTTTAAGTATGTTTATCCGTTAAGCTTCTCTTGGGCTAGATAATTGGTGTGAGAGTAGGATTGTATATTTATTTATTTTTTTATTTACATACCTAATACAATCACTGACGACTACTGTCATATTAAACCAAAGGGTTAATCAAAGACCAGGCAAAAAGGACCGCAAAAGCAATCCAGGTTTTACCAAATAGCGACTGCACATGTGCTCAGCGTGACAGATGGTGAGCCCATCGCCGCTTTATGCTGTTAAATGTATGTACAGCCTTCAATCCGTTAGTCGCATTTACGACACCCAAGGGAAGAGAGTTGGTCTCGAGTGCCAGTACAAATAAAAACTTAGTGATGTAAGGAGAAGGGATTGTTTGGTTATCGGGCCAAGCTCTTAGAGGGACTTTGCCAACGAAGCGATCTCCTTACGCTCTATTATTATTTTTAATTTGGGAAGACCTGAGCCTATAAGTGAGACGTTTATAGCCTGATGAAGACAACCAGATAGGTGAGGTAGGTATACAACCGCATCGAAATATTTTAAACACAACAGATTTCGTCTTACCAGGGAGAACACAGGACCTCAGGATGTCGAGACGAGCGCTTTGCTACTAAGCGATGACACATCACTATCACCTTATAAACGTCCAACTGCTAAGCACAGGCCTATGCCGCAACCCACCACGCTGGCCCAATGCGTTTTGGTGGGTGACGACTGCCATCTTACAACAACAGCCGGGACCAACTGCTATTATTGTAATATGGCCGTCGTTGAAACAAAGCACGGTTTTTTTTCAATTTGGTCACCCATCCAGTTTTCCGTCATTATTGCTTAAGAGGGTTTACTTTACACATTTCGGTTTCCCATACAATTTTCCAAGTCGAAATTTTTAAAGACCAATAAGCCAATTTTAATGAAACTTTGCATGCTAAAGTAAAATACAGGGATCTAAATAGTTTGTTGAAAACATTTAAAAAGCGATTTACAGTCCACTATAGAAAGTTTAAAATATCTTTATTGTTGAAATTTTGCATTCACAATGCTATATAAATATAGGATAAAATGTTTACGTTTATTTAACTGAGTTATGTATTGCGATTTTAAACTTTATAGGATAAAATGTTTACTGGAAAAAAAATCAACCAGTCTCAGGAAGCTCGAATGGGATTCGAACCCACTACCTTTGGATTGCCGGTCCACTGCTCAATCCAAAGGTCGTGAGTTCGAATCCCATTTGAGCTTCCTGAGACTGGTTGATTTTTTTTCTATTAAACATTTTATCCTATAAAGTTTAAAATCGCAATAACTCAGTTAAATAAACGTTTTTTGGAAATGTTTTCAACAAACTATTTAGATCTCCATATTTTACCTCAGCATGCCGAGTTTCATACAAATTGGCCTACTGGTTTATAAAAATCTTATATCCTATGTTATTAACACAAATAATAAACAATAACACAAAAAAAATATGGAAGCTTGATTCGCCGCCCTGAGTGTTGAGCATGTCAGAGTGCCATCATGAGAAAGGGTAAGTTCCCGTGACTGTCACTCTTCGCACAAAGGACAACCAGAGCGGCGATGTGAAGCGATCCGCTAATGTCTTTAGGATGCTGTTGGGACTATTCCTCACTCTGCTAATACAGGTACTTTTCGTTATTATGCACCTTGTATTCAATAAAATCATAAATCAAAATTACCTCGGTCACAATATTTATTGTTCGTTTTTTTACCCCCCCCCCCCCACAAATTGCTGCAACACATCCATCCATTGTATAACGTGTACGCGTGTTTTTCATAAAGTTTGTTTTCTGGTAGTAAGTGATCGATCGGCATGGGTGCGGACTGTCTGTCTGTCCGTCCATTAGTCGAATAGGTTCTCCATCAAGATTAACTTATCTGTTCGCTGACAACGTCCCCTTTATAATACCAGATTCAGGTGAAAGGCTAAGCCTTTATTGCTCGGGCAGAAAGCTTAGAATGGAGCTGGGATATATTATATGGGAGTAGAACAGTGATCTAGACTAACCCTCTTTCGTAGAGTGATTACTGCGCTGGTTAGTTATGAAAAGGTCGTAGAGCGTGCTGTTTTGATACATTACATATTCTCAGTAGAACCTTGTCGCGTAGCGGTGAAAGAATACTACCACCCCCTCTCTTCCCTTGGGTGTCATAAGAGGCGACTAACGGACTATATAAGACTGCACACCCTTCGGGGAGAACAGTCGTGATTACTTGTATGAACATATTCTCATTTTTTTTTTGGTATTTATTACATATTAATGTTTTCAACGCTGAAAGTCACATACGTGAAATGGCAGATAAGCAGAATGCCGGAAAAAGCTAAATGTCAGATATGCGAAATGTCAGATAAGCAAATCGTCAGTTATGCGAAATGTCAGATAAGCAGAATGTCGGATACGCGAAATGTCGGATAAGCTAAATGTCAGACTTTTAGTTATCCGACGACACTATCATAGATCAAAATATATTGTACTAGAGCACCCGCCAATGCGCTAGCGTTGAATTTGTTAGTGAATTATCATCAGAAACTTATTTGTTTTTAATTTCCAGTGAGAATTTCGGGGAAATTAAAAGAAATAAGAAGTATAAATCACAATTTTGTATAAATAACAAGTTAAAAATAAAAACTTATAAATAGCGTTGTTTAGATAGCCATATAAGCAAAATATCAGAAATACGACATTCTGGTTATATGTCACTATGCATGTCTGAACCTTAAACCTTTAATAGCAAGACGACGGATACGCTGTATGACGTAAACGCGAATAGCCATGTAAGCAAAATGTCATGTCTCCGACATTCCGCTTATCTGCCATTTCACGTATCTGACTTTCAGCGTTGAATTCATAATAATTTACGTGTTTTGTCTAGGCGTCAGCGTTCAAAATGTTGACCAAACTACAATGTATGTGACAGGGGCAGTGTTTTACAAGTACAGTTAAGAAGCATATTTTCTTTAATATTGAGAAATTCATTGTTTATCAATATTTATAATTACAATTCTTATCTATCTAAGCACACTGTTAACAACAATTAGCTCTTACGCCTACAAAACTAAAATAGTAAACAAGTAAATTGCCTATATATACTTTTGAATTCTTTTTTATTAAAATTTTTGCATTCACAAAGTTAAAGGATTTTTTTTTCTACTGAACATTTTATCCTACTTTTTCATTGCTATTGCATTCATAAACACTTGGTTTATAATATAAAAAATAAAAACGGGGCTTTTACTATATTTTGTGTTCTACCTATACTCTGTTTTTTTTTTAATGTTAGAAGGAGGCAAACGAGCGGGCGGGTCACCTGAAGGAGAGCAATCACCGCCGCCCATGGACACCCGTAAAACCAGAGGAGTCGTAGATGCGTTGCCGAACTTTATGAAGGAAATAAGGTTAAGGAAGGAATAGGAATTGAGGGGGGGGGGGGGGGAACTTCGGAACTCTCACTGGCCGGACGAAACACAACAGCACCAAGTGCCATTATTTCACGCCGAATATTCGTGACAGTTAGTACTACCCCGGGCGAGGTAAACCTACGGACGCGAGTAACTTTAACCCCCAAACCTGAAACCATTTATCTAGCGATACATCTTTTTACACTATCGTGGTCATTTGCTGTAAGATAATTATTAACGGGATTCTTACAATTTTTAGCACTAGAAATTGAAAGTTAAAGAAGTAGTGGTTTCAGGTATTAAAATGCAATAACAATATGTTATAATTAATGCATGTTTTAGTTGTAAATACTCGTAACTGACATATAATTTTGTAGCAAAGTAATAAAACACTATCACAAAATTAGTTTGTTTTTAAAGTTTAAAGTAACTGCTTATCGTTTCAAGGAAAACTAAGACATTGCTTCGAGTTTTTTAATGTTTCTTGTCTTTCTATCATAAATATTGAATATATTTGTTATATCTTATATCTTTTACGATAATAGAATTTGCGCGAACTTTACAAGCGATTGCGAATAACTATGAATCATAGTCTAATGGCTCACCAGATAACGGGAAAACACATTAGCAGTCGGAATTAAAATAAATGCAATAACATACCTATTGGGCTTATGATATTATTGAAAACAACTAGTTTGAGGTTCCGGAGCAAAGGTAGGACAGATTAGGTTTAGCCCTCAATGTTTTTTTGTTTACACTATTATCCCCGAAGGGTTAGTCTAAACTAGGCATTGACGACCGCAAAAGTAGTCCGCTGCCATAGTCCACTTTTCACCAAATAGCGACTGCACATGTGTTCAGCGTGACAGGTGGTGAGCCCATCGCCGCTCTCAGCTGTTGGGCGTATGTGCAGTCTTAAGTCCTTTAGTCGCCTTTTACGACACCCAAGGGAAGTGAGGGTGTGGTAGTATTCTTTCAGCGCTATACGCGACACGGTTTTTTGTTTCTGTTTGTTTCTAATGCAAACAACCTAATTTAAATATGACGTATCCTACTAATATTATAAACGCGAAAGTTTGTAAGAATGTATGGATATTTGTTACTCTAACTACTGAATGGATTTCGATGAAATTCGGCATACAGATAGTTTATAACCCGGATTAACACATAGAATACTTTTTATCCCGATATTCCCACGGGAACATATGGATGGATGTTTTACTCTTTCACGTAAAAACTACTAAACGGAATTGGATGTAATTCGGCATACAGATAGTTTATAACCTGGATTAACACATAGGATATTTTTTTTCTCGATATTCCCACGGAAAACGGGAACCACGCGGGTGAAACCGCGAGCGGCCGCTTGTTTAGATATAAAGGCATTTGATGAGCATCAAGTAGTAGTTAACGTAAGAAAAACTATAACAAGCTATATACGAATATTCCATTTATCACGCCATTTTCCTGGAGGGGTAGAAACTAGGGTTGATGAGGATTCCTCTTCCGCTTCCACATGTTGCGGAAGTTCCGCAATTATTACAGTTCCCCTACCGCTATAGCTTCCCCATAAATTAGAGTTAAAAATTCCTCTTCCGCTATCGCTTCCTCATAAATTAAGAGGAATTAAGGAGGAATTGAAATTGCGCGCGAAATCTCTGGCCAGCAACAAATAAATAAAACACTACGTAGGTACTTTGTTTTTATTAATAAATAGAAGAAAAACGGAGGTGATGAAATACACTTAATAATGTGCCTGTTTCATCGCACTTTTTTTTCTTCTTCTTCCTCACCCGCATCCTCTTCCAAATAAATAAATTTTTCGCATCCTCATCCGCATCCTCATCCGCATCCTCTTTCTTTGTGCTATACATTTCCTCTTCCCCTTCCTCTTCCTCATAACCACATCCTCAACAACCCTAGTAGAAACACACCACAGCTTTGCAATTGATACGATTCCAACACACTTGTTTAGTTTAGTTAAAGCTCATTACATCCTTTTACGTGGGTTATTTATCGGGGTTTATTTAGGGTACTATTAACGGAGTACACTTACCTAAGATGTATATTGTTTTATTTGTTCCATTTAATATGTTCATCCATATTCTTGGCTGAAAACATTTGAGCGTCTGCAAGAACACTTTCCAAGCTGCCTTGGCTCCTGTTGATAGGTTGAGTTTGTAGTTTGGCATTCATATTATTAATTTTTCATTTACTTAAACATTTTAGAGAATTTTGTGAAATTTCAAAAATAATGGAAATCTCTATAAATAGCAAACCAAAATTGGAAGATATTTCGTTTCGGAGAAAGAGGGTAGGCCCTCTGTTGCGACACCGTTTTGTGTTTTCTAACATCTAACAAATAGTAATAATAAATATAAATAATTAAATCAATAAAAATAATCTAACAAATTATGGGCGTGTCCTAACATGTTTTGTTATGTTTATGTCGCAGCAGACCCGCCTTAAAGTCAACATCGGTTAACATCAGCCTATAAAAGTCTAGTTGCTTGTCACAAACCTTCGTACATGGACAACAAGTACATGGGGCTATGCTCCACAATGTACCTATAAGGCCGTTGAAGTTTAGTAGAATATCCCCTGATCTGTCGGCGGCCATTTTGCAATATGGCGCGTAATGTCGATCTACTTCCGCATTACTTCCTGTTTATGTCCGGTCTAGGTATAATGACGATTTCCATGAAATTTTGTACGGAGACTTTATAAAAAACCTATAGCACTGGAATCATTTTTAAATAAGTTATCTGGCTATGTATAATAAATAATAGTTTGATGCTAACCTTTATTCTTCAATCAATATTATAAACCAAAATAATGATTGTGAGAGATTTTTTAAATTATTAGCTTTGTTGTTAAGTGCTACTAGTGTATGTAAGTATATGTCAATATATTTATTTGCGTTAGTTAGTCTATTACAATTGGTTTATACGAGTTTAAAATGTATATTACTACTTAATGTGAGTGTGAAATAAATGAATCAAAATAAAGTTCCGGCGTGTAAATATTAATGCCCAAATAGTGAACAAAATGTATACAGTTTTCTACATAATCTGCCAACCGTTATCGTTATCTATTCGTATATCAGCTAAAAGGTGATGGGAAATGATCGACCAGTGCAGTCTTTCGGTATTATCGTTACCTAACAGTGCTTGAAGTGAATTCATATTTTTGATTTGAAGTGATAATCTCAATGGCAGAAAAATGTAAGTATCAACTTTTATAAATAGCCTTAGAAGAGTTTAAGCACTTTGGTTAGAGTACTGGTACAGGAATTTCAATACAATTTAATGGATTATTAGAATATTCCTTTGTATCCATAGCTATTATCAGCTTTTCAAACTAATTAGCAGATAACACATTAGTGATTATTGATAACTGGATATAATCTCAAATCTATACATTAATTTTGTGAATATATGTATCCGGTAGGTACCTAGTGGTACAAGATAAGTTCATATTCTAATACATATAACATTGATTCAGTTACTACTGTGTCGTCTCTCAGGCTGCATATCAAGACATTAAATATTCAATAAGTTAGTATAATTTTGAAACTTGCTCTCTTTAATTCCTATTATTTGTTTTCAACTGTGGCTAGAATCTCAATCAAGGCAGTATCAAGTATCCGATGACACAAGCGAAGTTGTAATTCTAATTTCAATTGTTTTAATATTTTCAGCAATGGCGTCCGATCCGACCCAAGTGAACTTCGTCAACAACCAACCTCCAGCGCCTCCACCCTACTCGGGACCGCAGCAGGGGCCTACCAATGTGACTTATGTCACCACCACCCCCGTGACCGTAGTTCCGGTGAGACAGGTCGCAGTGGGACCAATAATGGGATACCACTCGTCTTACTTCACATGCAGAAATTGCAATGCAGAGGTGATGACCAGAACTGAAGCGAAGCCCACAACGAAAACACATTTGTTCGCATTGCTTTTATGCATATTTGGGTAAGTTTTCATCTATATTTTCATAGTACCTATTCATCCATCGTTATTACTATGTGATGATGACAAAACTCTCTATCGTCACTATCTTACACTTTTAATAAAACGATGTATCGTTTTATTAAAAGTACAAGATACAACTTGGTAGTCAAATTCTACAAACTAATTATTTTAATAATCTTAATTTAAAATTAATTTCGAATTTCATTGCAAAGCAGACTTATTTTTTCTTGAACCTCTCGTTTTGCACAAGTCGACGTGATATTGCGAGAGGGAGACACCTGCAGGCCTCACTAAGATAAGATAAGATAACCTCTCGTTTGTAAGAAACCAAGCACAATAGAAATTCAATTGTTACTAACCTATGTCAGTTTTCTCACATATGAGAGGATAAGGATCAAAGCTTTAAGGCGTTTTTTCACGTTTTTCACGTTAACCACTAAACGGAAATATCTTATCAGCGTCCAAGAACGGCGTTGATAAAAAATCAATATCACTAATTGTAAGATAAACACTTGGACATTGTTCGTTTTCATTAGAATTTGATTAAAATGGTGAAGTACCTACTGTGACGCTTTTAGTTTGGATGATGATTTATTGCGTATAAAATTAATACTTTTGAAATATAAGCACACCATTGTATCAAAATAAATAAGGTAAAAAAATGTACGATCATTTAACATGAAATCATCAAATGCGCATATTTTATGTAATTAGTTTTGGAGGCTATAAATAATCGTCTTCGCCGTCAATCGGCGTCTTCCCTTCTTCATACATGTTGTCAGATTAAATGTCGGTAGGTTCAGTAGCTTGAGTTAAAGGATTTAGTCATTTTAAAACCTATCTAGCTTTGACGACAATAAGTGAATCTCGTGAAGGCATTGATTAAATGATTTTGAATAGCGATTCTCCTAATATCTGCCTTTTTCAAGAACTCAAGTCCAACCAGTTCTTTTGCTGGTTTGTAATTTATAATTGTAATTTTAATTTTAATGTTTTAATTGTTTAATTTTAATTTAATTGTAATTTTAATGTTTTCAGATTGTGGCCCTGCGTCTGTATCCCGTACTGCATGGACACCTGCCAAAGCGTCGATCACTACTGTCCAAACTGCAACGCGTACGTCGGCACTTCCAACTAAAATATCTCTCTATATACCTACCTAATTATACTCTAAGCCTGAATGTTTTAGTCTAGTCATTGGCCTGACTGATCGAGGGAGATCTATAGATGCCATGCCATTACTATGAAACAATTGAGTGACATTATCCTGTCAAAATGTTTCCTTATCTTCTTCTGTTCGCTAAGCACAAACAACAATTTTATTAAATTCTTTTATTTCAATTTTCTTTAATTTAAAATTCGAACTAGCGATTGAAAGACGTTATTCCGTTAAAGTTAATTACCATAACTCGACGTAACGTTTACTTTACGTCGGGTTAATCGTTTACGTTACGGATTTGATGGAAGTTCGTGCTACGTCCACTTTTCTCGTAACAGTTAAAAGATAACAAAATATACTGTCACATACTGTAATTTGTTTTTGTGAGAGAAATTACTAAATTAATTTTACGATTGGCCTTTACTTGTACTCTTACCTTTATATGTAAAGATTCTGACAGTTCTATCGATCTTGTAAGCGCTAAGGTTTAAATAGATACGTATTTTTTGTGTAATTGTTATGTCTAACAATTATTATTTATTAAAGATAAGAAATACGCACTTAAGCCTTAGTGAAATTCTATGTGTATTGATGCGCAAACTGCAGTGACGCTTATAAACCTTTTCACATCATTATCATTATCTTGCCCTATCCCTATTTTGGGGTCGACGCAGTTTGTCTTCTTCTTCCATTCGTCCCTATCCATCAATTCTATAGTCACTCCTTTATTCACCATTAAAATCTTTTCACATACGACGACTTTATTTTAATTATTTTTAAGTTGTATTATAATTAGTACTTATACGTATTTTAACACAATGTAAATAAATAAATATTTATTAACTGCTACAGTTCTTTTGTTTACTTTTGTTATTACTTGTTCTCTATTTCCTCTTATTTTAACATGTAATTTTACATGGAAAATTTTAAAGTAAAGTTTTGCTTCTTCTTCTATTAAGATGGCGCTCTAGGTGGTCTCACATAGAGTGAGATTCAGAAGTGTGAGTTAAGGTGTACATACACGACAGTAGGTAGTCATGAGCAGATCTAAGTTTTAGGTTACAAAACTAAATTTTATTAGTAAAGAAAATGATAAATCAAAAATATTATGAACTTAGAATAATAACGCATAGAAAGCGAGAACACGCACGATAAATGAAGCCAGTAAAACCAAGCCATACTGGCTTGGTACCGAAACGGCCCGCGTCAGTACTAATAATCTAAACTTATCTATCTATCAACAGTTCCAATTTCCTTAATTTTGAGGCAAATCTGATTCCTCTAGCAACATTACTTGTACACTTGTGTGCGTGTCGCCGAGATAGTACGCGTAATTTACTCCTACATCCATTTTTTTCTTGCCTCACGCCATGACAGTTTTCTAATACGAGACTATCGTTCTATGCGTTATTATTCTATGATTATGAACATATAACATGTATTGTATCCATTCGCGTCTGTATGATTGACCGCGTACTTATACACATAAGCATACAATGGTGGTATCATTGGAGTAATTATGAAAGAAGTTTATACCTTTGTAAAGAAATAAAACAAATAAAAATGAACATTGTAAATGGCGACATATAATATATACTCATATCCGTATAATTCGTATTATTTTTATAGATGCCAGTAAAACAACTACCAGTACCTACAGGTTAATCGTACAGATAAAGTTCCAATAAAATTAGATAAGTAATTGTAATTATTTTAACAACGTTTTTTCACAACACAATATGGTGAGTACCTTCTATTAATTTTATTTTACTGAACCAGCAAAAGCGGCAATGGGTACATCGCTCGAAGAATCGAAGTGATGACCGTTGGGGCAAATCGGTTCTTTAGTGGCCACCGCGCACCGGAAGACGCAGTGTGGGCAGGCCTCCGACAAGGTACTCGGACGATCTGGTGAAGGTCGCGGTTAGCTGCTGAATGCGAGCAGCACTAGACCGGTCGTGTCAGAGATCGATTGGTAGTAGATTATTCAGCTAGGTAGATACGTTAGTTAGATTAGCTTTTAAGATTTAACTACACGTTAGTTAACTGTTATTATTTTTGACGTCAATAAGGGCCTGTAAAGGTTTATATTGAATAAATGATTTGACTTTGACTTTGATCCTTGGGGAAGGCCTTTGTCCAGTGAACGTCCTTCGAGAGATTATGATGATGAAGGCCACCGCAGCCCATGGACGCATGGTACAACGAGGCGAGGGCATCACATGCTCGCAGCTGATACTGAAGCTTCAGTTCTTATAGTTCTTATTTCTCTACTATATTGTATAATGACATGTTCAATTGCAGCGGATACAATCAGCTACAATATAGTGCAATCGTAAGAGTATAGGATTCCGGATCTGATATTTCGTGCCTGATTCTGAAAGCATTCCTAATTAACTAAAATAAATCAAATAAAACTCATAATTTATTTACTTGGCCCCCATCCAATCTATTCTCATGTACTGTATTACAATCTGGGGAGGTTCTTATAAAACATAATTTATGAACATCGAACAAGCACGGAGAGGAATACCAAAGATACTAAAAAGAATTGAATGTAGGTATAACACATCCAAATTATACTCACACAAAAATACTTACACTTTGATGTCTTGAAACATTATTATCTTAGCTGCTGAATCCAGAAGTTTACGTAAATGGATCCAATTTATTGATTTTCTTGTGAAGTTAAGGGTTCCACAAGGATCAATACTAGGTTCATTTTTAATCCTAATTTATATTGATGATTTACTATGTTGTCCAGAAAATTTCTGCACTATTGTTTTCTTTGCTGATAAAGATGTTAATACTGATCGAAATAAAAATAGTATTGATGACATCAACAATGCTTTAACAATTGTGATATCTTCAACTGTATGTAAGAAAACCAATGGTATATTTGACTATCCCTAACGTAAATGATATAATAAATGAAATTAAACTAAACGAGAATGGTTGGATTTTGTTGATCCAACAGTTTTCTTAGGTATTACCTTATATGCAAAAATACAGTAAAACCCCATGTTTGTTAGCACTCTTGCGGGGAGACTTAGTTCAGCTGCACTATTAGCTATGCTCTGTGAGAAAAAATTAGCAATTTAATATAAAATAAACTCATTTATTTATTTGTTAAGAAACATCATCGACAATTTAATTTTAGAGATATAAGTGTATAGGTACAATAATAAAAAGTAAAAAAGATAATTTTTTCATTAATTTGTTAATTGTGAAAGCATACAAGAAATCTATAATGCCAAATCAGAGTAGGTACATGAGGGTACAAAAATACAAATAATGAAAACCAGTAAAACCAGCAATTAATAAATAATTATTTATTTACATTGTGTAAAAATACGTATAAACAAACTCTACTAATATTATAAACGCGAAAGTTTGTAAGTATGGATGGATGTTTGTAACTCTTTCACGTAAAAACTACTATATGGATTTGGATGAAATTCGACATACAGATAGTTTATAACCTGGATTACCACAGGATACTTGTTATCCGAATAATATCCCACGAGAACTGGAACCACGCGGGTGAAACCGCGAGCGGCCGCTAGTTATATAATAACTTATAACTATCATAACATAACTGTGTGGTGCCGGCTCATTATCGAAAGAATACTTTCTCTTGTCGTAGAAGGCGACTAACGGACTGAAAACTGCTTATTAATTTAACAGCATAAATCGGTTATAGGCACCAACTATCCCGCTGAGCTGTTAATAATGGTAAAGGGTGGACTGCGGCAGTGCACTGCTTTTGCGGTGACCATTGCCTAGTCTCTTACTAACCCCATTAGGAAAAAGCTCATGAATGAATGTATGTATAAAAAATAAAAAATTAATAGGAGCATCTAGCAATATTTAAATTAAATAAACATAAGATAATAATAATAATAATAAAAAAGCTAAGCTCTTGTCAACATGTCACGTCATTTTTTCTTTTATGTATTTTATTTTATTTTCTTACAAATCTTTTGACTAATTACTACAGTTTAACATTATATACAGCAAGAAAACCTGCTGAAAGGAATTCAGCAACAATAAATACATAACAGTAATTTTACAACGAACAAAACAATTATAATGAAGTTGGCCAATGACGTGCACTGTCAACGCAAAATTCCAACAATATACATGATCAATTAAAAGAAAATATGATATTAAGAAGAGCAAGACGAAGCGCACGCCCTCCACCATCGCCTGCTCCACCGACCTCAAGCTCCTCGTCTGATGATTTCACCAGAGACGAGTCGAGCAGCGCGAGCAGGCGATCGCCGCCGTCCCCGCCGCCACAACGACCTGCGCGACGTGGACGACCACCGCTGCCGGCACGCTTGGGATCAGTGGGGCCATCTGCCCCGCGTACGACCCCCGCTACCGGTGGTGTAGTGCGCCCACTGCGCCGCATGCGATGGACTCAACAAATAAATGAGAACTGCATGCGCGCCTACTACAGGGCAACAGAGGGAGGATTTAACCTTACTGCGTATCGTGTTAGGATGCTGTTTTTGTTTCAGGCCCTTGAACCGACCATAGGCGTGTCTGCCCAACGATTGTCGGATCAGGTGCGGGTGATCCAGCGTAACAACTTGCTGGATCAGTCAGCACTTGATCGGCTACGCTTGGAGTCACAACGTATTTGTGCGGCTTCTTCTTCGGTGCAGGATCGGCCTGCCCCACAATTACCAGCCGTGACGCCGGTTTTGGTGGCGCGAGTAGATCCGGTACCCGACGATGAAGATTTCATAAATACGAATGTAAGTATACAGGCGAATGAGCAAATGAGGAGCGCTTTGAACGATGCTATTCTACAGTATCGTGACACGCGTAACTCTAGGCCGCGTATACCTTGTTTGCCCACGAATAGACATAATTTGGCGTTAATGAGTGCCTTGAACGATTTACTGGTTCCTTATCTTGGAACCAGTGAAAGTTTAATTGATACCCACTCGATCCTTTATTGTGGGGCCATCACGGTGTGTCGCGTTGCTCGTGTCAAATTCCAGGATCCTGACCGAGTACCGCGGCGAACCGGGACTGCCCCTGCTTGGCAATTGAGGATCGAGGGGCGTATTAATAAGTTCAGGACACTCATTGCAAAGCTAATTTGCTTCAGAAATGGCAATAATCGGCCTCGCGTCATGCGATTCGTCACACAAACCTTTGTTGGGACTGATGTTCGTCCGGAAAACTATATGGCTTGTTTGACGGAACGTATTGACTTTCTGAAGCAAAAAGTCTATGCGTGGGCAAACCGTATACGTCGCTACAGAGTGCGTGTGGACCGATACCAACAAAATCGCCTCTTTCAAAGTGACCAAAGAAAAGTATACAGACGTTGGGAAGGAGCTGATCAACGTGTGAGCGACGGGCGGCTACCAGATGTTGATGCCATGACTAATTTCTGGCGCGGCATTTGGTCGGTGCCCGTCGAGCACACGGAAGGTGAATGGATGAGTGTTGTCAGTGACGCGTGTGAACCTATCGAGACCATGCAGCCTATAAGTATTAGTACAGCTGACGTAAGTTGTGCAATCCGTACGGCCCAAAATTGGAAATACCCAGGACCGGACGGATTGCACAACTTCTGGATCAAATGGTTTCGATGTTCACACGAGTTACTGGCAACGCAATTCCAAGAAGCCATAGAGCTCGGCGCACTCCCAAGTTTGTTGACTACTGGTGTCACTTTTCTGCTCCATAAATCGGGTAGTACCACGGAACCGAAAAATTATAGACCCATCACGTGCTTACCTACTTTATACAAGCTCCTTACATCCATTCTGAGAACAAAAATTAACGCGCACATTGTTGCAAACAATATTTTGGACAAGACTCAGAATGGATGTAGGGTTGGGTCCCGTGGTACTAAGGAGCTTCTCCTCATTGACATGACCATATGCCAGAAGGTCCGGCGTGGCAGAGGGACTCTCTCTACAGCCTGGATTGACTATAAGAAGGCCTATGATTCGGTGCCACATTCATGGTTGGTCAGGATTTTAGAGTTATATAAAATTGATATAACTTTAAAATCCTTTTGATATCATGTATGCGGCAGTGGATAAGATAAGATAAAAGATAAAATATGCTTTATTGTACACCACAGAAACACATAGTACATACAATTGGCGGCCTTATCGCTAAAAAGCAATTTCTTCCAGGCAACCATGTTGGACTGGATAGAAGAAATAGTTAATAAATTAATAGGGCAGTCATGGTGTTTTATATAAGTACCAGTATTATATTATTCATACTTATGTACAAACTTATACATAAATTATACATATACTTACTCATATAATCATAATACACATATACATATTTACATACTTATATATAATAATACATAACTACATAAAGAAATACAAAACTTTCTCTATCTTAGGAAAAGACAAATAAAAACAGGAAATAAATTAATAGGTAAATTAATCATAGAGACATCGACAGGGACAGATAGTGCTCTCTGACATGTCGTTTAAAGCTGTTCAAAGATTGTGCATGCTTTATTTCTGTCGGCAATGCATTCCACAGACGGGCAGCTTGAACAGTAAAAGACTTATCAAAAAATCTAGTGGAGTGCATTGGTGTCGCCAAACTCAAGTTCTCCGACGATCTCAATACACGATAATGCGTGTCATTAAGGAAGTTAAAGCGTTCCTTGAGGTAAGATGGCGAAAAGGGATTGAACAGAATACTGTAAAGCAGGGAGACAATATGTAACCGACTAAGGACTATTGTGGACCACGGTCTTGAGTCAACCAGGATGTCGAGATAGTGTTTTTGCCACGCAGGATCTTATAAGGATAGAGCGTGGCATATTCCAGGGCGACAGTCTGAGTCCTTTATGGTTTTGCCTAGCTTTGAATTCTCTCAGTACTTTGTTGAGAAATTCAAAGTTAGGCTGTCAACTGCGGAGAGGGGGTGAAGTTATGTCGCACTTGTTGTACATGGATGACCTCAAGTTGCTCGCACCAAACCGCCAAGACATGGTGAAACTGCTGAAAATTACTAAGACTTTCAGCAGTGCCATCAAGATGGAGTTTGGTGTGGATAAGTGTGCGGTTATGCATGTACAGCGTGGGAGAGTAGTAAATTCAACCAATTTACAACTCTCCGAAACGATAAACTTCAGATCTCTCTCCGAAGTTGAAACATATAAATATCTTGGTATGTCACAGTCTTTGGGTGTTGTGGATGGGGACATAAAACAGTCATTACGGGAGCGATTCTTTTGCCGCCTAAGAAAAGTACTTAACAGTCTTTTATCGGGTGGCAATAAGACGCGTGCTTTTAATGGCTGGGTTATGCCTCTACTCACATATTCCTTTGGCATACTAAGATGGACTCAGACCGAACTGGACGCCTTGGATAGAAGAGTCCGTCAAATGCTCACGACTTCCAGAATGTTACACCCGCGCTCATCTGTTATGAGGCTGTACATCCCGCGGAGATGTGGGGGTCGCGGCTTTTTAAATGCCAAGGACCTACATAACGGTGAGGTGTGCAGTCTCAGGGATTATTTCCTCAACAGTGAGTGCGGGATGCATTTGGATGTCGTGGCAGTTGATAGACACTTTACGCCGCTCTCCTTGGCAACAGAAAACTGGCACAAACCAGTGGTGCTAAGCAGTCTCGATCGCAAGGACATATGGAAGAGCAAGGTGCTACACGGGCGCTACTATCGGGCTCTGACTGGGCCTGATGTAGATTTGCCTGCCTCGGTGAACTGGCTACGTTTCGGTGACCTTTTTGGGGAAACCGAAGGTTTTGTCTGTGCTATTGAAGATGAAGTTATCAAGACGAATAACTACCGGAAATATATAATGAGGGACGGTACGGTCGACATCTGTCGGGCATGCCGCCGTCCGGGAGAATCACTCCGACATATTATTTCCGGTTGTTCTCATCTTGCTAACGGAGAGTATTTGCACAGACACAACCAAGTAGCCAGAATAATTCACCAGCAACTTGCTCTTCGATATGGCCTTGTTGAATCAGAGGTGCCGTACTATAAGTACGCACCTGCGCCAGTTCTCGAAAATGGTCATGCAACGCTCTACTGGGATCGCTCTATCATCACGGACAGGACTATTGTCGCTAATAAGCCTGATATCGTGGTGATCGACCGATCTCAGCGCCAAGCAATATTGGTTGATATCACCATACCTCATGACGAGAACCTCGTGAAAGCCGAGAAGAACAAGCTCAGTAAGTACCTTGACTTGGCTCACGAGGTTACCGCCATGTGGGATGTGGATTCAACCATTATTGTACCGATAGTCGTTTCGGCACACGGCCTTATAGCGAAGAGCCTCGATCAACACCTAGAGAGGCTCTCGCTGAAAGGTTGGGTCAAGGGTCAGATGCAAAAGGCAGTACTCCTTGACACGGCACGTATTGTCAGGAGGTTCCTCACTCTGCAGCCCTAACCACCGATAGCTTGGGTCTATCCCCGCTGCCGGTGGCAACCTAGGTTAAGTTTTTTATAATATTTTATATTGTAAATATGTTTTTTTTATATAAAATATTGTAAAAAAATTTGCTTAAGATTATATTTTAAATAAAGAGCATAATAATAATAATCTTTATTGTTATTATGTTTACAAAATTCACATAATTACAAAGGTTTTGACGGAAGCCCCCTTTTAAGCTCATGAGCATATTACAGAGGGCTCCACTCTTCCATATCTTTTAGTACATACAAAAATAAATTAACATTTTCCGTAAAAACTAACAACACCTTTGAATTACAAAATTAAATAATGTGACTCAGACTTAAGCAAATTCACTCTCACTCCATCTGTGTCTCATGAGTGTTTGACTGTGAGTGACTTTGTGTGAGTGTGTGTAATTGATTGCCGGTCCGCTGCTCTAACCGCGAAGCTACCGAGACCTTAGAAGACTCGTTGAATTCTTTCTAGTAGTTGATGATTTACGCTACAAGCCAGCGGTCAATCCCATTCGAGCTTTCCTGAGACTGGTTGATTTTTCTCTATTAAACATTTTATCCTATATCTTTATAGCATTGTGAATGCAAAATTTCAATAATAAAGATAAATAAACATACTAAGATATATTATGACATAATGTTTGATATCGAATGCAAAAAGGTTTCCAGTGGTTGTTTGACGCAGTAATCATATCAAAATAATGTATCTATTTAAACCTTAGCACTTATAAGGTCGACAGAACTTTAAATCTTTACATTTAAAGGTAAGAGTAAAAGTAAAGGCCAATTACAATTATACTATCTTCATTACTCTCACAAAATTCATGACAGTACGAGTAAAGTGAAATGGAGAATTGGAAATATATGCAATATATCAACTGTTTCGAGTAAATCAGATTAGGTATAAGCTCCTTAGAGTAGATAAAGTGCGCCTAGCACGAACTTCCATCGAATTCCAAATTTAAATTAAACGAAAATTGGATTCAATCGTTGTTAGTGCTAAGCACAGACCACAGTGGTGCTAAGCAAACAGAACAAGATAACCAAACATTTAACAAGAAAAATAATATTCTCCATTGTTTTGTAGTAAGAAACCGCTTGAGAGGTATAGTGTTATGTATAGATCTCTTGATCTCACAGGTCAATGACTAGATTGAAACTTAGACTAAGGCTTAGAGTATATTTAAGTTTATAGTGAGGCTTATAAGTTGGATGAGCCGAGGTACGCGTTGCAATCTGGACAGTAGTGATCGAGCCTTTGGCAGGTGTCAACGCAGTACGGGATGGCGACGCAAGGCCAAAATCTGGAAACATTAATATTTCTTATTACTTACAACAAATATTATCGGAGTTATTCGGATGAAGTTTTTAAAAAGGCAGATGTAGATGTTAGGAGAGTCGTTAGTATTAGATCCACTTTATAAACAGATAGCATGCACAAAGAATTTCTGATTTCTCCGCCCTTTCCGGAAGAAAAAGTCGTATTTTATTCAAAATGTATATAGATTACAACACTGATTAATTGAAATATCCGCGCTTAATTTACAGATACCCTAATTTAATTATAAATTTTGTGACTTCACATATTTTTATGAACTATGATGAACTTGTATTATTTTATAATGTATTTAATTTGATACAAAAATAAAATATATCCAAACGAAAAGCGTCACAGTAATACTTCACCGTCTCTGTGATCTAGTGGCTGAGCCACCGGTCACAGTCCCACAGGTGCAGGGTTCGACTCCCAGCGGGGGTTACATCTTTGACTACTCGGTTTTGTTGGTGGCAGGGCTATTAAGCCCGCTTGGCTAGCTACCACCATCTTACAGCATTGTTGTATTCTAACAGTTTGAGATGAGATGGCCAGTTTCTCAGTGTTTGAGGATTCCCAGTTGGCCAGTTTCTCACTGTTTGAGGAGGCCGAAGGTGGAAGCGCGTTTCCACCTTCGGCCTTATCGTTACTTACAGGTGAGATCAAGGCCAAGCGTTTACCCGTTAGAAAATTTATAAAAAAGTATTTAATTTTTTTTTTTTTATAAAAACGAACACAGCGTTAGTTATTTTGACGATTAATTATTATTCAGCCGTTTTTGCACTTTTTTCCGTTTAGTAGGAAACGTGAATCTTAACACTTAGAACGCAGTGCCATAACTACAAGACAACATAGAAATTCTAATTATTAAACGCGGCGTTGAAAAGTTAAAGCTCAGAACGTTCTAGAAAAGTAAACTGTCTTGAAAATAAATAAAACAAAGAGAATTGCATGTAGAATTTCATTTCCAAGTTTGTATCAATTTATTTAACACACTGAAGATAAAAAGTTGCGTCCACCTCACAAACATATTAAACGTGACCATCGTCATAACGATGGATGATTACTATAGAATTATTGATGAGAACTTACCCAACCATGCATAAAAGCAATGCAAACAGATGCGTCTTCATCGTGGGCTTCGCTTTAATTTTGGTCCTCACCTCCGCATTGCAAGTTGTGCACGTGAAGTACGCTGTGTGTGTTACCATTGACACGTTCCTCACTGGCTGAACAATCACAGGGCCGGTGGTGACGTAAGTCACGCTGGGCCCCGGCTGTGGTCTCGGTGAGTACGGTGGAGGTTGGTCGTTGACGATGTTGACTTGGTTCGGTTCGGATGCAATTGCTGAAAATTTAAAACAATTGAATACGCTTGTTTCATCCGAGACTTGATGGAAATTCTACATACATATAATCACGACTATTATCCCCGAAGGGTTAGTCAGAGACTAGGCAATGAAAACAGCAAAAAGCGACTGCACATGGGCTCAGTGTGACAGGTGGAAGCCCATCGCCGATTGAAAATGTACCACAATTTGAAATGAAAATTTTTAATTCATTAAAATATAAAATAAAGAGTGCAAACTTCATTATATATCGACTTATTGTTTATTTAATATCTCAAATAGCAGTCTGTGAGACGACACCGTAGATACTGAATCAATATTCTATGTATTGGAATATGAACAGTAACTTATCATATCTTTATTATTGAAATTTTGCATTCACAATGCTATATAGATAACGGATAAAATGTTTACTAGAAAAAAATCAACCAACCAACCGCTGGCTTGCAGCGTAATCAAACTACTAGGAAGAATTCAACGAGTCTTCTGGGGTCTCGGTAGCTCAGCGGTTAGAGCAGTGGACCGGCAATCCAAAGGTCGTGGGTTCGAATCCCACTCGAGCTTCCTGAGACTGGTTGATTTTTTTCTAGTAAACATTTTATCCGTTATCTATATAGCATTGTGAATGCAAAATTTCAATAATAAAGATATTTATAAGCAATTACGTCTTTATCGATTGTTAAATACTTGCAATAGTATTTCTTTCGAATGTGAGGGTAGACTTCACAGTGACGTAATACCGCTGGCTTGCAGCGTAATCAAACTACTAGGAAGAATTCAACGAGTCTTCTGGGGTCTCGGTAGCTCAGCGGTTAGAGCAGTGGACCGGCAATCCAAAGGTCGTGGGTTCGAATCCCACTCGAGCTTCCTGAGACTGGTTGATTTTTTTCTAGTAAACATTTTATCCGTTATCTATATAGCATTGTGAATGCAAAATTTCAATAATAAAGATATTTATAAGCAATTACGTCTTTATCGATTGTTAAATACTTGCAATAGTATTTCTTTCGAATGTGAGGGTAGACTTCACAGTGACGTAATACCGCTGGCTTGCAGCGTAATCAAACTACTAGGAAGAATTCAACGAGTCTTCTGGGGTCTCGGTAGCTCAGCGGTTAGAGCAGTGGACCGGCAATCCAAAGGTCGTGGGTTCGAATCCCACTCGAGCTTCCTGAGACTGGTTGATTTTTTTCTAGTAAACATTTTATCCGTTATCTATATAGCATTGTGAATGCAAAATTTCAATAATAAAGATATTTATAAGCAATTACGTCTTTATCGATTGTTAAATACTTGCAATAGTATTTCTTTCGAATGTGAGGGTAGACTTCACAGTGACGTAATACCGCTGGCTTGCAGCGTAATCAAACTACTAGGAAGAATTCAACGAGTCTTCTGGGGTCTCGGTAGCTCAGCGGTTAGAGCAGTGGACCGGCAATCCAAAGGTCGTGGGTTCGAATCCCACTCGAGCTTCCTGAGACTGGTTGATTTTTTTTCTAGTAAACATTTTATCCAGTAACTTATCATGTACCATTACCTACTGGACATCCATAGAGTATAGAAAGACCCATAATGGAGACGAGAGCCATGCATTCAGTCCATGATTACGAATATTTTTAATGTAATGTCACAAAAACTTACAACACTTCGAAACACGAGCGGTTTAAAAGAATACTTTCGACCCCTCTTCCTTAGGTGTCGCAAAAGGATTCTTCCACAAATCAATTATCGTATAAATATTGAATTACCTGTACTCTAACCAAAGTACTGAACATGTTTTAAATTTATTTATAAAAAATAGCTGCTATAATATCTCTATTAGTAGGTACTTACATTTTTCGGCCATTATGATATACACTTTAAATTAAAAATATGAATTAACTTCAAGCACTGTTAGGTAACGATAATACCGAAAGACTGCAGATCTATTAATTTCCATCACCGTTTAGGCGATGTACACTCGCCACCAGATCTACTTAGTCAAAACTGTCAAATTTCTCCAATCTATATTGATCCTTAATCCCTAATGATAAAGTTCAAAATTAATTGAAGAATTCGACATTTTGCGGTAGGTCGACTTGCTGGCGTACTTACGAATAGATAACGATAACGATTGGCAGAAATCTGTGTATATTTTGTAGTTTATTTTTGCTTTAATAATTAGCCCTGCGCAGTGGGACAGCATACAGCCTGTACATAACTTTTTCTATATTGTAATTTTACTAATAACGTAATTGTGCTTTATTTATTTTATTTATTTAAGACGGTAATTTTTTGTGAGAAAAGCTCGACGGGGAGACGGGTGGCCTGGCCTACCTAGTAAAAACTTAGTACTATCCTCTCTATGCTTGTAGATTGGAATAATGGTTTGGGAACACGAACAGCAAGCGCAGAGTTTCACACCTGCAAAGCATACATCCCAATTGAAAGCAGGCACCACGGTTTGCACACATAATATAAACGGGCTTTGACGCAAAACTACTAATTAGTAGACGCATCCTACGCATACCTCAAGGTTGCCTGGAAGAGATTGCTTTTAAGCAATAAGGCCGCCTAATTGTACTCTCTTTTTTGTAATTTGTCCTGTTTTTGTAATTGTTGTTTTTTCTTTTTGTCTTAATAAAGTGTTATTATTATTATTATTATTCTCGTTTTTATTTAATTTCTTAAGTCTAGGTTTTTTATATTATTCCATAAAAAAATAATAAACAAAACTACTATAAAAAATTAACCATTTTAAAAAACCTAAACCTAGGGTGCCGTCGGCAGCGGGGCAGGGCCCAAACTACCGGTGGTTAGGGCTGCAGAGAGAGGAACCTCCTGACGATGCGTGCCTCGTCAAGAAGTACCTCCTTCTGTATTTGGCCCTTGATCCAGCCGTCTAGCGAGAGTCTCTTGAGATGTTGGTCGAGACTCTTCGCTATTAGGCCGTTTGCAGATACGACTATCGGGACAATGATAGTCGAGTCAACAACCCACATGGCGGTAACCTCGTAAGCCAAGTCAAGGTACTTGCTCCGCTTGTCCTTCTCAGCCTTCACGAGGTTCTCATCATGTGGAACGGTGATGTCGACTAGCACTGCCCGCCGCTGGGACCGATCGACTATCACGATGTCAGGCTTATTGGCAACAATAGTCCTGTCCGTGATAACCGATCGGTCCCAATAGAGCAAAGCAAGACCATTTTTGAGAACTGGCTCAGGTGTCTAGTTATAGTACGGCACTGCGGACTCAACAAGACGAAGAAGATTGAAGAGCAAGTTGCTGGTGAATGATCATGGCTACAAGATTGTGTCTGTGCAAGAACGCGCCGTTAGCAAGATGAGAACAACCGGAAATAATATGCCTGAGTGACTTTCCGGGACGGCGGCATGCTCGACATATGTCGCCCGTACCGTCCTTCATGATATATTTCCGGCAGTTGTTCGTCTTGATAACTTCATCCGCAATTGCACAGACAAAACTTTCGGTTTCCCCAAAGAGGTGCCCGAATCGTAGCCAGTTCACTGACGCGAGCAGGTCCACATCGAGCCCTTAAGGCCCGATAGAACCGGCCGTGCAGCTCCTTGCTCTTCCGTACGTCCTTGCGGTCCTCGGTGCTCAGCACCTGAGGCTTGCGCAGTCGTCTTTGCCTAAGGAGAGAAGCGTAAAGGTCCTGTCAACTGACACCACATCGCGATGCATCCCATAGTCGTTGTTGAGGAAATATTCTTAAAGACTGTACACCTCACGGTTGTGGAGGGTCTTGGCATAAAAGCCTCGACCACCCCATTTCCGCGGGATGTACAGTCTCATAACAGTCAAGCGTGGGTGGAGCATGCGATGTGATGTCAGTTGCTGTCGAACCTTTCTGTCCAGGCGTCCAACTCGGTCTGAGTCCACCTTAGTATGCCAAAGGTGTATACCAGTAAGGGCATAACCCAGCCGTTGAAAGCGCACCCTGTTGCCTCCTGACAAAAGACTGTTAAGTATCTTTGTCAGGCGACCAAAGAAGCGTTCCTTCACCGACTGTTTTATATCGCCACTCTCTACAATCCCAATGACTGTGACATACCAAGGTATTTGTAGGTGTTGGCTTCGGAGAGAGAAATCTGAAAGTCATCGTCTCAGAAAGTTGCAAATTCGTAGAATTTACAACTTTCCCCCGCTGTACGTGCATAACCGCGCACTTATCTACACCAAACCCCATGTTGATGGCGCTGCTAAAAGTCTCAGTGACTTTCAGCAACGCCACCAATTCATGACGTTTCGGTGCAAACAGTTTGAGGTCATCCATGTACAGCAAGTGCGAAATAACTTCACCCTGTCTTCTAAGCCGATAGCCCAGCCCTGAATCCTCTAGCAATATGCTGAGAGGATTCAGGGCTAGACAGAACCACAACGGACACAGACTAGATAAAGAAATCATAAAAGTCCAAGTCATGTTGACTATTTTTTTCGACTATTGCGGTGTTGTGCACTCGGAATCCTAGCCGGAAGGTCAAATCGTAAATAAAGAATATTATTTGGGCGGTATGCGGCGTTTAAGAGAGAAAATTCAACGAAAAAGGCCAAGTTTGTGGTGAGAAAATTCAAGGCCATCATTATGAACGAATTTTTGACCAAAAACTCAACAAATACCATCAAGCAACCACCTTATTCACCAGATATCGCTCCAGCCGACTTCTTTCTTTTTCCTAAACTTAAATTACCACTTCGTGGCACCCGTTTTCATTCGGTAGAAGACATAAAGGAGAATTCGCGGCGAGAACTGAACTCAATTCCGGAAAAAGCGTTTAAAAAATGTTTTGATGATTGGATTATACGTAGGCGTAAGTGTATCGTTTCTAAAGGAGCATACTTTGAAGGCGATGAAATAAATTTGAATGAATAACTAACATTTTGTGAATTATTGATCTTTTTGTTTTTGTTAAGTGGCTACTACCAAACCAAACTAAAATACATACTACGTACTACATTTTGTTTTTTTTCACATGCCTAATAATTTTGATCATTTTGTGCACGCATCTTTATAAGTAGTTATAATCTAGATCAATGTTTAGTTTTAGTATTACATAATTATAAAATGTTTTGTGTGCCTTTAATAAATAAATAAATAAACTGGTAAACATCTTCAGCACCCGAAGTTTAAGTTATAATAAAAGTTGGGCCTTTTTTAATTCTACGCAATGCTTTAAATAGGCGATGTACCTAGGCCGTCTTATTAATAAAAATTGCCAAATATTACACCTCGGTGTACCGCTGTCTCGTTTTTGTTATAGAAGACAGATAGAGACAGCGTCAATCCTATCATCATCATCATCATCATCATCAGCCAGAAGACGTCCACTGCTGGACAAAGGCCTCCCCTAAGGATCTCCACCACGACCGGTCCTGTGCTGCTTGCATCCAGCGGCTACCCGCGACCTTCACCAGATCGTCTGACCACCTTGTTGGAGGCCTGCCCAAACTGCGTCTTCCGGTGCGCGGTCGCCACTCGAGAACCGTTCTGCCCCAACGGCCATCGGTTCTACGGGCGATGTGCCCTGCCCATTGCCACTTGAGCTTGGCGACTCTTTGGGCTATGTCGGTTACTTTAGTTCGTCTACGAATCTCCTCATTTCTAATTCGATCACGTAGAGAAACCCCGAGCATAGCCCTCTCCATTGCTCTTTGCGTGACTTTGAGCCTGCTAATAAGGCCCATAGTGAGCGACCACGTTTCGGTACCGTATGTCATCACTGGCAACACACACTGCTCGAAGACTTTCGTCTTGAGACACTGCGGTATTTTGGACGAGAAGATATTATGTAGCTTACCGAACGCAACGAACGAACGTCAATCCTAAGTGGAACTTTAATCAACGTTTATTATTAACAGGGTGGGAGTATAAGTGGTGTAAATAACCAGCAATGCCTTGCGATCATCATCTGCTAATCTAGACTGCGATTAGAAGACCACCGATGATGTTTATGTAATGTTCAACACTTGAAAAAAGAATTGGCCAAATGAGTGCAGCCGTTCTAAAATGACGCGCAAACATACATTCGTGACATTTTTATTTTTATAGATAGATTTAGATATTATAATTATTCAAAAAATACGAATTCGTGCTAATGTTGGCGTAAACACAAACGGTTTGCTGATATGTTATCGAATTGATTCCGATACTTAATTTGAAATAATCAAAGATGCTATTGTTTGATTGTTTTGTTTTGTTTTGTAAATGTCGTTATTTCTTTATTATTATAAAGCTGTAGAGTTTCTTGCGCCCTTTCTTCTCCACAGCTAAAAGACGTCCTGAATGGATGGGGTGGGTGGGTGGGTTCCTATGCCTATCCATCCATCCATAGAAGTAAAATTATATTTAGACGATTCAAAATGCTTATGTAAAATTTTAAACACTGAAAAAAGACTACAACCTCAGGCGGGAATCGAACCATGCACCTTCCGCATTCCGGGCGGCTGCCTTAACCACTTGGCTAGCGAGGTCTGGCTTTCAACCGTCGAAATTTTTCAGTGCTTGATGCTTATGTTTTTAGTCAACATTGCTTCATCAAATCTTAGAAGTTTTCACCTCTGAGATCCGAAAGAAATATTTTTACAAATATTTGAACATTCGGTTAAGATGATGCTGCGTTTATAGATTAATGTTTTATATTTTAGCGTTTTATTAACGCTTAAATATATGTGGGAGATTGGCATTTAAATGTAGATTACTATTAATGTTAGCATTAAAAACAAATGTTTGAAGATAGCAAATTCACTGCAGTAATTAATATGAATAAGAAAACACGTGCTTGCCCATTGCCACGCTCCCTACGCCATGCGTCATTAGCGACTTGTTTGTGCTTCAGTATAAAAAGGTCATGCGCTAGCGCCTTCCGGGCATTCTGTACTCAACTGCGGAGCATGACGGAGCTCTGATTGTCGACATAGTATTGAGTTTCGCTATGAAGGTGTAACTAAATTATGTATTTTGGTACATAACTGTATATGTTACAAGAAATAGTAGTACTTACCAATTTTCATTACGTAAAATGCCAAATGGCTAATTATTTTAATAAATTGATATTACTGTATTATAATTAACACTAAATGTGTGTATATTATTACTGTCTGCCAATTAATCTGGTTTTTATGAATATAAATTGATCAAAATCATTACTCTCTTTTCTTAATCTCCCACATCAGAATTGGGATGAACCAAGTAACGCTCACAAATTCACTACTTAATAAATTACACGTGGTCGAGGCTACCCTTCGATGGTGCACATACAAATCATTTACACGCATTGCACGTGGTCGAGGCTACCCTTCGATGGTGCACATACAAATCATTTACACGCATTGCACGTGGTCGAGGCTACCCTTCGATGGTGCACATACACATTACAAATCATTTACACGCATTGCACGTGGTCAAGGCTACTCTTCGATCGTGCGCACTTATTATTATGCAAATCTGACAAGTATACTCTGACATTACACATTTGACAGTAAGTGAAAAAAGGATCATAGTTGCTAGCAATGAGCAAATAAATATATTGCTAGAAAGTTGCTAGCTGACAGTTCTGTGTACTTTATATCTTGTGTAAGCATCTTGCATGATAATCCATGCTATTGATTTGCCATTAACATTATTTTTTGTTTTCCCTGAGTTCTAGAAACACGATATTGCGTCATGAGCATTAGCCTGGAGATTCAGAACGTGTCTGATCGGCTGGATCCTGATACTTTAGGCGGAGGGTCTACCTACCTCAGCTGTTATTGCTAAAGCTACCCAACGCAAACCAGAAACGTTGGCAAGTGAGGAACGGGCAGGTTCTGATGGATTGTGTAATAATACTGGTGCCTGTGTTCCACAAGTTAAAATTTAAATCATTAAGTAGTCAGAAGTTAAGTATGACGACATCCGTGGTCGAGTGGTAAACACGCTAGTTCTGGCGTCGTCACCTTTGAGGTCCCTGGTCCAACAACTGGTTGGTCCATTAAGGAATAACAGTCTTTCTATATTGATTTTTGATCTGGGTGTTTCTGTATACACATATGTTTATCTGTTATCTAGTTTAACCATCAAAAACAGGTTTCAGAAAAGAAACTTTACTTGAGCTAGACTAGATAATAGAGTGAGTGAGAAAGTTACTTTAAATTATTTATTTTATTAAAAAGAATATCGTCTCCCGTATAAAGCTAAAGAGGTTCCGATGATATGATTTGGAATACTTTGGCAGGGGAAAGTAAATGTTCTTAAAATACTACGCCTTTATTGAAAGATATGCTTATTTCATGCCTGCATTATGACAATAAATAACTGTTAAAGGTTTAACAGACTTTATACTTATTATTGTGTTCAGAAAATTGATTCCAAACTACCCGCTTCAATACGAACTCGCATGTCGCAAAGACTGACCAATCTGTTTATACCAGCGCGCTTAGTTGTTGCACAGCTGCACCTGTCACTCCTGGGTCACGCATTAATGGCACATGATGACATGAGTAATTTCTTTATTCATGTGTTGATGGGTCTAATAAGTTAATATTCGCATAGACTGTGAGAAGACCTTAAATCAGTTACTAACGATTGAATGTTGTCTGGTTTACGACAACTAACAGGATAGTAATCCTTTGTTGTCGTTTGTGCCAAATAGCGAACTGAAAATAACTCAATGACTGAAACCAACTTCTTCTAATTTGTTGTTAACCGCTCATCTTACAGTGGCAAACACGATTATTATTCGTTACCTTATTGACTTCGGTCATCTGCGTACTAGATGCACAATCGCATATAAAATGCGTTCGAAAAGGTGTTTCCAATTATTCTACACAATTTCGTTTTCGATTAATCACAACTAGTTTTGATACTCAGACCTATCACCACAACAATTATAGGTACCGGATTTAGACGAAGATATTTAAAAATTTTAAAAATAATAACTGATAGCAATCCAATGCTCCCTCTTGGTCGGAGAGTTAGTTCGAGGCGACACTTTGTGAGCGCTGGTTGTGTGTCTGGTGTTTAGATGACCGAAGCTTATTGATAATGACCCTCTATATAATTTAGTTGCAGTCGATTGTTGTGAGACGCTTAAATTAACTATAATTTCTTTAAATAAATACCTAATTATTTTGCTAAATGAATTGGTTTTGCGTCTCGGTCGATTTAGGAGTACTTTAATTTGGATATTATAATGCCGCGAAACCCAAACAACAGATACATTATGCATACCTTTACGTTGACTATACTATAGATTATGTGTCTGTTAAAGTCACACTGTTGTGACAGGCATACTGTAACAATACAGTAAAATGCTAAAACATATTGTTCGCATTATCATTTATGGCATTTTCCTCTGAAAGAGGTACTGAGCTGTCTGATATCTTAAGATATCTTATAAAGTCATATTCTTTGTTTTCATTAGAAAAGCAAGAATAATTTTTTGATATTTTTGAGTTTTTGTATCTTTATGTACTGTGAACTCCTGGCCAGATGTTTTGCTGTACATTGAGCAATAAGGACTTTTAGTTTGCCGCGCCAAATTGTAGCTTTTACCGAGGCTAGAGATCACTTTAATTTGACCGCGCCACATGATGGTTTTTTACCGAGGTTACTATGTGATCATTTTTATTTTGCCGGGCCATGTTATGGCTTTTTACCGAGGCTACTATGTGATTATTTATTTTTGGCTGCGCCACTCGATGGCTTGTCACTTTTGTGACTCACGATTTAGTCGCGCCACTCGATGGCTTTCTACCGAGGCTATTTATGTGATCATTGATATAAATTGTTAATAACACACATGTTTAAATAATAATTAGAGCTACCGACAGCTTGGGCCCCGATTCGTAATATTTTATTATTTGCGTTAATCAAGGCGTTGAAAAAAAAATGTGTTTACCTCAGGTTTATCTTACCTAAATCTTTAAATATTGTAAAATATTTTCATTTAGATCTCTAAGGATGTAAATTGTAAGAGGTTTGATAAGACACTAAGTTTTTTTTATTCATGTTTTTAAAGTAAGCTGTAAACTTTGCTTTTTAAAGTCGATATTTCTGATATCAAGATTTTGAGTTTGGTTTATATTTTACTAAGAATGCGAATTGTTTGGTTGCGCATTTCCTTTGGTAGTATGCGAGGTAAGTGCGTAATGCTTTGCGCTTTTTCAATTTTTTTCAAGCAAGAGATTTTTTCTTAAAAGATGTACAGATAATAAAGAGCAAAATAATGTAAACATTTAAAAAATGTATGTTTACGACTATTTACGATATAAGTATAATATTGTATGGAATATAAATGTTTTTGTCTCATATTTAAGACTGAGGGCCTATAAGATACTTTTTATTTTGTTTTTTTTTGTTGCTGTCTAAACAAAATCTGATGTTTATTATTTACATTATTTGCGAGCCGGTGACCTGCTGCTCGTCAGAATGGCCGTGTGGGAGATTGGCATTTAAATGTAGATTACTATTAATGTTAGCATTAAAAACAGATGTTTGAAGATAGCAAATTCACTGCAGTAATTAATATAAATAAGAAAACACGTGCTTGCCCATTGCCACGCTCCCTACGCCATGCGTCATTAGCGACTTGTTTGTGCTTCAGTATAAAAAGGTCATGCGCTAGCGCCTTCCGGGCATTCTGTACTCAACTGCGGAGCATGACGGAGCTCTGATTGTCGACATAGTATTGAGTTTCGCTATGATGGTGTAACTAAATTATGTATTTTGGTACATAACTGTATATGTTACAAGAAATAGTAGTACTTACCAATTTTCATTACGTAAAATGCCAAATGGCTAATTATTTTAATAAATTGATATTACTGTATTATAATTAACACTAAATGTGTGTATATTATTACTGTCTGCCAATTAATCTGGTTTTTATGAATATAAATTGATCAAAATCATTACTCTCTTTTCTTAATCTCCCACATATACTTAAGTAAAATTTTGAACACTGAAAAAAGACGACAACCTCAGGCGGGAATCGAACCACGCACCTTCCGCATTCCGGGCGGCTGCCCTACCGAGGTCTGGCTTTCACCCGTCGAAATTTGTCAGTGCTTGATGCTTATGTTTTAGTCAACATTGCTTCATCAAATTTTAGAAGATTTCACCTCTGAGATCCGAAAGAAATATTTTTATAAATATTTGAACATTCGGTTAAGATGAAGCTGCGTTTGTAAATTAATGTTTTATATTTTAGCGTTTTATTAACGCTTAAACATACTTAAATAAAATTTTAAACACTGAAAAAAGACGACAACCTCCGGCGGGAATCGAACCACGTACCTTCCACATTCCAAAACGCTAAAATATAAAGCATTAATCTATAAACGCAGCTTCATCTTAACCGAATGTTCAAATATTTGTAAAAATATTTCTTTCGGATCTCAGAGGTGAAAACTTCTAAGATTTGATGAAGCAATGTTGACTAAAAACATAAGCATCAAGCACTGACAAATTTCAACGTTGAAAGACAGAGCTCGGTAGCCAAGTGGTTAAGGCAGCCGCCCGGAATGTGGAATGTGCGTGGTTCGATTCCCGCCTGAGGTTGTCGTCTTTTTTCAGTGTTTAAAATTTTATTTAAGTATGTTTAAAATGTAAAACATTTAATCAAAATGCTTATTTTAAGCTTACTTAATAAAGAAGTTTTGATTGATTGATTGATTGATTGATTGCTGTCGAATATTAAAAGTACATCTACTTTAAAGATCGTATCGAAGATAGAAGAAGTAAAAAATAATATAACTTAAATGAGCTCTTTTTTATATTTAAAAATCTTATTTAAAAATCTCATTAAAAATGCTTCTGAGAGGGAACTCATTTAAGTTATTATCTCTAAACAGGTATGTATATGCACTTAGTAGGTGGCCAACCAGTCGAATTCTGAACTGAGAGCCTAGACAAGTGGCAAACAAAACTCTTTCATATTCATAGAATTGGAAAGAGACAGCAGATCACAGCCATGCGCGCAGCGTCTATGTGTCGTTTAGAGAATCGCATAGCTGTCTATACGTTATTCGCCGTCATTGTCCTTTTCACGAGCTATTATAAAAAAGACGGATCAAACAGAGCCACGATCTCCTTATTGGTTTATTAGAGCTATCAAAAATGACTATTAAATAGTCGTTTTTAATAGTTCTAATCTTTATAATAGTTTGTGAAAAGGACAATGACAACGAATAACGAAGAGACAGGGGTGAGAGTTTGTCTCTAGGCCCTCAGTTTAGATTTCGACTGGTTGGCGACCTACTATTACTTCCATTTATTTTTCTCGCCATGCACTACCTGTTTGGCAATGCTGTGTTCTTGTTTTGGAGTACTTTTTTTATAAAAGAGGGAGGCAAACGAGCAGTCGGGTCAACTGATGGAGAGTAATCACCGCCGCCCATGGACACACGCAAAACCAGAGGAATCGCAGACGCGTTGCCGGCCTTTAGGGAAGAAATATGTTTAAGGTAGGAATAGGAATTGTGAGGGGGAGGGGGGAAAGGCCTCCGGAACCCTCACTGGCCGGACGAAACACAACAGCACTAAGTGCCATTATTTCACGCCGAATATTCGTGAGACGGTGGTATTACGCCGGGCGAGCTGGTCCAATGCGTGCAGCAACGCAGCATGGCTCTACCACTCAGTCAGTGTCACTCATTTAGCACTACCCAGGGGTCACGTGTAGAGTCTCAAGGGTAAACCAACGATCGCGAGTAACTTTAAACCCCAAAGGTTTTTAAAACTATACTTCACTATCATTCTAGTTTTATGCCTCTCGTACTGCCTCTCGTACTTCCATTCCTCATACGACACATTCATACTTCCACATATTTTGTGTTTTTGGGGTTCGGACTTCCGCCTACACTGATTACTAAGGTACATACATTTTCTTTATTTAATTACAGTATCAATAAGGGTTTTCAGGACACATTTTTCTCTTTCTGCTTACTTTCTATTTCAATCTTAAAATTTTCTTATTCTTTCTCTATATCATCTATTCTGTTAATACACTTATACTCTATACAGTTTCTTTATGACTACTATAGAGTTTTCTTTATGTTAGTTTTTACTTTGACCATTAAAAATGGAATATAAACTTAAAACTTATGCAATTAGTTTATGTAAATAATAAAACTAAGGTAGTTTATGAATTAAACGTAAGAAAAAAGAAACTACTTACTTATTTAGATTAGGATATTGATTGTATAAGGATGGCCGATCCGATAGCATATAAGACTGGTCTTCACCCTCTGATATCGCCAAGCCTTTAGCAGCAGTGTGCAGGCTATGAAAGTATGGGGTGGTACAAAATACCTCAATGGTCGATGTGTACTTAGTAAGGGATAACTCCGCATTCTCCACTAAGCTAAGATAAGATAAGATATGCGGAATACAAGCGGCTTATAGCTAAGGAAGTACCTACGCAAACGTAGTTACGCCTAACTTAGTCAGTATGATATTATCTTTAGTACAAAGTGCACTTTACTATTTTACGGGAAAACCTATCTAATGGCATCATTACTTGTTGTAATGATGTTGCTTTTTTCATGATGTCCCACAAATTAAAGTGAAGTATAGGATACTGACCCACTGCATGGCAAAGGCCTCGATCATTTAATTAAGTCATTCATCACCAGTCTATAAACGTCCCACTGCTGGGCACAGGCCTCCCATGTGGACAATAGCAAGTCAATTGTCAATTGGATATACATACATACATATAATCACGACTATTATCCCCGAAGTGTTAGTCAGGGACCAGGCAATGAAGGCCGCAAAAGCAGTCCTTTGTTACACTCTACGTTTCACCAAATGATAACTGCATCTGTTTTTTTTAGGAGTTTCTCCCGTGTTCTTTAAGCAACAACACGTGTTGTGAGACTCCATTTTATTTCGATCTACCGTACAAACCTAAAAATACTTTAAAAATTAAAACACTTGAAATTGGCTTAATGCTACACGCGATAGCCATTAGTTAAGATAAAATAAAAATCTGTTTTTTACTAGTGACTTTTTTCATCCATATGTCAAAAGAATTTTTTTTTGAAAACCAGCGTCAGGTTCCATATTATTGGACCTGACATAATGCTGAATTGGCTGCCTGTTTAGCTGCGGCCGTGAGACACTAATGTGCTATTATACATTTAAGTGTATTGTTGTTTTTTTTTAAATCTAAGTTGTTTTAATGTTATCGTTGTAACTGTCTCGTGTGTTGTAGCTAAATAAATTATTTTTCATTTCATTTCACACCTCAGCGTGAAAGGCGGTGAACCCATCGCCGCTCTATGCTGTTGGATGTATGTGCAGTCTCTAGTCTGTTAGTCGCCTTTTACGACACCCAAGAGAAGAGATGGGAAGTAGTATTCTATTAATAAGCCGCTACCAGCACGGAACACGGATATACGAACTGAATTTAATAATTTCTATTATGTTGCAAGCGTTCTAGAGGCCATAAGGAAAGTGTCAAACAGAATGTGGAAAGTATTTTAGCAGCAAAAACAGGAAAACACTCATTGTACAGCATACCTTTCAAATTTTAACTAAATGAAGGTGTTGTATCATACTCCGAATGACGACTACGATAATGAAAAAATTGCTAAACTAGTTCATTACGTGATTCCGTTACGTCATGCTGGTGACGTCTAAAAGGTATTATGACGTACGTTTGATTGGTTCCAATCATGAAGTGCTTCACACAATAAGACAAACAACTCTTCACGCAATCGACAGTCGTATTTTGCGGAAATGAGTCAACCTGGCTATCGTCAACGGATGCAGATAAGATATATTTACCCCTGATGTTTTGATAACCAAATTTTCGGCTTTACAAATAATATTTGTTACCAAAATCATGTACAAAGTACTTGGACACGCACTGTACCTAAAAAAATAACTTAGGGTACAACACGCTCGGTTTCATTGACAAAAACATGGACAAAGTTCAATCCAACCACTCTATTTCTTTCTAAGCATTTCAGAGATAAGAAAAGACAAATAGAATTTCTTGAGAATTTAATAGCGTAAAAAAGTTATTTAAAAAGGTAAAACTAGATACCCTGTAATTAAGAGACATGAATAAGTTATCCAATAATTTGTGTAAAATAATATCGACTCGGTGGCCAAGTGGCTCAACGGCGAAGCGCGATATCCGGAGGTCCCAGGTTCAATTACCAGGTTGATTTCTCTCTGATCTATTCAAAGCCCAGATTTGTGACTACCAATCCGCATTTAGAAAGCGTGGCGATTAATATTAAAATATATTAAAATATTTAATTGTATTCCTAACGACATTAAAGATCTGTCTCTCAGTCAATTTAAAACCAAATTAAAGTCATGGCTAGTGTAAAATTGTTTCTATAATCTTAATGAATTTTTTCATTTAAAATGTAAAATAATTTTAATATTTAATGTTTTGTTATGTTGTATGAAATTAATTTATTATAATTATCAATTTAATATTATTACTAGTATGTTGGATTCTGACTGTAATGGTACCTAATTAGGTTGACATAGTAGGTATATCATTAAAATGTTCTGCTATATGTTGTGCATGCCAGCTCCTGGTGAATGTGATGTGACTTTCATAATTTAAGATCTTATATGTACCGCATTCTAGCAAATAAAATATATTCTATATTCTATTCTAAGCATATGCCCTGTAGCAATGACTTAATTGAGGAGCTCGATAGCGCAGCGGCTAGCGCATTCGGCTTGCCCGCTAAGCAACTTTCCCAATGCCGGGTCGCCTGATGAGTGACCAATTAAAAACATCTCGAGCTCCTCCGTGCTTCGGAAGGCACGTTAAGCCGTTGGTCCCCGTTGTAGTCGTAGAAATGGCAGTCGTTAAAACCCACCAACCCGCATTGAGCCAGCGTGGTGGGTTATATATAGCCCAATATCCCCACGTGCTATTGTCCACATGGGAGGCCTGTGCCCAGCAGTGGGACGTTTATAGACTGGTGATGAATGACTTAATTAAATGATCGAGGCCTTTGCCATGCAGTGGGTCAGTATCCTATACTTCACTTTAATTTGTGGGACATCATGAAAAAAGCAACATCATTACAACAAGTAATGATGCCATTAGATAGGTTTTCCCGTAAAATAGTAAAGTGCACTTTGTACTAAAGATAATATCATACTGACTAAGTTAGGCGTAACTACGTTTGCGTAGGTACTTCCTTAGCTATAAGCCGCTTGTATTCCGCATATCTTATCTTATCTTAGCTTAGTGGAGAATGCGGAGTTATCCCTTACTAAGTACACATCGACCATTGAGGTATTTTGTACCACCCCATACTTTCATAGCATGCACACTGCTGCTAAAGGCTTGGCGATATCAGAGGGTGAAGACCAGTCTTATATGCTATCGGATCGGCCATCCTTATACAATCAATATCCTAATCTAAATAAGTAAGTAGTTTCTTTTTTCTTACGTTTAATTCATAAACTACCTTAGTTTTATTATTTACATAAACTAATTGCATAAGTTTTAAGTTTATATTCCATTTTTAATGGTCAAAGTAAAAACTAACATAAAGAAAACTCTATAGTAGTCATAAAGAAACTGTATAGAGTATAAGTGTATTAACAGAATAGATGATATAGAGAAAGAATAAGAAAATTTTAAGATTGAAATAGAAAGTAAGCAGAAAGAGAAAAATGTTTCCTGAAAACCCTTATTGATACTGTAATTAAATAAAGAAAATGTATGTACCTTAGTAATCAGTGTAGGCGGAAGTCCGAACCCCAAAAACACAAAATATGTGGAAGTATGACACTAACACTGACAATAACTAACGGACTGAAGACTACACATAAATCCAACAGCATAGAGCGGCGACGGGCGCACCACCTATCATGCTGAGCACGTGTGCAGTTGTTATTAGGTTAAAGGGACTATGGCAGTAGGCTGCTTTGGCAATCCTCTTTGCCTAGTTTTTAACTAATCCTTTGGGGATAATAATCGTTAGTGTGTGTATGCATTATGTCAAAAAAGATTCGGGAACAGATGATTTGTTTATGATTCCAAATTTAAATTTTTGTTCTAATTTTGTTGTTAGATTGGCACAACTGTTATCCATTTTGGCGCGGAGTTTGAGTAGCATCTGTTATTTAGATTAAATACAGCGCTGTTTTTAGTTAGTTTATATCTAGTGTTTATATCTAGTTTGACGCTTTCCTTATGGCCTCTAGAAGGCTTGCAACATTATAGAAATTATTAAATTCAGTTCGTATATCCGGGTTCTGTGCTTATAAATAAAATACGACTCCCCTCCTCATCTCTTCCCTTGGGTGTCGTAAAAGGCGACTAACGGACTAAAGACTGCACATACATCCAACAGCATAGAGCGACGATGGGCTCACCGTCTTTCACGCTGAGATGTGCAGTTATAATTTGGTGAAACGTGGAGTGTAATAGAGGACTGATTTTGCGGCCTTCATTGCTTAGTCCCTGACTAACCCTTCGGGGATAATAGTCGTGATTATATGTATGTATGTATGTATATCCAATTGACTTTAAGCTGTGTGGTATCGGCTCATTATCAAAAGAATACTACCAACCCATCTCAACCTTCGGTTGTCGTAAAAGGCGACTAGTGGACTTAAGACTGCACATAAATCCAACAGCATAGAGCGGCAATGGGCACACCATAGGTGTTGTGCCCAGTGATAGGTCACTGCTGAGCTGAGCACGTGTGCAGTTGTTATTAGGTTAAAAGGACTACTAGCAGTAGGCTGCATCCTCATTGCCTAGTTTTTAACTAACCATTTGGGGATAATTATCGTTAATAAGTGAATGTATATATTATGTCCAATTAAAACGCAGAGTTTAGTCAAACCTTTGCCCTTCATACCAGAATACAGCATTAGTCGTAAGAACACTAAAATATACAAATACAAGCCAAAGTCAAGAGACTAAATCTGAAGAACCAAAAGAACTAAATTGAATCGAAGTCATTTGAACTCGGTTTAAAAAAACTACTTGTATCTTAAAAGGCTTACAAGACTAAACTACTCGCGCTTATACGCCTTGTAAGTCGTGAGTCTCGTACGTGACTTCACGTGATTATAATAATACTAATAAAAATTACTATTAAGAGGGTTTACGCATTTCGGTTTCCCATACTTTCCAAGTTGAAATTTTTAAAAGTAACCAGTAAGCCATTTTTGATGAAACTCGGCGATCTGCGTCAACCCTCTTATGTGTGATAAAAAATTATATAATTTTATAATTCCACAGTCTGTTGTATACAAACCACTACAGGGTCAATTTTGAACCCCCCGCCAAAAGTAAATATGGGGTATAAAAAGTAATAATAAAATATTTGACGTAAAAATAATAAATGTTTTCTATTTTTAAATATAATTTATTGGCTGTTTTTTAAATCCTATATTTCTAGGTGCGTGCGCTCACCCCTCGCGGTCTAAGCGAACGGAACGCCCGTCATTGGTGGAAGGGGGAATAAATAGCGGTCACGCGCATGCGCTTTGAAAACGAGGCGGCCGCGCGCTAGGTGACAATGATTTTAATTTTCGTAAGAAAGAATTGAGACAAAAATGTGACAAAAAAATATGTCTTTTTATTTGATTATTTGGCTGTACTGCTGTTATAGGCGCACGCGAAAAATTTTGGCGGGGAATCCAAAATTGACCCTGTATAAGCAAATCGCATTTTAACATTTAGGAGTGTAGCTGTAACTGCACGCCAATCGTTTTATAAACAGCTCGAATCGTTTAGTATTTTAGTCCTTTAGTATACGACTGAGTTTTATTACTAAATACTGGAACGTTTAGCCTTCTTTCATACATGATTCGTGTAAAATTAAGTCGAGTTTTTAAGACCTCAAAAGATTGAGTTTCTTGCATCGCAAGACGAGTGGTGAAGACGACTGGGAGGGGTAAAAAAACTTTTTTGTAATATATGAATTTAGTCAGAAATGCAGCGCAACAGCACCTTTTATGACTAGTCCTTAGGGACTAAACTAGACTTGGACTAAAGCCTCGCACTAGGCGAGTAATAAAGTCGCAGTAGGAGTATTGCATCGCTTGTTTGATTATTGTAAAATTTCTTATAAAATTTAAGCAAAAAGCAAAGTAATGTATTGGTACTGGACTAAAATCTTTGCTTAATGCGAACAAAGCTTCATTGCTCGTTATCAGCTACTTCTTCTCATGCCCTACGCAAGTTGGTGCATTTGTTTTGTGGTCTCTCACTTCTCAGCTTTCTTTCCACAGTCTAGCTAAGATAAGACAAGGCAAGATAAGACAAGATAATTTTTATTGTCCTAACGTTGTTAAACAAATTTAGCCTATGTTATGGCTTATAAAGGAATAAAATAGAGTAGTCCAATTTAACTTCAGTCTTTGCTTAAATATTTTCATCATTTCCTGTTAACCCCTTGAGCACCGTAAAACCAGACACAATTGAAAAACAATTGTTTCGCGACCGCCGGCGGTCTTATGATCCTTGACCTATTAATGCCTAAAACGTCTCACTGCTGGGCAGACTGCGCCATAACCAACCGCACCTGGACCAATGCGAGTTAGTGAGTTTTAATGACTCCATCTTACGACAAACACCGGGACCAACGACTTTACTTGTCTTCCGAATACATCTGTTATTTTGAAAAAATGCGTAGGAAAGTATATCAGCTATCTATGAATCGGTTATCGTTTGTCTGAATTCACGATATCCGTTTTCGCTCCTTTATCTAAAAACCAAATATTTGAAAACTATTACAAACTGAAATATAGAGCTGGGCTTAGGTAAATACACACATCAAAAGTGTCTAGGGATCAAGCATTTTTATGCGGATTTCTTGAGATTAAGATGTGGCTTTGTAATAAATTTATGATTTTATAAATTTATATGGATCCTTTTTGGCGCATTTCATAATTTGAAACAGGAACTTTCAATCAATTTCTAGTAAAAGATGAAAATCAGCTGTCAATATTTTCCCTATAAAAACATACAACGCATTGAAGACATTATTAGTGCTACTGTTTCCCTACTACTGATTAAAACCAACGTTATTATGGAGCGGCGACGTCATTTAAGCAGGGAAGAAATGCTCAGAGCCGTGGGAATGATAGAAGCTGGTTCCCGGCAACGTACTGTGGCTTTAGCTCTGAATACAAGTCAGAGTGTTATCAGTCGACTTTGGACACGTTACCGAAGCACTGGTACCGTGGCTGAGCGCCATGGAGGACGGTATCGCTGCACCACACGGAGACAAGACCGATACATTCAAATCACAACTCGAAGAGCTCCAACAATAACCGCCATGATGTTAGCCGTGAGGCTTCATCACTCTTCAGGGAACTTAATTAGCGACCAAACAGTCAGAAACCGCTTGCATGAAGTGAACCTTCATTCCCGAAGACCGCTAAGGGTACCACCTATAGCAATGCACAATCGTAGGATTCGATATCAATGGGCTCTTGAACACAGAAATTGGGCAGAAGAACAATGGCGTTTCGTGTGCTTTTCTGATGAGTCTCGTTTTGGTATGAGACCAGATACAAGACGTATACGACACTGGAGAACCCCTGGACGCCAACAGCGATTAAAATCCTGCCAGGAAGTCCATCCTTATAGTGGTGGAACCATCATGGTATGGGCGGGTATTTGGATCGGCGGAAGAACTGAGTTGATTTGGATCAGAGGCAACCTCAACGCTCAAATTTATGCTGAGACGATTGTATCAGACGTCATCGTTCCTCTACAAGTGCAAATCGGTCCCTTATTTCAGTTAATGCATGATAATGCACGACCGCACACCGCAAGAGTTGTAAGACAGACTCTCGCCGCAGCTAACATCAATGTCATGCCCTGGCCTGCTCAGTCGCCAGACTTGAACCCGATTGAGCATGCATGGAATATGCTATACAGAGAAGAGCTCTGCCGAATATGGAGGGTATCCAGTCGCAAGAAGACCTTTTTTTGTTGTTGCAACGAACATGGGCGGCCATTCCACAGCGTGATTTGGATGAACTCATTTTGAGTATGCCAAACCGATGTTCTTGTGTTGTTAGTGTTCGCGGTAGAAACACGGATTATTAATTGTTTAAGTTACCCAATAAAATTTTAAAGAAAACTGTTATTTCAGTCTTTTTTTCGAACTTTAATGTTAGTGGTTCAAATGTCAAAAATCCCTTTATTAGGAAAATGGCAAATTTCTTTATTAATGCAAAGGTGACTTGGTTTATCGTTACTGTAGACAAACGAAAACACTTTATTTGATGAATCCTTAAAGAAAATTTTAATTAATATCAATCAGGAGAAAAGTTATTGCAAAAATATATGTTGATCCCTAGACACTTTTGATGTGTGTAGATAAAATAGAAATAAGTCTTTAATACAATCTGTGAATACAGACATAATAATGTGAACAAAGACTAACGTATAAGTAATTTAGTCTGCAGCACTTCGATCACACAATCGAAGCTGAGCTGCTGCATACAAAAATGCAATAAAAATTATGTATTGTTAAGAGGTTACATCTCGAATGTGATTTTTGCGTAAAATGCCCATTTTCGCTTTTTATAGTAATTTTGCAGTTGTATTTATCGTTTTTATCGAAATAGGATAATAAATTTGTGCATAATATTACAAATCTCCATTCTGTGAGCATACGTTGAATTCGGACGGCCGGCGCATCGCATTTTGTAGTAATTTTGGAGTTGTATTTATCGTTTTTATCGAAATAGGATAATAAACTCATTATAAAATCTTTATTCCTCATAAAGTAACAATCACTCTGGTATAAATTTTGTTTAATAATATTATCGTAGATAGGAGATATTCACAGTTAACTTATACCGATTTTCGAAGTTTTTTGGTTTACAATAACATTTTTTTCCTCTAAAAAATCAATGATATCTAAAAATTCGAGAGATAACATTATATTTTTTTTTATATCACTTGTTTAGAACAGTAGTTCAATCGATGAGCTCAAAAAAGTGCCTTCGCGCACTTTATGAAAATCTTTCTCTGCAATTTTGGGTTTAATTAAAAAGCTAAGCAAAATTTACAAAAAACGAGGCCGCTACGCACTTTTCCAATAGCTATTCTACACTATTCAAGAAGACATAATTGTTAATGTATTTTTGTTTCTGAGATCCATAACGCCAAAATTGGCCATTTTACGCAAAAATCACAGTCGAGATGTAATAGGCCTTTTAATTCCGCTAACTCACTAGTCTATCAAGGTTGCATACTGCATTTTTATATGCCATGGTGTTCCAAAAAGTAACGCCTGATTGCGTCAACTGCCGTAAAGCCAGACATAATAGTAACTAAATTTTTAGTATGTTTTCTCACAGACGAGAGGATCATCGTCTACTTGTAATTGTTAAAATTACTTACGATTTAAGTGTTAGTCAGATCTTTTATTTCAGTGATGAATCATTCGACTTCAAAACACTTAGTCATTTGCACTAGAAAGGGACAAACAATAATAGATTCTGAAGATTAACACATTGATAAGAGGCTGCAATCTCTTAAACAATTCACATAGGTACTCCTCTATAGTACCACTATAATCGTGATTATGATGCGCATGCGAGCTATTTTAGAATACAGATTTTTGCTGGTGGTAGTGTTGCCTAGAAATATTTTCTATTTGTGATTGTGATTTGTGATTTGAGTTCTAATTTATGACTTCAGATCGTATAATTCTGTTGAGTACATCTGAAAAGTGCTACAAAAGGATGTACAAAAGAAAATTTATCAGTCATAGCATGATCGTTATCTGATATACTGAATATAGAAGCTATATTTATCGCAGGAGAGCGATAGTTAATCAATACTCGACTATCGTTGGCAGCACACGTACAGTTTGTGAGAAGTTAATATTCAAATTTGTTCCCTATTATTTTGACGCAATGGAATCCGAAAAATGTAAGTACTTAACGATTCTATGAATACTTGGACTTTATTGTATGTTTTTTGTATTTGGATAGTAGACAACGGTTTAGTAATGGCAACATTGCGCATGTTCGAATACTTTTTAAAGTTTTGGAAACTTTCTTTATCTTTTATATTTTTTAAATTCAAAGTTACCTGCATAGGCGTTATGCAAAAATAAATGTTATCGTAGGTAAATTAGCGATATTGAAATATAATCTTTAATGTCTTATCATAATATGTTTTTGTAGTGTTTATTTAAGTGGACCAGACAAAGCCATAAGTATTGAAATACTAAATGTTATCACAGGTATGGTAGGTAATACCTTCTAACCGCTTTTGTAGTGTAATGGTTAGAACGTCGGTCTTCAACCTAGAGGTCCCGGGTTCGATTCCCAACGGGGGGTACATGTTTGTACTCGGTTTGATTAGTCGAAGGTCTTGTCTGAAGTCCAGTACCACCACCTTATCTAAAATATGTCGCCATCATACTAATATGTTACTAGCATTGTTGTGTTCTGACAGTTAGAGATAAGATAACCAGTTCCTCAGTAGTTGAGGGATCCAGGTGAAGTGCGCTACCTCCATCGTCCTTATCATCACCTAACATCAGGTGAGAACAAGTACTTAGCCGTTGAAGGAAAAATAATGAGCAAAAATACATTAAAGTAACATTTTGGCGGTCATTCGTTGCTAGCGATTTCTGTCAGACAACTAGCAAATGGTCAAACAACCGCTGTAAAGCCCTATGACAAAACATTAAAACGTCATACAACTTTCGTTAATTAACAAACTGATATGATAATCTTGACTCTGAGTTATAATAAAGGCGCGACTAGTATTTAATAATAACAAAAATTTCATTATAAAAAGGTAAAAAACAAAATTATCTTTTAGCCCAGAGCTTATAGCCTACACCACGCACGCATTCTGTAGATAAAAAAATACAAAGCTTGTCAGCCTAATCTGGATAAGCCTAAAGATATTGGAAATGATATAGCACTTCAAAGAACCGAGTACCTTATGGCGTTTTTGTCATCCTAATATTATAAATGCAAGTTTACTTGTTAGGTTTTCACACTCAAACGCTAAGCCCATTTTTATGAATTTTTGGTATATCGATAGATGGGGCTCTGTAGACGGTTACATGCTCCTTTTCCATGTGAAAAGAAAACATGAAGGGTGGGGTAAACTTTTTATGAATTAAAATCTACATTAAAAAGTAAAGCTAGTTTTTAATAACAAAACAACGGCTAAGAACTAGGCTTTCATTGCTAAGTGACGATATGAACTTGAAAAAGTTGGAGGCACATACTTCACTCCTTTGGAAGTAGCACTGGCACTTGACCTTCATCTCAACGGATGGTAAGTGACGATAAGGTCTAAGGTGCAAGCACTTCACCACTTCGGAGTTGGCTATCTTACTTCTTACTGAAAGATCACAATCGTATTATTAAAGTACGTCTAAGCTTTAGACCACAGATGTGGTTAAAAACAATGGCATTGTTGTACAATATAGTGTATTCCTATATTATAAATTAATTTTAAAGTTATTTTCAAACAATACTAGAAATTATATATAATTTTAACGCAAATTGTTTTATAAAACAACAACATTGTGTTATTCAAAAATCAATAGATAGCGAAAAAACAAACAAAGAACCTGTTGATATTGCAATAAGATAAGAAAACGAAACGTCGCGCTAAAGCAGAAAATCCGTTAATCATGTTTACTTTGAATCGGATAAGATTCTACGAGTTCCGAAAAATTAATATGCTGAGACACGACTAATTTAAAATCAAATAAGTGTAGTTAAGGTTTTAGTGCACTCAACCCTAAAGGACATACATTAAAACATTTATCTGAGTTTTAAGCACTAATAGGAGTATATCACAGCTTAGATTCGCTAACTAGGTATATTAAACAACAATACTTTAATATATAATCTTATTTTTTCTTAATACAAAAACAATTAAGGGTGAGTTCTACCCATGAAACTGAACAACTTTCCCCGAGAAACCTATCTGCAAAAATGGCAAAAAATTTCGTCCTCCCTTACAAAACTGTCCGATGAGCTAACGACAAAGTATCATATAGAGTAGTAGTAACACGGGCAAAAAAAATTTCCCGTGGTACTACCAGTAGTACCATCGGTAGTACCACGGGTAAGTACAGCTTATGGGAGATCGATTTTTTTTGTCATTTTTGCACATAGGTTTCCTGGGGAAAGTTGTTCAGTTTCATGGGTGGAACTCACCTTTAACTGTTTTTCTATTAAGAAAAATTAAGGTTGTATATCACATTTGTACTAGTTCTCTAAACCTATTCGGAAAGCTAAAGCTGGTGTTATTATTAGCTCATGGCAGTGGTCTAACGTAGTTACCGTACCATAATTTCTCACTTGAATACGAGTATACCTAGATGCTAAATTAGATGCTTGATGATAAATCATCTTGCAACATAACCTTGTCGCGTAGCGGTGAAAGAATACTACCACCCCATCTCTTCCCTTGGGTGTCATAAAAGGCGACTTACGGACTAAAGACTGCACATACGTTCAACAGCATAGAGCGGCGCTGGGCTCACGGTGGTGAGCGTGACCGGTGGGTCACGCTGAGCACGTGTACAATCGCTATTTGGTGAAAAGTGGACTATAGCAGAAGATTGCTTTTGCTGTCCTCATTGTCTGGTCTCTGACTAACCCCTCGGGGATGATGGTCGTGATTATACCTATGTATGTATGATAAATCATGGTCGAATCAACGAAAAGCCTAAAAAAGCCGAAAAGTAAGACTGCCAAATTTATTGTCTTCAAAAACTTATTTGAGAACTAAATTGGCAATCAACGTGCTAAAGACAATTCTTCTAAATTTCCAGCGAGAATGCCCGAAGAGATCCCCGATCAGCCCCGGAATAATCCTCCCCCATACTCAGGGCCACAACCTGGGGCAGCACCAGAGGGTGGGTTTGCAGCAGCTCAGCCAGCTGGAGTTATCCACGTCACCTCCGGTCCAACCGTGTTGGTCCCAGTACAACAGGTGGGATCTAAGCCTGCGTCTACTACATGCAGGAGTTGTCATGCGCAGATCGTGACCAGAACGGATATGAAGGTTACGACGAAGACGCATTTGTTTGCGCTTGCGTTATGTGTTTTCGGGTAAGTTGCAAGAATTTTTAATAAAATAAAATTAAGTTCTGTAGTTTTAAGTACTGCTACTGCTGTGTCTCTACCAATTGCTTGTGGCTTCAAAACAAAGTAGCAGGCCAACGAAGTTTCAAATGCGCTTAGAGAGCCAGGGCCCAGGTCATTTCGTCAGAACAGTTCAGTTCATGCATGAATAAATAATCATGTGCCCAAGAATGAATACAATTCATACGCCAGTTTTCATGTAGTATGGCAACTATCGCCAATTAGTTGTAACTGAAATACAGAAACTTAAAATGTTTACCTACAAAGCAGATTACACAACTACTATTTGTTAATCGAAAATTAACATGTTTGTATATATTTCATTGTGTATCATCTTAATGTTTAACGCCTTTGCGTTATCGATCTTACGTTCAAAAAAAAAGAATTACTTGTCATTCAATCAAAAACCAAGAAGAAAGATGTGATAAAAGATGGCAGATATATGTATGACTTTTAATTTGCGCAACTTTCGTCAAGAACTTTTATATAAGTTTGAGTCTACGTATGATGCAGATATTTGACAAAATATCTTTAAATTATTTCATTTAATGATTCAGAATCTAAAGTAAAAGCGAGATAAAACTAGTCTTAGCTATATTGGTAGTATTACTCATACATGTATTTTTATAATTCAGAACAGATTAATCTTTTATAATTCTAATGTTTTTGTTTGTTGTACAGGCTATGGTGCTGTGCTCCCATTCCTTACTGCATGGATTCCTGCCACAACGTTGAGCATTACTGCCCTAACTGTAACGCTTATATTGGATCTTATGGAGCGTAATTCAAGTATAAAAGTAAATACCCAGAAAAAGGGGACATCGATATGAGCTAATTCTGTGTCTTCATAATAACTTAGAGACTGTGCAGATGATGAAAAGTTGCTTAAAGAACAATGAGAAATTTTGTATGGAGCGCCTCGTAGCATTTTAGACTACGTGTCATAAAATAAGGCTACAAGGATTGGATCTTAACATTTAGTTTGCCAGTGTCTCAAGCGTATTAAAATACGAATAACAAATTGAAATTTCCGAAAACGCGATCTTATAATGTTGCGTGGGGTGAATTTACAAAGGGTTTAAGGCATATTCAACTTCGAATAACTTTCTCTTATGTGAGTTACAGAGTTGTCGCCATACAAAATTTACATGTATTTTTAAACACCTTTCGTATGGTACTAGACTCAATATGCTACAAGGTAGATACGGTAGGTCCATGTCCTTTTTCGGTCAGCTGCCGGGGGCCGCAAACTATTTCAGCAAAGAGGAGGTCAGAAGAAACGAGTGGACGATGTATACTAAGTAATGGACCAAATGATAAACGTAGGTTTATTACATTATTTATAATATCAATTTATAGTTTTTATCAAATCGAGTCATAAAAGATACACAGCGTCACCGATGTTTATGTCGCATGTTATTGTGTAAAATATGTGATAAAAATTATCTTTATTTATTGTGTAATCCATAAGAAATAGCCTGACATATAAAACAAGATAATTATAAATAAATAAATTACAAATCCTGGGTAATTTTATATCTCCTGTACACACAACAACAGAAGACTCTTTCTTTTGTTCTGTAGTTGGCATCGTGTTGCACTGCAATTATATGCATTAAAGCCTCGAACTGACTGTGGGTTATTTACTTGGTTATTATAAACAGATTTGACTGTACTCATTTAGTCTTTTCATTTCCATCCTAGATATGCTTGATAGTTCTAGGCATCCCCTAACAGTAAAAGAACTGCCAGTCTTACATTGACTAAAATTACCCTTTAATGCATGAATTAACCAAAAATGTTTCATTGCTTTTAACTCTTATCTCAAGGGGTTAAGGTTCTAAGTGTGATTGTAAACTTATGTCAACATTATGCATTGAGGGGTTAATAGTTGTGGTAAAGCTTGCCCTGTAATAGTTTTGAAGCAAAAACCAAAAAAAAACAATTGTAACTCAAAACTATTTAAACACGTACAATTGTGTAGATGTACGTAAATATAAAAATAATCTCTTCAACATATTCTATTGAATATAATAGTATATTGTTTGAAATGTCATTAATAATGTGTACTTGTGTTTATCTGCGTTGTTGAGAAGCTAAATTTTGTTTTTAAGAAATGAATCGTGTTTAGGCTTATTTATATTTCACACTAACTGTCATATTTATGTAAGTTTTTAGTGTTTAAAATAACTGTCAAATATTTTACGCTTTAAACTTCACTTGATATTTACTTAAAGTTAGAACATACAGAGTAATGATATTTTTTTTTTCTCTTTATTTATTTTAAGGGCTTTTGTATAATAATTACATGTCAGCCCCATCGTAATTGTTACACTTAAAGTAAAAAATGAAAAATTGTAAACCAATAATTAATGATCTATCTTACATCGGTTGATTATAATTTTGCCGAATTTGAAGGCTTTGCGCCGCGAATCTGTAAATCAGCGTCGCTTCCCTGGACGTGGGGTCAGACAAAACACTTTGAAATACTCCAATATCAAGGCTGTTGACTTTCAGGTTCGCGACTAAGCATTCTCTAATGTAATATTATAAAATTATTATAAAAGTAATGTTATAAAACGTTTTAATTTGTTTACTGATCTTTAAAAAACTGATTTTACTTAAATGAAATCGAAAATTACTTATAAGTTATGTATATATATTCAAGTATTGTAAATATCTCACTATTGGGATTTATGTTATTTAAGTACCTAATAAATGTATCCTATTTATACTTTGTATTTCTTTTGATAATCTATATTATTATAAATTCAAATTTTTTTTATAGATTGTATTTTATTTGTCCCCTACATCAAAACTAGGCAACAAGACAGTAAAAGAAACCCAAAGGGTTTATCACAATACGAGTAAAATATAACAGATATTTCTGAATTCAATAAAGAGTTTTGTGACAGGCATATCGATTATTACGCTAAGCACCGCGGGCGGTGGCAAGCTAGTTGTTTCTCAACTACAGGATACAATTAAGTATGTAATGAGGTTATAGGGATAACACTTAATATTTTTCTAGATTTTTTTGTAAAAGAAAAAAAATATCACGAACAGTATGCGGACCAGCACTTTTCTCAACTTCCGGGACGCGAATTTACTAAGGCTATTATACTACTTGAGTCACGAGTCAGACTATAATAGATGAGCTTTTGTTTATGCATATTACTAGATAATACTTAATCTATCTCAGTAAAAAAAATTACTCAAAGAGATTAGCTTTTTGTTTTAATATTTTCGCTGAAAATGCACGGACAAACCCAGCACCCACTATATAATACACACTAAAATAATAATAAACCTACCGGTGACACTTCATAACGCTAACATTTTTCATCCTAACAATCACAATTCCTAACTACTCTGTTTCTAATGTTCATAATTCCGAATCATTCAACTTCATAATGTCAGTAGCAATAAACATCTATTTGTTTTCCTATATTTTCTCAACATAACTGTCTTTTACACTATTAATTAAAATATGATTGAGGATACCTAAATGCCCTACTCCTGTAGGTCACGTGATAGGTTAGAAATTTTAGAAGTTTAGAAATTTAAATTTGTCTTAAGTTGTCTTGAATTTCGAGGTTATTTTTTTATTATTAAAATTTTGCATTTACAATGCTATATAGATATAGGATAAAATGTTTACTAGAAAAAGAGCAGTGGACTGGCAATCCAAAGGTCGTGGATTTGAATCCCATTCGAGCTTCCTGAGACTGGTTGATTTTTTTTCTAGTTAACATTTTATCCGTTATTTTTTTTTATTAGACATCAGAAATATTAGCTGCCCTACTCGTGTAGGTCACCATTGTATTTTTTTAATATGAGAATGAGCCAATATGGACCCCATACATACATACATACATATAATGCATCAATATGATTAATTAGTAAGTAATTACTCGTACATAAATTAACGATCAGTAAATATCGGTATGAAATTGAATAGCATTTGTAGCTACAATTTTAGAATGAATTTATCTAACAAAGTCTGCGCGATTTTAACGCGATCTAAATTGTCACACAAAGTATCTGATTTGTTGTATTTATATATGTATAAATATGTTTTTATTTATGTATAAGTATGTATTTATTTATGCTTAATATTTATGTATCATATTTATATAAGTAGTTTATAATATATGTTGTACTTATGTTTTGTATTAAGAAATTACTTAACTGATTTTACTTTAACTGTTTTGTTCCGTCGCCTTACTTCTAGTCTCCCACATCCTTACCGGTTGACTGGTAGAGAATGCCATGTGGCGTTAAGTCCGCCTTTTGCAGTTTTGTTTTGCAAAGAAGATTAAATAAATAAATAAATAAATAAATTTCGGTCAATTTCTGTACTATAATAGATTAGGGTATCGTCAAGTTTTTGTCAAACAAAAGCTAAGCTTCAGTTGCACTTTCACTCTAATGGCCTTTGTAAATTCGCTTCCGGGGACAGGTGCACTGCCAACTACGCTATTGTCCAGCTCTTGCAAATTTATCAACTCTTACTTAGGAAGCCAAAGACGCCTGTTAACAGCTACTTCATCAACATCCGATCTTAACACTTTTACATATATTAAAATAAGGCAAGCCCGTTGACATTTTTTCATCATTTTCCAATTTGTAGTTTCATCAATAGCCGAAAGACGTCAACTGTTGGACAAGAGCCTCCCCCAAGTATCTCCACCACGTACGGTCTTGTACTGTTCGCATTCAGCTTCTACCTTGTTGAAGGCCTGCATACACTGCGTTTTGTTAGGCCAGTCTTCCCCACTGAAAAATAAAATAAATTGGTTCTTTGTTCATTCAGGTTATAAAACTTATCAATGGGACAATGGGATCCCTATCGTTCGACTATTTTTTTGGCAATTACTTTTAGGAATAATAATACTTTGACATAATTGTTTTGCGGTATACTATTTCTAAGCATAACTATTTATTTAGGCTAATTTTTGCTACTCTAATATTGATGGGCATAAAGTTATTAGGCTTATTGTTTATTCGTATAATAGTAATTAAGCACAAAGATTAAAAGGCTTAGTAGATACAGTTTGGTTAATTATAAGTATTTATTCATTTGCTTTCTTTGTTTTCGAGGGACCTGAGGCCCACCAAAGAAAAAATAAGTTTGCAAAACTACAGTTCTGACGGTTAGATTATACTTGTGACCAATAAGGGAGAAGGGCCGTGGGCCCTTCGATCCTACCGTCCGGCCTTAGTCCGTTAGTCGCCTTTTACGACACCCAAGAGAAGAGATGGGTTGGTAGTATTCCTTTAGTGAGCTATACCACACTACACGGCGGCCGCGGAAGCCCTCTAAACAAGGACAAATCAGGACAAATCAGGACAAAACCCAGACGGATGGCAACCCCACAAATGAGAGGTGTTGTGACTTTGTATGTAAAAACTTATTATTGTTTAATATTTTAGCACAATTTCACAATTATGAATAAAGTAAAATCTTTTAATATTGCACAAAAATTATAGATAGTAAGAAGTAGAAATAGTCAAAATTAGAATTATAAGAATTGTAAATGGAATCACTAAATGTACATGTCGTATAATTAGTGAATTTTCAGCATAAAATTGTTAAAAATTAACCCTTTGAGGATCGTAAAACCAGACACAATTAAAAATCAATTGTTTCGCGACCGCCGGCGGTCTTACGATCCTTGACCTATTAATAGAATTAAGAACTATGTGTCAAACTAGAAATGGAAATAGGTATTAGCATAAGAAAAATTTAGGCTAAAGAAATCCTAAAAAGGAAAAAATAACCGCCTTTGTGGTCTAGTGGCTAAGCCACCGGTTTCAGATCCAGAGGTCCCGGGTTCGATTCCCAGCGGGGGGTACATCTTTGTGTGCTCGGTTTGGTTGATAATAGGGCTGTTAAGTCCGCCTGGCTAGCTACCACCATCTTATCTAAGTCTGTCGCCATAACAACGCTGTTTATAGCATTGTTGTGTTCCGACAATTTGAGATAAGATAGCCAGTTCCTCAGTGGTTGGGAATTCCGGGTGAAGCGTGCTTCCACCTTCGGCCTTATCGTCACTTACCATCAGGTGAGATGAAGGCCAAGCGCTTACCCGTTGTGGAATAATAAAAAAAAAACAAATTGTCACCCCTAGATTAAGAACCTTTTAGCAAGTAAGAAAAATGTAATAGAATATAAGCTGAAAAACTCATTTACCCAATAGTGCTAAAAAAATAAATGAAACAAAATAAGAGTAGTCAGTGTAGGGCAGAAAGAAGGCGGAGCACCCACCGCTATAAGAATAGAATATGATGTATGAATGTGAAGTATGAGGTATAGACGTGCGAGAGGCAACAGGGCCCTGATTCTGTATCGCAATCTATAGATTCCACACCTAAACCTTACCGCGCACAAACGTCAAACGCATACGTTTTTGGGAAGATTTCGTAACTTTTTAAGGAATTAACGTGGTTTTGAAACAAGAAATCGTTACAGAATAAGGGCCCAGGAGGAAAAGCGAGAACTAGTATGTATGAGTATTAGTCAAAAAATTTAAATTTATTGTTTTAAAATTAGGCTCAATAATGTTGGAGCAGCCAGAGTAAGCATAAAAAAATATTAAGTTAAGTTCCATTTTAGCAGTCTAATAAGAATAACGTATATAATCTATTTCCAAAGAAAATGGAAACATTAACCGAATTTTAAATCTTTAATGGAATCAATACAAAACAATAGTTTTCTAGGGGTGACTAAATGTTCTGTAGCGAGTATTTGGAGTTTGTTAACACACTTGGGATGGACCAATAAAAAAAGATTTTCAACGTTCAATAATTGCTCAGACTAATAAGACAATTCTAATGTTTTTTATACTTAAGGAAAACACAGATAATTCTTTTAATAAGTTCGACGTAGACTAGTACAACATTAAATATACGCAAGTTCAATATAAAGAGAAGCAAATATATACAATTACATCTTAGTATTTTCCTTAAGAGCGGGCTGTTTGGTAATGATATAATACCGGATTACAACACTTGTTACTTTGTCTGCCCGATGTAATGTCTATTATCATAACAATGAGTAATGATTTTAACAAGAAGCACTAAATAATACGATCGGAAATGGATATTGTAAAGTATGATAAAAGTAAAGATATCTATCTATCTAGCTAAAGACTTGAAAGATATGAGTCAACATCATTCACATTATTATTTGTCTAATAGGAAATATTTATCATCATCGTAGTCTGAGATAGGACATATTTAAAAACAAAAACCGCTACTTAACCTGTCGTTGTTGACATTACTTTAACTTTGACCAATTCTACGAATCTAGCGAAAGAGTTTAAAATTTTTTACACTTTATACTTATCTTCAGTAAGGACGGGTCGATGTTGAAGTCGAATAAAGAAGCTTTGTATAATGTTAAAACGAAATTCTTTTTTAATTTGCAAGGCTCATGTATGCCATTACGTATGGAATATTCAAATATCGGCCGCGGCTACTCACGGTGGCACGGATTCGAGTGGTCCAATTTTCAATGACTGCCGCACAGATCTGCCTGAATTTGAGAGATGGTATTGGTTATGTTGATTTTAAGGGCATCGGTCGATTGCAGCTTATTGGGATAGACCTGCGACTTCAGGAAACCCCACAAGAAAATTTCTAGCGGGGTGAAATCGCACGATCTTGGTGGCCACTTACGTAACCTCTGAGAGAGATAACCATACCTTCAAATCGTTCATGCAGAATAACCATGGTGGCGTTCGCTGTATGGCACGTAGCACCATCCTGCTAGAACCACATAGTCTACCTAAATATCGTTCGATTTAGGACAAAATAAAGAGGTTATCATCGTTCTGTAGCGCTCGCCATCGTAAAATACGCCATTGTCCTACGAGCAATTGACTGACTCGGGTTCTCTTGCACACTTTCACGGACCGCGTCAATATTCTCGGCTGATCTAACGTTCTTTTGACGAACGGGAGTTTGTTGATAATTTACTGAACCGGTCGTCTCAAATATGGCCACCAAACGTTGAAAAGTTGACTTTGAAGGGCCACCGCGTCTTCCGTAAAATGGGCCCAACGCTAAAGCACACTTATTTTCATAATAAAGTTTTATCATTTGGACGTGCAGTTCAATCGTGTAACTTGCCACTAATACAACGCGATAACGCGATCATCGCGAGATTACGCGATGCGACCATCGCGTGATCGTGCGATAGCAAAAATTAGGTGTCCTAATAGAACGCGAATACGCGATCACAATTTAGGACCGCTGGACACACAGTTTGCGACGCGACGCGATAATCGCGCGAACCTCAGTTAGGACACCTTTTCATCATTAATAGTTTGATCGCGCGTTCGCACGAACTAAGTTCGCGCTTGCGCGATCGCCTATTAGGACACCTATTCTAGATCAATAATAACTATGTTTGATTATCGACTCGTACGATAGTCACATCGCTTACGATGGTCGCGTATTGGCGTTGTATTAGGACGATGCCTGATGATTTGGTATCAGTGATTGAATAATAAACAAAAGATTAGACAGACGCCACCAAAGCAAATCGCCACCATAGGCTGTCAACATCGACCCGCCCAAATTGAAAAACCCTTTAGATACATACTCACTAAGACATTAAATTAATATCGTGCAGTGGATTCCTTATACAAGACAACCTTGACTAAAAATATTTAAGAGGCCTATTACACCTCGAATGTGATTTTTGCGTAAAATGCCAATTTTCGGATTTTGTAGTAATTTTGCAGTTGTATTTATCGTTTTTATCGAAATAGGATAATAATTTCATTATAAAATATTTATTCCTCATGAAGTAACAATTACTCCGGTATAAATTTTGCTCAATAATATTATCGTAGATAGGAGATATTTTTTTCCTTTTTAATTAAAAAGTTAAGCAAAATTTACAAAAAGCGAGGCCGCTACGCACTATTTCAATAGCTATTCTACACTATTCAATAAATCATAATTGTTAATGTATTTTGGTTTCTGAGATCAATAACGCCAAAATTGGCAATTTTACGCAAAAATCACAGAAAAAGTAATTTTAATGTAATAAGTAAAATTTGGTGCCACTGGTTGATGATAATGAGGATGATGAATTGAATTCTTATGAATCAAAATGTACTTCTTATATTCCATAACCAAGGATTGTATACATTGACACGTAATATGGGTTACCAGAAAAAGGAAATAAATATTATATTTTACTCGTAAGTAATAATTTATATTACTTATTGATCTACTCTTTTTACATTTTCCTGTACTTTGTACCTACAGTACGACAGACCGGAGGCAACATTATTGAAGGTCAAGGCCCCAAATTTTTTATCAACTGCACTGTTCTTTGAATGAGATATAAAAAACGTATAATGTAGGCTCAATCGCCGTAACTTTGAGGAAGCGTAACCTTAGAATCGCTATGTAATTTGATTAGTTTATGTTTGGTAAATAGGATTTCAGGTTAACGTTTTAAAAGAAATTATATTATTTTAAAGTTTTTGCTCAATTTTGTTTTTCCAATAAACGCTGTTGTGGCTGGTGTAGTTATTTATAATTTCAACATCGTTTCATTTACAATGATTACCTATGTGGCGTTGTCTATGATGTGACAACATCACTTTAATATATTAATTGTTTCTTGTGAAAGTGAAGATTAATAAATAATTGTAAAAGTAAAGAATAATAAATACATACTTGCGTTATTTGACCCACGAACTGAGTTTTTCTCTTATGGATATTCCTCCAAACCTTTAAAACACATATAGCTCATTGGATAGAGTAGTTGTTATTTCCCCATAAATGTGGGGCAGGGAAGTTAAAATAAAAATGCAACCAATTCAGGGTTATAGTAGCTAGAGAGATTCTATACCGATTCTCATTGTAATCCCTAACATTTACAGCATTTTACTTATTTGCTACTACCTGCTACATTTAATATTAAAACATTATTTTTATTAAGATTTATGACATACCGTATCGCTTCTACCCGACCAAGCACTAGCTTGATCTTAATATCATCTCTCATCCTTTAGTTGTATTGCTTTGAGACGAAAGTGTGTACGGGATGACTAAGCCACGAAGTACCTACTCGTAGATACAACTATTTTTGTAGGATGAATGGCCGAGTGGTACTACTACATAGTGTTACAAGGTCGGTTATACCTTTATAGTGCGAGCACTGGCAATGTACGGAATGTCAAATTTATTCAATGCATTTTGAACTTTATCACTAAGGCTCAAGGATAAATATCAATTGGAGAAATTTGAAGTTTAGGATAGATTGATCTGCAGGTACAGTCACCAGCATTAAGATGTGATGATGCAAAAATATCTGATCATTGGTGGAAGGCATATTATAGGCATATATTTTAAGACTTCCATCAATGATCAGATATTTTTGCAGGCCGTCGATAGTCACATCTTAATGCTGGTGACTGTACTACATAACAATATGTATAATAATATAAGTGAACAATATTATACTCAGTTGATGGTTTAATCCAATCAGCGTGGTTATTCTGATGGTAAGCTCTTGTAAGTTTATAGTAGGTAATTAGCTTGGCAAAGACACGCTAGCCTTGCGCATTAACAAAAATGTTGTTTATTGTAATTTTTTGAAACCTCCAAAGGAAATACGAGTTTGGGAAATGGTAATAACAAACTAGGAACACTAGTATAATTCGAACACCTTTCTGACATTCCTGGTGAAGTGCAAGTTCGAATCCTGCTCGTGGATTTATGTAACAACTTTCAGAATGCAATTTGTTGCCTTAAGCAATTCATTATTACTCATATTATTTTATTTGGTTTCAAAGCTTCGGGAGGCACTTAAACCGTTAATCCCGGTTCGTGACGCAAGACGGCAGTCGTTAAAACCCACCAACCCGCATTGGGCCAGCTATTATGTGGTATAATAAGCTTTAATATTCATGTAGTATGCCCATCAGTAAGCCTAGCATGCGCTAGTCGTGAAAATTTTCTCGATTCGTTTTCTCGTGTTATGTCTATACAAGATATGTCAAAAATAGACATAATAGTAGTTTTTCTTGTCTGTGGTATTTTTGCCTACAAACCTTATAAGCCTCAGTGCACAGTGGCGTATGCTGGCCCACTGCCAGCCATCGCCATTGTGTAGACGGGCGCCACTATCGACAATTGCCCGCCACTGTACACCATTTACCCCATCTACACAATGGCGATGGCCGGCAGTGGGCCAGCATACGCCACTGTGTACTGAGGCTTTAACATGCAACATAATTTTATCAAACTCAAAATATATTTATTCAATAAACTCAATTAATAAGTACTTTGAATCGTCCAAATCTTTTTAACTTACCACCCATTCAGGACGTCATTCTTTAACTGTGGCAAAGAACGGGCTCAAGAAACCACAGCACACAGAAGCAACGACATTTACAAAAAAAAAGAATATGTCGTTACCAGGTCATAAATTACAAAATATAAATTTAAAAACATTAAATTATGCAATACGAAACTACAATACAATGTAAGTATCAATTAAATAAAGACAATTAGAAATAGCTGTTGGAGTAATTGGAGCATTTCAGATCCAAGCTGTTTTGTCTTCTGTGTAATCTGAGACTTTATAATAAGCTTTTTTTTATCGAGTTCTGACAACTGTAATCGAGATAGTTTGTCGTTGCCGCCATCGACATCGAAGGAAGAGAGAATATCGTCCACGACATATCTCGTGTTGCGCAGTGCCTAGCAGTGATGGGGATGGGCCGCTTATAAATAGGCTGATGACTTAGAATAATAACGCTATAGAAAGATAGTCTTCATACAAGCGCTCTGTCAAAAATGAAGCACTAAACCGATTCACACACGCGTGACGTGCGCGCATGGCCGTGATCTGCTGTCTCTTTCCAATTCTATGAATATGAAAGAGACAGACAGCACTGCGCAGGCCGCTGCTACCGAGGCTTTAACTTAGAGAATCACACTGCAGTACGTTTATATTTTGATCTAATTAACTACAAGATACTATGAAATACTGAAAGCTTACCTGTGAAAAGTGATGTTATTACACTTCTTTTGTTTTTCAGATGTGTTGTGACACAATTTAACTGCACAAACCGTTATTTTTTTTTTGTTTTCGCGAGACACGTTCGGCGCGCTGTGACATTGAACACTACGGAGCGGTCCGGCGTTTGGTGCCATTTCTGGCTCCAATTAATGTGCTTCAAAATAGGCGCGCGAACTTGGTTTCTATAGCGTTATTATTCTAAGGCTGATGATTAATAATTTTACCTTTTTTTAAGGTTAGTAAGGGCTTGCATTTGGCCACTATCTCACCTGTCCAAAATGAGCAGCTTTAGTCGGTAACTGTTGAGTAATCGTATCCATAAGCCATAATAATTTGAGCGGTATCTGTAGGTAGGTACCGCGCACAAAATTATATATCGCGCTTGATACCATGTTATCAATACACCACGATAAGGATTAACATTAGTGATAACAACGTATACTCGTACTTTAAATAAGGTAAAGTTATGATTTGTTATTTGCAATGGTACCTAAATGTTCGAAATTAGTACACTGGCCGCGCGGCTACGTATTAAAAAGGAAAACTTTAAAAATGTATCCTTTTATCATAGACATAAACAAAAAGAGGATTATGCGGTACTAGTTAACCGTGTTAAGTCCTACAAAACTAAGTCCAATAGACCTTCTAGTCGCCTTCCTGGAACGTCGAGGAGCTTGCTGACTCACTCACGTAGCGTTGTGGCGTTTTTCCCAGTTTCGATTTTACCCGAAAATTAAATAAGTAATTTTAGTTGCGTTTTTACCCGAATACACCGCTCTGTCTCGCTTGCTCGTTTGACACTAGCTAACACAATACACTAAAAAAAGTAGGTAAGACTACCTACTTACTTTATGATTTATGCTATTAATGGCCGCCGGCATGGCGCAAAAGTTGTTATACCCGATGTTTTTTGACTGCAATTTTTTTTAATGAATGATTAACTTTATTAATGCTTTTGGGTCGTGTTTATTTGATGTCTATTGTTTTCATAAAGTAGAAAAAATAAATCTGTCTAGTGGCTGCCGCCAGAATTGATGACCCGATGACCCGATTTATTGCATTTTACATCACTCTTGCCAGATCTTCCGGCAATAGATTCTCTTTGAGGGCTTCAAGAGTGTGAAGCATATTGACATAGACTCATGACCTCAAGAAACTCCACAAAAAATTCTAGAACGATCAAATCGGGCGATCTTGCCCAGCTAGTGCAAATCAAAAACGATCGTTTTTGATTTACACTAGCTGGGCAAGATGGCGATTAGGCGAGCTGGAAATGCAGCCCTCAGAATTTCGGTAGTGGGTCGTGCAGTATGTACCGTTGCGCCATCCTCTTGTGTATTTTGTATCTGTTTTCTACACAAAATATGTCAAAAAAGAACTGATATTTATCGCCATTTAAAAAAAAATTGCTTCTTTAGGATGATGACTTTGTCAGTGGCATGAAATCCGTAGATTATCCGATTCGCAGTGATAGCGGAGTGTGCGCGATGACTGAAAGAAACACACACACAGCCTTACTCATCAATTATTTCAAAGTGTTTGATCGTTTCATTACCTTATTATTGCTAGGGAGTTTTATGTTAACCCGGTTGCGTAGCGGTGAAAGAATACTACACTAGTTCCTCTCTTCCCTTGTGTGTCGTTAAAGGCGACTGACTAAAACGTGTTTATGTATTACTAAAACGTTTTTTTAAACATTTCATTTACTATTAAATAAATAGCGCGCACACACACACACACGTATATAATGTTATTTGTATTAATGATTCATAATTCTGTTATACAGGTATATATATTATAATATGTTTTTATTTTAAAAAAATTGGTTGCCTGTAAAGTCGGTATACGGGCGAAAGTTTTACGTGACAACGACTTTGAGTGGTAAAATAATTTTAATGTGAATATTCATTCGTATAGTAGGAAGAAGGATGAAATAATAGTAACAATTTAAAACATTTATTTATACAAAGAATTATATGGAAGGGACGCGTGCCTTTCACTTTTTATGTCTGTCTCTCTCGCTCTTAGGCGGGCTAACCATGCCCGAGTGGAAGGGACGCGTGCCTCTCACTCGCTCTCATTGTGAGCGCATAACGTGAGCGGAGCGTAACGCAGTTTCTTGAAGTGTCACCCGGCAAACCAATTTATAAGACGTTGTCACGTCAAAAAAGAAAAAAATACCATGTTTAGTAAGTATTGGAAGGTAATATTTTTTATTTTTTTGTACATTGTTTAATTTACATAATACCTTTCCTTTTTATTTTTTTTCTCATGTCCATTGTGCTAACATTAAATTACACTAGATCTAAAAGTATTTTCAGGAGGAGCCTGTATCTCATAACACGCGGTAAAACCTTATATGGGATCAGTAAATGCATTGTTTGTGTAAAGTGTTATTTAAAAAAGAATTATTATTATTATTATTAAATACTAGAATAGGCATGAAGGAGAGAAAATAGGTCTAAATTTATCCGCTAAGTTTCAAGAACCCTTTTTATTATGAATTGGATTTATAAATTATTTTTGAAGCTGTCTAGAAAGCGGCCTGTATGTTATACTGGTTTTCAGTTAAATTGCCACATTTTCATTACGAGTAGGTAAACACCCTTTTCACAATGACGTCACTGCTCCGCTCATACACTACAATCGAGATATCACGAAGCCTCAGTATCACACTGTATATAAATATCTATGCGCGTGTTAATGGAGTAATGTAACGAAAGAATTACTTTTAGTTGCCACTTTATTCCGGTTCGGTGTAGACGCGTGGAAGGTCAATATTCGGATTTGACTGACAATAGTTGTTTTTTTTTGTGTGTGTGAACAATATATTGAGGTGAGGCACCGTCGATTGTTTTTTTTGTTATGTGTAATGTATGTTGTCTGTTGTGTTGTGTTTTTTATTTGATCGGACGGACACCTGTGAGCGTTATACCAACTGTTGCATGTTACAAATAAACTAGAATTATGAATAACACCTACCTACTTACGTTTATATTATTCGTGCGTTCCGGGTTGCTTTTGAATCAAGTGTAATATGGATCACAGCTCCTGTTCCTATGTTTGGTCTTCTGTCATAGTTCAAGGATCATAAGACCGCCGGCAGTCGCGAAACAATTGATTTTTAATTGTGTCTGGTTTTACGATCCTCAAGGGGTTAATGTTATCCTACAGTATGTGTGATTTATCAATATGGCCACCTTCATAAAGAAGCCTAAAATGCTAAGGATAAAATTTTTTAACTTCTTAAAAGGCTCAATAGCTGGAATCAATATTATTTGATTTGAAAGTAAGTCTTTTTATGGTAGTTGAAATTTAAAAGTTACCCAACATTACTTTTATATTATTAAGTACCTACTTATAATTTATAAAAGAATATCGACTAACTTTATTGTAAGTACCTACGCATGTAAGTTGGCTTTCTGCACTCAGCAGCTATGATGTGAGTTAATATAATAAAAAAAAATTAAACGTCAATACCTAAGCCATGTAGATATTATGTCGGTTACTTATAAAAATAAAGTACTTACTATGCTTACATTTTTTGACATTACTTAGTAATATTATTCTGTGACATTACCTTGGACGAAACTATTTGTCGGGTGAGTCATTCAGGTTAATTTGAACACAATTCCATCGTATCTAAATGAAACAAGGTTCCCTTACTAGGGTGTATATTAGGGAGTGTTGAAGTTTGACGTCACCTTTTTTATCTTGTCTGTCACGATGACACCTAGAGGACGCTAACAATTGAATTTCTATTCATTCATATTATCACGACTAATACCCTAAGGGTTGGTCAGAGACTAGGCAATGAGGACAGCAAAAACAGTCCTCTACCATAGTCCACTTTTCACCGAATAGCGACTGCACATGTGCTCAGCGTGACAGGTGGTGAGCCAATCGCCGCTCTATGCTGTTATGCTGTTGGACGTATGTGCAGTCTTTAGTCCGTTAGTCGCCTTTTACGACACCCAAGGGAAGAGAGGACTATAAGAGTATTCTTTAACTGCTACGCGACACGGCAGTTCTAGTAGACCAATCTATTTTTTTCATATAAATACACACGGAAGTGTGTTAGCCAATATGCATGAGCGGCCACAAATATTTGCAGCTCTATAAATAAAAAGATCGAGATCGCGGCGTCGCGGCTTGGCCTAGAACGTTAAGCTTTCCTTCAAGAGCTCAGTTGTAAAACCCTGTAAAACCATACACATTAGAAATTAATTTCTTCCTAGAACGCGCTTCGGAGGGTCCCAATTCGGCGTCAAGACCTAACACAGCAGGTGGTCTCCTGCCCGAGTTTGTAACTGGCGCAGGGACGTCTGGCACTAATTGCACAACCTAACGGTTGGTCTCGGGTGCCAGTACAAATAAACTTATAGTGATGTAAGGAATAGGAGCAGTAAAACCGAGTTGCGTAGCGGTAAAAGAATACTACCACCCCCTTACTATCGATCCTATACTATGTTCCCTTGGGTGTCGTGAAAGGCGACTAACGGACTAAAGACTGCACATATTTCCAATAACATACTTCCAACACAACAGAGAGGCGATGGGCTCACCATCTGTCACGATGAGCACATGTGCAGTCGCTATTTGATGAAAAGTGGACTATTAATATTATTATTATTATTTGAGGTAAACACACTAGCAGCTTAATGAGCTAATGCGTGTGTTTCTTGTGGTTTGGAGAATTTATCCAGTCTGTTCTTAAACGAATTTATGTTCTGAGCGTTTATGACTTCTTCAGGTAGCCTGTTCCAGTCCTTGACAATTCGGTTAGGCAAGAAAGACTTCTTAGGATCTCAAGAAAAACTTCTTAGGATCTCTATTAGCCAATGATCGGCATAGCTTCAGCTGGTGACGACGGAGATGCTTGTTCTCACTCAGCGTGAAGAGCTGCTGTAAATCAGAAATGTCATAGTATCCAGTGAGAATTATGTAACGCCTCGTGGTCTAGTGGCTAAGCCACCGGTTTCAGACCCAGAGGTCCCGGGTTCGATTCCCAGCGGGGGGTACATCTTTGTGTGCTCGGTTTGGTTGGTGGTAGGGCTGTTAATTCCGCCTGGCTAGCTACCACCATCTTATCTAAGTCTGTCGCCATAACAACGATGTTTATAGCATTGTTGTGTTCCGTACAGTTTGAGATAAGATAGCCAGTTCCTCAGTGTTTGAGGATTCCGGGTGAAGCGCGCTTCCACCTTCGGCCTTATCGTCACTTACCATCAGGTGAGATGAAGGCCGAGCGCTTAACCGTTACCAATAAAAAAAAATGTATGTCTCTATTAACTTGACTATGGTAGGGGACTGCTTTTGCTGTCCTCATTGCCTAGTCTCTCACTAACTTTTCGGGGATAGTAGTCGTGATTATTATGTGTATGTGTATGGAGTAGGATTGTTCTTCTTTCTAGTCGTGCACTCTTGCACAATACACATATTGTGACTCTTGACAGAGTGGTAGTGGTCATTCCTTGTGGCCTGATTCACGTATTTCGTAATAGTCGAAATGTCGTTTACGTTTACAAGTCGTCCTATTGAAAAACAGTTACAAATCCGTATTCACCTGTTATTTCGCTACAACGATTACTCGATAGGAACGCAACTCAGCGATTTGTCAACTATTTAAACTTAATGTTGCCATTACAATTCTACCAAATAAATTCAAATACTTTTTGTTAACAAAACATGCAGAAATGTTTATTATTTTTTTCCAACGACTTGGAAATTGTCTAATTTGACGTGTAATCGCTGAAATCCGATAAAACTAAACGTCAAAATAATAGGTGAATACCGCGGAGGCAACGATAGAACTTCGATTAATGCACGTGAATACGCTTAAACAAAACCGACTTAAACAAAATCGTGCGATTGATACGTGAATACGAAAAGTGACTCCAGCGATCCAATCGCTTGCATGTCGTTGAAGTTCTGTTGCGTGAATTAGGCTACTCTGGTCGCTTCAGAAGTCGCCGCTACCCTCGTGATGCGTCGATGTCTCGTTTCGTCCAGCCCCCTTACTCTTGAAAACGATCGCTATTGGATCGGATTGGTATTGTGAATTTTCGCACTCCTAAGTTAAGGCACCAGAGCTAATATGGTTTCATATTGCGTGAATATTGAGTGAAAAAAATACAAAACTCAATGTCATTTAGTTCACCCAATATGAATGTAAATTAGCGCTGGAGTCGTAACTTAAAACATCGAAAATTCACAATACCAATCCGATCCAATAGCGATCGGTTTCAAGAGTAAGGGGGCTGGTCGTGTCTCGATGTTTAGCAGTTTCATTTCAATTAATTCAGTTCTTAGTAACCTATAGAAGTCTTCGTGACAGATTAAGGATGTTAATGGCCGCCTTAATTCCAGTTTCAAAGACAAAGTCAAAGTGATTTTTTTTTATTTAAATTAAATTTTTTTATGTGCTTTCGGATCGTCCACATAACAATAACACATGTTATTAGAGATAAGATAGGTAGTGCCTCAGTAGATGAGGATTCCGGGTGAAGTGCGCTTCCACCTTCGGCCTTATCATCACTTAACGTCAGGTGAGATGAAGGCAAAGTGCTTACCCGTAAGTAATAATAATTTTTTTTTTAACTAATTGAGCGCAAGTGACTCAGAATACGTAAATTTTCACAATTTCGTGCAGGGCCCCCTTAAGGCCGTTGGCGCCGAATTATAGCAATCTCACCAAAAACTAAAGTATGTATTGATTAATATATTTCCACTTATTATTTCAATACTTACTTACCTAACTTTTATTATAACTCCAACACCAATTATTATTTAGCCTTAATTCAGCTTCTTTTAAAACTTTTTTATTGATTAGATAACTGATAAACATACTTTATAAAGAATAAAATGTTTACTAGAAAAAAACAACCAGTCTCAGGAATGCTCGAACGGGATTCGAACCCGTGACTTTTGGATTGCCGGTCCACTGCTCTTTTTTTTCTAGTAAACATTTTATCCTATATCTATATAGCATTGAATGCAAAATTTCAATAATAAAGATATTTATAAGCAATTACTTACGACTTTATCGATTGTTAAATACTTGCAATAGTATTTCTTTCGAATGTGAGGGTAGACTTCACAATGACGTAATACGGCTGGCTTGCAGCGTATCAACTACTAGAAAAATTCAACGAGTCTTCTGGGGTCTCGGTAGCTTAGCGGTTAGAGCAGTGGACCGGCAATCCAAAGGTCACGAGTTCGAATCCCATTCGAGTTTTCCTGAGACTGGTTGTTTTTTTCTAGTAAACATTTTATCCTATATCTATATAGCATTGTAAATGCAAAATTTCAATATTAAAGATACATTTTTATCTACATAGAAAACACCCAGGATCGAATACAGTTGAGAAAAACAGCTATTTCTAAATTGACCCGAATGGGAATCGAACCCGAGACACCGCACAGATGGCGACGCCAGAACCGGCATGCTAACCACTTGACCACGGAGGTCGTCATTAATGTATCTGTGTCTATCAACTAGTAGCTACCTATGAATGATGATAACGATGTATAATAAGGCAGTTTTAAATGTTAAATTGTTTTAGTTATTATAATCGAATTAATGTCGAAGTGCTTAAAGTTAGTTAAACCAAACATAATTTAACTAGATTAATATCTTGTCTTTTTTAAATATTTTTTTTATATTTCATAATCGCGCTGGTTAAATTTTAACATGCTGTTCTGTATACTATATAATGTGTGAGTTACTCGTAATACTTGATTATAACCTGAGGTAGTCGGGGAGAGTAACCAATATTGGACCGGCTCTTAAATTATACCTCTGTTTTTCCTTTTAGTATACTAAAAGACAGTATTACTCTGCACTGACAACATAAAACGAGTCCACTACAGCGCCGCTGACATTATTCCATTTTTCTACCGATCGATGAACAAAATTACTACTGTGACAATGATAAATATTGGTCATTTGAAAGATTACACTATATAATTAATCACTAGATAATTTTAATAATGTTGATATTTGATAGACTTATTCCACCTAAATGCTTAAAAATATATGATTGTTTGTTTCTTAATAGTTATATATTTTAAACTTCTTCGCAGATACAATTTTTGTTGATACAATTTAGGTACCCGGTTGCACGATTTAAGATACTGGTGTCGGTTAATCGGGCGGAAGGATAACCTTCAGCAGATTATTTTTTTACTACTTACTACAATATCAAATGTATGATCATTTGTAGCTAACATACCAAGCTATCGTATGAGCCAATTTAGAAATAAATAACTAAAAAAGTTTCGGTGAAATTGGTTATCATGTCAAAAATGGTCCAATATTGCTGTAACGGTTACTCTCCCCTCATCATTTTTTTACATACTGAATTCACGTATATTATCCCCGAAGGGTTAGTCAAAGAATAGGCAATGAGAACCGCAAAAGCAGTCTAGTGCCAAATTCCACATTTCACCAAATTTTAATGCTAACTGTATTTTTTTCAACTCTTCGTTATCTTCTGGGTTCGTTATCATGTGGGTTACTGTCAATACTCACCCATATGTTAGTTTAGTGTTTATGAATAAATAAAGTTTTTGTTAAACTTTGTCTACGTTTATTTATATACAAGCGGCCGCTCGCGGTTTCACCCGCGTGGTTCCCGTTCCCGTAGGAATATCGGGATAAAAAGTATCCTATGTGTTAATCCAGGTTATAAACTATCTGTATGCCGAATTTCATCCAAATCCATTCAGTAGTTTTTACGTGAAAGAGTAACAAACATCCATCCATACGTTCCCGTGGGAATATTGGGATAAAAAGTATCCTATGTGTTAATCCAGGTTATAAACTATCTGTATGCCGAATTTCATCCAAATCCATTCAGTGGTTTTTACGTGAAAGAGTAACAAATATCCATACATTCTTACAAACATTCGCGTTTATAATATTAGTAGGATAACTGTACTTGTACAGAAACGAATTCAAGAAGTCATTTTGCTACCCGGTCTATTAGAGATGTGGTCCGATTAAAGATGTGATCTTTTCGAGAACCAGTCGTTTTGCTACCCGATGTGATAGATGTTAGTGTAGTGTTGTGGCCGACAGATGTGGCCTATTAACGATATGGTCATTTTGCTACAAAGTCATTCGGAGATATAGGCTTTCTGCAGAGATGGTCCTTCTGAGATCCGGAGCTTATGAGGATTTGGTCGTTTTCACAATGTAGTCGTTATGATACCAACCCTAACAAAGGTCAATACCAAGTTTAACGATTAACTATTAAAGATGTTATTGAAATGTGTATTTACTATGGTAATCTGTCATTGTACCAAGAATGAATAAGTTAATAAACATAAGTTACTTATTTAAGTTTATTTCATATTATTACAATTAGGTACCTGTAATAATTGTTCACAAGGTAACATCGGTGTAGGATATCAGGCTTTTCAATCGATTTCTGAGTTTTAACACTCTTATCATCAATACCAAATATTGGAACTTTATTATACCTATCCTTCGTAGTACCGCCTGTAAGTAGATAATGAATTCCTCGAAAGCGATATATTCGATAATATCAGATAACGTTCATTTGAAATGTAGTTGAAAAAAAATTGTGAAGTCTTGAGATATGTAAATTCGTACTCTTTCCTTATTACAATAATATTTTTAAAATACATTTTGGTCTGACTACGACCAAGAAGTAATAAGAAAAAATATTGTCTTATATCGGAATGTTATCTTTATTGCTTAAATTAGTCAAATACTTATTCCTTTAATAATTCGGAAACAGATAAAATAATGTATTGTAGTTTATTCGCAACAATATATTTAATTAAAATTAATATACCCATATTTAGCTTGTTTGTGTAGCTTGTCTCGTATTATTTGTGTAAGTTTAATTTTATATAGCACTTTCCGCGTTACGGTTTGGCAGAAAATTATGACTAAGGTATTATTTTTATCGGATACCTATATAAGAATTTAGGCGAAAATTTTACATTACTATATTAGATAAATTGCTAGCGTTTTATAAAGGTAGTAAGTATGTCGTTGTAAGTGTAAGTAATTGATTCTTGATATTTATAAAAAAAATTAAAAGGTTTTTTGGTCTTTTTCGGTCGTTTCGTCGAGCGGTCATGATGAGTTTGTCCTTATATTTTGCCCGCATCATTTCCCTCTATTCTATGCACAAGGTCGGTGTTAGGTACTTCAAATAATTAATAAACAGGTACTTTTGTTTACAATATACATACATATTAACATAATTATTACAAATTTCGTTTCCAAACAGGAAAAGTGAAAAAAGTTTTCCTGTTTATAAACATAATGACATATGTTAAGAGACTGCAGAACTTTGTATTTAAGAATAATTATACAAACAAATCAATAATATAAACTTAGCAACTAGTAGACATGCAAGTGACTCATGGAAAAACATTGTTTAAGACCCAACACTTCTTATGCAATTAAAATGGTATTATCTTTATAATTGACCTGAATGTAGTAAAGCCGCATGTAAGTGCCTGCACTGATGCGCGTATCTTATCTTAACATAATAAGACTAATGGAGATAAGATAAAATATAAGTTCTTTGTTGAAAAAAGAAGACACGGTAGAATCCTTCTATATTAAGGCCTTCTACAGTGGACATAATAATAATTGCCCAGGTTTCCTAAACGCTTAGTAGTACACAATGGTACAGTGGTGCATGATATTATAGATCACGATCCTTGGGAGTAGGGTTACACCATTGAGGAATTTGAAAAGTCCTGACAAAAAACCTGACATTTCGAAAAAAGTCCGGACTTTTTAGTCACAAAAAGAAAACTAGTTACTTTTTTATTTTGTTCTTAGATAAATGAGAAGTTAATCAAGATTAAAGGAAGTTAATAAAGATTAAAGACTTTTATGATATTACTCAAAATGTAGTTTTGTTACTTATATTTCAAAATCCGGACTAAATAAAGAGCCGGACAAGTCCGGACTAGAGTCTAAAAGTCCGGACATGTCCGGACTAATCCAACCGGAAGATACCCTACTTGGGAGTCACTTTGACAAAATGAGGGATTTACAGTAGTCCTGGTCCTGTCATCCTAATCCCGATTACTTTTTTATCCACAATGGGTAAGCACTTGGCCTTCATCTCTGGCCTTGTCTTGGCCTTCTTAGCGTTTGTCTGGCACAGACTATTGCTCGTTAGATTAGTTGTTAGGTCTTAACTACAAGTTAGTTAACTGTTTTTTTATTATTATTATTAGTATTGACATCAATAAGTGCCTGTAAAGGTTTACATTGAATGAATAATTTGACTTTGACTTTGACTTTCTCACCTGATGGTAAGTGACAATAAAGTTGAAGATGGAAGCGTGCTTCACCTGGAACTCCAACCCTTATCTCCAAACTGTCGGAACATAACATTATTGTAACGATTATGCCAGACTTTAGATAAGTCAAAGTCAAAGTGATTTAATGCAATTAAGTGTACGAAAAGGTATTTACTAAATACTATTTAGTGCTAACAACTTTATTACAATTACCTTTTACAGGTATTGCAATATTGTTTACAAGCATTATGTAGTGGTATAATGACGATAACATAAAGCTATATCACAATCAAAGCTAGCCAGGCGGACTTAACAAACCCACCAATCAAAACAAGTACCTGGTTGCCGATGCCTTCGGACCTTTATAAACCTACTCTCTAAGCGCTGGCTCATAATTTGTAGAACAATGCGCGCGCGCTGCCGTTTCTTTTCCTAAAGATTGGAACAGTACAAAAGACACACTTCAGTGTACGACGAATTGCAGGCCTACGGGTCTCAGATGCGCCTAACTAGTGCCACCTCTCAGTGCCTTACTAGGCTAGTTAGAGGCTAGCTAGTAGAACTCTTCTGGTTAAAGGCGAAAACTGGAGAAAAACCCCCATAACCAGTAAGTAATAGCGTTTTCCTGAGATTATACAATACTGACAATACTGTCTAACAATATCATTTACCATTTGAACGATAGATTTAATTATCTGCTCGCAACTAGAGCTCAAGGTTCATTAAATTTCCGCACAAAACATTCGGATGTGACGTGACGTAATAAATGTTGTTTTGTGGAAAAACTAATTGAGCCGTTAGATGCTCTTAAGAGCGCACGATTCATTTTGCTGTGCATAAAGTTTACTTTAGCGAGAAGCAATGCAAACTCAGTAACTATTATTTAAGCTGTCAGCTGTCGTAAAGCCAGATACAATATTATTTCAGTTGTTAGTATTTTTTTCACAGACTAGACTAAAACTATTCAAGGTTGCATTAATAAAAGAATGCTGTCACGCAATTAAGTACAACTGTGTTTGTCACGCATACTGCACTTCAATATCCATTTCGTGTAAGGGCAAATACATCATTGATAGCAGCTTGCATGATATTCCACTGCTGGGCTATGACTTTTACACTGAACAATATTACTTGAAAAATCTCCTGGGCTACGATTCTGCTATTTTAAAATGTCCACAATCGTGTCTTAGTGGAATGATTCTGACATATATCTCTTAGTATAAATAGAAAAAGTCAAAATGAGGCAACTGTGACAAAGCAGTATTGAATTCCAGTTTTTTTTAACTCAATTATTTTATGTCCTTTATCGTTTGTTTTCAGATAAACATGAACGTGACTCCCGTCGGTCCTCAGCCTACCCAGATCACCTGCCCCTCGTGCCAGGCGACCGTGGTCACCAGGGTCGACCGCAAGGCTACCACCAAGACGCACGTCATCGCTCTCCTTCTGTGCCTTTGCTTGTAAGTACTTTAATAAATAATGATAATAGTAAATTTATTTATTCGCAAAAACATGAGGTTTGACAAAGGTCTTAAGATTAAGAAGTTCCATAACATGTCTGCCACGTAAGTGGCGTGCAAATATTTAATTAATGGAAATATCAAATTTATATAAAATATAATACAATGTCAAAATAAGTACCTAATAAAATATAATAAAAAATATCTTAAATCAAATTCAATAATAAAGAATGTCAAACAAATAATACGAAATGTCCAAATACTTAAAAATTAAATTATTAATAAAAAAATAAAATTTATCACAAAGAAATGAATTTACAGAATAGTAACATATTTCTAGTAAGAAATTGTGAACCAATGTGCTGAATTTGTTTAAGGTAGCTGTTTTAAAACTGTCGGGTAACTTGTTGTTTACTGTAATACTTACACATACAGTAACAATTTTGACTGTGCAGTTTTAGCTTTGAAAAGCTCGAACATCATTAAGATCAGTCAGTCATAAACACCGAGAGATTGTCCATAGCCCACCACACTCGCCCAATACTTCATACATATAAACAATCACGACTATTATCAGGGGGGTGCGTCACTCCGCAGTTTAGGTACTTTCCGCCGGCGCGCCTCCCAGGCAGGCCGCCTAGGCGTATGGCAATAAAGGTTGCCGCTCGCGACGCACCGAACACCGAGCGCCGAGTCGCTTAACTCCTAATCCCTGCGCGCGCGCGTAAACCCTACGCTCTGTGACGTCATGACGTCAAATCGATATCGAGTCAGCGTTGCTTAACGGGATATGAACGTTCGGGTCAAGCGATAAGTTTCAATTTCGTGTGAAAGTCGTTAGAGAGTGAACCTTCTGTACGTAGTACTATTAGTTATTCTGTGCTATTGTCCCCGAAGGGTTAGTCAGAGACTAGGCATGAAGACAGCAAAAGCGTCCTCTGTAACAAGGCAGCTAAAGCCTTGTTGGTTCTTGTGACCTCCTTTGCGAATAACATTCTTTTATATCTATTTTAATTTTAAAATTCAAATATTTACTTGCATTCTCTGTCTAGCCTCTGTTTTCATGTAAATTCAGTTCAGATTCATCCGCGGAGCTAGAAAGAGCTCCTTCTATTTATTGTTATCCTACCAAGTTATTATTATTTGTAAATAATACGCTATTCTAACTAGGCAGTTCCAGGCATTTGTCCTGTTGATATTAATAATAACCTTAACCTACATATTATTATACCTAGTTCCAGTGTATGGTGTACTAACTTATAAATTGTGCTTCATAAATTACCTTTATATCATAATATACTTCTAAACTCATCGTGCTCTTTTGTCTTCATCAAACTTCTGACTCCTCTGACACCTCTACCATAGTCCACTTTTCACCAGATAGCGACTACACATGTGCTCAGCGTGACAGCGACTAACGGACTAAAGGTTGCACATCGCCGCTCTATCCAACAGCATAGAGCGGGCGACGGGCTAATGCCTACTTCATAATTGCTTCAATTTAACACAACAACCTTCTGAAACAAGGAGTCTCGAATTATTTCAGTTCGGGCAACCAACCCGGCATTGCAGAAGTTGCCTTTACAAGATTGCCACCCGACCCTCAAGCACATACATACATATAATCACGACTATTATCCCCGAAGGGTTAGTCAGAGACTAGGCAATGAGGACAGTACAAGCACTCCTCTACCATAGTCCACTTTTCGTCGCTATCGCCGCTCTATGCTGTTGGATGTATGTGCAGTCTTTAGTCCGTTGTCGCCTTTTACAATACCCAAGGGAAGAAACGAGGTGGTAGTATTCTTTCACCGCTATGCGACACGATTAGCACGATTATCTCGTGGAGTTTAACATAGCATATCATGTGTCAGCCATCATCGCCATCAACAAATTTTTTCAACACTTTTTCCGAATATTTTTTAGTTGATCATTCATAAAATGACATACATACATATTCACGACTAGTATCACCGAAGGGATTCAGAGATTACTGATACAGTTCACGTTTCACCAAATAATAATAACTGCACATGTGTTCAGTGTGATATATGTATGTACAGGCTTTAGTTCGTTTTTCGCCTTTTACGACAGCCAAGAAAGGGATCGGTTGGTGTATTCTATGAATAGCCGCTATCACACATCTCATAAAATTTATTAACAACCATAGTGAGAACAAGAAAAACAAAAAAAAAATGTGATTAATATATACTAATAATACTAACACATACGCTAGGTACCGTACCGTACCGTAACTAAAATATATCGGTTCTGTTACGAAAGCTTACTAGTGATCATAATCGTTGAAAAATTCCTAAACAATGTTTGTTTTTTCCGCGTAGCCGTTTGTAATACGAACTATTTTTGTTTGACTGAACGATAGGAAACAGATTGCTGTTTAGGTTATGAAATCGCGTAAGTAGTTGGTTTTCATTAAAGTGTATTTCCTAGATAGAAATATAATATAATTAAATTGATTGATTTGAGGAAAATGCCAAAATAAATTTTATTTTATAATGTTGTTTTTTTAATTGAATGCATTTTAAATCAAAATATTTAACGTAGCTGTACTCCAAACTCATTAAAGCCTTTTAAAAGTTTGTGTAGATACTAATTAATAATTATGTCAAATTATATTATGCTTAGATATTTATTGACTTGTATACGATTGGTAATTATTTTTGTACATATTCCTCCGATTATTTCTTCTAATTAAATTATTTCCGGGCACCAAATAGATTAACTGATACCTACGATTCGTACATTTGTATAGGTATATAATAATGACGTGGTTTTTATGTGTCTTGATTTTTTTTATAGGAAAGTAAAAAATAGTTTTATTCGAATTCAAATATGTTTTTGCTTTACAGAGCAATAGGCAGTAGATACAATTAGTATATTAATTATGTCTTTACATCAAAATTTCTTCGCTTCCGTAAATTGAGATAAAAAAAAACCGTCTTTTACACGAGTAAAGAAGTAGGACATAAGAGGGTGCAATGTATCTAATTAATATTCTCGTATTGTTTCCTGTTTTATCTTAATTTGTGTTTGTTGTGGTATCAACAAAAGTTTTTCTGTCTTTCTTACTGCAAAGTTGCAGAGATTGCACTTTTGAATATCTTCTCCACTGTCGATATTTTGTGTTATTCGCTTTACCTACTGACTAATGATGCTGACCACAATCGACTACTCCAACTGTGCGTCAAAACTTTAGTCAATATTGTCACTATATTCTACCCATAGACAGTGGTAGTCAACTGTTTGTGTTACCGGTAACGATTTCCACCAGCCTTGACTTAGTTACCATTCGATCAATGCGCACACTGTACCACGGAATAATCGAACGATGTTATCTTTAAGAACATTGCTTTTATCTTTTGTTATTTTTCAGGAAATGTTCGTTTTATGATCGGTAAATATTGTATATTATCAGAATAGGTATTTGTACAACTGGTAAAATGTTTGTTATAATGGAATTCATACTAAATACTTAACTAAGCATCATATTACAGTCTGCCACTTTTGCTATAAATCGTGGGTAGTTTGTAGTATTAATGTTCATTGAAAACTTAAGTTTCGATTTCAATTTGTTGTATTTAAAACTAGGTACTTAAAATTAAATGTCGTAAAACAAAATTGTCTTTATCAAATAGGTTCATGTTATAAATATAATCAACAAGTATGATGGTCACATCCGCCGACGATCATTGATATCATTGGTATCACATCCGCTACGTGCTGAATTCAAACAAATTTTAACATGAGACACAGGAAATCCTTTATAAAAATTACTAAGTACAAGATATATTTCACAAAAAGAAATTACTAAATTATGAACAATAAATACTTATAATTTTTTATAAGTTTTCGTAGTTAATTATTATTACGTCTATTTAATTGTGCTGACGTGGTTGCTGTGTTCCATATCAATAATGTCTATGCCTCACAAATAAAAACAATGATGAATTAAGCCTGAAAGGTTTTTTTCTATATTTACTATCACATCTTTCTTGACACTGGCTAAATGTGCTGACTACACGAAGTCATTATTTAAAAGTAAACAAAAGGTTTTTTTTCGCATTCACCTTTTCGTGTTCGCAAAGAACTGTAAAAGTACACGGTTAAATAGAAGTTGAAAGTTTATTTAACTAGATAATTTGGTCTCGTTCTAAATTTAATTTGATTTATTCGCGATAATTGTACGCGCGTGGCACGTTGTATCCAAACAGGGTTCATTTTGGCCCCCCGCCAAATTTTTTCACGTGATCCAATAGGAGCAGTACAATCAAATAATGAAATAAAGAAAACTTTAATTTTTACATTTTTGTCATAACTCTTCCTTATGAAAATGAAAATGATTGTCAACTAGCGCGCGGCCGCGTCGTTATCAAAGCGCGTGAGCGTGACCGCTGTTATTCACCCCTTGCACCAATGACGGCGCGCCGTCGTCGCTTTGAGCGCGAGGGTGGGCGCACGCACCTACAAATATAGGATTTAAAAAGCAGGCAAATAATTGTATTTAAAAAAGAAAACATTCATTATTTTTACGACAAATATTTTATTATAGCTTTTTTATTCCATATTTACTTTTGGCCCCCAAATTATTCCTGGATACATAAAATCACGACTATTATCCAAGAAGATTTAGTCAGAGACTAGGCAATAAGGACCGTTAAAGCAGTCCACCTTTCACTAAATAAACTGCAAATGTGTTTAGTGGTGAGACCATCGCCGCCCTAAGCTGTTGGATATTATTATGTGCAGTCTTTAATTCGGTAGTCGCTTTTTACGACACCTAACGGAAAATATTGGTTATTTGGTGAGACGTGGACTGTTTATGCGGGCCCCATTGCGACTAACCCTTCGCGGAAATAATATTCATGTGTATATGTACCTATGGCGGTCCCCATTACGACTAAACCTTTAGCAATAAAATATGGGTATATGTATGTATCTATGTAATTGGTGTAAACGTGGGAAAGTTATTAATTTTATTTATTTACTTGTTTTCAGATGCTGGCCGTGCGTTTGCGTACCGTACTGTATGGACTCCTGTCAGAATGCCGACCACTACTGTCCTAACTGTAATTCATATTTGGGCACTTATCAGCAGTAATGAAATGATTCCGTTTTTTATTGTAAGTTAGCATCAAGGATATGTGTAAGCTGTATTTGTTGAAATATTAAAAGTGCGGCGCTGGCCGTCAAAACCAAGCTTTCAGTTGTAATCGATTTGTAAAATGAAAAATAACCCGTTTACTTGCATTTCCAACGAGAACAGAGCCAAAATAGAAGCTTGCATTGTGTTATTAACATAATGTACTTTTAAGTTTAAGGAGTTTGTGTCACCACTTGTCGTGGTGAAAAAAGTCCCACAATTTATCATCATCTCGCCCGGGTTATACGGGTCAGTTTAGCATTTTTTTTTAATTTTTTGTAAGTATTAACAAAAAAATCAATATGATTACTAAACTTTCTTCTAACCCTTTTTATAATAATATTGGACCACCTCATTTTCATCGTATACTTAACTTTCTAAACTTATGCTACTGCCACCAAGATTTATCTATGATAACCTGTTCATTACCATTAATGTCGTCCATAAATGTGCCTTGATGATATGACAACGAAAATGTAGCTGATTGCGACTCAATTTATAATTGATTTCATTAATGTGTGCTAATGGTTTGACCAGAGTGAATTTGATAAAGCACGCACAATTATTACACAATTTTCACAAATTATGAACTTTAGAGAAATATAAAGTCGAAAATTGTAATAAATGCATTTACTGTTGAAATCATGTTTGAACTAGTCAACCATCATGATTTAATTTTATACTTTCCCGTATGAATTATTCGAAAGCTTAAACATTTCATCGTTAACAACTGGATTTTAGTTCCAGTGCAAACAAGTTCAACATAAATTATGTAAACAGTTCAAATTGGTCTCAAAGTCCTTGGTTTAACATTCATAATAATGATATAGCTTAATTTTAAAAGCATTAAAATTTAAAGTATTGTTTTCTAGTGTTTAGTGATTACTACCTATTTAAATTATATTTACTTTATCTATTATGTACACGGACCTACTTGCGTTTAGGGTCCATGGTCACATATATAAAGGGTCGTACATTTAACAATTACGTATAAATGATACTAGCGAAGCTGCGGGCAAAAACTAGTTCAATATAAACCCGAGAAGGTCCGTATAAAGTACCCTATTTCAAAGCACTTAATGTATCCTTAGTACAAATATTCTTATTTATTGCATAATATCTCATCTTGTAATAAATTGAGACTTGATGTAGTATTGTATGAGGTTTCTATCAATAAATTTTTAATTTTGCATTTACGTGAGTTGATTTTATTTTCATATTTAATGTTTCCCTTATGCTGAATTAAGTTTTTTATTAGTATTATGTTACAATATCTTATTTTAAGGATCACGACTATTTTTGTAAGCACTTTAAAAGTTATTGCTGTTTTTTTAATATAATAAGAAATAAATTGTTGTGCTATAAATTGGATGCTTCATTATTTTTCACGCTTTACATTAAGTAATGATAAATTAGATATCATACCATCATAATGTGCGGCAAAAAGTTATCTTTTCCTTTGTTCTCATATTTAGGACAGTTTCTCAGAAAGACAGATTCTCAAAAGGAAAGATTCTCGAAAGGACAGGTCAGACAGATCTATCTATCTAAAATTATGCAGAAGAGGAGCACAGCTAGTGAATCATAAGTACCGTACCGCATTTGCTTACGAGCTTCAGATAACCAACATAAAAGTTAAAAGGTTAAACAAATATAATTTTGTTCCACAACCTGGAAGTACTTGACCTTCATCTCGCCTGATGGTAATTGTGACGATAAGGCCAAAGATTGCAGCGCACTCAACCATTGAGGAACTGGCTACCTTACCTAGTGATACCAACACAATAACACAATAATGATACCAACGTGATTGCTAGTGGACAACGAATAGATGAAAGTTAACATATTATGTTAAAAAAATCCATAGCAGGCTGGTTAAGTTACATTACCTACAAATATTGTCAAGTACTTTTCCTCCATAGTATTAGGAATCAGCAGTTTCTGATGTTACACAGCAGTAGTGAGCCATCAATGTAACGGTACCTACTCCATGACATAACTACATGTAAATTGGAAGCAGGTAACACGAATCAAAGTTTTATAGCGACTGTCATAAACCAAGTTAATATTTCCGTTCGATTTCAATAGAACATTGTAAAACGAACGGCGCCAAAAATTTCCGGCTACATCATTCTGATAGACGAGAGACCACAATAGACTTATCATCATCATCAACCTATAAACGTCCCACTGCTGGGTACAGGGTATGCACTACAGCACGGGAGATTGGGTCATAACCCACCACGCTGGCCCAATGCGGGTTGGTGAGTTTTAACGACTGCCATCTTACGACAACAACCGGGACCAATGGTGTAACGTGTCTTCCGAAGCACGGAGGAACTCTAGATGTTTTAATTTGGTCACCCATCCAGTGTCTCGGCCTTGCGAAAGTTACTTAACGTCGATCGTAAACAGTACGCCTTTGTGTAACCTTTTTGTAATAAACTATTATTAGCGCCTTACAAATAAATAAAATAAGCTACGAATAGTTATTCCGTGTTTTGTTCCTGTCATGCAAACATAATTTTAAATGAGAGATAGAAAAAGCAAAACACGGAATAACTATTCTGACCTTGTTTTTTCTTTATTTGTAAGGCACTTAACTATAAGTAGTTATAATATATATTAGACCTGTACCTACCATCGCCTTAGGCAATAATCCTCTTGGCACTCAGATAAAATAGAACACTCCAACAGAAGTACGTCTTCAATATCGAAGCAGCAGTTCGATTGGCGTTTTCCTTAATTAAACCGACTATTTGCCATAGTTTACATTGTACATTCATTTAGCTAATTGGTGCACCGAGTCGTACGTGTTCAAACGTCATGTGAGCTCGGTCCGCATGCCTGATCCACATATTTGATTAGATTACATCAACAAAAGGTATTTATGAACCTGTTTTATATATTATGTTGATGTTGGTATGATTATGAACCTACCTGCTATTGTTTTATAACAATACCGACCGACGGGAAAGATATAAGTAGCATATAGAGGTGTCTACATGCGTTACTTTAACTTTTGATAAAGAATGGTAGGTAAAGCTTTTAACTGACAATAATATTTTGTTATACATTGAAAGTAAAAAAAAACACACTAGATTATTTCTGTACATGCATTATCAATGTCTGCACATAGGGTACATCATTCTCACCTTGTAGCGTGTACCAAACGGCTACTAAACAAAAGAAAAAAGCAACTTGCAAGTCAATAAGGTAAGGGCGGCCTCTGCGGCTGAATCCTGCTTTAATTAACATCAGGTGGAGAAGAATCACTGGCCTACTTCGCCATGACAAAAGAAAGAGTTTTTGATTAGTCTTGAGCATACATAACAAGCGTCTGTGTGGTTAGAACCATTCTACAATAACCTGAAGCAGTGTATACGCACATAAAAACATCAGACACGCGCTGAACGCCCGCGTACTGCGCGAAACACTTCAGTTTATGCAAACGACCGCAGGCAAAGGGTTGGAAACTTCTGTGAATACACACTGCTCTCCTCCTTGGGAATATACAAGGGTTGAGACGGCGCCAAATAATGCTAAGGAATCTTAATGTAATTTATTGCTTAATTTCTATCTAGTAGACCACCAGTCTTAGATCCTGAGGTCCTGGGTTATTGTACTCGGTTTGGTTAGTAGGAGGGTTTATTAAAAGTCTGCTCATTTAGCTACCACAGCGCGTCGTCTAGAAGTAGCATATTTACTAAAGGTACATAATCATAAAAAAGAACTGGCAGCTACCTCGGACAAAGAATTAGTCTTGCTATTCGAAGGGGGAACGCTGCCAGTATCTTCGGAACCTTGCCTAAAGGGACTCCTTTTAATAATATATTTTAGTTTTTATATTATATTTTTAAGGTTTTTAGTTTTAGGTTAATTGTTCTTATATTTTTATATTCCATAATGTATTATCTTGAATAAAAATATTTTTCCAAATATAATATAATTGTTCAAAGTTATTCAAAAGAGTATATCATAAAATATAAAAACTAAAAACGTAAATAATAACGAAAAGGAAAAACTGCCGAATTGCCTATTTTGATCTTATCATAGCATAGTTCATTCATCGAAACTTCATTAGTCTTAGCTTTCAATAAATCAACTAAACATGTTTTTTTTTTTTTTATAAAAGAGGGAGGCAAACGCGAAGGCGGGTCACTTGATGGAGAGTAATCACCGCCGCCCATGGACACCCGCAAAACCAGAGGAATCGCAGGCGCGTTGCCGGCCTTAAAGGGAGGAATAGGTTTAAGGAAGGAATAGGAATGGGAGGAGCGGGGTGGGGGAGAGGGGCCTCCGGAACCCTCACTGGTCGCACGAAACACAACAGCACCAAGTGCCATTATTTCACGCCGAATATTCGTGAGAGGGTGGTATTACGCCGGGCGAGCCGGTCCAATGCGTGCTGCGACGCAGCGTGGCTCTACCACTTAGTCAGTGTCACTCATTTAGCACCGCCCAAGGATCACGTGTAGGGTCTCAAGGGTAAACCTACGGACGCGAGCAACTTTGACCCCCAATATGTGCTTTAAAATTTAAAAAGATAAAAATTTATTTGTTATATTAATCGCGATTAGTGAAAAGAGGGAAAGGGAGGCTTTGCCCATACAGAGGGATGCTATGACTGGCAATAAAAATAATATACATTAATATAGAATACGTTAACCATGTAATGATCGTGTGTCCACTTTACAAACATTACAATATGTTGACTAACAACTTTAGCTACACTACAGGAACTAGTCCAGAATCGAAGCGAACTAAGATCCAGTATGGAATAGGACGCAATCGAATTATTGTCAGCTCAAAGGCGGAATGCATTATCCGCCTATGTACTGGCAGAGCAATAACTATGGAAATTATTTAAGCCGGTTAAGCAAGGGCTGGAGTAACTTGGGCTTGGTAAGTCTTGAATCTCGAATAAGGCTTTCATTGCGTTCGTTGATTGAATATTGCTCTTAAGTTGTGTGTGAATCTTTGTAAGTTGTGTTCCTAGTTTTACTCTGTGCTAAAATGTTTCGGCCAATGTGTGAGTTTTGTATTGATTTTTAACATTGTAAATAAAAACAAATGAATGTCTGTTTTTTATCTTAGAAAGATCATGCTCCGTTGGTAAACACCTTTTAAATCATCATCAATAAATAAATCATAAGTACTAATATCAGTAAGAAAATCATTATATTTACCTGCTTAAAATACTCCTGCTTTAAATAGTTCTTAACTAAAAAAAAGGTAAAACTTTTGAATCGAGTCGCCTGAATCGGGGATGGGGTGGGGGTGGAGAAGGTAGGGGGAGGGGGAAAAGTACCCCCCACTTACCCCCCTGCCGCCAACAAGTAGTTTTTAAGTTATGTTAATTTTTGTATTTTGAGGTTATGTATCGTAGTAAAACTTTTGAATCGAGTCGCCATAATTGGTGGGGGAAGGGGAGGGGAGGAATAAGGAGTGCCCCCCTACTTACCCCTTCTGCCGCAGACAAGTAATTTTTAAGTTTTGTATTTTTTTTAAATATGGAAATTTACAAAAATGTCCTTTCTGGCGCTTCGCCGGCCGCTCCCGCGGCACGCTCGCTTAGCTCGCTCGGCTCGCGCGTTTTTGGTCAACATACTAACCTAACCTAACCTAATTAAGGCTGGTTTCACAGTCACGCGTTTGACCAGCGTCGGCCACAGCCTAACTCTTGAGACTTTATTCATGGCGGGGGGCTTCGCCCGCCGAGCCCCGCTCTCGCGGAGGGGCTACGCTCCCCCCCCCCCCGCTTCGGTTCTATTCCTATGGTACTGTATAACCTAAAAACGTGTAATTTTTCGTGATTATAGCCGATTTTGACAAAACTTTCAAGTGGTTTTTTTATATTTTAACGCAACGGGGCAGCTAAAATGTTAATAAACCATTATTTATGAACCCCTTAGACCCCCCCACAGTGTTAGTTTCTTCAAATTCAGGCGACTCGATTCAAAAGCCAACCCTAAAAAAATTGTAAAGGGATAATTGCACATGTTAATCTGTTCTTTGTTTAATAAAGATATGTAAAGTGAAGTTACTTACGGGCAATAAAAAGTTTAAAATAAATCTCTCAAATAATGTATATTAGGTACTTCGATACACTTTATTGGCGTCTATTAATCAAAAGGGCAATTTTTTGGCTAAGGTACATTATTCTAATTCCAATAGTCTCTAACGACATCGTAACATTATTTTTTAAATACAACAATTATTCGCCCTATTCGCCATCAGCCAGTTTGCCGAGATTCACCCACATTGCAACAGTGGGTTAACCTACACAGTTGTAAAACATTTAGCGTCGAGCTAGATCGACGGTGGGGTTTGGGTGGTTTAGCGGCCGGAATTTTTGGAAACTATTCGCCAAATTGAATTCTGGTCATCTGAAACTAATCTGTGCATTTGGTTGGATGTTCTATAAATTGTCGACCCGTCAGAATGATAACAGGGAATTCACCGAATACCACTTGTGCTATGCAGTGTAATATTATATTACGTACTTTGGCTGTAAATCCTTTATCTTTAACTGCATATCGCTTATCTTTTATCGATTTGTCTTTTATTTGCTTATGCACAATGTTACAGAGTAGTAATATTATAGAATATTTTTTTATAAACATACATACATATTTCCAGTTTGTAGACCACCTTTCGACGATATTCGCTTGCACAGTATCTACGCGCCCTCTATATCTGTGACGCGCACGCTACGGTTGGGAAATAGTATATTTCATTACGAGTGCGGAAAGCCTGTCATTGCAAAGAGTTCCGACAAATGTCTACCCGAGCCGAGGCGCAGCCGAAGGTGAGGGTTGACAGTCGGAACAAGTTGCAATGACGGTTCAGCACGTGTACTGAACAACTATTTTTTATACGATGCGAAACAATGAAGCAATCTAATAAAGAATATTTTTGAAAAATGGCGCCAACCGTAAAAGAATTTATGCAAAGATTTTTTTTGTTTTCTTCACCCATTCTGGATAGGCAAAGGGAACTATGCCCATACAGCCAAGTCTTCAGTAGAATTTTTTATTGATATGAAATGAAAATGAAATTTAATGAGATGAAATGAAATGAAACGTAACCTAACTCATTGAATTAAATCTGATATTGAAACAAATTAGTAGCTTCTTTTTTAGAAATATTTGCATAAATCATAAAAACTTCTATGAATTTTTTTTAGAAAAAACTGCGTGGTCCTTTTTTTTATTTTTAATAGACATTATTTTGACAGTTGGGAAAGAGAACGCACAAGTTCGGAAAAGGTAAAGAAAAAGCTCGAGTATGTAATAGCCCACATCCCGAATGCTATACGTCCCTGCAATACGCTATTTGTATCTGGCTGGTTTTGGTATCATTAAAAGTTTAATTTTTAAAGAAGACAATTCCAAATTCAAATTAGGAAAATGTGTGATTTTCATTTGTTTTTCATACTGTCAAGATCAGGTAATCTAAAGAAGAAATTCGATACATTTTACAATTTTTACTACAAAAAAGGTAAAATAAAAAATTGAGATATTTATGGACATACAGCATTGTCTGTGAGAATAGCACAAATTTGGTATAAGCGTCTACAATCCGGAAATTTTTATGTCAAAGATGCACGTCGAACTCGTTGCCCTATTACGGATAACATGGATGCCATTTTTGAAAAAGTGGAGCAAGATCGGGATATTAGTAGTAACGACGTAGCTGAAGAACTGGAAATTGACCACAAAATAGTTTTGCCGCATTTGAAAACAACTGGGTACAAAAAAAGCTCGATATTTGGGTACCTCACGAGCTTACTGAAATAGACCTAATAAACCGTGTACTCATTTGTGATTTTTTATTACGACGTAATAAAACTGAACCATTTTTGAAGAAGCGGATAACTGGTGATGAAAAGTGAATCACGTACGACAAGAACGTGCGAAACAGGTCGTGGTGAAAGTCCGGTCAGGCTTCACAGACTGTGGCGAAACCCGGGATAACTCGCAACAAGGAGATGCTGTGTGTGTGGTGGGATTGGAAGGGCATTATTCATTATGAGCTCTTACCACCAGGCAGGAACATTGATTCTGAACTCTACTGCGAACAACTGATGAGATTAAAGCAAGAAGTTGAGAGAAAGCGGCCGGAATTAATCAACAGAACGAGTGTGGTTTTTCATAATGATAACGCTAGACCTGTCACATCTTTAGCCACTCATCAAAAATTAAGAGCGTTTGGCTGGGTGGTGTTAATGCATCCGCCGTATAGTTCTTATCTTGCACCTTCAGATTTCTACCTGTTTTGGTCTCTTCAGAATTCTTTAGGCAGTTAACATCACGAGAGGACTGCCAAAACCACTTGTCGCGGTATTTTGAAGCCCCAAAATTTCTATAGCAATGGGATCATGTCCCTACCTACAAGATAGCAAAAAGTTATCGAACAAAATGGCACCTACATACTTTAGTTAAATGTAAATAAACTATATTATTAAAAAAATCTTAAAAATTATCGAAGAAACTTTTCCCCCGACCTATTATAATCACGACTATTTATCAATAGGCTATGAGGACAGCAAAAGCAGTCCTCTACCATAGTCCATTTCTAACCAAATAGCGACTGCACATGTGCTCAGCGTGACAGATGGTGAGCCCATCGCTGCTTTATGCTGTTGGATTATTTGCAATGTTAAGGGTGGATTCGACTAAACTGGAATAAGACTTACTCCGAGATTAGTCTATACAAATTCGGCGTTTTATCTAGGTATAAGACCTTATTTCAGTTTAGTCGAATCCACCCTTAGTCAGTTAGCGCCCTTTACGAAATCCAAGGGAAGAGAAGGGGTGGAAGAGAAGTTCTTTCACCGCGACACGGAGACTTTTTTAGACGATAAAATAAAAGACGTGCAGCTTTTGTATTGTAACA